>JAAONU010000004.1:13637133-16037133 GCA_012932295.1 Cyclina sinensis | reverse complement strand
TCTCTTAACACTAGGCTTTGAGGATACTGACAAGTCATTCTTTTTACTATGCAAACTTTTACAAAAATCAAGTGACCCCTGAGGTGGGGTCAGTTTTGACTACATGAGTATCATTTGAACAATCTTAGTAGATTAGGTTGTACTCAGGAGAGCTAATAAAACATGTTCAGCACAAAAAAATACTCTTTTTTTACCTACTCTGATTATATCAGCAAACAAAAAGCATATATTGTGACTTTATTTTTCTTTGAACATTTACATTTAGAATTTCTACTCACTCATTTCTAGTCACAAGCTCCATTAGTCCTTTGTTTTTTCTGATCATCAGTCTCACAACTGGGTAGTGATCAAAGAATGCAGCATGGTGTATTGGTGCCCAACCATCCTGATCTGTAGCCAGTATGTTAGCATAGTTGGCCAGTAAACAGGCTACTGTATCTAAAGCCCCACATCTTGCTGCTACATGGATTGCTGTAGGACCTGAAAATTTATAGATATATTTATTGAAAGAATAAGTGATAAAACACAGCACAAAATGCTGTCATTTGGTACTATTTTCCAATTAAGAATCAAAATATTTTAAACAATAATTCGTGGAAAACATATCTTGCAGACTATACTGATAAATATTGAATGTGAATGCATGTAAAATATGAAGAAAATGTAATAAACGATATTAAATTTGTGTAGATAAATCAACAAAAAATGACGATATTACAATGTTACATAAAGCTGAAAGTGTCTGTTATTTTTTATGTATGTAAGATAGAAAATAAAAATCATATTGAAAGACTTAACATTTTTGGTTTAACTACATTAAGTGCCTCTAAAAAGCTATCTGTGTTGAACTGCTGACCGTGACATCACAACAAGAATATCCTTGCTGATACTGACATATAGCTGAGGGATATTCATGCCAGCTAAATATATTGTACTAAACCTTTGGCCTGTAAGTGTGACCTTAACCTTTAAAGTACCAACCTGGTTCATTGGCATGACATATCATCTCATTGAGGCAAACATTTGCATGGTATTTCGAAACTGAAGCAAGAATTTCAAGGACTTTTTAAGGCCAGCCTTAATGTTTTTAGAGTCCATAATAATCCATAATACCTATCCATAATACCTATCCATAATACAAATACATAATACCTATCCAGAAGACAAAGCCAGAAGACCGAGCCAGAATACCGAGCGAGAAGACCTATCCATAATACCAATCCATAATACCTATCCATAATACCTATCCATAACACCTATCCATAATACCTATCCATAATACTTATCCATAATACCTATATATAATACCTATCCATAATACAAATACATAATACCTATCCATAATACAAATACATAATACCTATCCATAATACCAATCCATAATACCTATCCATAATACCTATACATAATACCTATCCATAATACCTATCCATAATACAAATACATAATACCTATCCATAATACCTATCCATAATACAAATACATAATACCTATCCATAATACCTATCCATAATACCTATTCATAATACCTATCTATAATACCTATCCATAATACCTATCCATAATACAAATACATTATACCTATCCATAATACAAATACATAATACCTATCCATAATACCTATCCATAATACAAATACATAAAACCTATCCATAATACAAATACATAATACCTATCCATAATACAAATACCTATCCATAATACAAATACATAATACCTATCCATAATACAAATACATAATACCTATCATAATACCTATCTATAATAATACAAATATCACTCATAACCTAGTCCCCATAATACCTATATATAATACAAATACATAATACCTATCAGTACACGCCAGGAGGAACTCACATTTTCCGCTTTATTTCGCAGACGCGGAAAAAAACTATCCGCGGCGACATCGAGGAAAAAAACGGATTTCCTCGATGTCTCGACATCGCGAAATATCTCGGCGATATTTGACGACCAGCGTGAAAATATTTAGAGTTATAACTCACCTGAATAAGCTGAACATTTAATGAAATGACCGTAATGAAACTGTGCATTTTATGTCTGCCAATTATGTGATCTGGTAAAATTCAAACCAAATTTCTAATTCACTTGCTGTGCTTCCGTCACTGAAAACGCTCGTTATTGTATAGCAAAATCGATCAATAATTTTGTCAAGCGCATAGACGATACAGATGTCGCAGTAGGGTTTACATGTTGTATGTTTTCTTTAAATATAGGAAAGCAGTTTTAACACGTGAAAATCGAAAACCAGTCAATTTATTTTCTGAAAATAGGGTCAGCTGTTCCGAGAAGCAATTACTTTCGGTTTTGAATTGTCATTCTTCCGTTAACAAATACAAGCAGTCGTAAACAAATGCATCAGAATGAGAGTTTTATCCATTTAAATGATATTTTAATGCATAAAATTCGCCGAAATGCGTGTAATCAGGATTTTTGTAATCCTCGATACGTCAATTCTTACCTGTGAAAAAGTTCGCGGAACCATTTAGCGGACGTCCGCGGCGATATTTGGTGACCATGTCTGCGGCGGTGATCCTCAAAATGCGGCGGATTTGGTCGCGTTTTAAGGAATGGGTAGTCCGCGATGACCTCGAGGAAAACGAGAGTTCCTCCTGGCACGTACTGTATCCATAATACAGATACATAATATTTACATGAGTAAATATTCTGCTAATATATTACCATGCATTCTATCAGGACTAAATGGATATTTATATCAGAGACAAACAAATTTACTGAGACGTCAAACCACTCATACTTTATTTACCAATATAAGGAGTAAGTTTTACTGTATTTAACTGCAGACTTCTCTCCCAATCTATATTATTATGTGAGATCGTCAACCTTTTTATATACTCTGTGTCTTTTCACTGTGGAGTGAACTGTTTGTACTGTACACTGTGGAGTGAACTGTTTGTACTGTACACTGTTTGTACTGTACACTGTGGAGTGAACTGTTTGTACTGTATTAAGCTGTATTGGTAAGTTGCTTTATGGAGATTATTAGAAAGGTTTAAATTAAAATACAATTTGACAAATCATGACTACAGCATTGCAGATCACAAGATAGAGTCAAGACTTAAAATTGTATATAACTATTTCTGATTTTCTGCATTATATATATCTGTGAGCACAAGCAAGGTTAGTAAGAATTTCAGACAACCCATAGTATTACAGACAGTGTTACTTGACAGTAAATACAATATATATACATAATTAAATTATTATACACTATAAGTTTTTTTTTAATTTTTATAAACAATACTGAAAACTTTCAAATTTTACTTTCATAAAAATAATCTATTTGTATAGTCAAATAATTAATTTTTAATCAAAATAAATCTGCTGTTTTCAATCCATGCCACAATATTTCCATGTGAAAGAAGAGCTTTCACTAAAAGTGATGAATACTCCCAGATACCACAGTAATTTCTACATTTATAGTTTGTCTGCCATAACATGAGAGGTGTTCAATTTATCATGAAACACTATCAAAACACACCTATAACATCTTTCAGCTTACAAAACTTTCTGCAAAGTTACATTGTTGGAAACCCATGTTCGATCCATTCCGTATCACTCTATTCTTCTACTGTGGAACAACTGGTTGGTAAAATTTGGTACTCATGAATAATTCATTACCTACTTTCATTGGTTTCCGAAAGATTTCCATTGGGCAATCTCAGCCAATGAAATTACTCATTACAATTTGTCTTTCGTGGCTATGTTTAATCCTGGGAAATACTTCTATTTTAAGTAACATGTCATTAAGCCTACTCTCCACATTAAAGAGTATCTATTTATAATATGGAATCTCATTTGACAAAGTGTTACTCTCCTTTGCTAATTAATATTCATGAAAACGAATAATCTGCAGTCAATTGTTCCACAGTACATAATGAAGTTGTGCAGAATATGTACCGTGGGTAACCGATGATGGCAAAGCTATAAATACACGTAACGTAGTGTATCATATACACACTCAACAAATCTGAACTCAAAATTCAGTATGATTAGACGAAAAATAAATGATTTAGTTGAGGGCATTATTTTAGGGCTTTTGAAACAAAAAATATCCTACAGAAACATTGTGAAACATGTAAAACAGATGGAACATAATGTTTCTGTTGCTACTGCACATTGCATTCGGCAAAGTAAAGGTGTTTTTCATAATAACATATGCAAAACAGGTAAAAGGGGAACTTTTAACAAATGTCGTATTGCAGCCACTGCTGATGTCGTATGGAAGGAACATTCCTGCAAAATTTTATCATCTCTCACCAAGTGATTTGGGAGGAGATGCTGCTTAAAGTAACTGGAGGGCCATACTGGCCCTGGATCACTCACCTGAGTACTTTAGCTGTGGGTTTGCTGTTAAGCAAACATAAGAAGCAGTATTCCATTTTATAATTGAAGATTTGTAGGTGCCTAAAACCCAAATATCTAAAATATCAGTCAATAAATAAAACACTATGACAGAAAGTAGAAATATCTATTATTGGCTGTGGTGACCTTGACCCAGTGACCTCAAACCCCACCTCAAGTAGAGGTCCATGCAAGGAACCTACATACCAAATATCAAAGATATTGGTCTATAAATGAAGACTCTATTAGGCAAAGTAGATAAATCTATTTTTAGCCTTGGTGACCTTTACCAAATTTTAAAACTCTAGGCCTTGTGGTTTCAGACAAGAAGATATTTAAAGATTTTCTTCTATATTGCTATGAAAAACTTGTGAGCCTCAGGCAGGGCCAATAGTGACCCCAGGGACATTATTTGAACAAATTTGGTAGAGGTCCATTAGGCAATGCTACACACCAAATTTCAGATCTCTGGGCTGAGCAGTTTTAGACAAGAAGATGTTTTAAGATTCTCATTCTTGTTGCCATAGCAACCAGACTTCATCATGGAAAGGAATTCTTTGAACAACTTTGGTAAAGCTTCATGCATGGAACATTCCTGCAAAGTTTTATAATCTTTCACTATGTGGTTTAGGAGGAGATTTTGTTTAAAGTAACAAGAGGGCCATGATGGCCTTTTCATTACTCACCTGAAAACAACTGCGACTACTTTCTTCACAAACCAAATATTTAAAATCCAGGCCTTGTGGTTTCTGACAAGAATATTTTTTAAGTTTTACATATGTCAGTCCATATAAAACCAAGTGACCCATGGGTTGGGGCCAATTCTGATTTTTTAGCCTTGGTGACCTTGACCCTAGTGACCTAAAATCCAACCAAAAGGCAGATGCTTATGATACATACATACAAACCAAATATCTACAATACTATGTCTATGAAGATTGAAGCAATTGGTTTGTAAGATTATCAAAGCAGTGAAACCATGTAAACATGGCAAAATAAGCCTATTTTGGCCGCCATACCTCTGAAACATATGATGGGATCAGGTCAGTTCAGGAAAAGAAAAGAGATCTATCGTTTATAAATGTTTTGTGAAAGTCTGGTTAATATTGAAATAGTTTTGAGCATAACACTATGACATAAGGTAGAGAAATGTTTTTTTTAACCCCTGTGACCTTCACCTTGACCCCAGTAATCTCAAACTCCACCCAGTGGTTGCGGTCCATGCATGGTATGATATCAAAGATATCAGTCAATTAATAAAGGCTCCATAACAACAACATCACCATAACAACATGATTTTGTAAAACATGTATGCCCCTATAGGGCCTTATCCATAGAGGCAGCCATGAAGTTTTGAGAAGCTGGGACCAAGCGTTTAATAGTTATTGATCTGAAACCATTTTACCATTCAAGGACACTGTGACCATGGCCTTTGACCTGGTGACCTCAGGGCTCATCTGCAAGTCATGAACAACTTTATACAAAATTTGAGGAATATGGGCCCAAGCATTCTACAATTATTCATTGGGAACCATTTTGATTTTCAAGGTCACTTTGACCCTTGACCTTTGACCCAATGACCTGAAAAATGATAGCTGTTATCTACTGATCATGACAAACCTACAAGTCTGATGAACCTGGGCCCAAGGATTCCCTAGATATTCAGCAGAAACTGTTTAGCTTTTGATAGTGCTCTAAAGTTATTAATTCAAAATCACTTTGCTTTTCAAGGATACCGTGACCTCGGCCTTTGACTCGGTGATCTGAAAAACTATAGGGTTCATCTACTAGTCATGACCAACCCACAAGCTAAGTTTGAAGGACCTTGGACCAAGGGTTCTATAGTTATTGATTGGAAACAATTTTGCTGTTCAAGGTCACCCTGAAGAGTGACCTCGATCTATGACCTGGTGACCTGAAAGACAGTAGGGATCATGTTTTTAAAGGTTACTGTGACCTTGACCTTTGACCTGGTGATGTAAAAAACTTCAGGTGTCATCTAATTGTCATGATCAACCTACATACTAAGTATGAAGAACCTTAAACCACGAATTCTTTAGTAATTGATCGGAAACTGTTTTGCTCTTCAATGTCACTGTGACTCTGACCTTTGACCTGGTTACCTCAAAACTACAGAGTCATCTACTTGTCATGACCAACCCACATACTAAGTTTGAACAACCTGGGACCAAGCGTTCTAAAGTTATTGATTGGAAACCATTTTGCTATTCAAGGTCACTATAACCTTGACCTTTGACCTAAAAAACTTTAGGGGTCACCTACAAGTCATGAACGACCTACATTTCAAGTCTTTAGGAAGATGGGTCTAAGGGTTCTCTAGATATTGATGGGAAACCAAAGTGTCTACCGACCCAGAGACCGACATTTGCAAAACTATATGCCCCATGATCTTCAATGGTGGGCATAAAAAGTAGAAATATAAGCCTACTTTAAACAAGAGGGCCATGATGGCCCTGGATCGCTCACCTGAGTACTTTGGCTGTAGGTTTGCTGTTAAGCAGTATTTCATTTTTTAATTAAAAATATGTAAGTGCCTACAAACCAAATATGTAACATATCAGTCAATAAATAAAGGCTCTATGACAGAAAGTAGAAAAATCTATTATAAGCTATGGTGACCTTGACCTTGAGCCAGTAACCTCAAACCATGGGTAGAGGTCAATGCAAGGAACCTATTTACTGAATATCAAAGATATTGGTCTATAAATGAAGGCTCTATGAGGTACAGTAGATAAAACTATTTTTAGCCTCCATGACCTTTAACCTAATCTAATAATTTAAAAAAGCTTGATAAAGCTTGCTTCGTGCCAAATTTTAAAATTCTAGGCCTTGTGGTTTCAGACAAGAAGACTTTTAAAGATTTTCTTCTATATTGTACCAAATATCTTAACTCTAGGCCTTGTGGTTTCTGACAAGAAGATTTTTCAAGTTTTTCCTATATAATTCTATGTAAAACATGTGACCCCTGGGGCGGGGCCATTTTTGATCTAGGGTCCATGACTTGAACAAACTTAGTAACGGTCCTCTAGACATTGCTATATACAAAATATCATAACTCTAATCCTAATGGTTTCTTCTGTGAAGATTTTTAAAACCTTTTCCTATATAACTCTATGTAAACAAGTGACGCCCAGGGCTGGGCCTATTTTGACCCAGTGGCTATGTTTTGAACAAACTTAGTAGAGGTCCACTAGACAGTGCTACACACCAAATATCTAAGCTCTATGCCTTACGATTTCTGACAAGAAGATTTTTAAAGTTCTTCCTAACTCTATCTAAAACATGTGACCCCTGGGGCGGGGCCATTTTTGTCCTAGAGGCCATGATTTGAACAAACTTGGTAGAGGTCCACTAGACAATGCTACATACCAAATATCTAAGCTCTATAACTTAAGGTTTCTGACAAGAAGATTTTTTGAAATTTTCCTATATAACTCTATGTAAAACATGTGACCCCTGGGCCGAGGCCATTTTTGATCCAGAGGCCATGATTTGAAAAAACTTGGTAGAGGTCCACTAGACAATGCTACACACCAAATATCTAAGCTCTATAACTTACGGTTTCTGTTAAGAAGATTTTTTAAGATTTTCCTTTATAACTCTATGTAAAACAAGTGACCCCCTGGGCAGGGCCATTTCTGATCCAGAGGCCATGATTTGAACAAACTTGGTAGAGTCCACTAGACAATGCTACATACCAAATATCTTAACTCTAGGCCTTCTTGTTTCTGATAAGAAGATTTTCAAGTTTTCCATATATAACTCTACGTAAAATCAACTGACCTCTGGGGTGGGGTCAGTTTTGACTCCAGGGACATAATTTGAACAAACTTGGTAGAGATCCACTAGATGATGCTTCATACCAAATATCAAAGCTCCAGGCCTTGTGGTTTTGGAGAAGAAGATTTTTAAAGATCCAACTTATAAAATCTATTTTTAGCTCCAATGAACCAGAAATGCAATGGAGCAGAACCATTTGAACAATCTTGGTAGAGCTTCATGCAAGGAACATCCAAGGCAAGTTTCATTAAATTTGCCCCACTGGTTTCAGAGGAGATGTCGTTTGAATGAAAAGTTGACAACGGACAGACGGACGACGGACAAAGACCGATCAGAAAAGCTCACTTGAGCACTTGGTGCTCAGGTGAGCTAAAAATGTGGACAGGGTCAATTTTGACCTTATGGCCATGATTTCAACCAGCTTGGTAGAGGTCCACTAGACAATACTACATACTAAATATCTTAGCTCCAGGCATTGTCGTTTCAGAAGATTTTAGAAGTTTTCCCAGATCTGCAGTGGACCAGCACCATTCGAACAACTTTGATAGAGCTTAATGCAAGGAACATTCCTGGCAGGTTTTATCAACTTTGGCCAGCTGATTTCAGAGAAGATGTCCTTTGAATTAATTGTGGATTGACAGACGACCGATGCCTGACGCCGACGGATGAATGACAATCACTGATCCTAAAAGCTCATAATTATGAGCACTGCTCGAGTGATCAGGTGAACTAAAAAGCTGCAATGCACGACGGACACAGGGTGATCACGAAAGCTCACCTTGAGCACAAAGTGCAATCTTAAGATTTCTTTCTAAGAGCTTTTTTACTACAAGACACAATTTAACTGTTGCACACATGTGTGGATATCAGAAAATAGATATCAGAAATTTGAAGAGTTAAGAAAAAACAGTAAGTCCATTTCAGGCAAGAAATGAAATGTGAAAAAGGGACATCAAATTGACATTTAGGCAACTGTCAGGTTTATCTGAGATCAAATAGAACCAAGCTCTATTTATTATATTTAATTGAGGACATAATGTCATTTTAATGGATTTATTTAAAAAGTGGGCCATGATGGCCCTTAATTGCTCACTTGAGTACCACAAGTTAAAACAGCAAAACCAATGAAGGAATTAAAGTAAGTTCACCCAATATTGAAAATGAATTCTACTTGCAGAATCATACATCTGGTCAAAATTCCATTGACACAGCTTCAAAAACATTAAGTAGGTCATTAGTACAAGGTCAATGTCAGCTAAGGTCAAAGTTGAAATTCACATGCTGAATCATAAGTAGTTCAGTTCAAATTTCCATACTGATGCTGCATAAACAAAGTAATTCAGTAGGTCAATGTTGTCAGCTAAGGTCAAAAATAAAAGCTGCATGCAGAATTATAAAATCTCTATACTACATGTAGCTGCAAAAACAAACAAGAGCTTTCAGTGGAGACAGCATGCTCAACTAGTACTGGATAGTTAAGAAAAGGATCAATTTATCTTAAGATTTATAGATATATAGACAAGAATCTTCTCCATGGTAGATGAAATATCATATAATATATATAGACAAGAATCTTCTCCATGGTAGATGAAATATCATATAATATTTATCATTTTATCATTGATATTGATAAGAAAATTGTAGAACATACTTTATATTTTTATGTGACTGATGATAAGGAACATAAATTTGAAGTCTGATGTAAATCCTTCAATAAATAAAGAAGTTACAGTGAAATATTACAATTTTTAAGGAAAATTCTAAGTTTAAAGGGAAGATAATTCTGGAAATATTGGAGCTAGAGTCATTCAGTGGTCAAGGTCAAATAAATACAGGTCAGTGGGAAGGTCTTATCCAGAGGGGGTTGTGTCCAACTATGAAGTAAATCCACTTACTAATAAGGAAGTTATGGGCAATGTGAAATATTCTGGAAAATTGGATCTTCAAGGTGAAGATCATTCAGGGGCCAAGGTCAAATAAATACAGGACAATGGGAAGGTCTTGTCCAAAGTGGTGTTGTGTTTAAGTATAAAGTATATCCACTTAATAATTTGGAAGTTATGGCAAAATATTAGTTTTCAGACAAACTGGATATTCAGGGGTCAAGGTCAAATAATTACAGGTCAGTGTGAAGGCGTTGTCCAAAGGGGTGTTGTGTCTAAGTATGAAGTAAATCCACTTACTAATAAGGAAGTTATGGGCAATGTTTCTAAGTTTTTGGACAATTGGATCTTCAAGGTGAAAGTCAATCAATCAGGGGTCAAGGTCAAATAATTATAAGTCAGTGGGAAGGTCTTGTCCAAAGGGGTGTTGTGTCCAAGTATGAAGTAAATCCATTTACTAATAGGAAAGTTATTGCCAATGTTAAAGTTTTCGGACAGACTGACGGACTGACTGATGGACTGCCCGAAGGACAGTTGAAAAATTATATGCCTTCCTTCAGAGGCATAAAAAAATTACAAGTTCAATGCCCTACTGTGACCTTGACCTAGGGACGAGGGTCTTACATGTGACACATTGTCCACTTATGGTGGAACAAATTTATTTTGAAATCCAATCATACATGCAGAAGTTAAGGACTGGACACAAAGTTTATACTTTTTCGAACACACATGCACACGGACAGGGGTAACACTATATGCCCCTCCCCCATTTTATGGCAGGGGGCATAAAAAATATATCATTAGTGTCCGTGACCTTGACTTTGATCCTGTGACCTCAAACCCCATCTAAAGGTAGACATGACTCCATGCATGGAACCTTCACACTAAATATTTAAGATATTGGTCAATACTAGAACTGTCACCGTCATGGCATGAATACCCCCGCATAGCACTTTGTCAGAATCAACAGGGGCCATTTAGAGATCATGGACAACCTCCCTGTCAAATCTAAGGGTAGTAAGCCAGTTTTTTGTAGTCAAGGCCCCTGTGACCTTGACCTTTGACCCAGAGACCCAAGACTGAGGGTCAAAGGATTCTTAAATTATTGGGCGGACAAGCTTTTTTTAGTCAAAGCTCCTGTGACCATGACATTTGACCCAGTGACCTCAATATAAATAGGGGTCATCTACTGGTCATGACCAACCTCCACACCAAATATGAAGACTATGGATCAAAGGATTCTTAAATTATTGGGTGGACAAGCTTTTTTAAGTGAAGGCTCCTGTGACCTTTGACCCAGTAACCTCAAAATGAATAGGGGTCATCTACTGGTCATGACCAACCTCCACACCAAATATGAAGACTGTGGGTCAAAGGATTCTTAAGTTATCGGGCGGACAAGTTTTTTGTAGTCAAGGCCCCTGTGACCTTGACCTTTGACCCAGTAATCTCAAAATCTAATGGGGTCATCTACTGGCCATGACCAATCTCCAGACTAAGTAAGATGACTGTGGGTCAAAGGATTCTGAAGTTAATGGGCGGACAAGGAAAAACCGACGGACGGCCAGACGGACAAGCTGATTCCAGTATACCCCCCACAACTTTATTCTGGGGGGTATAAAAAAAAGGCTCCATAACAAAAAGTAGAAAAATCTATTTAAAGCTTTGGTGACTTTGACCCTAGCTTAATGGTAGAGGTACAAACAAGGTGTCTGTATTTTGAAAATCAATAAGTAAGGGCTCTATGACAAAAAGTAGAAAAATCTATTTTTAGCCTAGGTGATCTTGATCTTGACCCCAATGACCTCAAACCCCACCCTAGGGAAGAGGTCCTCGCATTCTTCCTATAATCAAATATCTAAGATATAATGGTGATAATATTGGGAAAAGTGGAAAAATCTTAGTGAACTTCACCTTGACTGAAGTGAATGGCTCAGATTCATGGCAGGTGCCTATATACCAAATATGTAAGATATCGGTTCATAAATAAAGGGTCTATAATGAAAAGTTTAACAGTGTATTTCTAGCTGTGGTGACCCCAGGGGCATGGCAAATTTTGACCTCAGGGCCAAGATTTTAACAAACTTGGTAGACGTCCACTAGGCCATGTTACACATCTTATATCTTGAAACTGGAAATTGTGGTTTTTGACAAAAACATTTTTTAATATTTTTTTCCTATACAAATCTTTAAAAAATCAAGTTACCCCTGGGGTGGGGTAATTTTTTTTGAAGTTTTCCCTATATAAGCCTATTGTTATGGTCTAGTGCATACCTTTCTACAATTGTATAAATACAACCTCTGACAACTATGTCAGTGAATTGATTCTTTGACTCAGTGGTTCGAGAATTGGTCTTCGATATGCTATGATCGGAGTTTGAATCCCACCCTGCATTGCAACTTTCTTTTAAGGACTTACATGTTAGTAAGATGGGGGCTCCACTGGGATGACCTCTCCTGGACTTAGTTGTAACATGTAACATTGTTGGACATGGCCATCCCCTGCCAAAAGTGTTTTCTTAGTTATCATTCTTGTGCACAGCAATGCTCTCACATGAGGTCTATCAACTTATGACGTTTTAAGTCGCTATCTCAAACAATAAACAAAAAAATCAAGCATGAAAATTAACAAAGGGCAATTACAATAAAATCATGAAGGGTAGAGTTATCTTTCTTGTGCATTTCACTCATCCTCAATGAGATATGTCCACCTATAAAGTTTCAAGTTGATATCAGAAACATTTTTCCAGTTATGCTCCAGATAAAAATTAAGCATGAAAAATTAGAAACAATAACTCAAAAATAATGAAAGGTAGAGTCATCTTTTTTATACAGTGCACTTCTCCTTGATGAGATCTATCAACCTATGAAGTTTCAAGTTGTTATCTCAATATACTTTTCAAGTTATGCTCCAGACAAAAACTATGCATGAAAAATAACAAAGGGCAAAAACCTAAAAATTATGAAGAGTAGAGTTATTACCCTTGTGCACTGCACTCCTCATAGGTTAGGTCTATCCAACTATGAAGTTTTAAGTTGATATCTCAAATACTTTTCAAGTTATGCTCCAGACAAAAATTAAGCATGAAAATAACAAAGGGCAATAACTCCAAATCTATGAAGGGCAGAGTTATCATTCTTGTCCACTGCATTCATCCTCAATGAAATCTGTCCACCCATGAAGTTTCAAATTGATATCTCATATATTTTTTAAGTTATGCTCTAGACAAAAATTATGCATGAAAAATAACAAAGGGCAATAACTTAAAAAAATATTAAAGGAAGAGTTATCAATCTTGTGTTCTAAACTCCTTCTGGATGAGATCTATCCACCTATGAAGTTTCAAGCTGATATCTCAAATACTTTTCAAGTTATGCTTCAGACAAAAATTATGCATGAAAAATAACAAAGGGCAATAACTAAAAAATTATGGAGGGAAGAGTTATCATTCCTAAGCATTGCATTTCTCCTCAATGAGTTCTATCTAACTATGAAGTTTCAAGCTGATATCTCAAATACTGTTTTAGTTATGCTCCAGACAATAATTATGCATGAAAAATAACAAAGGGCAATAACTCAAAAATTATGAAAATTATGAAGGGTAGAGGTATAATTCTTGTGCATTGCACTCATCCTCATTGAGATCTATCAGCCAATGAAGATTCAATTTGATATTATAAATAATTTAGAGTTATGCTCCAGACAAAAAAGTGGGACGGAAGGATGGATGGATGGAGACTATTACCATATCTCCTGCCGGCAGGGGATAAAAATTAAATAAAAAAAGAATCTTTCAAGATTTCTGTCTGATCTTCTGATCTAAAAATACAC
This sequence comes from Cyclina sinensis, assembly GCA_012932295.1. NCBI lineage: Eukaryota > Metazoa > Mollusca > Bivalvia > Venerida > Veneridae > Cyclina > Cyclina sinensis. The sequence goes on along the minus strand of JAAONU010000004.1, from coordinate 16,023,234 downwards.
AACACCATTTGTCATCATAAATGATGACTTTCTCAAGAGGGAATGTGTTATGGTCTAGTGTATACCTTCCTATAATTGTATAAATACATCTTTTTACAACTGTGTCAGGGATTCGAATCTTTGGCTCAGTGGTTAGAGTGTTGGTCTTCAATGCACTAAGATCCGAGTTCGAATCCCTCTCTGGGTTGTGTATTCTAAGATGCATTGCATCTTTCTGTTATGGACTTACCTGTTAATTAGTCTATGTAAAATGATATTGCAGCTGGGGCTGGCTAATTTTGACTTTGGGGGCCATGATTTGAACAAACTTGGTGGAGGTGTATTAGACGATGCTACATATCATGTATCTTAGCTCTAGGCCTTGCAGTTTTTAAAAAGAAGATTTTCGAAATTTCACGTGTGACCCAGATTTACAGTGGACTGGAACCATTTGAACAACTATGAAAGAGCTTCATGCAAATATAAATTTAGCTAAGTACTTTCAGAGGAGATGTCCTTTAAAACAGTTGTGAATGACAGATGGATGGCAGACAGACAATGGACAACCATGGATCCCAAAAGCTCACATGAGCACTACATGGTCAGATAAGCTAAAAAGCAGAGCTACAGAGCAGACCCAAAGTGTATATGGACATTCCATGATATTTTGTGGTAAAGAGGAATGGACAGACAGACAGATAAATGAATGATTAACATGTTAACATAATCTGGTGAACCTTGTTGTTGAGCAATTTCAAAATCCTTGGATTCATCACAGAGTTACAGACACAGAGCAAACAGGAACATAAACAGCTCACAGTATACTAAACAACTTTTACAATGATTTCTGACTTGATGAACATTATTTTGTAGCAAGTACCAAAATGCTGTGAGAACTGGCCAAACTGCAGAGTAGACACAAATTGTATTCTGCAGGAGATATGGATGGATTAATATTTGTCCTCCTTAAGGTGCATAAACAGTTAATTCCTTCTTCAATGTGTTGATATAAAGCATTTGTATAACACAAGTGTCTTATCAAAAAATATGTGATACCTTACAACTTTGGTTTGTTCTCTGAGCAAAAACAGTATAACACATTCACATTTATCTAATTAATACATCTTAAGGAAAGTTATCTTCCCACAGTTGTACAGCTGAGAATTGTAAAGTTATCTTACAAGTACATATTATCATAAACCACTAGAAACTGGTATCTAACTTGTCACTGTAAGAGCTTTTCACATTGTACCTTATACACACTTAGGAACCTTGTGGTCAGAATAGCAAGGAAAATAATGTTCTTCCAACAGGTTAAGTAAAATACTTCAACAGATTCCAGTTAAAGTCAAATTAATCATTCCTGCCACAGATGCACTTAAATGTTTTCATTGTTGCTTCTTCTAAATGGCTACAAAAGTAAACTCCAACTGTGGTTTTTGACAAATCTTGGATCTTACAATTTAGTTTTCATACAACAAAACATGATAGCCAAATTGGCCCTATATTGCTCACCTGATCATCAAATGAAACATTCTGACAAAGTTTCATGATGAATTGGTAGAATCTGACCAAGTGACCTACTTTTTGTCCTAACATGACCCATATACAGAAAGAATAAGTATGTTGTCCAGAAAAACATTTACAAAGTTTGGGAAAAGTGGCCTCCATAGTGTTTACAAGATTTTTCAATGGTTTAACCTGCAGACCTAGTTTTCTACCAAACATGAACAATATACAAACAAGAGGGTTATGGTGGCACTGGATCGCTCACCTGAGTACTTTGGCTGTTAAGCAAACATAAGGAGCAGTATCATATTTTCTAATTGAAGATTTGTAGGTTCCTACAAACCAAATATCTAAAATATCAGTCCATAAATAAAGGCCAATTTTGACCCCTGGGACATAATTCACATAAATTTGGTAGAGGACCAATAGACAATGCAACACTTATAAAATCTAACCTCTAAGGCATAGAGTTTAAAATCAAATGATTTTTTAAATTTTTCCTATATAAGCCTATGTAAAATCGTGTGACCCCTGGCAGAGCCAATAGTGACAACATGGGCATAATTTGAACGATAATCTTGGTAGAGGATCTCAAGATGATGCTCCATGCAAAATATCTAAGGTCTATAGCTTACAGTTTTTCACAAGAAGATTTTCAAAAATTTTCAAATATTTTACACAAATATGACCCCCCGGGGTTCGGCCAACTTTGTCTCCTGGGACATAATTTGAACAAACTTGGTAAAGATCTTCTGGAGTAAAAAGTTGATGATGTACAACGGACACAGGGCAATCACAAAAGCTCACCTTGAGGACAAAGTGTTCAGGTGAGCTAAAAATAACTTAGGCCTCTAGAGTGTTCACAAGGTTTTTCTAAGATTTGACCTGGTGACCTAGTTTCTAACCAAACATGACCCATATATAAAAAGAACCTACTAGTCATCAAGCCAAACATTCTGACAAAGATTCATGATGTTTGGACTGATAATGTGGCCTCTAGAATATTTACAAGATTATTCTATTATTTGACCTGGTGACCTAGTTTTTGACCCAGCATGACCAATATATTAAAGAGCAGAGCCTAGAAGTCATCAAGCCAAACATTCTGACAAAGATTCATGATGACTGGATTGAAAATATGGCCTCTAGAGTGCTCACAAGATTTTTCTAGGATTTGACTTGGTGACCTAATTTTTTACCCAACATGACCATATATAAAAAGAGCCAAGAAGTCATCAACCAAACATTCTGACAGGTTTTCTTGATATCCGATCTGGAAATGTAGCCTCTAGAAAGCTCACATACTTTTTCTAGGATCTGACCAGATGACCTAGTCTGTAACCCTAAATGACCCCCAAAAATCATCAAGGCGAAGATTCTGACTAATTTTCAAGAAATTTAGTTGGAAAACGTGGCTTTTAGAGTGCTCACAAGGTTTTGCAATGATCTGACCTGGTGAGCTAGATTTTAACCCTACAGGACCCATATGAAATCATTAAGATAAAAATTCTGACATAGTTTCACAGTGATTGGATGGGATTTGTGGCTTTTAGGTGTTCACAAGGAATGTGGCTAAAACCCGCTATTTTTTCCTATTGCAAGGGCCATAACTCGAAGACCCATTGTGTGACTGGTTTCAAAAGGAACTGTAATAGTTGTATGCAAGACAAAATCAAATAAAAATTGTGGTATCTATCATGTTCATATGAAATTGTGGACAGACAGAACATGGACAAAGTGTGATCATGAAAGTTCACCTTGTGACTTCATACAGGTGAGCTAAAAAGAACCTGTACTGTCACAACAGTCAGACAGAAATAAAGACCCTGAAACTGTTTCCATATTAACTGTAAGGACCAAGACAAGAGCCATGTTACACATGGTTAATCCCCCCGCCGGGAAGAAGCTACCTGAAGGTTGTACTTTCAAACACTCAATGTAATAATGTGTGAAGAAAATCCCACAAAAAATAGGCAAGGTATAGTTACTGTTCTTGCAAACTGCACTTCCTACCAATGTGCTATGTCAGTGTATTAAGTTTGAAGAAAATCGCTCAAGGACTTTTTGAGTTATGCTTCGGACAAAGTTTTTCAATTAAATCTGATAAAGGGGAATAATTCTAAATGTAGGCAAGGTAGAGTTATTATTCTTACACACTGCACTTCCTCCAAATTTGCTCTTTCAGTATATGAAGTTTGAAGAAAATCACTCAAGTACTTTTGGAGTTATGCTCCCGACAAAACTGGAATGGATGCACGCACAGACGGACAGAGACCATTTCTAATATCCCCTCCTCCTTTCGCGGGGATAATAAGTTCAAGAATTCAAGAATTAGATAAACATGTATATGCTGGGATTTTTAAAATGTAAACAAGTAAATCTGATAAAGGGGAATAACTCTAAAAAATAGGCAAGGTAGAGTTATTGGACTTGCACACTGCACTACCTAACAATGTGCTCTGTCAGTGTATGAAATTTGAATAAAATCCTTCAAGTAGTTTTGGAGTTATGCTCCGGACAAAATTTATTAAGTAATTCTGATAAAGGGGAATAACTCTAAAAATAGGCAAGGTAGAGTTATTGTTCTTGCACACTGCACTACCTACCAATGTGCTCTGTCAGTGTATGAAGTTTGAATAAAATCCCTCAAGTAGTTTTAGAGTTATGCTCCGGACAAAATTTATCAAGTAATTCTGATAAAGGGGAATAACTCTAAAAATAGGCAAGGTAGAGTTATTGGACTTGCACACTGCACTACCTACCAATGTGCTCTGTCAGTGTACTGAGTTTGAATAAAATCCCTCAAGTAGTTTTAGAGTTATGCTCCGGACAAAATTTATCAAGTAATTCAGATAAAAAGGAATAACTCTAAAAATAGGCAAGGTAGAGTTATTGGACTTGCACACTGCACTACCTACCAATGTGCTCTGTCAGTGTATGAAGTTTGAATAAAATCCCTCTAGCAGTTTTGGAGTTATGCTCCGGACAAAATTTATCAAGTAAATTTGATAAAGGGGAATAACTCTAAAAAAAGGCAAGGTAGAGTTATTGGACTTGAACACTGCACTACCTACTAATGTGCTCTGTCAGTGTATGAAGTTTGAATAAAATCCCTTAAGTACTTTTGGAGTTATGCTCCGGACAAAATTGTTTCGGACGGACACACGGATGCACGGACGCACGGACGGACGAAGGGCATTCCTAATATCCCCTCCGCCTTTGGCGGGGGGATAATAAAAATGTCTCATTACCCTTGGACTTGAATATTTGAAACATACTGCAATTTTCCAGTATCAGAAATGTATAAATTCATGCAGATTAAATTTCAAGCAAACTAATTCAAATACAGTGTAAGTACAAATGACACTTCAATTTGTTTTTATTATCTAGATTTTATTTCATTTTTCAAACACATACAGTAAAATTGCAATAATATGAAGAGTGTGGGGAATAATGTTCTTTTGCTGCTTGAATCCATCAAGAGCATGTAAAAATGTGGTCCTAACATTAAAGTGGAAGCTAGAATGTGAACAAAAGGACCAACATATAATGCTCAATAGTGTTTATCAAGACTGGAGGTATTCTGAAAATTGATCCTCAAATTATTGCTATTCTACTGCATTAGGTCAAAGTTCAAGTATTGGCTTAATTGTACCTTGAGACCCTGGAACTGGGGTCACCAATATGACCTCCCTTTCTTTACCAGTGGCACTACCAGCTCTTGAAGCTAAAATTGTTTCAAAAATTAAATTGTTCAACCTTTCAGGTAAGCAGTCATAGAAACCTTGGACGATATTTTTGTCACAGCAGAAGATCTGCACATGTTCTCTAAAATCATACACACATTCCAAGTACCATCCTGTGATCTCTGCACTCCATTTTTTTCCAAATTTAAGTATCTATATTTAAGTTAAAAAGGCATGACTCATGCAGCTAATACAATACCTTAATAAATTAATTTATTATTCTTAATTGAAACGCCTCAACTTAAAAAAAAAGTTAAAGTTAAAAGAAATTCAAGGGCTAAAACACATGCAGAATTCATAGGCTCACTCCGTACCTAGCATGAAAAGAAACTATAGAAAATAGATATCTTGCTGAGTGACATAATATCAATGTATGTCACCAAAAAGAAAAGGCAGAAGTTGTTATTATGAAATCATATTTACTCCAGTGAAAAAAAAAGTTTCTTGTTAGTGCTATATCCTGTGGAAGCAACTATGGTATCCTCCAAAGAATAAAGACTTTTGGAGAAGAAAGCTGTAAATGGTGACTGATTTACTGAATGACTGCCCTTAAAATTTTGTTTTTGTCATAAACAACAAAATCTAAAGAAATCTGATAATTTATTATATGCAGGAAGCTAAAAAAGTTGAACTCATTCTAATATGACAGTCTGCTTTTTTTTTTATTGACAAACTCTTGAAAGGCAGTCATTATACCTGAACAGCAATCATTTTGAACTTGTGGTATCAAATATTGTTATTTCTAAATTATAAAAAAACTGATATTCAACCAGTGAGGCAGGATTTACTGGTTATATGTTAGCTATCAAAATTTACCTATGTGCATTTTCACAGGTTTAGAAAAGCTTTGATAACATCACACTCAAAATGACTGACATTCAACAATATTCCTGTTTGGCTTGTCTGATTTTTGTGGGATTTCTATGTTTGTATAAATAGATAAGAATTACATATTTCAAGCAGGTAGTATGACATCCCTCCTGGTGCATTGGAACCTTTGTTCTCTCCACCTTCTGTACAAACAAAAAAGAACATAAATCTGTCAAACCTAACACCATGGAAAAAAAAACTTAGAAAAGTAATTTCATATAAAGTGAGTAACTTAAAAAAAAATCAAATAAAACTAATCAAAATTATAAATCAAACCAATGAATATGCTGATGTCACAGAAAGTGCATTGCAAATTGCAGCAGCTGTTCTACTTAATGGCAATTGCACCCTACATACATGTATCTCACTCTGGTTTCTTTGCTTATCATTAACTAGATGGGTGTTCAGTTGAACACTTGTGTCGCCCTTGGATACTTTGTCAGAAAAACTAAAAAGGTAAACAAGAGCCTGCTGGAAAAGACAGCATGCTAGTCCAAGTACAACAAGAGCACCGCTGGGCCGAGCATTATATGCCCGAAGGGTGTTTTTTCTAAGTATGATGCATTTGTGATATAAGTGAGGAAATCTTAGGCTTTAAAGTTAAATGTTTTGCTTTAAATTTTGGATTTTTTTACTTCTGACATACTGACCCCAAAATCAATAGGGGACATTCACTTTATGTGTGCAACCATTATATGAATTTTGAAGTTTGAAGTCTCTATAACAAATGATTTGCAAGTTACATGACGGAAATGGTTGTCAATGTTAAGGTCACTGTGACCTTGACCTTTTACCTACTGACCCCAAAATCAATAGGGGTCATTCACTCAATGCGTGCAACCATTATATGAATTTTGAAATCTATATGACAAATGGTTGTGGAGTTACAGAGTGTAAATGATTCTAAACATTGAGGTCACTGTGACCTTGACCTTTGACATACTGACCCAAAATGTATAGGGGTCATCCACTCATTCTGTGCAATCATCATATAAAGTTTAAAGTCTCTTTAACAAATGACTGTCAAGTTACATGGCGGAAGTTGTTTTCAATGTTAAGGCCTATGTGACCTTGACCTTTTACCATGGATCTGGCCAGTTCAGCATCCAAGATCTATTGCTGGTCAATGTTTTGTATAGCTTTGGTGGAAATAAAAACAACAAGAAGGCCACGATGGCACAGGGTTGCTCACCTAACAAGTACCATTCAAGTTAAACAAAGGAATCAAGGTAAGTTTAGTGAATAACAAGAAGGGCATGATAGCCCTAGATCGCTCACCTTAATACTTTGCCTTTGGATCTGTTATTAAGCTAACATCAAAAGCTTTTTTAAGAATCTCCCTATATAAATGAATACAAGTGACCCAAAGGGCAGGGCCAAATTTCACTCAACAAACTTGGTAGATGACCTCTAACTGATGCTCCATTTAAAATATCTAAGTTCTAGGCTCTGTGGTTTTTTAAAGTTTTGCCTAAATAAGCCTTGGTAACATCAACTGACCCCAGGGGCAGGGCCAAATTTGACCATAGGGGCATAATTTGAACAAACTTGGTAGAGGTCCACTAGACAATGCTAAATACCAAATCTTAAGGCTCAGGGCCTTGTTGTTTCAGCTGACAAGAAGATATTTTAAAGTTTCACTAAATAAGCCTATGTAAAATCAATTGACCCCCAGGGCGGGGCCAAATTTGACCCCAGGGGTATAATTTGAACAAATTTGGAAGAGGTCCACTAGACAATGCTACACACCAAATCTTAAGGCTCAGAGCCTTGTGGTTTCAGACAAGAAGATTTTCAAAGTTTTTCCTTTCAGTTGCCATAGCAACCAGAGTTCTTGATGGAATTGAATTCTTTGAACAACTTTGCTAGAGTTTCATGCAAGGAATATCCCAGGCATGTTTTGTCAATATTGGCTCAGTTGTTTAGGAGGAGATGTCGTTCAAGTCAAATTTGTTGATGACACACAACGCATTCCAACAGACGCCAGGCAATCAATGATCCCAAAAGCTCACCCTGAGCAGTGCTCAGATGAGCTAAAAATCTAAAATAAATAAATTAAGTTATTTATAGTGAACATAGGTCAGAACAGTTACCTAGTTTTTGACCACAGGTGACACATGTTCAAACCTGCCCTAGAAATAATTGATAAAAACATTGTAACTGAAAATCATGAAGACTGACTTCTGAATGTCACCAGTAATGATATCTGAATTGAGAATGTGGCCTGTAGTGTTATATGCAGTCATTCAAATACAGTGTTAGTGAGAGACTGGATAGCCTGATCTACTGCATGCATCACTACACAATGTATACCTCTGTATTCAAGTGGAAACCTACTAGGATTCTTATTGACAATACACATTTATCAATCTTGGCCATCACAGCTAAAAGTAAATATTGTTGCTGTAAAAAACATGAGCCACCGCAAGCGGGGGGCACGCTCGACTTTTTTCTGTTTCTAAAGGCAAACACATCAGAGGAAGCACATTGTGGTGAAGGGATTTCAAATGAAACATCATTTGGAAATTTAATTATCACATTCATCCATACACACAGTACACGCAGCTCGGACTTTGACAACGAACACCCGTCCCCGCGATTTTACTGTCCTCGTTGGGGACTAAAATGACCACCGCATTGAGTGTTCATTCGTATAAAACGCGGTGGTCAGCGCGGCCTTTCGCGGTGTTCAGTACCCCGGTGTCTCGCAGCGTCGGATCGCGGGGTTTGCAGTGTCCGAAAAAATGAAGCCACAACTTAATTTTACTTTCCCGAAATTTGTTTTTTTTTCCAAATAGTTACAAAGTACAAGTTATTATTACCAGTTGAAGTTGTTTCTTTTTTTTTTAATACCCAATCCCGTTTAATTTTTGTTTGTTGACGATCGATGTTTGGTTGTATAATTGAGGGTATTTGTAGAAAAGTAACAGCCGATAATGAATAGATTTACACACCTACATGACATCTTGTTAATAAACTTTAACTGCTGCAATTAATATATTTCAAGTCTTTAATCGGTGCCATGTTTGCGTTAATCCACTTGCAATTAAATTACAAATGATAACCAAACTGCGAAAAGTTAATAGATCTAATTTAAACAGTCAAAATTGGAACAAATCCTCTCTAATACCGATGCATTTGTGTACAAACGCTCCTATCTGTTACACAAAAAAAGACAATTCAAAGCAGTTATTTCAGAAAGTTGATCGTATTTTTTAGAAAATGAATCAACACGTGTTTAACTGCTTTCAACTTCTGTATCGTCTAGGCGCTTGGCAAAATTATTGATTGATTTGGCTATATAATAACAAGTCGTTTTTCAATTCCAAAAACGAAAGTACTCAATAAACATACACCGGAAATGTATTTGAAATTTGGTTTTAATTTGACCAACTGAAGTTGGCCACTAAATAGATGTAAGTAAAATAATTATGAGTAAAATGAAAACCACGTACAAATACTGTACGCACAGTATGTTAAATGCAGAAATCTCCAAGTCAAAACATCGCAGGGACGTGCGGCGTTCCATCACCGCGAGACGCGGTGTTCATACCCCTCGGCGGTTGTCGCGGTGGTCATTTTAGCGGACACCCGAAATTTCGGGGGTTCAGTCCACTGCGACTGCCCACCCGGAGATGATACCGGCCCCCGCGACAATGTTAACAACGTCAAAGTCCGCGCTGCGTGTACTGTAACAAAGTTATGGCCAAATTTAGCAACATTCAGAAATCTGACCTTAAATGTCAAGGTCAAGTTCAGTTTAACCTCCTTTGGAGGTATTGTCTAAAAGGTAGTTATGTCCAAGCATGAAGACAATTCATTAATAACAAAGATATAGCGAAGTTAAGCAATGTCAAGGCCATTTATAGGTCAAGGTAATACTTGAATTGTTTAACACGTTAGTTTTATTCTCAGTGTTGTTTTGTCTGAGTATAGATCAAATCCATCCAGATATAACAAATATTTGGCTATTTTAGCAAAATTCAATAATTTGACCTTGACAGTCAAGGTCATTTTTATTCCAAGGTCCTACCTGAATAATTTAACATGTAGGTTTTGTCGTAAGTGCCATTTAGTCAAAGTATGATTGAAATCCAAATAAAATAACTTGACCTTGAAGGTCCAGGTCATTTTAAGGTCAAGGTCACACTTGTATTATTCAACCTGTCAGTTCTGTCATAAGTGTTGTTTTGTCCAAGTATAAATTAAATCTGTAAATTGATAAAACTATTACAATATAATAATTTGACCTTGACTTGGCCAATTTAAGCAAAATTCAATAACTTGATCTTAAATGTCAAGGTCATTTAAAGGTCATGGTCAAATTTGAAATAATCATAATGTCCGATTTGTCATACAGTAAGTGTCTGATTTGTCATAACTGTTGTTTTGTCCAAATATGAATCAAATCCATAAACAAGAGGGCCATGATGGCCCTGGATCGCTCACCTGAGTACTTAGGTTTGCTGTTAAACAGTATTTCATTTTTTAATTGAAAATATGTAAGTGCCTACAAACCAAATATGTAAAATATCAGTCAATAAATAAGGCTCTATGACAGAAAGTTGAAATATCTATTATAAGCTATGGTGACCTTGACCTTGACCCAGTGACCTCAAACCCTACCCATGGGTAGAGGTCCATGCAAGGAACCTCTATACTGAATATCAAAGATATTGGTCTATAAATGAAGGCTCTATGAGGTACAGAAGAAAAATCTACTTTTAGCCTCCGTGACCTTTAACCTAATCCAATAATTTGAAAAAGCTTGATAAAGCTTGCTTCATGCCAAATTTTAAAATTCTAGGTCTTGTGGTTTCAGACAAGAAGATTTTTAAAGATTTTCTTCTATATTGTTATTTAAAACTTGTGACCCCTCGGGCGGGGCCAATAGTGACCCTAGGGACATTTTTCTAACAAACTTGGTAGAGGTCCACTAGACAATGCTACACACCAAATATCTAAGCTCTATAACTTACGGTTTCTGACAAGAAGATTTTTTTAGATTTTCTTATATAACTGTATGTAAAACAAGTGGCCCCTGGGGCGGGGCCATTTTTGACTCAGAGGCCAGGATTTGAACAAACTTGGTAGAGGTCCACTAGACAATGCTACACACCAAATATCTAAGCTCTATAACTTACGGTTTCTGATAAGAAGATTTTTTTAAGATTTTCCTATATAACTCTATGTAAAACAAGTGACCCCCGGGGCGGGGCCATTTTTGACCCAGAGGCCAGGATTTGAACAAACTTGGTAGAGGTCCACTAGACATTGCTACATACTAAATATCTTAACTGTAGGCCTTCTTGTTTCTGACAAGAAGATTTTTTAGTTTTTCCTATATAACTCTATGTAAAACAAGTGACCCCCGGGGCGGGGCCAATAGTGACCCTAGGGACATTTTTCTAACAAACTTGGTAGAGGTCCACTAGACAATGCTACACACCAAATATCTAAGCTCTATAACTTACGGTTTCTGACAAGGAGATTTTTTAAGATTTTCCTATATAACTCTTTGTAAAACTAGTGGCACCTGGGGCGGGATCATTTTTGACCCAGAGGCCAGGATTTGAACAAACTTGGTAGAGGTCCACTAGACAATGCTTCACACCAAATATCTAAGCTCTATAACTTACGGTTTCTGACAAGAAGATTTTTTAAGATTTTCCAATATAACTCTATGTAAAACTAGTGGCCCCTGGGGCGGGGCTATTTTTGACCCAGAGGTCAGGATTTGAACAAACTTGGTAGAGGTTCACTAGACAATGCTACACACCAAATATCTAAGCTCTATAACTTACGGTTTCTGACAAGAAGATTTTTTAAGATTTTCCTATATAACTCTATGTAAAACTAGTGGCCCCTGGGGTGGGGTCATTTTTGACCCAGAGGCCAGAATTTGAACAAACTTGGTAGAGGTCCACTAGACAATGCTACACACCAAATATCTAAGCTCTATAACTTACGGTTTCTGACAAGAAGATTTTTTTTAGATTTTCTTATATAACTCTATGTAAAACTAGTGGCCCCTGGGGCGGGGGCATTTTTGACCCAGAGGACAGGATTTGAACAAACTTGGTAGAGGTCCACTAGACAATGCTACACACCAAATATCTAAGCTCTATAACTTACGGTTTCTGACAAGAAGATTTTTTTAAGATTTTCCTATATAACTCTATGTAAAACAAGTGACCCCCGGGGTGGGGCCATTTTTGACCCAGAGGCCATGATTTGAACAAACTTGGTAGAGGTCCACTAGACAATGCTACATACCAAATATCTTAACTCTAGGCCTTGTGGTTTCTGACAAGAAGATTTTCAAGTTTTCCGTATATAACTCTCTGTAAAATCAACTGACCCCTGGGGTGGAGTCAGTTTTGTCCCCAGGGATATAATTTGAACAAACTTGGTAGAGGTCCACTAGATGATGCTTCATACCAAATATCAAAGCTCCAGGCCTTGTGGTTTCGGAGAAGAAGATTTTTAAAGATCCAACTTATAAAATCTATTTTTAGCTCCAGTGAACCAGAAATGCAATGGACCAGAACCATTTGAACAATCTTGGTAGAGCTTCATGCAAGGAACATCCCAGGCAAGTTTCATTAAATTTGCCCCATTGGTTTCAGAGGAGATGTCGTTTGAATGAAAAGTTGACGACGGACGGACGACGGACAAAGACCGATCAGAAAAGCTCACCCTGAGCACTTTGTGCTCAGATAAGCTAAAAACGAGAAAGTTATGACAATTTAAACCAAATTCCATCATTTGACCTTGAAGGTCAAGGTCATTTATAGGTCATGGTCATAACTGAGTTATTCGTCATGTCGGTTTTTGTCATAAGTGTGTTTTGTGCAAGTATAAATCAAATCCAACAATAAACAACAAAGTTATGGCCCATTTCAGCAAAATTCAATAATTTGACCTTGAAGGTTAAGGTCATTTATGAGTCAAGGTCAAGTTCAGTCTGGTACACTTGAAGATCTTGTCCAAAGGGTTGTTGTGTCCAAGTATGAAGACAATCCACCCGTTAATAATTAAGTTATGGCCAATTTTAGCAAAATTCAATAATTTGACTTTGAAGGTGAAGGTCATTTATGAGGCAAGGTTAAGTGAGGTCTCGTCTACTTCAATGTCTTGTCCAAAAGGTTGTTGTGTCTAAGCATGAAGACAATCCACCTGTTAAGTTATGGCCAATTTCAGCAAACTTCAATATTTTGACCTTGAAGGTGAAGGTCATTTATGAGTTAAGGTCAAGTTTAGTCTGGTCTACTTGAAGGTCTTGTTCAAAGGGTAAGTGTGTCCAAGCATGAAGACAATCCACTTATTAATAATAAAGTTATGGCCAATAATAGCAAAATTCAATATTTTGACCTTGAAGGTGAAGGTCATTTATGAGTCAAGGTCAAGTTTAGTCTGGTCTACTTCAAGATCTTGTCCAAAGGGTTGTTATGTCCAAGTATGAATACAATCCATTAAGGAATAAACAAGAGGGCAAATGGCCCTAAAGCGCTCACCTGGGTTTAAAGATGAAAGAAATTTTTATGAATGTAATGATGCATATCACAGAAATGGACCAATGCAATTTCACTGCCATTGCTCCAAAAACAAAAAGTAGGTCAATAGGTCAAAATATAGGTCATGAGACTACATTTTTGAAATCGGAACGAAAAGCTGTATAGACAGTCCAAATTTCATTGCCGTAGCTTTAAAACAAAAAAGTAGGTCAGTTGGTCAAAAATATAGGTCATGATATGATGTTTTTGAAATTGGAACAAAAAACTGTACACATGGTCCAGATTTCATTGCCATAGCTCCAAAAACAACAAGAAATGTTTGTAAAACATACATGATCCCCAGCAACACCTAATTGCTTGTGGTTGGGCAAAAGCGTTCTCAAGTTATTGATCAGAAACCGTTTTTGGGATCAAGGTCCCTGAGGCCTTGACCTTTGACCTAATGACCTCAAAATCAATAGGGGTCATCTACTGGTGATGACCAACCAGCATACAAAGTTTGGTGAACCTAGGTCAAAGCGTTCTCTAGTTATTGATCGAAAGCCGTTTTTAGAATGAAAGTCTCTGTGAGCTTGACCTTTGACCTTATGACCTCAAAATCAATAGGGGTTCATCTACTGGTGAAGACCAACCAGCATACCAAGTTGGTGAACCTAGGTCAAAGCGTTCTCTAGTTATTGATCAGAAACCGTTTCTAGGATGAAAGTCTCTGTGATCTTGTCCTTTTGACCTAATGACCTCAAAGTCAATAGGGGTCATTTACTATTGATGACCAACCAGCATACCAAGTTTGGTGAACCTAGGTCAAAGCGTTCTCTAGTTATTGATCGGAAACCGTTTCAAGGATGAAAGTCTCTGTGATCTTGACCTTTGACCTAATGACCTCAAAGTCATCTACTGATAATGACCAATCAGCATACCAAGTTTGGTGAACCTAGGTCAAAGCGTTCTCCTGTTATTGATCAGAAACCGTTTCTAGGATGAAAGTCTCTGTGATCTTGACATTTATCCTAATGACCTCAAAGTCATCTACTGGTGATGACCAACCAGCATACCAAGTTTGGTGAACCTAGGTCAAAGAGTTCTCTAGTTATTGATCGGAAACAGTTTTTAGGATGAAAGTCTCTGTGATCTTGACCTTTGACCTAATGCCCTCAAATTCAATAGGGGTCACTACTGGTGATGATCAACCAGCATACCAAGTTTGGTGAACCTAGGTCAAAGCGTTCTCCTGTTATTGATCGGAAACCATTTTTAGGATAAAAGTCTCTGTGACCTTGACATTTATCCTAATGACCTCAAAGTCATCTACTGGTGATGACCAACCAGCATACCAAGTTTGGTGAACCTAGGTCAAAGAGTTCTCTAGTTATTGATCAGAAACCGTTTTTAGGATGAAGGTCCCTCTGAGCTTGACCTTTGACCTAATGACCTCAAAATCAATAGGGGTCATCTACTGGTATGACCAACCAGCATACCAAGTTTGGTGAACCTAGGTCAAAGCGTTCTCTAGTTATTGATCAGAAACCGTTTTTAGGATGAAGGTCCCTGTGAGCTTGACCTTTCACCTAATAACTTCAAAATCAATAGGGGTCATCTACTGGTATGACCAACCAGCATACCAAGTTTGGTGAACCTAGGTCAAAGCGTTCTCTAGTTATTGATCGGAAACCGTTTTTAGGATGAAGGTCCCTGTGAGCTTGACCTTTGACCTAATGACCTCAAAATCAATAGGGGTCATCTACAGGTGATGACTAACAAGCATAGGATGTTTGGTGAACCTAGGTCAAAGCATTCTCTAGTTATTGATTGGAAACCGTTTTTAGGATGAAGGTCCCTGTGAGCTTGACCTTTGACCTAATGACCTCAAAATCAATAGGGTCATCTACTGGTGATGACCAACCAGCATACCAAGTTTGGTGAACCTATGTCAAAGCGTTCTCTATTAATTAATCGGAAACCTTTTTTTGGATGAAGGTCCCTGAGAGCTTGACCTTTGACCTAATGACTTCAAAATCAATAGGGGTCATCTACTGGTGATGACCAACCAGCAAACCAATTTTTGTGAACCTAGGTCAAAGCGTTCTCTTGTTATTGATCAGAAACCGTTTTTAAGATGAAGGTCCCTGTGAGCTTGACCTTTGACTTAATGACCTCAAAATTAATAGGGATCATCTACTGGTGATGACCAACAAATATACCAAGTTTGGTGAACCTATGTCAAAGCGTTCTCTAGTTATTGATCAGAAATGTCGTGTCTACCGACACGAAATCTAATAATTTCAAAAAGCTTAATAAAGCTTGCTTCATGCTAAATTTTAAAATTCTAGGCCTTGTGGTTTCAGACAAGAAGATTTTTAAAGATTTTCTTCTATACTGCTATTTAAAACTTGTGACCCCTCGGGTAGGGCCAACAGTGACCCGGGGGACATTTTTAAAACAACCTACATGTAGGTAGAGGTTCACTAGACAATGCTGCATACCAAATATCTAAGCTGTAGGCATTGAGGTTTCCAGTAAGAAGATTTTAAAGATTGCCTTTTTTACATACTGTGAAATCATTTTTGTTCGCGTAGGACGAATTTTCGCGTATTTCGCGCTAGGAGCAATGCGCGAATTTAAGACCGCGCTTTTATTAAACTAATAAAACATTTACGTTATCTGAATCTTGATCCTGTCCGAAATACCTGCATATATTTTTCCACTCACTTTTGACCATTAGTTTTTGGTTTTAGCCAATATAACTTGAATAATCGCATGATTTGGCAAATTCTAAATATCTAGCAAAATTAAAATGAAACTTATTTTGTTTTCTTTTTAAGTATGTTTCGTTTGCATTGCTGGCTGGACGCTTGTCTAAAGCGTTTACTTATAATTATTATATCGTTGTCATCCACTATTTCGATAATTCGTTAAATACAGTTATAAAAAAATGTAATAACAACTAACTCATATATTACACATTTTATTTATTTATTTATGTATTTTGTTTATATTTATTTTCTGTTTATTGGAACGTAAATATAACTTTGAAATACAATGACTTTCAAATACCTATACACTGTGTCAAGATAAAAGAACGTCATATTACAATACACAAGTTTAAAAAATCTCTGCAATGTTTTTTTAGCGTAATTGATTAGGGACCGGTTACAAAAGACCTGTCGGTATCGACCTTTTAATCTGTGCACACTTTACCTGTGTCAATTAACAGTCAATTAACAGTTGGACCTGTCAGTTTGTATATTTAAAAGCGGACCGCGGTAATTGACACGTATACACGCGTCGGTGGTGATCTAGCGTCATGAAGCTGTCGTCTGCTTTTTATGCTGATAAAAAAAATTGAATCTGAAATTGAAATGCGCCGAATTTAGGACCGCGCGAACGTAGTTTTTTTGCCGTTTGCGCGAAATTTCATCCCAGCGAATTTAAATGATTTCACAGTATTAAGGGCCCCCCAGGCAGGGCTAATTTTGACCCCGGGGCCAACATATAAACAATACTGGTAAAGGTTCTCAACACAATACTCCACACCAAATATCTAAGGTCTAGTCCTATTAGTTTGGAAGAAAATGATTTTTCATGTTTTTCCTATATAACTATATGTAAACCAAGAGAACCCTGGAGCGTGGCTAATTTTGACCCAGGTGACATAATCTGAAAAAACTTGGTAGAGATCCACTAGACAATACTGCATACCAAATATCTAAGCTGTAAGCATTGAGGTTTCCAGTAAGAAGATTTTTAAAGATTGCCTTTTTTACATATTAAGGGGTGGGGCCAATTTTGACCCCGGGGCCAACATATAAACAATACTGGTAAAGGTTCTCAACACAATACTCCATACCAAATATCTAAGGTCTAGTCCTATTAGTTTCAGAGAAAAATGATTTTTCATGTTTTTCCTATATAACTATATGTAAATCAAGAGAACCCTGGGGCGTGGCCAATTTTTACCCAGGGGACATAATTTGAACAAACTTGGTAGAGATCCACTGGACAATGCTACATACCAAATATCTAAGCTGTAGGCATTGTGGTTTCTGAGAAGAAGACTTTTAAAGATTTCCTTTATAAGCCTATGTAAAATCAATTGACCCCCAGGGTGGGGCCTATTTTGACCCAGTGGCTTTGATTTGAAGAAACTTAGTAGAGGTCCACTGGACAATGCTGCACACCAAATATCTAAACTCTAGGCCTTGCTGTTTCTGACAAGAAGATTTTTTAAAGTTTTTCCTATATAACTCTATATAAAACAAGTGACCCCTGGGGCGGGGCCATTTTTGACCCAGGAGCCATGATTTGAACAAACTTAGTAGAGGTCTACTAGACAACGCTGCACACCAAATATCTAAACTCTAGGCCTTGCAGTTTCTGATAAGAAGATTTTTTCAAGTTTTTCCTATATAACTCTATGTAAAACATGTGACCCCTGGGGCTGGGCCATTTTTTACCCAGGAGCCATGATTTGAACAAACTTGGTAGAGGTCCACTGGACAATGCTGCACACCAAATATCTAAACTCTAGGTCTTGTGGTATCAGACAAGAAGATTTTTAAAGTTTTTCCTATATAATTCTATGTAAAACTAGTGACCCCTAGGGCAGGGCCATTTTTGACCCAGGGGTCATGATTTGAACAAACTTGGTAAAGGTCCACCTGATGATGCTTCATACCAAATATCTAAGCTCCAGGCTTTGTAGTTCTGGAGAAGAAGATTTTTAAAGTTCCAACTTTGAAAATCTATTTTTAGCTCCTGTGGCCTAGAAATGCAATGGACCTGAACCATTTGAACAATTTTGGTAAAGCTTCATGCAAGTAACATTCCTGCCAAGTTTCAGGAAGATTGGCCCAGCAGTTCAGGAGAAGAAGTTGTTTGAAGAAAAAAGTGACGTCGCACGCACGCACGGACGGACGACGGACGCCGGACATCAGGCAATCACAAAAGCTCACCTTGAGCACTTTGTGCTCAGGTGAGCTAAAAACATGTGATCCCCGGGGCTGGGCCATTTTTGACCCAGGAGCCATGATTCGAACAAACTTGGTAAAGGTCCACTGGACAATGCTGCACACCAAATATCTAAACTTTAGGCCTTGTGGTTTCTGACAAGAAGATTTTTTAAGTTTTCCCTATATAAATCTATGTAAAATCAACTGACCCCTGGGATGGGGTCAGGTTTGACCCCACGGTCATAATTTGAACAAACTTGGTAGAGGTCCACTAGATGATGCTTCATACCAAATATCTAAGCTCCAGGCCTTGTGGTTTCGGAGAAGAAGTTTTTTAAAGTTCCAACTTTGAAAATCTATTTTTAGCTCCTGTGGCCTAGAAATGCAATGGACCTGAACCATTTGAACAATTTTGGGTAAGCTTCATGCAAGTAACATTCCTGTAAAGTTTCAGCAAGATTGGCCCTGCAGACTTCAGGAGAAGAAGTTGTTTGAATAAAAAATTGACGACGCACTCACGGACAGACGTCGGACGACGGACATCAGGCGATCACAAAAGCTCACCTTGAGCACTTTGTGCTCAGGTGAGCTAAAAAGAGGGCCAAAATGGCCCTATATCGCTCACCTGAGAATCATTGCAGAGAAACATCAACAAGAGGGCCATGATGGCCCTAAATCGCTCACCTGAGTCTCATTGCTCATGTTACAAGTATCATTACTGGTTGTTATGGGTGTTCATTGTTCGCAAATTTGAATAAGTTTGCATTAAGTTTGAAGACTCTGGGTGTAATGGTACTTTAATTTTTTAGCAGAAATAGTTTTATTCTAAAGGTCCAAGTGAACTTGACCTGTGACCTACAGACCCAAAAAATTTTGTTCATTTAAAATTTAATGCTACAAAAGTATTAAAATTTTGAAGTTACATTTAGAAAAATAACGAAAAAAAAATCTTTCTATTCACCTGCAGGTTTGTTACTATTCTTACAGATAATATGACTATTTACCTCCCTTTACTTTCTGCTGTTTCCACCTAGAATTTGTCTCATTTTTAATGTTGGTGAAATTTGCTTTCAATGACCAAATGTGATTATCATTACAGCACCAAAAAGGAATCTTATATATTAATATTCTCTTAATATTTTATTGCCAGCTTTTGTACACTCATCAAAAAGTGAATTTGTTTTATAATTTTGAAGATTTATATTGAATGTTACAAAAAAAAAAAACTTTTTTTTTTCACATTTTTTGAATTTTTGGGTGATTGGGGAGATTTGGGTGCTTCGCCAGGGCGCTGGGGTAAGGGTCTTAATATCGGGAGAACCCAGCGAGTAACGGGAGAACGGCATGTATGGGACATACGTAAAATAATCTTAGAAGAGGTCCACTAGACAATGCTTTATGCAATATTTTAGAACTCAGGGCCTTGTGGTTTCAGAGAAGAAGATTTTTGAAGATTTTCCCATATATTGCTATAAATAAGTCTTCCCTATAGACCGTTCCATAAATAATAAATTGACCGTCGCCATTATGATAATCATGTGACCGTCCACCATTAAAGGACTGCTAACCTTGATATAATGCTAAAGTTCCATATAACTTTGTATAACTTTAGCACATTTCAAGGTGATATACTGCCTTATATCGCATGAATTTTGTTGCAGAATAAACATAAATTTTTTGTACTATTATAATTACTATTTTGTATGTTTTATTCCTGACTTGAACATATTATTAACTTGAATTATTTAACACATGAAAGACTGTGAAAAAAGGCCATAGACTGTTCAAGATTGAAGCTTGAGTTGTATAAAACACATACAATATATGTAAAACACATATAATATTGAAAGCACTAGTCTCCTTTTCAAAAGTTGAAATTATAATTTCAATTATTTGAACAATTCTGAAAGCTTACAAAATGGACAAAATTAAACATCTCACTCATCAACCACATGTTCACTCTATTTTAACTAAAACCTGTCTTATTCTTTGATACAGTTTTGTGAAATTTTGATAAAATAAAAGAATTAATCTACCGCAGAATATCACAAGACCTTATTTAACAGTTAACAGATTGAGATGTCAGCAAAAAAAATCGTTTACAAATATATTTTTTTTCAGTTAGAAGACCATGGAATTGATCTTTGCTGATAATAAATATTTTGTGTATTTGATATGAATCTGTTTCTCTAACATACAACGTCACAATCACATTACAGCTATAATGTGACTCTGCATTATTTAAGTGCTTCAATCTGCAGTCCCTTAATGGCTGATGCAAGAAAGGTAATCAGGGAGGTATTAATTTCTGGAACGGTCTATATAAGTCTTTGAAACAAGAGGGCATGATGGCCCTGGAATGTCACCTGAGTACTTTGTCTGTAGGTTTGCTGTTATGCAAACATCATAAGCACTATTACATTTTCTAATCTCAGATATTGATTAAAAAATGGTGACTTTTCCATAAAAGTACAAAAATCGATTTGTCACCTTAACCTTGACCGAAGTGAATGGCAGAGATTCATGCAAGGTGCCTAAAAACCAAATATCTAAGATATCTGTCAATAAATTAAGGCTCTATGATGAAAATTTGAAAAGTCTGTTTTTAGCCCTGGTGACCCAGGGGCAGGGTCAATTTTGACCCCATTGCAAAGATTTCGACAAACTTTGTAGAGGTCTAAAAGGCCAGGTTACACATAAAAGATCTTTACACTAGGCCTTGTAGTTACTGACAAGAAGATTTTTATTCTTTTTTTATGCAAGTCTTTGCAAAAATCAAGTGACCCCTGGGGTGGGTCAGTTTTGACCACAAGAGTATCATTTGAACAACCTTGGTAGAGGACTTCTAAATGATGGTCATTGTAATATATCTAAGCACTAGGCCTTCTGGATTCATAGAAGAAGATTTTCAAAGTTTATCCTATATAAGCCTTTATTAAATCAAGTGACCGTCAAAGAGTATGATTGTTCTTCATACAATCTTCTGTCACAGTCTGACTGTGTTGAAACACTTCATTGTAACACGTGTACTCCTTGAAGATGAGTGAAACTGAAGTAGTTTTCCAGAATGAACTTGTCTAACAGGGAACTTAAAGTTCTTAAAGTATTTTATTTGAATGCCATAAAACTGACTTTTTGAAGACACTAGCAAAATTAAAACTTTTAATACTGCAGTTGCAAGCTGTATTTTCTATCAATCTGCAACTGCAACCATATACAGAAAAGAAAGACACAGAGAAATATGCTATGAAAATTAAATGTGCGAGCTTTCTTTAAGCTCTCCTTGATACATATGTGAAAAGCTGACTATGTATTTGATTATTTTGCAGTGTTTCTTGATTATTCTTTAGATAGCAGAAAATTAATCAGTAGTCTATCCTAGAAAATGCTTTAAACTAGAAACCTGCCAACTGCTACTGCATGTTTTTAATTCATTTTCTTCAGCTGTTATGCAAGCAATTTCAATCTTTTATATATATTTATGATAGTAATCAAAATAAAAGAAAAAATTTAACAAACCTGTTCCCATAATGTTGTTCCTCCTAACATTGACATCCATTGACTGTATCAGTAACATGGCAATAATCTGTGGATGGTTGTTCATTGCAGCATAATGTAACAATGACAAGCCATGCTCATCCTGCTTGCCCAGACGAGAAGCCTGCATCATTTTTCGACACAATGCAGAAAACACAGCCACCAAGCCCCTTTTGGCTGCCTCCTTTAGACCATTGTATGGGGTCTATCAAATACAAATTAAAGAAAGTAATTTAACTGTACTCATATTCTATTTCTTCAGGAAACATTTACCAGTATTACATACTTTTTCCAACTGGCAGACTAATTTTTTCAACCTGGCCAAATAAATTTAGCCAAAAAATTCATTGAATCTGCGTTTTTTCTGTAAGTTAAGAGTTAGGTAATTAATGCCTTAACTGGAAAAAAAATATAAACAAGAAGAGCTGCAATGCGACGAAAACCAGTTTTTCAACGACCAAGTATTAATGTGACAGGAATTAGGAAGAAATATGGCAGTGCTGTTATTTTGGTACCAACACAGAAAGTTGGTTTCAATAGTTCAAAATAACAAGAGGGCCATGATGGCCCTCGATCGCTCACCTGAGTATTTTAGCTGTAGTTCTGAAGTTAAGCAGTATTTCATATTTTAATTGAAAATATGTAAGTAATGTAAATATAAATATGTAAAATATGAGTCAATAAATAAAGGCTCTATGACAGAAAGTAGAAATATCTATCATAAGCTATGGTGACCTTGACCTTGACCCAGTGACCTAAAACCCTACCTATGGGTTGAGGTCCATGCAAGGATCCTATATACCGAATATCAAAGATATTGGTCTTTAAATGAAGGCTCTATGAGGAACAGTATATAAACCTATTTTTAGCCTCAGTGACCTTTAACCTAATCTAATAATTCAAAAAAGCTTGATAAAGCTTGTTTCATACCAAATCTTAGATCTCAGGGCCTTGTGGTTTCAGACAAGAAGATTTTTTAAGTTTTACTATACAGTAAAATTCCTCTATTAAGACCACCATTGGGTATAAAGGGAAGTGGTCTTAATTGTGAGTTGGTCTTAATACTGGGTTGAGACCTCGGCAACATATGTTTTACATAATTATGCAAGTTCATAAGGGGAAAAAAGAACATTACTTAGACAGAGCAAAATACATTATTCATCATTATGATGTTATTATATTCAATAATTAAACATTTCAATAATGAATAAGCATTTCAATAATTTCATTCTCGTCTCTCCATGCTGGGGATTTGTCTGACACAATTAAAATTTAACTGTAAATATTCTGAGTTTTGAAGTTCGAATAAATTTCAAAATAAGATCTTACGTTTTTTAGCAGAATTAACCCTTAATTAAATTAACTCAGTATTTTATTCAACTAACTAAAAGGATTTCTTTTCCAATCAACATAGGTAAGCATCGATCTAAGATTATATTTTGCTTTGAACCCCAGCAAACTGAAAACTTATTATACCCCCAAGGATTCAGTTCCCTTCCCAATTATTTACTCGTGTCGCAATTAAGTTGTAATTGAATCAATTTTAAGTAACACTTATATCATCCTTTAGTATCCTTACTTTCAGTAATCACCTGAAGAAAATTTGTTTTTCACAGCACAGACTTTCTTTTGTTTACACATGCAGCTGTCGTAAAGCAGTGTCGTAAACATGGCGGTGTACTCAACTGATTATGATGACATGCCCGGGGGCACTAATTTTGAGTTGTCGTAATCAAGGCATTACAATAAGAAGAAAATATACAAAATGATCTTGACAAGATGGTCGTATTACCGGATTAGCGGCGTGGTCTTAATTCTGATAAATACCTGTAATAGGACAAGAATAAAAATGTTTGGTTCTTTTCAAAAGTGCCCGTAATAGCAGCGTGGTCTTAATTTCGGCGTGGTCGTAAGGTGGTAATCTACTGTATAAGCCTATGTAAAATCAAATGACCCCTGGGTAGGGGCCAAATTTGACCCCAGAGGCATAATTTGAACAAATTTGGTAGAGGTCCACACAAAAATGCTACGTACCAAATCTTAAGGCTCAGGGCCTTGTGGTTTCAGACAAGAAGATTTTAAAAGTTTCACTACATAAGCCTATGTAAAATCCATTGACCTCCGGGGCAGGGCCAAATTTGACCCCAGGTGTATAATTTGAACAAACTTGGTAGAGGTCTACAAGACAATGCTACATACCAAATCTTAAGGCTCAGGTCCTTGTGGTTTCAGACAAGAAGATTTTCAATTCCCTATGTAAAATAAGTTGACCCCCCGAGCAGGGCCAAATTTGACCCCAAGGGCATAATTTGAACAAACTTGGTATAGGTCCACAAGACAATGCTACATACCAAATCTTAGTTCTCGGGGCTTTGTGGTTTCAGACAAGAAGATTTTTAAAGTTTTACTATATAAGCCTGTGTAAAATCAACTGACCCCCGGGTAGGGGCAAAATTTGACCCCAGGGGCATAATTTGAACAAACTTGGTAGAGGTCCACACGACAATGCTACATACCAAATCTTAAGGCTCAGAGCCTTGTGGTTTCAGACAATAAGATTTTTTAAGTTTCACTATGTTAAATAAGTTTACACCTGGGGTGGGGTCAAATTTAACCCCAGCGGCATAATTTTAACAAACTTGTTAGAGGTTCACAAGACAATGCTACATCCCAAATCTTAAGGCTCAGGGCCTTGTGGTTTCAGACAAGAAGATTTTCAAAGTTTTTCTTTTAAGTTGCCATAGCAACCAGAGTTCTTGATGGAATTGATTCTTTGAAAAAATTTGGTAGAGCTTCATGCAAGGAACATCCCAGGCAAATTTCATCAAATTTGGCCCAGAGGTTTCAGAGGAGATGTTGTTTGAATGAAATTGTTGACGGATGACGGACAAAGACCGGTCACAATAGCCCACCATGAGCCAAAGGTTCAGGTGAGCTAAAAATAAACCAGATACCTGAGTAGCAATGCCAGGCTGTATTTTCATGTAAGCTACACACATGCCAAGTTGAGTATCAATAGGTCAAGTGTTCTGAAGTTTTTGAGTAGAAGCTGAAAATTCTTTTGTTAGCAAGTGACCTTGACCTAGCTCCCAGATATCTAAGATGCAATCCCAAGCTGCATCTTAATATAAGCTACCTACACAGCAAGTTTGGTGTCAATAGGTCAACGCAAACTCAAGTTATTACGTGAAAACTGAATTTCTTTTTTAAAGCAACAGTGACCTTGACCTTGTTCACAGACACCTGGGTAGCAATCCCAAGCTGCCTCTTGATATAAGCCACCAACACACAAAGTTAAGCGTCAATAGGCCAAAGCAAACTCAAGTTATTGAGCGGAAACAGAATTTCTATTTTTAGCAACATTGACCTTGACCTTGATCACAGACACCTGGGTAGCAACCTCAAGTAGCATCTTGATATAGGCTACCCACACACCAAGTTTGGTGTCAATAGGTCTCAGCAATCTGAAGTAATTACGTGGAAACTGAATTTCTATCTTTAGTTACATTGACCTTGGCCTTAATCATGGACACCTGGGTAGCAATCTCAAGTAGCCTCTTGATATAAGCTACCCATATACCAAGTTTGGTGTCAATAGGTCTCAACAAACTGAAGTAATTACATGAAAACTGAATTTCTATTTTTAGCAACAGTAACCTTGACCTTGATCACAGACATCTGGGTAGCAATCCCATGCTGCCTCTTCATATAAGCTACCCAGATACAAAGTTTGGCTTTTATAGGCCAAAGCAAACTCAAATTATTGTGCGGAAACTGAATTTCTATTTTTAGCAACAGTGACCTTGACCTTGATCATGGACATCTGGGTAGCAATCCCAAGCTGCCTCTTGATATCAGCTACCCATAAACCAAGCTTGTTGTCAATAGGCCAAAGCAAACGCAAGTTATTGAGCGGAAACTGAATTTTTATTGTTAGCAACAGTGACCTTGACCTTGATCACAGACACCTGTGTAGCAATCCCAAGCTGCCTTTTGATAAAAGCTACCCATACACCAAGTTTGGCGTCAATAGGCCAAGGCAAACTCAAGTAATTCAGCGGAAACTGAATTTCTATTTCTAGCAACAGTGACCTTGACCTTGATCACAGACATCTGGGTAGCAATCCGAAGCTGCCTCTTGATATAAGCTACCTAACACCAAGCTTTGTGTCAATAGGCCAAAGCAAACTCAAGTTATTGAGCAGAAACTGAATTTCTATTATAAGCAACAGTGACCTTGATCACAGACACCTGGGTAGCAATCTCAAGCTGCCTCTTGAAATGTTAGCTACCCATACACCAAGTTTGGCATAATAGCCTAAAGCAAACTCAAGTTACTGAGCAAAAACTGAATTTCTATTTTTAGCAACATTGACCTTGACCTTGATCATAGACACCTGGTTAGCAATCCCAAGCTGCCTCTTGATATAAGCTACCCATACACCAAGCTTTGTGTCAATAGGCCAAGGCAAACTCAAGTTATTGAGTAGAAACTGAATTTATACTTTTTAGCAACAGCGACCTTGACCTAGATCACAGACAGCTGGGTAGCAATCCTAAGCTGCCTCTTGCTATAAGCTACCCATACATCAAGTTTGGCGTCAATAGGTCAAAGCAAACTCAAGTTATTGAGCAGAAACTGAATTTCTATTTCTAGCAACAGTGACCTTGACCTTGATCATAGACATCTGGGTAGCAATCCGAAGCTGCCTCTTGATATAAGCTACCCATACACCAAGCTTTGTGTCAATAGGCCAAAGCAAACTCAAGTTATTGAGCAGAAACTGAATTTCTATTATAAGCAACAGTGACCTTGATCACAGATACCTGGGTAGCAATCTCAAGCTGCCTCTTGAAATGTTAGCTACCCATACACCAAGTTTGGCGTAATAGCCTAAAGCAAACTCAAGTTATTGAGCAAAAACTGAATTTCTATTTTTAGCAACATTGACCTTGACCTTGATCATAGACACCTGGTTAGCAATCCCAAGCTGCCTCTTGATATAAGCTACCCATACACCAAGCTTTGTGTCAATAGGCCAAGGCAAACTCAAGTTATTGAGTAGAAACTGAATTTATACTTTTTAGCAACAGCGACCTTGACCTAGATCACAGACAGCTGGGTAGCAATCCTAAGCTGCCTCTTGCTATAAGCTACCCATACATCAAGTTTGGCGTCAATAGGTCAAAGCAAACTCAAGTTATTGAGCAGAAACTGAATTTCTATTTCTAGCAACAGTGACCTTGACCTTGATCACAGACATCTGGGTAGCAATCCGAAGCTGCCTCTTGATATAAGCTACCCATACACCAAGCTTTGTGTCAATAGGCCAAAGCAAACTCAAGTTATTGAGCAGAAACTGAATTTCTATTATAAGCAACAGTGACCTTGATCACAGATACCTGGGTAGCAATCTCAAGCTGCCTCTTGAAATGTTAGCTACCCATACACCAAGTTTGGCGTAATAGCCTAAAGCAAACTCAAGTTATTGAGCAAAAACTGAATTTCTATTTTTAGCAACATTGACCTTGACCTTGATCATAGACACCTGGTTAGCAATCCCAAGCTGCCTCTTGATATAAGCTACCCATACACCAAGCTTTGTGTCAATAGGCCAAGGCAAACTCAAGTTATTGAGTAGAAACTGAATTTATATTTTTTAGCAACAGCGACCTTGACCTAGATCACAGACACCTGGGTAGCAATCCTAAGCTGCCTCTTGCTATAAGCTACCCATACATCAAGTTTGGTGTCAATAGGTCAAAGCAAACTCAAGTTATTGAGCAGAAACTGAATTTCTATTTTTAGCAACAGTGACCTTGACCTTGATCACAGACAACTGGGTAGCAATCCCAAGCTGCCTCTTGATATCAGCTACCCATACACCAAGTTTGGCGTCAATAGACCAAAGCAAACTCAAGTTATTGAGCGGAAACTGAATTTCTATTTTTAGCAACAGTGACCTTGACCTTGAACACAGATATCAAAGTAGCAATCTCAAGCTGCCTCTTGAAATGTTAGCTATCCATACACCAAGTTTGGCGTCCATAGGTCAAAGCAAACTCAAGTTATTTCAGCGGAAACTGATTTTCAATTTTTAGCAAAAGTGACCTTGACCTTGATTACAGCAATCCCAAGCTGCCTCTTGATATAAGTTACCCATACACCAAGTTTGGCGTGAATAGGCCAAAGCGAACTCAATTTATTGAGTGGAAACCAAAAGTTGATGCCTATCGCCTGCCAGCCAACTTCAGCATTACAATAACCAGTTTCGCTGAAAACCTGGTTAAAAAGTCTTTAACATATCATCTACTTACTAGGCAGATATTTTGTAACTAAAGCAATGATTTAAATTGTGTGACCTTGACCTCTGAGGTAGGCATCTGGAAGTTAATGGGACACATCGATATCAGGTGAGCAATATTTGTGCCAAGTTATTTCAAAATCCCTTGATGTAAGTTACATAGCTGAAACAAAATATTGACAGCCTCTATTGGTGACCTTGACTTCTGAGGTAATCATCCAGGAGTTGTAAGTTCCACACTGTCTTAATGTGGTAAACTTCTAAGCCAACTTATAACTTTGGTAGAGGTCCACTAGATGATGTTATCAACCAAATATCTAAAATCTAGGTCTGCGGTTTCAGACAAGAAGATTAAATTTTCTAAATTTTTTCCTTTCAGTTGCCAGGGCAATATTCTATTTTTATATAACTTTGAAAGAGGACCATACAAGCATGATCATTTCTGTAAAGTTTAACTGCAACTGACCCAGTGGTATAGGAGGAGATGTTGTACAAAGTCAATTGTGGACCACAGATGGACGGACCAACGATGGATGGACGACGGAAGTCCTGACAAGTTTTGTGACGGACGGACAGACGGATGAACAGACGATGGAGAAGTGATCCCTTTATGTTGCGGCTACTTCGTAGCAGGCGACACAATAATAAAACCATTACAATGCAGACAAAGCAAAACATGCCTGTTTTGCCCCAATCAGGGCTTATAACTCCATAATGCATGATGGGATCAAGCTGCTTCAAGAAAGGAATCAAGATCTACTGGTAATACAAGTTCTGTGCAATTTTGTTTCAAACAAATCAAAAATGAAACTTCTATCTTGCAAACAAGGCAAAATATGCCTGTTTTGCCCCTATCAGGACCCATAACTCCATAATCAAGTTCTTTGCAAGTTTGGTTGATCTCAAATCAAAAATGAAACTTATCTCATGCAGACAAAAAAATGTTGATGCATGCACATAATGCAACAGAAATGGACAGCAGTCACAAAAGTAAGTGTACAGGTGAGCTAAAAACAAATGACCCTCTGGGAAGGAGCCAATTTCAACACTAGGGTAATCATTTGAATAATTTTGGAAGAAATCTTCTGGCCAATGCTAACCACTTATTATCTAGACTCAAGGCCCTTCAGTTTCATAGAAGAATTTTAAAGTTTTTCCTCAAAATGTAAATAACAATGGCCCCTAGAGTGTGGTAAATAGAGGCCACAGAAACATAATTTTAATGATCTTAGTAGAGGTCTAGTAAGCAATGCTACATACCAAATTTCACAAGCTACACCAAAGTACATTACATTCTTTGGAGGTGCAGTTTACCAATTTTCAGAGCTCTAACAGCTGGTTCTAGGTGAGAAGGTTTTTCTTTTAAGATGCCATAGCAACCATAGTTCTAAATGGAATTCTTTGAACAACTTTAACAGAGCTTCACATACCAAAGACCCTTACAAGTCTCATCAACTCTTGTCAAGTGGTTTCAGAAAAGTTTTGGTTTAAAGCAAATGGTGGATGATGGAGGGAATGGCATCACAATAGCCTTTAAGCTACACAAGAGCCACCGCAAGTGGGGGTCACGCTCGACTTTTTCCTATTTCCAAAGGCAAACACATCAGAGGAAGCACATTGTGGTGAAGGGGTTTCAAATGAAACATCATTTGGAAATATCACTATCAAATTCATCCATACATAACAAAGATATGGCCAATTTTAGCAACATTCAGAAATTTGACCTTAAAGTTTAAGGTCAAGTTCAGTTTAACCTTCTTTGGAGGTATTGTCTAAAAGGTAGTTATGTCCAAGCATGAAGACACTACATCCATTAATAACAAAGATATAGCAAAGTTAAGTAATGTCAAGGTCATTTAAAGATCAAGGTAATACTTGAATTGTTCAACATATTTGTTTTATTCTCTGTGTTTTTTAACCCAATATAAAACAAATCTGTCCATAAATAACAAAACTTTGGCTATTTTAGCAAATTTCAATAATTTGACCTAAGGTCAAGGTCATACTTGAATAATTTAACAGTTTGGGTTTGTCGTAAGTGTGTTCTGTCCAAATATGTTTCAAATCCAACCATAAATAACAAAATTATGGCCAGTTTTAGCAAAATCCAATTATTTGACCTTGACTGTCAAGGTCATTTTAAGGTCAAGGTCATACTTGAAGATATAGAATGTCTGATTTGTCATAACTTTTGTTTTGTCCAAGTATGAATCAAATCAATAAATAAATGAGGAAGTTATGACAATTTAAGCAAAATTCAATAATGTGACCTTGACAGTCAAGGTCATTTTTAGGTCATGGTCATACTTGAGTTATTTAGCATGACAGAATTGTTGTAAGTTTTTTATTATCCAAGTATGATTCAAATACAACCATAAATAACAAAGTTATAGCCAGTTTTAGCAAAATCCAATAATTTGACCTCGACTGTCAAGGTCATTTTAAGGTCAAGGTCATACTTGAAGAATCAGAATGTCTGATTTGTCATAACATTTGTTTTGTCCAAGTATGAATCAAATCAAAAAATAAATGAGGACGTTATGACAATTTGAGCAAAATTCAATAATCTGACCTTGACAGTCATTTTTAGGTCATGATCAAACTTGTGTTATTTAACATGACAGATTTGTCATAAGGGTTGTTTTGTCCAAGTATGATTCAAATCCAATGATAAACAATAAAGTTATGGCCAATTTTAGCAAAATTCAATAATCTGACCTTGAAGGTAACTGTCATTTAAGGTTAAGGTCATACCTGAATAATTTAACATGTCTGCTTTGTCATAACTTGTTTTGTCCAAACACGAATCAAATCCAACCATGAATAACAAAGTAATGGCCAGTCTGAGCAAAATTCAATAATTTGACCTTGACTGTCAAGGTCATTTAAAAGGTCAAGGTCATACTTGAAAAAATCCAAATGTCTGATTCGTCATTAGTGTTGTTTTGTCCAAGTATGAATCAGATCCATAGATAAATGAGGAATTTATGACAATTTAAGCAAAATTCAATCATCTGACCTTGAAGGCCAAGGTCATTTTTAGGACATGGTCACATTTTAGTTATTTATCATGTAGGTTTTGTTATAAGTGTTGTTTTGTCCAAGTATGAATTAAATCCAACGATAAACAATAAAGTTATGGCCAATTTTAGCAAAATTCAATAGTTTGACCTTGAAGGTAACTGTCATTTAAGGTTAAGGTCATACCTGAATAATTTAACATGTCTGTTTTGTCATAACTTGTTTTGTCCAAGCACAAATCAAATCCAACCATGAATAACAAAGTTATGGCCAGTCTGAGCAAAATTCAATAATTTGACCTTGACTGTCAAGGTCATTTAAAAGGTCAAGGTCATACTTGAAAAAATCCAAATGTCAGATTTGTCATAAGTGTTGTTTTGTCCAAATATGAATCAAGTCCAACAACAAATGACAATTTAAACAAAATTCAATAATTTGACCTCGAAGGTGAAGGTCATTTATGAACCAAGGTCAAGTTCAGTCTGGTCTACTTCAAGATCTTGTCCAAAGGGTTGTTGTGTCTAAGTATGAAGACAATCCATTAAGAAATAACAAGAGGGCCATGATGGCCCTGTAACGCTCACCTGAGTATGACTGCTTTAAACAAAGTTGCTATGGACCTGGTTATTTGACCCCAGATGACTCGTATTCGAACTTGACCTAGAAATTATTGAAACAATCTCTTTGACAAATTTCAAGGTTATTTGTACTGAAAATGTTACTTCTAGAGTGTTAACAAGGTTTTTCCATATTTGGGCTCTATGACCTAGTTTTTGACCCCAAATAACCCATATCCAAACTTGAGCTACATATCATCGATAGAACCTTTCTGACAAATTTCCAGGATATTTGGACTGAAAATGTAGCCTCTAGAGTGTTTACAAAGTTTTTTGATATTTGGGCTCTGTGACCTAGATGTTTCGACTCCAGATGACCCATATTCAAACTTGACCTAGAAACCATAGAATTAAGCTTTCTGACAAATTTCCAGGTTATTTGGAATTAAAATGTTACCTCTAGAGTGTTAACAAGGTTTTTCCATATTTGGGCTCTGTGACCTAGTTTTTGAACCAAGATGACCCATACTCCAACTTGAGCTAGAAATCATGAAGAAAACCTGTCTGACAAATTTCCAGGATATTTGGACAGAAAACGTAACCTCTGGAGTGTTAAAAAGTTTTTTACATATTTGGACCATGTGACCTAGTTTTTGATCCCAGATGACCCATATCATATCAAAATCTGAGCTAGAAATCATTGAAACAATCTTTCTGACAAATTTCAAGGACATTTGGACTAAAAATGTAACCTCTAGAGCATTAACAAGGTTTTACTACTTTCGGGCTCTGTGACCTAGTTTTTGACCCCAGAAAACCAATATTCAAAACTGAGCTAGAAATCATCGATAGAACCTTTCTGACAAATTTCCAGGTTATTTGGACTGAAAATGCTACCTTTAGAATGTTAACAAGGTTTTTCCATATTTGGACTCTGTGACCTATTGTGTGACCCCAGATGACCCATATTCGAACTTGACCTAGAAATCCTCAAGGCAACTTTTCTGACAAATTTCCAGATTATTTGGGCTGAAAATGTAACCTCTAGAGTGTTAACAAGATTTTTCTATTTTTGGGCTCTGTGACCAAGTTTTTGAACCCAGATGACCCATATTTGAACTTGTGCGAGAAATCTTTGAAGCAACCTTTCTGACAAATTTCCAGATTATTTGGGCTGAAAATGTAACCTCTAGAGTGTAATCAAGGTTTTTCAATATTTGGGCTCTGTGACCTAGTTTTTGACCCCAGATGACCCATATTTGAACTTGACCTAGAAATTGTCAAAGCAACCTTTCTGACAAATTTCCAGATTATTTGGGCTGAAAATGTAACCTCTAGAGTGTTAACAAGATTTTTCTATTTTTGGGCTCTGTGACCTAGTTTTTGAACCCAGATGACCCATATTTAAACTTGAGCTAGAAATCATTGATAGAACCTTTCTGACAAACTTCCAGGATATTTGGACTGAAAAAGTAGCCTCTAGAGTGTTAACAAGGTTTTCCAACCCTAATAACCCATGTTCGAACTCGTCCGAGATATCAATGAGACAAACATCCTGACCAAGTTTCATGACAATTGAGGCAAAAATGTGACCACTAGAGTGTTAACAAACTAATTGTGGATGGACAGACAGATGGACGGACGACGGACAAAAGGTGATCAGAAAAGCTCACTCTGTCACTACGTGACAGGTGAGCTAAAAAAGTTATAATCGATGTCATAGTTTTCAGACAGGTGCACTATCCGAGACCCATAACTGAATTTTCCATTTATTTTTTTTCCTTTTATGCCTCATTTCAATTGGCAACTTAGCTTAGAAGTGGTGATGCCCATGTCTAACACGGCTTTTGTTCTGTTATTAATTACCACTGAATCAAGACACAGCCTGTACATACTAGAAGGTTTGTAACATAATCCTGTGCAAATTTTTATTCAAACAAAAGTTTTCCTTTAGTACAGCTTTCTTTTATAGAGAAACACTAAAGACATACTTTGCACTTGATCGCTTTCTTGTAGCCAAAATATTTTTTGAACTGTTCATGCAGATGTATGTCGCTCATGGGTAACTTCTTTGGTTTGAGCTTGTTAAGTTCCTCATGGTACACCTTCACCCATAAGGGCTTCTGGGGGTTGGTTGGATAGAATGTCTCAAAGTCCAAGCACATTATGTAATAACTGGAATGAACAATAAATATGATTGAGCATCAGTCCAGCAACAAATTAGGTCATCATTGAGTTAGAAATAGTTGAAGAAGTACCTATGGTTTCTAAAGTAAATGTTTTTAATTCTTCTAATGAATAAGGCTTGATTAAAGTGACTGACTCAAAGAATTTATAATGTATTTCTTTGTGCTCAGGTGAGCTAAAAATCAACTAGATGCACTTTAATGTGTTTTATGACAACCAGTTAAAATGGAGAAAACCCTTAAGATGTCATCACACAAGACAGCATTCAAGATACCCTGTGACTGACTGATACTGGGGCTCTTCCAGATACCCTGTGACTGACTGATACTGGGGCTCTTCCAGATACCCTGTGACTGACAGGTACTCGGGCTCTTCCAGATACCCTGTGACTGACAGATACTGGGGCTCTTCCAGATACCCTGTGACTGACTGATACTGGGGCTCTTCCAGATACCCTGTGACTGACAGATACTGGGGCTCTTTCAGATACCCTGTGACTGACAGATACTGGGGCTCTTCCAGATACCCTGTGTCTGACTGATACTGGGGCTCTTCCAGATACCCTGTGACTGACTGATACTGGGGCTCTTCCAGATACCCTGTGACTGACAGATACTGGGGCTCTTCCAGAAACCCTGTGAATGACTGATACTGGGGCTCTTCCAGATACCCTGTGACTGACAGATACTCGGGCTCTTCCAGATACCCTGTGACTGACAGATACTCGGGCTCTTCCAGATACCCTGTGACTGACAGATACTCGGGCTCTTCCAGATACCCTGTGACTGACTGATACTCGGGCTCTTCCAGATACCCTGTGACTGACTGATACTGGGGCTCTTCCAGATACCCTGTGACTGACTGATACTGGGGCTCTTCCAGATACCCTGTGACTGACTGATACTGGGGCTCTTCCAGATACCCTGTGACTGACTGATACTGGGGCTCTTCAAGGTAAGTAAATATGCACTGATTTAAAATGAAACAAGAGCCATGTTACACATGGTTAATCCCTCCGCCGGGAAGAAGCTACCTGAAGGTTGTACTTTCTTACACTCAATGTAAAAATGTTTGAAGAAAATCCCACAAAAAATAGGCAAGGTAGAGTTATTGTTCTTGCAAACTGCACTTCCTACCAATGTGCTATGTCAGTGTATTAAGTTTGAAGAAAATCGCTCAAGCACTTTTGGAGTTATGCTCCGGACAAAATTTATCAAGTAAATTTGATAAAGCGGAATAACTCTAAAAAAAGGCAAGGTAGAGTTATTGCACTTTCACACTGCACTACCTACCAATGTGCTCTGTCAGTGTATGAAGTTTGAATAAAATCCCTCAAGTAGTTTTGGAGTTATGCTCCGGACAAAATTGTTTCGCACGGACGCACGGACGCACAGACGCACGGATGGACGAAGGGCATTCCTAATATCCCCTCCGCCTTTTGCGGGGGGATATACAAGAACTGATTGTTAATTGTTTTATAAGCACTGATTTACTATGAAACAAGAACTGATTGTTAATTGTTTTTTTTTTTTTTTGCTGTAAGCTATCGGAAGAACTTGGTATAAAGGAAAAGGGAAAGAATTAATACATCAAAAGCCTCTTTGTATCCTTCATTCTGAAATTTCCCTTTTCGCTTACTCATGAGAAATTAAGGGGTTATCCCAATAAGCATTTCTTTTTGAAAATTCTGACAGTTCTTATCACCTGTTTTTTGTTCCCTTAATGACAAATTTTCACATATTTTGCGCTACCAACAAACAGTGCATGAATATAAAACTAACAGTGATAATAAGAGTTATCCCAATTCAGTATATGTATTATGAAGCGGGGAAAATGTCACTCAAGTTATGGCAGAAATCTATTCACTAAGTCCAAACACTATTTGGCAAATTGACTCTTTAACAAATTTATTTACACAGTTAAAATAAGAAGGTAAATCCTTCAACACTAATATCAGTATTTCCAAATAAATAAAAAAAGTATCCAAAATAAAGAAAATATAGAAATTCCAATATAAATCACACAGAAAATAGTTAGGAATTCTAATATAAATCACACAGAAAATAGTTAGGAATTCTAATTATAAATTAATTATCACTAAGTAATGAGAGTTCTGAAAAAAACCATCTGTGTAAACAAGAGGGCCATGATGGCCCTAAATCGCTCAGCTGAGTATGACTGCTTTTAACAAAATTAATATGGACATGGTTAATTGACCCAACATAACCCATATTTGAACTTGAGCTAGAAATTATCAAAACAACCTTTCTGACAAATTTCCAGGTTATTTGGACTGAAAATGTAATCTCTGGTGTTAAAAACGTTTTTCCATATTTGGGCTCTATGACCTAGTTATTGGCCCCAGATGACCCATATTCAAACTTGAGGTAGAAATCATCGAAACAACCTTTCTGACAAATTTCCAGATTATTTGGACTGAAAATGTGATCTCTAGTGTTAAAAACATTTTTCCATATTTTGGGCTCTGTGACCTAGTTTTTTAACTTAGATGACCCATAATCGAAACTGAGCAAGAAATCATCGAAACAACCTATTTGACAAATTTCCAAGATATTTGGACTGAAAAAGTAGTCTCTAGAGTGTTAACGAGGTTTTTCCATATTTGGGCTCTGTGACCTAGCTTTTAAGCTAGATGACCCATAATCAAACTTGAGGTAGAAATCAATGAAACAACCTTTCTGACAAATTTCCAGATTATTTGGACTGAAAATGTGATCTCTAGTGTTAAAAACATTTTTCCATATTTTGGGCTCTGTGACCTAGTTTTTTAACTTAGATGACCCATAATCGAAACTGAGCAAGAAATCATCGAAACAACCTATTTGACAAATTTCCAAGATATTTGGACAGAAAATGTTACCTCTAGATTGTTAACAAGGATTTTCCATATTTTGGCTCTGGGACCTAGTTTTTGAATTAGAATGACCCATATTCAAACTTGAGCTAGAAATCATCAAAACAACATTTTTGACAAATTTTCAAGTTATTTGGACTGAAAATGTTACCTATAGAGTGTTAACAATGTTTTTCTAATTTTGAGCTCTGTAACCTAGCTTTTGATTCCAGATAACCCATATTCAAACATGAGCTAGAAATCATCGAAAAAACCTTTCTGGCACATTTCCAGGTTATTTGGACTGAAAATGTTACCTCTAGAGTGTTACCAAAATTTTTCCATATTTGGGCTTTGTGACTTAGTTTTTGACCCAAAATGACCCATATTCGAACAAAGCTAGAAATCATCAAAACAAACTTTCTGACAAATTTCCAGGATATTTGGACTGAACAAGAACTGTCACTGTAAGATGACAATGCCCCAGAAGTGGTGCTTTGACTTTGGGCTGAGGACTATTCATTCAAGGGTCAAGGTCAAATAAATATAGGTCAGTGGGAAGGTCTTGTCCACAGGGGTGTTGTGTCTAAGTATGAAGTAATTCGACTTTCTAATAAGGAGGTTATGGTCAATGTTAAAGTTTTTGGACAATTGGATCTTCAAGGTAAAAGTCACTCAGGGGTCAAGTCTTGTCCAAAGGGGTGTTGTGTCCAAGTATGAAGTAAATCCACTTACTAATGAAGAAGTTATGGTCAATGTTAAATTTTTTTGGACAATTGGATCTGCAAGGTGAAGGTCAATCAGGGGTCAGGGTCAAATAAATATAGATCAATGGGAAGATCTTGTGCAAAGGGATGTTGTGTTCAAGTATAAAGTAAATCAACTTACTAATAAGGAAGTTATGGTCAATGTTATGGTTTTTGGACAACTGGATCTTCAAAGTGAAGGTAATTCAGGGGTCAAGGTCAAATAAAAATAGGTAATGGGAAGGTCTTGTCCTAAGGGATGTTGTGTCCAAGTATGAAGTAAATCCACTTACTAATAAGGAAGTTATGCTAATGTTAAAGTTTTCAGACGGACTGATGGACGGACTGATGGACAGACAGTTCATAAACTATATGCCTCCCTTTGGGGGCAGTGGGAACATCTTGTGCAAAGGGATGTTGTGTCCAAGTATGAAGTAAATCCACTTACTAATAAGGAAGTTATGGTCAATGTTAAGGGTTTTGGACAATTGGATCTTCAATCTGAAGGTCATTCAGGGGTCAAGGTCAAATAAATATAGGTCAGTGGGAAGGTCTTGTCCAAAGTATGAAGTAAATCCACTTACTTACAAGGAAGTTATGGCCAATGTTAAAGTTTTCGCACAGACTGATGGAATGACAGATGGACAGTTCAAAAACTATATGCCTCCCTCGAGGGCATAAAAAGTAGCCTCTAGTGTCTTAACAAAGTTTTCCTACTGTTAGGCTCTGTGACCTAGTTTTTTAACCCAGATGACCCATATTCAAACATGACCTAGAAATCATTAAAGCAAATTTTCTGACAAATTTCCAGGTTATATGGACTGAAAATGTTACCTCTAGAGTGTTAACAAGTTTTTTTTTTCTATATTTGGGCTCTGTGACCTTGTTTTTGACTCCAGATGACCCATATTCAAACCTGAGCTAGAAATCATCAAAGCAACCTTTCTGACAGATTTCCAGATTATTTGGACTGAAAATGTTACCTCTAGAGTGTTAACAAAGTTTTTCCATATTTGGGCTCTGTGACATATTTTTTGACCCCAGATGACCCACATTCGAACCTGAGCTAGAACACATTGAAATAACCTTTCTGACAAATTTTCAGATTATTTGGACTGAAAATGTTACCTCTCCTTCTACAAGTCCTGACTAAGTTTCATGACAGTTGAGGAAAAAATATGACCACTAGAGTGTTAACAAACTAAGTGTGGATGTCCGACGGATGACGGACATTGATCCATCCTAATGCAGTTTAAAAAGAGTATGGAAACATTACTTGGCTTCTGGTGACAGTTATATAAATCTACAATACATTTAAAAATAATCACTATTATCAGTATAGTAAAAACAAGGTGATAATGTGAAAGACTAAGAATGTTAGAGTTACTTACTTAGAAGAATAAAGCATTTTGAGAAAAGTGTCATGGAAAAGGTTTCAGACTTAGAGCTGATGACTGTAATCATTTATGCAAAAGAAGTGCATAGACAAAGTGTAAGAAGTTCTGTTTAAAAACTTAAAATGATTCAAAAGAAACAGGAAACAAATATGAAAACATGTCATATTAATGGCTTGAATAACTCAGTTTTAACTTGAATTATATAATTAATGAAAAGCTAAGTATATGAAAAATTCATAAATTTTGCTGCATATTACATGTCAGAAATATATGCATATCATTTTGCCTCTTACCTTTTACTTTTAGCCAATGTTTTTTCTGCCAATTTTAACTAAATACTCCAATATATAATGCTTTGATTATCTAGTCCAATTTAAATGAAACATTTTTTCCTTCTTTTCTTTTTCCTTCTTTTTTCCTGGATGGTGAATGCTGTCAAAAAGTGAACTATCATTTCGCACACTGTTCCTAGTGCAAAATATGTGAAAATTTAACCTAAACAAACAAAAATGATTTCACAGTAATTGGTCATGTGTCAGTTACTTGTAGGTAAGATCTCGCCAGACTTCTATTGTCCTTTGATTTTTTGTGTGTCAATAAACACCAATTAACAGCGAGATCTGTCACTCTTTTTATTCAATAGGGACCACTATAACTGATGCATAAACATGTGGCAAAGGTTGATTATGCACATTAAATCTGTCACTTGCACAAATTTTTATGAATTATTACAAAAAATTAAAAATGAAAATGGGCATATTTATGACCACGAGAACTTAACATTTTTGCTGTTTTCGCGAATATTCATCCAAGCAAAATAAAATGATTTCACAGTAATTATCATTTTATGATAAAACATCCTACGTATAAATCAACTTTATGAAACGTCACACCCAGTTTATTTCCCTTCTCCCCCACCTGCTGAGGCCCTATGAAAGAGCATGCAACAATGTCTCTATCTATTTGAGTTTATTTATCGTTGGTATCAGCTGACCATATGACCAACTTCCCCTTAGGGCATCATCCAGCATAACAGCGAGTTTTGAACTGCGATTGAGCGTCTAATGACAATGAATACGCAGCAGAGTGTCTACAGCCAGAGATTTTTTGAAATCCTTATTCTGAAGCCCTGCGATCCTATCTGTGACCCTATTTGCAGCTGTAGTTTTAACAATGTGCAATCATTAGATTTCTCTTAATTACTGTTTATTAGCAAGAGTCAGCATATGAAGGAAGCTGAATTCAATATATCATATCTGATTTTTTATTTTGACTGGCAAATATTTGTTCGTGTTTTTAGGTAACTGGTGTGTTTAAACTTAACTGAAAAATTGATTGTAATAAACATAATATATTGTTGAGTGCCCATGAGTTGTCACTGCCCCTGACCCGTCACCATATTGTATGTTTGTTTACAAGGCGTAAGATCTTGGCGTGGTGCATCCCTAGACCAAGGGAAAAAATTTGACTATCATAGTATTTTCGCGCAGCATGATTTTTTCCGCAAATATGAGAAAAAAACAAATAAATATCATTCAAATTTTATATGAACTAAAGAGGTCATGCCCTCTTCCACAATCACTGAAAAAAAAAAAAAAAAAAAACAAGAGGGCCATGATGACCCTGGATCGCTCACCTGATTACTTTGGCTGTAGGTTTGCTGTTAAGCAGTATTTCATTTTTTAATTGAAAATATATAAGTGCCTACAAACTAAATATGTAAAATATCAGTCAATAAATAAAGGCTCTCTGACAGAAAGTAGAAATATCTATTATAAGCTATGGTGACCTTGACCTTGACCCAGTGACCTCAAACCCTACCCATGGGTAGAGGTCCATGCAAGGAACCTATATATTGAATATCAAAGATATTTGTCTATAAATGAAGGCTCTTTGAGGTACAGTAGATAAATATATTTTTAGCCTCCATGACCTTTAACCTAATCTAATAATTTTAAAAAGCTTGCTTCATGCCAAATTTTAAAATTCTAGGCCTTGTGGTTTCAGAGAAGAAGATTTTTAAAGATTTCCTTTTTCATATATTAAGGGCCCCCGGGGTGAGCCAATTTTGACTCCAGGGCCAACATTTAAACAATATTGGTAAAGGTTCATTACACAATACTCAACACCAAATATCTAAGGTCTAGACCTATTTGTTTTGGAGAAAAATGATTTTTCATGTTTTTTCTATATAAATCATTGTAAACCAAGAGAACCCTGGGGCGTGGTCAATTTTGACCCAGGGAACATAATTTGAACAAACTTGGTAAACATCCACTAGACAATGCTACATACCAAATATCTAAGCTGTAGGCATTAAGGTTTCCAGTAAGAAGATTTTAAAGATTGGCTTTTTAACATATTAAGGGCCCCTGGGGCACGGCCAATTTTGACCCTGGGGCCAACATATAAACAATACTAGTAAAGGTTCTCTACACAATACTCCACACCAAATTTCTAAGGTCTAGTCCTATTAGTTTCGGAGAAAAATGATTTTTCATGTTTTTCCTATATAACTATATGTAAACCAAGAGAACCCGTGGGCGTGGCCAATTTTGACCCAGGGGACATAATTTGAATAAACTTGGTAGACATCCACTAGACAATGCTACATATCAAATATCTAAGCTGTAGGCATTGTGGTTTCTGAGAAAAAGATTTTTAAAGATATCCTATATAAGTCTATGTAAAATGAAGTGACACCTGGGGCGGGGCCAATTTTGACGCAGGGAAATAATTTGAACAATTTTTGTAGAGTTCCATTAGAGGGTGCTAAATGCCAAATATCTAAGTTCTAGGCCTTGTAATTTCAGACAAGAAGATTTTTAAAGTTTTTCCTTTAGGTTGGTATGGCAACCAGAGTTCTGCATGGAACTGATTTCTTTGAACAACTTTGGAAGAGCTTCATGCAAGGAACATCCATGGCAAGTTTCATCAACTTTGGCCTAGTGGTTTCAGAGGAGATGTCGTTTGAATGAAAAGTTTACAGATTGACGGCTGGACGGACGGACGCCGGATGGATTGCGATCACAAAAACTCACCTTGTCACTCTGTGACAGGTGAGCTAAAAAAGAGGAATAACTTATAAAACATTTTAAAAAATTTGTTTTTATTTTATTTTCAAGACAATTGAAAATTTTACTTGTTAATCTGAGATCTTACAGTTTTGGACAAATAATTACTAGAAATAATTGGAAAAGATCAGTTTTCAAGGTAAGTCATTGCTTTCTTTTAAATTAACTTTAATTTTGAAATAATTGATAGGAAATTTCTTAAGGTGACTGGACATGAGCACTCAAGGATAATTTTGCATAATTTTTAAACACAACAGGAAAAAAATTGTAATTCTTTTACTGCACATACAACAACAGACCTACAATTCAGACTATGGTGTTTTTGCAACTGTTTTTGCTGAACAAGCATGT
Source organism: Cyclina sinensis (assembly GCA_012932295.1). Classification (NCBI taxonomy): domain Eukaryota; kingdom Metazoa; phylum Mollusca; class Bivalvia; order Venerida; family Veneridae; genus Cyclina; species Cyclina sinensis. The sequence continues at coordinate 15,980,635 of JAAONU010000004.1, read as the reverse complement.
TTCACATTTCTAAAAACATTTGATAAAAACATTAGATTTCATTTTTTAAAAATAAAGCCTCATGTAATATATTGGAAGTCAACAATCTGAACAATTCCCAAGAATTTAGAAAATGCCTATAATGCCAGCAGATGATGTGAGCATCACTAAAATAACTCAATTCACCTTAGATTTTTTAAGTATCAAATGATCTCTGAATGCTCACTCTGTCTTTTGGCAAAATTAAAGCAGGACAGACTCATCTCTTTTCTATTTGAGTTTATTAGTAAGTACTGGTTGACCTTTTTACCAATGCCCCATGAAGAGGTTAGTTACTTTAGGTTGTTGGGGAAACATACAGAAAGCATCCCATTCCAAGACTCTTCTGGTTCTTTTTCATGTCCAGTGTATAGCCCTGATATATGGAACCTCAGTTTAACATCACATCCGAAAGAAAATGAGAAATGTTAGTAGAGGAGCTGGGGGTCAAACTCGCAACCCCTGGATAACCAGTCCAGCACAATACCATGAACCACTGCCACTGCAGGATTCTGATTTAAAGATGTTGAAATGTGACCCCAAAAAATGCAAAATACAGTGGTTTATTTCAGATGTAAGTGAATATTATGCACAATGGAAATGTAAGTCTTGTAATATTGTTATGTTGTTCTTTTTAATATTTTCCCTTATTGGCTCTATTTATGATACTTTATTTTCAATAATAAGATGATTGCAGCTGAGTTCTCAAAGCTTATACAGTGGTTCTGCGATGTTGTATGTCAACATGCAATGACTCGACAGGTTGGTCTGACTCAAAGCTATCATATATAATTATTGTGTATAAAAGCTTTGACTCTGTCCCTGGTAGTCGTTATCGCCTCACCGCATTGGTTGCATTCAATAAATGTGTAATCTTGTAGCTTGTTTTGTATCCTTTGTATTTTGTAAAATTTGATTTTCTTTTCGTGTAGTTTTAAATATCTATATTAATATTTATGTGAAATTAAAATTAAAAACAATTAAACATCGTGCTTAAATTCGATTTTATTCAGTCTATCGAGTAAATTTTACGAAGAACTGAAACCAAAACGAAAGTACAAACCGGATATCACATGCAATGACTTGACAGATGTGATGACTCAACAAAGAAGTGATCTCCCATGCGATTTCGAGTCATCGCAGAGTCACTGTATTTCATAGTGTATTTGATATATCCTGTGCTTGTAATGACTTGAAATATTTATGACTTTGTAACTTTCTTTATACTCTGCCAGAAACATTAAAGCAAGATATATAGCAAGAAATGTTGCATGTAGATGTGATCAAATGGACAATGCAATTATTGAGCATAACCTATTGGATGCAAGCAGCCAACCAGTTTCATTATTTTGCCAATGTTAATACCTGTCAATACTTTACACTATGGAACAGGATGTGCATTTGTTTACAGCATTTTTCTGTTATGGGTGATGACAATGCATTTTTTGCTTGCAGCTCTTTGTCAATGCAGTATCTACTAACAAGAAACGCCGCAATGCGACGAAAACCAGGTTTTCAACGACCAAGTATTGATGTGACAGGAATTAGGAAGAAATATGGCAGTGAAGTAAAAATGATACTGTTATTTTGGTACCAACACAGAAAGTTGGTTTCAATAGTTCAAAATAAAAATATATCAGATACCTGAGTAGCAATGCCAGGCTGTATTTTCATGTAAGCTACACACATGCCAAGTTGAGTATCAATAGGTCAAAGTGTGCTGAAGTTATTGAGTAGAAGCTGAAAATTCTATTGTAAGCAAGCGACCTTAACCTTGCTCAAAGATATCTAAGTAGCAATCCCAAGCTGCATCTTAATATAAGCTACCCACACAGCAAGTTTGGTGTCAACAGGTCAACGCAAACTCAAGTTATTACGTGAAAACTGAATTTCTTTTTTAAAGCAACAGTGACCTTGACCTTGTTCACAGACATCTGGGTAGCAATCCCAAGTTGCATCTTGATATCAGCTACCCAAATACTAAATTTGGTGTCAACAGGTCTAAGCAAACTCAATTTATTATGCAGAGACTGAATTTCTATTTTTAGCAACAATGACATTTACCCTGATCACAGACATCTGGGTAGCAATCCCAAGTAGCATCTTGAAAAAAGCTACCCACACACCAAATTTGCTGTCAAAAGGTCACAGCTAACTCAAGTTATTAAGCATAAACTGAATTTCTATTTTTAGCAACAGTGACCTTGACCTTGATCATAGACAGCTGGGTAGCAATCCCAAGCTGACTCTTGATATAAGCTACTCATACACCAAGTTTGGCATCAATACACCAAAGCAAACTCAAGTAATTGAGCGGAAACTGAATTTCTATTTTTAGCAGAAGTGTCCTTGACTTGATCACAGACACATGGGTAGCAATCCCAAGCTGCCTCTTGATATAAGCTACCCATACACCAAGCTTTGTGTCAATCGGCCAAAGCAATTTCCATTTTTAGCAACAATGACATTTACCCTGATCACAGATATCTGGGTAGCAATCCCAAGTAGCGTCTTGAAATAGGCTACCCACACACCAAATTTGCTGTCAAGAGGTCACAGCTAACTAAAGTTATTGAGCAGAAACTGAATTTCTATTTTTAGCAACAGTGACCTTGACCTTGATCATAGACACCTGGGTAGCAATCCCAAGCTGACTCTTGATATAAGCTACTAATACACCAAGTTTGGCATCAAATAGTCCAAGGCAAACTCAAGTAATTGAGCGGAAACTGAATTTCTATTTTTAGCAAGAGTGTCCTTGACCTTGATCACAGACACCTGGGTAGCAATCCCAAGCTGCCTCTTGATATAAGCTACCCATACACCAAGCTTTGTGTCAATAGGCCAAAGCAATTTCCATTTTTAGCAAAAATGACATTTACCCTGATCACAGACATCTGGGTAGCAATCCCAAGTTGCGTCTTGAAATAAGCTACCCACACACCAAATTTGCTGTCAAGAGGTCACAGCTAACTCAAGTTATTGAGCAGAAACTGAATTTCTAGTTTTAGCAACAGTGACCTTGACCTTGATCATAGACACCTGGGTAGCAATCCCAAGCTGCCTCTTGATATAAGCTACTCATACACCAAGTTTGGCATCAATACGCCAAAGCAAACTCAAGTAATTGAGCGAAAACTGAATTTCTATTTTTAGCAACAGTGTCCTTGACCTTGATCACAGACACCTGGGTAGCAATCCTAAGCTGCCTCTTGATATAAGCTACCCATACACCAAGCTTTGTGTCAATAGGCCAAAGCAAACTCAAGTATTTGAGCAGAAACTGAATTTCTATTTTTAGCAACAGTGTCCTTGACCTTGACCACAGAAACCTGGGTAGCAATCCCAAGCTGCCTCTTGATATAAGCTACCCATACACCAAGTTTAGCGTCAAGAGACCAAAGCAAACTCAAGTTATTGAGCAGAAACTGAATTTCTATTTTTAGCAACAGTGACCTTGACCTTGACCACAGACACCTGGGTAGCAATCCCAAGCTGCCTCTTGATATAAGCTACCCATACACCAAGTTTGGGGTCAATAGGTCAAAGCAAACTCAAGTTATTGAGCAGAAACTGAATTTCTACTTTTAGTAACGTTGACCTTGATCACAGACACCTGGGTAGAAATCCCATGCTGCCTCTTGATATAAGCTACCCATGTACCAAGATTGGGGTCAATAGGTCAAAGCAAACTGAAGTTATTGAGCGGAAACTGAATTTCTATTTTTAGCAACAGTGACCTTGACCTAGATCACAGACACCTGGGTAGCAATCCCAAGCTGCCCCTTGATATAAGCTACCCATATACCAAGTTTGGCGTCAATAGGCCAAAGCAAACTCAAGTTATTTCAGGGGAAACCAAAAGCTGACGCCCGCCCGCCCACCCGCCCACCGACTTCAGCTTTACAATAACCAGTTTTCGTTGAAAACCTGGTTAACAAAACTGTTATAATTTTTTTTTTCAGAATTCCAACTTCAATGAGTTTCAGACTTAAAACCTGATGCATTTCTTACTTTTTGCCTTCAATGTTTGTCATCGGGACTTTGTAATGGTCCATCATTGTGTTTTCATTGTCCAGGATCTGGGAGAGGTATTTTGTTGCATCTTCCATGATACCGTCATACATGTTCTCAAACATTGCAGGACTTTCAAACAGCTGATCAGTCTCCAGGTCCACCATTATACCTGTATTAAGTAATAAATCAAATCCATATGCAGATAAAAATGACAAACAACCAGTCTTTTGGTAGTTAAATAAAGTATTCAACTATTGAACTGTCGTCACCTCAAGGCCCAGCACTTTGCGCTTGTAAGTTCTTTTCTTCAAAGACACCTTTTCTCTTTGACTCATACATAGTAAGACCTCCTTACACAAACAAAATAGCATAACTACTTGCTGAATCAGTAGCCCACAACAAGCCCAGTGTTTACCACAAACTTTCTAATGAAGACTAAACATTTGTGAATGCTTTGAATATGGCATTCACACTCGACTTTTTCCTATTTCCAAAGGCAAACAAATCAGAGAAAGCACATTGTGGTGAAGGGATTTCAAATGAACATCATTTGGAAATATGATTATCAAATTCATCCATACCAATTTTTGCAAAATTCAATAATTTGATCTTGCCTATCAAGGTCATTTAAAGGTCAAGATCATACCTGAAAGAATAAAAATGTCAGATTTGTCATAACTATAGTTTTGTCCAAGTATGAATCAAATCCATAAAAAAATAACAAAGTTATGACAATTTAAGCAAATTTCAATCATCTGACCTTGACGGTCAAGATCATTTTTAGGCCATGGTCACATTCGAGTTATTCAACATGTCTGTTGTTTTGTCTAAGTATGAATCAAATCCAACAACAAATAACAAAGTTATGGCAAATTTTAGAGAAATTCAATAATTTGACCTTGACTGTCAAGGTCATTTTAAGGTAAAGGTCACACATGAAAGAATCATAATGTTAGATTTGTCATAAGTGTAGTTTTGTCAAAGTATGAATCAAATCCATAAATCAGTAAAAAAGTTATGGCCAATTTCAGCAAAAATTCAATAATTTGACCTTGATGGTCATTGTCATTTTTTAAGGTTTAGGTCACACTTGAATAATTTATCATGTCGGCTTTCTGATAAGTGTTGTTTGGTTCAAGTATAAATCAAATCCAACCATAAACAACAAAATTATGGCCAATTTTATCAAATTTCAATAATCTGACCTTGACTATGAAGGTCATTTTAAAATCAAGGTTGTACCTGAAAGAATCATAATGTCGGATTTGTCATTAGTGTTGTTTTGTCCTAGTATGAATCAAATCCAACAACAAATAACAAAGTTATGGTCAATTTTAGCAAAATTTTGTAATTTGACCTTGAAGGTGAAGGTCATTTATGAGTCAAGGTCAAGTTTAGTCTGGTCTGCTTGAAGGTCTTGTCCAAAGGGTTGTTGTGTCCAAGCATGAAGACAATCCACCTATAAATAATAAAGTTATGGCCAATTTTAGCCAAATTCAATATTTTGATCTTTAAGGTGAAGGTCATTTAGGAGTCAAGGTCAAGTTTAGTCTGGTCTACTTGAAGGTCTTGTCCAAACAGTTGTTGTGTCCAAGAAAGAAGACTATCCATTAACTAACAAGAGGGCCATGATGGCCCTGGATCGCTCACCTGAGTTCTTTGGCTGTAGGTTTGCTGTTAAGCAGTATTTCATTTTTTAATCGAAAATATGTAAGTGCCTACAAACCAAATATGTAAAATATCAGTCAATAAATAAAGGCTCTACGGCAGAAAGTAGAAATATCTATTATAAGCTATGGTGACCTTGACCTTGACCCAGTGACCTCAAACCCTACCCATGGGTAGAGGTCCATGCAAGGAACCTATACATGTATATTGAATATCAAAGATATTGGTCTATAAATGAAGGCTTTATGAGGTACAGTAGATAAATCTATTTTTAGCCTCTGTGACCTTTAACCTTATCTAATAATTTGAACAACCGAACAACCTTTCTGACAAACTGCCAGGATATTTGGACTGAAACAGTAGCCTCTAGAGCCTTTACAAGATATTTCTATTTTTGGGCTCTGTGACCTAGTTTTTGACCCCAGATGACCCATATTCGAACTTGACCTAGAAATCATCAAAATAACCTATCTGACATATTTCCAGGTTATTTGGGCTGAAAATGTTACCTCTAGAGTGTTAACAAGGTTTTTCCATATACAGGCTGTGTAACCTAGTTTTTGACCCCACATGACCCATATTCCAACTTGAGCTAGAAATCATCTTAACAAGCTTTCTGACAGTTTTTCAGGAAATTTGGGCTAAAAATGTTACCTCTAGAGTGTTAACAGGGTTTTACCATATTTGGGCTCTGTGACCTAGTTTTTGACCCCAGATGACCCATATGCGAACTTGACCTAGAAATCATCGAAACAACTTATCTGACATATTTCAAGGATATTTGGGCTGAAAATGTTACCTCTAGAGTGTTAACAAGGTTTTTCCATATTTGGGCTCTGTGACCTAGTTTTTGACCCCAGATGACCCATATTCGAAATTGGGCTAGAAATTGTCCAAATAAGCTTTCTGACATATTACAAGGATATTTGGGCTGAAAATGTTACCTCTTAAGTGTTAACAAGGTTTTTCCATATTTGGGCCCTGTGACCTAGTTTTTGACCGCAGATGACCCATATTCGAACTTGAGCTAGAAATTATAGAAACAACCTTTCTGACAAATTTCCAGGATATTCTGGCTGAAAATCTTACCTCTAGGGTGTTAACAAGGTTTTTCCATATTTAGGCTGTGTGACCTAGTTTTTGACCGCAGATGACCCATATTCAAACTTGGGCTAGAAATCAACCAAGCAACCTTTCTGACAAATTGCCAGGACATATGGACTGAAACAGTAGCCTCTAGAGCCTTAACAAGATTTTTCTATTTTTAGGTCATGTGACCTAGTTTTTGAACCAAGATGACCCATATTCGAACTCGTCCGAGTCATTACTGGGGCAAACATCCTGACCAAGTTTCGTGACAATTGGAGCAAATATGTGACCAGTAGAGTGTTACTGAACTAAGTGTGAACGGACGACGGACGACGGACATTCATCTATCCTAATAGCTCACCCTGAGCCAGCTCAGGTGAGCTAATAAAAAAATTATGATCAATGTTAAAGTTTTTGGACGGCAACAGCAATGGCACTGGCAATGACACCAGGACTATAGAAATAACTTGATTTTTTCTTCGAAAAAAGGCAAGCTGAAAATACATATATGCCTCTATGACCTTGACCTTCTGATCTAAAACCCCCTCCAAGGTTAGAGGTCCATTGGCTTAGCGGTTTAGGAGGAGAAGTTGTTCAAGTCAAATTGTTGACAAGGCACACAGACAGACGCCGGACAATCAACGATCCTAAAAGCTCACCCTGAGCAGTGCTCAGGAACAAGGTCTGTCATCAATATTTTTTTATATTTGACAAGTCAATGTGATCTTGACCTTTGAACTCTAGTCTCGTAACAATGTCTTTTCATTTCAAAATCCATCCATATAAGAAGAAGTTATGGCCTGGACAAGGTCTATCATCAACATTTTTTACCTTTGACCAGCGAGTGTGACCTTGACCTTTGAGCTAAGGGTCCATATAAGATCTTACATACGACACATCATCTCATCAAGGTGAACAAATATGTCAAGGTATTTTAAAATTCTCCCATGCATGGAGAAGTTACGGCCCAGACAAGAAAAGGGACACATGGATGGATGGACATTAAGAAGAATCTAATACAGACAAAGTGTGTGTGGGTATAATTAAGTTGAAGCGACAAAGGTTCATTGCACAAATAATAACAATTTAATTTAGGTTTTAAATATTTCCTACATACCTCCATGTAAGTGGAAGTAGTGGTTGCCGAAGTTGAAATTCTTGCACTTGAAATCTGAGCTCAACATCAGGGGAGGCAACTCTCTCTCTGTTCTACACTCATCACCTTTTAAACAGAAATAAATATACAGATGATCTGTTAATTCTGAAAAATAATATCAAAACCATAGATGGTAAGTAACAGTGAATTTAACCTTTGCATTACAGATCTTGAAATTATGTATGTCTATAGTAACTACACAACATATTAAAAGACAACAAAACTTTTGATAAAGAAAGACGACCTTACTGACATTTTTTATTCACAAATAAGTAAAACCAGTATATAATCTGAGGGATTTGACCATATCTATATATATGGAAATGAGGTGAAAAATTTCACCATATATATATATATATATATATATATATATATATATATATATATATATATATATATATATATATTAATTATATATCAGGGCTCCTAAAATTTCAACCACCCGATTTCGATGAAATTATATTTCACAGTTTGAGCCGCTCAACTTTAAATGATTGGCCAGCTGCAAATCAAGCACAATTTTACTTGTTTACAAGTTAATTGGCGATAATTGCCACAGGCAAAAGTGAAAGTTTTATGGTTTTATGATAGGTGTGAAGTACCGGATAAGCGATCAATTGAGGTTTTGGTGTGAGATTTTGACTGTTTTATGAAAAGTTAGACAGATTTTTTTTTTTTTTTTGAAATTATCTGGACCGATTTTTTAAGGACTTTTGGATATCGAAATCGGTCCATAGAGATAAAATTCGGTCAAAACCGACAAATTTTCGGTGTTCGGGAGCCCTAATATATATATATGTTGTAGATTTATGTAAAGCTATGTGGTTTTCATTTATTTTTCTTGAAGAAACCAACTTATCACATCAAATTAAGAAGGTAAGTTAACCAATCACAGTTACATGTAACCCTTGGTTTTATATAAACAATATCTGAACAGAAAATTTTATCAACAACACGAAAACATACCTTAACAATGTAAAAATTTCTACCCGAAGCTGCACTGTTAGAGCTGTTAGAGTAAATTAATGTCTCACATTGATGGCATAAGTTCACATTTATAGATATACAACAATATGTACATATAATATGTGACAAGCAAATTTGTTAAATTTATATCCTCTGCTGAAAAATGTTCATTACTTCTTGGACATGTGAGTTTGAAAATAAACTCTTTTTTTTTAATACAAATGCATGATGTGAAAATCAAAACTCCAAGCTATAAAGATAAAAGTTAGGTAATGTAATATTTTATGTTAAGATACTCTTCTACTTTGGCTCAGCAGCTGTCAAATGTGACAATCATTGTTAACTCTAAATCCTACATATTGTAAGACTTGGACAAGTGGAGCCTTAATAATATATTGTTCACAAAATTAACCAAAGAGCCATAACTCTGGTGTTCCTGATCTGATTGGAACAAACTGTGTGCCTGCACCACCGTATACTGATGATACATATTTGTGTTGTGCGACTCTATTAAGTTTTCCTTATATTAGTCTATATGCATTATATACTGTATACAAGGAAGTCTGAAGGACAGCTAAATCCCCTTCCGCAGCAGACATGAATGTGTACTTCTTGACCTTTAACCAACCATGACCTTGATGTTGTGCCATGCATATTATAAGCACATAGTCTCGTGATAGTAATTATTTGTGCCAAGTTATTTAAAATCTTCCAAGTTATGGATAACATTTAACCTTGACCTTGGGGATAGCAACCTGGATATTAGGTTCTGCACATTGTGTCATTGTGGTGATCATTTGTGCAAAGTAATTAAAAAACTTTTCGTAAGCCAAGTTAGTAAGTTATAGAGCAGATGTGAAATGTGGATATTTGACCTTTAAGTGTGACCTTAACCCTGGGGGTAGCAACCCAATTATTGTGCTCTGCACATCGTCTCATAATGGTGATCACTTGTGCCAAAATATTTCAAAAAATTTTCAGCGGTTTAAAAGTTATGGAGAGGACACGAAATGTAGACCTTTTAAAACTTGACCTTTAAGTGTGACTTTGACCTTGGGGGTAGCAACCCAATAATTGTGGTCTGCACATCGTCTCATAATGGTGATCACTTGTGCCAAGTAATTTCAAAAACTTTTCAGCAGTTTGAAAGTTATAGAGTGGACATGAAAGTGTTACGGACGGACAGACAGACGGAAGTAGCAACCCAATTATTGTGCTCTGCACATCATCTCATAATGGTGATCACTTGTGCCAAGTTATTTCAAAAATTGTTTGGCTGATTAAAAGTTATGTAGCAGACACAAAATGTAGACTTTTAACACTTGACCTTTAAGTGTGACCTTGACCTTGGGGGAAGCAACCCAATTATTGTGCTCTGCACATCGTCTCATAATGGTGATCACTTGTGCCAAGATATTTCAAACTAGAACTGTGTCCATAGGACACGGATGCCCCCACTATACATAAGTGCTCATAAACAAGAGCATGTATATCCTGTATGTAAGATTTTTTCTGTACATATACCTAAAATGATCTACAGGTAACCTTATGTACATGTTAAATTAAATTACAAATGTAAAATTTATATGTTCAATTATTTATATGGTATATAGTGAAAAAATCAACAAAGGGCCATAATTCTGTTAAATATGGTCACAGCAAAAATTCCTTCCTTTCCTATCATCTACACATTAAAGCTGTTCATCCCTGGAAGTTTAAGCAAAATCTGCCATCCGGTTTAAGAGGAGTTGCTTTCACAAAATTTCAATATGGTATATAGTGAAAAAAATCAACAAAGGGCCATAATTCTGTTAAATTTGGTCGCAGCAAAAATTCCTTCTTTTACTTCCATCTACACATTAAGGTTGTTCATCCCTGGAAGTTTAAGCAAAATCTGCCATCTGGTTTAAGAGGAGTTGCGTTCACAAAATTTCTAGTGAAAAAATCAACAAAGGGCCATAATTCTGTTAAATTTGGTCGCAGCAAAAATTCCTTCCTTTACTACTATCTACACATTAAGGTTGTTCATCCCTGGAAGTTTAAGCAAAATCTGCCATCCGGTTTAAGAGGAGTTGCATTCACAAGATTTCGGGACGTACGGACAGACGTACGGACGGACAAGTGCAACGCTATATGCACCCCACCTTGTGGGGGCATAAAAATTTTCAGCGGTTTAAAAGTTATGGAGAGGACACGAAATGTAGACCTTTTAACACTTGACCTTTAAGTGTGACTTTGACCTTGGGGGTAGCAACCCAAAAATTGTGCTCTGCACATCCTCTCATAATGGTGATCACTTGTGCCAAGTAATTTCAAAAACTTTTCAGCAGTTTGAAAGTTACAGAGCGGACATGAAAGTGTTACGGACGGACGGACAGACAGACGGACGGAAGTAGCAACCCAATTATTGTGCTCTGCACATCGTCTCATAATGGTGATCACTTCTGCCAAGTTATTTCAAACATTTTTTGGCTGATTAAAAGTTATGTAGCAGACACAAAATGTAGACCTTTTAAAACTTGACCTTTAAGTGTGACCTTGACCTTGGGGGCAGAAACCCAATTATTGTGCTCTGCACATCGCCTCATAATGGTGATCACTTCTGCCAAGTTATTTCAAACATTTTTTGGCTGATTAAAAATTATGGAGAGGACACGAAATGTAGACCTTTTAAAACTTGACCTTTAAGTGTGACCTTGACCTTGGGGGCAGAAACCCAATTATTGTGCTCTGCACATCGTCTCATAATGGTGATCACTTGTGTCAAAATATTTCAAAAAATTTTCAGCAGTTTGAAAATTATAGAGTGGACATGAAAGTGTTACGGACGGACAGACAGACGGAAGTAGCAACCCAATTATTGTGCTCTGCACATCATCTCATAATGGTGATCACTTGTGCCAAGTTATTTCAAAAATTGTTTGGCTGATTAAAAGTTATGGAGCGGACACAAAATGTAGACTTTTTAACACTTGACCTTTAAGTTTGACTTTGACCTTGGGGGTAGCAACCCAATTATTGTGCTCTGCACATCGTCTCATAATGGTGATCACTTGTGCCAAGTTATTTCAACAAATTTTTTAGCAGTTTAAAAGTTATCGAGCGGACACGAAAGTGTTACGGATGGACAGAAAGCCGGACTGATGGAAGGACGGACAGATGGACTGACGGAAGGGGGATTTATTTACTTAATCAAAGCATCATCTCTGCTGCTACTAAACTGACCAACAATTGTTTAACCTGTACTGCCCTGTACTGATGATATATATTTATGTTGAGTATCATTAAATTCCATTCACTGGTTATTAAGGTATGACTCTGGATGGACATACTGTCTGCATTTGTTAAACAAACAGCTATTACTCAGTTATTAGTCTGTAAATTAAGATGGCATTTGACATGCCTTGTTTTAATTTGTTATCCCACCATGTAACAACTAAATCCATGCAAGCACCTAGGAGTTATGGCTCAGTATCAAGAAATAGTGATGGATGGTTGCATGCACATGCATGGCTAAAACAACATCCCTTGTCATTCAGCTAAGGATAGTAACAATAATTTCATCAAAAAACTGTCTTAAAAGTTCTCTCTTGTTTAAACTAGTTTAACCACAAGAGGGCCATGATGGCCCTGTATCGCTCACCTGAATATGACTGCTTTTAACAGTTGCTATGGCCCTGGTTAATTGACCCCAGATGACCCATATTCGAACTTGACCTAGAAATTATTGAAACAATCTTTCTGACAAATTTCCAGGTTATTTAGACTGAAAATGTAGCCTCTAGAGTGTTAACAAGGTTTTTCAATATTTTCACTCTGTGACCTAGTTTTTGACCCCAGATGATCCATATCCAAACTTGAGCTAGAAATCACCAAAACAACCTTTCTGACAAATTTCCAGGACAATTGGAATGAAAATGTAGCCTCTAGAGTGTTTACAAAGTTTTCGATATTTGGGCTCTGTGACCTAGTTTTTGACACCGGATGACCCATATTCAAACTTGAGCTAGAAATCATCAAAGCAACCTCGCTGACAAAGTCTTGGGATATTTTGGAATTAAAATCTTAACTCTAGAGAGTTAACAAGGTTTTTCCGTATTTGGGCTCTGTGACCTAGTTTTTGACCAAAGATGACCCATATTAGTACTTGAGCTAGAAATCATCAAAACAACCTGTCTGACAAATTTCCAGAATATATGGACTGAAAATGTAACCTCTGGAGTGTTAAAATGGTTTTTACATTTTAGGGCTCTGTGACCTAGTTTATTATTCCAGATGACCCATCCATATCTCAGCTAGAAATCATTGAAACAACCTTTCTGACAAATTTCAAGGATATTTGGACTAAAAATGTAACCGCTAGAGCATTAACAAGGTTTTTCTATTTTTGGGATCTGTGACCTAGTTTTTGACTCAAGATGACCCATATTCAAATTTAACCTAGATATCATTGAAACAACCTTTCTGACAGATTTCAATGTTATTTGAACTGAAAATGTTACCTCTAGAGTGTTAACAAGATTTTTCATTATTTGGGCTCTGTGACCTAGTTTTTGACCCAAGATGACCTATATTCGAACTTGAGCTAGAAATCATCAAAGCAACCTCGCTGACAAATTCTTGGGATATTTTGACTGAAAATGTAGCCTCTAGAGTGTTAACAAGGTTTTCCTATTTTTGGGCTCTGTGACCTAGTTTTTGAACCCAGACGACCCATATTCGAACTTGAGCTAGAAATCATAGAAACAACCTGTCTGACAAATTTCCAGATTATTTGGACTGAAAATGTTACCTCTCCTTCTACAAGAAGATTTTCAAAGTGTTCACTATATAAGCCTATGTAAAACCAATGACCCCGGGTGGGGCCAAATTTGACCCCAGGGGTAAAATTTGAATAAACTTGGTAGAGGTCCACTAGACAATGCTACATACCAAATCTTAAGGTTTAGGCCCATGTGGTTTCAGACAAGAAGATTTTCAAAGTTTTTCCTATATAAGCCTATGTAAAACCAATGATCCCAGGGTGGGGCCAAATTTGACTCCAGAGGTATAATTTGAACAAACTTGGTAGAGGTCCACTAGACAATGCTACATACCAAATATCTAAGCTCTATGCCTTACAGTTTCTGACAAGAAGATTTTTAAAGTTTTTCCTATATAACTCTATGTAAAACAAGTTACCCCTGGGGCGGGGCCAGTTTTGACCCAGAGGCCATGATCCCAGGGTGGGGCCAAATTTGACCCCAGAGGTATAATTTGAACAAACTTAGTAGAAGTCTACTAGACAATGCTTCACACCAAATATCTAAGCTCTATGCCTTACAGTTTCTGACAGAAGATTTTTAAAGTTTTTCCTATATAACTCTATGTAAAATCAACTGACGCCTGGGATGGGGTCAGTTTTGACCCCAGGATCATAATTTGGACAATCTTGGTAGAGGTCCACTAGATAATGCTTCATACCAAATATCTAAGCTCCAGGCCTTGCGGTTTCAGAGAAGAAGATTTTTAAAGATCCAACTTTAAAAATCTGTTTTTAGCTAAAGTGACCCAGCAAAGCAATGGACAGGAACCATTTGAACAATCTTGGTAGAGCTTCATGCAAGGAACATCCCAGGCAAGTTTCATTAAATTTGGCCCAGTGGTTTCAGAGAAGATGTTGTTTAAATGAATTGTGGAAGACGGACGGGAGGACAGACGACGGACAACCATCGATCCTAAAAGCTCACATGAGCACTACGTGCTCAGGTGAGCTAAAAATTTACAGAATGTTTGTATAACCTTTCAGAACTTTATGCTTTGTAGTTTTATCAAAGAACATTTTTAAAGATTCCTTCTATATTTCTTTATCAAACATGTGACCCCTAAGGAGGGGCCAAAAGTGACCTCAAGGATAAAATTTGAACAAACTGGGATCCACCAGACAATGCTTCATGCCAGATTTCAGAACTCTAGGCATTGTGGTTTCAGACAAGAAGATTCTTACAGATTTTCCTCTGTATTTCTATATAAAACATGTGCTCCCTATGGCAGGGCCAAATTTAACCCCAAGGAACATTATTTGAACAACCTTGTAGGACTAGACAAAGCTACACAACAATTTTTAGATCTCTTGGCTTAGCAGTTGTAGATGAGCAGATTTAAAAAAAATATTTTCTTTTTCCTATAGCAACCACAGTTCTTCTTGGAATGGAGTTCTTTGAACAACTTTAGTAAAGCTTCATGCAAGGAACATTCTCGCAAAGTTTTATCAACTTTCACCTTGTTGGTAACAAGTAGATGCTCAGGTGAACTAAAAATTATGTCAGTAGGTCAAGATCATTGTCAGCTTAGGTCAAAGTTGAAATTCAAATTTCCATGCTGTAGCTGCTAAAAGAAGAAAGTAGGTTGGTAGGTCCTGATAAAAGACAAAGTCACATGTAGGTCAAGGACCGAATTTAATATGTGTACATGAAGATTCAAAAAAACTTAAAACTAGAAATGTATCCACAGGTCACCTTTTGCCTTTGTCAGAAAGAACGTACAAACATACAGATTCACAGGCAAACAATCAAAAACAAATCTTTTTTGCCACACGCTGTATAAGTAAACCTTTGAACTTAAATCTAAGATTTTTCAAAAAGCCAATTTTTACTTTTCAAGGGCCATAACTGTGGTCAAACTGGAAAGAGCTGCAAACAAAACCCCAAATGCACAACATCACATCATGACAAACATTCTTGGAAGGTTTCATAAGTCCATTTCAAATACTTCAAGAGCTATTCAAAGCACAAACTTGAAAATGCCCATTTATACTTTTTCAAGGATCAAACTGTGATAACACTGGGACGAGCTGCAAACAAAACACCAGGTGCAAAACAACTCATCATGGCTTACATTCATGGAAGGTTTTGTGATTCCATTTCAAATACTTTGGAAGCTATGTGCAACACAAACATTAAAATGCCCATTTTTACTATTTCAAGGGCTGTAACTGTGATCACACTGGGATGAGCTCTAATCAAAACCCATTTGCACAACAACATTCATGGAAGGTTTCTTTATTTCATTTTAAATAGTTTGGAGGTATGCACAATACAAACTTTAAATGCCCAATTTTACTATTTTTTAAGGGCTATAGTTGTGATCATACTGGGATGAGCTGCAAACAAAACCACAGAAGGTGCACAAAAACTCATCATGGCTAACGTTTATGGAATGTTTTTTCAAATACTTCAGGAGCTATGTGCGACACAAATATTACAACAACTATCACTTAAGGTGATGAACACCCCCACATACTGCCCTGACACAGAAGAAATCAAAACAAACACTACATTATGAAGATATGCAAATCTGGGCTAAGTACTAAAGATTTTGATTATACTCCAATTAATAATTGCAGAAGCACAGACAAACTTACACTGGACAAACTTTTTATCTTTTATATGTAAAAAAATCAAAGGGCCATAATTCAGTGAAAATTCACTGGACTGTAACAGAACAATGACTGAACAAGTAGGCTTGGTACTTAAGATTCTTGCACAGTATTATTAAAATCTGACAAATAGTTGCTGAGAAATAGCATGGACAAATTCAAGTATAAAAAAAATCAAAGGCCCATAACTCAGTGAAAATTATGGCAGTGGAATGCGGCAACAACATGCAAACTATGCTTGGTACTGATGATTCTTGCAACATATCATTAAAATCTGACAAATAGTTGCTGAGAAATAGCATGGACAAATTTAAGTTTTACAAAATGTTAAAGATCCATAACTCCGTGAAAATTCATGGCAGTGGAACGCAGTAACTACCTGCACAACTACCCTCAGTACTTATGATTCTTGCAAAGTATTATTAAAGTCTGAATAAAAGTTGATGAGAAACAGTCAGGACAAACTGATGTGTAAAAAAAATATCAAAGTTCTATAACTCGGTGAAAAATCACCGGAGTGGGACGTTACAATAATTTGCACAACTTGGCTTGGAGCGTATGATTCTTGCAAAGTACCATTAAAATCTGAGAAATTGTTGGTAAGAAATAGTCTGGACAAATTTTGTCACAGATGGGACAGACTGACTAACCAACACATATGAATCATATATAGCTTCCAGATATTCTTGGAATATAAAATGGCCAAGTTTATTTATTCAAGTGCCAGAACTGTGGTCATACTGGGACAAGCTGCAAACAAAACAACTCATCATGGCTAACATTCATGGAAGGTTTAGTAATCCATTTCAAATACTTCAGAAGCTATGCACAACACAAAACTTGAAAATGCCTATTTTTTTCATTTCAAGAGCTCTAACAGTGATCTTACTGGGATGAGCTCCAATAAAAAACTAGAAATGTGTCCAAAGGACACAGATGCCCCACTAAATGAGACTGGACATAAACTAAATGAATAGGTAAGTGGTGCATTTTCAAAGACAAGTTCAGCAGTCTCCTAAAAGCATAAAATCTTCAGTTTCTTTAATATCCTTTAAGAGATTGCATCAAGGCAACAAAATGTAAAGGAATAAAACCTTCGTACATGCAGCAATCTACTGTTATTTCTTTTGCGCCCATATGATAATTATATCAAAGCACACATACCTGCAGCCCACTACAAATGTCTATTACATTCATGTATGTTATTTTTTGCTCACCTGACTTGTGTGATAATTCCACATTCAATATCTGCTACCTTAATAAAATGACATGATAAGCATGTTGAAAGTGTTGAAATTATGGGCAAGAAACAAGATATTATCATGGCGGGGATGTGTCATTATCATACGATAACTAGATGTTTTTGTAAAAAAACGCATGTCTCCCCCAGCGCATCATTGAAACAGGGGCACAGAATAGATAAGAGAGGTCAGCTAGTGACAGAATTGTGCACTGGAGAATAAGAATGAGTGTGTTGGAAAAAGGCTATGGTATAACAAGGTGTACTATTTTTGCAGAAGATAAAGTCACTATGACCTTGACCTTTGATCAGCTGACCCCAAAAACAACAGGCTTCTTCTACTCAACAAGGACAATCAACCTATGCAGTTTGAAGACTCTGGGTCAAATAAAACTCAAGTTATTGAGCAGAAACCATTTTCAAGTTAAAGATCACTGTGACCTTGACTTTGACTGGCTGATACCAAAATCAACAGGCTTTTTCTACTTAACAAGGACAATCATCCTATGAAATTTGAAGACTCTGGGTCAAATAGAACGCTAGTTATTAAGCGGAAACCATTTTCAAGTTAAAGATCACTGTGACCTTGACCTTTGACCAGCTGACCCCAAAATCAATAGGCTTCTTCTACTCATTAATGACAATCATCCTATGAAGTTTGAAAACTCTGGGTCAAATAAAACTCCACTTATTGAGTGAAAACCATTTTCAAGTTAAAGATCACTGTGACCTTGACCTTTGACCAGCTGATCCCAAAATTAATAGGCTTTTTCTACTCAGTAATGACAATCATTATATGAAGTTGCAAGTCTCTTGGTCAAATAGAACTCTAGTTATTGAGCGGAAACCAATTATAAGGTCACTGTATCGTTGACTGGCTGACCCAAAAATCAATAGATGCCTGTAACTCAATAAGGACAGTCATCCTAAGAAGTTTGAAGACACTAAGTCAAATAGAACTCTAGATATTGAGCGAAAACCATTTTCACATTTAAGGTCACTGTGACCTTGACCTTTGACCTACATACCCCAAAAACAATAGGCTTCTGTAACTCAATAATGGCAATCAACCTATGAAGTTTGCAGACTCTAGTTGAAAAGGTACTCTAGTTATCTAACGGAAACGAAGTGTGACAGACAGACTGATGGACTGACAGACAGGGCAAAAACAATATGTCTCACCCAGACAGGGGGGAGACAAAATAAACATGATTTTTTTTTAATCCCACCATGCATGAAGAAGTTATGAGCTCGACATGAACAACTTTTTCACTATATCCATATAAGGAATTAGCCAAAACTTCTAGTGTCCACTGTGACCTTGACCTCTGAATGAGCAACACGTTTCTTGCATGTGACATGTCAACTTCATATGATGATCACTTATGCCAAATTATTTTGAAATCCAGCCATGCACAACAAAGTTATTAGCGGGACATGAACAACTTTTTCACTCTATCCATATAAGGAATTAGCCAAAACTTCAAGTGTCCACTGTGACCATGACATTTGAGCAAGCGACATATTTCTTGCATGCAAGACCTTGAGTTCATATGATGATCACTAATGCCAAATTATTTCGAAATCCAACTGGAACTATCACTGAATGCGATTCATACCCCCACCAATGTCATTGATAGAAGGTGACTTGAATATTTGAATATATGGAAAAGGGAATAACTTTTGTGACATAAAATAGTTGTGTTTGATGGGAAAAAAAGACAACGCTTCACAGGTAATAGTAATGACTAAATTTTGAATGATCAAATCAGGAATAACTTTGATTTTGCAAATTTACAAAAAAAAAAGAAATTATAAGCTAAAATAAAGAATATTATGTATTCAGCTAAGTAAGAAAAAAGTCCTCATCTTAATTTGATTGTCTAATATTTGACTTTCAAGTGTGACTTTGACCATGAGCTAGTTAAAGGGCAACACAAGTTCAACACCAGTTCTGCATATCCTCTTCATCAGGGAAACATTTGAGCTAAGATTGAATAAAATTATTCAAGAGGTATAGGATTTAAAGAGCCAACAAAAAAATTTTCTGACTTTCCACTTGACTTTGAGCTGACACAAGGGCAATATGGGTTATGCACATTGCCTTGTTGAGATGAACATTTGGTCAAAGTTAGAAGAAAATCCGTGTCTTATAATTCATTGTCAAATATTTGATCTTTCAGTGTGACCTTGACCTTGAGCAAGTACAAGGTCAACATGGGTTCTGCACATTGCTGTCATGAGGTGAACATTTAAGCCAAGTTTGAAGAAAATCCTTCAAAGGGTATAAAATTTACAGAGCGGACACGAAAATTGTTTAACCTTCCAATGTGACCTCAACCTTGACCTGACACAAGACAACAAAGGTTCTGCATATTGGGTTGTTGAGTTGAATATTTGAGCCTAGTAAGAACAAAATCCTTCAAGTGGTAAAGAATTTACAGAGTAAACAATACACATTGTCTTTTTTTAAATTTTCATATATTTAACCTTCCAGTGTGACCTTGACCTTGAGCTGACACAAGGGCAATATGAGTTATGCACACTGCCTTGTTGAGGTGAACATTTGAGCAAAGTTTGAAGAAAATCCTTGTCTTATAAATCATTGTTAAAAATCTGACCTTCAAGTGTGACCTTGACCTTGAGCTGGTACAAGGTCAACATGGGTTCTGCATATTGCTATCATGAAGTGAAAATTTGAGCTAAGTTTGAAGAAAATCCTTCAAAGGGTATTAAATTTACAGAGAGGACATGAACATTGTCAGACCTTCCAATGTGACTTTGACCTTGACCTGATATAATAGCAACATGGGTTCTGCACATTGCCTTGTTGAGTTGAATATTTGAGCCAATTAAGAACAAAATCCTTCAAAGGGTAAAGAAGTTACAGAGGAAACAAGACACATTGTCTTTTTTTTAACTGTCAGATATTTGACCTTCCAGTGTGACCTTGACCTTGAGCTGACACAAGGGCAATATGGGTTATGCACATTGGCTTGTTGAGATGAACACTTGAGCAAAGTTTGAAGAAAATCCTTGTCTTATAATTCATTGTTAAAAATTTGACAGTCAAGTGTGACATTGACCTAGGCCTGACACAAAGGCAACATGGGTTCTGCACATTCCCATGTTGAGTTAAACATCAAAGCCAAGTTTGAAGAAAATCGTTCCATTAGTATCTGATTTATTGAGTGGACAAGGTGGAGATGGACCAAGCGACTGACCGACGCGATAAAGAGATTCCAGTATAGCCCCCCCCCCCCCCCCCAAATTTGTGCTGGGGGTATAACCATGCATAACAAAGTTATGAGCCAGACATGAACAACTTTTTCTCTCTATCCATATAAGGAATAGGCCAAAACTTCAAGTGTCCAATGTGACCTTGACCTTTAAGCGAGTGACATGCTTCTTGCATGCGACATGTTGACTTCATATAATGATCACCTACCATGCCAAATTATTTCGAAATCCAACCATGTACAACAAAGTTATGAGCCCACACACACACACACACACACACACACACACACACAGACAGGGTAAACACTATATGCCCGCTTGCCATTATCATGGCGGGGGCATGAAAAAATCCAGGTGCACAATTTATCATGGGTTGCATTCATGGAAGTGACTTGATTTCATTTCAAATATTTAAGAAGCTACATGCGACACAAACTTTAAAATGCCCATTTTTACTATTTCAAGGCTCATAACTGTAGCTATGCTATGACGAGCTGCCAATATAACTTCAGTTGCACAACAACTAATCATTGTGAACATTCATGAAAGGTTTCTTTATTTCATTTGAAATAGTTTGGTATATTTTGGTACACACAACACAAATATTAAAATGCCCATTTTTATTATTTCAAGGGCAATAATTGTGGTCATACTGGGACGAGATGCAAACAATTCCTGAAGTGTGGAGCAACTCATCATGGCATATATTCATGGAAGGTTTTGTAATCCATTTCAATTACTTTAGGAGCTATGCGCAACACAAACTTTTTGGACAGTCAGCCAGATGTAGGGGCTCATGTATGCATAGACATAGGTAAATCGCAGTGCCCCCACCCCCTCACTAGTGGGGTCACAAAACAAATGTCAGATGCCACAAGGCTGTGCCCTCTGAAATTTGGGTAGAAGCATTTCTTACTTAATCTCTATCAATACTCTTCAAATTACACCCCCCACCTTTTTCTTCCTTTTTTTCTGATGATAAATCCATTAAATGGCACTATGTCTTGTCTTAGTAATTCTAATCAGGTGAAAGCTTAATGGCCATCATGGAACCCTTGTTTGCTTTAATATGTGCTGAACATACAATGTACATTGTACTTTACAATTTAGCAATTTCAAATGATGAACTGATTGGGAAATAGACTTCACCAGACCTGCATTTATCAGAGCAAAGTAAATTAATCAAGTATCAAGCTCAGTAATAGGAAATACATGATTTAATTTCTGCTTCCCTATTATCCAAAGAAATAACCATTTTCAAGATTTTACTGTATGGTGTTTTCAGAATACATCAAACTGGCCGGTTGTTGGTTACAATTGTTTATTGACCTGTACCAGTAATAGTTCCAGATTTAGATATGAAACAATATTTGAATCACTGATTCTGTCTGCTTGTTTGAAATGCATGCACTACAAAAGAATCGGTTTTTAAATAATTAACAAAAAAACTTGTTTAGAAAAATCAGTTTCATTCTGATCTTCTAGTAACTGCATGCAAGGCATTAAGACAATGCTTCATTATTACCTGCATGCAAGGCATTAAGACAATGCTTCATTATTACCTGCATGCAAGGCATTAAGACAATGCTTCATTATTACCAAGGTAAAATATCACTTACTGCATGCAAGGCATTAAGACAATGCTTCATTATTACCAAGGTAAAATATCACTTACTGCTGTGATAGGGTGATGATAAGGAGTGGGAGTAGCATGTTAAATAAGTGCATATGACAATTAATATTTATTATTCAAGTGAAACAAAATAAATTCGTATAAGAATATATCTGAGGGACAAGTGGACCAAATGGTCCTGGGTGGCTCAAAAGAGAAGCAGGCAGTGGTCACAGCATACATAAATAAGCCCTGTCATATTTTTCATAGTTCTGTTCATATTTCACAATATTTGTAAAGGGCCACCCAAAGAATATATGTGTCAAATTACAATTAAATCTGCCAAGTTGTTTCAGAAAACAAGAGGGCCACAATGGCCCTAGATCACTCACCTGAATACTTTGCCTTTGGGTCTGCTGTTGAGCAAACATCAGAAGCTTTTTTAAGATTCTCCATACATAAATCTATATGAATTCAAGTGATCCCAAGGGCAGAGCCAATTTTCACTCAAGGGGCATTATTTGAATAAACTTGGTAGAGGACCTCTTGCTGATGCTCCACTAACAATATCTAAGTTCTAGGCTTTGTGGTTTCAGACAAGATGTTTTTTTAAGGTTTTTCCTACATAAGCCTATGTAAAATCAATTGACCCCAAGGGCAGGGCCAAATTTGACCCCAGGGGTATTATTGAACAAAATTGATAGAGGTCCACTAAACAATGCTGCATACCAAATCTTAAGGCTCAGGATCTTGTGGTTGCAGGCAAAAAGATTTCAATGTTTTTTCTTTCTGTTGCCATAGCAACCAGAGTTCTTGATGGAATTCAATTCTTTGAACAACTTTGGTAGAGCTTCATGCAAGGAATATCCCAGGCATGTTTCGTCAAAGTTGGCTTAGCGGTATATGAGGAGAAGCCATTCAAGTCAAACTGTTGACAATGCATGCCAAAGCACATCGACACATGCCCGACAATGAATGATCCCAATAAGCTCACCCTAGAGCACTCTGTGCTCAGGTGAGCTAATAAGATTTTAAAAGTTTTTCCTATAGAAATACAGGGAAAATAAGCCCTGCCTTCATGCAGGCATGTTTTTTCATGGATCACTATGTATTTCAAATTTTATAAAGAAGGTCATTCAAAGCACATTTCTCCCCAATTAATTTCAAATATGGCCAGCAGTATCTCAGAACTAGAGCTATCACAGATTTGGAAGAAGTTTGCATCATAAGATTTTGTTACGACTGGCCGTAAAACCAGTGGTGTCTTAAAAACAAGTAATGCACCTGAACTGGCACATCAAGTTTAAAATCGATAGTCCCTGAACTGATGAAGTAGTTCACGTTAAGGTAGTCCTCAAGTGACGAATTTGAGTGTTCTGCGCAGATTTTTGCGCATGGAAGTTGTGAAATTGAAACTAGTTCATAACACTTTATTTTTTATTAGAAATGATAAAAGAAATTTCAATCGTAATGTCTTTCTGCGTTACCGTTTTTAGTTTGCAAAATACTGGACAAAAAACGTTTGCTAGTTTTTGCACGACTATGAGAGTTACCTCCCTTAAATAAAGACCGCTTTTCGGTTATCCGAAACATGTAAACATTTAAAAAATGTTTGCATAAAAAACAAAGAAAAAGACGTGAAAATATTGTTGATATGAGAAGAAAAAGATGTAAACAACAACCTGCAGTACAGGTACGTATAAACTTTATCATTTTTTTTGAATTTCCGTGAATTTTAGAGCTGTTCCTGAAAACGAAAGTAGAGATTTGTAAAAAAGGTGTCATATTTTGAAGTTTATTTTTGTTAGGGTTTTTGTTATTTCCATTTTTCATTTTCATCCAGTTATACGTTAACATTAATGGGTTCAATTGCATACAAACTGGTTTTCTGCTTGCTACTCAAAGGAAATGCCCTAACTTTCAGCCCAAAACTGAACAGTTTATCCTAACAACATTAGCAATTACTTTCAAGAGGTAAGAAATGCAAATTATTTTTCAGTTGCAAAGGTCTACTTGTTTACTCCTTTTGGGACCATGTACCACACCAGTCAATATTAATGCATTAGTGCGTATTAATGATTGGTGCAGATACTTTTACAGATGATTGGTTGATTTGTAAAAATTGTGAATGATGCTACCACAGTTTATGTTATTGTAGATGATAGCTTCCTGTTTAGTAAAACTGAAAAATGCTGAATTCAAAAACATATTTTTGATTGAGTTGGACCTGTGATGAGTTATTTGAATGGTTTCAATTATTTCCACATAATCCAAATAATACACACAATTGTAGAGATTTTTGTTAAACAAGATTGAAATACTACAAATGTAATAGTTTCAAATTTATCTCTAACATTAACTCCTTATCAGTATAGAATTTTGAAGATTCATGAGCTCAACAAAAGTGTAAAAAATAATACCAAATGTAAAAAACTGAAAATTTTAACACTGATGATGCGAGGTACCCTAAAATTTTTATTTAGCTTAGCATACATCGTTTATTCATGAAATATTGAAAACTCACTCTTTTCCTATCATTCCAGCTGTAAATCTTTAAAATTTTAATGTGTAAAATGAAGGAACAAACTGCAAAACTTTATGTGCTGTTTGTGTAAAAGTTACATTGAGTCATTTTAAAATGTAGGACCTCAGATTTAGATTGTCACAATGTATTTCATACCCACTATCCCCCAAAGAAAAATAAAGAAACAAAGTTTGCAGATTATACAGTAAGTAGTTAATGTCATCGACAAATCAAACATGTATCTTACCTCTTTGTCTTTATATTTTAGATTAATTGGTACCAAGTCTTCATTCAGATAGAAAAGTGAAGAAACATCAAGTGTATGTGGAATTAACCACCCAAATAGCAATGATATGAATTTAGAGATGAACCTTTCAATCTTATGGATAACCGCCCTTTAATTGGTGTGGTAAGTACTTTTTTAGAAATATTATCTTTACAGAAGCTGGTTTTTCTCATTTTCATCAAGTTTTTGCAGATTTGTTTTACTTTGTTGGTAGATTTATATCAGTATTAAATCTTGTAAAGGACTGTTAGTTCTACCCTTCTTGAGTCTTTCCTTAGAAAATTTCATGGAAATTATGAATGTATATCACTTTCTAATTGATTTGAATGCAATCAGCTGGGGTTAAAACCAGCAACTCAGTGTAGGCCATCATTTAAATTTCTGATTTTGTTATGTGAATGATCCAGACTATCAAAATAGTAATTGTTCCTTATCTGAGTTACCATTAACACAAAATTTCAGGAGGAAAAATTGAGCAAAGGAATACAGAAAATGAGTAGGACTCATGACTTGTGGACATACTGCATTTTTTTCACAGTTATCTTGACCCTAAAGGTTATTTTATGTGCATAAATATATAGTAGATATTTCTTCTGCAATTTTTTTTAATTAAACCCTTGATAAATAGTCAAAGCATTGTTAATAAAAGTATATTGCAGTGTCATAAAACAGAAAAACTTGGTACAGGCACAGATTTTACAACCCTGTCTAGATACAATGTACATTTAATTTAGTTTGTCTTTTGTTTACAGGAAGAGGTTCTTCAAGTGCCCAGATGACTGCTGTTTAAGTTAGTGCTTAGATTGATCAACAACTAGCATTTTATACCAACACTTCTTTCCAGACAGGAATTCTGGATTACTTTGAACTGGGAGTCTAAGGGATAAATGAAAATGAACTAGAACTGTGTCCATAGGACACGGATGCCCCCACTATGCATAAGTGCTCATAAACAAGAGCATGTATATCCTGTATGTAAGATTTTTTCTGTACATATACCTAAAATGATCTACAGGTAACCTTATGTACATGTTAAATTAAATTACAAATGTAAAATTTATATGTTCAATTATTTATATGGTATATAGTGAAAAAATCAACAAAGGGCCATAATTCTGTTAAATATGGTCACAGCAAAAATTCCTTCCTTTACTACCATCTACACATTAAAGCTGTTCATCCCTGGAAGTTTAAGCAAAATCTGCCATCCGGTTTAAGAGGAGTTGCGTTCACAAAATTTCAATATGGTATATAGTGAAAAAATCAACAAAGGGCCATAATTCTGTTAAATTTGGTCGCAGCAAAAATTCCTTCCTTTACTTCCATCTACACATTAAGGTTGTTCATCCCTGGAAGTTTAAGCAAAATCTGCCATCGGTTTAAGAGGAGTTGCGTTCACAAAATTTCTATATGGTATATAGTGAAAAAATCAACAAAGGGCCATAATTCTGTTAAATTTGGTCGCAGCAAAAATTCCTTCCTTTACTACCATCTACACATTAAGGTTGTTCATCCCTGGAAGTTTAAGCAAAATCTGCCATCCGGTTTAAGAGGAGTTGCGTTCACAAAATTTCTAGTGAAAAAATCAACAAAGGGCCATAATTCTGTTAAATTTGGTCGAAGCGAAAATTCCTTCCTTTACTACCGTCTACACATTAAAGCTGTTCATCCCTGGAAGTTTAAGCAAAATCTGCCATCCGGTTTAAGAGGAGTTGCGTTCACAAGATTTCGGGACGTACGGACAGACGTACGGACGGACGGAAGGACGGACGGACGGACAAGTGCACTTTGTGGGGGCATAAAAATTAAGTTTGAAACTTCAAAAGTTAAAGCTTATTCACATAGGTGACAATGTGATAACTTTTGACTGTCTTCACTGTAAGTACTCTTGTACTTTTACAATGGGGATGAATAAAATGAAGAAGGAAAAAGGCTTAGACAAATTGATCTGAAGACATTTTACTGTAGCTGCTTTAGAGAATTTACTTCTTAATGAACATTAAGGTCTAGTAAGGATAAGTTGAATACATTATAAGAATTTAAATTGTACACAATTATGTGTAATCATGTTTAGTGCACTGATGACACAAGGTAAAAATTCTTATCAAGAGAAACTAAAGAATTAGCAGTCTTTCTGCTATATAGTTACCTGTTATCCAGGGCAACCAATACTGACTCTGTAAAACAGAAACTGTAAGACTTCAACTTTATATAGCTTCAAGATTTGAAAACTTTTTGGCAGGTTTCATGACAACTTGTTGTCAAAAACTGTTCTAGTGATTGCATAGGCTATTGCTCACCTCTATTTGTGAAAGATTATTAAATTTTGTTGAAATATGTATGAATTGATGAATGAATGTGTTATCTTAGTCTGGTCTGTTCATAAGGTATTAGACATGGTGAATGCAACAATCTTTGTTTGAAAATTAACCATGTTCAAGTACTTCCAAAGGGCCTATCATCTATGTGAAATTTGTAAATATGCATGTGAATTTAGGGTAAATGTACATCTGATTCTTTCATTTTCTTTCAACAATTTGCTTAAAAAAGTGACTTTTTATTAATTGTGGACTTTATAGGATACTAAATCGAAATTTAACATTAGATGCCATTGTTAAATTTTTATCATTTTTAAAATTATCTTTTGTCAATAGGGTCTATACTGATAATTTCTCTTAATATATTAGAAAATGAATACTCTTTATTATTAAATTATTTGAATTTTTGTCAGTTTATGCTAAATTTCAGCCAGTTTCACTAGTAATCAATAGAATTTTTTGCATTTTATGGTATTTTATGCTGTTAAAAACAATTGAGTTGATGATTGCAAAAATAATGATGTGACAATTGTAGTAAGAGTGAAGAACTGAACACTAGAAATCCCAGTGTGTGGGGTAATTCTACCTTGGTTTATAAACATTAGTTACAACATTATTTATTTCTTTTTGGTTACTGTGAGTTTGTAAGTCTTTCAGTTACATGTACATTGGATTTGTGGGAATGTACAGTTGACAAGTTTGAAGTTAAACATAATAGAACATAGCTAAACTAACGTGTCAAGATTTTGTGGAAGAAATATTGAAGTTGTTATATATTTTGTACATGTGCAACATTACAAGCATTATCTTATATTTTTAAAACATTTATTTCACATCCTAAACTATGTTTTATTACAAGCAATTACATTTTTAAATGAAATGCCAAAATATTTCTTTATTGAATTTAAACACATTTCAAAATTTTAAACACTTGGTAACTGTTTAGAAATGAACCAGACTGAGTTCCAAAATTAATAGTGTGCTGATATCATATTCAGAGCTTTAAATAAACAAAATCTGTATTTTTTCATATTTTCCATTCAAATACTTTATATTTTTTTACTAAATTTAAACAATTTGAGTTTTACTTGAATTATTTTTAACTATTTAAGATTGTAGGCTGATAAAAAAAATAGCAAGAGTGGGTGGGGTAATTCAGTATCAGATTACTACAGAATTTATGCTTCACTTGGTATTTCTTGGCATTTTGTACTAGTTTTGTACAATGTTAATTTGTCAACTATATACTTCTAATGTATAACATGCATATCTTCTATGGCATATTAAATTAACAACTATAATCATCAATGTGTTGTTTTAATTATGAAATAAAGGGGTGGGGTAAAATTTTGGTAAATAATTTTCTTAAATGATCACTGACATATTGTTTTTGTTTAAGTTTTTTGATTGCCTATACATCACCTACACAATACTGTCTTATCAGAAAAAGTTTGAAACTATTTCTATAGTTTTTTTTAATTTTTAGGAATTGGAATTGATCTTTAAAAAAATATAAAAAATTAAGTTTTGTTGAAATATTGAAATCATGAGAAAAAAACATGGCATAAAAAGTCTTCTTTTTAAAACATTCGCTCTCTCTGAACATATATTTATACAACTTCTAACTTTCTTGAACATTTTTCAAATTTATTTGGTTTCTGTGAGTAGAATTTTAAAAAGTATCAATTTCTGAGACAAATTTAAAAGGAAGCTTGCATAATTTTACACTATAAACTCGAACACATGCAATCACTGACCTACCCTACTTTTATCATAAAACAACTTCATAAAGAGTATTGTTAATAAAAAACAAGGTAAGAAAAAAAGTTTGAAACTCTGAAATTCAGTAGAGGACTACCTTAAAAGATTTCTTCCACAGACAAACCCACTGATCACCTGACTGACCATAAGATGACTCCTATATACCCCTTCTTACAAAGTTTGACAGGGGTATAATAAGATTTTTAAAGTCCCATAAAGGAAAATAAGAGGGCCATGATGGCCCTGGATCGCTCACCTGAGTATTTTGTCTGTAGTTTTGAAGTTAAGCAGTATTTCATGTTTTAATTGAAAATATGTAAGTAATGTAAAAATAAATATGTAAAATATCAGTCAAAAAATAAAGGTTCTATGACAGAAAGTAGAAATATCTATCATAAGCTATGGTGACCTTGACCTTGACCCAGTGACCTAAAACCCTACCCATGGGTAGAGGTCCATGAAAGGATCCTATATACCGAATATCAAAGATATTGGTCTTTAAATGAAGGCTCTATGAGGTACAGTACATAAACCTATTTTTAGCCTCGGTGACCTTTAACCTAATCTAATAATTCGAAAAAGCTTGATAAAGCTTGTTTCATACCAAATCTTAGATCTCAGGGCCTTGTGGTTTCAGACAAGAAGATTTTTAAAGTTTTACTATATAAGCCTATGTAAAATCCATTGACCCCTTGGGCAGGGCCAAATTTGACCCCAGGTGTATAATTTTAACAAACTTGGTAGAGGTCTGCAAGACAATGCTAGGTACCAAATCTTCAGGCTCAGGGCCTTGTGGTTTCAGACCAGAAGATTTTTAAAGTTTCACTATATAAGCCTATGTAAAATCCATTGACCCCTGGGGCATAATTTGAACAAAGTTGATAGAGGTCCACTAGACAATGCTGCATACCAAATCTTAAGGCTCAGGGCCTTGTGGTTTAAGACAACAAGATTTTCAAAGTTTTTCCTTTAAGTTGCCATAGCAACCAGAGTTCTTGATGGAATTGAATTCTTTGAACAATTTTGGTAGAACTTCATGGAAGGAACATCCCAGGCAAGTTTCATCAAATTTGGCCCAGAGGTTTCAGAGGAGATGTCGTTTGAATGAAATTGTTGATGGACAATGGATGACGGACAAAGACCAGTCACAATAGCCCAGCATGAGCCAAAGGCTCAGGTGAGCTCACAAGAGATGTTTGTATAACAAACATATATGCCCCTTAGCTCCTTATCCCTACAGGCACCTATGAAGTACTGAGGAGCTGGGACCAAGCGTTCTATAATTATTGATCGGAAATCATTTTGCTACTCAAGGACACTGTGACCATGGCCTTTGACCTGGTGATCTGAAAAACTAAAGGCCTCATCTACAAGTAATGAACAACTTATATTCAAAGTTTGAGGAACATGGGCCCAAGCATTTTACACTTCTTCATCAGAAACCAATTTGCTTTCAAGGTTAATGTGACCCTTGATCTTTGACCCAATTACCTGAAAAATAATTACTGTCATCAACTGATCATGACAAACCTACATACTAAATCTGACGAACCTGGGCCCAAGGATTCCCTAGATATTCAGCAGAACCTGTTTTGCTTTTCAAGGTTACTGTGACCTCCAACTTTGAGGTAATGACCCTAAAAACTACAGGGGTCATCTAATTGTCATGACCAACTTACCTATGAAGCTTTTGAGGAGCTAGGCCCAAATATTCTATTGTAATTGAATAGAAACTATTTTGCTATATAAGGTCACTCTGACCTTGACC
Source organism: Cyclina sinensis (assembly GCA_012932295.1). NCBI lineage: Eukaryota > Metazoa > Mollusca > Bivalvia > Venerida > Veneridae > Cyclina > Cyclina sinensis. The sequence continues at coordinate 15,949,555 of JAAONU010000004.1, read as the reverse complement.
TTTGACCTGAAAAGCTAAAGAGGTCATCTATTGGTCATGCCCAACCAACACACCAAGTTTGAGGAAGCTGGGCTTAACCATTCTATAGTTATTAATTGGAAATCTTTTTTTCTTTTCAAGGTCACTTACCTTGGCCTTTGACCTAGTGATCTGAAAAACATAAGGGTCATCTAATAGTCATGACCAACCTACACACTAAGTATGAAGCACCTGATACCAAGCCTTCTATAGCTATTGATCAGAAACTGGTTCGCTTTTCAAGCTCACAGTGACTTTCACCTTTGACTTGCTGACCTGAAAAACTACAGTAGTCATCTACTTGTCATGACCAACCTACACATTGAGTTTGAACAACTTGGAACCAAGGGTACTATAGTTATTGATCGCAAACTGTTTTGCTCTTGAAGGTCACTGTGACCTTGACCTTTGACCTGGTGATCTGAAATACTATAGGAGTCATCTACTGGTCATGGCCATCAGAAATTGTTTTGCTCTTCAAGGTCACTGTGACTTTGATCTTTGACCTGGTAACATAAAAACAATACGGGTCATTTACTGGTCATGACCAACTTATAAACTAAGATTGAACAACCTGGGACCAAGCATTCTTTAGTTATTGATTTAAAACCGTTCTGCTATTCAAGGTCACTGTGACCTTGACCTTTGACATGGTGACGTGAAAAACTATAAGGGTCATCTACTGGTCATAAACAATCTACATACTAAGTTGAACAGCCCAGGACTAACCTGCTATAGTTATTGATCGGAAACCATTTTGCTATTCAAGGTCACTGTGACCTTGATCTGGTGATCTGAAAAACTAAAGGGGTTATCTACTATTGATGACCAACCTGCACACTAAATTACGACCAATCAAATTAGTGCCCTCCGGGCATGTCATCAATATCAATCGAGTACACGGCAATGATTACGACATTGCCTTACGACAGCTGCATGTGTAAACAAAAGAACTTCTGAAAGTAAGGATACAAAAGGATGATATAAGTGTTATTCAAAATTGATTTGTATTACAAACTGATTGCGACCCGAGTAGATAATTGGGAATGGTATGGAATCCTCGTAGTTATAATTAGTTTTCAGTCTGCAGGGGTTCAAAGCAAAATAGTGATGCTTACCTATCTTGATCGAATAAGAAAACGGAATGTAACATCTCATTTTTAAATTTATTCTAACTTCAACAAAATTCAGAATATTTACAGTTAAATTTTAATTGTGTCAGACAAAATCTCCAGCTTGAGAAACGAAAATGAAATATTGAAATGTTTATTCATTATTGAAATGTTTATTATTTTTATTGAATGTAATAACAACATATATAATGACAAATAATATGTTTTGTTTTGTCTAAATAGTGTTCTATTTTCCCTTTATGAACTTGCATATTTGCTGGGAACTGGACCCGGTATTAAGACCAACTCACAATTCAGACCACTTTCCTTTATACCCAATGGTGGTCCTAATAGAGGAATTTTACTGTATATGCCCCCTCATCTTCGATGGGGGGCATAATAAGGTTGCCCGTGGGGGCCATGTTTTTTTACAGATCAAATTAGGCCAGGAGTTGCTGGGAAGAGCTTTGAAGTTTTTCCTTTAAGTTCAACTTTGAAGTTTTTCCTTTAAGTTGCCTTGGCAACCAGAGTTCTCCATGGAACAATTTTGAAGAGCCATGCAAGTATCCTTAGAAATTTATGATTTATACAAATTTGTTCGAGGTCCACTTGGTTATATATCAAACGAAATATCTAAGACTTGTGGTTTCAAGACAAGAAGATTTTTAAAGTTTTTTCCTTTTCATTGCCATGGCAACCTGAGCTCTATATGGAATTCCATTTCTTACATGATTTGGAAGGGGACCATAAAAGGATCATTCCTGTGATGTTTTATTGCAACTGGCCCAGTGGTAAAGGAGATGTTACTTGAATTTAATTAAAGATGATGGACAAACAATATATGCTGGACAAAATGTGTACTAAAAGCGACAACTGACCTTTGGTCAGGTGAGCTAAAAACATTTACTTAACATGCTCAGTTCTCTTCTACATTTTAGCACTTACACTTACAAACAAATGATAAAATAAACAAGAGCACAAAATGGTCCTGGGTTGCTAACTCGAAAAGAATCTATCAAACAACTGGTAGGGTGGGACAGTGTGTGGGGTGGGGTGGGTGTGGCACCTAAGGCATGTGTTAACTGGCAGACAGTTCTAATACCACATTAGATATACAATATTAAATATTACTGAAGCAAGAAAGAAGGCCAACAGCTTTAGGTAAACCAAAGTCAACTTGGAACTCTGTATGCAAACTTATACAAACAGTTAAAATTTCAATAACATATCTTCAAAAACAAGGAATTAGCAAAAGTCAAAGTTGAAGTCTACATGCAAAATTCACAAATAGGTATACAAATAGTTAAAATTTCATTGATGTAGCTTCAAAAATAAGGAAATAGGTCACATGATGGTCAAAAACAACAAGAGGGCCAATTGCCCTAAAGAGCTCACCTGGGTTCAAAGATGAAAGAAATTTTTATGAATGTAATGATGCATATCACAGAAATGGACCAATGCAATTTCACTGCCATAACTCCAATAACAAAAAGTAGGTCAGTAGGTCAAAATATAGGTCATGAGACGACATTTTTGAAATAGGAACGAAAAGCTGTACAATCAGTCCAAATTTCATTGCCATAGCTTTAAAACAAAAAAGTAGGTCAGTAGGTCAAAAATATAGGTCATGCTATGCCGTTTTTGAAATCGGAACAAAAAACTGTACACATGGTCCAAATTTCATTGCCATAGCTCCAAAAACAAAAAGTAGATCAGTAGGTAAAAAAATATAGGTCATGCGATGACATTTTTGAAATCGAAACGAAAAAATGTACACATGGTCCAAATTTCAGTGCTGTAGCTAAAAAACAAAAAAGTAGATCAGTAGGTCAAAAATATAGGTCACAGAAAAATGTTTATGAAATCATCTTGAAAAACTGTACAAATGGTCCAAATTTTACTGCCATAGCGAAAAACTAAAAAAATGAGAAAAAAAAATTTTGGGCGGGGGTGGGGAGTGGGGGGGTGAGTGACCCCCAGGGGAGGGAGGATGACCCCACTGTGGTCGCAGTGCATACTACCAAATATCTAAGCTCCAGGCCTTGCAGTTTGTGACTACAAGATTTTTAAAGTTTTTTGCTATATAACTCTATGTAAATCAAGTGAGCCCTGGGTGGGGTCAGTTCTGACCCCAGGGGCCATAATTTGAACAATCTTGGTAGAGGTCTACTAGACAATGCTCAACACCTAATATCTAAGCTCCATGCCTTGCGGTTTCTGACAAGAAGATTTTTTAAAGTTTTCCCTATATAACTCTATGTAAATCAGATAAGCCCCGGGCAGGGCCAGTTTTGAACCAAGGCCCATGATTTGAACAATCTTGGTAGGGGTCTACTAGACAATGCTGCATACCAAATATCTAAGCTCCATGTGTTGTGGTTTATGACAAGAAGATTTTTGAAGTTTTCCCTATGCAACTCTATGTAAAATCAAGTGACCCCCGGGGCGGGGCCAGTTCTGACACCAGGGTAATAATTTGATCAATCTTGGTAGAGGTCCACTAGATGATGCCTCATACCAAATATCTTAGCTCCATGCCTTGTGGTTTTTCAAAAGAAGATTTTTAAAGTTTTTTCTTTTTTTGCTAGGCAACCAGAGTTCTGCATGGAATTGAATTCTTTGAAAAACTTTGGAAGAGCTTCATGCAAGGAACATCCCATGCATGTTTCATTGAATTTGGCCTTGTGGTTTCAGAGGAGATGTCGTTTGAATAAAATTGCTGACCCCTCACGACGCACACCGGACATTGGGGTATGACAAAAGCTCACTCTGGCACTTTGTGCCAGGTGAGCTAAAAAAGGATGAAGGTTATGTACCCTTACTACCCCATCCAATGATTTTTTATGTGGTGAAGGTGTGTGTGTGGGAGAGGGGGGTGGGGTGGTGGAGGAAGATTTTTAAAAACTTTTTCCTTAATAATTCTATGTAAAATCAAGTGACCACTGGGGCAGGGCCAATTTTCATCCAGGGCCCATGATTTGTAGAAACTTGGTAGTGGTCCACTATACAATAGTACACACACAATATCTCAACTCTAGGCCTAATGGTTTCTGACAAGAAGATATTTTAAATTTTTCTTATGTAAGTCTATGTAAAATGAAGTAACAAACTGGGGTGGGGCCAATACTTTGGTAGAGGTCCACTAGATGATTCTATCAACCAAATATGTAAGCTCAGGGCTCCCGAAAACCGAAAATTTGTCGGTTTTGACCGAATTTTATATCTCTGGACCGATTTCGATATCAAAAATTCCTTAAAAAATCGGTCCAAATAATTTCAAAAAAAAAACAACAACTGTATAACTTTTCATAAAACAGTCAAAATCTCATACCAAAACCTCAATTGATCGCTAATCCGGTACTTCACACCTATCTTAAAACCATAAAACTGTCACTGTTGCCCGCGGCAATTATCGCCGATTAACTTGTAAACAAGTTTAAGTGTGCTTGATTTGCAGCTGGCCAATCGATTAAAGTTGACCGGCTCAAACTGTGAAATAATTTCATCGAAATCAAACTCCCAGCAGCGGTTACTTCCCCTGATCAGTACAGAAAACAGTTAATTAAAGTAGCAAAGCGTGACGTAACCGGTGCGAGGAGTTTGCATCGAAATAGGCGATAACTGTCGTCTACTAAATTTCATTAAGGGCTTAATAGTAATTGTAGCGGCTAGCTGCATCATAAGGCACACTTAAAAATATCAGTGACTAGTTTGACATTGTAAAATAAGCTCTCATTCTACTTTCGCTTTGAAAAACACATATTTTCGCGACGTCAACACTATCATAACTCAAATTTTTCTATGCGCCTAAATCATTTTTTTTTTCTTTCTTGATTGTTGGTTTCGGGGGGGGGGGGGGGGGGGGGGGGGTGTCGAGGTCTCGGACCGATTGAGATTTCAAAATTTTAGGAGCCCTGTGTAAGCTCTAAGCCATGCGGTTTCAGAAGAGAAGATTTTTTTCAAACTTTTTTCCTATACAACTCTATGTTATCAAGTGACCCCTAGGGTGGGGCCAATTTTGATCCAGGGACCATGATTTGTATAAACTAGTAGAGGTCCACTTGACCATCATACACACCAAACAAACTCCATGTAAGATCAAGTGACCCTAGAGAGGCCAATTTTGATCCAAGGGTCATGATTTGTAAAAACTTAGTAGAGGTCCACTAGACAATCATACACATCAAACATCTTTAACTCTAGGCCTTACGGTTTCTGACAAGAAGATTTTTAAAAAAATTTTCTAAATAAGTCTATGTAAAATCAAGTGACAAACTGGGGTGGGGCCAATGTCCACTAGATGATGCTATCAACCAAATATGTAAGCTCTAGGCCTTGCAATTTCAGAGAGAAGATTTTTTTAAACTTTTTTCTATACAACTCTATGTCATCAAGTATATAGCTTTTCCTATATAAGTCTTTGTAAAATCAAGTGACCCCTGCAATGGGGCCAAATTTGACCCCAGAGGGATGATTTATAAAATTTTGGTAGAGATCCACTATTATCAACTAAATATCTAAGCTGTAGGATTTGTGGATTCAGACCAGAAGATTTTTAAAGTTTTTCCTTTCAGTTGCTATGGCAACCAGAGTTCTGCATGGAGTTTAGTTTTTTATAACTTTGAAAGTGGACCATACAGGCATCATTTTTATAAAGTTCAACTGCAACTGACCAGTGATATAGCAGGAGAAGTTGTTTTAACTCAACTGTGGACAACAGATGGACAGACAGATAACAGACTGACGCCAGATGACAGACAAAATAGCATCCTATAAGCTACTCACATACATGCAATTACGATGCAAATTAGGCAGAAATTGGTAACTTCTTGGATTTATGTTCAGTGATTGTTCCAAAAATAATTCAGAATACTGGACATGTTTTTTTTAAAAACAACAAGGCCATGATGGCCTTGGGTCATTAACCTGAGTACTTTGGCTAGATGGGTCAGTAGGTTTTAGATTGCTTTTTTGAAGACTGTATAAATTATACAAATACAACCCCTGAAGTGGGGCCAATTTTGACCCTTGGGACATAATTTTAACAAGCCTGGTATGTATCCACAATAGAATGCTAAACTAAAGCTATCACTGAATGTGATTCATACCCCCACCAGTGCTTAGACTGAATCTGGGTGCATGAATGGAAGGGAAATAAGTGTTAGGGAAGAATGTTACTAAAATCATATAATACTGATGACATTAGGTAACTCTAAGATAACTTGACTTCTTCTTAACTTGAAGAAGACGAACCATATTAGTAAAGTAAGTCTACTGCTAGAACGCCCGAAAAAAGAAACTGTACCCGTACAACATCGGGCAGGGAAAATTCCTTATAAAATTTCTGATGTCTGGTAAAAGCATGCGGAAAATTAAACAAGAGGGCCATGATGGCCCTGGATCGCTCACCTGAGTACTTTGGCTGTAGGTTTGCTGTTAAGCAGTATTTCATTTTTTAATTGAAAATATGTAAGTGCCTACAAACCAAATATGTAAAATATCAGGTCATATCAGTCAATAAATAAAGGGGCCAAATTGACCCCAGGGGTATAATTTGAACAAACGTGGTAGAGGTCCACTAGACAATGCTAGGTACCAAATCATTAGGCCTAGGGCCTTACGGTTTCTGACAAAATGACTTTCCAAGTTTTCCCTACATAAGCCTATGTAAAATCAACTGACCTCCGGGGCAGGGTCAAATTTGACCCCTGAGGTATAATTTGAACAAACTTGGTAGAAGTCCACTAGACAATGCTACGTACCAAATTTTATGGCTCAGGGCCTTGTGGTTTCAGACAAGAAGATTTCAAAGTTTTCCCTATATAAGCCTATGTAAAATCCATTGACCCTAAAGGCAGGGTCAAATTTGACTCCAGGGGTATAATTTAAACAAACTTGATAGAGGTCCACTAGACAATGCTTCATACCAAACCTTAAGGCTCAGGGCCTTGTGGTTTCAGACAAGAAGATTTTCAAAGTTTTTCCTTTCTGTTGCCATAGCAACTAGAGTTCTTGATGGAATTCAATACTTTGAACAACTTTGGTAGAGCTTCATGAAAGGAATATCCATGCATGTTTCATCAAAGTTGGCTTAGTGGTTTAGGAGGAGATGTTGTTCAAGTCAAATTGTTGAAGGATGTCAGACAATCAATGATCCCAATACACATGTAGCTCACCCTTGAGCACTCTGTGCTCAAGTGAGCTAAAAATGTTTATTAAGGGACATTCTCTTAGTAAAAAAAAGGAAATACATATGTCAAAATGCAAGTCAGAGTTATAAGCTTTCCCTATTAATTAGCTCGTGATACTTTAAATATATGTTTTAAGTAAATATAAGTACTGGTCACAGAGATATTCAAGATATTTTTGGCCATTATCTACCATATTCACTCACATTTAAAACACTCTTTTGCATTCTCAAAATTCGAACTAACAGTGGGAGTGCGTCTTATAAGTGCATTCTACAAGTATTTTTGCAGAAGCAAAAATGACTTTTGCTGACCATTATCTACAACCAGCTAGCATAAATGCTACATCAATTGTTCCAGGGCCATTCTTAAAAATCTTAAGAGCAACCAATTAATTTACATTTGGAATCATTGTACAAGCTGAATGTGAGGGCAGATGTGGCCAAGAATCTTCTTTATTTCATATCATATCTCACAAGAGAGTCAATGCAGGAAGTACAGGTTTTTGACCCAAAATTAGGCTTACAAGACGCAACCCTAAGTTTCAAATCAATAGTCCTAGAAAATTAATACGAAAGAAGTTCACGTCACAAGATTTTGCTATGACAGGCCATAAAACTGCAGAGCAGGCATTGGCATGCATGAAAAACACATCATGCAGACTTATTGGTGAACATGCACAACAAGTTTCATACTGACAATCCTGGAAATGTGAAAACAGCTTGCGTTACAAAATTTTGCTATGATGGGCTGCAAAACTGCCAAGTTGGCATAAGCATGCATGGAAAACATGTATGCATATCTAAAATGACTGGTGAACATGCACATCAAGTTTCAAACTGATATTCAAACACATGTGAAAGTACCATTTTGTTTCCTATTAGTGCCTCCCGGAGCTTGCATTTTTTTCAAAGGAGGGTGTGAAATATAAACACTAAATAAATTATGCTGTTATCGGTTTACCAAAAACAAAACAAACTAGAGCTATCACTAAATGTGATTAATACCCCTGAAAGACTGCTTCTGAACTGAGGAAGTTATAAGTAACAGAATACTTTGTAAAAGAATTGAAATAGAGTTATGGTTGTGAGCAATTAAAGATAGTTGTGGTTCTTGTACATAGCATATTCTGTCATTGTGCTTGACCATTGTATGAAGTTGCACTGAATTCCAACCAGTAGTTTTCAAGTATTGCTCCAAACAAGGAAACCAACAAAGGGCAATAACTCTGCAAATACAGAAGATGGCATTATGATTCTTGAACACTGCACTTCCTCTCCTTGTGCTTGATCATTGTAAGAAGTTGCATTGAATTCCAACCAGTAGTTTTCAAGTTTTGCTCCAGAAAAGGAAAACGGACAAAGGGCAATAACTCTGCAAATAGTGAAGATGGAGCTATAACTCTTGTACACTGCACTTCCTCTTATTAAGCTTGACCATTGTATGAAGTTGAATTGAATTCCAACTAGTAGTTTTCAAGTTATGCTCTGGACAAGGAAATCCAACAAAGGGCAATAACTCTGCAAATAGTGAAGACAGAGTTATAGCTCTTGTACACAGCACTTCCTTGTATTGTGTTTGATCACTGTATGAAGTTGCACTGAATTCCAACTAGTAGTTTTCAAGTTACCCTCTGGACAAGGAAATCCAAAAAAGGGCAATAACTCTGCAAATACAGAAGATCGAGTTATGATTCTTGAGCACTGCACTTCCTCTCATTGTGCTTGACCATTGTATGAAGTTGCACTGAATTCGAACCAGTGGTTTTCAAGTTATGTTCCAGACAAGGAAAACCAATAAAGGGCTATAACTCTACAAATAGTGAAGATGGTGTTATGATTCTTGAACACTGCACTTCCTCTCATTGTGCTTGACCATTGTTTGAAGTTGCATTGAATTCCAACTGTTAGTTTTCTAGTTATGCTCCAGACAAGGAACAACCCACCCGCCCACCCGACCAACCACTGGGTGACTCCTATATATCCCCAAACTTCATTTCGGGAGTATGAAAATCAAAATTTTATCTACCAGGACCTTTCAAGTAGCCTTTATTTCTATAGAACAGTTTTAGAATATATAATTCCAGCAATCAAGATCATTGAAGTAAATTGGTATTACCTCACCAAATTTTACGACCTTGGTTGATTACAGATTTTTCCTTAGCAATCAGGACATTTATTCTGTGATTTCAACTTTATGGATTTACTTATTTGCTTTGGCTTTTTTTGCATAATAACTGAACTTTAACCGAGGTATAAACCAGAAACAATTATGAAATATTTCATTGGTATGAAATGAAAATATCACATTTATTAGTGATCAAAATTTTCATTTTTCTGGGGCCAATTTTGACCCAAGTGCTATAATCTGAACAAACTTGATATACATCCACTGAGCAATAATACAAACAGAATATCTAGGCTCTAGGGGATACAGTTTCAGACAAGAAGTTTTTTGAAAACTTCCCTATATAGGCTTATTTTAAATCAAATGACCCCCAGGGCAGGGCTTTTTACTGTCAGTCAACACAAACACGGCCGACGGTATACATATCGCCGTGTGCCCATCGATTATTCATTGATCACTCGCAAAATAATCCCTGGCTAGTCTGAGATAATATTAACGATTACTTGCGTTTTCGCTGGGTATATATAGTAGTATACTATCTCAACTAGTCGGTGACTAATCAATGGCTAATCGACGGGTCATCACCATTTGATCTCCGATTGAAGTGGCTGCACATCGGCAATCAAAGAAACCGACATCGTGGGAACGTCAGATTAATGAGACCACTAGACAAACAGTGTGCACCGATGTCGCTTTCAAGGTTTTTCCCGCCGACGGGCCATAAATCGGGGAAGACAACGAGATGTCGGTGTCACCGATTTTTATGAGACACTAGCATAAGCATGACTGGAGATAACTCTGTAAATCAGTAGGCTCCCATTCTGCTTATTATACATTAAGGAAATAACATGCTGAAACACACAAATTTCATGCTAACAAATGCACACAATATGTCTGAAGCAAAACAAAGGTGTATATACAAAGTCAATGTCACACAAATACAACTGCTGAGAATTTTGTACCTTAATACCCATACTATATTGTAATTTCTAGTAATAATTATACCATTGTATAAAGTTTTCCTAAATATGTTGAGGTGTCAATAACTCCAATATCTTAAATAAAATATAAAGAGCAGTGATGATACCACTGAGATATTTTCTTTTCTATTATAAGCAGGGACACAAACCAGAGACTTGACACACAGACTTGAACAGATTATACAGATTAAAATGACACCTGATGCTGGAGCAGCCACAGGGCAAAAACAGACAGATGAACAACAGATGTTTGCAAAATATACATGCCCCTTTAAAAAGTAAGCCAAAGAGAGGTCAGCAGCTGTCGTCACTGAAAGAATGAATCTACTTGTTTCCAAGATCGTTTTGAATTTTTTAAACGTTCTGTGACTTAAATAATTATAAAAACTAGTAACCTAACTATTATTAATAGTTAATACCTTATTAGGCAAAATGACCGAAACTGACTATAATTTAGTTATTTCAAATGTTTTTATAGTGGCGTATCTATCATTTAAATAAATGAAACAAATTAAGATAACCTCATGTATTTCATACCTTGTAGAATCTTGGGGATCTTCTTATAAGCCCCTAAGGCTTTACTCCCCCCTCTTTTACAACAATGCATGTAGTTGTTGAAGCCAGAACTCCCATGTTAAGCTGCTGCTTTTTTAGGCTCATTAGGTTTTGTTTTCCCTTTCAAGCTTTTACTAAACCTTTCTTAGTCCAAATATTTTACAAAATAATCAGCGATAGTATCTGTTAAGCTGGACTAAATATTAAAGGGCGTAAATTTGATCCAAATCGAGAAAATGGACTTGTCAAAAATGCTCTGAAATTCGTAAAAAATATTTACCATTTTTCCATGACCATGGCTAAATATTAATTTGTTCAACAGGCTGATGAGTTTCTCAGAAAAAAATGCATTTTATAATTTGTAGTTTTTAAAAAGTAGCATGCATTATAAGAAATGCATCCCTATAATTGTATTTTTTTTGTGTTTAGTTAAGGGAATACAAAATTATTATGTACGTTCTGTTCATAATGGGCCGTTTTTACACTGGGCCGTTTTGACCCAATGCTAAATTTTGGTTTCGTTTAAATAAATTCTTATTTTGATTCGGAGCATGCGCATAATTATCTTTGTAGACTGGTTTTCATGATTTTAGGCTTAATATGAGATCATTAACTAAAATTTGATACGCAAAAATGGATGCCGCGAGCAATTAAAGCCCAACACTGTGGAGAGGTCTGATGACCTCTCCAACAAGTATAGGAAGGTAGGAGAAGGACATGGACTTGTGTCAGTACATTAAGTTGGGGATGCCAGGGACTTCTGATATCAAAAGCTATTGGCTATGGCAAGTAGATGAATGAGAGGAACTGTATATGACGTCAATGACACTTTGCTTATAAAATGTATAAAGTTCTATTATTGGAGAGTACAAAAGAGTACAGGAGCTGCATGGGTAGGTAGGTAGGTGGGAGGGTGAGTACGTAGGAAGTTTTCTAGGCAGTAAGGTCCAAGGGTTCTCTAGTTATCAATCAGAATCTGTTTCCCTCTTTATGGTCACCATGACCTTGACCTTTAACTTTGTGACCTCAAAGACAATAAGGGTCATTTCCTGAAAAGACCAACCTGCATAGAAAATCTGAGCCAATGCCAAAGGTCCTCTCCTCCAGTTATTGATTGGAAACCATTTTTCTGTTAATGTTCACTCTGACCTTGAACTTTGAGCAAATGACCCCAAAAGCGAGTCATCTGCAGGTTATTATCAACCTGCATCACAAGTTTAAGGACCCTAAGCCCAAGCATTAGTTAGTTAATTATCAGAAACCATTTCTTACTTTATGATCAATATGACCTTGACTTTGGATCTAGTGACCCATAAAACTACAGGAGTCATCTACTGGCCATGACCAACCAGCCTATGAAGTTTTAGGAAGCCTGGGCCAAGCATTCTCTAGTTACTTATCAGAAACCTTTTTGCTTTTCAAGATCACTGTCACCTTGGCCTTTGACCTGAACACTATAGGGGTCTTCTACTGGTCATGACCCACCAACATACCAAATTTGAAGAACTTGGGCCCAAGGATTTTCTAGATATCTATAGGAAAAGCTTTTGCATTTCATGGTCACTGTGACACTGGCCTTTGACCGAATGACCAAAAAGCTATAGGGGTCATCTACTGGCTATGACCAACCTGTCTATGAAGTTTTAGGGAAACTTGGACCAAGGTTTCTAAAGTTATTGATCAGAAAACATATTGTTTTCATGGTCACTGTGACCTTGGCCTTTGACCTAATGACCCAAAAAACTATATAAGTCATTTACTGCAAATATCAACTTTGAGGAAGGTGGGTCCCAGGATTCTGTCATTATTAATCGGAAACTGTTTTGCTTTTCAAGGTCATTGTGACCATGGTAATGACCAAAAAAAAAAACTGTAGGGGTCATTTACTGGTCATGACCAACCTAAAAACCAAGTCTGAAGAAGGTGGGTCTTAGGGTTTTCTGTATATTAATAGGAAACGAAGTGCCTATGGACCGACCTACATTAGCAAAACAATATACACCCTCATGTTTGATGGGGGTTATAACAATAATATATCTAATATAAATATAGCCAGGTACAATTGATAAAGCAAAACTGTGTGGCTTGGTAGCTCAGTTGGTAAAGTGTTCGCCCTGTTAGCAGAAGGCCCTTGGTTAAAGTTCCAGTTGAGCCACCATTTTTCACCACCTGTTACATCTGGCGCCCAGTGTAAACTACCAAAGTTATAGAATGGGTACAGCTTCGGCACCTCGAGAATGTTTCATAACATTCTCTGTGACTCTGAGAATTCAGGATGAATACTTAATTTGAAGAGAGCTATATGTAGCAAGGTACAGGTATATGGAGATAAAGCCATAAGGCAAAACTGTGTGGCTTGGTTAAGCTCAGCTGGTAAAGTGTTCGCCCTGTAAGTGGAAGGCACTGGGATCAAGTTCCGGTAGAGCCACAATTTTTCACCACTTGTTACATAAACACCAATTATATCATACCATCAACATGCAACACAAGCATGATAGGGCTGATTATATTTTATTGTAATAATATATTAAAACTAAAACCTGAAAATAAAACTCATTTTTAAATAATAATAGACATATTAGCACTATCTACGGGCTACAGTTAACAGTCACATGACTGTAAGTTGTTTCTACATTAGATGGTCACATAACTATAACCTATAATATTATGTACAAATACGCACCTTTTCCTCCTCTATAGCGTGACTCTACTCAAAATAACAATAGATATTAAAACATTTTAAAACTTCTCTACCAAGTTTTAAGTGTATATTATCTAGTATTTTACACTGATTGGACTGAATGATTGCAACCTGTGTTAACTAGTTTTGATGACTGTTTCTTAGAGCTCAGGACTTTCACCAAAACAAGGAATCTGTAAATCAGTCAAATTCCATAGTCAGAACTTCAACCTTCAAGTTTTATGTATGATTCTATATATCTAGACCACAACTGTTCTTAGACCTAAAACTGACATAACTGTAGTCACTTAGTCTTAGTTCAGCATACAAGAAGTACATAAACCACTTGATAACTTTTACTAATTAAACTCATAGGCCTTGACCTATTACAGAAAACTTGCCAAAATTGCCTTTTTCTGTGCAAGCGCCTTATAAATACCGTATTAATAGACCTGAAAGTACTGGCAATCATCCGAAGGGGAGAGCTTATTGTTACAATGCAACTTTTAAGTAAAGTCAACAACTGGCTATTGTCATTCAAAGTGCCTTTAAAAAAGTAATATTTTTGTAGATTTCAATGCAAAATTCAGATTGAATTAGTAGGTAAAATTTCATGTCCTTCAAGCTCTAAAGACTTAAAACATTTTATGACAGCTATAAAGAAAATATAACATTTGTTAGAATGTCTATGTTCATGTAAATGTTTTTAAAGCATTTCAAGATTCAACACTCAACTCAAACATAGTGACAAACTGAATAAAAGAAGTTAAAAATTCATGAACTCCTATGAAAAAGAATCCATTTACCACTGAAACTAGAGTTATGAATAATGTCATATTTCAAAGGCACTGCATGTTCAAACACAAATATTTTCCCTTTTCCTGTAATTTTTAAAACACAAATAATGAAAGTAAAATAATATCCATCTACCATCTGTTAAAACTGGAGTAGAGACAGTACTGCACATTGTTACTGCACATGATTTGTTATACTTTTATATAAAGAGCATTTGTGCAATATGTATGTCTGTTTTTCACAGATTGTTTGACCTCTTCCATAAAGGTTAAGTTTGCACCCTTCTTCAATTTAAGTTATTTATACATTCTGCTTTCACAGTGCAGTAACGCTTCTGTTCTAAACAAAACATTTAATACTCCCCTGTATTCAGCATTACTTTTTGAGAGCACTTTTCTGAATAAATATATAACATTTCAACATGTTCTTTAACAGTGTTAAAGTAAAAACTGTTACATTTTAGACTTAAGTAATCATTGAAATAGTACTTGGAAGAACTTTCTCTTTTTGATCTGATGTACTCTATTAATCACAAGAGCCACATTAGACATCGCCATCCCCCTAGCAGAGCAAAATTGTCAATGGAATGGTGGTGAAGGGAGAAATTTAAACAAGAGGGCCATGATGGCCCTGGATCGCTCACCTGAGTACTTTGGCTGTAGGTTTGCTGTTAAGCAGTATTTCATTTTTTAATTGAAAATATATAAGTGCCAACAAACCAAATATGTAAAATATCAGTCAATAAATAAAGGCTCTATGACAGAAAGTAGAAATATCTATTATAAGCTATGGTGACCTTGACCTTGACCCAGTGACCTCACACCCTACCCATATGTAGAGGTCCATGCAAGGAACCTATATACTGAATATCAAAGATATTGGTCTAAAAATGAAGGCTCTATGAGGTACAGTAGATAAATCTATTTTTAGCCTCCGTGACCTTTAACCTAATCTAATAAGCTTGCTTCATGCCAAATTTTAAAATTCTAGGCCTTGTGGTTTCAGACATGAAGATTTTTTAAAGATTTCCTTTTTTACATATTAAGGGCCTCTGGGGCGGGGCAAATTTTGACCCCAGGGCCAACATTAAAACAATACTGGTAAAGGTTTTCCACACAATACTCCACACCAAATATCTAAGGTCTAGTCCTATTAGTTTCGGAGAAAAATGATTTTTCATGTTTTTCCTATATGAATCTATGTAAACCAAGAGAACCCTGGGGTTGGCCAATTTTGACCCAGGGGACATAATTTGAACAAACTTGGTAGACATCCACTAGACAATGCTACATACAAAGAATCTAAGCTCTATCCCTTTTGGTTTCTGATGTGAAGACTTTTTAAACTTTTTCCTATATAACTCTATGTAAACAAGTGACCCCCAGGGGAGGGCCCATTTTGACCCAGTGGCTATGATTTGAACAAACTTAGTAGAGGTCTACTGGACAATGCTACACACCAAATATCAAAACTCTAGGCCTTGCGGTTTCTGACAAGAAGATTTTTTAAAGTTTTTCCTATAAAACTCTATGTAAAACGTGTGACCCCCTGGCTGGGCCATTTTTGACCCAGGAGCCATGATTTGAACAAACTTGGTAAAGGTCCACTGGACAATGATGTACACCAAATATCTAAACTCTAGGCCTTGTGGTTTCTGACAAGAAGATTTTTAAGTTTTCCCTATATAAATCTATGTAAAATCAACTGACCCCTGGGGTTTGTTTTGAACAAACTTGGTAGAGGTCCACTAGATAGTGCTTCATACTAAATATCTAAGCTCCAGGCCTTGAGGTTTCGGAGAAGAAGATTTTTAAAGATCCAACTTTTAAAATCTAATTTTAGCTCCAGTCAACCAGAAATGCAATGGACCAGAACCATTTGAACAATCTTGGTAGAGCTTCATGCAAGGAACATCCCAGGCAAGTTTCATTTAATTTGGCCCTTTGGTTTCAGAGGAGATGTCATTTGAATGAAAAGTTGACGACCGACTGACAGACTGACTGACGGACAATTGACAAAGACTGATCAGAAAAGCTCACCCTGAGCACTTTGTGCTCAGATGAGCTAAAAAACAGAAGGGCCATAATGGCCCTGGATCGCTCTCCTGAGTACTTTGTCTGTGGGTCTGCTGTGAAGCAAACAATTGATGCAACATTACAGTTTCTATTTGAAGATTTTCAAAGATCTCATACCTTTTACAAATAAAACCCATGAGGCAATTTTGAGCTAGCAGCTAGGGAAAAAATGTCATTTGAGGCCAAATATTGATGAAAATCTGTTTTTAGCTCTGGTGGCCATTATTTTCATAAAGCCTCCGGCTTTCACATGTATCAATTAGCATGACACTAGCACTATTAGGCTTGTGAAGCGCGCTTTAAATCAATAGATTAAAAACGTCACAGATGTATGATTATAATAGGACACCGGTCCATTAAACCGGAAGTAAACCCCAGCTGATTATCAGAAAGACATTTGCGCGTGGCGAGTGAAGTTGTGCTAAAAGACAGACTTGGTAAGAATAATCCCCGGTTTTTATCGATTTTTTTTTTTGAACAGTATCCTCGGTCTAGGACACCGTCCAGACGTAATATGAGTGCCAGTGAGGACGAAAGATCCCACAGAGATGAGAATTTATCGAACCGGGTTGAACATGTGATGTCCGACACTTCTGAAAATTCAGAATTTTCCGGTTTTGACAAAGTGCCAGAGGTTGCACATGAGGAAATTGTGAAAACAACTGTGAATGAAAACCCCAAAAATGATAAAAAGTCTAAAACTAAAAAGAAAGAAAAGCAAGAAAAGCCGAAGAAAACGGTTACAAAGAAAAGGGTAAAATCCAAGAATAAGAGTGGAATTGACATTGATAATTTGTCGGAGTCAGATTTGGTAGCTCTAAGAAGAAAACTTTTATTAGATAAGCCTCAAAAAGAGAAGGAAAAAAAGACAAAAATCGAATATTCAAAGTTTTTTTGAAGAGGAAGACGATTTTGTTCCCGATTATCATGATTATGATGAAGATGAGAATTCTAACTTAATTTATAAAGAAGACTACAGAAATGGGCGTAATATGCGCATAGAAATTGATAGACAAGATTTGTCTGATTCTGGTAGTGACTGTCAAGTTCGAGTTAACAATTCAAAAAATAAGAATTTGTCAAAAAGTATGATAGACGCTATGTTCAATGATTCAGATACAGAGAACAATAATGTTCCAGATGATGAATGGGCTATGCCACAGTTAAAAGCAGTTCAAAAGGGAAAATGCATTAATTCGTCTCTTGCTAAATTGATTAATACCGCATGCACATCTCCATGTGAGACAGAAAATCTTCTACAGAAGTTTCCTATACCTGAAAATTGTGATATGTTGCCAGCTCCTCTTGTCAATGCTGAGGTGTGGAAAATCTTAGATCGAAAGGCACGTAGTTATGATCAGTTGTTCGGACAGATTCAGAATCTTTTAGCTGCGGGAATGGTCCCCATTATCAAATTAATAGATATTGTGAAAGATATGGCGAAGAATGACAAAGCAAAAGAGTTAGTTTCTGAAAGTTTAACTTTGTTGGGACAAGTTCAGTACCAATTATCGTTGAGAAGGAGATACCTTATTAGACCTTCCTTAAAGAAGAAATACAAGAACTTGTGTAATCAGAGCACCCCTGTTTCTTCCAAACTTTTTGGTGACGACATTGCTAAGGAGATAAAAAATTGTGAAGCTGTATCTTCAATTGTATTGTCCAGATTTGAAAATGAGGCAAGACCTTTCAGAGGACGTTCTATGTATAGAGGTTCCCGAGGTCGGGGAAGGTTTCACCCATACAATAGGTCGTATCAGTCTGAATTTCCTGGTCGTTCAGACACTTTCAGACAAAGAAATTTTATTAGAGGTCGAAGACGTCCCTCGGCCACCGTTACATACAATCAGGGTACAAGAGATGCCCCAAACGAGTAGAAGTCAGAACAGAAACAGATTTACCTCAGGTAGGTCGATTACAATATTTTGTTGATACTTGGAAGATTTATACAAATGATAACTGGATTCTTGAAACTGTCAATGGATATAAGATTGAATTTGAAAAGAAACCATTTCAAGAAAAGTCCCCTGCCGAGATTCCGTTTTCTTCTGTAGAAAGAGATATTGTCAATAATGAAATTCTTGATTTGAGTAAAAAGGGAGCTATTGTTCAGTCTAAATGGGAAAAAGATCAATTTCTTTCTAATATTTTTGTTGTTCCTAAGCCTAATGGTAAATTTAGACCAATTATAAATTTAAAACATTTGAATAAATTTGTAAAATATGAACATTTCAAGCAAGAACATTTTAAAATAGTTTTAGATTTGATTCAACCAAATGATTATTTTACCTCTGTCGACCTATCTGACGCATATTTTTCCATACCAATACATAAGGATTATCAAAAGTACTTGAAATTTGAGTGGGATAATATCCTGTGGAGTTTCAGTTGTCTTCCTTTTGGTTTGAGTGCAGCCCCAAAAGTTTTTACAAAAATTCTCAAGCCTATATATGCATGGTTGAGACAACAAGGTGTTAGATGCTCGTATTATATTGACGACTCTCTCAATATGAATCAAGTCAGGTTAGTTTGTGGTCAGAACACGGAGCTTATTTGTAATACCATGGTATCTTTAGGTTTCACAATAAATTATAAGAAATCACAGTTAATTCCAGTGCAGAGGATAGTGTTTTTGGGTTACTTATTAGATTCTGTTGAGTTCAAGGTTTTTCTCACAGAGGACAAAATTTCAAAGATAATCAGTGTAGCAAAGTTTTTGCTAGAAGAGAGTTTGGTTTTAATACGAGATCTTGCCTCTTTCATTGGTTTAGTTGTTAATGCATTTAATGCTGTTTTGGAAGCTAAAATGCATTATAGATGTTTAGAGAAAGACAAGGTAAAAGGTTTGGAACAGTTTAAGGATTTTGAAAAAACTATTTTTCTGTCAGATGACAGCAAAGAAGAGTTAAAGTGGTGGATTGTTAATGTAGCTCGTAAAAATGGTAAAAGGATTAGACCTGAAAAAATTAAATTTCATTGTAGATCAGATTCCTCGTGTGACGGTTGGGGATGTTATGATATTGATTCAAATCAATTTGCTCAAGGTCGGTGGTCTTTTGAACAAAGACAGTTTCATATTAATTATTTGGAACTTTTTGCTGTGTTTCTATCACTACAATCCTTGTACAAGCATGCTACAAATGTCCATATTCAGTTTCAATGTGATAATGTGTCTGCTGTATCTTACATAAATGAGATGGGTGGTATGGCCTCCATTGAAATGAATAGTTTAGCATTTGATATATGGACCTGGTGTTTGAGAAGAACTATCTTTTTATCAGCTGTTTATATACCTGGTTCTGAGAATGTTGTAGCAGATTATTATTCAAGAATTTTTTCAGATTCCACAGAATGGATGTTAAAAAGGGATATTTTTCGGCGATTATGTAGTCACTTTTTTCAGCCAGATATTGATCTTTTTGCATCTGGTCTAAACAAACAGTTAGATGAGTTTGTTTCATGGTTCCCTGAACCTGGTGCAAAATTTTATGATGCTTTTGCCTTTTCTTGGCATGATTTCTATCCGTATGCCTTTCCTCCATTTAACATGTTAAGCAAGGTTATAAATAAAATTGTGGATGACCAAGTAAAAAAGATTCTGGTGATCTTACCCTTTTGGAAATCTCAGACATGGTTTCCAATGGTGTTAGCTAATCTTATTGATTTTCCTGTCAGGTTGCCGAGACATATGGATTTATTGGTGCTACCAGAAGACGGTCGGTCACATCCGTTAGCAAAAAAGATGAAAATGGTTGGTGTGGTTCTATCCGGACAGCTTTGCATGGTCGAGGATTTTCACAAGGAGTTACAGACGTTATCATTAAATCATGGCGGCAAGGAACCCACAAACAGTATTCACTGGCATGGGAACGATGGTATTTTTGGCGTGTGCAAAAACATGAAAATCCCTTTCAAGCGTCTGAAATTGATTTAATCAATTACTTGTATTTTTTATTTAATTCTAAGAAGTCTTATTCTGTATTAAATCTACATAAAAGTATGTTATTACAAACATTACCTTTCTTTGGAAATAATTGGTGTTCTAAAACCCTTTTAGTCTCTCGTTTTATGAAAGGGATTTTCCATGTTCAACCTCCTGCGGTCAGATATAAGTTTACATGGGATGTGTCAGTTGTTCTAAGCTACTTAAAGTCTTTATATCCTTTACGTGAATTATCTTTAAAGATGTTGACCTTCAAATTGACCGCATTAATTGCACTTGCGTGTGCACCTAGAGCGCAGACTATGGTATCTCTGAATCTGGATTGTATGAGTGTTGAAAGAACTCAAATAGTGTTCTTTTTTCCGAATTTGCTTAAAACTACGCGATCAAGTAGATCGAACAACTTTGTTTTGCATTTAAGACATTATGTAGATGAGAAACTCTGTGTTATGCATACGTTACTGTATTATTTAGAGGCTACTAAATCGTTAAGGGATTCAAAACAGGTTCTTATTTCATATGTTTCATATAAGGCTGTTTCTACTAGTACAGTCGCCAGATGGCTTAAGGCAGTATTGACTTTGTCTGGTATTGATACCGACATGTATAAAGCTCATTCTTATAGGTCAGCCTCTGTGTCTAAAGCTTACCTAAGGTGTTCTTTAAAAACTATATTAGATACGGCTGATTGGAAAAATGACAAGACTTTTCACAAGTTTTATTGTAGACCAGTTATTGCGTCAGATAATGTGTCCTTCGCTGATGCTGTGTTTTCAGGAAATTGATAGTGCTGAAATCTGGATTACATATGATTATTATATAATTAATCTGTTTAATGAATACTAGGATGATTATATAATGTGTTTCTCAGATCAGGATTTTGACTGATTATGACATATGATTTAAGATATTTTATGGTTTATTTTTGGGTTAATTAATTTGGTTTGTTGATAGATTTATAATTTGTTCTTTTGATAGATTGTGTATTTTACTTTGTTGACAAACTTTAAAAATGCTAATTGATACATGTGAAAGCCGGAGGCTTTATGAAAATAATGCCCCCTCATCCAAGCATTTTGTGAGGGATGAGGGACATTATTGGAATAAAGCCGGAGGCCGAGCATGTATCAATTAGCATGACACTAGCACTATTAGGCTTGTGAAGCGCGCTTTAAATCAATAGATTAAAAACGTCACAGATGTATGATTATAATAGGACACCGGTCCATTAAACCGGAAGTAAACCCCAGCTGATTATCAGACTTTAAAGCACTTTGTTGACAACAAGAAAAATAGGGAGGGCATACAGAAAATAATTCCTCCAAACACCAAACCAAACAAAAGTGGTGGGATGATACATGCTCGGCCTCCGGCTTTATTCCAATAATGTCCCTCATCCCTCACAAAATGCTTGGATGAGGGGGCATTTGTGCAATGGAGCAGAACAATCTAAGTAAATTTAATAGAAAGCTATGTACAGAACATTCCTGTACACTGGAAAAATTAGGTAGAAAATCACCTTGCCCTTTAGATTTTTTTCTATTTTTAGTTTTTGCAGCCTTTATGTGCAGTGAAGCAGAATGGTTTGAGTAATTATAGAAAAGGGCAATATCAGGAAAATATCTGTAAAGTTTGAAGGAAAATAGCTTTGTGGTTTGAGGGGAGATGTCATTAAAGCCAAATATTGATGAAAATCTATTTTTAACTCTAGCATCCATTTTGTTCAAATAAACGGAACCTTTCTAGCAATTCTCATCATTATTTGGTTTAGGGCTAGTAAGGAACATTTCCATGTAATTTGGTGAAAAATCACCTTGTTGTTAAGGAGATGTTGTTTTAATATTATTTTTTTTTTATTTTCTATTTTTTAGCTTTTGCAGCCCTTATGTGCAATGGAGCAGCTTTAAAAAAGGGCAATATAAGGAACATAATACTATCAAGTTTGGTTTAAAACGGCCTAATGGTTTTGGAGGAGATGTTATAGGAAGCCAAATAATGATGAAAATCTTTTATTTTTTAGCTCTGGCAGCCATTTTGTTCAATGGAGCAGAAAAATCTGAGCAATATATATAGAGGTCTATGCAAGAAACATTTCTGTGAAATTTGGTGGAAAATTAACTTGCCATTTAAGATGCTGTTTCATTTTTTTTCTTCTGTTTTTAGCTTCTGCAGCCCTTATGTGCAATGGAGCGTAACAGTTTGAGCAATTTAAGAAAAGGGCAATATAAGGAACATTTCTCTCAAATTTGGTTTAAAATGACCATGTGGTATTGGAGGAGATGTCAGTTGAAACCAAATAATGATGAGAATCTATTTTAAGCTCTAGTGGCCATTTTGTTCAATGGAGCGGAACCTTCTGAGCAATTTAAAAAGAGGGCTAGGTAAGGAACATTTCCGAGAAATTGGTGACAAAATCAAATTCCTCTTTAGGAAATGTTGTTTTAATTTTTTTTTCTATTTTTAGCTTTTGCAGCCATTATGTGCTATTGAGCGGAATGATTAGAGAAATTTTAGACAAGAGGTTCGTGATGGCCCTGGACTGCTCCCCTAGTACTTAGCAAATGTCAAAAGCAGTATTACATTTTCTAATTGAAGATCTGTAGGTGCCTGCAAACCAAACATCTAAAATACCACGCTCGATGACTGCTTCCTGGGTTCCATACCAGTATTTGCGCAGCGGTGAGGAATGTGAAGATCGTGAAAGAATCTTGCCTTTGATGGGATTCGAACCCGCGACCTCCAGATCCGGAGCCCTGCACTCTACCCCTGGACCATGGTGCCTCCTTGAACAGGGGGTCGAACACGGATGTACCATTAAGTAAAGGAATTGTCCTGCACATAATCTGATTGGATTGTAATTTTTTTAGTTAAATGATTGACAGGTCCGTATGACCCCCTGTGTGAATTAGCAATGTGACACTTGCTAAAACAACATAGATCATAAGGTCTTAAAATACATAATGAATGACACAATTGGAATTCATACCCTTTTGTTCACACAGGCCAATTAAGTTTTATTATCTTTATACCACAGGAAATAATTGTGTTTCATGCTGAGAAATATGCAAAGATCAGTAAAACTTGATCTAAGATTATCAAAACATTGCACACTTGTTGTTTCCATGTGGGTCACAAACATCGTTAAATTCTCGCATGGCATAACTTCATAGTACATTTATAATGAATGCATAAAGCTGTAAACATCGTTTACAATTTACAAAAAATTAGCGTTGGTTCTTTATAATGTTACTTTCCAGCATCGGAAAAACCCGATAAATGCAGTAATTTTCCATGCAGCACATGAATATTTCAAGACTCGACTTGTATTTATAAATAGATTTTCCCAAATCTTTTTATAGTAACCCCATTTTCTGAAAATGGCAATGACCTCAGAAGTGTTTACGACATTGTTCTTCTGGTATTATTTATTTGAATAATTAAATGGTTATTTGTGTTTTATATCGTTGAATGGCACTGGTATTTACTCACTTTTATTTGCATTCATACTCAAAGTGACTCGATTTTTTAATGTTTTCGTCCCTTTTCTGAGTGGTCCGAAATGAAACATATAAAAAAAAGACGATTTTCTGATTTTATTTTTTTTCCAATTTCCAAGAAATTAGGGTCGGCGGTTTTGTAAACCAATATATTAAAAAGTCATGGCCTAATTTGGTTCGATAAAATTTTAAGCAAGGCAAAAAGGTTCAATGCACTAAAATAGCAGAAAAAATGAAAGCGAAAGTCGATAAATGATCTTTTATTTCTTAATATTTCACATTTTATGCTACTGTGCGTTCGAAACACCACATGCAGTCGGCGAAGAATGTATCCCTGCGTCTGATTATAAAAATCAAAACAAGAAATTCAACAGGATGGGTAAGTTATTGAATGTATTAATGGTTACGAATGTTGATAGCTTTTTCACATGTCTTTAAAAACGTTAACTTTTTTCACATTTTTTTACATTTCTTCCTCCATTTTAAAAATGGAAATGTGTCTTACTAAATATATAACTGGATTCAAGTGAACAAGTCATATACACTCGTGGCTGAGCATCAAAACTTTTGTGTTTCCAAACTATACAAATGATATTTGGTTTCATAAATTGACTGTACGCATAAAATTTGGCTCGCACATATAACTGTTTTGATTTGGATTGGTTTGTTTGGGATCATTCCTGGTTTCAACATCATCATCATCATCTCTCTTTCTCTCTTTCCTCTCTCTCTCTCTCTCTCCCTCTCAGTTTATCGGGTATATCATTCAGGAGATCTCGACAGTCAGTCATTGATTTGCTCTGAACCAGAGGTGAGAGACAAATTACCATGAGAAACAATGTCAGAGATAAATTGTATAACAGAATACAATGTAATTACAAATGGCATACACTCATTGGAACGGTCGTCTAGTTGTAACTTCAAACGGGGGATGCAAGTTCGAATTATGCTTGCGCCGATTTTCATTGTCACTTTTCCAACATAGTACTTGTTTATAACCTAGGAAGTTGGAGGATTATATAAAGGGGCTTTAAACCTTGCCTGTTAAGGTACTCCTCTGGGAGTCTGTTTGTAAAAATAATCTAAGGTCACACGTCCCAGACCTCTAGGGATTGTACTTCAATATTAATGGAAGAACTTACCTGTATGCATACATAATGGGTGCACTTAACATCAGAAAGTAATTGTATCTATTTTTTTAACAAGATTGCAGTGTTTTAAATTGAAGAATGGTAAAGCTGTGTTATTTTTTTTTGGGGGGGGGACACTCAAAACCCCTCAGTCAAAACCCCCTTGGTCTAAAAATGACTTAGTGGTCAAAACCCCCTCGACACAAATGACTAGGTGGTCAAAACCCCCTTGACAAAAATGAACGGGCAGTCAAACCCCCTCAGTTTGTAATAATTATCAAGTTGTTTGATGTCTCTTTGATCTTTGTCATTTCTGTCAAATTCCCCTCAATTTGTGATCATTATTATAACTCAGTTTTGCTGATCTCTCTTTGATCTTCTATCACTTCTGTGTTGAGCAGGGAAATATTAGGAAAGGGGACTCATTAGGAGACATTAGTTATTACGAGAAGGGAAAAAAAGAGCCTTTTAATTAACAACATTTAGATTGAACAAACAACATAACACATTATCTATATTTGCAGCACATTTACTTTACTTTTGAAATAAAACACTCTAATCATTTAAATGTACCATGGTAATTAAAAAATAATTCATATCACCAAGGGGATTTGGAATGTACCCATTGAGGTGGTTTTGACCACCCTTTTATTTTTACCAAGGGGGTTTTGAACACCTTGTTATTTTTGTTGAGGGGGTTTTGACCACTATGCCATTTTTTGACCAAGGGGGTTTTGACTAAGGGGTTTTGATATACACTCATTTTTGGGCAATATGTATAGACCATGTCAATAAAATTTCTGAAACAAAGACTATCTGCGTAATCACTTCAATTATGTCAAAACTGACATCATGGGTGATAAATATTCATGGGTAATTGGTATAAAAACAGGCTATAAGCTACTTTCGTCTTAAGTCCTTGCATGGCAGCCATTAAATGTATGTGGCCACATACTTAATCTCACTGTTGAACATTCCTTAAAAGACCTCTAGTCCTTTGAAATTAATGATCTCCAAGTGCACGTTTCTAAGAAAAAAATATTAAATAAAATAAAAAACAGATGATACTAAATGCACTTGAGAACACTAGGCATTGTGGAAACTAATGAAAAATTTATTTCTATGCAAGTCTTTACAAAAATCAAGTAACCCCTGGGGTGGGGTCAATTTTGATCACAAGAGTCATTTGAGCAATCATGGTGCTCCATGCAAAATATCTAAGCCCTATGCCATCTGGTTTAAAAGAAGAGGATTTTTGAAGTTTTCCCTGTATAAGCCTTTACTGAATCAAGTGACCCCTGGGGTGGAGCCATTTATGACCCCAGTATAACTTTACCCTATATGTGCCTCTATATAAAGAAGTGAACCATGGGGCAGGGTCAACTTTGACCCCAGGGACATAATTCAAACGATCTTGGTTGAGGTCCACTAGACAATACTTTGTGCAAAATTTTAGAACTTAGGGCCTTGTGGTTTCAGAGAAGAAGATTTCTAAAGTTTTTCCTATACATTTATATGTAAAACATGTGACCTCTAGGGTGTGGCCAATTTTGACCCCAGGGATATAATTTTAATAATTTTGGCAGAGGACCTGTAGATATTCACAATGCAAAATATCTAAGCTCTAGGTCTTGTGGTTTCAGACAAGAAGATTTTAAAGATTTTTCTTTGGCTGTCATGGCAACCAGAGTTCTGCATGAACTGGAATTATTTGAACAACTTTGATAAAGCTTCCTGCAAACTTTCATCAACATTCATGTAGTGGTTAAGGAGGAAATGTTGTTAAAGTAAAAAGCTGACAGCACATAACCAACGACAGACACAGGTTGATCACAAAAAAATACTCGAAGGTGAGTTAAGGTTTTTATGCACTGCACTTCTCCACAATGAGATCTGTTCAGCTATTAACATGTTGATACCTGTAATAGTCTTTGAGTAATGTGCCAGTCAGTGATATGATATGAAAACTAACATAGGGCAATAACTCAAAAATTACATAATGGAGGTTACTGTTCTTGAGCACTGCAGTTCTTTTTCATAGGATCTATCCACCTATTAAGTTTTATGTTGGTACCTCTTGTAGTATATAAAATTATGCTCTGGAAAAAAATTTAAGTATTAAAATAAAAAGAGGGCAATAACTCTAATATCAGTTCAATGCACTTCTCTTTTTTAAGATCTATCCACTTATGAAGTTTAAAGTTGATGGTGTAAGATTTATGCTCTGGACAAAAATAGAGCATGAAAAAGCAACAAAGGGCAACAACTCCAAAATTATGAAATTTCAAGTTGTTAGCGCATATTGTCTATGATTTATGTTCCGGACAAAACTTTAATATGAAAAATCAACAAAAGGCAATAATTCCAAAATGAGGAAATGCAGGGTAATGGTTCTTGAGCACTGCACTTTTCCTCAGTGAGATCTATCAACCTATAAAGTTTCATGCTGATTCCTTTATAAGTTTGTGAGTTATTGTCCTCTATCATTGCATGCAATATGAATGAATTCCCTTCAAAGCTTTTGTAGTTGTGCTCTAGACAAGAGAAGTATATCACAAGCATTATAGATCATAGCAAAGGGAGATAATTCAAATTTGAGCAAGACGGAGTTACGGTTTTTGCACGCTGCACTTCCTCTTAAAGAATTATCGACAAAATTCCTTTTTTAGTTTTCAAGTGACCTTATGGACAATAATTTATAAAACAATATAGGGAGATAATTGAAAAATTGAGACAAGAAAGAGTTATGGTTCTTTCATATTGCAAGTTCACTCAAAATATTTGGTCATTATTTGAAAAATCAATTAAATCCCTTCAGTAGTGTCTGAGTTGTGTTTTGCACATTCTTAAAGTAATATAATAAAGTGACATAATTCAAGAAATTGAAAGGTAAAGTTATGGTACTACGGGGGTCAGCGCGGCCGTCCGCGGTGTTCAGTACCCCGCCATGTCGCGGCGTCGGGTCGCGGGGGTTTGCGGTGTCCGAAAAAACGAAGTCGCAACACAATTTTACTTTCCCCTATTTTTTTTTTCAGACGAGTTACAAAAACACGTAATTATTACCAGCTGAAGTTGTTTCTTTTTCTTTTTAATACCCCATCCGGTTAAACTTTTATTTGTTGACGTTCGATGTTTGGTTGTATGATTGAGGGTAACACAGCCGATTATGAATAGATTTACACACCTACAAGCCATCTTGTTAACTTTAATTGCTGCAATTAATATATTTTCAAGTCTTCAATCAGTGCCGCGCTTGCGTTAATCCACTCGCAAATAAATTACACGCAAATAAATTACTAACGATCATCAAACTGCGAAAAGTTAATAGATCTAATTTAAACTGTCAAAATTCAAACAAATCCACTCTAATTATGATGCATTTATGTACGCTTCTTTTTGTTTACGCAAAGAATGACCATTCAAAGCAGTTGCTTCCGGAAACAGCTGATCATATTTTCAGAAAATGAATTGTCTGTGTTTTTAGGTCAACACGTGTTTAACTTCTTTCGTCTAGGCGCTTGGCAAAAATTATTGATCGATTTTGCTATATAGTAACAAGCGTTTTTCAAAAATTCCAAAAACGAAAGTACACAATAAACCTACACCGCATATGTACTTGAAATTTGGTTTTAATTTGACCAACTGAAGTTAGCCACAAAATACATGTAAGTAAAATAAGAATGAGTAAAAAGAAAACCACGTACATGTACTGTACGCTGAGTATGTTTAAATGCAGTAATCTCCAAGTAAGAACATCGCGGGGACGCGCGGCTTTCGGTCACCGCGACACGCGGTGGTCATACCCCTCGGCGGTTGTCGCGGTGGTCATTTTAGCGGACACCCGAAATTTCGGGTGTTCAGTCCACCGCGACTGGCCACCCGGAGACGATACCGGCCCCCGCGACAATGTTAACAATGTCAAAGTCCGCGCTGCGTGTACTGTAGACACTGTACTCTGTCTTAAGGTCCTCAATGTATGCAATATGAATGACCGAATTCCTTTTTTGTTTAAGTATGAAGTAAATCCATTTACTAATAAGAAAGTTATTAGTAATGTTAGAGTTTTCTAACATTTGGACTGTTTAGGGCAAAGTCATTCAGAGGTCAAGGTCATACAAATATGTCAGTGGGAAAGTCCTTGTCCAAAGGGGTGTTGTGTTCAAGTATGAAGTATATCCATACACTGATATGGAAGTTATGAGCAAAGTTAAAAATTTCAGACAGAATGATGGACAGATTATGGATGCACGTACTGACAGATGGACAGTTAAAAAAATATAAGCCCTCCTTCAAGAGCATAAAAAGCCCTGCCTCATCAAATAGTAAAGAAGTTTTTGACTGAAAAAACCTTAAATTTCATTCCATGAAAATACTTATGTAAATTTGATGCTTTGAAGAAAACAATTTTTTTTTTCACTTTCAACATTTCTGATCAAATATAATTCTAAGAGCATAAAAGGTGGAAAACAGTTACCTGTGAGATTGGGTAGCAATCTCAACATATCAGGTATCTTCATTCTTTTCTTCATTCCAATGAGAAATGGCACCATATAGCTGATAAACTTCAACAGGTACAGCTGTCTTCGTATCTCTGCCTTGTTTGCTAGGTTTTCCATAATCAACTGCTCATGCAGTTGAAGTCGTGAGTTCAAACGTTCATATGATACATGATCAAGTTTATCATCAAGAATTTTGACTACACTCGACACAACCCAGTTTGAATCCATCAGAAACAGATCTTTATAATGTGTCACACTGTTTTGATACAACGTCATTTGGATCATTAGGTCCTCTACATGTGACATGAAGAATTTACGTTCCTCTGCCATCTCTTGATCTCCAGGTGTTTCTGCAGGGAGTTTGTCATAGATGTTTGCATAATCTGGATCCTTTGTAACATCTGTCAAACCTAGGAATTAATATGGGGTAAAAAGTTAGGAAAAAAATAATCCTCTTTGGTCAACAATATTTTCTTTAAAGATACATTTAGCAGATGAGACTGTCAGTCTTCAACAAAACATTTGCTGATGATGATTAACAATATCTGACATAAGTGATAAATAAGTTTACATCAATTTCTTTACAAAATTGTATTTAAGTGACCAAACTCCAGACTAAGACAATTTATTTTCTACATATAAGAGCTGTGGTTCAGTTTCTGTAACCACAGTTTCAAGTTTTACTTTGACATCATGTGTCACATGTTCAAACTCTGAGTTTAGATATGCATTTTGACTGAAAGTTATGCATAGCTTTTTCATTACAACAAGAAATGCCGCCATGCGACAAAACCAGGTTTCAACATTTCACCAAATAATTTTACAAAAGAAAAATGTTTTTTTGAAGACAACTGTGAATCTGATCTAAACCCAAGAACTCATGACTGAGGACTCCTAAAAATCCATAACTATTCCATAAAAACTAGAGACTATATGATTATTAAACATCTGAGCAATGCAACATAAATGGATAATTTGCATGAAGGCATAAAAAATAACTTTGAGTTTGTACGAAATGCATGCAGGTGTCAGGATGCTACAAGGATGCTATATACAAAGTATTATAAAGATTGGTCAGTCTAACGGTAACTGACTTTCTATTTTAAGTAACAGTGACCTTGACCTTGACCTGGCTGACCCTAATTACAATCCTAAGCTAAGTTCTGTGCAAGGGTGATATATAACAAGTTTGGTCAAGATTGACAATAAATACTCATGTTATTGACTGGAAACCAATTTTCTATTTAGTACCAGTGACAGACTGCAAATAAAATCACAAGCTAGGTTTTCATGCAAGGGTGCTTTACACCAAGTTTAGTCAAAATTAGTCAATCCAATCTTAATATACTGACTGGAATTCAATTTTCTACTTATAGTAACAGTGACCTTCACCTTGACCCAACTGACCCCAAATACAATCCCATGCTAGATTTTCATGCAAGGGTGCTATACACCATATTTTGTCAACATGAGTCATTTCAAGCCTAATTTATTGACTGGAATCCAGTTTTCTATTTTTAGTAACAGTGACCTTGACCTTGACCAGACTGGTCCCAAATATAATCCCAAGCTAGGTTAGCATGCAAGTGTAATATATACCAAGTTTGGTCCAGACTGACCACTAAAAACTTGAGTTATTGACCAGAAACCAATATTATATTGACCTTAACCTTGATCCAACTAACTTTAAATAAAATCCCAAGCTAGGCTTCCATGCAAGGATGCTATATACCAAGTTTCGTTTAGATTGATCTAGCCAAAATAAAGTTATTGAATAGAAACCAACAGTTTGAAGCCCACGTGCCCACATGCCCATTGTTGTTTTTGAAAACCTGGTTAATAAACAAGAGCAATCAGTTATCATATGTCTTGCCTGATGATAGCCAATTAAGCAGTTGTAAAATCATTCAACTGAAAAAACCGTTAAATATGAGCAAGTAGTTGAGGTACCAATCAATCCTGCAACATTTCATTCAAATTGCATTTGTAGTATAAGAAGTAGTCCAAACAAACTTAAAAAATAAAAATCATTAAAGGGCCATAACTCTGACAAAAATCATTGAACTGGAAAATGCCAACAATGTGCAAAACTAGACTTGGTACTGATCATTCCTGTAAAGTTTGGATCAAATTGCATCAGTAGTTTTTGAGGAGTAGTCCGGGCAAGTTTTATGACGGAAGGACAGACGGACGATGGAGAAGTGATCCCTGTATGTCGTTGCTACTTTGTAGCAGGAGACACAAAAAGACTTACCACTTCGAAGAAACTCGGTTATAAGTGTTTTCTTGGTTTCTGGTTTTCCATTTGCATTTACATCAAGACTAGATCGCCACTTTTCTGAAAACTTTGTCCGTTTGTCTTTTGGAAAGTAAGATCCATGCCATAGTGCCTTCATCATATAGTCCACATTTATCATTATCTGACCTATTCTTGTATCCTGATATGCTGGTGGTAACTGGCAAGTTGTACTTTGGTCAAAGTTTGCTTCAAGAGAGAGAGTGGGTGTTTGATTTAAAACAAACAAGCCCATAGTCAGCTCTCTTACAATCTGATGAAGTTCACGATAGTCTACTGGCTGAACATTCTCCTCCTCTGGGATGAGTATTACACAAGTATTAGAATTTTGTGGGTTGATGTTACTGATAAGTCCCATAGGAGGATCTGTTGGGTATCTGAAATCCTCTGTGGACAACATCCAATGTGTTTGCATATATCCAAGCATTTCTTGACAATCATATCGATCAAACTTTTCAATGAAATTCATGGCATTTCTAGCAATGGCAAGTGTCTGTATTTGTTCTTCAGTTTTTTCCCCTTCAGCTGCCATAGTGATCACTCTACTGTTCAAAGCAAACCTTTGATATTCTTAATTCAAGAGCATTTCAGCCTGAAAAACAAGAAAGCAGTCTTAATGTCAGGTATATCTGCCAACAATTCATATACATAAAAGATGCTTGTAAAGTTTGTGTAAATGCATTTAAAAACAAGAGGGCCAATGGCACTAAAGTGCTCACCTGGGTTCAAAGATGAAAGAAATTTTTATGAATGTAATGATGCATATCACAGAAATGGACCAATGCAATTTCACTGCCATAGCTTCAAAAACAAAAAGTAGTAGGTAGCTAAGACAGTATTACAAACAAGAGGGCCATGATGGCCCTGGATCGTTCACCTGAGTACTTTCGCTGTAGGTTTGCTGTTAAGCAGTATTTCATGTTTTAATCGAAAATATGTAAGTGCCTACAAACCAAATATGTAAAATATCAGTCAATAAATAATGGAGGAACCTATATACTGAATATCAAAGATATTGCTCTATAAATGAAGGCTCAGTAGATAAATCTATTTTTAGCCTCCGTGACCTTTAACGTAATCTAATAATTTCAAAAAACTTGATAAAGCTTGCTTCACGCCAAATTTTAAAATTCTAGGCCTTGTGGTTTCAGACAAGAAGATTTTTAAAGATTTTCTTCTATACTGCTATTTAAAACTTGTGACTCCTCGGGCGGGGCCAATAGTGACCCCAGGGACATTTTTCAAACAAACTAGGTAGAGATCCACTAGACAATGCTGCATTCACCCTGAGGCGGGGCCAATTTTGACCCCGGGGCCAACATATAAACAATACTGGTAAAGGTTCTCAACACAATACTCCACACCAAATATCTAAGGTCTAGTCCTATTAGTTTCGGAGAAAAATGATTTTTCATGTTTTTCCTATGTAACTATATGTAAATCAAGAGAACCCTGGGGCGTGGCTAATTTTAACCCAGGGGACATAATTTGAACAAACTTGGTAGACATCCACTAGACAATGCTACATACCAAATATCTAAGCTGTAGGCATTGTGGATTCTATGAAGAAGATTTTAAAGATTTCCTATATAAGCCTATGTAAAATCAATTGACCCCCGGGGTGGGGCCTATTTTGACCCAGTGGCTATGATTTGAAGAAACTTAGTAGAGGTCCACTGGACAATGCTGCACACCAAATATCTTAACTCTAGGCCTTGCAGTTTCTGACAAGAAGATTTTTTAAAGTTTTTCCTACATAACTTTATATAAAATATTTGACCCCTGGGGCGGGGCCATTTTTGACCCAGGAGCCATGATTTGAACAAACTTGGTAGAGGTCCACTGGACAATGCTGCACACCAAATATCTAAACTCTAGGCCTTGCAGTTTCTGACAAGAAGATTTTTTAAAGTTTTTTTCTATATAACTCTATGTAAAACATGTGACCCCTGGGGCAGGGCCATTTTTGACCCAGGAGCTATGATTTGAAGAAACTTGGTAAAGGTCTACTGGATAATGCTGCACACCAAATATCTAAACTCTAGGCCTTGTGGTTTTTGACAAGAAGATTTTTTAAGTTTTCCCTATATAAATCTATGTAAAATCAACTGACCCCTGGGATGGGGTCAGTTTTGACCCCACGGTCATAATTTGAACAAACTTGGCAGAGGTCCACTAGATGATGCTTCATACCAAATATCTAAGCTCCAGGCCTTGTGGTTTTTGAGAAGAAGATTTTTAAAGATCCAACTTTTAGAATCTAATTTTAGCTCCAGTGAACCAGAAATGCAATGGACCAGAACTATTTGAACAATCTTGGTAGAGCTTCATGCAAGGAACATCCAAGGCAAGTTTCATTTAATTTGACTTTTTGGTTTCAGAGGAGATGTCATTTGAATGAAAAAAACGGACAAAGACTGATCAGAAAAGCTCACCCTGAGCACTTTGTGCTCAGGTGAGCTAAAAACCCTTAAAAATGAAATATCTCTACGTTTTATTAATAAGTGTGGCATTGTAAGGTGATGAATATCGATCTATTACAGTATGCTCAGCGCGGATTCTGCCTTTTCCGCAATACCACCGCGGACAATTTTTTCTTATCGCGGACAAACACGCGGATGTCCGCGATGAGAAGGCTAATTTCCGCCGCAATCCGTGGTGTCCAGTTGTTTTCACCGCAGACAAAATACCAAATTATTATTAATATTTAAATTATTGATAAAATCGGTTACCTTTTTCTCGCGGCGGAACGCGGAGGCCATTATAACTATAGCTCAAAAATAAATGTTTATTTTATAAAATTTTCTTATGTTCTTATTTTACAAGATTACTTTAAATCAACCAAAATACTTAAATGGTAATAACATTAGTTAAAATTTTAGATGTAAAAATATTGAAACGGCATTTAAAATGAAAAACGTTACCTTTGTTTTGATTGTAAAATTTGGAGTGACCCCGTCGATAGACACAAACTACATACTACAGAGTATACTACAGCATCCTTGTTCCCTTGAACTATCCAAACCGTCAAAAAAATAGAACATTCCTAACAACAATTACTTGTTACACATGCTAATTATCGGGATTATTTTAAGTGAACTGCTTTAACTGTCAAAGAAATTACGTCACTCAATAGAGGCTTTCAACTTTTTACAAAGGGCGCCATGTCTTCAGATTAACTCAAAATCACAGCTGACACCTGTGTGAATAACATACCTAAATACAAACTAAATCACCTTTTTCTGTACCGAAAATTGCCAGTATTATATTCCTTTATGTACAATTGGAGCGGGGTTAGTGTTATCCAATATTATGTAATTTGTAATTGGCAAATTTTAGGGAAAAATGTCTAAAATAAATTTTTATGAATTTAAAAATAATTAAGAATTTTGAATTTTGAAATAAGATGTATATAAAAAAAAAATACATAAAGGGGGAAAGGTGCAAAAAGCTTTCACAACATATTTGGATAAACATTTTATATCTTTCTTCTTAGTTGTTACAGAAAATCTCCTGTTTTCTTAAATATGTATTATTTAACTGATTGTTTAAACACAAACATGTGGTGTTGTTTTTGTAATAAATTGGAAATAGTTAATTCTTGAAGCCCTATAGCCTATTTGACTTCCTATCTATCTAAAAGTATTTAGCACCTTTAGTGTTACATGATAGGTCAGCTGCCACTAAAAATTGTTAAGCCATTTTTGAGTTTCAATAGTAATTTTGCTCAAGTGTCAAAGACAGATTTTTACATTTTAGAATTTCATTGGTTCCAGTATAATATTTTAGGGCCCAGCCCCTTTATTTTTGATTGGACATCTTTTACTTCAATTTTGTACTTAATGGTAGGATACTAAATTTTAGGCGGGGAGAAAAAAGTAAGAAAAACAAAATGAGAACTTAGATTTTTTGGATTTAGATTTCACAGGAATAAGCCATAAAATGTTCCAGTGGCATAACTAAGCCACGGTGGCATAATTTAAGACTGAAAGTAGTCTGCTACATCAAATAGAACTGTGAACTTATTTTTATGAAATAATTGAATATCAAGAAATTACTTTAGAAGAAAAACTGGATTTACTTGTTATAAATATATGTATGTGTTTGCTATTAGATATTATCTACAAAATAAAACATCAGAAAACCGGATAGAACTGTATTGAAATTGCTTTGGACAAATAAGCCCAACATCACTGGGCTGACCCCTCTGTCACCAGGTTATTACTGAATGGAGTCCCAGACCTCACATGCGAGTTGCTTTACCTGAGCTATGCCTAATTCCCCAAGCAAGTGATTAGGTGAGTCCGTCTCGTACAATTCAGTGGGCAAAGAGTGGGACGTGATCGGGGCCTGTGTGACAAATTCTATGTATTGATTGGCTGTTGAAAGATCCGATTATTCCCGAAGCATTACGTATTTTTACGATGTGCCACCTGTTGGATCAATTTGCGAAGTTGTGTTATTCCGGTAATCCTCGGAGAGAATCACGTGACTGTCTGGTAATATTGCGTAGAAACATTGAATGCTATTGTTTTGAAATCTATTAATAGTAACAAGTAACTGATAAGAGATGCAGGTAACTTTTTGAAGGCTGGCAAAAATATGGCGGTTGATAAAAATGCAATACATTGTAATTTTGTAATTACAGTAACAAAGTCATTTTTTATCAAACAGTCCAATATTTTATATCATTTAAAAGGTCTGTAAACTCATATTTTACCTGTCTGAAAAATAATTGTCAAAACTGTTTACTTTTTTTGTTTGTAAATAGTTAAACTTTGTCAAAATTGTTTACTTTTTTTGTTTGTAAATGGTTAAACTAAGTGCATCTAAGCTGCTAGAAAAATGCTGAAAACGACAGGTATAAATTAGTTTAGTTTTCTTTCTTAAAAGCAAAAATTCCAAATCTGCTTATATTTTCAAAATATGAATTTTAAGAGCCTTCAAATGATGTAAAATGATACAATGTTTATGTTTAATGTTTTCAAATAATAGAATTCGGCTCACGAAGAAAAATGTTATCTATAGTTGAAAATTCTGTCTGGTTCCCGGTCGTACTTTGCTACGACAGTGACTGTGTCTCACCTGGTCTTCATGTTGAATTATATCAAAGTAATCAAAGCATGGTCATATTTTATCATCATAATTGATATTACAAGTATATTTGTTATTCTATTCAAGCATGTTTGTTATTCTGTTCAAGCATATTATTCCATGAAATTCATGTTATTTTATTACTTAACAAAACAATGTTTCAGTATCATAATTATCACCATAAACATCAAGAGATATATGGAAATAAAAGGTTGAACAAATATGTTGTTGTTGTTCTTCAAAAAAATGTGTATTACCTTAGTTATAAAATATCTGAACAGACAGGTCTTCAATTTAAAGATATGTATTAAATTTCTTTTTATGGCATCTGCAAACAAAATAGAGTGCTGTAAATTAAGGTTCCTTAAAAATACAGTAAAAAACAGTACACTTAAATGGACTCTAGTCCATTTGAATTTTCCTTGTTCAAACTAGTTTACAAGATTAATTTTGATGCAAAGCATCAAAGGCGGCGCACATGGTTTTGAAATAAGATAAATAATAAGTGTATAAATTAACCTAAACAATTGTACACGTGTGTAGTACATGTTGAACATTTTGATGATATAATCAAGTTATTTACAGATGGGATGTAAAAAGATTTTAAGGGGGACATTTGAATTATATCCATGTTTTAATCACTTTTATTGAAGATGTGAAATCATATGAGTTCACTTTTCTTCAACAAAATGACCAGATATGAATGACTATATTCTCATAAAAAATCATTTGATCTTTCACTTTTTATGAAAATTGCATATTGTCTCCCTTTAAAATTAAAAATTGGGATAATAATCAAGTGTTCTTCGTCTGCGACAAAATTCAGCACTTGAATATTCCAAATGTCTACTTTTGCTTTATTTCAACAATCTATACCCTTTTAATGATTTTAGTCTGTTTAAATCCTACTGTTTTGTGTCTTTTTCTGTTCTATCCTGGTTGCGCAACCATGATAGACAGGATAAAATCCAATTTTTACAAACTCAGATTTTCAATCTATTTCTTGAAGAAATGTTATGTTTTCATTGTTTATATTGTATGCATGAAGAAAATACCATCACACATGCACATGCAGTGGTCATAAGCCTTCAACGTACATTAAATACTATACTTTATATAGATTTGCTGCGATAGACCAAGGAACATTTTGGAACCATCAATAGCACATTAAGTAAATTGAAGCAAGGATGACTTCAGTGATCGGAAAGTTTGAAAAGGGTTGCTAAGTTTACTGTCCAAAGTTTCTAGGCAGCCCAAGACATGTCAAAATTTCAAATTTAAACCTTGAATGACAATTCCAAGAATATGTTTTTCTTCCCACAGAGAATGAGAATTTGAGATTCATGGACAGTTATTTCTGTAGAAGAGAACTGTAGAAGAGAATGGTCATATAAATTATTTAAAATCACCTCGTAATCTTGCTTTTTCCCTGGTCTGTGTTTAAGAGAAAATTATATCTAAGGAATTACCGTCTCTGGTAGGAAACGGGAAACAAATTTTTGTGTACCAGTAGCAGTGTGAGTGTATTTCTGAAATTGGAACAAAGAGAGCTGCCGACCTGACAGTGCTTCCGATAGGTAATCAACCATGGAGTACACATTCTCCTATAATAGATGAAGGGCTTTACTACTAAATATTTTCTATGCATAATATTCCCAGATTTGGTGAAAAATATACCAAGATACTTGTCTCTGAAGGTGTGTCTTCGATTTTGAAATAACAATTCGTATGTTATCGACATCCAAAAAATAAAACCTTACATGTAACATCTTTGTTCGAATTCCACATTTCACAGTATGGTATTACATCATTTCAAATATTTTGTAATTTGTCTGCACTAGATAACACCCGAAGAACAACTGGTACTCTATCATATTCATGGTTAAAAGGTTTAGTGGCGTAGTGAATAGATATGTTTTTTGTAACATAACGACTGAATTGACTCCAGCAAAGTAAGAGTGTTCTTCAAATTCATCCCTGTGTCTGTATTCACAAAGACAGACTCATTCTTTATTATTGCATCAAAACAACAGATTTTGTACAATTTCTATTTTCAAGTTAGTTTATACAAATCAATTTTATTTCGATTGTGACAAAAGCTTTTAGTTAATAGAATCATTCTCAAATCCGTCCCTGGAACCAACCAGTACTAAATAATGAGAATAAAGTTTCTTGCTGAAGGAAATAACCGATGCCGAAACGGCCACTGATAGGGTTCGAACTCGTGTCTTGACTAGCTATCCTAAGATTACAAGTCCGACCTTTTAACCACTCGGCTTCACCTTTCTTTATATAACTATAGTTGAAAGAATTAACAAAGATTTGCATTTCAGATTAAGTAGCAACACACTGCTAGATAAATGCAGTGAATACACAAGTACTTGCAGCGCTTTGATTTGTTTTGGGAAAAGTCATTAAATCTGTAATTTTTGCATCAAAAACTTTTAATTAATAATACAAACTTACCTGATTTGGATCAATTTATTTTTAAAATTAATAAATACGATTTATGAAGTGACATATTTTAAGTGATGTACAGAATAATTGGATTTTTTTACATTGATAATGATCCAAGATTCTCCAAAATTGATTACGTCAGCGCATGGTACAAAATGAAACACTATTCCAATATAGGCGTCGCCGTTCTCGGCGCCGCCAATGAACAAATCTGAGCTCTGGTTTGAAAGTGAAATCTACAGCTCTTGTATAAATATATTTTTTCGATGCATAACAAACACTTGTAAATTTCAGTGACTCAACACTTCCCTTTCATATTTCTATCATTCGGGATGAATTTCACAATCTTTGATATCGTAATATTGTAGTGAAACCTATATGTAGCCTCAAAAGAACAACCTGTCAATCACAATTCCCGTGACCTATGATCTTTACACGTGATACAACACCATCTTTTTATTGGTTGTAATTCAAGAGCTAACCTTTGACAGCAAGCCTGAGTAATTTTCCATAAAAAAATCCCAGTATTTTACTGCCTTTTCCACATCACATGATCTAATGCTGCATGCTTTTGGATGCTTGCTCTCTACTTTCAATTCTCATTTTCGGAAAATCTATAAATAGTAACACCTAGTTTTGTAAGGAGATATTGACAAGGATTAAATTTTCATGGTGTAAGAAACAAAAATTGACATTTTCATTGTTGTCTCTTGTTACTGTTTCGTACATGCCGCACACCGAAGTTATTCAGTATTTGACCTAAAAATGGTTTTCACAACCATGAACTTGCATATCTACTCTATTTTCAAATTTAATATGACAATGATTTGCCACGATTTAGAGTAATTTTGTTCATGGTAATTCAATAACGAGAGAACAACAAGATGTACAAACAACAAATACATTGTATCTACATAATTTTTTTTATTACAGAATCAAATTTTACATATTTTAAGTAGTAAAGTTTTAATAATTATATAATCGTAAAAAGCTACAGTTTTCACCGTGATCCGCGGTGATTGACCACAGCGTTCCACCGCAATTTACCGCGGGGGAAACGCTTACGGCCACAGATTCATGTCCGCGGTGGTGAACATTTTCAGTCCGCGGCGTCTCGCGGACAAATTTTGTGCAAAATTTCGTCCGCGATGAGTCTCATTCCCGGGGTCTCGCGGGTTTTGCAAAATCCGCGCTGAGCGTACTGTATGTAGTCTAAGACAAGTAGTGCTCAGATATTTTGAAACTGAGTAGTTCAAAAGTTGCA
This sequence comes from Cyclina sinensis, assembly GCA_012932295.1. NCBI lineage: Eukaryota > Metazoa > Mollusca > Bivalvia > Venerida > Veneridae > Cyclina > Cyclina sinensis. The sequence goes on along the minus strand of JAAONU010000004.1, from coordinate 15,908,845 downwards.
TATATATATATGGGGTACCAGTACTTTACCATTAATTGAATTTTGTAATATCACCCATCTGAATAAGTGATATCACCAATTTGTAGAAGTTTTTGCATTCTGTAGCTCTTGTTGAACATTTGCGTAAGACAAAACTGAAATCCTTTCATGCTTGTGGAAGTTATCGCCCGGACAAGTGAAATGGACACTTTTTTTTACTTTTGACCTTTAAGATTGACCTTGATGTTAGGGGCAGGGACCTGGGTGTTATCCTGTACAGATCATCTCATGATGGTGAACATTTTTGGCAAGTTACTTTAAAATCCTTTCATGTTTGAGGAAGCAATGGGCCTCTTAGTGTGACCTTGACCTTGGGGGATGGGTCATGGGTGTTGCACTCTGCACATTGTCTCATGATAGTAAACATTTCTGCCAAGTTATTTTCTAAATCTTCCCAATAGTTGAAAGTTATAAAGCAGACACTGAAAAGCATGAGAAAATCTTCGGGGTAGGGACTCTGCACATCAACTCATGATGGTAAACATTTGTTATTTTAAAATCTTCTAAACAGTTTGAAAGTTACGGAGTGGACAGGAATGGGAATGGACGGATTGACGAAGACCATTTTCATATCCCCCTCCAGTTCTCACAGCAGAGGATAACAGGAGATGTAACTGCAACTGAAGGGTATTGTCTGCAATAAGATTTTGGCCTCAAGCAACACTATTTCAGTGCAATGACAAATCTGGACAAAAACATACAGATGTGCCACTTAAATGGACTGTGGGGCCATTTCATTTGTTATTTTCTTTTGTTGTACATTTGGCCAAGTCCCCTTATTCTGTTGGAACAGAATGAAGTCTATCTGTTCTGTTTACTGTGAGATGGCCCCTTAACCTCATCCAGTTTTTAAGGAAGGCAGCACGAACAAAAGACAGAGGGACAGATGTACAGGTTGTCTTCATATGAGAATTGGTTTACTGGAGTTTAACACCAGTTTTAACAGCTAAGGTCAAACAGTCCACCTAACCAGTGTTCCTGGGTATCCAACCAGTTAACTAACCAATTTCTCTGCAAGTGACTGTCTACTTCCTCACTTGCTTCAGAGGTGAGGAACAAATGACCTATAGACGCATTGTCTGAGATCAATTTACACGGAGAAATTTTGTCGGCCCTGATTGGGATTGAACCAGGATTGTCACGTTTGACAATCAGATGGTCTACCGATTGAGCTAGCCAGGCTGGCCTTCATGTGATGAAAATTACATCAAGAGATGTTTCTGAAACATGTTTGCCCACCTAATGGCAACCAACTAGTCATGTTACATGAACTTCTAAAAGAGACCTTGCTCTTTGACTGTCTGACCTCAAAATCAATACTGGTCATCTTCAGGTCAAGACCAAACAGGCTACAAAATCTGAAGACTGTAGACCAACTTTTGTGGTGAAGGTGGCTGTGTCCTTGACCTTTGACCTACTAACCTCAAAACCAATATGGATTATCTAAAGGTTATGACCAACTTCCCAAACAAATCTGATTATTGTATGCCAAAGCATCCTCCAGTTATTGACTGGACAAGCTGTTTGTGGTCAAGGTAACAAGAGACCATGAACTTTGACCTCAAAATCAATAGGGGTCATCTACTAGTCATGACCAACCTCCCCACACCAAGGCTTGTAGGCCAAAGCATTCTCTAGTTATTGATTGGACAAGCTTTTTGTGGTCCAGGTAACAAGTGACATTGATGTTTGACCTCAAAAACAAAAGGGGTCATTTACCAGTCATGACAAAGCTACCCACCAAATTTGAGGATTGTAGAAAAAGGCGTTTGTTAGTGACTGATCAGAGCTTTTCGTGGTCAAAATCACTAAAAGGTCACAGTGACCTTAACCTTTAACTTACTGATCTTAAAATTAATTGGGGTTATCTACCAGTCATGACCAACCTCCCCACCAAATCAGAGGACTGCAGGCCAAAGTGTTCTCTAGTTATTGACTGAAGGTAATCCTGACCTTTATCTTTGACCTTCTGACCCCAAAGATACTAGGAATCCTTCTCTTAATAGGAGCAACCATCCTATGAAGTTTGAAGGCTGTGGGCCAAATGGTAATTGAGGTATTAAGCGGACATGGTTTTCAAATTCAAGGTGACAGTGTTCTTGACCTTTTCACCTACTGACCCCAAAAACAATAGGGGTTTTCTACTTAGTAAAAGCAACCACCCTATGAAGTTTGAAGGCTGTGGACCAAATGGTACTTGAGTTACTGAGTGGACATGGTTTTCAAATTCAAGGTGACAGTGACCTTGAACTTTCACCTACTGACCCCAAAAACAAAAGGAATCTTCTACTGGGCTATTAATGACCATAGGGGCTTAATTTGAAAAATCTTGGTAGAGGACCTCTAGTTGATGTTCCATGCAAATCTTAGCCCTGGGCTTTGTGGTTTCAGACAAGATTTTTTAAGGCTTTCCTTATATGTCAATCGATCCATGTAAAATCAAGTGACCCCCCTGGGTACAGCTAATTTTGACCCAAGGGGCATAATCTGAATAAACTTGGTAGAAAACCTCTGGGTGATGCTCCATGCAAAATATTTAAGTCCTAGGCCTTGTGGTTTCTGATAAAAAGATTTTTAAAAATTTTTCCCTATATAAGCCAATGTAAAATCAAGCGATCCCTGAGGCAAGGCTATTGAGGAACATTCCTGCAAAGTTTTATCATCTTTCACCAAGTGGTTTAGGAGGAGATGTTATTTAAAGTAAGTTGACGGCGCCTGACACATGACAGAAACAGGGCAATCACAAAAGCTCACCTTGCATGCATAGTGCTCAGGTGAGCTAAAAAGCAGTTTACAGCTCAACGGTATACAATTTCAGACAAGAAGTTTTTGAAAGTCTTTCCTGTGTAAACCTTTGTAAAATCAGGTGACCCCCGGCAAGGCCTTATGAATGACTCCAAGGGCATAATTTGAACAATCTTGGTGGAGGCTCTCTAGGTGATGCTCCATGCAAAATATCTCAGGTCTGTATATAAGTAACAGTTTCTCGCAAGAACATTTTTCAAAAGAAGAAAATTTTTCAAAGATTCAACATTTTACACAAATAGAATCCCCAGGGCAGGGGAAGTTCTTATACAAGCCAATGTAAAATCAAGTGACCCCAAGGCAGGGTCACTACTGAACCCCTGGGTGGGGCAAACTTTGACCAAACATGGTAGTGGTCCACTAGACAATGCAACATACAAATTAACTTCTAAGGTATACAGTTTCAGACAATAAGATGAATTCTAACACAAATACGATCCCCTGGGTTGGGCCAAATTTGACAACAGGGATATAATTTGAACTTGGTAGAGGTTCAATAGACAATGCAACAAACAAAATATCTAAGCTCTAAGGCATATAATTTCAGAAAAGACATTTTTAAAGTCCTTCCTTAATAAGCCTATATATAATCAAGTGACCCAGGGGCAGGGCCATTAACGACCCAAAGATCATAATTTGAACAATATTAGTAGCGTACCTTTAAATGACACTCCATGCAAAATATCTTCAAGCTAAAGCTTACAATTTCTCACAATAAGATACTTAAAGATTAGATATTTTACACAAATAGGACCTCAGAAGTCGGGCAAATTTTGATCCCAGGGACATAATTTTAACAAACTTGGTAGAGGTCTACTAGACTATGCAACATACAAAATATCTAAGCACAAGGGCAAACAGTTTCAGACAAGAAGAATTTTTTAATCTTTCCTTTATAAGCCATTGTAAAAGCAAGTGACCCCTGGGCAGTGCTTTTAATGACTCCAAGGGCATAATTGCAACAATCTTGGTAAAGGACCTTAAGATGATGCTCCAAGCAAAATAGGTTTATTGCTTGCAGTTTCAGACATGAAGATTTTCAAAGATTGATTATGTCACACAAATAGGCCCCTCAGGATGGGGCCAATTTTGACCCAAGGGACATAATTTGAATGAACTTGGTAGAGGTTTACTAGACAATGCAACATACAAAATATTTAAGCTCAAGGGCATATGGTTTCAGACAAGACGATTTTTAAAATCTTTCCTCTATAAGCCTATGTAAAACTATATGACCCTGGGGCAGCGCTATTTATGACCCAGGGGCACATTTTGAACAATCTTTGTATTGTAACTTTAGATGATGCTCTATGCAAACAAGAGGGCCATGATGGACCTGGATCGCTCACCTGGATCATTCAGCAGTATCACATTTTCTAATTGAAGATTTGTAGGTGCCTACAAACTAAATATCTAAAATATCAGTCAATAAATAAAGGCTCTATGACAGAAAGTAGAAATACCTTTTATTGGCTATGGTGACCTTGACCTTGACCCAGTGACCTCAAACCCCACCTTAGGGTAGAGGTCCATGCAAGGAACCTACATACCAAATATCAAAGATATTGGTCTATAAAGGAAGGTTCTATGAGGTAAAGTAGATAAATCTATTTTTAGCCTTGGTGACCTTTTCCCCAATCTAATGAAAGGTGTCTATATACTAAATATTGAAAATACCCTGAATGCCTTCTGAGCATAATCTCTAAAGTTTCAGACAAGAAAGATTTTCAAATATTAAATATTTTACACAAATAGAACCCCGGGGTGAATCTAACCTCTAAGGCATAGAGTTTAAGATAAAGTGATTTTTTTAATCTTTCCTATATAAACCTATGTAAAATCATGTGACCCTGGGTAGAGTCAACAATGACTACATGGGCATAATATGAACTATCTTGGTAGAGGATCTCAAGATGACACTCCATGCAAAACATCTAAGGTTTATAGCTTACAGTTTTTCACAAGAAGATTTTCAAAGATCAAGTATTTTACACAAATAGTACCCCTGTGGTTGGGCCAATTTTGTCTCTAGGGACATAATTTGAACAAATTTGGTAGAGGTCTTCTAGACTATACAACATACAAAATATTTTAGCTCTAAGGCATATGGTTTCAGACAAGAAGGTATTTTAAATCTTCCCTATATAAGACTGTGTATAGTCATGTGACCCCAGGGCTGGGCCATAAATGGCCGCAGGGGCATAATTTAAACAGTCTTGGTAGAGAACATTAAAAAGTTCCATGCAAAATATATAGGGCCTGAGGCTTACAGTTTCTCAAGATTTTCCAAGATTTTACATAAATAAGCCCCTGGGGCGGGGCCAATCTTGACCCTAGGGACATAATTTGAACAAACTTGGTAAAGGTCCATTATTCATATACAAATTACAGAACTCCAGACCATGTGTTTTCAGACAAGAAGATTTTTAAAGAATGTATTCTTTATTTCAATGTAAAACATGTGACCCCTCAGGCAGGGCTCACAGTGAAACAAGGAACCTAATTTGAACAAACTTGGTAGCAGTTCATGAGACAATGCTACACACCAAATTTCAGACATCAGGGCTTAGCAGTTTAAGACAAGACGATTAAATTTTCAAGATTTTTCCTCTATATTTCAATGTGAAACATGTGACCCCTTAGGTGGGGCCAATGGCGACCATAGGGTTATACATGTAATTTAAACAAGCTTGGTAAAGGTCCACTAGACAATGCTTCATGCCAAATTTAAAAATTCTAGGCTTTGTGGTTTCAGACAAGAAGATTTTGTAAAGGTTTTCTTTTATGCATGTAAAACTTGTGACCCCTCGGGCAGGACCAATAGTGACCCTAGGGATATTATTTGAACTAACTTGGTAGAGGTCCACTAGACAATGTTTCAGGTCAAATTTTAAAACTATCGGCCTTGTGGTTTCAGACAAGAAGGTTTTTAACGATTTTCTTTTATATTGCTATGAAAAACTTGTGACCCCTTGGGCAGGGTCAAAAGTGACCCCAGGAACATAATCTGCACAAATTTCATAGAGGTCTGTAACCAGGTTGGTTTTGGTCAGTCTAATGGAAATAACTCATTCTTATCCCTGAATTTGTTCTGTTTAAAGGAGATAATTCTTCCTGGCTTGTCCGGTTTTTATGACCATTGAGTTATTATTCCTGATGTGTTTTATGCTTGATGGGTTTTTATCATGTGACTTCTTAGTGTAAGAAAAATGTTCACTGGCAGTCAGACATTGATGGATCCCTGATCCCTCACATTTGCATGATTTAACAAAGAAGTACAGTTATATTTTCACCACAAACAAGTATATAACAAAAGAGCACATGGTAATGTTTGTGGGTAAAATCTTTTGTTAGAAGATTTAAGAGTTGATCTGTGGATCCATGAATTTCACCTTGAGAGGGTAAGATGTGGTCTTAACTGTTCCAGTTTTTCTTGAGTTCCGGTGGTTGGTACATACAGACTTGATATTTAAGGGACCTCTAAAAGAAAAACAGGAGGATATCAAGATAACATATTTGTTACTGTGGATTGGCGAAAAGGGTAGAGACATCTACAGCACACTAACGCTAACTGAAACACAAAGAGGTAGCCTAGATGCCATATACGATGCAATTAAGAAGCATCTTCAACCAAAATGCAATCCTGTATTTGCTTGTTACAAATTTAATAATGAGATTCAGGGTGAAAATTCAGTTGAACAATTTATCACAAGATTAAGACTTCTAGCCAACCAATGATTCGGGACAGAATTGTTTTTGGCGTGAATTCGCAGAAAGTGAGAGAACAATTGATCAATAAGGGTGAGAAACTTACTATGGATGCAGCAATTCAAATATGTCGAAGTTTTGAATACTCCAAGGAACAATTACGTTCAATGAGCCAGGCAACTGTAGCAGCAACCAGTGTAGACTCAGTGCGAAACAACACGCAATACAGGGGTTCGCGCAAAGGGACTCACAAACAGAAACAATCATATTCCCAGTCAACCCGGAAAAATGCCACTCATCAACCGCGACAACAAAACCACCATGGAAATACCAAGGACCAGACAAAATGTCACAAATGTGGACAGACACACACACAAACAGAACAGTGCCCTGCTAAGGGAAAACAGTGCCATTCTTGTAAAAAATGGAACCATTTCCAATCTATGTGTAGATCAGGATTTAGAAATGTAAATGAAATTGAAACAACTGTTCATAATTCAGATATATTTGTAGATAGTGTTGAGTCTGAAATTATTCAAGGTCAGGTATTTGCAGAAATTTTGGTGGGACCTAGCAAGCGTCCAATAAGGTTCAAGGTTGATACCGGAGCACAGGTGAGCATTTTACCATTATCAGTATATCAGAATCTTGGCATTAAAGGGGTCTTACAGAAATCTAGGGCTAGACTGTCTTCATACAGTGGCAATGAACTAGACCTGAAAGGTTGCATAACACTTCAGTGTACGCATCTCGGCACTGGTCAGACAGGCACTGTCCTGTTTCATGTTGTTGACACTACATCAACACCTCTGTTTGGGCTTCAATCATGCATTGACTTTGGATTGATTAAGCTCACCTACTCCATTGAAAACAAGGAGGCACCTCTCACCAAAGCTTCCGTGCTTAAGTCAAATCCCACAGTATTCCAGGGCATAGGTCTATTTCCAGGGGAATGCAAAATACGCATACACCCTGATGCCGCCCCAGTAGTGCACCCACCACGTAAAGTCCTAGTTGCACTACATAACAGAGTTAAGGATGAGTTGACCAGAATGGCACAACTCGGGGTCATAACCAGGGTGCATGAGGCCACAGATTGGGTTAATTCTATGGTCATTGCAGAGAAGAAACAAGGAAAACTCCGCATTTGCCTTGACCCAAGAGATTTAAATAAATGCATTGTTCGCCCACATTACCCCATGAGTACCTTGGAGGACATCCTACATAAGCTTTCTGGGTCCAAGTATTTCACAAAATTGGACGCCCGTTCAGGATATTGGGCCATAAAGCTCTCTGAAGAGTCGTCGTTCCTCACGACCTTTAATACCATATTTGAGAGATGGCGTTATTTGCGCCTCCCTTTTGGGTTAAAATCCTCTGGAGATGAATTCATAAGTAAAATTGATGAATGCTTTGAAGGTCTCAGTGGAGTTGTCGCCATAGTCGACAACATTTTGGTCTTTGGGAAAACTAGGGAGGAACATGACAGGAACCTTAAGGCCGTTTTACAAAGGTCATTAGAAAAGGGTATCAGCTTTAATGAGGAAAAGCTACAAGTAGGAGTGACAGAAGTAGAGTACTTTGGCCATGTACTGACTTCTGAGGGCCTTAAAATCCAGCCATCACGAGTCACCGCCATTAAGGATATGCCCCCACCCACAAGCAAAGCTGAATTAGAGACCCTGTTGGGCATGGCCAATTACTTGGCACGCTTTGCCCCAAATCTATCTGAGGTCACTTACCCAATGAGGAAATTACTGTCAAGGATTATGAATTTTCTTGGGAGAAACCCCAGGCTGATGCATTTCAAAAGGTCAAAGAAATCATCCAGTCACACCAGGTCTTAGCCTATTATGATCCCAAGAAACCCCTAGTTCTGCAAGTAGATGCTAGCAAATTTGGTCTTGGTGCGGCTATCATGCAGGATGGTAAGCCAATAGCATTTGCATCCAAATTCTTGACTGAAACAGAGGTTAACTATGCCCAAATTGAAAAGGAAATGTACGCCATAGTGTTTGGGTGTGAACGATTCCATCAATTTATCTATGGGCGCAAGACTTATGTGCAAACTGATCATTTGCCACTTGTGTCTATTTACAACAAACCCCTTTGCTCCGCCCTTGCACGTCTTCAGCGTATGCTTCTAAGGTTACAGAGATATGACCTTGACCTTAAGCACTACCCAGGCAAGTCCATTCCACTGGCCGACACACTATCTAGAAAATTCCTTAGTGACACTCACCCCCATCTTTCTGAGGGTATAGATCTACAGGTTAACATGGTGAAATCCAGCCTCCCTGATAGTGACAGGAAAATGGAAGAAATTAAATCTCAAACTGAACTTGACGAGCAGTTTAGTATGCTCAAACAGGTCATTTTGCAAGGCTGGCCAGATACCAGAAACCAGTGTCACCCCCTCATCGTACCATTCTGGAATTTTCGGGATGAATTATCTGTTATTGATGATATTATCATAAAAGGTTCAAAGATTGTAATGCCCAAATCATTGAGGCCACGAATGCTTGAAATAGTGCATGCAGGTCACATGGGTACTGAGAAATGCCTCAGACGCGCACGGGATGTCATGTTCTGGCCTGGGATTTCAGCAGAAATTACAGACATGGTGCTGAAATGCTCAATCTGTCTAAAACACAGAAATTCTAACCCTAAAGAGCCCTTAATTCCCCATGAAGTCCCTGATTACCCGTGGCAAATCATTGCTACAGATCTATTTACATGGGATAATAAAAATTATCTATTGGTGGTTGATTACTACAGTAGATATTTTGAGGTCAAAGAGTTGCCTAACCTGAAAAGTATCACTGTAGTCGATCCCTTGAAGGCCATTTTCAGTCACTGGGGAGTAAGTGAGCGTGTCATTTCTGACAACAGTCCTTGTTATGCATCTCAGGAGTTTGCAGATTTTGCAAAGGAATGGGATTTTAGACACATAACAAGCAGCCCGTTACACCCAAAATCAAATGGTTTGGCCGAGAAATATGTACAGATATGCAAGCGCATACTGACTAAAGCCAAGGCCGACAAAAAAGATCCCCTCATTGGTTTTCTGGAATACCGAGTCACCCCCCTTGATATAGGTTACTCTCCCTCACAGCTTCTTACGGGCAGACAGCGATCTTTTCTCCCAACATCCAGTGAAAATTTGGTAAGCCAAAAAATCCCACCTACAGCTATCAAGGATAAAATTGAATCAAATAAACAAAAAGTTAACTGTACTATGACAGCCAAGCAAAACCACTCCCACCCTTGAAAATAGGTGATTCAGCCAGAATCCAGCAACCTGATAAAACATGGAAACCAGCTGTTGTTACTGACAAGCACAATGAAAGATCTTATTCTGTGCAAACCTTTGATGGTACTACATACAGGCATAATCGCCAGCATTTATTAAAGACTAATGAATCAATGCCAGAAACTTCAGATTCTGATATATTGCATAATGGTTCCCCTTATGAGTCTCAATCAAAGGAAGACATTACACCACAAATATCTGCAAATGCCAAACACTGCAATCAAGAACAAAGACCTAATGTTTACATTACAAGGTCAGGAAGAGCTGTAAAACTGCCACATAATTGAATCAATGTCAGTTGAAAGATTACATTAATGGCCATGGTAGCCTGTTATTGCATAAGGATTTCCCAAATATCTCACAGCTCAGGAAGTGTAAAGATTAACACTGACAGATTAATTTATCACAGTGGCATCCATTATATTCATTCATTCACTAATTAATTAAAGGTCATGTGACATGACTATAGTAACTTTATCTATTCAAAATAATCATAATGTACTGATTAAAATGGTTTAACTGCGAAATTATGAAAATATTGCTTTTAATAAGAAAAGAAGTGTTTTTGATGATCGGCTGTTTCCGTTTCGACATCGGTAGTTTCCGCCGCAATTTTTTGGCTGTGACATAGATTTATCCCTACTGTACCAGGCAGTAGTGCAGAATTACACTGCTCATAACACATCCGTTTTTAAATGAAAAAATAACACCAAACCACAAGTGCAAGAAAAACTATTAAGGCACACTTATAAAAATAACATGCTATAAATTCTAAATAAAATAATGTGATTACTTCTCGATTTTTATAAGTAAATTCAAACTTTGTGCCGGGAGAACGGGTTGTAATTTCACCTTAATTAATATCAATAAATATTCCAATTTCTTCCATTTGTGGTTCTATATAAAACTATCTCCTCCAAGTTTTTACACACTCGCTTGATGTTTACGTCATAAACAAATTCTTTTTCATTTAAGTGTAGTAAAATTGAAGTGAATTTAGGTGATCTAATGTGTTAACATTTGTTTCACTGGAATGGAAATTCACACTACAGTGTATTTTCACGTTGGGATATTGTTTGAAAAATAATGATATGGCATGTCCATCAAGTAGAAATTTGTGTCTGCTTATAAATAAATATCTAATGAAATGTCAAAGATCCATAAATCACGCCTTATACTGAGGGATTTATGCAAACTAAACTGCCCAAATGGGACCCTTGTATATTCTGCATAGCTGTCAAAACAAAGCAATTAACTTTTTTATGACCCAATCAATGATAAAGTTGAGACAAATAGCAAAATTTTATGGCAATGGATCTTACAAATTGATTGTATTACTTTTGATCAGTCACACTTGTGAAAACATTTTGTAATAGTTCCAATTAACATGTCTGAATGATTTTTAGTTAATAAGCTTCCATGCAGATACATATTTTAATTAGATAATTAAATGTAATGGATCTATTTATGATGAAAATAAAAATCATTCCACTCCTAAATGTGAACAAATTATTAAAAAACAAAAACAAAAAACATTTGCTTGTGTTATGATTTTGACATAGTTTTTAGGGCTTATGATTTTGACATAGTTTTTAGGGCTTCTTCATATTATTCGTTCTTTGATCATTATTGTTTTGTAGAAAAATGTAGAATGAATAAGCCAAAAAAAACAGATATGCATTTATTATGAAAAAATGATAGATCTAGTCAAAGATAACTTACACGTACAGGCAAAATATACCACAGACAAATAAGCAACACATCACTAAGGAGAATTTTTTTATGGAAAAAAATCTCTCGATTGGTGCTAGTTAATCAAGTCTTCCAACAAACTGCATCGGATAAAAATAAGCATGTTTAAAATCATTTTGGATCAGTTAATACTTGAAAAATATCTCTTAGTCAAGATATTTTCACTGATGTATCTTTTAATTCTATAACCCTGATTAAACTAACCTCTATATAATATTGCTCATTGGCTTCGTAATTCCATCAAAATGTCAAATTATTTATTTAAAAAATCTTCAGAGTATATCCATGATGTTAAGCTTAATTTGTTCAATTTTGTTTTTTTACTATATTCAGTCTACATTTTCACTTTCCATCATAATTTTAAAGTTTCTGTTGACAATCCAGGCAACTGTGTAAAGTGGCAAGAGATAAATGTGCGTCACTTCCGGTTTCGCTCGTGACAGGTGCACGCGACCAAGTGCGTGCAATATCGATTTTAATTTGCTATAGAATCATCTTTAAGATGAAAATTACCTGCGGAATTTTGTAAAACAGTCATAGTTAGATGTATATTTTTCGTCCATATGAAAATTTTGAGGTCAAAAATTCGTGTCACATGACCTTTAATTATCATAGACTATGAGATGCTGTGGCACATTCCAGGAATAAATAATGAAATATTACAAACATTAGAAATCAGTGGCAGAGAATTATGAACAGAACTGAAATGAACAGAAATTTAATTATAAGACTGTGAAAATATTAAGTATTGAAAACTAATTTTAAAGAAGGGAGATGTTGCAGTATGCCTACCTGTTTTACCTTATGTTCATGCAAGAGTTATCTGCCTTGAGTTACCTGTACTGTTGATTCCTTATCATACAATACTATTCTGATAGTAGATCTCCAAGAGTACACATTAAAAGTTAGAACACACTACTTGTCGTTCTTAGTTCAATGCTCCTTTAATATAACAAATAACAGAACAGCAGCCACCAGTAAGATTGAAGAGAATGTGCTGTACAGAGACATTCAGCCCATAGTTGGTAAATGTTTTGTTGTATATATTGTGATATTGTTGTGCTTGTATATATAAGGTATATCAGGCTTGCAGAAATCTGATAAATCGTCGGTTTTTACCAATTCAGAACATTTGGGACCGGGTCGCATCTCTGAAAATCCTTTTTATCGGTCCAGAAATTCACTGTTTTCTGTTCTTAATGTAAATCCAGACAGTATAAAAATCTGCCAAAAACGAATCCACAACATAAGTCCCGGACCGTCTGTGTATATCACACCTCGCTAATCCATTGCAATGACACCCTAATAAACTTGTCAAAGACCAAATGACCGTAAAAAACAAGTTCAATAATTGATAGCAGCTTCTGTCGGTGCCTTCGAATTAATAAATGAAATCCTTTAGCCTAATGTCTGCAGCTAGCACTACGTCAGCCCACGTGTTCATAGAAGTCGGCTCCCTTGAAGTCAGTTGAAAGATGAACCTTTACACAGTTACTTTTGAGCTGAATTAGCGGTGCTTTTTTATGCTCCGTACCGTTTGATGTTTGGAAATTGAGTAACAAAGCAAGTTATTTTCAAAATACACCATTTAAAAGTGTAAATTTTATTTTTATGCAGTTACACACTGCATCAATGTGTAAAAAAACAGAAGGCGGTAGGCAATTATTTTGTATTCGCAAGTCTTTTATACTTATCAAACCAGGGAACAAATTTTTCATTCAGTGACGAGGACGAGTGACCAAAATTTTTACTCGTCCTGCATCACAATCACCAGTCCCCGAGACCTAGGAGAAAAAAATCAACGGTACTGTGCGGTTAACTGAATTTAAAAGGCGCAGTGCTCCCCCTTACTCACGCTTCCGGTTTCGTTTTGACATTGTATTACATGGAGAATTTACTGTCGGTATGACAATATACACTTCCATCGGTATATTTCTTACGGTTTTTGCACTCGTTCTGCAGGACGAGCAATCAGATATACTCGTCCTCATACGAGCGAAGGTTTTTTTGTTTATTTTTGAAGGGGGGTGGGAGGAGAAATCGTCAGATGGTCGGACCGATTGAGCTTGAAACATTTCTGCAAGCCTGATATATATATATATATTACTCAACTTGTGCTAAGTACCAAAAGTTTCTCATTATATTATGAAAAGTATAAAAAGAATTCAATCATTTATTTTGCACAGTTTGATTCAGCAATGTTTTGAGATGGCCCCCAAGCTAAATGCAAGCTGTTTCATCAGGTAGGTCTCGCCACATGGTCATGCACCCCTTGTTTTTCTGGGCTTTTTTAGTAGGAACAGGGACACATTACTACTGTCCTTATACACCGACATTACAAATTCATGGTCATTCAAAGGTCAGACTTTTTTACATTGGTCACTTTGACATGGCAAATGCTATGATAAGATGGCATTTGAATGAAGCAGAGATGTGGAGGGCTGTAGGGATGGTGGAGCAAGGGGCCACACACCATGAGGTTGGTGTGGCACTTGGTGTACACCACACTATCATCACCAGAGCCTGGGCAAGGTACCAGCAGTATGGTACACCCATCAGGAGGCATGGTGGAGGAAGACAAAGGGTGATGACAGCAACTCAAGACCGATTTTTGATTATCCAGGCCCGTCGAGGATGGTTTGCAACAGCAACACATCTTCGTATTAATCTTCTTAATGCTTCTGGGATCAATATTTGTGCTCAGATGGTGGGTAGAAGGTTGCACGAGGGTATTCTGCGATCCAGAAGACCCTGTACAACAATTCCATTGACTTGTCATCACTGACAGGCCCGTTTGGAATGGGCGAGGGAGCATGTTAGGTGGACCAGACAAAACTGGAGACATGCTCTCTTCACTAATGAATCTAGGTTTTGCTAGAGTCTGTAGCAGACCTTGGGAAAGGTTTCAAGTCGGAAATATTGCTGAGCACGCCCGCTACAGAGGTGTGTCAGTTATGGTGTGGGAAGGCATCAGCTGGGACGGACGGACTGACCTCGTTGTGCTAAATAAAGGTACACCGACTGGTCAGCGGTATATCAATGAGATGTTAGACACCCAGGTTAGGCTGTATGTCGGGGCAGTGGGCGATCAGTTCATTTTAATGGACGATAATGTGTGTCCACTCAGGGCCTGGGTGGTCCAGCACTACCTGCAGAGGAAGGGTATTGAGCACCTTGACTGGCCAGCTTGATCACTTGAACTAAATCAAATTGAGCACATGAATTGTGGAATGAGCTGCAGGTATGGATATCAGCTCGCCAGGTGCAACCTAGAAGCATCCAGGAGCTTGAGGCCATGTTGGAGCAAGAACGGGCTGCTATCCCAGCTAAGACTGTCGGAAACCTCATAGAGAGCATGAGAATGCGTTGCCAAGCAGTTGTCGTTAGCAATGGGTCACACACGCTACTGAGTCGAAACTTGTAAACATAAATGGGGTTGTGAAAATTTTGAAAACAAGTTGCGTGTCCAAAAATCTTGGATATAGGGGGTCTTTCTCTTCTTTGGCAAATAACTAATGCAAAATAAGTAAAAAATGTAAGTAAAAAATTTTAAATTTTTCCTTCAATCAAATTGATTAAACATGAAACTGACATTAAAAATCATGTGTAAGACGGTAATCAAGTCATTGCCGCAAATATTCACACTAAAACATTTGGTACTTAGCAAAAGTTGAGTAGTATATGTATGAGGCATTCCAGGACAGATAAGTTAGTCAATTTTATAAAAGGCTACTAGACATGTTTGTTGTTGTATTCTGTATTTGATTATATGGTGTGAACAAGAATGTGTTTATTTTGTATTGTGTATTGTTTTAGTGTAATTTAACCTTATACTGATTATCTGTTTCTTTTGTTTTCAGAATGTGTAATGTATATCGTGGAACTTCAACATCATTAAATCAGATGAACACTCTCTTGTCTTCTTTCAATAACAATGAATAAAATGGTATTGTTCCGAATGATTGGAAATCAGCTGTTATAGCCCCTGCTTACAAAAAAGGACCTAAATGTAAACCTAGTAATTATCGACCCATTTCCTTAACATGCATCTGCTCTAAACTTATGGAACATATAATGGTATCAAACATCATGAACCACTTAGATAATAACAATCCCCTTACTCCCTTCCAATATGGTTTTCACTCAAAGCATAGCTGTGAAACTCAACTATTATCATTTTCTCAAGAAATTTTTGACAATTTAGAAAAAGGTAAACAAACTGACTTAATTTTAATGGATTTTTCCAAAGCTTTTGATAAAGTTGATCATAAATTGTTATTATATAAACTCATGAAACTTGGTGTAAATAAAACTGCAACATCCTGGATCAGCTCTTTCCTAAATAACAGAACACAATCAGTTGTAGTAGATGGTTCCCATTCATCCACATTGCCAGTCATGTCAGGTGTTCCTCAGGGCTCGGTGCTAGGCCCGTGTCTCTTTCTCTGTTTTATCAATGACATGCCTGAATCAGTTAGATGTAGAATCAGACTTTTTGCAGACGATACCATCATTTATTTAACTATAGACTCCACCACTGATTCAGAAATACTACAGAAAGATCTTGAAAATTTAGAAAAATGGGAAAGAGACTGGTTGATGGAGTTTAATCCTAAAAAGTGCGAAGTTATGAAAATTACTACAAACGACAAAATTAAATTGTTTCCCTATAAATTACATAACATCGAACTAAAGTCTACTAAACACTCCAAATATTTGGGCGTAACTATCAATGATGACTTTACCTGGAAAAATCATATACTAAACACATCTGCTAAAGGCAATATTACTCTTAAATTTATTAAACGTAACATCCAAACAAATAATTGCAAAATCAAAGAAACTGCTTATAAAACTTATGTTCGGACACAATTAGAATATTGCAATACCATCTGGCATCTTAAAAATGAAATTGAGAAAGTTCAGAGAGCTGCTGCTCGATATGTCATGAATGATTATTCACATTACAGCAGTGTAACATCTATGCTAGAAACATTAAAATGGCAAACTCTTGAACAAAGACGCATCTTTTCATCCTTAGTCATGCTATTTAAAATATCAAATAACTTAGTAATGGTTGATCATCACCATCTTATTCCAACTATCAGAAAACCTTATAACTATGTTATTCCTCATTCTAGAACCAACTACCATTCAATTCCTTTTTCCCACAAACTATCAGATACTGGAATGCACTACCAACTGAACTCAAGACCTGTGTGAAGCTGTCATCTTTCACATCTGTTCTCCAAGCTCATATGTTCTAGATGTCATACAGATTTTACCTTTTAATCATTCATGTATGATAGCACATTTTATCTTTTATCACAGCATGTTGGTGCATGTATTGTAAAATAGCATTTTACCACTGTCCCCGGCCTCTCAGTTTAATCAGTAATTGATTTTAGAGAGTACGCCCGTAGATATAGATGAACTCATCATACTCTGAGGGTCCTAAACTTATTTGGTTTACCATAGGCCCCCTGTTACAGGTCCACTGGACAATGCTACACTACAAATTTCAGACCTCTGGGCTTAACAGTTTTAGACAAAAGATTGCAATAGCAAGCAGAATTCTTCATGGAATGCAAATTTTTTAATAACTTTGGTAAAGCTTCATGCAAGGAACATTCCTAAAAAGTTTTATCATCTTTCACCTGGTTTAGGAGGAGATGTTGTTTAAAGTAAAAAGTTGACGAAGCACAACTGACACAGGCAATCACAAAAGCTCACTATGAGCACAGTGCTCAGGTGAGATAAAAATCTACGATCTATAGCTTACAGTTTCTCATGAGAAGATTTTCAAAATTCAAATAATTACCTATAGGACCCCTGTGGTGGAACCAAGTTTGACCCCAGGGACATAATTTGGACTAACCTAGTAGAGATCTCAATCAACTTTCAGAACTTTAGACTTTAGATTTTAATAATCTATCACAAAAATTAGATGATTCTGTAATGATATTGCGACAGTCAAGGATACCAGTCATGGTCTGCTTACTGTAAACGAAAATATTTAAAACCAATTTTACATGAATAAAAATGTTCTCGGACTAACAATGGACAAAATATAATAATGAAATACAGAAATTTTAAAAATTCTGTGATCCAAGTCTACATGAAATAGTGTAAATAGAAACAGAAATTCATGTTTGTCCTACCTCACCCACAAATATGGCAGGTTTGGCGTCCTAAGTTACCGACAGATTTCTGCATGAAATAATTTCTATCTTTCTAGAAAAACGACACATTTCTTCAAAAGAAATGTTGAATACAGACAAAAGTTACTGATGATAATCGTTTCTTTTTCGACTGTTACAACATCTGTTTTATAAACGCCTTTTTTTCTTTGGCAACCTGTTTTCCCACGGGCACCTGCTTCACCATGCTCTTATTTACAATTTGGATTGGTCAATTGATATACGGATAGTTTCGGATTTTACCGGATGATTCCGCTCAGTCTCCAAATCTCCTCGAAGTGATCTCCCCTTCATTCCTCTCTATTCCTTTCCGTACTGAACGGCAATCTCCCACGCAGTGATCTCCCCTTACAGGAGTACTGAGCGTAGCGTAACCGGTGCGCGGAGTTTGACTGAACTCAGTCTGGTACCCAGCGTACTTTCCGCATTAAAAGTAAAGAATCAGGGGCAGATGAATTAGGGAAGATACGGACCATATTTCGGGACGATACTGACCATGTTTAAAACTTTATTCCTGCTGAAAAATGTATTTTGATAACAAAACTCTTACATTTTCAATAAAATACTGACATAATAAATAACGATTTATGATTTTATTTTGCTTTATTCAAACGTAACAACATGCACATTTACTGATCTGATGTAACTCCCACAGTATTATAAATAATTACATAACGTTTCGACACAGTTACCTTTAAAACCTACATACAATCATTACGATCTAAACCGGATGACAACTGCACTTAAACATACCGTCATTTCATAATAATCACATGCATTCCAGTAAATCCAGCACTTACATACTATTTATTTTTGTGTGTTCAACGCCACACACTTAAATTCAATCCAGGGTTTATTTCTGAGACTCACACTGGAGCGTAAATTGCTGCCCCCGCACTAAGTAAACTATTGGTTGTCTTCTGGTATGCACTGTACTCCTCCCAAAATTTCATCAATCGTCCTTATGTTTGTCGTGTATGTTTTCTCTGACGCCTTTTAAGTTTCTTCTCCCGCACAAGTTTGCATTCGACTGGTACGTGCCTCGCTTCCTTAAATAACACTAACACTACCATGTAGAATGCCAGGTTTGCATTTCCTTGCCCGACGATTCAGTTTGCCGTGCCACCCCTCGACGTCGTTGTTCGTCAGGTATCCTGAACGTAGTCCAAGAACTGATCTAGCCGCTCATCCGTGTTCTTCTCCTTGAGCTTTCGGTACGCCGACGGTATGTCCTCTGCTGGAAGAAGAGGCAACGCAAACACTTTCCTCATTAGACACCGTCCCTCGTGTTATACGCAGTCTGAAAAAGTAAAAGAAATAGTTAAGCACATGTATTATGGCTAATATTACGTAGGGATTTTAAAGTGTTTAAACTCTCAGACATTTCTTTTGTCTGGTAGTGCTGTCTGACAGTGATTTTTTTTAAATAGCTGTTCATCCAAGTCTATGATACATTAATGTTAAAGTATAGTGTATAAATAATTATCTGTAAGCCATATTCTTAAGCTTTCCGCCAAAAAGCTGTCCGAAGTGAAAGGAACATATCCTTTTACGATAGGGTCTTCGAATACATTTCTTAGCGCTTGCCAGCTTCAAACACCTGCAGGATAAATGTACACATCAGCGGATGTACATTAATCGACTTTGTTCAGCACTACGTTTGCATGGCGTAGTTTTATTCTTTGATTTTGGATGTTTAATTTTATTTAAAGATTTGTCGAAACAGACATATTTCCAGTTAATTATTGTTTAACTACAGGCTAAGCAGCTTGTCTTTCATACGCACTATAAGTAATTTCTGACACTATTCAGCAACAGCGGAATCTGCGCAGTGAAGTACGAATATAGTTGAACACAAGTGTTGCCTAATTACACCAGAAAGCAAAACTTACAAATGAATGAATATTGTTTAAAAACACTGTTAATTTTGATTCATTGTTATTTTTCACTTATGTGTGATTATATCTTAAATGTCAAAAAAGAGAGCCTAAAACACACGCCACTGAGGCTTGCCATTTACTGACCTTCTTATTATCTCTTCGCCTCTTCCCAGACATCAGACAAAAGCAGAGTTGAACTTCCTTCATATTACCGTCACACTTGCCGAAAGCGTCGACTGACAGAAGTTGTGTAAATGGCGCCTGAAGGTTCAATTGACGTACCACGTTTTTGCTTCCGCCAGTAGTTTCAGCTGAGCTGCAGTAGCGAACACAACGTGACGCTTATCTCTTACAGTGTCAGACTCGCGATAGAATTCTTCCCCCAAACTCTGCATGTAGTTTTCGTCAATCTGTAAAAATTATAGAAACAGTCCAGTTACACTACTTTCTAGCAAGCGGTGGCTGCTGATGTACATATATATGGTTGTCTCTAAATACTTTTTAAAGTCTGTTTCTACTCGAAACGTTGAAAGAGAATGGTGTGTAGATTTTCACGCTGATCGACAATATGCCCTTACGCAGTGGATCGTCAATTTAATGCCTTTTTAAAATTGTCAGTCTGTGTGCTATTAACAGTGTTGATTAAGGTGCGATAAACGGTATGACATGTAAAAGAATAGACAGAAATGATTGTGAATATATACTTAAATATCGGTTCGGCTGCTGGGGAATCATATTCACTACTGTCTATACCAAGGGATTGATCGTTAAATGGTCATATTAATTAAACGTAAACTACTCTACTCAGTCAAAATATTAGTAGAAGCTATTTCTTTAAGCAAAGTTTTGTTAAAACCCTATCTCCCAAAGTCAGTACATTTGTTATCAAAATACTTTTTTCAGTAGAAAATATTTTTTTTAAACATGGTCCGTATCGTCCCGAAATATGGTCCGTATCGTCCCAAAATATCGTCTGGTCCGTATTGTCCCATGGTCCGTATCGTCCCTAAAGCGGACCTATACAAGGGGTAGGACCTAAATCATGTAGCTCGGTGCTTTAAGCCGAGAAAAACGTGTAGTCTATGACTAATATCGTCAGTTTTCGCGTAAATATTCAGGAATTTGGATAAATTTTCAACAGCTATGGGGATTGTCTTGGAATATTTTATAATGTATCATGGCAACTAGTACCTAGCCATATATGTATGCTTACTGTAGCTGCTATTTATTATGAAAATAATACTCCAAGTAACTTTACTGTAAGATTAAGTCGACCTTTGGTTTTAGATAAAAATAAGCGATATATTGTTGGTTTAGATTCAACAAGTTGGCTTCCTTTAAAAAGTAAGCCAAAGAGAGGTCAGCAGCTGTCGTCACTGAAAGAATGAATCTACTTGTTTCCAAGATCATTTTGATTTTTTTAAAAGGTCTGTGACTTAAATAATTATAAAAACTAGTAACCTAACTATTATTAATAGTTAATACCTTATTAGGCAAAATGACCAAAACTGGCTATAATTTAGTTATTTCAAATGTTTTTATAGTGGCGTATCTATCATTTAAATAAATGAAACAAATTAAGATAACCTCATGTATTTCTTACCTTGTAGAATCTTGGGGATCTTCTTATAAGCCCCTAAGGCCTTACTCCCCCTCTTTTACAACAATGCATGTAGTTGTTCAAGCCAGAACTCCCATATTAAGCTGCTGCTTTTTTAGGCTCATTAAGTTTTGTTTTCCCTTTCAAGCTTTTATTACACCTTTCTTAGTCCAAATATTCTACAAAATAATCAGCGATAGTATCTGTTAAGCTGGACTAAATATTAAAAGGGCGTAAATTTGATCCAAATCGAGGAAATGGACTTGTCAAAAATGCTCTGAAATTCGTAAAAATATTTTTCATTTTTTCATGACCATGGCTAAATATTAATTTGTTCAACAGGCTGACGAGTTTCTCAGAAAAAAATGCATTTAGAATTTGTAGTTTTTAAAAAGTAGCATAGATTATAAGAAATGCATCCCTATAATTGTATTTGTTGTGTTTAATTAAGGGATTACAAAATTATTCTGTACGTTCTGTTCATAATGGGCGGTTTTAACCATGGGCCGTTTTGACCCGATGTTAAATTTTGGTTTCGTTTAAATAAATTCGTATTATGATTCGAAGCATGCGCATAACAATCTTTGTAGACTGGTTTTCATGATTTTAGGCTTAATATGAGATCATTAACTAAAATTTGATACGCAAAAATGGATGCCGCCAGCAATTAAAGCCAACACTGTGGAGAGGTCTGATGATCTCTCCAATAAACACCATGACTTATTCGTGGCATAATATTAGTGACGAATATGACAATAAACGAATTCGATATAACCCGTCCCAATCCGTCATCGATAACGCACGGGATGACGTTATGTTGGTGAACCGATCGTCTACACAGCCAACTGCACATCCGGCAGAATTCCCGGTACATAAAACAGTCGACAGTCACAAGTTGTCACATAGCAAGCCGTCTTGTTTACAAACATCACGTGACTATAGTCAGGTGACCAAGACGAACCTTAATCAGCCCAATGACCATCAACACGGAATAACACCAAGTGTTGATGAAACTTCGTCATCCAATAGTAACATTCGCCAAGTAACGGAGAACATCGGATTTAATCGGCAGAACGGCAGTGTGAATCAGCAGCGCGTGAATCGTGATGATAATAGAAACTGTCAATAGGAAAACGGGGAGAGACAGTTCAGCTTATTAAACTGCATTTTACTAAATATACAGGGTTTAATTACTCGAAATGTAAATAAACTGGAACAAGAAGAGATTCTCGATTTATTCTGTAAAAATGACTTACTATTTTTTACTGAAACATGGTCAAATGACGTGATAAATATGGAAGTTTCGGGTTTTAATTTATATGCAATACATAGATTTAATAAACATTTAAATGCTAAAAGGGATTCTGGAGGAATCTGTTGCTATGTTAGAAATAATCTAGATAAATATGTAAATTTATATAGCAGCGACAGTGATAATATTTTGTGGTTAAAATTGTCCAGTGTATTATTTGAAAGTCCTTTTGATTTATATGTATGTCTATGTAACATTATTCCACAAGGTAGCAGCCGTGAAAATGTTCCTAATATTTCAGTATATGATCGAATTTTATCCGAAATGGTGAAAATATCTGATGAAACAAGTGATAATTGTAGATTTCTGATCCTAGGGGATATGAATAGTAGGGTCGGTCGACTAAACGATTTTATAGAGCATGATGAATTAGACCCCCATGTTAATGTCTTACCCGATGAGTATGATTCAGATGTGATTTTGAATCGGTTGACTGAAGACAGCGTTGTTAATAGAAATGGCCATTATTTAATTGATTTCTGTAAGGCGAGCGGTTTAAAGATTATGAACGGGCGAGTATGTAATGATCAGGGTAATTATACATTTGTAAGCCACACGGGGAAAAGTTTAGTAGATTATGTTATAGCCAGCCCGTCAATTATGAATATGTTTAACAAGTTTTGTGTTGGTAAGCCAAATCTATTGTCGGACCATACACTAAGTTTCAGTTTAAAATGTAATAATATAAAGACTGTACAGCAAGATGAGGGCGACTGAAATAGATTTCACTTATAAATGGGACACAACTAAAATAAATTTGTATAAGTATTCACTAACAGATGAAGAATTTCAAACGTCTATACACAAAATTTATTTCATATGTCTAGTCCTGCAGATATTGACTCAAATGTTGATATGTTTTCAGAAGTTATGGGTACTGTTTGTTCCCTTTTGTTTGGTAAACGTATTTTTGATAAACCTGCGTCTATTCAGAAATCTTTTAAACAATGGTTTGACAATGACTGTACAAATAAAAGGAAACAGTTTTATAATGATCTAAATGCGTACAATCGAAATGAGTCAGATGAAAATTGTACTAAGAAGTTAAACTCTAGAAGAGAGTATAAAAGAATGATAAGAAATAAAAAGTATTTACACAGAAAAGAAAATACTAAAAAGCTTGTAAAAGCAAGGTTCAAAAACGCAAAAATGTATTGGAAATTATTAAAGGAGTCGTTGCCAATTACAAAATCTCAAAACATAAGTACAGATACATTTTCTCGCTATTTCAAAGCAATAAATAACCCAGATAGTCATTTTTTCCAAGCAGATGAGGATGTATTATACTACAATGAAAGGTACCTAAGGGGTGAAATTCAAATCATGTTCGATGAATTGAATGTGGAAATTACATATTTAGAAATTATCAAAGCTGTAAAACAGTTAAAGTGTAACACTGCAAGTGGACCGGATATGTTTTTAAATGAATTTTTTATCTATGGTATTGATCAGTTAAAAAGTTATCTTCATGCTCTTTTCAATAGTTGTTTAAGTAAGGGTTACTTCCCTGCACAGTGGAGTCAGGGTTTTGTTGTTCCAATTCATAAGTCAGGGGATGTAAATGATCCCACAAATTATCGTGGTATTACGTTACTTAGTACTTTTGGGAAATTGTTTAGCCGTATTTTAAACAACAGACTTGATAGCTGGGCTGAAGACTACTCTATTTACGTCGAAGCCCAGGCAGGATTTAGGAAACACATGGGTACAACTGATAATATTTTTGTTCTGAATAGTTTGATAAATCATTGTTTATATAATAAAGAAACTTTGTTTTGTGCCTTTATAGAATGTCAAAAAGCCTTTGATTATGGTGTAAGAGGTAATATTCTGAATGTTATAAAATCAATGTATGAAAATGTCAAGTCACAAATGAAAATTAATAATAATGTTAGTGGCACATTTTCTTGTAATTTAGGGGTTAGACAGGGTGAAAGCCTTTCTCCTTTCCTTTTTAGTATGTATTTAAATGATTTAGAGCAAACGTTAATTGATAAAGGTATTGAAGGTATTGATGTAGGAATGATCAAAATAGGTTTGTTGTTGTATGCTGATGATATTATACTATTTGCAAAAACAGAAACTGAATTGCAAGCTTCTTTGAATGTATTAGCTGAATATTGTAATAGATGGAAATTAATTGTAAATACAAATAAAACAAAGACTATGATTTTTCGGAAATCTGGTAGATTGCCTCGACATTTAAGTTTTAAGTATGATAACCAGGATATAGAAATTGTGTCTAGTTTTAATTATTTAGGAGTGTAATTTACTGCAGGTGGATCTTTCTCAGAGCACGATAAGCTATTATCTGGTCAAGCTTTAAAAGCCATCTTTAAAATGAACAAATATTTGTACAAGTTCACTAATTTGTCACCTAAGCAGACTCTTTCTTTTTTTTTTTTTTGGTGATATTTTTTTATTATTTGCTTTTTTTCTACAGTAACATGTACATTCAAATAGACAGTACATACACATAATGGAATACTTAATTGAACAAATACAAGACAAAATTATAACGCAAATGTAGACAACATAAACAATGTTTTACGTAATAGATTATTCAATCCTTCTGAATCTGATAATATTTCAACCAGTCGAAATTAATGCACACCCTTTATCGTCTCGTTGTGTTATCTTATCTGCGAAACGAAATTGAAAGATAACGCAAACGAAGGGCGTACATTAAAGAGATAACAAAAACAACTCATCTATAATATTTGAATATTCATAAAATATAAGTTTTCTTTTCAATAAAAATTTCAGATTGTACCTTAACATGTATATAAATTGATTTACATTCGTTGTTTGATAAGAATTCTTACACTTATTACGATGTTTCCATATGTTCCACTTTGTCTCAAATATAACAGTGTTTATTATGAAAGATACAGGTGAATTATAGACACTAAGGACTATATTATTATAATTTAATAAGATTCATTTTTTATCTAGTAACCTGGAATTTATTTTGTCTATACTATTCTGTGCTTCGCATATGATTTTTTTAGATTTTATGCAATCGAAAAAAAGATGCTTTAGCGTTTCTCGTTCGGTATTACAAACTTTACAGATTCCATTGGAAAGACCCAAGTGCACCAATCTGTCCTCCGTGTATAGGGAGTTATGAAGGAATTTAAACTGTAAATTTTTTGCGTTTGTAGATGCAAAAGAAGTATATATGTTTGACCATATGCGAGGCCATGAAATAGTTTGTTCCATCATTAAACGTTCTTGCCATTTAATTTCTGCTTTTAAAGGCCTATTACAACTTTTAACCAAATGTTTTAATATCAAGCTTAATTTAAGTTCAGATGGCAAAATCTTCTTATCCTCATTTGAAAGAATATGCAGATCGTGTCTCCACAATTTACATTTAACATTTTTTGATTCATTGTCCTTCAAACAGTTGATGTAAGATAAAGGTATACTTGAAATAGTTTTATCGATTAAGCTAGTTTCAACATTGTTAAAAAACCCGTATTTACGCGAAAGATCTTCATGACTGTAAAATGTTTTTGTATCAGTGTTCCATAAGTCTTTAATAAATTTTATATCCCTACTTATAATCCGTTTAAAAAAGATAGGCTTGTTCCCATTTTTAATATTATCATTACCAAACAGATTGCAGTTCAAAACTTCCTTTTGTGAATTTGGTTTAAATGTTTTCAAAAAATTACACCAATATTTTAAACTTTCCATATAATATTTTGGAATTTCTTTAAATAACTTTACGCGGTTGAAACACGTAACTGAGCAAATGAAATACTTTTGATTATAATTCGAATGTAACGTCCGCAGGTAATACTTTCCAATCGCGTTCCAGGTTTGTTCTGGCTCATGTATGATTTTATATAACATTTTAACTTTCTGGGCCATAACTAAATCAGAAATATCATAAAGACCTAATCCTCCGTCATTTTTTTTCTCTCTTAAGCGTTTCTTTACCGACTAAATGTTTTTTACCGTCCCATAAAAACTCATATATTAATTTTCCTAACTCCTTTACATACTTTTCCGGTATCCCCCTAGTTTCTATTTCGTAATTAATGCATGAGTAAACGCAAGTCTTAATAATTAGCACTTTACCATTCAAAGAAAGATTCCTTGACTTCCAAATTTGAAAACACGACTTTATTTTGGTTATTTTTTTCCTCCATATATCATCAGTTTTTATATTATATCCATGACATATACCTAGTGTTTTCACAAAATCACGTGTCCATGATATTTCAATGAATTTTGGGATTTCATTTTTTAATTTCCCGAGTAAAATACCCTTTGTTTTTTCCTTATTAATTTTTGCTCCAGATGCGCGTTCATACGTTCTTAAAATTTCAAAAATGTACGGCAGAGATTGTTCATTTTTTACAAAAAACTGAGTGTCATCGACAAATTGATTCAATTTTGCTTCCAAATAGTTATTTTCTGATGGGAGTTTTATCCCTACAATATTTGGATTTTTTCTTATCGAACACGCCATTGGTTCTGCTTGAATGATGTACAAGAAAGGCGCTATTGGACAGCCTTGTTTTATAGAACGTGATATGGAGAAGAATTCTGAAATAAAGCCATTTGTTTGTATTGAAATTTGAGACTTACTTAAAAGCATTTTTACCCAGTTGCGAAATTTTACTTTGAACCCAAATTTAGTCAAACACATGTCCACCCAATCCCATTCTACCCTATCAAAGGCTTTAGTTTGATCGAGAAAGATTATTGCCCCTTCTTCATGTACTACATCAACGTAATCAATTACATCTTGAATAAAACGATTAGCTTCATTTATATTTCGACCCATGATATAACCTTTTTGATCAGAGTTTATTATCGTTGGCAGAATGGGTTTAATCCTATTAGCAAAACATTTGGCTATTATTTTATAATCTAAATTTAACAATGTAATCGGGCGCCAATTTTTTAAATCTTCTCTTTCACCTGCTTTATATAGTAATGTAAGAACACCGTTGTATTGTGTATCGCTTAAGCAATTTTCCTCAAGAATTTCATTTACTACATCAAGAAAGTCAAATTTGATTAAGTGCCAAAATTTTTTGTACCATTCGGCCGGTAAACCATCAAACCCCGGTGACTTTCCATCTTTAAAATCATAAATACATTTTTCCATTTCTTCTAGAGAGATATTCTTTTCTAACTTCTTAGCCGAGTCCTGATTTATAAAGACGTCTATATTTGACAATAATTTTTCGGCTTGATTATAATCAACACCTTCGGAACAGAATAACTTTTTATAAAATAAGCATTGCTCACTTAAAATATTATTTATTCCTGATTTGATTTCTCCCGAAGCAGACTCTAGATTTATTTGATAAATTGATATTTCCAATTTTGATGTATTCTTCAGAAGTCTGGGGTTTTTATAAAGCACCACAATTAGAAAGAACTTATTTAAATTTTTGCAAAAGACTGTTAGGCGTTAAATTAAACACACAAAACGATTTTGTTTATGGTGAACTTGGCAGACAAAGTTTAATTTCGTATAGAATGTATAATGTGATAAAATATTGGTTAAAGATATGTAGATGCCCTGATTCAAAGTATATAAGCCAGGCCTATTTAATGTTAATGAACGACGCTGCTAATGACCAAAACAAAACAAACTGGGCAGTAAACGTCAAACGGTCTCTTGTAAGATTAGGATTTGAACATGTATGGTTAAACCAAGGTGTTGAAAATGAGGAATATTTTCTTTTAATTTTAAAGCAAAGAATAAAAGACTTATGGCTTATTGATTTTAATAATAGATTAGAAAACTCCACAAGAGCTCTGTTTTATAGAAATATAGTTTCTTTTGATTTTAGTAAATATCTAGATATTACAATATCCGTAAATATAGAATAGCTTTAGCTCGTTTACGAATGTCCTCTCACAGATTAGCTGTGGAATCAGGTAGATGGAGAAAACCTGAATGTGTCCCCTTTAATGAACGTATATGTCCGCTATGTAACATTTTAGAGGACGAATATCATTTTGTACTTATATGCAACATGTATCAAGAGTTGCGTAAGAAATATATCAAAAAAATCTATTGGACCCACCTGAGTAATTTCAAATTTATTGCATTAATGACCACTGAAAATGTTTCTGAAATACAAAATTTAAGTATTTTTGTGTACCATAGTTTCATTTTACGTCAGCAATTCATTACAGTTTTTTATTAGATCTAAGAATGTCTAATTTTCATAAATTGCTTGGATTTGAGAATTTTTTTGGAGAAATACTTAATGGGGATTTACGACACCGAATATTACAAATTCTGTGGATACAATATACATTCATTGTGACTTAATTGACAGCTCGCTTGTTGATGGTAATTTTGGTGATGTTTTGAATGCTTTAAGTACTGCAGATTTAACAAGAGCATATCAATTCACAAAAGAACCAAACAGAGTGGTTACTCCGAAATTAATAAAAACATAATAAATTCAATAAAAATATATCTTACAGATGTTTTTGGAAGAATAATAAATCTGAATGGAATTGATACAAGTTTCACATTGATTTTAAAAGAATTATAAATATTTTTTCCTTAAGGAAAATATATAATGTACAAAAAGATTTATGATGAAAATAAAGGAATATTTGTTTATGTTGATGCTTGGACGGGAGAGATTTCAGCTCCGCTGTCAAACCCTTTGGGTGAGATTTCAGCTCCGCTGTCAAACCCTTTGGGTGAGATTAAAGGTTCTGGTCTCTTTGATACTATAACAGGCACTTTAACAAAATTGCTGTCGTCTTCTGCTGCTAGCGCTGGAAAAAAAGCCTTGGAAACTGCAGGAAAGGTAGTTCTTGAAAGCGGAACTAAAAAGATTGCAACTGAAGTTGGGAATTTAGCTGCAGATAAAATGATTAATGTATTTAAAAAAACAAACGCCAAACAAACAAGTTGGTAATTTTTAGGGAATTAACAAAATTAAATGATGAAAGTAATAAAAGTAATGAAAACAATAATATTAATATTAGACTAAATAAATTATTGTCAGGGCCAGGAAGGCGTAAAAAGGCGCAATATCGTATAAATAAAATAATAAATTAATTTATAAAAAAAATATAAAAAATATGAAAAATATTATATATATATATATATGTTCCGAACAAAACAGTATTGCGAAAGATTCGAACAAACGCCTATTCAATTAGATACGGCTTTAATATCTGTGTTAGGAAATAATGTTAAACAACAAAAAAGTGGTTATCACTTTACAATTAATGATAGAAGCTCATATTTTGATTGGTATAACGGCTATTTTGAAGTAAGTTTTAAAGTAAATAAAATTGCTAACGGTAATAATTATGCTGATGGAGATCAAATCGCTTTAATCAATAATGCAGCTTCATTAATTGACCAACTAGTAATTAAATAAAACGGAAAAAATGTATACGACTGTAATAATTTATACAAAGTAATACATTTAAGAAATCTAGTTGAGTTATCTAAGGATTATGCAGATTCAACTGGAACAAATGAATTTATCTATTTAGATGATACTGCTCCTGCTGAAAGTAGGACCGATCAAGCAGGATATAATAGAGGTTTCGCTTTAAGAAAGCTGTTAATTCAAGGTGGTAACGTGGTCAATGCTAAAATTCCATTAAATAATTATTCATTTTTTAAGGGTTTGGAAACTAATATGTTGCCTCCAAGTCAAATTCAAATTACATTGCAATTAACAAATGATGATGAATTAATTTACAGAGCTAATGCTGCGGATGCAGGTAGAGTTATTGTAACAAAACTAATTCTGTGGGTCCCTCGCTTAATTCTTTATGCTGTCGAATATAGTTTAATTTCTGAATCATATATAAAAACAAGACAATGGAAATACCTAAGAGAAATGGTAACCCAATCGCAGAACATGGATCAAAATAATATAACCTTTAGGATAACGGCTGGTGTGATAAATCCCAAACATGTTTTTGTATATTTACAACGACCTGATTAAAGTGATTCACAAGAACAAACCGCATTTATTGGATACATTTAAGGTTAACGCAGCAAATGAAAATTGTACTTTAGCATCTTGCCGTCTTGAAGTCGGTAACGGTGTGTTTTTCCAGAGACAGAATATACGAGTATATCGAGAATTTATGATGATGTTATTAATTATTTTCATAAACAAAATGATAAAAACACGGGAAGTCTTCTGAATACATCAAATTTCATAAGTTTATTTGGATTCATCCATTTTAATTTAGAATTTAAAAAAGAAGAAATTGCTAATGATCCCAAACAACTTACTCTTTCAGTTAAGCTAAATATTCCTCCAGCGGCTAATATCTGTGTGTATGCAATTGTTGTGTATGAAGAAACAGTTCGGTTAAATACCGTTGGAAATGAATTAATTATTGTTTAAAAAATATTATAAAACTACTATAATATATAAATGACAACTTTAATTGAATACAAAGTTAATTTATCAGATGGGCAAAAGAAAAAAAACTTGATAAAGCCTATGACGATAAATGTCCACAAACTTTTAGATTAAGCAATAATCAATTAACCGGAAACTTTCCTTTGTTATTGACAGAAAAACAGGTTAATAATATAAAGAAAGCCAAAACAAAAAAAATACTGGTGTAGATATCAAAATATCTGCTACCCAAATGAGGGCTCAATCACAAAGTGGAGGGTTTCTTGGGGCCTTAGCTGGTTTGTTAGGACGAACAATTCTTCCAATGGCTGCAAAATTAGCTCCAAAAATACTTACTCCTTTAGGGGTTGGGGCTTTAAGTGGGTTGGCAAGTACTGGTGTATCAAAGATATTAGGTAATGGGATGATACAAGTTGCAAATAATAAAAGAAATAAAATATTACCATATTTAACACCAGGACAGCAAAAACAATTAATAAAACAAATAAAATAAAATTAACTCAGAAACAAAAACAAGACGGTGGATTCCATGGAATGCTTGCTGCTAGTTTAGGTATACCATTAATAACGTCATTGTTAAGTGGAAAGGGTTTGCAGGTCGATGCTCAAAGAGTACCATATAGACGGATTCCTAGAGTAAAAAAAAATTTCTTGAGTCTCGGATGAAGTCCTCGAAGCCTTTGGCTACGTTTCAGAACAAACCCCTGTCTAACTTTGAAATAGAACAATGGATAAAACAACTGAGGATTAAACACTTTAAAGGTATCTTTAGTCGGGATAATTTGCCTAAAACAAATGGCTGAGTCTCGGACGAAGTCCTCGAAGCCTTTGGCTTAGTGTGGAATTATTAATTTAGACGACTCTGTTGGGCCCGGTACGCACTGGGTTTGCTATGTAGGAAATAATTATCATAAATATTACTTCGATCCGTTTGGTTTACCTCCACCAAAAGAAGTAATTAATTATCTTTTGGTTTAAAGTACAATGGTATCGAATATCAAGACAGACAAAGTGTACTATGCGGTTATTATTGTTTATTTTTCATTAAAATGTTAAAAGATGGTATAAAAGGTCTATGATTTATAAAACAAATTATTAAGCCATAACAAACAGAAAGAAAACGAACAAACAATAATTACCTATTTCATGAATAATAATAAGTAGACATAGTCTTCTCTAAACATTCTGTAAGACTAAAAATAAGCGTTTACGCTGTAAACGTTACTAAATCAGTTTAATTCACAACAAATTTCTCCGATCATCTTTCTTTTTTGAATTAAAGTTCTTACACTTAAACAGCATTTAAATAAATTCTTGCGCTTTTCAATTAATAAATTAAGGTTCCAGCAGTAAGAGTCTGAATATATTATCCCCTGCGTATTTAAAAAAAGTATTCCTTTCCATTTCAGATGATAACATTAAACAGTGTAAAGATCTGTTTTCAATGATATATTTTTGCTAAGTCTTATACAAAATTTTATTGTTACAAATTGTAAGATGCTAGTTAAAATCTTATTCCTCTCCAGGTACTTAATGTCACCCTAGAGAATTCTAGCAACCTGTCTGTCATCATCAGCTAATTAAATACAGATCCTGGCACTCATTCAGCTCCGGCCTGTTCAGAGTTAATGGTTATAAAATTATATCAGAGACATTAAAATTAAATGCTGGTTACATATGGAATTCATTTCTTAGGACTGGGATGTTTCTATAAATCCCGCTAAAAGTTTAACCTACGATTGGACGAAATTAAATATTTTGACTTTGGTTTATTACTAAATGGGTGGTGCTAAGCCCGAGTCTTTAGGAGTTTTTGGCGGAAAATAAGTGAGAAAGAAAAAGGTTTTCTCAACAGATCAGCAGGTTGTCCACGTTTTGGAAACCTAGCTTTGTTTAAAATATAATCATATAAAACAGAAAAAGAGTTTTCTCACTATATCAGCAGGTTGTCCACGTTTTGGAAACCTAGTTTTTTTTACAAAACATATATTAAAAACAACTGTGGAATTATTTATATAAAAAGAAAAAGGAATCTAAATAACAATCAAATTGCGAAAACTGTCATGGACTTAGTTTATAGTGAAAATAAAGTAGCTGTGTACATGTTTATTAAAACTAGTGAAAACTGAAAAGTGTGAATTGTTCATTAAACCTCATAGACAGTAGAGAACAAATAACCCCTAGACATCGAGAAACGTTTTGAAGAAATACCTCATGAGCTAGCCGGACATTATCAGAGGCCATTAATGAAACATTAATTAGCCCATCATTACACGCTAAATCAGTACCGGTAATAAAACACTGAATAGGCAAATAGGAACCAGAAAATAGGTTTACGACACTGGGAAGCTACGTCCGGGATCTGAATTAGAAAAAAGACTGACACCAAAATCGAGTGCCAGGAAGGGACCAGTTGACCAGACCCGAACCCGACAGACCTGCCAAAAAGACCAAATAGTGACACCTCCGAGAACGACGACCAGAAGATCCTGTAAAAGTTCAAGGACAAAAACTGAAAAAAAAAAAAAAAATAAAAATATTATGTGACATTATTTATGTGTTCAGCGTTAATTCCGGAGACAGACAGAAAAACGGTGAGTCATTTTCTTCTGGTATTATTTAACAGGCTGCCGGTAAAAATTTAATCATAGTTTATCTGAGGTCAGTAAACATTTGGCCGTCGATTTTAAACAAGTACAGTTAGTACATATGTTTGTACAGTTAAAAATTGTTATTGTTATTCATAATAACTCAGTAGTAACCTTAAGACATGAGTACTAAACGGCACACGAGACAGAACCCTATGAGTGACTCCGGATCGGAGGACTCAGATTGTGAAACCCCTCGGGAACAGAATGGTGGGGATACAAGGAACCTATCGGGATCTGAACCTAGGCCCGACCCTCCTAACACTATTAGTTCTGTGCCCCAGGTAGAGATTCAGTCCACCGGTGACCCGATTTACGATCTTCTTATGAAGAACCCCCTCGTTAAAGCAGCCCCCCAGGACATCCAATTACAGATGTACCAAGAAGAAAAGAGAATGCAGCACGAGGAAGCCATGGCTCGGGCTCGCGCCCAAGAACTGACCAATCAGTCCATCCGAGACTGTCCCTGACAGAAACTCCCGGCCGAGTCCCGGTCCTCGGATCAAGGTAGGTATTCCTGCGTGGACCCCCTCTACCCGACCAGAAAGATTTTTTGCTACTGCAGAGAAACTCTTTCAGGCCAATGACGTTCCCCGTAGGCACTGGGTCGCGGACCTAGTGGAAAAATTACCCGACCGCGCCAGCGCCGTGTACTACCGCCTTCCAAATGACCAGGCCAATGATTATGAGTCCTTTAAAATGGCCGTACTAGAGGAATATACGGTCTCACCTTCCACTTATAGGAAAAATTTCTTTACCTGGACTAAGCGTCCACAGCAAACATACCGTGATTTTCTCACTGATCTTTCAGATCAGTTATCATTATGGACTCGAGGAGCGGAGTTAACCCATGAAGACTGGGTAGACAAGCTCCTGCGTTTTCGGCTCGACTCCCAACTACCGGACGAGCTGAACTGTTATCTGTTGGATAAGCGAACCGAGAAAGCACGTGATTGTGCGGCGTTAGCGTACGAATTTGTGACAAATCGTAAGACGGTGGCTAGAACCACCGCTACGCCATCTACCAAAACCACAGGGGTCACCAGGCCTGACAACCGAAATGAGAATGCACCCCAAAACAGATCTGCACCCCTCGATCCGACTCACATAACTGGAGTCGAGGCCAGGCAGTGCCCGCCCAAACACATACCAATTCTAGGCCCCCTAGATCTTCTAAGTATTGTAGCTATTGCCAACGCCCTGGCCACAATCAAAATGAGTGTTGGGCCGACCCTAGTAGCCCGAAGTTCCGAGGTCTTAGGGGATCGAACTAAACACCCACACCGCCTATTGGCACCAATCATAGTTCCGCCTTTGTATCTACTACACAAACCCCGGAGGACACGGTAAACCCGGCCCTCCGTAAATATACAGGTACTGCAATTATTACGGCCCCTGATGGTGGTCGAGAGACCCGAGTCACTTACCTCCGAGATACCGAAGCTACTATTTCTATGTACACCCCTGCCGACCAGGACAAGTACCAATTGAGATACACCCCTGAAGAAGTGACCAGTAGAGGTGTATTCTTAAATACCGACCACTGCCGTGTGGCAGAAATCCAAGTGCAGAGCGATGTCTACACTGGACCACTCAAGGTGGCGGTACTTAAACATCAGGCCGTCGCCGGCGTCCGATTGTTAATCGGAAACGACTGTGAAGGACCCCAAGAGGCCGACACAGTATTCTGTGGTGTCACCACCCGATCCCAAGGTAAGGCTCACAACACAATTGAACTGGCACCAACTCCCTGGGAACCTGCACCAGAAACCGAAGTGGCCACTCCCGTAAGCGACCACCCGGCTAAGAAATCTACAGAGATTGAGGATAACGCAAAGGAGTCTGCCCAAACAAATGCACCCAAGGAAAACCTCAAGGAAGCCGAGGGTGACGCCGAAGCCGAGCCGGCTCTGACCCAGAACCATGCCGAGCTTCTGGCCGCCCAAGAGGCTGATCCTACCTTGTCTCCATTATGGGGCCAGGCCGGGGATCAACCCCCTATTCAATCCAGGTTCTATGCGCAACAAGATCCCAGACTACTAATGAGGCGAGACCAGCCTCGAGGGCAGAAGGCACTTCAGATGTGGAGGCGTCGGGAGCAAATAGTTGTACCCCGACCCTACCGAGCTCGAATCCTAGAGCTCGCTCATGGTTCACTGGCATCTGGACACAGGGGACCAGATAAAACCCTGGTGCGGATCTCTCAACATTTCTTTTGGCCAGGCCTCCGGAGAGATGTCAAACAGCACTGCCGTAGCTGTGGCCCCTGCCAACGTGCTGGCCGTGGAGTCCAACCCGCTACCGCCCCACTAAAACCTCTCCCTGTAATTAGAGAACCTTTCTCTTACATATCTGCTGACTTTGCAGGCCCATTAACAGAGACTCCCAGAGGTAATAAATATCTCTTAAACTTTATTGATCATGCAACAAGGTATGCAGAGACATATGCACGTCCTCATGCGAACTCTGAGATTTTTATAGAGTGTTTGTCTAATCTAATGGCCCGGCATGGGACCCCCAACACACTTTTAACTGACCTTGGCAGCCCATTTATGAGTGCTGACAGCCAGCGATTTATGTTAGAACACAACATTCAACATAAAACGTTTTCTGGTTACCACCCCCAAACAAATGGCCAAGTTGAAAAATTCAATGGCACACTTTAAGTCCATGCTTAAAATCACAGGGGAAACAGAGTGCAGACCATGGGATGAATTACTTCCCTGGATCTTGTTTGCTTATCGGGAGAATGAACATGCCACCACCGGTTACTCTCCTTTCTTCCTCCTGTATGGTAGACAACCTCGAGATGGACTTGAGTTAACTTACGAACAGTGGGCAGGCGAACCCCCAGCCATCGAAATACCATTGGATGCATATCCGGGGCAACTAAGTCAAAACCTCCGCCTTGCGCTCCAAGAAGCAAACCAAACCACCGAGCGCGTATTACAAGAACGTAAAAGGTGGTACGATAACCATACGAACACAAAGGTCACCCTGTACGAAATTGGTGATCAGTCTTAGTCCGAATCCCACGAACCGGAAACAAGGGCCTTACAGAATCCAAGAAAAAGTAGGTTCACACATGTATGTAATTCACATGCCCGATAAACGAGATAAGTACCGCGTAATGCATGTGAATCAACTGAAACCCTACACCCCGCGACCCGCTGAATTTGTGCTCACTGTTTCAAGTGAGAGCCCTACAGCCGAAGAGTTGCACTATGACCCAGGACGGCACGCTTTGTTAGAAGCTGTGCCAGCTAGTGGTTGGCCCGATATTTCACATCTCACTCCATCGCAACAGGTTGAGGTCATTAAACTCTTTGAGAAATACCCCAATATCTTTTCGGGAAAACTGGGTCGTTTGTCTGGTGTTGTACACGATATAGATGTACAGGGCGCCACTCCAATAACTCAAAGCTATTACCGGATGTCCCCAGACAAGGTAGAAATTCTCCGCCAAGAGATCCAAAACATGCTAGACTTGGGTGTTATCCAACCCAGTCAAAGCCCTTGGGCGTCCCCAATTATACTTGTTAAGAAACCAAATGCACAATGGCGTCCATGCATTGACTACAGACGTCTTAACCAGGTGACTAGATCTATCTCCTACCCTATTCCGAGAATTGACGACCTCATAGATAGAGTCGCGAGTGCGAATCTTATCTCCACTCTCGATCTTAACAAAGGCTATTGGCAGATACCCTTGTCAAAAGCCGCTAGTGAGGTCGCTGCATTCGTAACTCCATTTGGGCTGTTCGAGCCCCTCACCTTACCTTTTGGGCTCAAAAATGCCCCCATGACCTTCCAGTGAGTCATGAATGACACCCTAGCGAATAATGAAATCCCATCCGGTCAGGCTGATCTGAATTCACCTACCAACACAACTAGCCGCCCTACTGTAGAAAAAGAACGTTGCGCTGACGCTTATCTAGATGATATTGCAGTACAGTCCCAGGACTGGGATTCACACCTGCGACATCTAGACGCCACATTCCAAAAACTGGATCAGAAAGGTATCACCCTCAATCCTGAAAAATGTAAGATTGCTTCTGGCAAGGTCCAGTATTTAGGTCATGAACTCGGTTCTGGCCGAGTATCCCCCATCGCAGCTAAATGCGAGGCCATAGGCAAGATACCTGTTCCAAACACTAAGAAACAGTTACGAAGTTTCTTAGGTACGATAGGGTTTTAACGGCGATTCATACCCCACTTTTCCGAAATTGCCGCCCCTCTCACCGACTTGCTAAGTGGCAAGCGGAAGGGAGATCTGACTAAGGACTGGTCGACCGCTCAGCAACAGGCGTTCGAAACCCTGAAGAGCGCTCTCTTCAACCCACCTATACTACAGGCCCTCGACTTTTCGAAACCGTTCGAAATCTACTCGGATGCCTTAGAGATAGGAATAGCGGCCGTGTTGACCCAAATGAGTGAGACGGCACCGCAACCGGTGGCATTCTACTCCCGAAAGCTCCTACCTAGGGAACAGAACTATAGCACGGTGGAAAAAGAGCTCCTTGCTATAATGGCCGCCCTTAAAGCATTTGCCATTTATGTTGGCTCTGAACCGGTAACCATATTTTCCGACCACAATCCTTTAGTCTGGTTAAATCGCACCCGAGGTTCGAACCAAAGACT
Organism: Cyclina sinensis; assembly: GCA_012932295.1. Lineage (NCBI taxonomy): Eukaryota > Metazoa > Mollusca > Bivalvia > Venerida > Veneridae > Cyclina > Cyclina sinensis. The sequence goes on along the minus strand of JAAONU010000004.1, from coordinate 15,870,554 downwards.
CTTGCGTTGGTCCCTTTGTCTGTCAGAGTTTTGTCTCAACATACAATATATAAAAGGCAAAGAAAATATTCTAGCTGATTATTTGAGTCGAAACCCGCCCAGTGGGGCAATACAAACCTTGGGGCAGCATTGTTAAAGATACCAAGAGAAACTGACTAGAGTGGCGAGAACCTCCTAATTTCTATTTATCTTTGTTATTACATATATGTTATATCATGCCATAATTGCCTTCTTTTCCGTTTCAAGAAAATATTGATTCAAATAAGGTGTCGCCGCCACCGTTGCATTTAAAAAAAATGTGTTTTCATTAGTCATTTGTTTTCCAATTTTTGTTGTTGCTGTTATTTTTGCATCTTTTCACAAGTTATTAATATGTATCGTTCTTGTTTCTTCGAGAATTCAAATAATCATGCAAATTCCTCTCCTAAACTGTCATAAGGGAAGGCGCGTGTAAAGATCTGTTTTCAATAATATATTTTTGCTAAGTCTTATACAAAATTTTATTGTTACAAATTGTAAGATGCTAGTTAAAATCTTATTCCTCTCCAGGTACTTAATGTCACCCTAGAGAATTCTAGTAACCTGTCATCATCAGCTAATTAAATACAGATCCTGGCACTCATTCAGCTCCGGCCTGTTCAGAGTTAATGGTTATAAAATTATATCAGAGACATTAAAATTAAATGCTGGTTACATATGGAATTCATTTCTTAGGACTGGGATGTTTCTATAAATCCCGCTAAAAGTTTAACCTACGATTGGACGAAATTAAATATTTTGACTTTGGTTTATTACTAAATGGGTGGTGCTAAGCCCGAGTTTTTAGGAGTTTTTAGCGGAAAATAAGTGAGAAAGAAAAAGGTTTTCTCAACAGATCAGCAGGTTGTCCACGTTTTGGAAACCTAGCTTTGTTTAAAATATAATTATATAAAACAGAGAAAGAGTTTTCTCACTATATCAGCAGGTTGTCCACGTTTTGGAAACCTAGTCTTTTTACAAAACATATATTAAAAACAACTGTGGAATTATTTATATAAAAAGAAAAAGGAATCTAAATAACAATCAAATTGCGAAAACTGTCATGGACTTAGTTTATAGTGAAAATAAAGTAGCTGTGTACATGTTTATTAAAACTAGTGAAAACTGAAAAGTGTGAATTGTTCATTAAACCTCATAGACAGTAGAGAACAAATAACCCCTAGACATCGAGAGACGTTTTGAAGAAATACCTCATGAGCTAGCCGGACATTATCAGAGGCCATTAATGAAACATTAATTAGCCCATCATTACACGCTAAATCAGTACCGGTAATAAAACACTGAATAGGCAAATAGGAACCAGAAAATAGGTTTACGACAACAGTCAATGTTAAGTGCGTCGTGGTATTGACTACCAATATAAGTTTGATAAGTTTATTTTCAATTTTCCATAAGGCCATATGGCCCATGAGGATATACAATGCATTATATATGGCGAGACAGTATATAGCATAAATGTACAAAACAATTAAAACAGCGGAGAAGGTTTACAAATAATAACATTAAAGTCTCGCTATTAAGACCACTTTGGGGACCTGAGAGAAGTGGTCTTATTATCGAGTCGGTCTTAATTCCGAGACCCGTGCTAGCCTTCAATCAATTTCTCATCTGTTGTAATGGGTTATCATTAGCTATAATAACCCTGTTGAAAAGGTAAATTATGGAAAAATACTAAAAATGGCATCCATTTTATTCTACTATAACATAATTTGTTTACATAATTTTCATGTTAGTGCGATATAAAATGAATTTAAACTCGAAAGTATACAGTGCAATTTTTCTTTCAAGCTGTTTGCATAATTAGCAACACTGAAATCCTACTGTACACGATTTATTTTTGACAGTTTTTTACTCGTAGCCGTAATAACGTACCTATCCGAAATTGGGCATTATTAACCTCTATTCGTCTTTCATAACGTATTTCTTTAATTTTGTCTGCATTAATGATACAAACATTGAAGTATATAATAACTTTCCTTTAATTACTTATAGCCTAAAGTTTATTAATATTAATTTTTATAAATTGTACCGCAAATCGTTCACACCTTGATGACGATTGTCGTATTATGTTGTTAACTGGTGATAATTGGTAACACGTGTCATTTTAGTAAACAGTTAATGGTCGTCTTTTGGGGTCCCACTTTCATTGTAAAATGGGAATTCGGACCCGAGAGAGTTGTCGTAATACGTAGTAGCGGGTCGGCCGTAATATCGGACCTTACGACAATTGAATTATATAGCAAAAAGTCGGGACCGGAAAAAAGCGGTCGTAATATCGATTTGCCCGCAAAAAAGGGTCGGTCGCAAAGCGAGACTTTACTGTACATGTTGAAAATATCCTGATAATAACAATGCATCTGTAAATAAACAGTAGCATACAAAAAAACTTGCTTAGGTAATTTATAATAGATTTGTGTCGTCCTAATTAGTTAGTATATGACATCAAATATTTTTTTACCGAATTCCTCTTGGGTATAATTTAAATTTTACAATGAAAAAATTTACAGCGGTTATTATTTTATTTTCTTATTCTCTGAAATTAAATTATATTGTGTTAAAGATACTAAACTAAAAATACAAAGACAGTACCGAGTTTCATTTAGAATAGCATATCTGTAAATTTTTCTAATCCTTATGTAAAATATTTTGAATTTTGAGTACGACATATATTGTAAATTACGAGTAAAATGTAACACTATACCCATGTGCAATTTCACATCTTACAATATGAAATCCGTATGTCTATTTTATAAAGTAAACTAGCTCTTAGTTATAAAGATATTTGATAATTGCATGCAAACACATACTCAAAAAATAACTACTATAAATAATCGCAACTGCACTTATACTGTATGAAATACACCTACTTAATTCTCAACTTTATTTTATCAAAAGTAAGTAAGGGATGACTTGAACTACAATAATATCTTGATCTTGTCGAAACGAAAAACAAGATCTTGATCTTGTCGAAACGAAACACAAGATCGACATATTACTTATACACCCATACACCCATTGCAGTATAAATCAAATTAACTACATTATTCTGTATCAACGTGCAATAAAGTGTGTAAATGTACAAACTGGGTGACTCACAAAACATTAGTGAGTTCATTAACCTTTGTAACCAATGTTTATACAATTAGTGTATACAGCAGGAAGGATGATAGTGTATATCATAACTATTGAATTCTGAAAAGCTTTATAAAACATGATGTAACATACAGTACTTAACATGTATGATAAAGTTGACGTTGTCAGTACGAAAGCACAGGGTCAAGAAATGAAATTCAGAAAATGGATAATATTTCACTTTTAATTCTTGTAAATGTATCTTTCAACGTTTATTTTTGATCAATTATACCTGTAATTACCTATCAACTAACATTCACATATCAAGAAACATACACAATACCCGTACACTAACTTTCAATAACTATAAAGCTACATAACTATTACAGTCTGCTTATGAACGATATAGTCCCTCCTAAGCTGAAAAGTACTAAATACAAAATTTGCAAGGTTACGAGTTAATTTTTCTTTATCTGTACTTAACAGTTCTAATAATTTTTGCATATTTGGGCGTCTCCAATAATAGGACGGGATAAAACCTTTTCTCAATTCAGCATATACATTACATTCTAATATAAAATGAAATTCGTCTTCTAAAATACCACATGTATAACAAATTCTTTCGTTTATATGTGTACTATTTGGTTTCGTAAAATCTACCAGTTTCAATGTGTAATCTATGAGAGGACACTCTCACACGTGCTAGTTCGCAATAAAATTTTTAACATTAACTAAACTGAGGTATGGTTGCAGTTTAAAACATGATATTTGTCTGTAAAATAACGCTCTACTAGAATCCTCTAAACGACTTAACCAGTTTTGAACAAAATGAGTAGATTAAACACTTTATATACATATTTGTTACTTTTTGCATGCATAATTTTTATCCAATATTTCAAAATATTATAATGTCGAACTGCTTGAAAGGAAACTCTACCAAGCTCTCCATAAACAAAATCGTTTTGAGTGCTTTTTTTCACACCTAAAATGCTTTTGCAAACTTGCATATGAACTCTTTCTATATTGTTACCTGTAACAAAACCCCATACTTCGCTACCATAATTCAAATAGGACTAATCAGTTTATCAAATAACTCTAGTCTATGCACAACAGAAATATTAATAAATCTATAGAGAAATTTATTCATTTGGAATATAGCTTTCATTGCTTGGCCTGCCATAGTTTTTTGTGCTTCTGCAAAAGACCCTCCGGTTGTGAATACTATATCTAAATATGTGAACTTACTAACAAATTCAATAACAGAATCTTTATACATAAAAATACAATTTTCAGGTACTCTACCACCTCTTCTAAAGATCATTACCTTTGTTTTAGTAGGGTTTACACTAGGTTTCCACCTATCACAGTAGGCTGAAAGAATAATTAGACTTGTTTGTAACTCTTCTTTGGTATTAACAAATACCACAATAACATCAGCATATAGAATTAAAAATACTTTGAACATATCAACATCTATCCCAGGTACATCACTGTTGATAAAACTGTCTTCTAAATCATTTAACTAGATGGGTGTTCAGTGGAACACTTGTGTCGCCCTTGGGTACTCTGTTAGAATAACTAAAAAGGTAAACAAGAGCCTGCTGGAAAAGACAGCATGCTAGTCAAAGTACAACAAGACCTGCCCTGCTCCAATTTTCTCAGTGCTGGATAATTAATTATAAGCCAAGTTAAACAAGAGGCCGAAGTGAAAAAAATTTGACTGGGGCAGGGCAAGTACCTAGTCATATAAGATGAAAGAAAAAATTGGGTCAAGTAGTTATGCATTTATGTATTATAAAAAAAAGTCTGAATGGAATATCCTTGACACTTTTTGAGACATGGACATAAAGAAAAAAGGTTAACAAAGAAATTTTAACTTGAAAAAGGGGCATAACAGTGCAAAAATAAATTTGAGGGTTATCTGCCCTTGAGAAATGGTGTTGTCTTAAGTGATACAATTGTAAGCATTACAACTGGAAAGTTTGATAAAGAAACATTAAGAAATGGCATAGTTATAGCCAATGTTAAGTTTTCATGACAAAATCTAAGTACAAAAAGGGGCATAACTCTGTCAATTGTGACCTTGACCTACACATTTTGGCATCATCATGACCCTGTTGTCGTAAGCAATATAATTTGAAAGTTTGATGTTGAAATGTTCAGAAATGGCAAAGTTATTCCCAACGTTAAGTTTTCATGACAAATCCATGTATAAAAAGGGGCATAACTCTGTCAAATGTGACCTTGACCTAGAAATTTTGGCATCAACCCGACCCTGTTGTCAATTAAGCAATACAATTTGAAAGTTTGATAAGATAATGTTTAGAAATGGCAAAGTTATAGCCAACGTTAAGTTTTCGTGACGGACCGACGGACCGACGAACCGCCGGACCGACGGACAAAGCGATCCCTATGTATCGCCTTTTCTTCGAAAGGGCGACACAAAAACATAGAAAAAAGGAAAGGAAGATAAACACTCTCCTTGACGAACTCCAAGTGTACATACATATTCATCACTTAGTTCATTACAAAACTTTACTCTTGCTTTTTCTGACGAATACATTGAACGTATGACGTTTAAGATGTGACCACGTATGCCAAGCTTAATCATGTTAATGTACCCATATTCGATCTAAAACCTGCTTGGGCCTCAATATAAACACTGTATTCTTCTGCCCAATTTGACAGTCTATTATTTAATATTCGGGTAAACAATTTTCTAAGAACGTTTAACAAAGTTATACCTCTGAAATTATTGACATCATTTAAGCTACCTTTTTTTATGTAACGGAATAACGAAACCCTCCGACCAACTTTCTGGAAAATAGCCTGTCTCAAAAATTTTGTTAAATAATAAAAGTAATGAAGGCATGAGCATCTGTTTACCATGTATAAGAAATTCATTTAAAAAGGCATCTGGAACACCACTTTTACCAGATTTGAGCTATTTAATAGCTTTTGTTATTTCTAGTTCACTTATTTTTACATTCAATTCCTCAAACATAATGCTAAATTCTTCCTTTTCATACCTTTCAATAAAATATATTACACCTTCATCTGGTGTATAAAATGGATCATCTGGGTTATTCACAGACTTAGAATAATGAGCAAAAGTATTTAATTATACATTTGACTGCATAACACCAGCAGTCCCTTTTAACATATTCCAATAGAGTTTTGCTTTTTTAAATCTAGCTTGTGTAAGTTTCAAAGACTCGGCTTTGTCAAAACCATATCTACATTTCCTACTGCATATTTTATATTGTGATCTGGCATTTACTAAACTAATTCTATTTTCTTCGCTTTTATTTAATATAAATATAAATATTTACAGGTATCTAGGGGAAACATTGATGTGTTAGTGTTAAAATCAATCTTATTATTTTTCAGTAACGTTAGAGTAGTATATATTATAAGAGTCACAGGTGCGGATTGAGTTTGGTAGCTGTTTCTGTCCGAACGGAGAGAGGACAGACACAGCAATTAAATTTAACTGTGCTGTGATGTGACTCTTATAATATATACTACTTAGGTACTTGCCTTGCCCCACTCAAATTTTTTTCACTTGGGCCTCTTGTTTAACTTGGCTTATAATTAATTATCCAGCACTGAGAAAAGTGGAACATGCTGTCTGTGGACAGGTCTTGTTGTACTTTGACTAGCATGCTGTCTTTTCCAGCAGGCTCTTGTTTACCTTTTTAGTTATTCTAACAGAGTACCCAAGGGCGACACAAGTGTTCCAATGAACACCCATCTAGTTTCTAGATTGTTTGACTCACTGGTATGGTCAGTCATTGGGTATGGTACAGCTTTTTGGGGAACTCAGACATGTACGTGCATTGAATCAATACAAAACAGAGCGATGTGTTTGTTTCTGGGTGTATCAAAATATGCTCCGTCAGCTGCTGTAGCCGGGGAAATGGGATGGTGGCCTACATCAGTGAGACAAATAATAGCTTTTACTAACTATTGGTATAGAATATGTAGTATGTCAGCAAAACGAGTCAGTTACAGAATTTTTGATTATTGTTATAAACAAAGCAAAAATAAGTGTAGAATTTGTCAAAAATTCAAGCAGATAAGATGTGAAGAGCTTGGTAGTCAAACACTAAACTTATCCAAGAAAGGTATGTTAGATTAATTACTGAATTTTCCATGAATGAATACATTGTTAAATGGACAACTGATGTGAATGCTCATCAAGGTCCGAGCAAAAGAGGTAGAAATAAGTTACGTACATACAAATTGTTGAAAACCAATTTTGAAACAGAGGTTTATTGTAAAACTATCATATCACGTTCACATAGAGCCGCTATGGCTAAATTTACAATAGGTGTAGCACCAATTCGTATTGAGACTGGAAGATATGAAAGGTTAGATATATGTGAAAGAATATGTCCATTTTGTAATGAAAATATTTAAGATGAGAGACATGTTATCGTGAAATGTTTACTATTAATGATTTACGGCAAGAACTATTCAGGAAAGCATCAGATATAGAATCAGAATTTATGCATTATTCTGAAAATGATAAGTTTTTATTTATTTATACAAACAAATCGCTTGTTCGTTTTACAGCCAAAATCTGCTTTTATATTTTAAGAAGAAAAAAAATGAGTTTTTATATAAATAATATGGTTGTACCTTAAACTTGTATGTTAAATAGCTCTAGACAATTTCAGTAAAGCTACACGTATGATATCGGTGTCATTAGAGCATAGTAGGGAACCTACAAATTACTTCATAAGAATTTTATCTCAGACTCCATTTTAGTATTTTACGCTGTTTTGAAGTAATATAATACATGTATGAATGGCACTGGTATTATAGGGCTACTATAATAATATATTTTAGTTCAGATTAACAACAAACAGGAAGTCTATATACCTATGTTCTGTATTGTACATTATCAGTTTTGTAGCTTTTATCTTGCTGTAAGATGTATAACTGGTTATAATTCAAACTGGTTAGACATAGCTCTTTTTAAGTCCAATAGTCTTGAATTTTAACACACTATTTAATAATATAAGGTTATGTTGAACTGTAAATGTACTAAATGTTTTAAAGGAAACATACTCAAGTGTGAAGAAGTTAAATTATCATGGCTAGGTCTGATCTGCTAGAAATACAATATTTCTTGTTTTACCAATCTTTTATCTACAAATATATCACAGTCTCTTATAATTCAAATGTGAATGACATTGTACAATTTATTACATGTTTTATCGTTGTATATATGTATGTATTGATGTACAATGATGAGACTATAATAAAGAATAATTGGATAAGACTGTTAATTGTCGTTTGATCTTCGAAGACCAGTTATACTTGGTTGGTTTCAAGTTTCTAATTTGCATGTCATAAAAAAGCCGCATGCTTTATAATAACCTGTCAGATATTAATGATATTAATTAACTGCTTTATAACAAAGTTATAACAAAGTCACCCAATCTAACGCCTATTACAATTACACCAAATTTAGTAATTCGCATTGTAAATCTGTGATGTGAAAACATTTTTGGCGGAACATGTGCGGAACAAATGCGTACTAATTATTTATTTTTGAAAAATACAGAATAAGCAATCAATTTATTTAGCATATTTTCATGGAATAAACAGGCATTCCTTCGATTATCTTACCTATTGCAGTCGCAATTAATTTAGATGAACTTATATCATCACAGCCTAAATGGTCACGTGATAAGATGGCGCACTCCATCGGTCGGCCGATGACTGAAAAATCACTACTTTTGGTTAACCGTTTCAAAGTAAATATTCTTTCAATATTCATAAAAATTTCAAAACTTAACAACAAATGCACAAACTTTATTATGGTGTCGGTTGAATTTGTGACTTTCGTTTCCCTTTAAGCTCACCTGAACACGAAATCCTCCAGGGTGTACTTTTATGATCATTGATTGTCCGGCGTGCGTCGTCAACAGTTTGACTTGAACGACTCCTCCTCCTATACAGCTAAAGCAACTTTGATGAAACATTCGCATGAAGCCTAACTAAAGTTGTTCAACAAATTAAATTCCAAGCAGAATTCTGGTTGCTATGGCAACAAGAAGGAAAAACTTTTAAAATCTTTCTGTAAAATAGTACTAAGCCCTTAGCCTTAAGATTTGGTTTGTAGCATTGTCTAGTAGACCTCTATCAAGTTTATTCAAATTATGCCCCTAGAGTCAAAATTGGCCCTGCGTCGGGAGTCAGTTGATTTACATAGGCTTATAAAGGGAAAACCTTACAAGATCTTCTTGTCTGAAACCACAAGGCCTTGAACTTAGATATTTTTATGGAGCATTAGCTATAGGTCCTCTACCAATTTTTTTCAAATTAAAGCCCTTGGGTCAAAATTAGCTCTTCCCCGGAGTCACTTGATTTTAATAGACTTATACTATTGTATGAAAAACCTGAAAAAAACTTGTCTGAAACGACAAAGCCAAGGGCTAAGAGCTTTTTGCATTGAGCATCAGCTAGAGGTCCTCTACCAAGATTGTTCAAAATATGCCCCTTTGGTCATTAATGACTGGCCGCGAGGTCACTTTTACATAGGCTTATATAGGGAATACTTTAAAAATCTTCTTGTCTGAAACCAAAAGGCCTCTAGAACTTAGACAGTTTGCATGGAGTATCAGCTACAGCTCCTCTACCAAGTTTTTTTCATATTATGTCCCTCGGGTCTCTGCATTGGAAAAGATTAGCATATAATTTCAAAAAGTTATAGATAACAATAATTTGTGAAGGTATTCGTCAGTTTTTCTAAGAAAAAAAATTAGTGGAGGTTAAATATTCATAACTTCTTAATTATATTATCTCCCTTTATAAATTATATCACGCATTCTACGTACTATGTCGAAATGAACTGTAAAATGTTATTTTTTGAAATGTTGTTAATTTTATAAATCGTTGTCGTGTTTTGCCGCGGAAACGTCTATACTTAACTTCCCCGCTTTTTTAATGACGTTACGTCATATGTTTATGTGAATGTCAACCGTTTTGGCCGAAGATATGTTACAATACATTAAAAGCACTACCGAGAATTAAAATGGTTTACTAGACATTAAAGTTGTTATTTCTTAAACTTTTTCTCATAACCTACTACACAAGGAACATTTATAACGTTTCAATATACAGATTTTCAACGTTGACTTTAGCTGACACTGACCTTGAACTACTGACATACTTTTAGTTTAAATAACTTGATTGAAGTTTTAGTTATAGTTTCATATGTAAATTAACCGAAATTGACCTTAACCTACTGACATACTACCCTTTTTGCTGCTTTTAGATTTAAACTTTAAATATAATCTTTCATGCAGATATCAACTTTGACCCTCGTCGACATTGACCTTGATCTACTGACCTTTTATTGTTTTCGCAACTTCAGTATGGAAATGTGACTTCTACTTATAATTTTGCATGTAGATTTCAGCAGTGACCTCAGCTGACAATGACCTAGACATAATTTCTTGTTTTTGCAGCTACAGTGTGGAAATTTGAATTATAATTTTCTTTGGAAATTTCTACTAAGACCTCAGCTGACATTAACCTGATACTGCTGACCTTCTTACTGTTTTTAGAGTTGTGTCTATAAAATTTGGACAAGATGTACAATTTTCAGATTTCAGCTCCAACATTGGATAAAGTTACCTCGACCCTTCGTTGGCCTTGCTGTTGTGATGTTGATATTAGCTTGGCGATATAGGATATCATGTTGCCCTCTTGATTTTTTTTGTGTTTGTCATTTTCAATTTTTAGTAACATGTGAATATGTATGTTTTGTATACAGTATTCTCCTTTAAAGGCTACTGGGTTGTGATCATTTCGTGTCCGTCTGTCTGCCAAACTTTGGCTTGTGTACACAACGGAATTGCATTTTTCACTGGATCGTCATGAAACTTGGTTAGACTGATTGTCATCACTTTTTTTTTAAGTTTGTATGTCTGATCTCGAAATCTGTGTCACATGTTGAATCTGAAAATAACAACAACAACATATGAGCAGTGTAAGCTATATTTTGGGCCCAATCTTCATGAGCTTTGGTCAGAGAATTCCTTTCAGAAAAAAATCTTAACTTTGGCATGTGCAGTTTAGAAAGAGTCATTAAATCAAATCTTTAAAAAAACCCTTATGAACACTTATGAGGCTACAATTTAAAGCCAGGTGTTCATGAAATGTTTATCATAAGATTTCTTTGTTGATAAAATTTGAAATTTGAATGGGTCATTCCAGACCAAAAATAAGTCGTAGTAGTTTTTAATATCTATATAATTTAAGAGCTGGCAAAAAATCTCCATTTGTTGCAAATATTTCCTCTATGATTGATATAGACCCCATCTGTTGTTTTTCTTTATACATGTACTTTAATAACAGACGTATGTTAGCAGTTTTCCTTTTCAGCTTTTTTTTATCAGGAACTCATTTGTAACTGATTTTGATTATACCTTGGGGAATATCCCCAACACATATTTGATTGGAAAATAGCCGTTTTCTGAATTCCAGTTAACACTTTCTTTCTTACAGTTTTGATCAATTTATATTCTATTTTAAATACAAACCTGGTTGTCACATTTGTAAAACTTGATATTTACTTATGTTTCTGATCTCAGAAAAAATGATTTTATGCATAATAATGTTTTGTTTTTCATATAAATCCTATGTTTCTTTAATTTCATTTGTGCAGAGGGTGCCTCTGGTTAGCAAAGGCTTGTTGTCTATTTGACTTTATCTTTTTAAGTGAAACTTGGCAACGAAATAATCAAAACTATGAAATTTGTAGATATAAAAGTATATGTTTACCCCGTCCTGAATCTTTAAACAGTAGGCGTGGTCATGGTGGTGTTGCACTTTTCATTCATGAATCTTTAATTGGCGGTATTGATATTTTGGAACAAAATGAATCTGGTAGCATATGGATAAAACTTAAATCTGATTATTTCGGTTTTGATCATGACATTTATATTTGTTTCATATATATTCCCCCGTCGAATTCCACCTATTTTCATTCTCATGAGAAAGGATATTATTTTGAAGAACTCGAGACAAAGGTGCGTCACTATGAGCTTCTCGGACGCGTGGCAGTGATGGGTGACCTGAACTCACGTTGCGGAAGCGAAGTGACGTCATAGAGAATCCAGACATTTACGAACGCTTTATCAACACTGTTGATTTTAATATTTCGGATTATAGTGATACGTTTTTTAATAAATAGATACTCTATGGATAAAACAGTTTAATGTGCATGGTAATAAATTATTGGACTTGTGTTTAGGCTCTAATTTTTAGGCTGAAAATTGCCAAAAGCAGAGTTGCTGGTCAAAATTATATGACTGGTAATTTGACTTTTATTTCGCCTTTAGGGAATAGTTTAATAGATTATTTTATTGCCGATCATCGTATATTTCATTATTTAAATTTTTTTATTGTAAACGATATGTTAACTCTTTCACATCATGCTCCCATTCAGTGTGATTTATTATGTTCAATTAAAGATACTGTTAATGATACAGAGACCAGAAGAGTAACAAGTTTAAAATGGGATAATGACAAAAATGATCTATATAGAGACAATATTCTTTTGAAGTTGTCTGTTATTGAAACTATTGTAAACGATGTTATACATGAGAATATAAATATTGATAGTGGTATAGATTCTGTTTCAAATAATTTGTATGAGAGTGCAAATGATTTATTTGGTATATCAAAAGTTTACAAAACTTATAAATATCGTAGAAAGTTTAGAAGCGAATGGTTTGACCAAAATTGTGAATCTGCTAGGCGTGACTTTGTACGTGGAAAGAGAAAATATAATATTGATAAATGTCGTTTAAATAGAGCTATGTTGGTAGATAATAGACGTTTATATCTCATTGCTAAGCGTAGGGCTAAAATAAAATTTCATTTATCTCAAAAAGGAAAAATGCATACTTTAGCTAAATCATCACCTAAAAAGTTTTGGAGTGAAATTCGAAAATTTAGAAGAATTTTTGAATCATTTTAAAACTTTATTTAGTAATAGTGATATTTTTGTTGATGATGATGTTGAGAATTTTGTAAACAATAATGATAACACATTTACAGAAGTAGATATATTAGATGTATATATAAGTTTAAACGAATTGTATAAAGCTGTATCATTGCTGAAATGTAACGAGAGGGCCATGATGGCCCTGGATCGCTCACCTGAGTACTTTGGCTGTAGGTTTGCTGTTAAGCAGTATTTCATTTTTTAATTGAAAATATGTAAGTGCCTACAAACAAATATGTAAAATATCAGTCAATAAATAAAGGCTCTATGACAGAAAGTAGAAATATCTATCATAAGCTATGGTGACCTTGACCTTGACCCAGTGACCTCAAACCCTACCCATAGGTAGACGTCCATGCAAGGAACCTATATACTAAATATCAAAGATATTGGTCTATAAATGAAGGCTCTATGAGGTACAGTAGATAAATCTATTTTTTAGCCTCCGTGACCTTTAACATAATCTAATAATTTCAAAAAGCTTGATAAAGCTTGCCTCATGCCAAATTATAAAATTCTAGGCCTTGTGGTTTTAGACAAGAAGATTTTTAAAGATTTTCTTCTATACTGCTATTTAAAACTTGTGACCCCTCGGGCAAGGCCAATAGTGACCCCGGGGACATTTTTCAAACAAACTAGGTAGAGGTTCACTAGACAATGCTGCATACCAAATATCTAAGCTGTAGGCATTGAGGTTTCCAGTAAGAAGATTTTTAAAGATTGCCTTTTTTACATATTAAGGGCCCCCGGGGCAGGGCCAATTTTGACTCCGGGGCCAACATATAAACAATACTGGTAAAGGTTCTCAACACAATACTCCAGACTAAATATCTAAGGTCTAGTCCTATTAGTTTGGAAGAAAAATGATTTTTCATGTTTTTCCTATATAATTATAGGTAAACCAAGAGAACCCTGGGGCGTGGCTAATTTTGACCCAGGGGACATTATTTGAACAAACTTGGTAGACATCCACTAGACAATGCTGCATACTAAATATCTAAGCTGTAAGCATTGAGGTTTCCAGTAAGAAGATTTTTAAAGATTGCCTTTTTTACATATTAAGGGCCCCCCGGGTGGGGCCAATTTTGACCCCGGGGCCAACATATAAACAATACTGGTAAAGGTTCTCAACACAATACTCCACACCAAATATCTAAGGTCTAGTCTTATAAGTTTCGGAGAAAAATGATTTTTCATGTTTTTCCTATATAACTATATGTAAATCAAGAGAACCCTGGGGCGTGGCCAATTTGACCCAGGGGACATAATTTGAACAAACTTGATAGAGGTCTACTAGACAATGCTACATATTAAATATCTAAGCTGTAGGCATTGTGGTTTCTGAGAAGAAGACTTTTAAAGATTTCCTTTATAAGCCTATGTTAAATCAATTGACCCCCAGGGTGGGGCCTATTTTGACCCAGTGGCTTTGATTTGAAGAAACTTAGTAGAGGTCCACTGGACAATGCTGCACACCAAATATCTAAACTCTAGGCCTTGCTGTTTCTGACAAGAAGATTTTTAAAAGTTTTTCCTATATAACTCTATATAAAACAAGTGACCCCTGGGGCGGGGCCATTTTTGACCCAGGAGCCATGATTTGAACAAACTTGGTAGAGGTCTACTAGACAATGCTGCACACCAAATATCTAAACTCTAGGCCTTGCAGTTTCTGATAAGAAGATTTTTTAAAGTTTTTCCTATATAATTCTAAGTAAATCTAGTGACCCCTGGGGCAGGGCCATTTTTGACCCAGGGGTTATGATTTGAACAAACTTGGTAAAGGTCCACCTGATGATGCTTCATACCAAATATCTAAGCTCCAGGCTTTGTAGTTCTGGAGAAGAAGATTTTTAAAGTTCCAACTTTGAAAATCTATTTTTAGCTCCTGTGGCCTAGAAATGCAATGGACCTGAACCATTTGAACAATTTTGGTAAAGCTTCATGCAAGTAACATTCCTGCCAAGTTTCAGGAAGATTGGCCCAGCAGTTCAGGAGTAGAAGTTGTTTGAAGAAAAAGTTGACGTCGCACGCACGCACGTACGGACGGACGCCGGACGCCGGACATCAGGCGATCACAAAAGCTCACCTTGAGCACTTTGTGCTCAGGTGAGCTAATAAAAGTGGTGGGAATGATAAACTGATTCCTGAAATATTTATTCACTGTAAAGAAATTTTATCACCAGTACTTTGCAAATTGTTTAATTACATATATGCAAGCGGTGTGTATCCTTCTTCTTTGTCTAAGGCAATAATTGTACCAGTACCAAAGAAAGGCAATCTTGATAATGTTAATAATTATCGAGGAATCTCTTTGACAAGTATATTTTCAAAACTGTTTTTTTTTCTATCTTAGATGCAAGATCACGCAAATGGTCCGAGAATAACGATAAGTTGAATTCAACAAAGTCTGGTTTTAGAAAAGAAAAAAAGTACAAAAAATGAATCAGTAACTTAGTTTAAATATGTTTTTCACAACTGCAGCAAAAATTTCATGATGTAAGAACATCTTTTTTTTCATCGTCGGCCCATCTGTGAGTCAGTCGCTTTAAAGTAAATGGTGAATTGACTGATTATTTTGATACATTCATGGGTGTTAAACAAGGAAAACCTTTATCTCCGTTTTTATTTATTTTCTTTATTAATGATATGCAAGAATTTATCCGAAATGACAACATTGATGCTTTTACTATTGACCAATTACAAATATATTTGTTATTATTTGCTGATGATACTGCTATACAGTGAAGGTGGTTTACAATCTTTATTAGATAAGTTACTTGATTATTGTAATAAATGGGGAATTGAAGTTAATGTAAATAAAACTGATGTTATAGTATTCAAGACGGGCAATCGACCGCAAAATGTACATATAAAATATAATTGTACTCTACTTAAACAAGTCCGGAATTTTACTTAGTTTATACCAAATTTATTTTAGTTCGATTGTGTAGGAAGCTTTTAGCTTATAGACACACTCTCGAATCCGTTCCTTGAACTGACCAGTACTAAGCAATGAGTGTAAAGTTTTTTGCTCAAGGAAACAACGGCCCTGACGGAGTTTGAACCCGTGCGGCTAGCAATCCCTTGAATACTAGTCCGACGCGTTAACCACTCGGCCACGCCGCCACGGAATTTTACTTATCTAGGTATAAATCTTTCTGCAAATGGTTGCTTTTATCAAACGCAGAAGGCGTTAGCAAATCAGGCCATTAGGGCATTATTCTCATTGATCACTTTATTTTAAAATGTTAGACTAAATGTGTCGGATAAACTTAGACTTTTAAACTCTATGGTATCACCTATATTATTTTATGGATCCGAAGTGTGGGGTTTCCATAGTTCACCTGATATTGAAAAAGTGTAAAGTGTAACATCTAGTTTTTCCATGTATGGTGAATTTGGTGTTTTTCCATTAAGTGTTGTACGGAAAACTAGAATAATCAAGTACTGGTATAAGTTACGTAAAAATCCCGATAGTATACAATACAAATTATTAATGTTTTAAGACATACAAACAATTCATTGTTAAACAATAGGCTATTAATGTAAAAAATCTGTTAGCTGAGCTTGGATTGGCTAATTTATGGAATTGTGTTAATTTAACAAATGTATGTATTAAAGCTATTGAACAGAGAATATATGATCAATATTTGCAACAATGGTGTTCTAATATAGAAGATTCTAGGAAACTTGAATGTTATAAACGCTTCAAAACTAATTTTAATTTTGAACCCTATCTTATTGCTGTAGAAAATGATAGTCATAGAATAACTTTAAGTAGATTACGATGTTCTTCACATAAATTACAAATAGAGGAAGGTCGATATAGAAATGTTACTAGAGCGAATAGACTATGTAGAAAATGTATTCGAACCATATAGAATCAGAGTATCATTTTGTACTTATATGTCCATATTACAAGGAACTCAGACGAACCTTTATTCATAGACAATATTACACATGGCCAAATGTTTATAAATTTAATGCTTTAATGTCTTCAACACACAAAAAACTGTTGTCAATCTAGCGAAATTTGTATTTTTAGCTTTTAAGAGGAGAAATGACTAGCTTTGTATTAAACTTTATTCTTAATTGTGAACATGTATAATATTTTATTCATACTTTTCTGTAAATTTTGATTTGCCATTGTAAATATGTTGTTTTGCAAAAAACATGTAAAAGTTTACGCAATAAACTTAAATTGAATTGAAAATATCATAAACTTCATAAACCTTGTAAAGCGTCACATTTCATTTCAACCTTATCTTCACTTGAACTTAACTGTGATATAAAAAACCAATAGTGGTAAGATGTTCTCTTGTTTAGAGAGGATGTTATTAATCAGGAGAGTGCCGACTATATTTGGTATTTTCAGTTGTGGACTAGTTATTATTGACAATTAATTTCTTTTATCATTATTTCGTTTCACTGAATAAAAAATATTGAAATTTAACTAAGGTATAAATTTGAAAAAGCTACGAAATATTTCATGGGTATTAACTTGAAATATCATGTTTGATGATTCTCAACATTTTCTTTACATTCTGTCCCTTGAATCTTGCCCTACGCAGTAACCTCCCCTTCATTCAGGGACGTAACTGCTGTGTGGTTTGGTGCTAAATTTGAAGAAATTAGAACTTGTCAAATATCGGCTAATATGTTTTCGGTCATATATATCTGCCTTTTCCGGTTTCTTTTGAAGATACTTATTTAATAATGACCTCACGCTTGTGTTTTTATAGATTGGATATTAGACGGTTTGCTAACTGTACATTTCGTAAACTATGTTCTTCCGCACCTCGTCAATTCGCTACTGAAGCGCACCGAGAACGGTCAAGTGTATGAAGGCTAATTATAATTTATAATAGTTTATAGAAATTGTATGTGTGTTTATATTGGTATTTTTTTTTTTTACAAAGAAAAGGAATAAAACTGACAATGAACAGAGAAGCAGAGGTATGTTAGAACACAGTTATTGAATATTATATATGTAATGACAATATTATTATAGGTAATGACATTAGTTTTAACAACACGTTTGAACACTATACATAACGTCGGAGGTTTGTTTTCGTAACATAATAAATATATAAATATATTCAGATCAATAAAGGGTTACACAGTACCTCCTCAGATATTAAAGAATCGAAGCTTCAACAATTTATTATTAATATGCTCTGTTTTATGAAATTTGTTTTACATCGATGAAACAAATGGAAAATTTACCTTATGTAAACGATGTAGTATAATGTAGGACTAGTAAATAGATAACTAGTAAATTTAAAATGACGGACACCACGTCGGTAGCATGTAATCTAAGTTTTGCATGGATAACACATGACAAATGCTGGAATTTTATTACAAAGTCTTGTTATAATTCCTTGAATGTACATGCTGTACAGCCGTAAAAGAATATGGTCAAAAACTTTTCAGGAGGATTTGGCAGGCAGCCAGGGCGGAAATCAGAATGCGCATGCGCCAGAAGACAATATCTTTGACAAACTTGCAGAAATGGGGAATAGTACGATCTCTTCAGCCGGAAATCTAGAGATAAGTCAGCTGTCTAAATGTATGGCAACAATGACAGAAAGCATGAAATGCTTACAAAGAGAGGTCATCACCTTAAAACGGCGTAGTTCCCACAATCCAGATTACCCCCAGCGGAGTGTTAAAAAGCTGCGGAGTGACGAAGATGTATCAAGCTCTGAGGATGATCAGATTGATCGATATCTTGCACAGGAGAGTACCTCCGACGGGGAAGAAAATGAGTGGGATGAGATAGCTGGTGCGCTGGGAAGGCGCGGCATTTCAGGAAAATCTCAAGACATCATCATCAATTCCTGGAGACAGGGGACAAAACTCCAGTATAATACATATATTAAGAAATGGTTACATTACTGTGAAGGGAAAGCAAATCCCTTTAGTGCACCTGTAAATGTAGTACTAAGTTTTCTTACGCAGTTGTTTACACAAGGCTTAAGCTATTCTACACTTAACACTGCACGATCAGCAATAAGTAGTTTTCTCAGATTAACAGGAAATGTAAACATTCACAATGACGAGGTGATCACTCGATTTATGAAAGGTGTTTTCAATGAAAAACCTTCACTACCAAGATACAAAAATACCTGGGATGTAAAAATTGTACTACAATACTTAGGAACTTTAGTTACAGCTCCATTATTATCATTGTCATGCAAATTATGCATGTTGTTTCTTCTTGTGACAGCACAACGTTGTCAGACACTTCACGCTATCAAGTTGTCAGACATTCATTACCATTCTGAAGGCATTGCTTTAAATATTTCTCAACTAATTAAACAAAGTAGACCAGGTTTCCAAACGGAACCAATCATCATAAAGGCATACAAGTCAGATACAAAAATATACTTGGTTAAAACCTTGCAGGAATACATTGAAAGAACTAAATATCTCAGAAAAGATAATCATTTACTTATGTCCACTACGAAGCCACATGCCAAAGTTTCCAAACAAACAGTAACTCGTTGGATAAAGATACTTCTACATAAAGCAGGCATTTCAACTAGGTTTAAAGCACATAGCACAAGGTCGGCGGTCACATCATTTGCATATGAAAAAGGCGTTCCTCTTACGGAGATAATCAAAACTGCTGGTTGGAGTAATGAAAAGACTTTCGCAAAATATTATAATAAACAAATAATATCAAATACAAAATCATTACAGAGTGTAATCTTTGCAAACAGATAAAAAAAATGTGATACATATATGATAAATTGACAATATAAATAAATTTCCATGTTGGAAAGAAACAGAAATCCTTTTGTTGTTGTCACTGAATATTTTCCCAGAAATTGTCTCTAAATTATCTGTGGGGCTCATAAGGGATTTTATGTGTTGGATGAAATTGATTGATTAAACTAGACTTACCTTCGTAGAAGGGAAGGCGAAGGTTGATCATAATTTCATCCAACACAAAAATCCCTATGAGCTCACACACCCACCCATTTATACCCGAACCCTGGGTATCAATTTCTTTCAAAATATAGAATAATTACTCTTAAATATGACCACTCTTGGTGTGCTGATAAGCTGCGTTGTATATCTGTGTGAGCTCATAGGGATATTTGTGTTGGATGAAATTATGATCAACCTTCGCCTTCCCTTCTACGAAGGTAAGTCTAGTTTAATCAATCAATTATATAGATACAACCTCCGATAAACGCCACAAGGATCAGTGGTAAGAACGTTGATTCAGCACAAAACTTATTATCGAAGCAGCATGAGTACGAATTACACTGTCTATTTAAATGCACTAAGAGTTCTACAATTACAACAATTATTCTGTATGTGTAAAATTACATTAACCAACACGTTCACATGTTCAGAATCTTGTATGCCGACTTGATGCTGTGCATCAATGGTTTTCTTGTTTTATCCTTTTTTGTATGTCATACTTTGTTTTAGTCTCACAACTGTATTTGTATCTAAGCTGCAGATTTCATCTTCATAAAATTGTTGAACGTAATGATTAGATGATCCCTTTTTTGTTGAAATTTACTTGAAAGTCGAAGTACATCCACCCACTTGACAAAGGCTTCAGTATTAAAATGATTGCTTCAGCCCTATAACTGTATTTCCATATAAGCTACAACTTTCAACTTTATAGAGCTATTGATCGTAATGAGAAGATGACCCCTACTATTTTGTGGGATTATTCTCAAACCTGAAGGTTACATCTAACGAATACACAAACATTCTTTGATCAAGGGGCTTAAACCTTCAAAATCTACCTCGCTACAATGGTAAAATGATTGCTTTTGAAGTTAGTCAATTTGCTGAATAAAGTTTGTTTCTTCAAGGACTGTCTAGTTTTCAACCTTACGTCTGTGTTCAGTACCTAACAACTTCACTGCTCTAAACACCATGATTAGTACTGGAAAGTGAAATAGTACATGCCTATAAAATGTCATTGTTATTCAAAATCAAGGTCAATGTCTTGCCTATTAAAGGAAAGTTTAAGCAATGATAATGTCTTATTTGTGTTTTCATTTTTGTTTCTTATGTTATGTATGAGGATTACAACGCTAATCCGTGTATTTCTTCATCGCCAACATTTTCGTTAGTGTTAGTGTTAATGTTGATGGTTTAATGGATATCGTATCATGAATAACTCTTGTGCTTTCAGACATAAGTGGCAACTGAAGCTTCAAAACAATTCACCTAGTGACTTGTATTTCTTTACCATCTTAGTTACGTGAATATTTTTAACGTGTCAACATTAAACCTAGTGATCCTATTTAATGACCCAGAACGTACACAGCTTCAAACGTAAGGTAAGATGGCCCCATTTTTACTTTACTAGAAATCATACCCACATAAGTATGAACACTAGCGCTCCTGGTAACTTTGGAAAGATTTAATGACAATGGATAAACAGGAAAAAGGTCTTAGCTCTAGCAGTGCGCAACGGGTTTTTCAGTACTTTCAGAGCTTTCATTAATTGTCAGAATCCCTAGAAGATCTTTTGTGCGAACAAAAATAAGAGATAAATTTAACAAAAATCTCATAAATATACAGCAATTTGTTCAATGAGTTTGGTTTCTCTTTTGCATTCTTTTATGTTTTCCTTCTTTTGTTTTTTCTTTGTTTCTTTTTTCTTTTTTTTTCTTATTTGTTCTTTCTTTCTTTTGTTCTATATTTTTTCCTTTATATACTTCTTAATTTTATTCTTAAAATCGATCAGTTTCTCATTTCATTTACTCATCCAGTCATCAAACGAATGAATTAGTACTTTTAGAACACAGGGCGAAGAAAGCCAAAATATTCGCTTTTCAGTTACAAATAAGTTCCTTAAATATTACAGGATTAATACGTTACAGATTCCAGTGCAATCTGTAATAGATATCTTTAAAGTTTTCAGAACCCGTTACCTTGTGAAAGGCATGTGAGTTTTACAAGCGTTATCAATCCTTTTCAACAGATAAAATTTTGTATATTGGTTTTATCGAAAGTCATATTGTAATTTATAACAACTTGACAGATAACGTGAAAGGAAACCCGGTAGAGGAAAATCGTTATCAGGACTTCAAAAGAAGATTAAGATGACCGGGTCAAGGGCGTATACAAACGGGAAATTTTAGAGGTCTCTTGTGTATATTTATGCCTCGTGTAAAATTACAAAAAAGTCGATGGTAAATGAATTACTGAAGAAGCAATTTGTTTGTCATTAGTCTAGATAAAAATCTGATCGGTAATTTCATACACAGGATATATAATCTGTTTAACCAACACTTGAAATTAGTGGTAAAGGAAAGTGTTATCCCTTGAGGAAAGTCCTTGTCAGAAATATTAGAATTTAGGTCTCAAAAATTGTGCGAAGACCTTGGTGTAAAAACCATAGTGTAAATACACTGTATAACTCCATAATATGAAATACATGTTGCCTAATTTCTAACTAGTGCAAAAAAATGACTGATGTTCTTAAGGTTGCCCCTGGAAACCCTCTACGCACATGAAAATTTCTCGTATCCTTGTTTACATTTCACTGTGTTCATAGTTTGATGACTGTGTAAGAACACTTCAAATGAATAACCCTTGATAAACAAATACTGCAGTTTTAAACAGCCTGGATTACAAAACAAATTAATATTCAAGTTCTTGTAACCTGGAAATTTGGACCACACTGATGATAGTATGTATTTCTATTCATTTAAATATACTTGAATAAGACAAATGTAAGGGATTTAAAGCACATTGACTGAACACTTCGTTATTTGGAAAAAGGAACAGCTGCTGATTGTTAATAGCAAAAAGGGGCTTTGATGACTCGTGTGACAAGACTATGACTGCCAGGAACTACACGCCAGTGTCAACGGTGTATGAATACTACGAAAAGATGGTAAGTGATAATATTACCATGTCCTTAGACTGGAGTACAGTAATAAAAGTTCTCAATATTGTTACCCCGAAAATGCATGCTTTTATTGCTTTTTACTGGCATTTGTTTGACATGGTGTGTGATTAGTTATGTTTACAATTGAGGAAATGTTCTGTCATAGTAGACCATGTTCCGAAGTCCTCCGTGGTCAGCATGCCTTTGAAAATTCTATTAGTGTTCAAAAATTTTGAAAGTGTGACTTTGTGATACTGTAATTTCCATAAAAAGAAACTTTTTTTCTTTTTTGTCTTGTGGTTTGTATGTACCATCTGCATCGCTATATCATTCATTGGGGACTGCTGATACCCAGGGAATTCCTCTAGGGTTCTTCCAGATTTAAATGATACGGACGCATGTCTTGAATGTAGTTTAATGGGGTGTCTTTTTAGCGCTGCCAAATAATTTTATTAGATGTTCTTACGAACATGAATGTCCGTAACAGAAAGATGCAATGCATCTTTAAATACACAATCCAGAGCGGGATTCGACTCCGATCTTAGCGCATCGAAGACCAACACTCTAATCACTAAGCCAAAGAATCGATTCTCTGACGCAGTTGTCAGAGGTTGTATTTATACAAGTATAGGAAACCGTTTCGCTCCCTTGCACAAAAGGGCTGCAAAAGCTAAAGATAGAAAAAAAGCATCTCCTCCTAAACAGCGTGGTAATTTTCCACCAAAGTTCATGCAAATATTCCTTACAGAACCCTCTATCAAAATTGCTGAAACGGTTCTGCTTCATTAAACAACATGGCCCCCAGAGCTAAAACTAGATTTTCGTCAATATTTGGCTTCAAATGACATCGTCTCTCATACCCTTTAGCTATTTTCTTTCAAGCTTTACAGAAAGGTTCCTTTTACTGACTTTTTTTCTAAAATTGCTCAAACCGTCCCGCTCCATTGCATATAAAGGCTACAATAGTCTAAGAATAAATTCAAACAACATCTCCAACACAAGATGGCCATAAGAGCTAAAATAGATTTTCGTCAATATTTGGCCCCAGATGACATCTCTTCACAAGCTGCTTACTCAAAATTGCCTCTGCCATATGGGTTTTATTTGCATTAAATATGAGATCTTTGAAAATCTTTAATTAGAAAATGTAATACTGCATCTGACGTTTACTTAATAGCAGACCCAATGCCAAAGTACTGAGGTGAGTGATCCAGGGCCATCATGGCCCTCTTGTTAATAGTATAGATAAATAGTTCATGTCACTCAAGATACCCACTATATAACTGGGTACACCATTAATTGTACTTACATTAAGTATTTTGCTAAATTTAAGTTACAGTTAAGATATTCGAACTAATGAAATGGGTAAATATCGCTTGTTTCCGTGATTTTCCGTTTCTCATATTCAACAAATGTCGACAATAAACGCCGTTATTTAAGAAGCAACGTAAAAGTGGTTTCTCAGCGGGAAATAAAACAGCGATGGAGACAGGCTATACAGTGTACTTTTGATATATTTTTTCAACTGAAATCGTGATTTCTGTTCGAAAGAAAGAAATAAACGTAACTGTAATATCTTGGGAAGTTCTTGGACAGCATGGGTAAAATAAAGTAACACTGTTTAGTTCTGTTACTAAATCTATTCTAATTTGATACTACAAGAGTACACGTTATAATACAAGGTGAAAGTAGGCGGAGCTTATCAGCTATTGGCTTGTGCAAGCTGACCAGTAGAGAGTTAATCCATTACATCCGCCTTTTTCTCAGAAGGATAATATGCTATAAATTTAAACAGTTCATAAATTCTAGAAAGATCCCTGTAAAGAAAGCATTGAATTGATACGCGTGTCATTCCGATTGTAAATGGTAATTTATCAAAGAGGTGTTAAATACACTAGCAATAAACGAAGATAATTGTAAACATTTCTCAGGAAATGTGGCTGGCTAATTAATGTTAATGATTATCTGCCAAAATTTGAATGACTGAGTTAATAGCCATTTAATCCAGAATAATCACATTTTGTGGTCTGTCATTACTTTTCTCAGCACTAAGATCTCAAGTATAGGTCAGTTTGTTTTCATTGAAAATATCTCTGACAGTCTAGTTTTGATAAAATGGTCGGATCTGGGACAGGTGCCTTCTCAATATGTCATTGTGTCTAGATTTCAGTTTTACTTGATTTCCCTTTTGACCTATAACAGTATATATTTCATTACTCCATTTCGAATCTAATTTTCCACAGTTCTTCTTCAGAACTAAAACTCTTTGTCCAAGTCTGTATGATATGATGCGGGTATTTGCCCGTCTGTCTGCGTATTTTTTCATTTTAAGTTTTTGAGAAGAGTCCTTCATAGTCATTTTTCTTTTTCACAAAGTGTGGTAGTTTGTTTCTAACTGTCCTATTAAACAATAATTTTGTAGGCGTGGCGTCTGTTGATGTGTGTGGGGTAGTCCTGTGCGTCATTAGGAATTTGTAGATTTCGATACGCCAGTTTTTCTTTCCTACAACTGCAGTTTTAATGCAATTTGATAACGTTTTGTTAAAATTTTCAACTAATCCTGCGGCTTGCGGATAGTAAGGTGCAACGCGGTGATGCTTATTCCATTTGCTGTGAAGATGTTTGTAAGTTCTTGAGATACAATATTTGGTGCATTATCCGTTTTGATCACTAATGGTAATCCATGTGTTGCGAATATATTCATTAGCCTTTGAATAATGGCACGTGAAGTGATTGATTTCATGATTTCAATTCTTTCACATTTTGGGGTTGTTTGGTGTTCAATACAGCCTTGATCTTTTCATCATGCGGCCTGAGTCCATTAGCAGTGAGAGTATGACCCATGAACTTTATTGTTGTCTTGCAGAACTCACACTTTTCTTTGTTGAGGGTTAAGTTTTTCTCTCGAAGACGGTGTAGAGCTTTACGCAAAGTTGCATCATGCTCGTCTTTGGTATTACCATATATAAGTATGTCGTCCGAAATGTTTTTGCAATTCGGAATGTCTTGAAGAGTGTGTCGTATCACACGTTGGTAGACTTCTGAGGCATATGATATTCCAAACATTAGTCGACCATAACGATAAATTCCATCATTTGTGAGAAAGTCGTTATTTCTCTGGATTGTTCGTCGAGCTCTATCTGATGATAGCCCATGTTTAAGTCAAGTTTGGTGAAATATTTTGCTCCACCCAGTTCTTCTAACGTTTCGTCTATGTTTGGCATAGGAAAGCGTTCTCTTTCAATAGCTGTGTTTGCTTGTCTACGCAAATTCTTATGTCTCCATTGTTCTTGGGAATAACAAGGGGTGATACCCATGGTGTGGCTCCTTCAACTTTTTCTATGACTTCAGCATCCAAAAGTTGTTTTATTTTTTCTTGAACTTGCTGTCGCATTATGAATGGAATTTTTCGATTTGGTTGAGCAATTGGTTTAACTTCTTTGTTGATATTTAACTTTAATTGAAAGTTATGGAGTTTCCCAAGACCTTGAAGTCGGTCACTGAATTCTGATATGATATTTTCGACGTTGTTTTGATTTGTAGTGACATTATTTACACAAAATTTAAGTAATCCGAGATCAACAGCGCTTTGTTTGCCTAACAATGGTGTGCATTCACTATCAATGGTGTGAAATTTTATTTTTGTCACATTTTATTAATTTTCATATTGAGTTCACTTATTTCAAATATTTTCAAAGGTGTTGATTGTGCATACGGGTAGACCTTTGAATGAGATTTTGTGACGAATGTAGATTTTGACTTCACTTTCTCAAATGTAGAACGGTCGAGACAGTTCACACTAGTTCCAGAATCTATGAGCAGTTTACATTTAACTCCTTCAATTTCAACTTCTATATATGAAACCTTTATTTCTGAATTTAAATTGAACACATCCTCATTTACTTTACAACTTGGATTTTCAGAAACTTATTCATCATTGACGTAGTGCACTTGCCTTTTCTTTGATTTACACATATTTGCACAGTGACCCTGTTTCCTGCATTTGTTACAAACAATATTGCGCGATTTAATACATTCATGGCCCAGATGACCTTTTCCTCCACAACGATAACAGGTCTTGAACTGTGCTGGTTTAGGTGCTGGTCTTGCTCTTGACTGGTACTGTTTCCGTTGTTTTGTTTGCTGTCACTTAAGATGACTCACCTCATCATGACTGTATTCTGTAGATTTATCTGGTCGCTGCTGGTGCATTCCATTTGTTGTTGAAATTTGCATTTTATTTGCATGAAGATCTACAAGTTCTGTTTTGCGTGCGATGCACTGTATTTTTTCTAATGTGAGGTCTTGCTCACGAAGAAATTTAATTTTCAGCTCCTTGGAATAGCAGTGTTCCAGTACTTGGTCACGAATCATGTCCTCTATGGTATTTTCTGGAAAGTCACATGTTAAAGAAAGTTTTTTGAGTCTCACAAAATAATTGTCCACAGTTTCATCAGGATTTTGTTTTTCTTGTATAAAATAATGTCTTTCATAAGCGATGTTTTTCTTTGGGTTGAAGTACTGCGTGAATGCTTGAACTGTTTATTCATAATTATGTTCCTGGTTTAATGTTGTTTCATAAATGTCCTGCAATTCTTCTCCTTCGAGGTGTAACAATAGAGCTTTCTTTCTTTCATCTTTAGTAATTCCAGCTGCATGTATTTGTAATAATTGAAGCGTTTTATGTAACTCTCCCATGCACTTGACAAGTTGGTGTTTTGTCCAACAATTTTAAAGGGCTGTGACACTGGCAGTTCAAAAGAAGATGCCATCTTAAAATATTGAGAACAGATCCTTGATTTTATAAAATAGCCACAAACACTTTTTCTTGAAGATGTCCTTTTTATTTTAAAAGTAAATCCTTCTATGACAAGATCCCTTGCTCGTCGCCAATGTAATATCTTGGGAAGTTGTTGGACAGAATGGGTAAAAAAAAGTAACAGTGTTTAGTTCTGTTACTAAATCTATTCTAATTTGATACTACAAGAGTACACGTTATAATACAAGGTGAAAGTAGGCGGAGCTTATCAGCTATTGGCTTGTGCAAGCTGACCAGTAGAGAGTCAATACATTACAGTACCAATGAAAAACAATCAAACAAATGCAGTTTATAAAGCAAAGGGATTTACATCCTAAAGTTATTAACAGTTGACAAAACTCACGTTTGATTGAGTTAAAGACATTGTCTCGTAGGTAAGTAAACTTTATCAGTTGCCAGCGTAATTAGTTGAAACATTCCGAACAAAATAAACAAATGAATAACTTGTAGTTCAAATGTGAAATGTTTATATACTACTCTCAGTCATCATTGGACGGACAAAACACCACTAAAATTAGGGTCTGAGATATCGTTATAACTAAAGTAAATATGAATCTGACGATGTTTTCCCTTTACAGTTAACATTCATTAAATTACAAAATAAGTAAAGTGAACTGCTTTAAGTGAAAAAACACTGTAGTTATCTTCCATAATTACCTCACACCGGTCTAGAAAGCAAGAAATGGTTTTCTGGAATTTTTGTTACATTAATCTATATTTTGCAAGAACAACACGCGAAAGAATCAATTAAAATAAGAAAATTTCTACATATAGAATGGATTCTTTTTATTAATGACATATTAATATTTCGAAAAAAAAAGATCGGTTACCCTGTTAACATCAATTAGATGTTACCACCACAAAATTGTAGGCGTCATTTGAAACCACGTGTTTCGATTGGAAATGGTCTAGAAGACTCCAATGTTCAATATCTTGCGAGATGAAATGCCTGGACCGCTTTAGTGTTTCCTTTGATTTGATTTGATTTGATTTATTCAGGGAAATATACATAAACACATACTATATTGTCACACATATCATATGCATACGAAACACACACAAATGCAACAAGAATAGAATTATAATGAAGTATGTTTTATGCTACCCTAAGATTGCCCATTAAGCTAAAAGCTTACTTCCAATGGGGTCCAATTACTGTAATATAAACATACTAAATTGTACAATTCATACATGAGCATCAAAATACAAAATAAATGAAATATTAAAAAAACACACAAAAAACAGTTGTACAACAATCAAGACAATTATCAATGTAAAGAGCTATATACATAATCACATATATTTGTAAATTTATATCTCATTTAAACATGAAACATGTAAATAATTATCACATACAGATCAATTTAGTAATATATAAACAAGTTATTCACTTAGACATTGTTAGTGGACCTTTTCTCGCATCTCAAAGATTTGAACATCTATGGTATTCTTATTTTAATACATAGTTATTCAGTAACTTTTGCATTAATAACTTTTGTTTTATTCTATTAGCTGCGAAAACGGAAGTGACAAAACATTGGGGGTAAATCTTCAGGTAAAACTCCTAGTGTAAAACTTCGGGGCAAAACTTGGGACCCCCAACACTACTGTTAAAATGATATGCTGTTTGGTGCAAAAATTCTTTATATTCAGTTAAGATGATAAACTGTTCGATGTAGTCATTATATTCTGTTAAGATGATATGCTGTACGATGTAGTCATTATATTCTGTTAAGATGATATACTGTTCGATGTAGTCATTATATTCAGTTAAGATGATATACTGTTCGATGTAGTCATTATATTCTGTTAAGATGATATGCTGTACGATGTAGTCATTATATTCTGTTAAGATGATATACTGTTCGATGTAGTCATTATATTCTGTTAAGATGATATACTGTTCGATGTAGTCATTATATTCAGTTAAGATGATATGCTTTTCAATGTAAAGAATATTCAGTAAAGATGACATGCTGTTCGATCTTAATGTTTTATCATATCATTAGAATCAGCTTAGATGATATGCTGTTCTGTACTGAGTTAAGATGATACGCTAGTCGGTGGAAATATCATTATATTCAGTAAAGAAAATATGATGTTCGGTGCAAAGATCATTATATTCAGTTTAAATTATATGCTGTTCTGTGCGTACATCAATATCTTAAGTTAAGATTGTATAGTTAGAAGCATCGCAACCTTCCGCATACATAAGTCTTTACCTTTCAATTAAATTGGAAACATGCTTAAAACGACGACAACAACAACAACCAAAAAAAACCCATTTTCAATGGGTCATGCCCAATGTCTGAATTGTACATGAGATAAATATAAGGTAGAATATTAATGCAACAACTGGATTAATACATGTGTACATCCAGATGATCTGTTTATTTTTATTCCCCACAGATCTGCTGGTCGATGTGTGTGTGTGTGTGGGGGGGGGGGGGGGTGGTTATGGCTTTTTGTCTCATTGTTTTGTCCACCTTTCCGTGGAAAAATTCGCGCTCCGCTCATGAAAAAGACCTGTTGCTATTAAATCCACTTTGCTATATCTTAAAGCTTAAATTAAATTAAGATCATCCTGGTCAAATAATTATTACAGAGCGCAATACTAGTAACTGCCTGATTTATTGCACTATTTCGCAGACACAGAACTCATCGGCGAATTAATATCATGATTACCGAATATCTAAACAAGTTTCGAAAATCTCAGACGAAGACGAAAGTAAATCTAGATCATTAGATCTTTCGAATATTGTATCAAAGTTAGTTAGTAAGTTTAAAACAATATGTAATATCATAAGTGTTTACAAGCACAGAATATAATGAAAACATTATGAAATATAACCTTTAAGAACTCAGCTATGATCAACTAATCTTTGAAAATAATTAGAGTATCGTAAATAGAGCTTACAGGGGCAATATTTGTTAAAGTCATTTTAAATTTATTCGGTACACTGGGATCATGATAGTAACTATAAGCATGAACTCAAACTTTTTTTAACTCAAATAATAATATATTAATTCAATGGTCTTGAATCTAGAGTAATAGTTTATGTACATTACACGTTTTTGAATCTGGAGTAATAGTTTATGTACATTACAAATAGTTGACTGCGATCCAGTGACGTTTATCAGTTGTCATCTGTAAATGCAAATTCGGAAATCAGCGTTAAGTGTTTTAAAGTGGTTACACAAGACAACACAACATTTGACCAGAAATGATCAATACATCAATACTATACAGTATAAGCAAGAGAGGAAAAGAGACGTTCCAAGGTGGCAGATTAGACTGGCATCTGAAAGGCAACAAGGCACTTGGCAAGAACATTGTATTGTACAACTTTTATTTAAGTTAATCAGGCTAACAATTCACCAACATGCGAAGTAGATTTCTTTTACTAAACATTTTCCTTTTAACTATAAAATTCTTAATCGAACAATATTTCAACAAAATTATAAAACATCGAATAGACCAGTTAAAAATAGGACACTACATGCGTTGTAGACACGTTGTATGAAATCTAAACACTTTTTACACAATTGCTGAACTACTTATTGGATGGAAAAGAATTGTGAGGGAAGTTTTCAAAATGGCATGCGGAAAATTGATTTTAGGATGTATCACTTGGTAAGCAGTTTAACATAAATCTTTCCGACAAAATGATCTTCTCTTTCGGATGAACCGTTTTAAAAAATATTCTCAATTCTTATTTCAAATTTGTTGGTATCTGAGTAAAACTGTTTTTTTTGTTGTTGTTGTTTACAAAATGAGTTTTAATCATATTTTTTTGTCATTTCATAATTTGAATACATTATTTGCAATCGCTTGCCTGAAAATGTAAAGAAAATATCTTCATTCTTTTTTCGTTAGTAGGTTCTTTATGGTCGAAACTAAGAGGTTAAACCCACTTTCACCGCCTGACTCTAATTAACGCACATTTGGAGACCTGGCTTTCACGTATTTAGTTTACCCGTCTCGAGACGTCACATTCCAACATCTTCTACATTGTGTGGACCGTTGCCTTTTACCTTTTTCGATGTTTAATTATCTAACAATTTCGGAACATACATTTTTCATGTCACACCTGGGGATTTCCTTTTTCAGTTTCTTACTATGTATCCGTCTTCATCTTAAATGAAGTCCATGGCCAGTGTCCTTAATAAATAAAATGCTTAATCTTCTCGAGCCTTTTAACTTTCAGATATTTGAAATAAACACAAAAATCATCTAAGTAGTGTTCACTGTTTGTGAAAGAAAAAATATCTAAAGGTTAACTATTGCAAAAATGTATTGCTATGCTATCCGCTTCATCTATTTATCTTCGGCATCAGCGGCCAATGTGACCAACGCCCTGTAGTCTGAGTTTTTCAGCTCACCTGAGTCAATATGCTTCTGTAAGCTATTAGAATCGTCCGTAATCCGTCCGTCTGCAAGCAATTACATTCAAATCTCCGCAACCACTGGTTCTACCCAACCTTGAAAATCGAGCAGAATGTTCATTGGAATGCCCGCTTGCAGATTGTTTTAAAATGTATTGAGTTTCATGCGAAAACACGCACGCACGCACGCGCACAACTTTAAAGCTCATCTCCTTAGCTAACCCTTCACTAAAACGATAATAATTTGGAACAAATACTCTATATATTTAGGTTGTGAAATATATTGTGATCTGTGAAAAATATTTTACTTGTTTTCTGTTTCTTTCGTCAACAGAATCAAAGATTTCCTTGTTTAAGGTTCATTAAGAATGTCAACAGATATTATAGACTTTCAAACCTTGATTTAACATTTTAACATCAACTTTAAAGATAACAATCAAATACAGTTACTTTGTAATACAAACATTAGAGATAAAGAAAAAACAGAAAACTAGATTTTTGTATATTACGTTTTAAAACTAAAAGTTCAATGCTAAACTAAATAGAGATGTGATAAAAACATACAAAAAGAAAAGATAAAAATGTTAATTAATTAGTTGCAATGTTACTAATTTTTGGTTGTTTTTTGTAGCTATATTCACACTTTATTTTGTTCGAGCGATTTTTTTTTCTGATTTCGTCTTATGCGTGCACTGTGTCTATTCTGTGAAAAAACTTCGGAAGTGCTTCATATAGATATCATTTGAAATGGCTTAAAAACGTTCCACAGGTTGACTGGTTTCTGAATCCGTCATAAAGAAAAAAACCCTGGAAGAATAACTTTTATTATTATCATTTAGCTAGAGTTGTCTCTCTTTACATTTATTTATAAATACCAGTGAGCAGTCTATCAGTTGTATGAATCTGATATAGTTCTATATTAAAGCAGTTACAACACGTCTTGTGTTATCACATTTAGTGATTTCTCATTACGAGATTGTAGTTTATATAAATCAATATATAACACCAAGAGTGGGATCTGCATAAAGATATGATGTACCCTTTACTAATATATTAACAATATTAAAGGGGCTGTGCTCCAGATGACAAAAAAAGAAAGTTTTCTTGTATTATAAATTTCTTGTAATATTTATGACTAATGCATAAAAAATAACTTACTGACAAAACAATAAGTCAAATAATTACATTATAAATTGATTTTTTTCCCTTTCAAAGTGCTATACCGTAACGCGACGGTATAACTTTATTGTATAAGATTTAAAGTAAATATCTGTAATATCACATGCGGCGATGGTGGTGACAGTAAAAGCGTCGGAAATATTTTGTTAACATGAGGGTCTAGAGTTCAAATCAGGCTGGAGCGAAAATATTTTTTTAAATTCTATTTTGACTTTTATAATCAGTTTTGAAGTAAAATATTATGTTGTTATAATCTCACGGCATCTAAATATATAATTTATGAAAAAAATTTTGGAAGGTCAAATCTGGAGTACAGCCTCTTTAAACAAGTTGGCTGCTTAAAAAAGCATCCAATGGGTTATGCTAAATAATTGAATTTTACATATGATCAAATCTTTATGCAACATTCCTTGAGATATTGATAGTTGTCCTCTTCCTTTAATATTTCAGTCTATGTTAGTAAATTTGTCCCTGTGTGAACAAAGCAAGTAATTTTTTTAGAATATATAGTATTATCAGTGTTTACGGGCACAGTATATAATGAATACACTATAAAAATAGAATCTTTGAGAACTCAAGACAACTACGATCATCTGTTTTAGAAACAATTAGAGTATCGTAAATATAGCTAAAAAGGGAAAATTAAAAGGGGAACAGCATAACAATTTTATATTTTAAAAGACTAACATTTCCTACGTGCATTATATTTTTACTTACACATTTGAAATGAAACCACTGTATTTTGCATTTTTGTTGTCACATTTCAACAAGCCGGTATCCTGCAGTAGCAGTGGTAACGCACTGAACTGATATTCCAGGGGAATGAGAACTCGGTATTTCATTGGTTGGCATAAAATAATTGAGTTTATTTCTCGTCGGTACGTGTTTAACATTTGACCGACGTCCAACTTCCTTGGTAATATCAAGGGACCGAATGTTAAAAAAATGTCGAGCATCATCAAACATGATATTTTCAAGTTCATAGCGATGAAATATTTCTTTAATTTCTTAAATAATACTTTTTTTAGTTTAATATATTGGCTTAATTTCAATAATTTTCATTCAGTAAAAACGACATAATGATAAAAGAAATTAATCGTCAGTAACAACTAGTCGACAACTTTTGCTATAAATTTGACAAAATCAAATACAGTAGGCGATTATCAGCATGAATCATGAAATACACTCTCATACATCATACATGTAATAGGTATATATTAAGACAAAATTTATTGTTTGAAAATCTATAGTTAATTTTATTATGATATCAAAGTATTAACTAATTAATCATTTAACTCTAAATATTCTACTAAAAATTCAAAATTGATAGTTATTTACCCAATCTGTATCTTATCCTGTTTGGAATAAACCCACTATCTCCAGTTTTGATTCCACGATTGAAAATTGTAAAATCAACTTTTTTACACTATTTCTGATTTTTAGGTGTTGATTGACTCAAACCAAAACGTGCACTGAATTAATCTGTACTTCGAAAACAGAACCGAATATTTATACATCAATTTTGGACATTTTATCAAAACAAATACGATATTGCTGGACCTAGCTGTTAATACAGTTAATCAAATTTCAGTCTGGTGATTATGACAAATTCATAGCTCTACAAACACTTCATTGTGTGCAAGTAATATCTCACTTACAGTGTAATAAATGAATGAAGGTAAACAGAGTCCAGCATCTTGTTGAAAAGTATAACATCTGGTGGCCTATGGTGTTGTATAAAAACAGTAAAGAAATCCAATAATATTTACTGGTATGTACATGCACGCATAACAACATGGTCACCCTGGAGAGGTGCTTATTTTACTTTTACATGCATCTCTATATGGGAGACTTTTAAAATCTTCCCCCTTTTAAACCGTGACCCAATCGAGAATAATTTGAAAAAGAAAAAGTTCATTACTTGACCGTCTATATAAATTGTGGAATTTATACTGATCCGTGAAAACTTGGCTGCATGGGACAGGGCTTATTTTCTTTATTTGTCTATAAGAGAATCTTTCAAAATCTTCTGTGAAACTGCAGAACATGTAGTCTAGATATTTGCCGTGTTGCAGATTTTCAATAAAATTGTTCAGATGATGACCCTCGGGTTAAAATTTACTACGCCCTAGGGAGTCATTTGTTTTTCCATAACATTCCATAGGAGATATTCAAGCATTTACGAGTCAGAAACAAAAGGTTAAGAATTTGTTATAATAGTGTTTATAATTTGATATATAGTATGTGGTTTTGTGTTGTGGTTCTCCACAGAAATTGCTCATACCATGGATTTTGTATGAAATTTGGACCATGTTTAGTTTTGTATGAAAATCGCATCTTTAACATTAGACTGACTTTACCTTGACCAATTTCCTTTTATTCTAAGCTTCAGCATATGCATTTAAAATTCATACATAATTTTGCTTGCAAATTTTAACTTTTTAACTTAAGCACTTGCCATAAGTGAACTACTTTTGAATGTCCAAATATGCTGTTATTTTATTGTCCGTGGCTTACAATTAAAGAAACACTCCCGTAGCTATCACATGCTTACTATATAGCACCGACACATGAGACCTAAGTTTAACGACCCAACAGAAATATTGTAGGAGCTAGTAAAAGTGGGGACGAACAAGCGTCCCCTCTATTAAAAAACCTGTCAGCTACCATTTGGCCCCTGATCAGTTCAAATCCGCTACTACCGAAATATACAAGGCATTTATTTGATTTTGGCCACCGACCCATCAAAAGATAATACAATATTTTCAGACTAGTATCATATATCACAGCATGATATTTTAAAAATTCCAGAATTATTGTGGAAATTCGGATTCATGGACTTCTTCCTGATGAGATATGAATAAAATACAAACATTTTTTCTCATATATTGTAATGTAGTATACACAATATTTTCTTTAGCCTTTTTGTGGTCAGGTACTATGATGGTAAGATATTAATGAATCATAATCTGTTGACACCAAGCTTTTCAGAAATTCTGAAACCGAAAACGTTTGGCTTCTAGCTATTTAAATATTATAGACACAAAAACTCTTTGAAGTCTTTCCTACTGACGTTTTATAGAAACAAAAATATTTGGAATCTTAGCTTGTCGTTTTGCTAAAAACTCTTTGAACTAATACCGGATTAAGCTTAACTGAAAAAGAAACACCTGTACTCCTGTTTGTTTGATATAACAAGACCAATAACTGTTTAGATTCATAACTTAGTTCTGATTTTCTAAAACAATCTGTGACTCCTGTCGTTTTTATATAAACCAGGAAAAATAAGCCTTTGGACTTATGTCTTGCTAGCAATTACTCAAGCTAACACTCTAGCTGGTCACATAGACAGTAGCTAGATCACGAGCATAGACGGCATTTCTTCAAACATTCGTTTGTGATTAGATTCATTAATATTGTGGAATCATTGAAGCCACCTCGGACCCTTGACATCAGTGATGGTAATTTAGGTGAAAGTGTTAAGAGATAGAACAAATTGAAATCTATTTGATAGCCAGTGGTTCTCAAACTGAAGACAAAGCAGTACAAACAAGCATGTATTACACTGTGCGGGACCAAATATGATTAACATTTATAATCAATTTGTGTTGGAAACGAAGGTGACAAAAGTGATCCAGACAAAATTCTACAGCAGGCTGAAGCCTATTGTAATCCACGTAAGAATGACGTTTTTGAAACCCACAGGTAATAATTTGTAAAATATGATGACTTTCCATCGTTTGAATATTTTCTTATTGAAGTGAGAAAAAGCAAAGAACCTGACAATTTCAAGGAAAAAGACCGAATGATAAGAGAAAAATTTGTACTCAGTACAAGTTGCAAAATTCAAGAATTGCCGCGGAGAGAAGAAAAACTTGAACTAGACAAGTGTCTAGATTTGTTGAGCATTCAAACAGTAGAATAGGCATGTACAATAAATCAGACACGACAAAGCACAAGATGATTTGAACAAAGTTGAACAAAAGAAACCGTGATCGCAACCAGGTAGTACTAAGAAAACTGCTTAGCCAAAACTTAAATGCCATTTCTGTCGACTGTCCAATGAAAGTAGCAAAGAAAACTGTCAAGCCAAAATGTAATGGCCGTGGTAGAAAGAATCAATTCAAGTCATGTCGCAAAAAAGATTAGAATGGTTGAACACAGTGACAATTCTGGAATGGGTTCAGAAGAACAATTCTTTCTTAATCACATATTTACTCAATCACTCGAAGGGAAAAAGCAAATAAAATAATAAAATGGTTCTAAATGACTGTGATGTAAATTCTCACAACGACACTGGAGCCCAAGAAAAAACACAACCCAACACAGATTTGTAAGAAAATGTCAGAGTGTCAAGAAAGCATCTAATCTCAGAATGTGATAAAAAATAAACTGCCAAATCGTTAGAAGAGGCAAGTCTGACAGTGACAAACCCAGCGAATAATGAAGGTCTTTTTAAGTGAAATTTGAAATTGTACCAAATGAGCTAGATTACTTGCTAGGTCTGAAAACATTTCAAGAATTAAAGTTGGTTACACTAAACACTGACAGTTTATTGGTCGCGTAAAAGAAGACCTCGGAGTTCTTGGTGAAGAGAAACTTAGACTTCATGAAGATGCGAAACCTAAAGCGTTGTCAACCCGCAACATTTCCCTTGCAGTGAAATCTGAAGTCAAAGAGCAAATCGACCTATTGACAAAGCGTAGTGTTTTGATACCAGTAACTGAACCTACTGAAAGGGTAAGTCATATGTCAATTTCCAAGAAACAGAATGGCTCGTGGAGGATATGCTTAGATCCCCAAATGCTGAACAAAGATTAAGTGAGAGAGCGATATTGACGACATTGTTCCAGATTTACACAATGCTAAGGTGTGTACAAAACGCGATGTTCAAGGCATACTGGCACATAAGACTTGGTGATTCATTATTTTGTGTTTGAAAATTACCATATTGGTTCATATTTTTGTATAGTTGATCTAATTTATTCCAAGTCACTTTCAAACAGTGCAGACCTGATGACTCTAATAGGCTTGTGCTTTTTGGTCAATATTTTTAACATTGGATTGTTTCCTGTGCTATTACTTTCGCATTAGAATTACCTCACTTGGTTCATACAATTTTCTAATTTATGTTTCATCAACATACAATATTCGAATGATGCCATACTGAAATGTGTTTAAATTTAGTCAGATGTAACTTTTTAAAATTGTTTAAATGCTCTGTAATGTGATATCATGTGGTTTGTATTGAATATTATTCAATATTACAAGAAAAAAGTATGTGTGTTATTTCGCCATATCAACAGTGCCCTTTTGCATACATTTAACGCGCCAAATGCCCTTTATGGAAAAGAAATACCATGCCCTTTTCCAAACCTAGATTTAACACTAGATGAAGAGTCAAGTTTATTTATTGATCACGTCGTTCGGAAGATACAGATGGGCTCAATTCCTTTTGGACTGACTGTATCTAATGAAATTTCCCAGCGAAACCTGAATGAAACTATTAGTGACCGTAAAGGCCTATTCACAATTGCTTACGACATTATTATTG
Organism: Cyclina sinensis; assembly: GCA_012932295.1. Classification (NCBI taxonomy): domain Eukaryota; kingdom Metazoa; phylum Mollusca; class Bivalvia; order Venerida; family Veneridae; genus Cyclina; species Cyclina sinensis. Next base: position 15,831,598 of record JAAONU010000004.1, on the reverse strand, counting down.
TTGGTTGTAGTGATTATGACAAAACGGCCCTGAAAGACAATGGAGAGAAACTTGAAAAGCTTTACAAACGCTGTGAAGAGAGACACATTGTTTTGAATGAAGACAAGAAAATTATTGGCCCAGAAATTACTTTCAATGGACACAAAAACATCTCAAAGGATATCAAACAAGATGACAATAACATCAAGGCTGTTTTTGAAATAACTGAAGGACGTCACTAATATTTAACTATTTTGTGGTTAAGTACAAAACATGGTAAAGTTTGTGCCAAATCTGTCAGTGACGCTTGAACGATTGAGAAATTTGACCAGAAAAAAACATACCTTGGAACTTGACCAGTGAATGTACTGAAACATTTGAACAGGCGAAACAGTTGTTGACGCGTACAGATGTGTTAGCAATATATGACCCAAGTAAAGACTTAATATTACAAGTTGACAGTTCTAAAAATGGTCTAGAAGCAGCCCTAGTCCAAGATGGCGACCACTTGAGTTTGCATTCAGATCTCTTTAGCCAGAAAGAAAGTCGGCATATATTGAGAAAGAGGCGCTGGCCGTGGTACACATATGGCCGTCACGTTATTGTAGAACATAATCACAAACCTCTTGGAAAAAATATCATGAATATAACCACTGAGTCAAGCAACTAAGAGGCTACAGGACATTCTTATGAAAACATTTCAGTATGTCAAAATACCAGAATTGATTATTGCGGACAAATTATGTCGTGCATAAAGTTCACCAGATGGCAGTGAACTGACAAGATTGAAAGTTTGCGAAGTTGAAGTGTTTGATCAAATTTCTGATGCACGAATTTCAATAGTCAGGATAGAAACTGCTAAAGACACTACATGTCATTCATTGATTGACTACGTTCGAACACAAAAATGACCTGAAGCCTGAAGTGAGGCCCTAATTGACTTTAACAGACACAATAAGTTACCATAATGGCGTAATTTTGAAAGGTGAATCTTTATTATCACTATGACAAGGAGAAACCATGTAAAAGAACGTTTACTTAGTGCTCACCATGGATTTGTGAGTATGGTTAGGAGGGCAAGAGAAATAGTTTTCTGGTAGGGGATAGAACAAGACATAAAACAGTTAACAGAAAGTTGTGAGCACTGTGTGGAAATAAAACCTAAAAATCAGAAAGAAAAGCTCTTTGGTTACATGATGATGCTTACTATGCATGGGAGAAAATTTAATTATTGAAATACAGGGTAGAAACTACTTGCTGGCGATTGACTATTATTCGAATCTTACCAATGTAGACTTTCTGACCACAACATTTTATAATCACGTCATAGACAAGTTTGCACGATGGAATCCCTAAAATCATCATCAGTGGTGGTGGACCTTAATTCACATCAACAGTTTCCATACAGTTTACAAGGCAATGGGACATTCAGCATTATGTGGCATCACATCATCACCCACAGTGAATTGAGAAGCTAAAGATCTATGAAGATAATAAGAGGCATGAAAATTAAGAGTTCTAAGACTGACCAATATGAAGCCTTGTTGGAACTGAGATATACCCCGAGTCAAGGACACCGGTCAAAGCCCTGCACAGATGATGTTTTATAGAAGAACAAGGCAAACGAGACCTACAGTTCAGAATAAAAGGAAAAACTGTGATCGTACTACTCGAGTTAAGCCAGAACTTGAAAGCAGACAGCATTTTATTTCGGGCAGAAGCCAGATAAACCCTGGAGGAATGGAGTTATCAAAGAAGAGAACGATCGAAAGTTCATCATAATCTCATCAGATGAAGTCCAGTACAGAAGAAATCGTGATCACATTAGGCCAACATTAATTCTAATGTACATTTGAGATTGATCACTGGAAGTATATTCGAACCGGAGCAACCCGCTGACGCATGCATAAGGGAATCTAGAATTGTATCATCCGGATTGTAATCAACAAGGTCAAGTCCTGAAAATACATCCACTACAAGACCAAGGCTTGAAGTCAAACCTCCCTCCTATCTGAAAGATTATGTGAGATATTAAAATTAGTGGTGTGAGGGACATAAGAATCCCATTAGTAATATACAGATGAAGTGTTATAAATGAATAAAAGAGATTGGGGCATAATAATCTCGAAATCAGAATAAATGTATAAAATTAATGTGTGAAACGAATTTCGAAATATTCAAGATATAATAATGAATAGTCTGACAAGAAGTGATTAATCTTCATAAAAATGTAATTCGTAAAAAGGGAAGTGATCCAGAGATAGTGTATGTCATTAATTCTATGAAAACTATAGCTATCACTAAATGTGATTAATACCCCCGCAAAACTGCTTCGGAACTGAGGAAGTTATCAGTAACAGAATACTTTGTAAAAGAATTTACATAGAGTTTTGGTTGTGGGCAATTAATGATAGTTGTGGTTCTTGTAATAGTGTAATAGCTCTTGTACACTGCATTTCCCGTCATTGTGCTTGACCATTGTATGAAGTTGTATTCAATTCCAACTATTATTTTTCAACATATTATTCCGGACAAGGAAAACCAACAAAGGGTAATAACTGTGCAAATGGTGAAGATAGGGTTATGATTTTTAAACACTGCAATTCCTGTCATTGTGCTTGATCAATGTTTGAAGTTGCATTGAATTCCAACCATTAGTTTTTAAGTTATGCTCCGGACAAGGAAAACCAACAAAGGGCAATTACTCTACAAATAGTGAAGATGGAGTTATAGCTCTTATACATAGCACTTCCTGTTGTTGTGCTTAACCATTGTTTGAAGTTGCATTGAATTCAAACAATTAATTTTCAAATTATTATCTGGACAAGGAAAACCAACCAAGAGCAATGACTCTGCAAAGAGTGAAAATGGATTTAGGGCTCTTGTCGCAGTATTTCCTCCCGTTGTGCTTGACTATTGTTTGAAGTTGCATTGAATTCCAACCAATTAGTTTTCAAGTTATGTACAATAAGAATAAAAAGAAATTACTTTCTAAAACCTGAACCTCTTTTTTTCCCTATACTCTGCCACATCCACCAATACCATAAAAGACCCCAGCAACTCAAAAGAATATTTTCCATTCGTTTTATTACGATAATCACTTAACTAAAACCCTAATAGTTAGCACCATAAACCTTTTTACTTAAGGTATTTTTTCTCCCCCGCCCCGCCTCCCCCCCACTTTTTTTTAAAGTTTTCCCCCTATTTTTCTGTGGATTCAGTAAACCATACAGCCTGTCTAAACAAAATCCTATAACATCTGAAAGAGAAGTAAGTAGGTATAAGTATCATTTTGGACGAAAATAACTGTTAACAATGTTACAGAGTTATATTTGTATGTTTAAATTTATGTAAAGTAGGTAAAAACTGTTTCTGAAAAAAAAAGAAATATTGTTCTGTAACAAGTTTACATTAAACTTTAAAAGTGGTTACCATTCCAACAGTTAACAGTTGTGATACTCTTAATTAAGAACAATTACCATACTAATTCTTTAATGCCAATATAGACAGCTGCTTGTTTTTTTATAATTAAATACCTATTAGAATGAAAATTAGAAAGTAGAAAAAAAAATGACAGGAACACTTAAAACTTATGTGTTAGAAAATAATTGCTGTACATATTGAATTGACTTGTATATTTCTTGAATTGTATTCTGATTGGGTAAAATAAATGGGTAACCTATGGTTACTGAAATTTAAAAAAAAGTTTTCAAGTTATGCCCCGGACAAGGAAAACCAACAAAGGGCAATAACTCTGCAAGTAGTGAAGAAAGTTATAGCTCTTGTACACTGTACTTCCTGTCATTGTGCTTGATCCTTGTTTGAAGTTGCATTGAATTCCAATTATTAGTTTGCAAGTTATGCTCTGGACAAGAAAAACCAACAAAGGGCAATAACTCTGCAGAAAGTGAAGATGGAATTATGATTTTTAAACACTGCAGTTCCTCTCATTGTGCGTGACCATTGTACGAAGTTGCATTGAATTCAAACCATCAGTTTTCAAGTTATACTCCGGACAAGGAAATTGCAACAGACCGCCTTACCGACCGCCCGCCCGAACGACAGACAAACCACCGGGTGACACCTATATATCCCCCTAAACGAATTATAAAAATAATGAAGGGAAGACTACCGGTTATTGAAAATGTAGACGTGCCTGTGGAATAGGATACAGTCGTGCCAAACGACGATTTACAGAAATACTTCAGAAAAAATAGATTTGAAACTTCCGTTCTGGAAACAGTCAACTTTAATCGACAACGCTGGAAATTGAAACATTGCATCGTGAAAAACAGTGGGCAAGCTCTTTTCAGGTGAGACTGGCTGAGTAAAATTAAACGACTGGGAATTACCTGTGCATTATGTGACAAGTGACAATTTGAAGGAAATCTTGTAGTCTATTCTTATAAAAAATCATGCTGTGTTTAGTGAAGGTATCGACAAAGTAAATAGGGTAAACAGTCTTGAAAGCCGATAGATTACTCAGAGTGTCAATTTCACGCCCCTGCTGATAAGCGGAAACAGCAGATAAGAGGTATAAGAGAGTTAACAAAGAATCCCAAGAAATTGAAAAGACAGTAACTAAACTAAAACAAGAACTAATCAAAGCACAGGGAGTACTGTCAGAAGCGAAAGTTAAAATGTGTGAAGATTGTTCTTTGTCACTGCACCCATGTGATTAGAATCATATCAATTTCTTCAATTGCTTTTTAGATATGCTCTAGAAAAGCATAATTTCAACATAAAAGTAATAGAGATGATCCAAAAATGAGCCAAGATAGAGTCTTCGTTGGGACTTCCTTGTCACATAAATGTGACCATTTTATGAAGTATAAATTCAATCCCTCATGTGTTTTCTGAGTTGTTGCGTACATATGTGACGGGAGACACTATGGTCATTTGAGACTCTAATAAGAGCATCGCATGCGGGGCCAACGCTTGTATGTTAAGATCAACGACAAAAAAATTGATTCCAAGAGTGTTATGGTGCTATTCAATAATTGCTGTTACGCACTTCACTTAAGATGAATAACTTTGTGATTGTAAATGTTCAAGATCTTAGTGTTTACCCATAAGTTTATTTTTCATGTGAAAAAGGGGCATAAGTCTAGAAACACTGATCACTTAGTAATGTTCCTTGTGCCTTGTCCCCAGCAGCAAATATGCCAAGAATTAATACTATATTTTTGATAGTTTTCAAATTTTTTTATATCGATAACCAATTTCAAAAAAATATATAAGTTGAAATGAGGCAGAACTCTAAAACAGCTTTCAGAGTAATTCCCCTTGTCGTTCAGCTGTGCCCTGTCATAATAAGCAAATATTTTAAGTTTAATAGTGATACCTTTGATAGATTTGAAATCATTCCACTTATTTAATACTAACCAATTTTGACAAAAATTCTTAGTTAAAAAGGGGCCTAACTCCAAAAATATATTTCAGAATAATGCCCATTTTCTTACAACTGCATCTTTTCATTATAAGCAAGTATTCCCAGTTTTGTGGTGATACCTTAAGTGTTTCAGTAACGGGCTACATCAAAGTTTTTGCACGACATCGAAGACGACCTATCGACCATAATAGCCCGAGTTTTCCTTCGAAACAGATGAGCTAAAATAGGGGAAATACCATAGTGATTTCTATTAAACTGAAATACTTGAACATAGCTTATATCCAAGTCAAGAGAAACACAAAAATCAAATATGTTTTGTGTAAGTAACTGTTCATAAAAAGTAACAAAATCATGTGAGCAAATAATTAAGATGTGAAAACAGTAGATAAATAACCTGAAATGTATGAAAATAATATTGCAAATACATGTATATATTGCCGCCTTAAATGAAATTATACTGACAACACAGAAGTTAACAGAACCTAATTTCTTGACTCCATGACCATGTTCAAAACATTCAGTACTGTTTTAAAAGATGTAATTTGGATATCAATCTACTCAGATTGACACATACATCCTACTTTACACGACGTTACCTTGCATAAAGAGTCCTATTCTGTCAGATACTTTTAAAAAACTTTTTTAAGGTATTAATTATTTCAGACTGGATCTGATCTTTTGTATAGGAAATGTGGGCAAAAATTTAAAGCAAAACATGGTCATCATGAAAACCCCAAACATTTTCATTGAAATGTTTTAATTCTAACATTCTTTATGAGCAAGATATTTGGAGATCTGTCCTCATCAATAATCAACTGAAGGTGTTTCAAGAAAAGCATTAAAATATACACATTATTATATACATTATATACAAGACAACGGTTATCAAAAAGTAGAGATTGGAACGAATACTGAAATCAATATTCTAATATTAGGTTGCCATATTGGAAAAGATTCGAATTTTTGATTTTCGGACGTTCTATCGGTTATCCGAATTTCGATTTCCGAATATAGGTTTTGTTTAAATGTTTTCGTTCATACTAACGTGTTACGGGAATTGAATCCTCAAATACTTTTTGTGATTGGAATAAACACCATATATTATGTTTTTTTAAAACGCGAATTATCGCCATAAATACGGACAGTTGAAAATGTAGGAATTAAGGGTTGTTCTTTTTTCGGTCAAGATTCGGGAAAACTGGTACATATATTGACATTGATAATTTAGTCACAGGGGTTCAAAGGGTAAATGACCCTTGACCCCAAATTTTGGAGGGTCATTTCCAGAACTTCAAGAGTCAGTGCTAAAATACAAGTGTATGATGGGCGGTCCCACGTTTTACCAGAACTGATCATTACTACCAGAATCGACCTATATTTCACACATAAGCAAAATTTATGAAAGATCTTTATCATTATTTATTAATATATGATTTAGTTAGCGTATCAACAAAAGGAATTTGAAGTATCTTCGAGTGGAAAGATTTTATACGAGACTGAAAATCGCCGGGTTGCGGACAATTTTTGCATACGGACATACACCGGAATCGAGCTGCATTTCATAAATAACCTGATTTTAAGTAATACAAATGATATTAATCATTAATATACATCAGAATTAATAAATTTACCGACGGAATATTAAGTATGTTCGAGTGGAACGTTTTTATACGTGACTGAAAAAAGGCATGTTGCGAAAAAAATTTGAAGCAAGAAATTAAGTACTAATTCGCTTCTTTATGGTAGAGAAAATTTATCGGTCGAGGAAAACTCATATATATTTAGTGAATTACAAAAATATATCAAACAGACAGAGAGGTTCGGTTAATGAGGAAACTTTAGCAGATTTCCCCTTTCTTTTTTTTTTCTTTTTTTAATCTGTAAAAGTTTGCATCCCCTTAATATCAATAATAATGTCTTGTTTATTTACATCGTATAGTGACAAAATAATGAATTTGTATAAAACCATGAATCCTTGAATGTTTTACACGGCGAACACATGCAGACAGACAGACGAGCAGAATCAAACAATAGAGTAGTTATTTGTGTTATTTATTTTCTCTTTTTCTTTCTTTTTCTGTACGGAAAACTGCCAGTATTATATTCCTATATGTACAATGGGGGACATCAGTGGATTATTTACCCTGAATACTCTCTAATATTAACTTGGTCCTTCCATTTGGATTCCTCTGCTTTCATCGCTGTTTTCCTTTATGGTATGGTGCTAATTACACCTTATTATTTGCAACAATAGTAGTCAGATTAAACATTTAGTTTAAAAATATGTTTTGTTAGCACATAAAGATTGTTTTTTTATATTCCTAACTTTTTATTTAATATGTAAGTGACAATTTTCACAACTGAAAGTCAAGACTATCACAAAGAGAAACAAGGATAAAGTCAGAGGATTCCAACTGAAAGGACCAAAGTGCAATTTGGATTACCTCTGATGTTATCTGAGTAAGGGAGATAATTTGTTATCAGCAATGTCTCTCATTGGAGCGGGGGTTAGTGTTATCCAATATTATGTAATCCTATGTTTTGATTGGCTGTTAGAAGATCCGATTATTGCCGAAGCATTACGTGTTTTTACGATTTACTACCTGTTGAATCAAATTGCGAAGTTGTGTTATTCCGGAAATCTTCGGACAGAATCACGTGACTGTCTGGTAATATTGTGTAGGAACATTGAATGTTATAGTTTTGGAATCTATTTATAGTAACAAGTAACTGATAAGAGATACAGGTAACTTTTGAAGGTTGGCAAAAATATGGCGGTTGATAAAAATGCAAAACATAGTAATTTTGTAATTACAGTTACAAAGTCATTTTTCATCAAACAATTCAATATTTTATATCATTTAAAAGGTCTGAAAACTCATATATTACATATTTAAACAAGAATAATTCAAATGGACTTGAGTCCATTTGAGTGTACGGCTTTTTACTGTATTTTTAAGGAACCTTAAATTACAGCACTCTATTTTGTTTGCAGATGCCTTAAAAGAAATTTAATATATATCTTTAAATTGAAGACCTGTCTGTTCAGACAAATTATAACTAAAGTAATGCACATTTTTGAAGAACAACAACAACATATTTGTTCAACCTTTTATTTCCTTTATCTCTTGTATTAATGGTGATAATTATGATACTGAAACTTTGTTTGTTTTGTTAAGTAACAAAATAACATGAATTTCATGGAATAACATGCTTGAACAGAATAACAAACATGCTTGAACAGAATAACAAATATACTTGTAATATCAATGTTGATAATAAACTATGGCCATGCTTTGATTACTTTGATATAATCAACATAAAGACCAGGTGAGACACAGTCACTGTCGTAGCAAAGTACGACCGGGAACCAGACGGAATTTTTAATTTTAGATAACTTTTTTTCTTTGTGAGCCGAATTCTATTAATTGAAAACATTAAACATAAACATTTATCATTTTACATCATTTGAAGGCTCTTTAAATTCATATTTTGAAAATATAAGCAGATTTGGAATTTTTGCTTTTAAAAAAGAAAACTAAACTAATTTATACCTGTCGTTTCAACATTTTTCTAGCAGCTTAGATGCACTAAGTTTAACCATTTACAAACAAAAAAGAAAACAGTTTTGACAATTATGTTTTTAATATGTAAAATATGAGTTTACAGACCTTTAAAATAATATAAAATACTTTACTGTTTGATGAAAAATGACTTTCAAACTGTAATTACAAAATCACTATGTTTTGCATTGTTATCAACCGCCATAATTTTGCCAACCTTCAAAAAGTTACCTGTATCTCTTATCAGTTACTTGTTACTATTAATAGATTTCAAAACAATAACATCCAATGTTCCTACACAATATTACCAGACAGTCACGTGATTCTCTCCGAGGATTTCCGGAATAACACAACTTCGCAAATTGATTCAACAGGTAGCACATCGTAAAAATACGTAATGCTTCGGCAATAATCGGATCTTCTAACAGCCAATCAAAACATAGAATTACATAATATTGGATAACACTAACCCCGCTCCAATTGTACATATAGAAATATAATACTGGCAATTTTCCGTACAGAAAAGAATTGTTAATACTGTAAACTTTCTTGTTTGTAAATGGTTAAACTTAGTGCATCTAGGCTGCTAGAAAAATGCTGAAAAAATGCTGAAACGACAGGTATAAATTAGTTGGTTGTTTTTTTTAAATCAAAAATTCAAAATCTGCTTATATTTTCAAAATATGAATTTAAAGAGCTTTCAAAGGATGTAAAATGATACATGTTTATGTTTAATGTTTTCAAATAATAAAATTCGGCTCACAAAGGAAAAAGATACGTAAAGTTAAAAATTCTGTCTGGTTCCCGGTCGTACTTTGCTACGACAGTGACTGTGTCTCACCTGGTCTTTAATATGTTGAATTATATCAAAGTAATCAAAGCATGGTCATAATTGATATTACAAGTATATCTGTTATTCTACTCAAGCATGTTTGTTATTCTGTTCAAGCATGTTATTCCATGAAATTCATGTTATTTAGTTACTTAACAAAACAAACAATGTTTCAGTATCATAATTATTACCATTAACATCAAGAGATAAAGGAAATAAAAGGTTGAACAAATATGTTGTTGTTGTTCTTCAAAAATGTGCATTACTTTAGTTATAATTTGTCTGAACAGACAGGTCTTCAATTTAAAGATATATATTTAATTTCTTTTTATGATCATCTGCAAACAAAATAGAGTGCTGTAGCTTAAGGTTCCTTAAAAATACAGTAAAAACCGTACACTCAAATGGACTCAAGTCCATTTGAAATTTCCTTGTTCTTTCTATATTTTCTTTAGTACCCGTCACATGATCATATCCCCTAATTTCTCTTTTACTTGCTTTATTTATGTATTCGTTTCTTGTTTGTATTGCTAAAGGGAAGGACAGTCTCTAATGTTGTCAGAACTTGTTGTCCAACCCTTATGTCCTTTGCTATTAATTGTAGTTATGTGTGTATGTATTATATTATATCGCAAAGAGCAATAAAATATGATTAAACTTATACACTGGAATAGAGCTGTATTTCATAAATATATTGAATATAAGTCATACAAAACTTATGATTCATCCCTATACATCAGAAATAATGTAATAGTTGTTTAATCCTTAAAACGCCGCCACGTGTGAACAATTCGTTAGTGTTTACACAGCAATCAATCTCTAATTAGGGGATTAACTGGAACAGTAGCATACACTCTGAAACAAGCTTGAAGTTGTTATTGGAAAATCACTGACTCCGAGCGTTCTGATTGGTCCGGCAGACGAATAGGCGGGTTAACATTACTCTGAGAGTTATCGACTGACGCACTGCAGCGTATCGCTTATGAATGAATTTTTCGCGGATGAATACTAAATTACTAACTTGTTATTTTTACAGTTTGATTTGCGAAAATATTTTTTTATATTTCCTCCTGTTGTTTTGTATAAACTATAAAATACAAGAAATGGATAATTATTTACTATATCACACAAAACAGCATTTTTTTATTTTCAATTGTGTATCATGCTCATGAAGAAAATACAACAATCTCACTTCATAGTGAGATATAGTTGATTTACTTAAACAAACAAATATCCACTGTTTAATAATCCCCTTCCGCAAAGCGGGGAGGGGATAATAGGAATGGCCTCCGTCTGTCCGTCCGTACACATTCGCTGAAAGGGAGAAACTGTAGACCTTGATATTTTTTAACCTAGTGCAGTGTTCTGTTAGTAATTATGTTTTCTTGAAATAATATGAAAACAATATAAACAAAAGCATCGCAAAGTGGGACAATAAATACCTGAATGCAAATTTGCTTGAGGAATAATATAATATTTCATTGAGAATAGAGACCCATTCATGAAATTCGTCCCAAACACATTTTATCTAAATTATCCTTATAATAACAAGCGACACGAAATTGTTACAAAACAAAGTTTTTATTACTTGTCAAGCTACCAAGTGTTTCTCTCATTTTCCAATTCCTATAATCCTGAATATATTTCTGAATTAAAAAGTTTCCAAAGAATTTAAAGAAAAATCATAATATATACAAGAAAAAAAAGCTGCATGCGGGTTTTGTAGCTATACATTCATGGTCATTTTACTGAAACATGTAAATAAAGAAAGATTTTTAAGAAAGCAGAGTGGCTCTTGTCATCCTATTTGATTGCAAAGCATTACAACCATGATCAAACTTCGAGCTGACAAGTCCAGCACTGAAGATTGGTTGAACTCCTGAGAACAACCTCTCTACAACAAACATTTTCCTTTCAACCGAATGATGTTTTCTCTTTGGAGGTTGGACTGTATTGCTTAAAATGGCTACAACACTTATTATGAAACCAACATGTTGAGTTATAACAGTATGACCTTGACCTAAAAATGACCTTGATCTTGTGGGTCAGATAATTGAGTTTTGCTTGAATTGTCATTTATTTACGGATTCTATTCATTCTTGGACAAAAGAACACAAGTTGACAAAACTGACAAGTTGAATTATTCAAATATGACTTTGATTTTTATTTGACCTTGACCCTGACCAACACTTAAGACAAAACCGACATGATGGATTATTCAAGTATGACTTTGACCTGTTTTTGACCTTGACCTTCAAGGTCAAATAATTGAATATTTCTAAAATTGCTACAACACGTATGACAAAGCTGACATGTTGAATTCTTCAACTAAACCTTGACATTAAAATGACCTTGATTTTCAAGTTCAAGTTATTAAATTTTCCTTCAATTGTCATATGTTTTATTAATGGACGGATTTGTTTCATACTGAGACAAAACAACACTGAGAACAAAACAGACATGTTGAATAATTCAAGTATGACTTTGATGTTTAAATGACCTTGATTGTAAGAAAATTGGCTATATCTTTGGCTGAAAATTGGCTGTTAATGGATGTATTGTCTTTATACTTGGACATAATTACCCTTTGGACAATACCTTAAAGATTTCACCTTGACCTTCAAGGTCAAATGGTTTAATATTGCTAAATTTGGCCATTACTTTGTTGTTAATGGATGGATTTGATAATAATAATTATAAATGATATTGCCTTTGAAAACCCTTCACCACAATTTGCTACTTCTGATGTTTTTGCCTTTGGAAATAAGAAAAAGTCGAGCGAGGGCCCAGCTTGCGGTGGCTCTTATTATATTCTTGTGATAATCACTTTCAGCATTTTACACCAATACCATTTTGTCCTCAGGTGAGCGACCTGGGACCAATGTGCCCCTTGTTAAGCTTATATAGAGAAAATTTTGAAAGTCTTCTCTGAACCCACAAAGCCTAGGGCTCATATATTTAGTTTGTAGCATTATCTAGTGGACCTTTACCTTTGTTCAAATCATGACCCTAGGGTCCAAATTATGGTTAAGTTGACCGAGGCTAAAATTAATGTATCTGCTTTACCTCATAGAGCCTTCATTTATAGACCAATATCTTTGATATTTAGTATAAATGTTTTTTTACATGGACCTCTACATTTAGGTTGGATTTAAGGCCACTGGGTCAAGCATACCGATTTTTCTACATTCTGTCAAAGAGCCTTTATTTGTTGACTATTATTTTAGATATTTGTTTTGTAGACACCTTCCACGAACCACAACCATTCACTGTGTCAAGGTCAACAAGGCTGCAAATAGATTCTTCTACTTTCCGTTATAGAGCCTTCATTTATTGACCAATATCTTACATATTTGGTATGTAAATACATTTCACGGACCTCTACTACTGTTAAAAATATTTTGTCGTCTATCTGTCATAAAGCCTTTTTTATTGAATAATGTTTTAAATATATCGGTAATAGGCACCTTCCATGAAACTCTACCATTCACTGGGGTCAAGGTTACCAATGCTACAAATTTTGAATTTTTTCTACTTTTTGATATAAAGCCTTCATTTATAGACTGACATCTTAGATATTTGGTTTGAATGTACATTGCCTAGACCTCAACTTTTGAGTAGAATTCGAGATCACTGGGGTCAAGGTCACAGAGTTACAATTAGATTTTTCTAAATAACATCGTAGTGTTATGTGCGCATTCAATTCAGTTTTAACCTAAACTTTCAGAAAACATTTACATACAATAGATCTCCTTTTTTCACTGAAGCACCGTGAGAGTTATGGCTCCTTCAGGGTCATCATGGTCCACTTGTTATGAATCGTGACCAAAATACTGTTAGACATGTTTTATTGGCAAATAGCTGTTTCCTGAATTAAGCCCAGTACTTTCTTTCTTACAGTTTGCTCAATTTATGTTCTTTGTTAAATACAAACCTGGCTGTTACTTCAGTAAACCTTGATATTTACTTATGTAACTGATTTCAGAAAAATATTTTATACATAATAAAGTTTAAATTTTCATATACTTCCTGTTTTTCTTTGATTTCATTTGTGCAGATAATGCCTCTGGTCAGCTTAAAGATTGCTGTCCATCTGATTAAAAACTGAAAACTTTATTAACCTCGTAAAGCATCAAATTTCCCTAACTTGAACTTAACTTTGACACAAGAAACCAATAATTTTTTTTTTTGCTCTAGAGAGGTCATTATTTTATTCCTTGTGTACGTCATACTTTGTTTCAGCCACACAGCTGTATTTCTTTCTAAGTAACAGCTTTCAACTTCATAAAGTAGATGTTGTTTTGTTGAATTTTACTTAAAGTTCAAAGTACATCCACCCATTTGACCAATTGTTTTTAACCTTCGAAGTTCTTCTGGCTTCAGTTGTAAAGTAATTGATTCAGTCCTTTAACTGTTTGTCAATATAAGCTACAGCTTTTAACATTATAGAATTGATGCCTCCTATTATTATGTGGGATTTTAAGTAAAGCTAAAGGTTACATCTAACCAATACCTCAAACACCCTTTGATTAAGTGTCTTCAACCTTCAGAATTTATTCCGCCACAATGGTCAAATGATTGGTTTTGAAGTCAGTCAATTTGCTTAACAAATGTTGTTTCTTCAAGGACTGTTTAGTTTTTAAACCTTACGTATGTGTTCAGTACAGAACAACTTAAGTGCTTTCAGCCCTTTGATTTCAATGAATGTAATGTAATAGTTTGTATAATTAAAGTTCTTTAACAACCTTGTTATCGAGCAAAAGTGCATTTGCTACAGAATATTGCTTTGGGTTTAAAGTATATTATAATATCAGTTAAAAAAAGATATTTTTATGTAGATAATGCTAAGATCTAGACGTATTCACATTTTCTGACAATGTTAAACTCGTGTTTATTTTATGCTACGTATGATATTTGTATGTAATAAGCATTTGTTAAAACACAACAACCTTGTGACAGTATAAAGAGTATTGCACTTACCATCTTGTCATTTAACACCATGACTTGACTAGTTATTGCTAGAGAGTAATGACGATATGTATATTAGTGTACTGGAACATTGCATTCACTGTGCACAACCTTCCTACCACAATATTTTTGTTTTATATTTAATCATCTTTTTCAAACACAGCAACTTTGAAAATGTTTATTTAATCAATACTGACAATTTTCTTATTTCAATTAGCATTTACAATGTATTCCTTTCTCAGTAGCCTAAATCAATCATTACAATTTTGACAAATTGATGAAGAAACAGTTACTATCACAACTTAATTGTAAATACATCCCTGCCATATTGGAACCTGCCAAATAGGTCATTTTGGGTTATTTCTGCGCTAAACTTTTAAGGTTGAATCCACTTTTAGTTAAGGTATATTCTTAAAAGAAGGACAAGATAATGTGTGAATTTAAGTAACTGTGATTTTACATTCCTTTATTTATTGTACAGTAGTGTTTTAAATGTTTTAAACAACACAAAATACAGTCAGACAAAATGAAATTTCAGTTTTCCTTGCATTATATTTATATTTTATTTTATTCACACGAATGATTTGTATTTACTCTGCCTTAAACAATATAAACTAAGTTGTGTTTTGGGCATTTGGTTAAAGTTTGAAAATGTTTGAAAACATAATATGTTTGAAATGTAATAAGAATGTGATTAAAAATATCATTATTATTTGTAAGTTAGTTATGGTTATATCAGAGATGTTCAGTTAGTTCATGAAAAAAATGATAGTGTGTATTATTTTCCTTCCAGATTTTTTTCTCCTTTTTGATTGGATATTGATCCGCCGAAAGGAATTGATATAACCAAGCCAGACAGGTAATATACACATTAAACGGTTCGATGTTGTAAAGTGTAAATCCCGATATACAAGCACTTTTTAACTCTCAAATAAAAAATATTTACCAAAAAAGAGTAATGATAAATATTCTCGTCAGTATTTGAAACAAATATGACCTCGTCGTTACAAAAAAAGTGTCTTCAACAGACTACTCCTTTTCTTTTGTTTACATTCGTTAGGTACGAAAGCAAATACTTCATGTAGATCTACAGACAAACTATTCAAATAAAAATAAAAAAATAAAATAATCTGTACTGAATGGAAATATTAACCCAAATTTATGGCTTTCATTCAAGATCTAAATTTAATATTTCAAAATTATATACAGGAAATAACTTGTAGAAAACAGTAAGTGATTACGTCATTTTGCGGTGACGGGATACCCTAAAGGGAATCTTATTTCGACGTTTCATTTGAAACAGCAATGATTTATTTTAAAATCACCTAACTCGGCAAGGGAAGGGTAATAAAATTATTATTTGGGTTTTTGAGTGATATATGTGGATATATTACCTGCCAAGATTTATATCACCCGAGCCTAACCACTCAAAAACCCAAATAACATATAATATTTTCATGTGTACTTGTTTGTAATTGAAATTTACACCTTTACACGCATGATGTTTATCAGTATGCTGTTTTATCAGTAAGCCTGTTTGTGCAAGTCTTGACAGCTTTGACACATGACTCGAACAAACTTTTGGTGAGTGAACACAAAAAGTTGTATAAAAGCATCAAGCATCGACACAGCTATGTGGATTCAGCTGACTGTATAGCTTAGCTTGTTCTAGAAATTAACTGCAAGGCAACATGCCATTCAATGTGACATTTGAAGATGGCAACATAGAACAAGTATGTTAAAATATTAAAAACTTTAACTTTTTTGTATTATTATTTTATATATTTGATTATTGTTCTAAAATGAATTTCAGTTGTTAAAATCGAGTGCCCATTTAACACCAAGTTTCTCAAAACCTGATTCACTCAAACTTTTAATCTTGTCAACTGTTGCCTGTTAATTACTAAAAAAATCCATGTTTATCTACAGCAATTAACAGCAGTAACCACTTCTTGATGTTTTGTGATAGATAGTATTGATGGGTAAGTGATTTGAAGCTATTTAGCGATCCAGATTATGTTTTCATAAACTTTATATCATGATTGCACACATTGAGTGGATGACCCCTAAACATTTTGGGGTCAGCATGTCATAGGTCAGGGTCACAATCATATAAATGTTTAGAATCATTTACACTCTGTAACTCAACAGCCATTTATCATAGAGACTTCAAACTTTATATGATGGTTGCACACATTGAGTGAATGACCCCAATTGATTTTGGGGTCAGTAGGTGAACGGTCAAGGTCACATAGACTTTAACATTGAAAACCATTTCTGCCAACATGGCAATCATTTGTAATAGAGACTTCAAACTTTATCATAATTGTACACGTTGAGTGGATGACCCCTATACATTTTGGGGTCAGTGTGTCAAAGGTCAAGATCACAGTCACCTGAATGTTTAGAATCATTTACACTCTGTTACTTGACATCCATTTTTATAGAAACTTCAAAATACATATAATGGTTGCAGACATGACTCCTATTGATTTTGGGGTCAAAGGTCAAGGGCACAATGACGGTAACATTGCCGCCATGTAACTTGACAATCATTTGTTATAGAGACTTCAAACTTATATCAATATTGCGCACATTGAATGGATGACCATTGTACATTTTGGGATCAGTGTGTCAAAGGTCAGGGTCACAGTGACCTAAATATTTAGAATCATTTACACTCTGTAACTTGACAACCATTTCTCATAGAGACTTCAAAATTCATTTAATGTTTGCACCCATTGAGTGAATGACCCCTATTGATTTTGGGGTCAGTAGGTCAAAGGTCGAACAAATCAAAATTTAGAGCAGATCATTTAATTTTAAAGCCTAAGGTTTCCTCCCTTATATCACAAACTTACTTAGAAAAAACACCCTTCGGGCATATAATGCTCCGCCCAGCGGTGCTCTTGTTATATTTGAGAAATCATCACGAATCATCCAAACCACCCCTTATTTTATTTACAGATATTGAATGGGTCCTATTTCAGTGACCTCTTACTTCTAACCCAGAGACATTAGCCAGCAATGGGCAAACCATATTGTTGGCATTCACAAACCAAGCAATTGTAAGGTAGCAAACGACTAAAAACCTTTCATAGTTCTTTTAGTTCTGATCCATAACATTTATTGATCCGTTAACGTTTTACACAGAACATAGCCTTCATCTTAGCTCTACCCTTCTCCTTTTCGCCCCAACCAGTATTAAA
Organism: Cyclina sinensis; assembly: GCA_012932295.1. Classification (NCBI taxonomy): domain Eukaryota; kingdom Metazoa; phylum Mollusca; class Bivalvia; order Venerida; family Veneridae; genus Cyclina; species Cyclina sinensis. The sequence continues at coordinate 15,813,655 of JAAONU010000004.1, read as the reverse complement.
CTGCTGCATGGGAGATAGCAAGTCCAGTGCAAGTTTTTCTGACTAGTAGTTTAACATGCACGAGATGCTAATTTTCTTTTCACGTATCTTATCTTTTTACATCACTTCTTATTCCGAATAACCTACCTCCACTCTGAGGAGTATTCAATTCCATTAATTTGTTGAGGATTGAGACATTTTCACTGAAGAACATGGGTTCAAACCCCACTCTCCTAGTTTTTTGTCAAGTTACGCCACTCGTGAAAATATCTGTTGTTTTTTTTTGTCTTCACCCGTGAAATATTTCACTGAAACAAACAAATATCCTCTTTTTCTTATTCCGTGAAGTAACATACATTATAATACAAAGTCGTATTCATCTTCAGTGTCGTTACAATCTCCTTAAAATCATATCGTAATGTGTGCTCCTCTACTATTTGCGATCAGATTGCGAAATATGAGCGAATATACTAAATCTGATTTAATGAGATTGGTGTCGTTACACTTTGACTTGTGTCAACGTTATTATGACGGCTAAGTTTATCATGATCTAATTTTTGCTAAAACGAAATGCACTTCCAGAAAGAAAGTGAGTTCATTATGTGTGCCTTTTGTTTACTTTTGTTTTACTTTCTTTACTCCAAAAAGAAAGTTATTCCATAATTTGTGCAAAAAATGAGTAAAACTCGATAATATATAAACCGGATTTCTTTTAATACCTTTCTTAAGCCCGCCCGCTTAGCTCAACAGGTAGAGCACTGGATTAGTAATCCATTGGTCGATAAATCGACCCCTGGGCAGGGCAAAATTTCTCCGTGACAATTGATCTCAGCATTTGTGTCTTATGTTCATTTTTCTCTCACTGCTGATTCAGAGTAGATCATGTGGGAACAGTAGTCAGTCACTTGCGGAGAAATTGGTAATTACTGGTTAGTTATCCAGGAAAACCGGTTAGGTGGACTGACCGCCGAGATATAACCTAGATGTTGAAATCGGCTTTTAACCCCAAAAACAATACCTTTCTCACAGACTAAGGGAGATAATCATTACTATAAATAGGACGATTAGTGCAAGGGTCAGTTCGGAGCGGATCAGTGGTCCAGTGGTAACGAGCTGGACTGGGAACTCAGGGATCGATCCTCCGCTTCTCCACTAACATTACTAATTGCCTTCGGATGAGACGTTAAACCGAGGTATCAGTGCTGTACACTGAGCATGCAAAAGAACCAGGGGTGTCTCTGGAATGGGATGCTTTCTGTATCTTGCACTACTCCCACAAATTAAAATAACTAATCTCTTCAGGGGTCGTCGGTCATATTGGCAACCGGTACCGGCGATAAATAAGCTGAAGTAGATATCTTTCTTACTTTTACTGGTAAATTTAACCATTGCTGCTGTCTGCTTATCGCGCATATTCTTTATTAATCTTAACTTATATAAAATGATTTACTTAAAGTCGGTGTTTTTTCCGGGTTTTCCATAGAATCGGGTTAATTCTTTATTAAATTAAATTTACATCACGTCATTAAATCAAGCTAAATTTCATAAATGTTTCATATTGAAACGTAATTTAAACACGTGGTATTTTCTTTAATCTATCTTTACTACTTTTTTTACCCTGCCCATAGTTTAAGTAATAAACCTGCCCATAGTTTAAGTAGTAAACAGAGGAAACGTGACCAAATTAAAATATATGCGCCTTTCTCAACTGTTACAAACTCGTTTGTAATAATCAGTCAACTTCTACATTTATCTATCATTAAGAAAACACCACGTGATAATGTACAAATAAAGTTACATGTAAAGAATCTACAAACTTTTCGTGAGCGTGTTTCTTCTGTTTACTTTTCGGGGAGATTTGGTCACGTTACAAATTATTGCGTAATTCCATGTAAACGAACGCCTTTTCATTCAAGTGCACGAAATCGACATTTGTTGAAGTGTAGAATTACATAATATTAGGAATCTTTTAGTCAGTATTGACTTTTTGTAGTTAAATTGAAGTTGACCAGTTGGGAACTATTTTTCTGTTCTCTGAGAAGGGTGTATAAATTATTGCGCCAGTCATTTTATACAGACGGACTATTTGCGGATATGGTAACTAAGAGTGTTAGAGGCTGAAATTGTGCTACCATTATTTGTTTGGTCTGACGACCCAAACAAATAAAACGATTAAACGCTGTTCACAAACCCAATAAGAAAATGTAGTTAGGAAATAAATTTTTTAAGTTTTGGTGTTGTACCGTCGAATATAGCATTGTATCTCGTTCAGATGCGTAATTATTTAATCACTCGGGCCTATTTCCATTCTAACACATGTATAGTTAAGGGACACAATTATGTGCACTTCTTACCATGCTATATTTAGCGGTTATTGTCCCTAACAGGCCATTCCGTTTAACCCGCTTCTCATCTCCAACGTGAAAACATCATTATAAATTTATCAGTTAAAATTTTCTTTTGAACAAATATCTATAATTTTATCATAGATGAACATCAAAGAAGATAATTTAGTCCATAACGACATTTCACTTATTAAAATATTTAAAACAATGTTTGTTAGCATTTAATGTAGGTATATATAGGTATATTAGTGTAAATAACATTTTCAAGAAATATATATTTATTAAAATGTTTCGGGAAAAATCATGTCATTTTGGTGTCGGTTTTTCATTTGCAATGTGCTGTGGGATTTTACTTACTCAACGACATATGTTTGGGTCTCGATAGCTATGTGGATAGGGCGTTCGCCTTTGGTTCGGAAAGTCCCGAGATTGAATCCCAGCTCAAGCCCGAGGAGTGGTGTCATATATGCTTTATTTAACGGACGTTACTTGCAAGTCTCTCAAAACATGCAGTATAGAAAGTCATGAAGTGCTTATCCTGATAATAGTTAATTGCATATTACGATATGTTTTGTCATTGAGGATAACCGTACAATGCTGAAAATCTTTTATGTATATCAATATTAACACAACAATACATGTCTGGGGTATATCAATATTAACACAACAATACATGTCTGGGGTATATCAATATTAACACAACAATACATGTCTGGGGTTCAAAAGATGTCATCCTTTGTGTACTAATTAAATCTTCCAAATTATCCATTTATTTACATTGCGGTTGAATTGAAAATAAACGTATGGTGTGCCAGATCCTTTATACCGGTATATGATAACCCATGTTTAGAAATCGAAAGTTGTCACACTTTTTGTGCGATCTACATTTGTGTTGAACGATATACTTACCCTTTAGATGTAAAAAAATCTTAAATGGGGAGTAGAATACATGTACAGATATAGATGCATTTATTGTCAAGACAAATTGTGATTTGGAAGATGTTTGACTGGTTTTCTTGACAATCCAGTTCGTAAAGTAAGTAAAACAGTTTTAGTTTATTTTCAGTGCTTAATGTTTGTGTTGTTAATCTGGTCAAATGACAAAATGTATGTCAGTTCCACATGGAGTTAGTAAAGTTTTTCATGAAGAAGTTCGTAGCTGCAGTTTGAAGCTTTTGTAGGCTGCTGGCGGCACAGCGGCCTAGTGGCCTAAGATATACATAGAGTGTTACTGTAAAAATAGTATTTCTGAAACAAATAACATAAACAAAAGGCGTTTGGGTTGTCTTTTTGCAAATTAAAAAAAAAACGTTTTTCATGAACAGAAGTTTTAGCCCAGCGGTCCTTCGGCCTTAAAATTTACGTTGTGTTTCATAGTAGGAGAATTATTTCTTAACTCAGTTTCAACAAATAACATCTATCTATCTCTCCTAAAAAAATAAAAAGGAAAGAGGAAGAAAGAAAAACAGAGAGTGAAAGTCATTCAGTCATCAATAAGAAAGTAAATACGAATATTTTTAATCCGACCTATCTTGAATATTTTACTAACTTACTTCTGATTGGCTCACTTACTGTCTGACCGATTGATCGACCGGCCGCCCGGCTGATTGACAGGGACGAACTTTCTCGTTCTTTTTAAAACCGTGAGAAATAAATAGATTTATAAGTCGTTTGTTGAAACTGAGTGCAGAAATACTTCTTTTACTTTGAAACACAACGTCTATCTCAAACAGTTGCGCTACAAATAGCAATTTTCTTTTCACGAACTATCCTTGTTTTTACTTTAAATTTGAAAAATACACCCTAAACAACTTTTGTTTATTCTGTGTGATTCAGAAATACCATTTTACTGCGATATACAATGTAACTCTTCGACCGCTGGCAGCTTTCTTGAACAAAAAAGATCGTCATTGTGAAATTTCAGAAGTCCAACCCTTTTTGTTAAGAACGTATGTTAGAACTGAGTTGAGAAATACTGTTTTAACTCTGATACACTGTTTATTTAATGCCACTGGGCCGCTAGCAGTCTTTAGATAGCTAATACATCTTTTCGTGAAAAATATCCCTTTTTTGTATGTAGTTTTTTTTAAACTAAGTTCAAAAATACTGTTTCAATGTGTACCATGTGTATATTAGCCGATAAGCTGCTAGGCAAATATTTCAAAAAAGAACCTTTTTTATTTGCAAAAACACCCCAAACCCCTTGTTATTGTAACCTTGTTGTAATTGTTAGTTGACACTAAGTTCATAGATATCATTTTTATTTTGATAACAATGTATACCTTAGGCCGCTAGGCCGCTGCAGTTAGGTCGCTAGGTCGACGGGCCGCAAACTTCACGAGCATTTAGATTTTTTTTTTCATTTTTATAAATATAATGTGGTCACAAAACTTAACCTGACAGTTAGCTGACAGTTAAAATACAACTTAAAGTGTAGGTCAGAAGTTCAAACCACACAAAGAGCATACATTCTCCTCGTTTTTTAAACCTTATAAGTAGATATGATTGCCTTTTAAAAACTAACATTAGTATTCAGTTCTAAGTAAAAACATTTTTTAGATTAAATCTGCAAAATGCAAAGTTTTCAGTCATAAAGATTTTAATGAGCATTCTATTATGTATGATGTGTAAGGACCATAAGTCGATTTTAGAAACTTAATCAGGTATATAATAAAGAGTAATTACGTTTCATGTTTATTTACTAGTATTGCACAGCATAAGCTGCACGGAAAACTGTTAACTGTTTCATCATCAGTCTATGAAAATCAATGTTATGACTCCGATTTGGCAGCATGTATTTACACCATGAACAACTTCAGAAACACTAGAAATGTTTGCCGTCCATGGACTGTTTCGATATTTTCAAGTCGGATTGCGTCAGACTGTATGTGCATATAGTTTTTCATGTGATAGTTTCAGCCTTTATATATAAACGACTGATTTAGATCTAACTTACCGAGTCTAATATGTAAATGATAAGCAAGCACATATATTTTATAAGGAATAACTCAAAAATTTGATCCTCAACTATTTCAAGTTAAATAAGAAATAGAGGACGGATTCCTTATTTAACCAAACACATACAATATATTTAAGAATGAAAAACTCAAATTAAGAACCTAAATCAGCGTTAAGGAATAGAAAACTGGTTCACACGCGAAATAAAAATATTGCTGTTCTTTATGCCTCAATTTATCTTTATTTTAACTGTGTAACCCATGTGATTAATGATACAAAAAACTTATGCGATATATTCCAAGACTAAAGACTCAAGCTTTTAACCAAAACTATTTAAAGTCAAAAAGGAATAGGGAACTAGTTGTTTATTCCTTATTCAGACGCGAATAAGGAATAGAAAATATGATTGTCGCGAATGCTTTCATTATTCATGTGTAACTTATGTGTTTTATGATAACCAAAAACATTCAATATATTCAAAAAGAAATAACTTAACCTTTGAAAAGTATTATAAATATTAATGGAACTAGTTCCCTTTTCCTTATTCAAACGTAAACAAGAAAAATTCAAATGGACTTGAGTCCATTTGAGTGTACGGTTTTTTACTGTATTTTTAGGGAACCTTAAATTACAGCACTCTATTTTGTTTGCAGATGCCTTAAAAAGAAATTATATATATATGTTTAAATTGAAGACCTGTCTAAGGTAATGCACATTCTTTGAAGAACAACAACAACATATTTGTTCAACCTTTTATTTCCTTTATCTCTTGATATTAATAGTGATAATTATGATACTGCAACTTTGTTTGTTTTGTTAAGTAACAAAATAACATGAATTTCATGGAATAACATGCTTGAACAGAATAACAAACATGCTTGAACAGAATAACAAATATACTTGTAATATCAGTGTTGATAATAAACTATGACCATGCTTTGATTACTTTGATATAATTCAACATAAAGACCAGGTGAGACACAGTCACTGTCGTAGCAAAGTACGATCGGGAACCAGACAGAAGTTTTAATTTTAGATAACTATTTTCTTCGTGAGCCGAATTCTAATAATTGAAAACATTAAACATAAACATTTATCATTTTACATCATTTGAAGGCTCTTTAAATTCATATTTTGAAAATATAAGCAGATTTGGAATTTTGCTTTTAGAAAAGAAAACTAAACCAATTTATACCTGTCATTTCAGCATTTTTCTAGCAGCTTAGATGCACTAAGTTTAACCATTTACAAACAAAAAAGAAAACAGTTTTAAATATGTAAAATATGAGTTTACAGACCTTTAAAATGATATAGAATACTTTACTGTTTGATGATATAAAATACTTTACTGTTTGATGAAAAATGACTTTCAAACGGTAATTACAAAATCACTATGTTTTGCATTGTTATCAACCGCCATAATTTTGCCAACCTTCAAAAGGTTACCTGTATCTCTTATCAGTTACTTGTTACTATTAATAGATTTCAAAACAATAACACACAATATTACCAGACAGTCACGTGATTCTCTCCGAGGATTTCCGGAATAACACAACTTCGCAAATTGATTCAACAGGTAGCACATCATAAAAATACGTAATGCGTCGGCAATAATCGGATCTTCTAACAGCCAATCAAAACATAGAATTACATAATATTGGATAACACTAACCCCGCTCCAATTGTACATATAGGAATATAATACTGGCAATTTTCCGTACAGAAAAATGAAACAAAGTGATCGTCGCAAATTCTTCCATTTATCTTTATTTTGACTGTAAGTCATGATTTATGATAGTTAAGCACAATCAATACATTCCATCAGAATAACTCGAGCTTTTAAACTGAAGTCGAATATGGAGTAGAGAACCGATTCTTCAAAACGCAAATATGGAATGGAAAATATGACTGCCGCATATGCCTCCATTTATCTTTATTTTTAAATATAACTCACCTGAGTTTTGATTATCAAGCAAATACTCGTACAATATATTTTAGAATGAATAACTCAAACTTTGAACCTTTACTTCTACAAGTCGCTGGAATAGCGAAATAGTTCTTTCTTCCTCAGTCAACAGCAAATGAAAAAGAATAAAAAACATGACTATAACCAATTACTCGATATAACTTTATAATAACTAAGTTATGTGATTTATGATACACATACTATATATTCCAGAAGGCATAACTAGTGGTTCAAACCTATAACTTTTTTAACTATTCGAATAAAGAATGGAATTATCTAGAACAAAAAGAGTTGTTTCACTAAAACGGGATATAATTCTATCAAATTATTTGCGGTGAAGTTATTTGTTTTTTATTCAGTAATAATCTGCGACTTAGGGTATCAAAATGAACAAAACGTAGTAAAACCTTATGGTTAAATAACTAAGGTATGTGAAATATATTAATAAACGCCTGTGTTTTTATGCCCCCCTTAGAAAAAGGGAGGGTATATTGCTTTGCAGCTGTCGGTCGGTCGGTCTGTATGTCCACCAACAGTTTCCGTTCATTTTCTTCGCAGAGATTTCACATACAGTAATGAAATTTAGTATACAGATTAATTATAAGAATATCTAGGTCGAGTTATGTTTTGGGTACGATCGAGCAATTTTTGACAGAGTTATGCCCCTTGGACTTAGAAAATTTCCAATTATTTGCAATTTCCGTTCATTTTCTTTGCAGAGAGTGCACATACTGAAATAAAATTTGGTGTACAGATTTATCATAAGAATATATAGGTCAAATTCTGTTTTGGGTATGATCCAGCAATTTTTATGCCCTATATATATATATTATAACCCTTCGACCCACCTTCCTCAGACTTGGTTTGTAGGTTGATCATGACCAGTAAATGACCCCAATGGTTTTTCAGATCACAGTGATCTTATACAGCAAAATTGTTTCCTATCAATAACTATAGAACGCTTGGTTCCAGGTTGTTAAATCTTAGTTTATAGGTTGGTCATGACCAGTTGATAACTATTATAGTTTTTCAGATCACCAGGTCAAAGGTCAAGGTCACAGTGACCTTGAAGAGCATAACAGTTTCCGATCAATAACTATAGAACCCTTAGTCCCAGGTTGTTCAAACTTAGTTTGTTGGTTGGCCATGACTAGTAGATGACTCAAATGTTTTTTCTACATCATCAGGTCAAAGGTCAAGATCACAGTGACCTTGAAGGGCAAAGCAGTTTCCGATCAATAACTATAGATCCCTTGGTCCCAGGTTGTTAAAACTTAGTATATAAGATGGTCATGACTAGTAGATGACCCCTGTGGTTTTTTACATCATAAGGTCAAAGGTCAAGGTCACAGTGACCTTGAATGGCAAAACGGTATTGTATCAATCGTATCAATAACTAAAGAACCTTTGGTCCCAGGTTGTATAAAATTAGTGTGTAGGTTTGTCATGACCAATAGGTGACCCCTATGGTTTTTCAGATCGCCACGTCAAAGGTCAAGGTCACAGTGATCTTGAAGAGCAAAACAGTTTTCGATCAATTACTGTAGAACCCTTGGTTCCAGGTTGTTCAAACTTAACTTATTGGATAATCATGACTAGAAGATGACGCCTATAGTTTTTCAGATCAACAGATCAAAGGCCAAGGTCACAGTGAGCTTGAAAAGCAAAACAGTTTCTGATCAATAATTATAGAAGGCTTGGTCCCAGGTTCTTCATACTTAGTGTGTAAGTTGATGACCATTAGATGACTCCTATAGTTTTTCACGTCACTAGGTCAAAATCAAGGTCAGAGTGTCCTTGAAAAGCATAGCAGATTCCAAATAATAACTATAGAACGCCTGGTCCAAGGTTGTTCAAACTTAGTATGTTGGTTGTTAATGACTAGAAAATGACCCCAATAGTTTTTTTCATCACCAGGCCAAAGGTTAAGGTCAGAGTGACCTTAAACAGCAAAACGGTTTCCAGCCAATAACTGTGGAACTCTTGGTCCCAGATTCTTCAAACTTAGTGTGTAGGTTGGTCATGACTAGTGGATGACCCTTTTCATGTTACCAGGTCAAAGACAAATGTCACAGTGGCCTTGAAATGCAAAATGATTTCCAATTAATAACAATAGAATGCTTTGACCCAGATTCCCCAATCTTGGTACATAGGTTGGCCATGACCATTAGATGAGCCCTATAGCTTTTCAGGACAAAAGTCAATGTCACAGTGACCTTGTGTTGCAAAATAGTGTCTGATCAATTACTATAGAAGGCTTGGGCCAAGCTCCTCAAAACCTCATGGGTAGGTTGGTCATGACAATTAGATGACCCCTGTAGTTTTTAGTGTTATAAGGTCAAAGGTCAAGGTCACGGTAATCTTGGAAAGCAAAACAGTTTCTGCTGTATATATAGGGAATCATTGGGCTCAGGTTTGTCAGCTTAAGTATGTAGGTTTGTCATGATCAGTAGATAACAACTATCGTTTATCTGGTCATTGGGTCAAAGGTAACAGTGACCTTGAAAAGCAAAATGGTTTCCGATGATTAAGTTTAGAATGCTTGGGCCCGTGTTCCTCAAACTTTGTATATAAGTTGTTCATGACTTGTAGATGAGTCCTTTAGTTTTTCGGGTCACCATATCAAAGGCCATGGTCACAGTGTCCTTGAATAAGGGATAAGGCGCTAGGGGGCATAAATGTTTCACAGACATCTCTTTGTTTTTGTCTATATCTAAAAACACTTTATACATTATATAAAGTGAAGGGTAACAAACAGAATCAATTTATCTAACGTCAATTCTGATCGGTCAGGTATTTTGAGATACTTGGGACAACTTTAAAATATTTTTGCCTGGAAAGTTCACCATTCCAAATTTTCAGTTGTGATGAAATAGGATTTGATGGTCATAAAATGTCTAAGGAGAAAGGTATTTGTTTTTGGCAGACAACATCCATATCATATCTGGTGATGGACACTGTCTTCCACCAAAGTTTTCAAAAAACATCCCTCGTGATTTCGTTCCACTCCCAACAAACAGGAAAATTGTTTCTTCAAAAAGGGTCACATGGACTCTATTTATTATATTTGGATTTATTTGTTGAATGGTTTACAGGTTCGTTCATTCCTCACTGTGGTAGAATTATACCTTTTTACTTATCATAGAAATCTTTGAGCCAATCTTACACCAAAAACAATTGATGTTGCTAGAGAAAATCATATAGAATTGCTCTACCTTCAACCACACCCCATACACCTTTTGCAACTACTAGATGTTAGAATTTTTCATCTACTTAAGCAAAACTTAGTCTAAAGTTGCATCTAGACTTGCTACCAGGTCAGTAGAGTAACCCGTGGTCAACCTCTAGCTCTGAGCATGTTATCAGAGCATGATATTACTGGAATTGTTCCATTCAGCCCTCAGGAGAGAAGAACAAATGCCATCAATTGCCAGAATGAAATCTTAACATGACAGAAGATTACCACCCTAATGATGGTATTTGTGTAGTTTGTATGGCAAATCAGCGTCTAGAATGGATTGGTTGTGACAGATGTCCAAATTGGTTCATTAGTAATTGACTGTTGTGACTGAGGATTAGTGGGGTTGTGGATTTTGTGAGGAGGTGTGATTAATTCAGCGACAGTGTTCTAACTGTCTGCTGTTTTGTTTAATGTATTCAATACAGTTGTTTCTTGTTGAAAAATAAAAAATGCTTTTATTTTTATGTTATTTCTACATGATATTTTACATTGTTCGTAATTAGTAGCAACCGGTCAAAAATATGTTCTAATCAAGCACCTCTTTAAGTTCACGACAGCCATTTACAAAGGTCATGTTGACAAATTGTAAGTAGGTAAAAAGGAATGTCATGTTTCTATTGTGAACAATTGGACTTATTTTGCTAGAGCCAAATTACTTTTTACAATTGACTAAAATATTGTTCGAGAATTGTTCCCACGAGGCTATCGTTTGGCACTGTCGAGCGTTGCTTCGTATTGTCGAGCGTCGTAAATCACGGTTTAACATGTTAATCTCTTGTAAGAAGGACCTTGTTACTGGAATTTGTTATTATATAACAAATAAAATATAACGGCTATATTTAATTAGCCTTACAAAGAAAAAATAAAAAGCCCAGATCCAGATGGATATATACAGCAGAATTTGTTAAAGTATTTTTGGAAAGAGCTGTCAGTATTTATATTAAGATCCTTAAATTACGGTCGTCGATCAAATAATTTGTCGGTTACTCAAAAACAAAGAGTTAGTATATGTTAGGAGTCAGCGTCAACTGTTATCTTTATACTTACTGTACTTATTATTAAATAAACAATATCAAATTTTTTTTGTCAATCTGTTTAAAAGTATGTAAGATTCCCCTAAGTTATCTTAATATGTGTATTTAAAAGCTAGAAATTGTATGATTTAAGAGGGAAAAAACAAACAAACAAATGTTCATTAATAGATTTTAGACTATAGTTTCATATATATAACCATATCATCCGTGGTAATATGTTCATGTGTTGAAACCCAGATACTACAAAAGAACTAATCTTATTGTTCATGAATTGAACTAATTCTCAGTCTATCACTAAAACATAGAATATTTCTGTTAATTTCATGTCAAAACATGTCTTGATGTTTAAATATTGTATTAATGCAAAGTCAGACTAAACAGCTTAATAATATTCTGATACATTAACATTAAAGAAAATCGGGTTTGAAATGTCGAATATATTTAAGTATCGGCGATGTTACATTTAATTTAAAGATTAAGTACTTAAATACTAGTAATTATTTCTTAAGTTCTTTAAATTTATTTAAAATAAGATGATCGCTGTCTAAATGACTGGTTGGATTTTGCGTGGGAGGTAACGTGGGTGTTATCAAGGTTATCGCGTCCGTTAGAGCTACCGACAGCTTTGAAATCCAAATTGCACGTTTAAGCAGGAAACAAGTAGACATGAGCTAAGTTCGTAGATAAAATTTCTGTACGAAATACAAATGGAAGGTAAGGATCGTTGAAAAATAAGAGATGTCCGTTGGGTTTATCCGGAAAATATTTGGAAAATTGGGAAATTCTGTTTGCGATATCTACTGAACCAAAGGCGGTAAGGTATCAATGGAAAAGAATTGGAAATTAGGTAGATTGGCATGGGTTTTGGGCATTAGAAGTAGCCAACAAATACAGGATAAGATTACCTGATTTTTGTGGTCGAAGTGACGATTTTAGACGGCCATTTTGCCCATTGCCGATACCCTAAAAGTCACGTGATTCCTAGCCGTGAATATACACAAATACTGAAACAAAAAAAGTCCTGTCAGCTGCGGTAACATGAATAATATAGCAACATATGACAAATTAATTCTTACATGTAGTTGAACGATGAGATTAGATACCAACAACTTGGATTCTCAAGTACTGATTAAAACGTTATTTAAATGTATAGGTCTTTGGTATAAGGCAATAAGGTAGTTTAATAGTGCTTAAATTGTGAACAAATATGAAGTGTCAACTATGCAACAATGTTTGAAATACAGCAGCCTAAAAAAACTTAAATACTTTGCTAAATAACGTAGGGCGCTAAACTAATGGGACAATTTGATATTTTGATCATAGCCGAGAGTTTATACGCCCAATCGAGCTGATTTAAATACAAATCTCTAAACTGCATTTAAAGTGCAAGTATTGAGATTATTTGTATTTTCGCCAATCCATGATGATTTGAATGTGAATTGTCTTACGAACATGAAAGTCTGTCACAGAAAGATGCAATGCATCTTAGAATACAGAACCCAGAGCGGGATTCGAACTCCTATCTTAGAGCATCGAAGACCATCACTCTAACCACTGAGCCGAAGAATCGATGAAGCAGTTGTCAGAGGTTGTATTTATAAAATTATAAGAAGATGCACTAGACCGTAACAATTGTGAATGTCTTTCTCGCTGACAACTGCAAATGAGCAACATATTATGACTGTTCATGCAAAATTACGTTTAGCTTATTGTGTTAATATATATGTTTTGACATGCAGGTAAAAGTAAACACTAGAGTGCTACTCACTGTTAAAATACGTTCTTATAAAGCAAGTGGTTGATAGATTGTGGAGTGCTTGTTCATTGAAATGATATCCCTTCTGAAAGGGCTGTATGTTACAGTTGAAAGTGACCGGAAAGAGTAAAACAAAGCTATTTAGAACCGATCTATCCGTTTGTTTTCTCCAGGTGAGACGCAAAGTAAAAGGAATTTTAGACATTTCTCTTGTTTTGACACGGACTTTAATAATAGATTAGCATTACGTAATGACTTTTCAAGTTTTTGCGTAACGCTAATATGACTTTGAGGTGATAAAATCGCAGATGAATGCAGCATTGGCTAAATAAAGTTCTGCTACAACGTTTGCAACTTAACAGACAACAACACATTAAAAGTTGCGTTTGCAGTTAACAAGGAACAATTCTTGAAAAGATACAAAAGTTGAGATTTGTAGACCTGACGTCGGTGTAAATGAATTTCGTAGTCAATATTGACCATACGACTACTAAGACGTTACCGTAGAAAAAAGAAAAATAGTTACTTACTGCCTAAGAAGTGACTCAAATAGGTGACTTGTTAACTAAATCACTAACTGAGTGTTAAGAGCTTCAAGCCCACAAATGACATGACCTTATTTTAGAAAGTTTTTATCAATCAAAAGATTTTTTAAACCCCAGACACAGCAGGTTAGGTACAGATACTAAAAATCGATAAATACCGGAAACCTGACAACTGAAAGGAAAGTGTCATGAACTCACAAAGAAGTGTCTTGTTTATAACAGGAGCTGAATACAAAGAACATGACTTTACCAGAAGATAGGAATGGAAACGATATGGCAGATAACGAGATAGATAATACGGGAATCTTTAAAAATGAAAGACAAACTCAGTGCGAAGCAAGCGTTATATATGGAGTTGAAGATATCCCACCGTGGTATTTATGTATCCTCCTAGGATTTCAGGTAAGATCGTCAATTTTAATAGGTTTAAAAAACTTGATAGATTTCCTATTTTTGAAGTAGAGAGAAAAAAGATAGAAAGAAAAGAAAAGAAAAAAATAAAGAAAGAAAGAAAGAAATTAAATGAGTTACTGGATGGTGAATGTATATTTCAGCACTACCTCACGGCATTCGGGTCAACTATTACTGTGCCGTTGGTTCTGTATCAGTCTTTATGTATGGACGAGGACAAGGTGGGCCTCAGTGAGTTGATCAGTACGATCTTCTTCGTGTCCGGGGTAGCGACACTTCTACAGACAACATTTGGAACTAGGTACGTATACTTAAGATTATTTTGAAAGTACCATTTTTGTCTTTTCTATTACTGAGTTTAAGACCACTATCGCGGTTCATTGACAAAGGTCATAGTTCGATGCCTGCTACAAGTACGGTCCAAGAAGCTAAACAAGATTAATTTTGATGCAAAGCATCAAAGGCGGCGCACATGGTTTTGAAATAAGATAAATAATAAGTGTATAAATTAACCTAAACAATTGTACACGTGTGTAGTACATGTTGTACATTTTGATGATATAATCAAGTAATTTACAGATGGGATGTAAAAAGATTTTAAAGGAGGACATTTGAATTATATCCATGTTTTAATCACTTTTATTGAAGTTGTGAAATCATGTGAATTCACTTTCCTTCAACAAAATTACCAGATATGAATGACTATATTCTCATAAAAAATCATTTGACCTTTCACTTTTTATGAAAATTGCATATTGTCTCCCTTTGAAATTAAAAATTGGGATAATAATCAAGTGTTCTTTGTCTGCGACACAATTCAGCACTTTAATATTCCAAATGTCTACTGTTGCTTTATTTCAACAATCTATACCTTTTTAATGATTTTAGTCTGTTTAATCCTACTGTTTTGTGTCTTTTTCTATTCTATCCTGGTTGCGCAACCATGATAGACAGGATATAACCCAATTTTTACAAACTCAGATTTTCAATCTATTTCTTGAAGAAATGTTATGTTTTCATTGTTTATATTGTATGCATGAAGAAAATACCATCACACATGCACATGCAGTGGTCATAAGCCTTCAATGTACATTAAATACTATACTTTATATAGATTTGCTGCAATTGACCAAGGAACATTTTGGAACCATCAATAGCAAATTAAGTAAATTGAAACAAGAATGACTTCAGTGATCGGAAAGTTTGAAAAGTGTTGCTAAGTTTTTCCAAAGTTTCTAGGCAGCCCAAGACATGTCAAAATTTCAAATTTAAACCTTGAATGACAATTCCAAGAATATGTTTTTCTTCCACTAGAGAATGAGAATTTGAGCTCCATGGACGGTTATATCTGTAGAAGAGAACTGTAGATGTGAACGGTCATTATAAATTATTTAAAATCACCTCGTAATCTTGCTTTTTTCCCGGTCTGTGTTTAAGAGAAAATCATATCTAAGGAATTACCGTCTCTGGTATGAAACGGGAAACGAATTTTTGTGTAGCAGTAGCAGTAATACAGTGTGAGTGTATTTCTGAAATTGGAACAAAGAGAGCTGCCGACCTGACAGTGCTCCCGATAGGTAATCAACTATGGAGTACACATTCTCCTATAATAGATGAAGGGCTTTACTACTAAATATTTTCTTGTATGCATAATATTCCCAAATTTGGTGAAAAATATACCAAGATGCTTGTCTCTGAAGGTGTGTCCTCGATTTTGAAATAACAATTCATATGTTATCGACATCCAAACAATAAAACCTTACATGTAATATCTTTTTTCGAATTCCACATTTCACGGTATGGTATTACATCATTTCAAATATTTTGTAATTTGTCTGCACTAGATAACACCCGAAGTACAACTGGTACTCTATCATATTCATGGTTTAACGGTTTAGTGGCGTAGTGAACAGATATGTTTTTGTAACTATAACGACTGAATTGACTCCAGCATAGTAAGAATGTTCTTCAAATTCATCCTTGTGTCTGTATTCACAAAGACAGACTCATATCTTTATTATTGCATTAAAACGACAGATTTTGTACAATTTCTATTTTCAAGTTAGTTTATACAAATCAATTTTATTTCGATTGTGACGAAAGCTTTTAGCTAATAGAATCATTCTCAAACAACCAGTACTAAGTAATGAGAATAAAGTTTTTTGCTGAAGGAAATAACCGATGGCGACACGGCCGCTGATGGGGTTCGAACTCATGTCTTGACTAGTGATCCTTAGATTACAAGTCCACTCGGCTTCACCTTTCTTTATATAGCTACAGTTGAAAGAATTAACAAAGATTTGCATTTGAGATTAAGTAGCAACACACTGCTAGATACATGCAGTGTATACACAAGTACTTGCAGCGCTTTGATTTGTTTTGGGGAAAGTCATTAAATCTGTAATTTTTGCATCAAAAACTTTTAATTAAAAAATACAAACTTACCTGAATTGGATCAATTTATTTCTAAAATTAATAAATACGATTTATGAATTGACATATTTTAAATGATGTACAGAATAATCGGATTTTTTTTACATTGATAATGATCCAAGATTCTCCCAAATTGATTACGTCAGCGCATGGTACAAAATGAAACAGTATTCAAATATAGGCGTCGCCGTTCTCGGCGCCGCCAATAAGAACCTTGTAATATCTAGCAGCCAGTCTAAGCGCTCGTCGGTATGTATCTCTGCGTATCGAGCGTTAAAAATGCCAAAGTAAGAAAATGTGTAACTAACTGATTTTGAAACGTCTTTACCTTAACACAATGTTATATCGACTTAGAAAATTGAAAAATTCCAAACAATCCCGATTTGGTCAGGGTATAAAGTTAGAAAAAATATCCAACCTCTATGTATTTTTAGCTGACCTGAGCACAAAGAGTGCTCAGGTCGAGCTTTTCTGATAAGTCTTTGTCCGTCGTCCGTCCGTCCGTCGTCAACTTTTCATTCAAACGACATCTCCTCTGAAACCATGGGCCAAATGTAATGAAACTTGTGTGGGATGTTCCTTGCATGAAACTCAAATGGTTCTGGTCCATTGCATTTCTAGTTCACCGGAGCTAAAAATAGATTTTAAAAGTTGGACCTTTAAAAATCTTCCTCTCCGAAACCTCAAGGCCTGGAGCTTAGATATTTGGTATGAAGCATCATGTAGTAGACCTCTACCAAGTTTGTTCAAATTATGACCCTTGGGTCAAAACTGACCCCACCCCAGGGGTCAGTTGATTTTATACAGATTTATATAATGAAAACTTAAAAATCTTGTCAGAAACCATAAGGCCTAGAGTTTAGATATTTGGTGTGCAGCATTGTCTAGTGGACCTTTACCAAGTTTACCAAATCATGGCCCCTGGGTTAAAAATGGTCCCGCCCCAGGGGTCACATGTTTAACATAGAGTTATAAAGGGAAAAACTTTAAAAAATCTTCTTGTCAGAAACCACAAGGCCTAGAGTTTAGATATTTGGTGTGTAGCATTGTCTAGTGGACCTCTACTAAGTTTGTTCAAATCATAGCCACTAGGTCAAAATAGGCCCTGCCCCGGGGGTCACTTGTTTACATAGAGTTATATAGGAAAAAGTTTTAAAAATCTTCACATCAGAAACCAAAAGGCATAGAGCTTAGATATTATGTATGTAGCACTACCAAGTTTGTTCAAATCATAGCCCCTGGGTCAAAAAAAGGCCCCGCCCCAGGGGTTACATATTTTACACAGAGTTATATAGGAAAAACTTTAAAAATCTTCTTGTCAGAAACCACAAGGGCTAGAGTTTAGATATTTGGTGTGCAGCATTGTCTAGTGGACCTTTACCAAGTTTGTTCAAATCATGACCCTGGGGTCAAAACTGGCCCCCACCCAGTATCATTACACCCAGAGCCTTCAAAATTTATAGGATAGTTGTATTAGAAGAACCCTATTGTTTTAGGGTCCATAGGTCAAAGGTTAAGTTTACAGTGACCTCTAGAGTGAAAACTGTTTCTGCCCAGTAACTAGAGTACCATATTACACAGAGCCTTCAAACTTCATAGGATGATTGTCTTTTTCAGTAAAAGAACCCTATCATTATTGGGGTCAGTAGGTCAAAAGTCAGGGTCTCAGGGACCTGTAGAGTGAAAACTATTTCTGCTCAGTAATTGGAGTACCATTACATTCAGAACCTTCAAACTTAATAGGGTTATTATATTAGAAAAATCGTATTGTTTTTGGGGTCTGTAGGTCAAAGGTCAAGTTCACTGGGACCTGTAGAATAAAACTATTTCTGCTAAAAAAATTGAGTACCATTACACCCAGAGTCTTCAAACTTATTGCAAACTTATTCAAACTTGCGAACAACGAACACCCATAACAACCAATAAATTATACTTGTAACATGAGCAATGAGACTCAGGTGAGCGATTTAGAGCCACAATGGCCCTTTTTCACCATGTAATTAGAAATAATCCCAAAAATTGCAGTTCTAAGATGAATGTATATTTTGACGAATTAGAGCCAAGGAAAATCTACGGAAGTTTGGGATGCCTACTAGTATGCCATTGATCTGATATATGTCTTCCTAGCATTTCATTCACGCCACAAATTGTTTTAATGTTGTGGACTTTCAAGGTCGGTAAATGTATCTAAAGCTTGTTGATCTAGATTAACGGTGATATTATAAGATATCAGAGATTTCATTAAATGTTTCATAGCTTTTTATTTGTTAAGTTTGTTAAGTAAGACGACTGTAACCTCTGGCATACATTATGTTTATGACCACGCATTATAATCAAATTTAACAGTCTATGTACCTTCATCCTTCGACTTCGACCCAGTGTCTAGTGGATATCAGATCTACACTTTAACAAGCTTTAAACTATAGTGCATAGGAGTCGTAAAATTTCATAAAAATGATTAATGGAATTATTTTTTCAAGATAGTGTTAGAGATAGGGTGTGTCAGAACAGTTTGAAAACATATTAATAAAAACAGATCAATAAAAATGGATAAAAGAAAACCAAGTTATTTCGAGACAGCAGCAGACGACAAGGTTTTTGAGTCATTATTGTCACGTGACAATGGTGCAAAATCCTTACCGAAGGTATACTATACTGTGGACGATGTGCCGCCTTGGTACTGCTGTATTTCTTTAGGTTTTCAACATTTTCTGACTGCCCTCGGTGGTCAGATATCAATGCCTTTGATCCTGGCTCACGCCCTTTGTATGGACAGGGATCTACTGGGACTGAGCTGGGTTATAGGAACATATCTTATGGTTGGGGGTGTGGCTACATGCATGCAGTCAACATTTGGTGTAAGGTAAAAATACCGGATAAATCCTTTCTTAATAAGTACTGGTTAGGAAAGTAAGTTGTTTTCCAATTTTATAATCGTTACCATTGACAGACGCCCCCAGAAGACCTGAGTTCTTATAGGTAATAGGGATGGTGCAAGATACAATACCTTCTGGTGTCTCAGTTCAGTAGGCAGTCGTTGTTTTTAAATGCTCAATGACAGCACCGATACAAGATCACTCGGTTTAACAACTCATCTTAAAGACAATTTAGTAGTGTCATTGAAGGACACGACCCCATGACAACAAAGCCTGCGCATTACCACTGGCCAAATGACCCACTCCAAAATTGAAAAAGGAAAATGCTATAACCGGGCTTTTTACTTCGGCTTGATTATACGAAACAAAAATCCAGATATGAAGCGTGACTTAATGCTATCCTCGCAATGTTGAAGATAAAAAAATGAAAAGTGTAAAATCTACCAGTTCAAACAAAATCCTTTATTTAAAAAAAAAATAAAAAAAATATTACACTTCCTCTTTTAGTAAACAGCCATTCATTTAGTTTCATGGTTTCAGTAGTACTCTGGATGTTTCAGTTACGCACATTCTAATAATCTAGGCTATTCGAAGTTAAGTTAGTCGCGTTCTTTTTGTTTTATGTGATGTATCTTATTTTCAGACTTCCAATTATTCAGGGAGCCACATTTGCATTTCTCACACCGACGTTTTCAATTCTTGCCTTGCCAAAGTGGTCTTGTCCTTACATTAAGGAAAGAGAGCGTAAGTATATGTGTTTATGCCATCTGATTCCATCTATGCGTTATTGAGTTAGTGCCCTTTGTTACTTAAAAACTGTTTTAAAGGATGCTTTCTTCCGTCCAGATCCATATCTAAAAACTGGTTAGTTAGATTGTAAATGAACCTTGGCATGAATATATAAATTAATAAGGAAATGATGCACGTCAAATGCCTTTCAAATTCATTGGTGGGTTATTGAGTAATGACCCATTGTTACTTACAAATAGGCATTTCAGTCCGGATCCATATCTTAAAACCGGTTAGATAGATTTTTTTTAAAGCTTAGCTTGAATGTTTATTTGGATAAGGCATAGTGCACGTGAAATACCATCAAAATCAGTCTATGTGTTGTTGAGTTATGGCGCAGTGTTATTTTTAGATATACCTCTTCTATAGAAAAATTTCTTCGGAGCCATAATTTACAACTGTTCTGTTAGATTTTAATGATAAAGTATGGCTCTGTGTTACTGTACAAAAAATGCGGTTGTTTCGCTGCTTTTTGAGAGTGAATGAAGAACAAAAAAGGAAAATACATATATATTAATATTAATATATATAAATAGTGAGAGAGACTAGTAGAGAGTTAGCAGTAGCAGTGTGCAGTAGCTGTTGGCAGTAGAAATAAAATCAAACATGAAGCTGGCAGTAGCAGTACCAGCAGTAGCAATAGGAAAATCGTGAAGTTTGCAGTAGCAGTTAGAGCAGTAGCAGTAGGAAAAACGTGAAGTTGGCAGTAACAGTAAGTGCAGTAGCAGTAGATAAAACGTGAAGTTTGCAGTAGCAATACGAGCAGTAGCAGTAGAAAAAACACTCAAATTCTAAGGTCAAAGATCTACGTAAAAGGTCGATAACACTTAGCAGCTTTATTCCAGTGATTTGTTTTTTTCGTAGGGGGATATCAATTCAACGAATTCTGCTTATTATATTATAATATATATTATAGTAGTAGTAGTAGTAGATAATTTATTACAGTGACATATGCAATGTCATAACAGAAATACAACAATATAAAAGTATTGCATGCATCCGGCCCAATGAACCTATAAGTCACCAAATCATAGACATCATAATAAATCAGATATTGATCAATATTGTAAACTACATAGGTAATCATGGAATTGGTTATATCAAATAAAACAGGCATGCAGTATACATAAGTGGTATACATATTTGTATGGTTATATAATAGTTATGAGAAAATCGCATGGTAATGTTATTATGTCAAATATATGTTTGTTCTTCTGCACAAGTATGATTTAACAATGTATTTTGCAGATTTCGCGGATAATTGTTTAATAGATATGCTTATTTCTTGGCAGCTGACAGAGAAATGTATTCACATTTGACAATTATTTCTCCTAGAACACTGCTATGTATTTGGCTATAATAAACACACTCAGTCATTAAATGACACTCATCTTCGATTACATTTAATGAACAAAATCTGCAGAGTCTTTCTTCTACTCGCTCACCTATACATCGATCTGTTTCTATTCTTAAGGGTAATATTCCAAATCTGAAGTGACTAATTAGTGAGCGTTCATATTTCTTAAAGTTTAAAAGCACATAGTCTTCACATTAAGGTTCATTCTTAAAAGATCCATATGTTTGTAATTTAGACACACCTTGTACGTCTTCACACCACTTAGTCGAGAAATAATTATGAATTCGTG
The DNA here is from genome assembly GCA_012932295.1 of Cyclina sinensis. Taxonomy (NCBI): domain Eukaryota; kingdom Metazoa; phylum Mollusca; class Bivalvia; order Venerida; family Veneridae; genus Cyclina; species Cyclina sinensis. The sequence goes on along the minus strand of JAAONU010000004.1, from coordinate 15,791,676 downwards.
CATTAATGTCTGACATATCAACAGTAGACCTTGAAATGAATGTATCGCTGAGAGATAGGTTATTCATGATCTGTTTGACGTCATAAGACCGGTTATTTTTACACACCATTATACCATGGTTGAACACTCGCTTTGTAAGTCTATTATTATTAGGGATGGCAAAATTTGTTCATTTTAGCATTCGAATGTTCGGATCAATTTGCATTCGAACGTTCGAACGTTCGAATAACTCATACTCAATTTTCACTGAACTTCTCGACCAAACTCCACGAAGCAGTTACTTTCCTTTTAGTACAATAATCACTGCCGACAGGCATGCCGTTGATAATGGTCGAAAATAAATAAACAAAATGTTTGTTTTTCTTTTTTTCAAGTTACTTTTTTAATTTCATCCAGTCATGTTAAATCGATGCAACTCCAATTATAATTAAACAAAATAGAGAAAAAAATCTGAAATCCAACTATTTTAAGGCAAGAATGAACGGGTGATCACTGCCAGGAGATTGCTTCTCGGCCTGGTTAACTGGATAAGATCCGAGTGTTTCCAATTCCTTGACACAGGTTTATTTCTCGGTATCCGGTATGCATATGTGGTAAATCCCCATTCGATTTTAATTTATATTAAGAAGGTGGAAAAGAAAATGAGACCAAGCGCAAGGTATGGAAAGTATCATTTACATTTTAACTGAATAGCAGCGATACGGCGTGAACTGTTAGAGAATTTGCGAGAGAATAAAACAACCAAAAATCGGGCCAGTATAAAAAAATAAAATCGAGGTTAGCGGCAAAACTGACTGACACGTTTGTGTATTTAGTTTCTTTCTGTAAAACAATCATTCTGTCTCCATGTTTGACCCCTAACTCGACACTCTGACACGGATATACCAATATCTCTTGTCTTACCCATTGTAGGTGAAACTTGCTTAAAGCACAGGCCACCAATAACGCCAACGACGCATAATTACGGTCGTCTGACCAGAGGTGTTAAAGCAACAATAGGTGTGAATTCACCTACTTACAAAGCCTTTCTTATTTCTTCAAAACTTTATGATTTATTTTTGTGATAAAAACAAAATATACAGAGATTTTTCCTGAGCATTCGAATGCCATAAATACATTCGAACGTTCGGCATCGGGTCCGAACATTCGAACGTTCACTTTCATCCCTAATTATTATCCATATTGATTTGTTTATTCCAGTATTGAATAATGCAGCTTCAGCGTCTGTAAATACTCGGCATCCACCCGTGTTGCCATACATAGCCAATATCGGTGCAAATCGGTGTACACCCAGAAAGTAATGCATCGCTCTATGTTGCACATTATCAATCGATTGAAACTGTTTTGGTTCCCAAATCGAGGCCCCGTAATCTAAGATAGGTGTAACGCTTGAATTTAACAGTTTTTCAAACGCTCCAAAACCAAAGTCTGTCAGATAATGTATTTTGTTAATTAAACTGCCTAATGCTCTCCCTGCTCCCTTTGCCAAAGCCTCACAGTTTGCAGTATAGCGACCCTTTTCATGCTTGATAATACCGAGGTATTCGTATTTGTCTACAGTCGCCGATGTGAAAATTATAGTTAGTTCGCGGTGTCCTGCCTTTCCTGAAGTGCACACATTTCGATTTATCCGTATTTATTATTACTCGCCATCATTTGCACCATTCGCAAAGGGTTTTTAATAATGTTTGTAATTTTTCTTTCGAGTCTGATATTAACACAATGTCGTCTGCATACATTAGAATCGAGACTTTAGTGTCACCCATTGTTATACCAAGGTCAAGGTCATTGATCTCTTGGACTAAATCATTTGCGAAGACGGCAAACAATTTCACGCCCGTTGTGCAATTGAACCACTCAGTTTGTTGTTTATCCGAATAAATGAGGCAGTGCTTGTGTAAATATTCTTGATTGAACTGTATAGTTTTCCATCAATTTTGTTCAGAAGTAGTTTGTATAACAACATATCTCTATCTATAAAATCGAAGCATTTTTCAGGGCATTAAAGGCAGTGTTAACCGATCTTTTATTTTTAATGATAGTGTTGAGCACAAAATGTGATCTTCACCACAGACACTTGGGGTATAGAACTTGTACTTGTTTCACAAATGCGAAGCCATAAGGAACTCGTATACCAAGTTCGGTGCCTCTCTGAGAACATTTCAGTAATTGCTAAAATTTGCTGTAATACCTTAAAAATATAAAGATCTAAATGTTTGTCGGATGTAAACATTCAACACGCGTTGATTTACATTGCGTGTTTTTCTCGTTCAACGTATATCACATACAATACTGATGTCATGCGACGCAGAAATGATTTATCTTCACGTTCATGTAATTCAAAATACCTGTTATCCTTGTTTGCCAACAAAATTACTGTCATCATCACGTTTCCACCGATCGAAGACTACGCTTTCATCGCGATTTATCGTACCGTTCTCGATGATTTCAACAGTTATCGATTACCAGGCCTCGGTCTTAGATGTTTGATTTTCCGCCAGAATTCAATCGGATCTTTAGTCGGTAACTTTTCTATGTCGATCGTTTGTGTATATCTGTATGCGCGTTCAGTTTGCCGTAAAAGTTTATCAAAAGCATTCCGTGTCGCAGTATATTCATTTCTTAGTCTAGTTCGAAGCTGATTAGGTCCAGAACACTTTAAAAATGCTCGCTCTTGCTGTCGAAAGTTATCCAAAAGTTCTTATAATCCGTTATTCCAGTAAGGCTTGTTTTGCTTACGGCATTTTTTTTTGTTTTATGAGACACATTTCATGTTGGAATGCTCCGCGACATTTCGTTAGATAAACAGTCACAAAATTCCTGATATAAAGAGTCGATTCCAAATTGTGATTCTCTGCCTAACTCAATATTTGTAATTACCTTCATTATAGCGAATCTTGCAAGTTCACTGTCGATAAAATCTGGTAGTACGCGGGTTTCATTGCTTGTATTTGCACAATTATAATCAAAACATTCGAATGCTTCAGTACAATTAAATTCGGCCACTAGGGCACTTTGATCCGGTAGACGCGCACGCTGCCCTAAAAGTTCGTGTAAACTATGCTGATCTACGATCTCTTGTACCGTTAAAACACAAAAAGTTTGATAATTCATGACTGCTCCGTGCGGCACGCACATATAATCCACTACAGCTTTACCACGTCTCCATATGGAGGTGTAATTATCACTGTTTAAGCCACCGTTTAATACACAAAACTTTGAATTGTTTAGGAAGTCAATAAAGTCGTGACCATGTTGATTTATAGTTTTATCTAATACTGCCTTATGGTGGGATTATGTATCAGTGAAATATGACGTCAGATAAGCTGCCTACCCTAGCATTGAAATCAGCGTAAATCAAAATGTTGTCACATTCACTGTGTGTGTATATCTGCGTTAATAAATGCGTGAAAAACGACTGAGCATCTCTTCCTCTGGTCGAATTTTCTGGAGGTAAGTAACAAGAGAATATGCTAAAATCCGATTCAGACTCTTTGTGCTTAAAACGAAACGCTAAAATTCCATCATACGTTTTATCGATTATTTCAACAGAAAAGTTATCACTCAGATTTTTTCTCACCAATTTACCAACGCCACCTAATGCCTTGGAGCATTTCGGTGTATTTTAGTTCTGTTAAATCCATACCATTTATATCCTTTTACTTCAATAACGTAATTTTCGCTTAAGGGGGGTTCACAAATTGATACTGCGTCTGAATTTAAAGCCCTTGTAATACGAGGGTGCATCAATAAATTCGTAAACTAATTCAATAGCGTCAAAACTACTGGTCCGTTTAAAATGAAACTTTAAATGCTGTGAAAACAGATTATTTCAAATTGAATCGTACTATGTACACAACTTTGACGTCATCACTTATGACGTCATAAACCGTAAACGACGTCACGTTACCGGCGTCCGTTCGAAAATGGCGTCACACAGCGTCGACGAACAGCGCATCGTTATAAAGTTTTACACAAAACTCGGAAAGTCTTTTTCCGATATTCGTGAATATTTGCAAAAAGTTTACGGAGAGGCTGCTCTGTCAAAAGGTTCCATTTCAAAGTGGATGAAGCGGTTTAAAGACGGTAGAGAGGCAACTGAAGAGTCGTGCAGGTAGACCAGTGACTGTAACAGATGAAGAAACAGTGGCTGCCATTCAGGAGTACATACTCCGAGATAGACGAGTAAGTGTTGAGCACGTAGCGGATAAGTTCGCTATTTCATATGGTACAGCTCAGGGCATTATGACTGATAGATAAGGAATGCGCCGCGTTTCAGCAAGATGGGTGCCTCGTTTGTTGACGTCAGAGCAGATGGGGGTAAGGGTGAAAATGTGTCAGCAGTACGACAGGAGGTATCGTGAAGAAGGCGATTACTTTTTAAATCGAGTGATAACATGTGATGAAACGTAGATTCACTTTTTTGAACCGGAAAGCAAACGTCAGAGTTCTGTCTGGAAGCATCCTTCCTCGCCTTCCCCTACAAAAGCTAAACCACTTTGTTCCTCCGAAAACGACAGTCACTGGGAACTATTATGCAACATTACTTAGAACGGAACTCATGGCGGCAATAAGGAGAAAGCGCCCACATCTACTTAGGCCCGGATTCATATTACATCACGACAACGCGCCGAGCCATTCAAGCCACGTTGTCATGGATACACTAGAAAAACTCGACGTCGAACTGTTACCGCACCCACCCTACAGCCCGGACCTAGCAGTTTGTGACTTCTGGCTGTTTCCAACTTTAAAAAACAGTCTTCGTGGTACGAAATTTGAGTCAAGAGAGGAACCGAGGTGTGCCGTGGACAGACAGCTGCGGGAGAAGTCACGTGACGGGCTACAACACGTGTTCGAGTCATGGGTCGAGAGATGGGACAAGTGCAAATCGTGCATGGGACGTTACTTTGAAAAGGAGTAATCATTTTAGGTACTTGAATTAAATCATTTCCCCGCTATTGAATAAGTTTACGAATTTATTGATGCACCCTCTTAGCTACGCGTAAGTCATGGTTTTCTCTAGTCCATTCACACATATTAATATGAGCAATTTTAATTTGTCCATTGGGTCAGGATGCTTCCTAATTTCTGACTTCAGCTTCTTGGTGCTGTCTTGTGCGTTGATGTATAGGACCGTTAGCATCAACTCGGAAGTTATTGCCTCCGGGAAGTTGTCATAGGAAGTTGTCTTAGGATTGTATGTGCATTTAGCCTAATGAGTCTCTCGGCATGCGACTTGCAGCTTTTCAAATATACATTTTTATGTTTCATTGAGTTTTTAAGCGACATTTTATTTCTAAGAACCATCACTTTTCATCAAGATTACGGAAGCATATTTTCACAAGTGGAGGTCTGTCTTGGAAACGAGAAGGAAGTCGGGTTACTCTTGGTATAGAGACTTTTTCTGAGACGTTATTACTAAGAGTATCGATCTATGCATGTTGACTCATTGCAAAACCACTGTAATTAATATGAAACAGAATTACTGCATTTATTCCATCTTGCTTTGTGACATTGGTACTTACATTACGCTTGATTCCATCTTGCTTGGTGACATTGGTACTTACATTATGCTTGATTCCATCTTGCTTGGTGACATTGGTACTTACATTACGCTTGATTCTATCTTGCTTGGTGACATTGGTACTTACATTACGCTTGATTCCATCTTGCTTGGTGACATGGGTACTTACATTACGCTTGATTCCATCTTGCTTGATGACATTAGAACTTGTATTATTCCATCTTGCTTTATGGCATTGGAAACGTATATTTTGCTGAATGACATCATGCTTTATGGTAACTGAATGCGCTTTCATATCATTGCAACTTCATTTGTTCCTCTCCGACATATGCAATATGCTTAATGTTTAATTGCAGCTTTCTTTACTGACAACGCAATATGTTCGGCATAGAACTGCTTTTACTTACTGGTTATTAATATTACTTGATGTAAAATGTTACGTTCCCTTCAATTATCTTAATTTGCAGAATGTCTTTTACTTCATATCACCTACCTATACGTGTATCGAACCTAATTCTTCTTTAATTGTCTTCATCAATATGTTCGGCGTTCTATCGAACTGCCTTTACTTACTGGTAATTAATATTACTTGATGTAAAATGTTACGTTCCCTTCAATTATCTTAATTTGCAGAATGTCTTTTACTTCATATCACCTACCTATACGTGTATCGAACCTAATTCTTCATTAATTGATTTTGGTCTGTGCTCAGCGATTTTGTCGTGTCTTAGCATTCTTATTCTTCAATGCGTTCATTCAACACAAATAGAAAAGCATTTCATAAACACTTTGCACCTAACACGAGGATAACAACGATACCAATAACAAAATATTCACTGTAAGCAGTAAGCACAATGCGATTTGCAATTTTTGTGTTCATATTATGACAGCAGATGGCGCTTTGTTGGTACATTCCGTTATTTTCCGACTGGTCCCGCTATTTTGCGACTAGATTTTTGCAAAGTTTTGATGTTTATTTCAATATTTTGTTTGCATACCAAAAACTTTCGACTAAATCATAAATGGAATATCCTTAAACACTACAACCTTGAGAAGGATTTTACTTTAGTGTTTATTTTACCTGCAGTTACTTAAATAATGAAAAAAACAGCAACAGACACAAAGCTTCATAAAGCATAAACACTGGATAATAGAAATGAGCAAAGCATTACGCAAGTTCCAATGAAATAAAGTTATATGAAATCAAGCAAAATGCAAGATCCAGTGGCATCAAGCAAGATGGAATCACGCATAATGTCAGTACCAATGTCACTAAGCAAGATTGAATAAATTGCAGTAGTGCTGTTCCATAAATTAATATATGAAACCTTTGTTCATTTGTTGCAATTAGTGTCAGTAAAACAAACAAAATCAACTAACAAAAAGCAAACAAACCAGTTAAGTTTAAGAGACAATCGTTGCTGCCACGATTGTTTTCTAAAGAATTTTTCTCTTGGTTTTCGTAAAGTCTGACCAAAGTAGTTAATTATAGAAAAGTACAGTATTTAACAAAGGTTACATGCGATTTGAGGATAGTCCTCGGAGGCCAAGAAGTTAACAAAACTTTTAAGATTGGTTTGCTACCAAACATGATAGAAAATGTCAGTTTTGAAACGAAAGTGGCCTAGTCGATTCCTAGCATCCCGTTGCATCAAAAGATTCATTAAATATTTGATCTGATTGCAGAGATTTCAGGATGACAAGTTTGTCGTGGTTTTGACTCTGTCACAAAGAAAATATGTATATTATATGTTATTTGGGTTTTTAGTAATATATCCACATATATCACTCAAAAACCCAAATAATAATTTTATTACCCTTCCCCTGCCGAGTAAGACGATTTAAAAAAATCATTGCTGTTTCAAATGAAACATCGAAATAAGATTCCCTTTAGGATACCCCTTCACCTCAAAATGACGTCAGAGCATAATTTGTGCTGGCAAAATGCGGTATTTTTCCAGAAGTGATAATTATGTTTTTTTTTTAATATTGAATTTATATCTTTAATGAAAGCCATAAATTTGGGTTAATATAGCCGCGTATTCATAACAGATTATTTTCTTTATTTTTTCATTTTTATTTCAATAGTTCGTCTTAATAGATCTACATGAAGATTTTGCTTTTGTACCTAACGAATGTAAACAAGAGAAAAGGAGTAGTCTGTTGAAGATACTTTTTTGTAATTAATATCACGGTTTGGCGAGGTCATATTTGTTTCAGTTACCGATGAGAATATTTATCATTACTCTATTTTTATAAATATTTTTGTTTGACAATTAAAAAGTTTTTGTATATCGGAATTTACACTTTACAACATCGAACCGTACGCGCATCGTCACAGCGCATGTTGTTTACAACGTTAACAAGAAAGGGTACTAAAAGGGGAAATTTAATGTGTATATTACCTGTCTGGCTCGGTTATATCAATTTCTTTCGGCGGATCATTAGCCAATCAAAAAGGAGAAAAAATTTGGAAGGGTAATAAACTTATTTATAATTATGTTAATTATAATATCTTCTAGCGCAACAGTTAACCTTTTAACAACGGTATGAGAGGTGCGATGCGAATATAATAAAACAGAACTATAGCAGCCAGCTGATGTAAGCAAGTTAACATGACGTTAAGCTAGCGTCATGCATTATAAACAACATTTTTTTTTATGTGAAAATAGATTATACCTGAGACATACATGTAGATGCAAATGGAAATTCATTTTACAGTGGACCCTTATCTTGAAAACAGTACTTTACCTGACCCAGGGAGCGCGGAACACAGAGAATTATGGCAGTCCAGGATTAGAGAGGTAATATACAAAGAGAGGTAATGTACAGACTATCTTACGCTGTCCGTATAAGCTTGCTTAGGTGGTAAAGGCCTGACGCAGTACCTCCAGTCTGAAGAATACTTAATTTTGGGAGGCTCCTAGATAACGTTTCAATAATTTTTGATCCAACCTGTTTGACTGTATTTATTTGTTATAGTTGATACTCGTCATATCTTCTAAATTTTCTCTGTAAAAGTGTTTAATATGGTCTGTTTTGTAATTTCATTGTTTTGTCTCTTAAAAAAGATCGAATTACCAAAGACTGTTCACAAACACCACCACCTAGAGTTTAAGCTTCAGAAAGTAGTAATAATAAAAAGTTACGAGAATTTTTTGTACGGTCTATGTAAAAACAAAGTCAAGCTTATATTTTCGTTATAAACGCATTTTTTTGTGGACATTTTTTCAATATTTTAGTATATGTCATAAATATTTGCAAATACATGCACTGGGTGAAATGCTTGCTACAAAAATGTCGTTATTCTGTTACAGAGTATCATAGCAAGACATAGTGTGTATAATACCTTGACATAATGTACATGTATAGTCATTAGCATCATAGCTAGACATAATGTACATATATAGTATATAGTCATAGCATCATAGCTAGACGTAATGTACATGTATAGTCATAGCATCATAGCTCGACATAATGTACATGTATAGTCATAGCATCATAGCTAGACATAATGTAGATATATATTCATAGCATCATAGCTAGACATAATGTGTATTATTCAGCCAATTTATCAACAGATACAAGGGGCAATTATGGTGGCGTCTATATTTCAAGTGGTTATTGGATTTTCCGGCCTAATGGGGTTCGTGTTGAAGTTCATAGGTCCACTGGCAATAACGCCGACCATCACACTGATTGGTCTAGCCCTGTTTAAAGAAGCTGCAGAAAAGGCGGCCGCGCAGTGGTATATTGCTCTTATGTAAGTACCTGTATGTATACCTTACGACACAATCTGTCTGGCTTGTTTAATGTAAGCCTACTGTGTTATAGACAAACCTCCACTTACATAATTAATTACTATTGAAGACACACTTCTATTACTTAATCAACATTAAGAATTTACAACGCCGTACGTCATTTTACCGTTTTAAAATCGTGACTTACGTTTCTTTTATCTCCTTAAATATATAGTCAATATTGATTGCCAAATAACGCTGACATCTGTAGTTTGCAGGGAAATTCTGTCAGCTGTATTCTAACAGAAGCATTGCTATGCTCATGGTAAAAATATTAAGATAATGTCAGCTCAGTAGGCTGTTTTAGCCAAATTTCAAAAATTGAGCCGAGGTTTACCAATCCTTTTCAGAACTAAGCACGTAAGTACACAGAAGAACTTAGTCTAGTAAATCCACAATTGGGAAAAGGATGTTTTTTTTCCAGTATAATAAAACTTGAAGTAAAATCGATGAACTTTCAGCTGTTCTGTTTAAGAACACTGAACTAGAATTAAACTAATGGTTCATTCAACTGTTCTGTTTGAGGACAATGAACTAGAAGCAAACTAACGGTTCATTCAACTGTTCTATTTGAGGAAACTGAACGTGAAGTAAATTGAATCTACATTCAGCTGTTCTGTTTGAGGAAATTGAACTAGAATAAATAAACTCTACATTCAACTGTTCTGTTTGAGATCAATATAGTAGAAATAAATTAACTCTACATTCAGCTGTTCTGTTTGAGGTCAATGTAGTAGAAATAAATTAACTCTACATTCAACTGTTCTGTTTGAGGTCACTGAAGTAGAAATAAATTAACTCCTCATTCAACTGTTCTGTTTGAGGACACTGATCTAGAAGTAAATTAATGGTTCATTCAGTTGTTTTGTTTGAGGACACTGAACTAGAAATAAATTCAGTTTGAGAAGATAGATCCATTAGTAAGAAAACTGCACATGTAGTTGTTTTGCTTGAGGACACTGACTGGCCGTATAGCTTTATTCTTTAAGCATGTTAAGGACATAGAATTACGAAGTAAACACACGATAAAATCATCTGACGAGTAATTGTACTGTTCTATAAAATTTAACTTAAGAATATCCTCAGTACATTCCGCTTTTCTGTTTGATGAAACTAAGTTATTAGCAAATTCTCGGTTTATTCACTGCTTTGATTGAGAACACTGAAGAAGTAGTAAACAATAAATGGTGCATTCATTGATTTCTAGGACTCTTAGCTGATAAAAAGTAGGAGTATATTTTATTAGTGAATTTTAAGTACATTCAGCTGTTATCTTCGAGAACACTAAACTAGAATTAAATTAACGGTGCATTTACTTGTATTGTAAGTAGTATTACACTGAACAAGAAGTAAATTCGTAGTACATATAGCTTTTTTGTCAGAACACTCTGAACTAGTTGTATATTAATGTTAATTTAAGTGTTTTGTTTGGGGACACTAAACTAGAGGTAAATCAATGACACATTCAGGTGTTTTGTTAGAACGCACTGTACTAGAAGCTAAAATATGGTATCTCTAGCTGTTTTGTAACATGACACTGAGTTACTAGCAAATTAATGAAAGAGGTATTTTGTTACGGGACACTGAACTAATAGTAAATTAATGTAATATCAGCTGTTTTATCACGGAACACTGTACAACTAGCAAATTAATGAAACATCAGCTGTTTTATTACGGGCCACTGAACGACTAAAAAATTTATGAAACATAAGATGTTTTGTAACGGGACACTGAACAACTAACAAATTAAAGTAACGCCAGGTGTTTTGTTACGGGACACTGAACGAATAGAAACTTAATGTAACATCAGGTATTTTGTGACGGGACACTGAACGAATAGAAACTTAATGTAACATCAGGTATTTTGTTACGGGACACTGAACGAATAGAAACTTAATGAAACATCAGGTATTTTGTTATGGGACACTGAACGAATACAAACTTAATGAATTATCAGGTGTTTTGTAATGGACACTGAGCTACTTTCAAATTAATGGAATATCAGCTGTTTTGTTACGGGACACTGAACGAATAGAAAATTAATGTAACATCAGGTGTTTTGTAATGGGACACTGAGCTACTTGCAAATTAATGGAATATCAGCTGTTTTGTTATGGGACACTGAACGAATAGAAAATTAATGTAACATCAGGTGTTTTGTTACGGGACACTGAACGAATAGAAAATTAATGTAACATCAGATGTTTTGTAACGGGACACTGAACAACTAGCAAATTAAAGTTACACGAGTTGGTTTGTTACGGGACACTGAACGAATAGAAACTTAATGTAACATCAGGTATTTTGTTACGGGACACTGAACGAATAGAAACTTAATGAAACATCAGGTGTTTTGTAATGGGACACTGAGCTACTTGCAAATTAATGGAATATCAGCTGTTTTGTTACGGGACACTGAACGAATAGAAAGTAAATGTAACATCAGGTGTTTAGTTACGGGACACTGAACGAATAGAAAATTAATGAAACATCAGGTGTTTTGTTATGGGACACTGAACTACTTGCAAATATTTTTAATATCAATTGTTTCGTTGCGGGACACTGAACTAGTAGTAAATTTACGGTACATCCAGCAGAGCTCTTTTGTTTTTGGGTTTTCAACTACGGTCAGATTAACGGAACATTCAAGTGTTTTGTTAGAAGACACCGAAAAAGATACAAATTAATGGTACATTCGGGTGTTTTGTTATAAGACACTCAACTACTAGCAAATTAATGATACATTCAAATGTTTTGTTAGAAGACATTGAACTACTAGCAAATTAATGGTACATTGAAAAAAAATCAAGCGCAACCATGGCGGTTTCATAGAAAAAAATTGGCAGTGACAAAATGTTTTGCTTCTGTTGTTATTCTAAGTTCTACAGAGGATACAGATTCTGGGAAATGACCTTGCTAGCTTTGTAAAAGGATACTGAAAATAAGTAAGATAAATAATAAGACGTAAAGAAGACTTAATAATGAACTGTATTGACCTTTGAAAATACCCCACCCAACAATTAACGACGTAAACATTAAATATACCCCCACCCAATAGAAAACAATATGTACAATTAAGTTATTGGATGAGAGGCAAGGAAAGCGAGATAAGCCTTAATAACTATTTATTTAACAGCAATGAACCAGTGACATAAACGGTATAAACAAACAGTATAAATATATATAATCATGTCTCAGAGAGGTCAGTCAAGGAGAAAGTCAGTATGTAATTCACTTAAGGAAAAACAAAATAAAAAGACAGAAAAGGAGACAAAGGGCAGAAGTCATGGTCAATATGAGAAAGATTTTGAATATTCTAAGTATGAAATTAGAGAAATATTCCAAACCTTTGAAGAAAAGATAGATAAAAAAATAACAAAATAGAGAAGACATTTTGTAAAATATATGAGGATTTAAAAAAGGAAATTAATGGTATGAGATCAGAAGTTACTGAAAATAAAGAACAGTTGTCTGAATTAAAGAAAAAAGTAGACCATCTAGAAGACAGTGTCAGTTTCAGTGCTGATAGGTTTGAAGAAACATCTGACAGGCAAGAATCAAAATTAGAAAAAAATGAAATATGAGGTCCACGAGATGAAAAAGAAGATGTTGTTATTAGAAAAGCATGAGAGAAAATACAACTTACCATTCTATGGTTTTCAAGAAGAAAATGAAGAGAACCTCCCTGAAAAATTGAGAACATTTTTTAAAGAAAAACTGAAAATAAAAGAGGAAAGGGTCAGTGGAATGTATTTCAATAGTTGCCATAGAATTTTCTCTAAATCCACTGGGCCTAAACCAATCATTGTTAGATTTGCTTCCTTTGATGACAGAGAATTGGTGTATTCCAAATTTCTGATGCCAGTGTTGACAGAAAAGAAAAAAAGGATCCTAACTGATCTACCCTTAGAGCTTAAACAGATAAGATCAAACATAGCCAAAGCTGCTTATAAGATTAGACAAGAAGAAAAACTGAAAACTAGAATACAAGAAAAGGGAATATCAGTCTATCTTGAAGTGAGAAAATCTTCAGCAGATGCCTAGGAAAGAAGAGAGGTGTGATTAATGACTTAAAAAATATGATAAAATGCTACAAGTATTACATATGACAATAGTTCTCAAATGGCAAACTCAGCTTTGTTAAGTACTATTAGTAGTTAAAGGACACAGAAATTAAATCATATGTATATATATATGTGTGTAGGTATGTATGTGTGTATGTATGTGTATGTATATTTATGTGTGTATATACATGTAGATCAGTATATGTATTTTTGAATTGCTCTAAAATGTATTCTATAAAAGCAAACCATACGTTACACTTTAAATCCATTTAGATGCTCGTATGTTTGTCACAAAATTTAGTAAAAGAGAAATTCATTTTACTATCCATTTAAATTATTTTCTCCACTTATTTTTTTAACATAGACCGGATTAATTTATTCCGTTTCTGTTCTAGTAATGCCTAATTTTGTTATTTTGTTTTTTCCTAAGGTTACACTAGACACTCCCACATTTCTGTGCCTTTTAGGTGTTATTGTAAGATAACAAAATAAACAGTTTTTGATAGTTTACTGTTAAATATACATAAGTCAGTTGAAATTACGGTACTTGGTATATTTTAACCAATGTAGCACGGATTTGTAGTGATAGACTGACACCCTCTAAAAATGAGGTCAACAAATTACAAATTCATGAAAATCCATTATTAGATTTGACCTAGATGTGTAGGCTTCCTGCTGCTTACCTTTTTATTATTATTTTCTAATAAACATAGTTTTGTTAACATATGTGTTGATAATAACATAATGTTATAATACGTACTTTATTTGGTATTTTAATGCAACAAATAATTTTCAAATAGTTCATATACATTTAAATTGAGTATTTGGTAGTTTATAGGATAAATTATGATAAACATTTTGTCACTGCTTAACTTCTGTCGGTTGTAAACCTAAACCTTTGTTTTTGGTACTCGTAGCGCTTCCCTTTTTTCTTTTATTATAATTATGTTTCTTTTCTTTTATTATTTTTTCCTTTTTTTTTATTTTCATTTTTATCTTAGTCATCTCTGTAAGTTTCCAGCTCTACTGTGTGAATTATTCTATAGTAAAAAGGACAATTTTTGTTAGTAATGGCTAATATTAGAATAATATCTTATAATTGTAGAGGTTTACATGATACTAAAAAGAGAGCTGATGTTTTGGAGTTTTTAAGGGGACGGAAAGCTGACGTTTACTGCTTGCAAGATTTACATTTCATTCCAAGTATGCAAAAACAGGTATATTCATACTGGAATGCAAAATGTTATTTTAGTTTTGGGAAAATTAACTCGAGAGGAGTTGGGATATTTTTTAGTAAAATTTAGATTTTCAAACTCATAAGATAATAACTGATACAGAGGGAAATTATATTATTATAGATCTGAGTGTGTGCTCTCAACGTTTTACTTTAGTTAATCTATACGGACCAAATGTTGATAAGCCATTTTTTTATAAGCAGATTTTTACAATCGTAAATGAAAATGAAAATAATTCCTGTATTTGGTGTGGAGATTTCAACTTAGTACTAAATGTCAATATGGACTATTATAATTATAGATCTTTTAATAATAACAAAAACGCAAGGTCAATTATACTTAAAGGAATAAAAGAAAAAAGAATGTATGATCCGTTTAGCGAGATGAATGGAGACTTACGAAAATATTCTTGGAGGAGAAATACTCCTATACAACAAGCTAGGTTAGATGTTTTCTTAATAACGGAAGATTTTCTCCTGAAAAATGTGACATAGATATCAGTTATAGATCCGATCATACTCTTGTTGTTTTAGACATGGATTTACAAAATATCTCTCATGGTAAAGGACTTTGGAAATTTAACAATTCATTATTATTAGATAAAGATTACTTAAAATGTATTAATGAAATAATTGTGGAAGTAAAACAGCAGTACCGTTTACCAATATATAACATCTCCAACCTTGCAAGCGTTAGCAATGAAGATTTACAGTTCATAATAAATGACCAACTGTTTTCTGAAACTCTTTTGATGGAAATAAGAAAAAAAAAACAATATCGTATTCAAGTTTCAAAGCAAATCTCAGAAATCAAGGGAAGATTTTCTAATATCTAAAATAAAGGAATTTCGGTCACTCAGAAACAAGGTATCATTTCATGTATTCCAAAAGATAATAAACCAAAGCAGTACATAAAAAACTGGCGCCCCATTACCATACTATTTATAAGTTAGCTTCTTGTACAATAGCTAAACGGTTGAAGAGTGTACTAGATATACTTATTAATAAAGACCAGACGGGTTTCATAAAAGGTAGATATATTGGTGAGAATACGAGTCTGATTTATGATATTATTAATTTTACTGAAAATAATAAAATTCCTGGCCTTTTTTATGATTATTGATTTCGAAAAAGCTTTCGATACTTTATCCCTAGAATTCATTAAAAAGACTTTGGATTTTTTCAATTTTGGGCCAATGTTTAAACAATGGATTTCATTGTTTTATACAGATATAAAACCAGCCGTTCAATTAAATGGGTTTTTATCCGAGTTTTTCTTAGTTGAGCGGGGATGTAGACAAGGGGACCCAATAAGCCCTTATATTTTCATTCTTTGTGCCGAGATATTAGCAACACATATATTAAAGGTATTGTTATCAATGGCACAGAATATAAAATAAATCAGTTTGCAGACGACACATCGTTACTTTTAGACGGAACTGACCGATCATTCAATTGTGCTTTAGACGTTTTGAATGATTTTGCACTAAATTAATTAAAACAAAATGGAAACTGAATCGGGGTACAACAAGTTTCAAACCTCTAGGTTTAATGTTTCATTTTGATCAAAAACAAACGATAGATATGAAATTTGGCGAAAAAATAATGAAAATTGAGAACTGAGTCTTATACTGGAAGAAGAGAAAATTAAATCCTATTGGTAGAATTACGGTTGCAAAGTCCCTACTACTACCACTACTTACACACCTTTTTATATCATTACCAAATCCATATTTTTATACTATACAGAAAATTGATAAGTTACTGTTAGATTTTTTTGTGGCAAGGACCGCAAAAAAATAAGCATTCAGTTCTGGTAAAAGATTATTCTGAGGGGTGGAGGGGGGAGGGTTAAAAATGACTGATTTATTATCATATGTTAAAAGTTTAAAACTTACAGGGTTGAGGAGGCTAATTATATTTGAAAACAGATGTTTTAATATTGTTAGTAGTTTATTTGATTTTGAGAAACTGGTAATTATACCCCCACAAAAAAGTTTGAGGGGGTATATAGGAGTGAGCTTGGCGGTCGGTCGGTCCGTCATTGTTTCCGGACGATAACTCATGAAAGGCTAGACAGATTTAAACAAATTTTTGGTGCACAGCTGTAACATCATAAGATACCTGTCAAGTTCGAAATTGGGGCTGGTGGGGCCAAGGTTAAGGTCACTGTGACTAAAATTAGAAAAACGGTTTCTGGACGATAACTCATGAAAGGCTTGACAGATTAAAAATTTTTTGGTACACAGGTGTAACATCGTAAGATACAGGTCAAGTTCAATATTGGGGCTGGTGGGGCCAAGGTCAAAGTCACTGTTACTAAAATTAGAAAAACGTTTTCCGGACGATAACTCTTGAAAGGCTAGACAGATTTAAAAAAAAAATTGGTACACAGTGGTAACATCATAAGATACAGGTCACGTTCGATATTGGGGCTTGTGAGGCCAAGGTCAAGCCACTGTTATTAAAGATAGAAAAACGGTTTTTTGATGATAATACATGAAAGGCTAGACAGATTAAAACATTTTTTGGTACACAGTGGTAACATCATAAGATACAGGTCACGTTCGTTTTGGGGCTGGTGGGGGCAAGGTCAAAGTCACTGTTACCTGAAATAGAAAAACAGTTTCCGGACACTAACTCATGAATGGCTTGACTGAGTAAAACAATTTTTGGTACACAGGTGTAACATCATAAGATACAGGTCACGTTCGATATTGGGGCTGGTAGAGCCAAAGTCAAGGTCACTGTTACTAAAAATAGAAAAACGGTTTCCAGATAATAACTCATGAATGTCTTGACAGATTTAAAAAAAAATTTGGTACACAG
Source organism: Cyclina sinensis (assembly GCA_012932295.1). Classification (NCBI taxonomy): domain Eukaryota; kingdom Metazoa; phylum Mollusca; class Bivalvia; order Venerida; family Veneridae; genus Cyclina; species Cyclina sinensis. Next base: position 15,774,225 of record JAAONU010000004.1, on the reverse strand, counting down.
GTGTAACATCTATATTGGGGTTGGTGGGGCCAAGATCAAGGTCACTGTTACTAAAAATAGAAAAACGGTTTCTGGACAATAACTCATGAATGGCTTGACAGATTTAAACAATTTTGGTACACAGGTGTAACATCATAACATACAGGTCAACTTCGATATTGGGGCTGGTGGGGCCAAGGTCAAGGTCACTGTTTCTAAAAATAATAAAATGGTTGAAAAATGGTTTCCGGATGATAACTCATGAAATCTTGACAGATTTAAACAATTATCGGTACACAGGTGTAACATCACAGGATACAGGTCAAGTTTGATATAAGAGCTAGTTGGGCCAAGGTCAAGGTCACTGTTACTAAAAATAAAAAATAAATGATTTCTGCTCAATAATTTGAGTTAAGAATGAGATATTGAGATGAAATTTGCTGTAAATGTAGCTTCTATGAAGACAACGCTTGGGATTGAAAATTTTGCCAGTTGGGTCAAGGTCACTGTTCGTTAAACTAAAAATAGAAAAACTGGTTTCAGGATAAGAACTCATGAAAGGCTTGACAGATTTAAACCATTTTTGTACACAGGTGTAACATCATAAAATACAGGTCAAGTTCAACTTTGGGGCCGCTGAAGTCAATGTCAAGGTCACTGTTACTAAAAATAAAAAAAGGTTTCTGCTCAATAACTTGAGTTATGAATGAGATATTATGATAAAACTTTCTTTAAAGATAGTTTCTATAAAGACGACGCTTGGGGTTGAAAATTGGGCCAGTTGGATCAAGGTCACTATTCACTTTAACTAAGAATAGAAAAACAGTTTCTGGATGATACCTCATGAGTTACAGGAACAGTCAGGGATTTATTCCCAGATGGATAAGGATGCATTCAAGCCCAAATATGTACTTGTGAAATGTTATGATGATCGTGTTTGAAGTAAAGCTCGTGAATGCCCTAGATGTCTTATTCCAGAAGAGATCGTCTAGAGCATCAGCTAGTTCTACTAGAAAATATACAGTTCAATGGTCTACAGGTAATTGTTTTCTCTATATACAATATTATTTAATATAAAATATATACATATTTCCATGTTTCTTATGTCATTTTATGCCATTGATTCTAAGCTTTCCAGTTCCAGTTTCAAGCACCCATGTGGGGGTATTAATCACCTTTAGTGATAGTTCTAGTTGTGAAAAGGAATATTCGGATATTGTAGCACGACAATTAAAGAATGATTTTTGGAAAGATGTTCTAAATGCATATTCCAGTTTTATTTCTTGTATTAGTGTTAACAGTATTAACGATTTCTTAGAGATGTCTTTATTTTACAACCATAACTTACTTATTGACAGAAAACCTATTTTTAAAACAATGGTATGATAAAGGAATACGATATGTGAAGGATGTTATGAATGAAAATTGCAAATTTATTGATAGAACATAATTAGAAAGGTTAACAGATCTTAAAATCAATTTTCTGATACATGCTGGCATAAAAAGGAATATTATACAGTTTCTAAACAAATTACATCTAACAGAAATAACTACAACCGAGTACTTCTTTCCGGTAATACCATTTTATTTAAAACCAATAGTTAAAGCACGTAAAGGTACACAAGATGTGTATAATATCTTGATAAAAAATAACGATACTCCAACATGTCAAGAAAAATGGGACAGTATGTTTGATATTGATATAGTAGAATGGAAACAAATCTATAGCAGGGTTTTAAAGATTTGTAAAGATACATATTTTCAATGGCTGCAGTCAAGAATAATACATAGAATACCTTGTACAAATGCCTTATTGTATAAAATGAACAAAATGTTATTCTGATTTGTGTACTTTTTGCCAAGGAGCTTCAGAAACCATTTATCATTTGTTTTGGGAATGCCGTTTTTCTCAGTCTGTAATACCTAAATTAAAAAATATTGTATCATTTAGCGATGCGAACTTTTTCATAAACAGTAAGTTCTTTATACTAGGGTTTCCTTATATTAACTTAAATCATTACAATTTGTTGTGTGTAGAAATAAAAAAAATTCTTATAAAAAAGAAATATAAAGCCATCCTTACTAGGTTTGAAAACCAGTTTGAAACTGTCGTCTACAATTATAGATAAAACGTCCAGACATGAAAAACTCAAAGGTTTTTGGTCACTCGTTGAACAGTTATGTTCTTAATCGTTATTTTCTATACTAGGTTGAAAATATCTGCTATAAACTATTTTTTTTACCTAATCTCAGATTTGACAAGATTGTTTTTTCCCTCCTTTTTCTTTTTTTCTTCTCAAGAAAAAAGGGCCTTTTGCAAAAGCCGTTTATTTTCCTGCTATTTGTGTGGATATGTATAATCACACTAATTATATTTACATTATAACTATCATATTCATTTCATATTAGCACTTGCAAGGTTAGTAGGGGATAATTACCAGACCCCTACCTAACCATTAACGGGGAAAAAAACAGGGTTACCAAGATGGGGCCTCAAAAAAATTAATGGTACATTCAGGTGTTTGTTAGAAGCCACAAAACTAGAAGTTTATTAACAAAACGTTTAAGTGTTTTGTTTGAGGATAAGGGCCTAGAAGTAAATAAACTCTACATTCAACTGTTCTGTTTGAGGGCACTGAAGTAGAATTAAATTAATTGTACATTCAACTGTTCTGAGAGTACTGGATTTTAAGTAAATTAAAGGTACAGTCAACTGTCTTATTTGAGGACATTAAACTAGAAATTAATTTACTCTACATTCAAGTGTTTTGTTTAAGGACACTGATTTTGATGTAAATTGATGGAACATTTCACTGTACTAATTGAGGACACAGAACTAGAGGTAAATTAACCGTACATTCAATTGTTTTTCTGAGAACACTGAACTAGAAGTAAACTAACGATACATTCAACTGTTCTGTTTAAGGACACTGAGCTAGAAGTTATCTGTTTCTGTTTGAGGACTTCTTGTTCACTGTCTTGTTTGAGGACATTGCACTGGAAGTTAATTAACACAACTTTCAACTGCTCTGTTTGAGGACACTAAACTAGAAGTAACTTAATTCTACATGGTCAGGTGTTTTGTAAGAGGACACTGAACTACTACGAATAAATGGTACATTAAGGTGTTTTGTTAGAGGACACTGAACTGTTAGCAAATTGATGGTACACTCAGGTGTTTTGTTACGGGACACTGAACTACTACGAAATTAATTGAACATTCAGATGTTTTGTTAGAGGACACTGAACTAATACGAATAAATGGTACATTAAGGTGTTTTGTTAGAGGACATTGAAATCTACGAAATTAATGGTACATTCAGGTGTTTTGTTAGAGGACACTGAACTAATACGAATAAATGGTACATTCAGGTGTTTTTTGAGAGGACACTGAACTGTTAGCAAATTGATGGTACACTCAGGTGTTTTGTTACGGGACACTGAACTACTACGAAATTAATTGAACATTTAGGTGTTTTGTTAGAGGACACTGAACTACTAGGAAATTAATGGTACATTCAGGTATTTTGTTACGGGACACTGAACTACTACGAAATTAATTGAACATTCAGGTGTTTTGTTAGAGGACACTGAACTACTAGGAAATTAATGGTACATTCAGGTGTTTTGTTACGGGACACTGAACTACTACGGATAAATGGTACATTCAGGTGTTTTGTTAGAGGACACTGAACTAATACGAATAAATGGTACATTCAGGTGTTTTGTTAGAAAACATTGAAATCTACGAAATTAATGGTACATTCAGGTGTTTTGTTAGAGGACACTGAACTAATACGAATAAATGGTACATTCAGGTGTTTTGTTAGAGGACACTGAACTAATACGAATAAATGGTACATTCAGGTGTTTTGTTAGAGGACACTGAACTAATACGAATAAATGGTACATTCAGGTGTTTTTTGAGAGGACACTTAACTACTACGAATAAATGGTACACTCAGGTGTTTTGTTACGGGACACTGAACTACTACGAATTTAATTGAACATTCACGTTTTTGTTAGAGGACACTGAACGAAAAGCAAATTATTGGTACACTCAAGTGTTTTGTTACGGGACACTGAACGACTAGCAAATTAATGAAGCATCAGGTGTTAGAGGACACTGAACTACTATTAAATTGATGGTACACTCAGGTGTTTTGTTACGGGACACTGAACTACTACGAAATTATTTGAACATTCAGGTGTTTTGTTACGGGACATAGAACGACGAGCAAATTAATGGTACACTCAGGTGTTTTGTTACGGGACATTAAACTACTAAGAAATCAATTGAACATTAAGGTGTTTTGTTAGAGGACACTGAACTACTATCAAATTCATGGTACACTCAGGTGTTTTGTTACGGGACACTGAACTTCTACGAAATTAATTGAACATTCAGGTGTTTTGTTACGGGACATAGAACGACTAGCAAATTAATGGTACATTCAGGTGTTTTGTTACGGCACACTGAACTACTACGAAATTAATTGAACATTCAGGTGTTTTGTTAGAGGACACTGAACTACTTCGAATAAATGGTACATTAAGGTGTTTTGTTAGAGGACACTGAACTACCATGAAATTAATTGAACAATCAGGTGTTTAATTAGAGGACACTGAACTACTACGAATAAATGGTACATTCAGGTGTTTTGTTAGAGAACACTGAACTACTACGAAATTTTATCTCTACCGTTAGGGACAGTTTACTAAATGTATATTCACTTAACATATAGGTGTTTTATTTCAGGACGATGGTTTTAATTGCTGTCTTTTCACAGTACATGCGAAATGTGAACGTCCCTTGCTTTGCTACCGACAAAGGACGATGTACCGTAGTGAAGATGCCAATATTTAGTTTATTCCCTGTGAGTACTATGTTTGTGATTTCATCGCGTGCAATAGAATCTCATAGGTATCACTTAAACAGTTCGATGGTAGGTACAGTTGGACTCACTTACAGCGTAAACTCGGTTATAATAAACAGTTTCGCTAGGTCCCCATTTTTCCTTCTTTATCTTATATAAAAAAATCTTTATTTATAGCATACTCGCGTATCATCGGTTACAATGAAACTACATATTGAGGTCTCAACCAACCATTTACCACAGAAGTTAAGTTGTTTATAGCAAACTGTGAATTTCAAAATCGATCTCATTTTCGCGGTGACATGCTTTCACACCTTGACACGCTTGATTGGCAGATAGAGATGCAAAGATACGGCTCAAGTATGATACATGTTTATCGAAGCAAGTAATCGATAATCTGCGTTCTTTTGTATAACCGAGAGTTGTATCAGATAATTTGTGTCCATTATTTTTATTTACCTTATGTGTGTGTAAAAGTAACAGTTTATTATTGTTGTTATTTTGTATTGTTGATTTGCCTTTATAAAGTTGAGTGCATTTATTACGTGGCCGTTGTGAGTGATGACTTAATTTTATGAAAATAACAGTTTCAACAGGCATATTAAATAACATATTTACAAATACAATGTACACATATATACAGTGACATAGTGGAAAACGACAAACTACATTTGTTATAGATACATTACTTAACAGATGATGTTTAGACATGTTTTTTTTTTATTTTTGGGACATTAACATAAAATCATTACATACATTCAATGTATATTTCCATTCATCATTCATATAGAGCGCCTTAAGTAGCAGGTCTAGTGCCGAAATCGAAAGTGGAATTAGACTTGCATAAGGCGTCAAATAACCAGTACTAACACATTTTTATTTATCCCCATCCTTAAATTAGACGATAGTTGTTGTGAAGACAGTTAAACTTAAAAAAAATGCTTTGAAAGAAAGTAGATTGAAAGAAAATTGCAACAACATACATACATACACATATACACACATATACAGAAAAAAATCTACATTATTTGTAACAATGTGTGCAAAAATATAGATAACGCTAATATTTAATAAAACTGAAATGAATACCTATTAGCTTTATAAAATAACTTCACGGTAGATAGGATTGCGGCAAAACAAATGCCGGCATAAACAATATATATATATATATATATATATATATATATATATATATATATATATATATATTTCTAGTATTTGTACAATTGTTTTACAATACCTAAACCAGTATAATAAATAGCACATATATTAACGAATTTTAAAAAATGGTCAAAACAGTATCTCGAGCATCACCATGACACTGAGGAAACTCATTTACTCAGCTTGGATGCACTCGAAAAAAAATTTGAAAATTCAAAGCAAAGTCAGTCCAAGATATCGGATTTTTTTTAAAAAGCAGATTAAACTTACATTTATGCATAGAGTATTAGATACTCTACCCTTAACCATACTTATAGTTATACTATACTGATAAACCAGCTGTCAATAAATGACAATTAATAAATTTTTATCGTGTTTTATCATAATACCCGTTCCCAAAATGAAATTTTGAGTTATATTGTCGGCATATCAAATTTTGCGACATTAGGGCAATGTTTACGTCGTAAAACGACAAAAGCGGAAGTAGCATGTGACTTCAAAATAGATAACAAGAATGGCATTAAGAAACAAGTATCCAATTATTATTAATAAATTTTAAAAACCTGCATGCATAATTCTGAATGTGTAAGTATATAAACGTATGATTTGACCATAAATTTATGATAATAAGAATAAATAACAATTATATAAATCAAATCGTCGAACATGTTAGCTGTTCGTTATATATTTATGTTCGCTTTATATAAGTTGTTTATAAGATACTATTTCCTTATATTGTTTATAAGAAGCCTCGGATATAGCAAACTTAATATCATGGTCCGGACGAGTTCCTTATAACCGAGTTTCACTGTATGTTATATGGAGTAAAAAGCGAGCAAACGTTCCTTCCATAATAAATTAATTATATTGAAGCGACAACGTCAGGCATAAATTGTAGTGTTCATCATCAAAAACTCACCAAAAACCGAACGCAATTTTGTGTTTGCGATTTTTACACCAAAGTGCATTGCAGTGTTATATATCACGAAATGAACATTGGTAGTATTTTGTAATTTGCTTAATACAACAATAATACGAGCAGCTGGTTATATTTCAAAGAAAACCACCATCATCTCGGTTTTAGAATAGTATATAAATTGGATACATCTAGCATGTTAGCTAACATTGTAGGTAATAAATGTAACGTTATCCAAAATTACTGGCGTATTTTCCCCCGGGATGAAACACATTTTGACAGAACTCTGCAAACAAATATTATTATCTCAACATTCTAAACATAACCATTAGAATGGGTCGATTGATTTCATGAGTGTTTGTATGCAATTTTAGATTATTGTTACATTCAGTTCTCTGGTCAGTCGGAACATTATTTCCTTGTCAAACCAAATTGCATTGAATACCAAAATGTGTTCACACAAGGTGGTTATCATATTCATCTTTACAGCAGTAAACTGTGTTCTAAACAGTTTTTTTTTCAATTATTCTTTTCCTGAACAGGTATTACTAGCTATGATAGTGTCCTGGGTTATCTGTGTAATACTCACTGTGTCAGGTGCATTGACCGACGAGAAGGGGGAGTGGGGTTACAACGCTCGTACTGACATAAAAATTGACGTCTTGTACGAGTCTGACTGGTTTAGATTCCCTTGGCCAGGTAATGCGTTAATTGTATTATTGTTATTTAAAAAGTAATGATCAGCATGGTAACCACACACAGCATGTAACATATTAATAGAAATTAGATTTTTCATTCGCGAGGCCTTCATAACGCTTTTAGGCTCATTACACTATAACTTCAGCATTTGTTCTTGCTCGAACATAACTTCACCTATTCTGAAGAGACCTACTATTCAACAACTATCCTACTACGTTGTCAGCCTACTATTTCAGTTTACCAAGTCATGTATTTAAAATGATATAAGAATATATTTTCAAAATGTTACTGACTTCCTTTCCCTTTCTTTGATTTTGCTGTAATTTTTGTAGCACTTTCACCATTAATATTAATGTTTAAACTGAGAAATTGAAAGACAGAATTAAATCAAGGAAATCCACTGAACATTCAATTTTAATCATTCAGAAGTGAAGTAATTGAAGAAATATGTAGAGTACTTATCTACAAACAGGTCAGTGGGGAATGCCCACGGTTAGCACTGCTGCTGTTTTTGGTATGTTGGCAGGAGTTCTGTCCTCCATGATAGAGTCTGTTGGTGACTATTACGCATGCGCAAGACTAGCAGGTGCTCCTCCTCCTCCGGTTCATGCTGTTAATAGAGGTAGGTGTTATTACATATAGCTTTGTTTTTCTTAATTATTCGTTTGTAATTTAGCTTCTTAAACGATTAACAATTAAACCATAAAACTGAATTTAAGTGTAAATGTGTAAGCCCGAAAGAAATATTGTTCGGCAGTATCAAAATTATATCTAACGTTACGTGTAGTATTGAAAATAAAGTAACGTTTAAGCGTTACGGCTTCTTGGTCCGTCTTAAGCAGTATATTTATAGTTTGCTTAGACTTTGTAGCTCACCTGAGCACAACGTGCTTCTACCAAGATTGTTCAAATTATATCACTGGAGTCAAAATTGACCCCGCTCCGGGGGTCACTTCTTTATATAGCGGAATATATAAGGAAAACTTGAAAAATCTACTTGTCTGAAACTATTATGTATGATGTTTGGCATGCAAGTTCACCTACAGCTCCTCTACAAAGATTGTTCAAATTACGCCCATGGGGTCATAAATGGCTCAGCCCTAAGGGCCACTGGAGTTAATAAAGGCTTTCATATGGACAATTTCGAAAGTGTTCATCTATTTATATTTTGCTTGGAGCATCATGTAGAAGTCCTCTACAAAGATTGTTCAAACGATGGTCTTGTTGTTACAATGATCACAACACAGGGGTCACCTGATTATTGGAAAGACTTGCGTAGAAAAAAATCTTCTTGTCAGTAACTACAAGGCCTAGTGTTAAGATATTTGATGTATATCATGGCTTAGTAAACTTCTACCAAGTTTGTTCAGGTCCTGGCCATGGGGTCAAAATTGGCTCTGCCTCTGGGTCACCAAAGCGTAAAATAGACTTTTCAAATTTTTGTCATAGAGCCTTAATTTATTGACAGACATCTTAGATATTTGGTTTATAGGCACCTTGCATGAACCTCTGTTATTCACTTGAGTCAAGGTCAAAGTCACCGAGGCTAAGAACAGATTTTTGTACATTTCCCAGTAGATTCTTCATTTATTGATCGATATCTGACATATTTGGTATGAAGGTAACTTGCAAGGACCGCTTCCCTTCTCTTGATATTTTAAATATTTGGTATAAAACCTCTTACATTAAATTTGGGTTAAAGTCACCGAGGCTAAAACACTTTTACCTACCTTACCTCATAGAACTTTCATTTATAGACCTATGTCTTTGATATTTGGTATGAAGGTTTCTGGCATGTACCTCTACCATTAGGTGGGATGTGTGGTCGTTGGGTCAAGGTCAAGGTCACTGCCGGTATTAGATTTTTCTACTTTCTGTCGTAGACCCTTTGTTTATTGACTGATATTTCAGATATTTGGTTTGTAGACACCTACAAATCTTTAATGTTATACTGCTTCTTACGTTTGCTTAACAGCAAGCCCACAGCCTAAGTACTAAGGTGAGCGATCTAAGGCCATCGTGACCCTCTTTTCTGTTTCTTAAGGATTTACATTAATAGTTGTAAATAAGATACTTAATTGCGTTAATATAGAAAAACGTTACGCGACATTCTGGAGCATCTGAATGATATTGAGAGAGATAGACATTTTGAAAAAAGGAAACTTATTTGTATATCTTGAAACTTAAGAAAAAAACTTGCTTATATAAACAAAATAACACCGCGAATGTTTACTGGGCAATATATGTCTAAAATATTAATATTTGGCGCACTTGACAAGACACACGAAAACCTGTGCGACTCTGTGTTTATATTTTGACAAATTTAGAAGATATTAATTTCAGGAATAAAATTATATCTCGAAATTATTCTGAAAGAACATTGCATTTTATCGGTGGATTAAACTGAAAACCAAAATGCAGAAACGAAAGTCTCTGACCACATGTGGCACATTTTCTTAAAATTATGTTAATTTTATCGTACATGAAAGAATCTGTTTTAGCTATTGGGATGATGTGATGTCCGTCGTCCAGCGTTCGCCGTCCGTCGTCAACATTTGACCTTTAAACAACCTCTTCTCCAAAACCACCAGGCCAGGGTAAATGAAACTTGGCAGAGCTGTTACGTGCATAAACCTCTACCAAATTCTTAAAAGAAATGTCAGTTGCTAAGGCAACCGAAAGGAAATCTTTAACAATCTCCTTTTCTGAAACCACCAGGCTTAGAGCTTTGAAAGTTGGTGTGTAACCTCCTCTAGTGGACCTCTACAAAGATTGTTCAAATCATGTCCCTAGGATCAAAAAAGGTCACTATATTCACATTGAATTGTATAGGAAATATTTTGAAAGTAATCTCCTCTGAAAATTAAGGGCTAGGGCTAAGATATTTTGCATTATTATAAGTCCTTTACCAAGGTTGTTCAAATTACGCCCCTTGGGTTATCAATGCACCATCCCCTGGTAGCTTGATTTAACATATGCTTATGTAGAGAAAACTTTGAAAATCTTCTCTGAGTCCACAGGACCTAAGGTAAAGTCTTTTTGCATGAAGCATTATCTAGAGGTCCTCTACCAAGATTGTTCAAATTACACACCTGGGGTCAAAACTGACACCACCCTCGGTCTCCCATTTGTGCAAAATATAAAAACTTCGAACATTGTCAGAAACCATAGGCTATAGACCGTAGATATTTAGTATGTAAAATTGTTTAGCTTACATCTACAAAGATTGTTCAAATTATACCCCTAGGGTCATTAATGGTCCCGTCTATTTTAATAGAAAAAAAGATAATTCCCTGAATAACGTTCAAGGGAATCTTCATGTACTCACATTTATCTTAGTCCTTAAAGGGTACCGAAAGTAAAAGAAGTATTTTAACTATCTCGTGAAATTATTTTATATTCCAAAATGAAACGCACATATTCGTCTGGAAATACATTTATTAATAAAATGATTTTTGTTTCAATTAAAAAATATACCCGATTTATGGGCGGCGCCATTGTTGCAGAATTACACAACGAGATTAACCGAGACTCTCATTTCGTGACGTCTTAAGTTCATTCTTTGATCATGGCGAAAGTATAATTTCAATAATGCCGAAGTGCACGATCTGCCTTTCTATTATATGTAGTAGATAATGACGATGAAAGGTACTGCAAATTTCGAATTGATTAACCGTTTGCTCTCGTGCCAAATATGTTACTGGAGGTATTTTATTAACCAATATTTCTGTCTTCATACAGAATAACGTTGCTTGTCAATGGTTTTGTTATAAAAATTATAACGCGACTTTAGCTTAAAAGTCTACTTATTTTTAAATTTTAAAACATTTAAAAACAATTCAATATTGTAATTTTATTTAATTAATTCTTTCAGGTTTAAATTTGAATAAAAACGTTTAGATAAAAACTTCAAAGTCGTGATAAACTTACCTTATTTTCCGGCAAATAAAAATTAGCATCATAATACGAGTGGAAGTGACTGTTATCACATTCACTACATTCTCTACTTTTTTATCATTACCAAAAAGATTGCAGTTCAAAACTTCCTTTTGTAAATTTGGTTTAAACTTTCGGTATGGAATTTTGGAACGCGGTTGAAACACGTAACTAAAAATGAAATACTTTTGATTATAATTTGAATCTAACGTCAATATGTAACACTTTCCAATCGCGTTCCAGGTTTGTTCTGACTCATGTATGATTTTATATAGTATTTTAACTTTCTGGGCCATAACTGAATCAGAAATATCATAAAGACCTAATCCTCCGTATTTTTTTCTCTCTTAAGCGTTTCTTTAGCGACTAAGTGCTTTTTACCGTCCCCTAAAAAATATATTAATTTATCTAACTCCTTTACATACTTTTCCGGTAACCCCCTGGTTTCTGTTTCGTAATTAATGCATGAGTAAACGAAAGTCTTAATAATTAGCACTTTACCATTCAAAGAAAGATTCCTTGACTTCCAAATTTGAAGACACGACTTTATTTTGCTTATTTTTTTCCTCCATATATCATCAGTTTTTATATTATATCCATGACATATACCTAGTGTTTTCACAAAGTCACGCGTCCATGATATTTCATTGAATTTGGGGATTTCATTTTTTTTTTAATTTCCTGAAAATACCTTTTGTTTTTATTTTCCTTATCAATTTTTGCTCCAGAAGTGCCTTCGTACATTCTTAAAGTTTCGAAAATATACGGCAGATGTTGTTCATTTTTAACAAAAAACCGAGTGTCATCTACAAATTGAGACAATTTTGCTTCTAAATAGTTATTTTCTGATGGGAGTTTTATTCCTACAATATTTGGATTTTTTTCTTATCGAACACGCCACTAAAGTCTGTCCCATCCCATTTTGAAACCCCAACTTTGACCTAGATTCGTTTATCCACATCATATTTCGACAAATAAACTTCATATTTACGTTAAAGAAAAAAGTCACCCTCAGGAATTTCAAGGATTTTCTTTTTATATTTCCCGTTTTCATATAAACCTCCGTCAATTTTTCTCTATGGCAAATCGCTATTGTTTATATCGTGACGCCATTGCCTATAGCTCTCTAATTTGAAGAAATGCGGGAAGTCGCACGCGAAAGTGCAGGGGAAAGTTTCACAATTATTTGTTGCCATAAAAACTGTTTGTAATTAAGATATATACTTAGACTGAAAAATGAAAAAAAAAAAGAGAAGAAGTTACAGGATTATTGAGATCTTACAAGAATTCTTTTGAAAAAGAGAAATAGACGGGTGAGTCCTAGCAATGTTCCGAGGCGATTAGAATTAGCTACACGCTTGCCTAAGACCGCAATTTGGAGACGAAGAGGTATAAGATCCACTTACTTGTTACATTCCATAATTTCATTTTCAATGTATCCATTATTACAGAATATTCCAAATTAAATCATTATAACTGCAATGTTTAATCTTATTCACACACTATGCAGAACTCCAAATCCATATATAAAACACGAATCCAAATCAACGAGTGAATTTATCCTTGATCTTTATAATAAAAAGTCAGTGTTGAAATTGTCAGGTACTAGCTGAACTATACAAGTGAAACAATAACTATAATTGCAGTATTTTCAAATCGTATAGTTCAAATAAACCTGATTTTACAGTTCATCAGTTAACTGAAATTCATCATATGATCCTGCTAATGACAACACATATTAATGCAATCATAAGAAGTACACACGTTCTACCCAACTCCTACACCACTAACACTGACGATTTTTGAAAAATGCGCCTCTTAACTTTACACAAAGACATAGTAGGCATACTCTATATCCAATCAGCTTTCAGTATGCACCCTCTAATATCTGACGTCATAAATTATCACGTGTGTATAATATGTGACGTACTTTTATACAGGGGTATTCTCAATAATTTTAATTGCTTTCAGTTCAATCAGATCACTAGCGAACGATAGGCCAGCTTGTGTACATGTACCACTTGTTCTCTGAAAACTGGAGAGAAAAATTTAATCCCCCCTTTGCAGGGTTGTTGAAATGATTGGTACTGTGATATTTAATGACACGTGAAAAGTTATGAATTTCATTATAAAGGGTTGTAAATATCAGTACAACAGCATTCCAGGTGTCGTGTTTTATTTTCTGAACCACATAACTGGCAAATGTATATCAAGTGATATAAAAAAATCAATAGCCTGTGAGAGAGAGCATGTCTTTAAAAAACTATTATCGCTATACTAAATTTTTCCCCAATGGGGCGACTCATTTATACTTGTCTATTTATATATGAGGAGGCACCGTGGTCCAGGGGTAGAGCTCAGGGCTCCGGATCCGGAGGTCGCGGGTTCGAATCTCGTCAGAGGCGAAATTCTCTCACGATCTTCACATTCCTCACCGCTGCGCGAATACTGGTATGGAGCCCAGGAAGCAGTCATCGAGCGTGGTGAATCTAAGTTGTAATAACTTGTATCGCAATCGATGTAAAATAAATGAGTCTAAACTAAAGTCTATTTATATACAACTTTACATCTGGTTTTAAGAGCTCACATCACCAACTTCCTTTTCATGTTTGCCCATAAATTCACTCAAAAATATTTGACAGTAGAAGCTAGGCGATTAGCATAGAAACTATTTCATCTACTGGACAGGTAACTGTCTGAGATTTTTGCGAGGTCATGTTTGGTTGATAAAAGTTTTGCTTATTTATTTGCTTATTCGTTTTTGTTGTCAAATTACTATTGCCACTGAGGCCTTCAGCCTGTTCATGGCTTTGGAAAATTTGGGCTTTTGAAAGGTAGTTACTCTATGAAGCGTTATGTTTCATACAGCGTGACGCTTCATAATCACCGGTTTTGCCGTTTCCAATTAACCCAAACAGGTGCGCGCGGTTGTTTACATCTTGTTTATAAATGAAATTGCAATAAGTGCAAACCTGATCAAAATCCTTGACTACTAAACATTTACTTCATTTATAACACTAAATTCACACAGTGCAAACAAAGCCATAACACATTAATGTCTCAGACCGTTTCAATATGTGGTTGAGGTGCGTGATGGCAAAATGACCAGTCAAAAAAGTATTCTCTGTAACTTAACAGTCTTATCAGCGGACCTTAAGTTGTGTGACGTTGTAATGTTATCTCATATAAACCAATACTTAAGTCTCCGGTTACTCCCATGTACAAAAGACCAACAGCCAGATGCAATGCAAAGATTATACACGAATGTAATTCGGGAAGCACTGGTTATATAGAGAATAAACATACATAGGGTTACTACCGCTTGCAAAACTGATAAGAGTTTCACGTATTCGGAATGGGTAAAAAGTGACTTTACGATATTTATTTCAGTAGCATAATCTGTCACTTTACCGATAATCCAATCACAGCGGGCAGTTTTCTCAGGTATAGCTGTCAATAAATCTGCGTCTTGCAATCTACCCGCAGTCAGAAAAAATGTGCCTGGGCGGCGTCAAAGTTGCAGTGTCGTAATTGTCGCTGCGTTACTACCGGAAATATTCAATCAATATTATTTTCCTGGCCTTTTTTTCATTTCGTACACAGAATGACGCCAGAATGACACTATTGACAGGTAAAAGGCGGAGTTTGAAAGAAACACATTGGGCGGCACTTTAATTGACTTTTGACAGGTGTACCGACAAGTCTTGTTCTTTACCCAACAGTGTAAACTCTAATCAGTTTTGCAAGCGGTAGTAACAGCTGTGGCATTTGTTTTACTACGGTTTCTTTTAGGAACATATCACCCTAACATCTTTACACACAAGGCTTGAATCGCATTATATAGCGATTTCAAAGTCTTGAAGATGGATTTAAAGTAAAATAAAATGAAGTCATCTCTTTCCCTCAATAGAAATACGTCGGACATTGGTGTGCGTATGAATTTCAAGTGTTAGAGGTACTATAAGTTACATGTGACAGTAGTTAATATTGTGGGTAATTTTACAATGAAGGATGTATTTAAAATCAGTGTGTGATATATTTAAACTAAGCCATATAGGTTATACAACTACATGTAACTTTATTTCATTTGCACGTAATTGTTATTTTTTAATCTATTGATAAAATGTTATTGTTATTTTTGTGCTCTGTAAAAATAATGTGTATAATTATGTATGAGCGAGTGGTTATCGGTGTTCATTTGAAATAGTTTATGTACACACTTCAAATGAACTAGTTCACTTGAGCCTCCATCATACAGTGGGGAAGTTTACTTTACTAATTAAGAGTGTAATTTTTAATTTTTACTTTAATTAGTTTTATCCATGCAAGTACATTGATGTTTTCAATTCTTTGCAATCATTTTAATGCATGTTATATCAAATATACTTCGGACATTTTATGAGAATCGGTGTAAGACTGGTATACAGAATATGACAATTTTCTGTGATGAAATATGTAACCAATTAAGTTCCTTTTTGTTTTTTATTAAACGTTCGTTACTCTCGTTAACTGCATCGAATACAAAAAAATGCCGCGCGTATCTTGTGTGCAATTTCATTTATATAACAATTTTGGAGAGATCGAACAGGTATAACTGTCTCTAAAATATAACTACAGATAAGCCCCGTACTGCTAGTGAAAGGTCGTACAAACAATGATTTTCTCAGAAGAATGAGATCAAAGGCTGACTGAAATGTTAAGTGAATATAATATAATGTGTAGCAGCATATTTAAACGCACATTTAAAACAATTTACTTTTATATTTAACCTACATCACAGTAAAAACACAGTAAAAACATTGCATATCTCACTATAGGATATGAAAACAATATTATTCTCATATTTCTTTGACAAATAAAACAAAATGTAAAGCAAACTGGAATGCAACTTCCCCCAAAATTAGTTTGAGAAGATCCCCAGCTGACATACGTATGGGCGCCGCCATTTTGAAAATACTACGTTGCGTCATTTGCATTACTGTCTATGGAGAAATTTATTAAAAGGCGAAACTTGTCAAAACAAAAAACAAGAAAGATAAAATGAAAAATGTGTCTGGAGATATTTATATTAGGAATATGAAAATGCCAATATGTTGCAGGAATTCTAAGTTTAAATGCTGTAAGGAAGGTTTCAAAATTAGGTGGGACAGACTTTAGTTCTGCTTGGATGATGTACAGGAAAGACGCGATTGGACAGACTTTTTTATGGAACGTGATATAATGAAGAATTCTGAAATAAAGCCATTTGTTTGTATTGAAATTTGAGACTTACTTAAAAGCATTTTACCCAGTTTTGAAATTTTACCTTGAAACCAGATTTAGTGAACACATGTTCACCCATTCCCAATCTACCCTATCAAAGGCTTTAGTTTGATCAAGAAAGACTATTGTCCCTTCTTCACGTACTACATCAACGTAATCAATTACGTTTTGAATAAAACGATTAGCTTCATTTTTATTACGACCAATGCTATAACCTTTTTGAACAGAGTTAATTATCATTGATAGAATGGGTTTAATCCTATTAGCAAAACATTTGGCTATAATTTTGTAACCTAAATTTAACAGTGTAATCGGGCGCCAATTTTTTAAATCTTCTCTTTCTCCTGCTTTATATAGTAATGTAAGAACGCCGTTGTAATGTGTATTGCTTCCTCAAGAATTTCATTTACTACATCAAGAAAGTCAAATTTAATTAATGCCAGAATTTTTTGTACCACTCGGCCGGTACCATCGAACCCCGTTAAAATCATAAATACATTTTTCCATTTCTTATAGAGTGATATTCTCTTCTAACTTCTGAGTCGAGTCCTGATTTGTAAAGACGTCTATGTTTGACAATAATTTTTCGGCTTTATTATAATCAACACCTTCGGAACAGAACAACTTTCTTATAAAATAAGCATTGCTCACTTAAAATATTATCTATTCCTTAGCTGATTTCTTCCGACTCGCTTTTAATTCCTCCCCCCCCCCCCCCCACAACCCCCTTCCTCCCCCACAATTCTTGTTTGCCGCGAACATTTTCTAAATCAAAGAAATACTTAAAAGATTTTTCTTTTTTTTCGGCTAGATTCACTTTTGACCCAATCTTTGCCGCTACAGTACATTCGGTGTAATATTCATAAATTAAATTTGTAATTTCAATAATGTCTTGACTATTATCTATAGAATTGTCTGCATTTTGAGTAAAAATGAAGTTTATTTCTCTACAGAAAATGTGTGTTTGCTTCCTCATTGTACAAAATTCAATAGAAAGCGTTTTTATATAATACTTGGTCATGTTCCAGCACACACGTTTAGATTTGTACTTATTTTGATTAACTACCCACGACCTCCAAAAATCTTCAATTATTTCAAAATATACAAATTTGAAAGAATCAAGAACGCACGTATTTAGCTTCCATGTACCGTTACCGCGTTCTACCTGTTCTGTGCTTAGTCTTAGGAAAACACCGTTATGAACCGGTTATATAAAATTTACTATTTTTTGTAGAAACTACAGTAATTTCTTATTCTTTTGAACATAAAAAATGAACTCGATTTCGCGTTACCTCTTATAAAAGTATATTCACTTTTAGACGGATATCTTCGTCTTCAAACGTCTTCAATTTGAAGATGCGAAATTAACAAATGTAAGTCACGTGACGTCTGATCGTCTGCTTTACTTCTAAATAACCTAGATTTTCGATCAAGATCATTATTAAAGGTGCAGTTATAATCTCCTGCACATATGATTGGATATTTTGAATTTACTAACTGTTGTTCTAGAAGTTAAAGAAAGAAGATATGTCTTTTGCGCCGTTAGGAGCATAAATACATGTATTAGAAATACGGTAATAATTTTCATTATCAAAAGAAATTTCAAATGACAAAAAACGACCGTCACTATCTTTTAAGATGTTTGAAATGTGAAATAAATGTTCGGTTTAATTATTGCTACTCCTTTTGACATGGATGTACCGTTATTCCAAATTGTTTACCTGCCCATTTTTCACCCCATTTTGACGATTCAAAATCATTGTCACAATGAGTTTCCTGTAATAGTACATATCATATTTGTTTTCTTTCAACATGTTGAAAAATTAACGCTCTCTTTTCTGAATCAAACCATTTAAATTTATAGTAAAAATAAAAAATGAAAAACTCATTTTAAGCAGATTAAAAAAAAAGAAATTTCTATTAGTGTACAGTTTGTTTTCAATGTACTTGCACATGCTTAATATAACATAAACCAATGTTTTTATCGTTTACCCTGTTTGCTTGGTATTCTATCGATAGACGGAGGGGTCGCGGAACTAGTACTGTCCTTTCGTTTTCTTGCATTGTAGGGGGTATCGTACTCAGCTTTAGCATCAAAATACTTTTTATGAAAACTGCCTCCATTGAATACAAAGGAGTCGTTATCAATGAAGTGATTTTTTTTGTTACTCTACATAACCTGAGTATTTCAAGGTATACGCCTACCGCGTTTAGATTAATTTGCTTGATGTGGACAGATCTACCCATTCTGGGTAAGATGCTAGAAAAGCTAATGGGTTTATCAGGCCATTCTTCAGCGGCTTTAGTCATTGCTGATTTTATGTTTTCAATAACATATCACTGCTGTCTCGTGCTAAGTCATTCGTGCCAAGGTGAATGACAACACTTTTTACATTTCTTAAGTCATTGAACTTTGGTTTATTTAAAATGTTATCAAACTTTCTGAATGCCTATCCCGAGACTGAAATATTTTGAATGGTACTATATGTCACATTCATACTACACATGTTTGAACCACCTTAAATCAAGTACTTTTGTTATCCTTGGAAGCGGGTGTGACGTCATGAGATGAAGCATTACGCTTTAAATCAGTTTCAAAAAATCCTTTTAATATATCTACTGTGTGAAAAAAACAAATTTCCAGTAGGATTGATTTTTCCAGAAATGTATTTTTTATTATTTCAAAGGTATAGGGGTTGAAGGTATATGCTGTATTCTAGCCGGTGCCTGGGGATCCGGAAATGGTACGACATCGTATAGTGAAAATGTCGGCGCAATTGGCATCACAAAGGTATAAAAAGAGTAACTAGTTATTGAAAAAGAGACACAAACAGCTACTGTCACCGTAAAGACATAACCTGTTTTCTGTAAAATATCACAGAGATTACTAATTCAATAAGCATAGACTAAATTTACAATTTAGGTCTTGGATGCAAATATCTACTAAAAATTTAGAATGGTTGAATAAGCTTCAAACTAATTTTGCTTCAAGTTGATTACCATTTTAACTCACTTGAGCAAATGCTCAGGGTGAACTATTGTGATCACTCTGTGTCCTATGTCCGTCGCCAACATTTTACTTTAAATGACATCTTCTTCTAAATCACTAGACCATTTTTAACCAAACTTGATAGAAATGTTTTTTATTTTGCTTTTTCTAAAATTACTTAAACCGTTCCGCTCCATTGCACGTAAGTTCTCCAAAAGCTAAAAACAGAAAAAATAAAACATCTCCTCATACACGGTAAGGTGATTTTCCACCAAATTTCACAGAAATGTTCACTACACAGCCCTTTATTAAAGTTGCTCAGATTGGTCCGCGCCACTGAACAAAATGGCCGCCAAAGCTAAAAATAAGTTGTCGTCAAGTTTGGCTTCAAATGACATCTTCTCTAAAACTACTAGGCCATATTAAACTAAATTTGACAGAAATGGTCCTTAATTGCCTTTCTCAAACCATTTCGCTTCACTGCACATAAAGACTGCAAAAGCTAAAAATAAAGAGAAAATTGAAACAGAAATAAAAAGAAAATTGAAACAGCATCTCCTCCTAAACGGCAAGATAATTTTCCACCAAATTTCACGGATATGTAACTTACAGAACCCTTTATTATAATTTTCAAAGGTTCTGCTTTATTAAACAAAATGGCCGCCAAAGCTAAAATAGATTTTCATCAATATTTGGCTTCGAATGATATCTCCTCTCAATCTGCTAAGCTATTTTCCTTCAAACATTACAGAACTTTTTCTGATATTGTCCTTTTTAAAAAACAACTGTTCCGCTCCATTCCATAGAAGGGCTGCAAAAAAAGAAGAGTACAAAAAACAACATTTCAATCTAAAGGGCATGGTGATTTTCTACCTAACTTTACAAAAATGTTCCTTACATAGCTTTCTATCAAAATTACCCAGATTGTTCTTACTCTATTGCACAAAATAGCCACAAGAGCTAAAAATAGATTTTCGTCAATATTTGGCCTCAATTGGCATCTCCTCACAAGCTGCTAGCTCAAAATTGCCTCTGCCCAGTGTGTTTTATTTGTATAAAATTATAATATATATATATACACGAGTTTATACATGGTTATTACAGAAATAAAACTACATAGATTAAAAGTCTCACAATATTTTTTTTTATTTTAACATTATATTAAGTTAAATAGCTATCACATAAAAATTTACCACATTGTTAAATAAATATTAAATGCAAATAAAAACTATGCCATCACTCAAATATACTTTGGATGACACAAAAAAGAGAACATGTCTTATTTGCATTGTGGTCTATTGTATAAATAAGTGCTGACATAGAGAGGTATAGCATTTTATCAGTCCTAGAAACATTATTGAAAGACTAATGTATGCATATAAAAAGTATAGCTACAAAAACTACTGACTGATTAATAGGTTTTTAACTTTACTTGTAAACATTTTAAATTGAGAAATATTCCTTAGATCTGTAGGAAGACTTTTCCATAGTTTAATACCTGAGTATACAAAGGACTTCACACCAAAAGATTTTACCTTGGGAATAGCACAGCTACAACTATCTCGAAAACGTGTATGATGAGAATGGACAGAATCTTGAGACACAAAATGTTCTTTTTTTAAGTATTCTGGAGACAACCCTTGTTTAATTAAAAAAAACATGGCCTAAAACTATCAAATCTACTCTTTTACTTACATGTAACCGATTCAAAGATTTAAAGTGGTCTGGTCCTATGTAAGATCTATGTTCGAGATTAAGAACAAACCTAATTAATTTGTTTTGTGTAACCTGATGTTTGTTTTGCAAGAACTTAATTAGTCCATTATACCATAATGCAAAGGCATAGTCGAACTGACACTGAATTAAAGCTGTGATTATCATTTTCTTGTTGTTTTTTTTTCAGTAAGAAACATTACTGCTTTTTTGTTATACGGAATTATTTGATTTCTTAATTACAACAATTGCCATTGATTCATTTGATATACACTGATCAAGAGTAGCACCAAGATACTTTACTGAACTATTTGACTGCATAAATGTGTCATTACAAAAATAGAATTTAATCTTAAGCTTGCTTTGGAACCAAATAAAACGGATTCTGCTTTTCCCAGATGCAAAAAAAGTTTGTTATCAATTAACCAAGAACTAACGGATTGAAGATCTTTTCCAAAATAATTTTCCACAACTCACCTATCCTTATTTGCAACAAGAATTGCCGAGTCATCAGCATAAAGCAGAAGCTTGTTCTTTACTTCTGAAGACATGTCATTAACATATATAAGAATTAACAGGGGCCCTTAAATTGACCCTTGGTAAACCCCCGCATGGAACTAAAGCAAAACTAGAATGTGTCCCTGAAACATCAACTACTTGTTGCCAATCTGATAAATAAAGTGTAAACCATCTAATAATGTCATTACCTAGACCTATTGCTTTAAGTTTCATTTTCTTTGAAAATCCTCATTTAGAAAATTTAATATTGCGTCTGATGTTTGCTTAACAGCAGACCCACAGCCAAAGTACTCAGGTGAGCGGTCCAGTGTCATCGTGGCCCTCTTGTCTACTAACAATACCTCTTGAAAAGTCTGTCAGATGTATTTGATGTTTGTAAACTGTCTATCTGAGTTTACCGTCGGTACCCATCGCCAGTGTGACCAACCCATCTGCAGAGTATATTAATACGTTTTGGGGGATATTGCAAGATACAGAAAGCATTCCGATCCACGGACACCCTTGGCTCTTTTCCATGCTCAGTAAATAGAACTGATACATGGGAGCTCGGTTCAACATCTCTTCCGAAGACAATAAGTAATGTTAGTGGTGGAGCGGGAAACTTCTGGACTACAAGTCCAGTTACCATTGGCTGATCGTCGCCATGATCTTTTCATATCCTGATAGTTCTTATTACATAGTCTAAGAATTAATTTTCAGGTCGGCAGTCGTATAGTTGTTCAAGTGGGAGGGATTATAATGATAGTGTTAGGATGTCTCGGTAAATTCGGTGCCTTGTTCGTGACCATACCAGACCCTGTTGTTGGAGGCATGTTTATGATCATGTTTGGTAAGCCAGTTTTGTAATATCACTCTAAAATAGGCTCGCATATTAGCTGCATTTATCAAAAACGTTAATGAAAACTTATGACTGAAGCAATGTTTTGTTATCGTTGATGGCGCTGATTTTACAGTGAAATGTTATAATGCCCAGTGATTAATCAGTTGTTTTAGGGCTACATCCATTAAATGTTTACGATTTGATATCCAAGTTTATATCAGGTGCCACCTTGATCAGTTTAGTTTTTTTCTTAAGTACATCTGTTCAGGTATTAGCACCGAAACTGTTTCCAAGTTTCGAATCCAAAAAGGAAAAAAAAACGTTTTCTAAGGGGTGACAGCTGACTAAATGGGTGTATTAGTTTGCTTCGGTATTAGAAGGCACAAGAGATCACTTCTTTATTGACTGGTTTCGGCTGAAAGCGGTCGTCAGTCTTGCCACAAACTAGCCTGTTCCTTCTCCAAGGTATTACCAAATTTACAATCAACTGGCAAATGTCTGAGAAGAGCAACATAATTTGAAACAGAAAATCCACTGCCTAATTCTGAAATTTATTCCTATGCACTATTTCTAAGGGTTTTGGCTTGATATGACTTTTCACGATTGTAAATAGGTCATTGTAAGACTTCTCAACAGGCTTTACTGGATGTAAGAAGTCACTTATTAGCAGATATACTGTTCAGTACCATACTGAAAAAAATATGGCTCTCTCCTTATCACCACTATCATTATTATTCGCCAAAAGAATGATATTTACTGATCCCAGTTGTCGGTACTTTCTTCCGATTCCTTAATTTTTCCGTACACTTCATGATATAGGAATCAAAACTTATTCGCCAAATGTGCTGTATGTGTTTCTGTATACCTGATAACGGCGAGTAAATCGTTATTTTCAAATACTTTTTAATATTGATAAACGTCGTGATATCAGGCATTTTTCAAAACAAACAACTTTCTTTTATACGCCCGAAGGGACGTATTATATTATGATACTGGTCCGTCTGTCCGTTGGTCCGTCCGTTAGCAATTTTGTGTCCACTCTATATCTTTTTAACCAATTCAATCAAATTGAATCTTCTTGGCAGAAATATTAACCATAATGAGACAATATGCAGAGCGCAGGTTCCAGCTTTCTCAGATCAAGGTCAAGGTCACTCGTAGTCATTATAATTTAATGTGTCAAATTTCTTGTCCAAAATGTATCCCTTGAATCGATTGAAGGAAATTGAAAACGATTGGCAAAAATGTTAACCATAATGAGACGATGCGCAAAACGTAGGTTATGGTTTCTTTGAATCAAGTTCAAGGTCACACTAAGTCATTTTGATTTAATTTGTCAAATTCCTTTTCGTTCTGTATTTTTTGAACCGATGTAAGGAAATTAAAACTACATGGCAGAAATGTTAACCATTGGGAGAGTATGTCCAGAGTGCAGGTTCTTGATTCCTTGGACCAATGTTTAGGTCACACTTAGTCATTATCTATGTTTGAAATATCTTGTCCGCTCTTTACCTTACCTCATGAACCGATTGAATGTAATTGAAACCACTGTGCAGAAATAGTAACCAGTGTGCAGAGTGCAGGTTCCAACTCGCTCGGATCAAGGTCAAGGTCACGTGTAGTCATTATGATTTAATACGTGATATTTTATGTTTGCTCTGTATCTATTGAACCAATTGGAGGAAATTGAAAATAAATAACTGAAGTGTTAACCATATTGAGACGATATGCAGATCACTGGTTTTGGATGGTTGGTTTCAAGCTCAAGGTCACATATTGTCATTTGTTTTGTATAATATATGTGATTTATTTCTGCTCTGTATCTCTTGAAATGATTGAGAGAAATTCAGACTGTTTTGCAGAAAAAGTTTGAAGGGACATATTATGTTATGCCCCTGATTGTCCATCTGTCTGTGGGGTTGTCTTCAGTTAGCAATTTCCGTTCGGCAGAAATGTTTGAAAACTGCTTAAAGGTACCAGTAATTTGAATATATAGATGTTATACCATAACAATATGATATCAGAAATGCGTCATAGTCAAGGATACTTCAAGCCATACAGATCTTGAACTGCTTGTTTAATTAACTGTGGAGCCTTGGAAGCATACTACACTAACCATAAAATCTAGATGAAATATGATTACAGAACTAATCAGTAAACAAAAAATATTTTGAACTTATTTGCAGACATTGTTATAATATTGTCCTTATACATTAACAAGATCTTATTATGTTTCCTGTTGATATGTGTTAGTCAGCTGTGAGAAAAGGTCTTCGACTGTCACTAGCTTTCTCCGGGCGTATTTGCTCTGCTTCAGCGGAGCTCTTGTTAAATATATGCATTATGCAGTTGTTACTTCCCTTAGTTCAAATACATAATATAGTCTTGCCTCGATGGCACGAACTCGCTTCCCTCGATTTCCTCGATTGCTCGATTTTCTATATAAACATTATGAACATGGCTCGAAGTCGCAACTCACGAATTATGTCTTCAAAATTTTCGGGAGACATATTGTTTTTGCCTTCGCCGTCCGTCCGTCCGTCCGCATTAATCTTGTCCGGCTTTCTCATGTCAAACTGCTGGTGGGAATTCGACGAAACTTCACAGGAGTGATCAGTACCAACCCTTGTTGTGCATATCGCCAGCATGTTCCGCTTCGCTGCACATAATGGCCGCTAGAGCTAACAATAGAAAAACCTTGTCCGGCTTTCACAGGTCAAACCGCTGGCGGGATTTCGACAAAACTTCACAGGAGTGATAAGTACCAACCTTAGTTGTGCATATCGCTGGCACGTTCCACTTCGCAGCACAAAATAGCCACCAGAACTAACAATAGAAAAACCTTGTCCGGCTTTCTAACGTCAAACTGCTGGCGGGATTTCGACGAAACTTCACAGGAGTGATCAGTACCAACCGTTGTTGTGCATGTCATTGGCACGTTCCGCTTCTCTGCACAAAATGGCCATCAGAGCTAAAAATAGAAAAACCTTGTTCAGCTTTTTCATATCAAACTGCTGTCTGGATTTCGACGAATCCCAACAGGAGTGATCAGTACCAACCCTTGTTGTGCATATCATGGGCATGTTCCACTTTGCTGCACAAAATGGCTACCAAAGCTGAAAATAGAAAAAACCTTGTTTGGCTTTCACAGGTCCAACGGCTGGCTGGATTTCGGCGAAACTTCACAAGAGTGATAAGTACCAACCCTTGTTGTGCATATCGCCGGCACGTTCTGCCTAGCTGCACAAAATGGCCACTAGAGCTAAAAATAGAAAAAAAAACTTTGTCCGGCTTTCACTTTTTTCTCCCATATTCATGACATTTAAAACAATTACCTTTACCACCAGACTAATATTATAGCCCTTCAGGAAACGTGAACAAATGCTAATGACATAGTTTAACCACCATCCCCCCTCCCCACCCAATACACGATACCAAGCTGTGTTCACTCATAGGTCAACACACCAAAATAACAAATCTCCAAGAGATGTTGGCATCCTTGTCCATCAAGACTTTGACACTTATGCGCATTGATACTTCTATGGTAGATACGAGGGTGCATCAATAAATTCGTAAACTAATTCAATAGCGTCAAAACTACTGGTCCGTTTAAAATGAAACTTTAAATGCTGTGAAAACAGATCATTTCAAATTTAATCGTACCATGTACACAACTTTGACCTCATCACTTATGACGTCATAAACCGTAAACGACGTCACGTAAAGGGCGTCCGTTTGAAAATGGCGTCACACAGCGTCAACGAACAGCGCATCGTTAGAAAGTTTTACACAAAACTCGGAAAGTCTTTTTCCGATATTCGTGAAGATTTGCAAAAAGTTTACGGAGAGGCTGCTCTGTCAAAAGGTGCATTTTCAAAGTGGATGAAGCGGTTTAAAGACGGTAGAGAGGCAACTGAAGACGACAGTCGTGCAGGTAGACCAGTGACTGTAACAGATGAAGAAACAGTGGCTGCCATTCAGGGGTACATACTCCGAGATAGACGAGTAAGTGTGGAGCACGTAGCAGATAAGTTCGCTATTTCATATGGTACAGCTCAGGGCATTATGACTGATAAATTAGGAATGCGCCGCGTTTCAGCAAGATGGGTGCCTCGTTTGTTGACGTCGGAGCAGATTGGGTTAAGGGTAAAAAAGTGTCAGCAGTACGACAGGAGGTATCGTGAAGAAGGCGATTACTTTCTAAATCGAGTGATAACATGTGATGAAACGTGGATTCACTTTTTTGAACCGGAAAACAAACGTCAGAGTTCTGTCTGGAAGCATCTTTCCTCGCCTTCCCCTACAAAAGCGATAATTTCCAAGTCAGCCGGGAAGGTTATGGCCATTATATTCTGTGATACATACGGTGTAGTGCTCCTTGTTCCTCCAAAAACGACAGTCACTGGAAACTATCATGCAACATTACTTAGAACGGAACTCATGGTGGCAATAAGGAGAAAGCGCCCACATCTACTTAGGTCCGGATTCATATTACATCACGACAACGCGCCGAGCCATTCAAGCCACGTTGTCATGGATACACTAGAAAAACTCGACGTCGAACTGTTACCGCACCTACAGTCCGGACCTAGCAATTTGTGACTTCTGGCTGTTTCCAACTTTAAAAAACAGTTTTCGTGGTACGAAATTTGAGTCAAGAGAGGAACTGAGGTGTGCCGTGGACAGACAGCTGCAGGAGATGTCACGTGACGGGCTACAACACGTGTTCGAGTCATGGGTCGAGAGATGGGACAAGTGCAAATCGTGCATGGGACGTTACTTTGAGAAGGAGTAATCATTTTAGGTACTTGAATTAAATCATTTCCCCGCTATTGAATTAGTTTACGAATTTATTGATGCACCCTCGTATTGAATATGTTGGTGTTCATATAACATCTCCGTCTATATCAGTATTAAATATTCATAAACCTCCACAACCAACTTCACCTGCATTATTTCTGTGAACAGCTCACTTTGATTCTTAGCGATTTACCAACTTCACAAACAATTGCTCGCGGTGATTTTAATGCACCAGTGACAGCTAATGAGCTCGAACAAACCGTGACTAACTTCAGTCAACTTATACCAACTCCCACTACAATTCGACAAACACTGATTGATCACAATTATGTGCAAAACCTTGCAGTTGTACAATCTAGAACTGTGCCAACTTATTACAGCTATCAAGCAATTACATTTGCAAACATTCGGATCAACAACAACACAGAGCCTCTATGAACAACTGATTGATCAAATTCCATCTGTGTTTGATAGCTTAAACTACTTCTGATGTTCAACACCAGTTGTCACTAGGTAACATGATCTTTACATTCTGATTGTAAAACATGAAGTATTTCCGCATTTCCACATCACTTTTCAGCTTCACCTACATCTATTAAATCTGTTAAAACCAACTGCAACTTATGTTTTGACTTTTACCCTGCATACCAAAAAACATGCTACTGTTCCAACGTTAGAGCACATAGATGGGAGGCATATGTTTTTGTGACAAAAACCTCATCTAGTTATTATGTGGCTCGATAGGTTTTAAAAGTCAAAACATGTTAATCTACACCTTTCGTTGTTCTAAAGAGTAACTCCTAACATAGGTGTGAATTGTCTCACAGTTGTCATATCTATAAAATGGCACGTTTGATCCGTTAATCGATTTTCAGCTTAATTGCTCTGTTTTAGATGGTTTTTTATTAAATGCGTTGATTTGATGTGTTGACGTTAATTTTAAAACTTCTTTAATTGGAGTGACATAATATAGTAGGGTCTTGTCTTTCGAAGGAACAAATAACTCGTTAGCAATTTACAACTTTACAGTATACAGTCGCGAGTCGCGCGCAAGAAATTCACTGCAACTTATACAAAAAGACCATTTACAAAATGTTTATCCAAAAGCAAAAATCGCAGAAAAGGTATGTATCATCGTGACGATAAACCATAACAATATTTTTTGGTACATTTGCCCATGTGTTGTGTATTTATTATTTCATAGCGCATCCTTTCATTTAAGAGTGAATCTTTATTTTGCCATTTGACAATAAAAATCCGTCTTATATAGGGGTATCCTTGTTAAAGAAAACTAGAATCATGAAATAACCATGAAATTCAGGAAAGTTTAAAAATAACAACAGATAAGATTAAGAAACTAATTTAGAGGCTTTATAGTTTATAATAAGGAGCCAGCATTATATTATAACGTTTTATTTTATGGCTCGAATTATTCGAGGCTCTAAGTATTTCTTGGAATCCCGACGACTTTGAACCATCAACAAATGACTGTATGTAATAATTTACTTATTTCAGGAATGATAACTGCCGTGGGATTGTCCAATCTTCAGTATATTAATCTGAACTCTTCTAGAAATATTTTCATTCTTGGTGTGTCACTATTCTTCGGACTTAGTTTTCCCAAGTGGATTGGTAACACACCTAATGCTGTAGAAACAGGTAAGTATAAGGTTATTAAGAAGTTACATTAACTTTCATGGTAACACTCGTGCTTATTGTCAATGGAATCTTTCTCTAAGCGACTTTAGATTTCTGTTTTTAAATTTTCATAAAATTTGCCTTTTGATGAATACGTTTGCTAAAATAAATGCATAATATAGCGAGTTACATTCTGTATTCATCCGTTTTGCATGTTTTTTCCCGATTTAAGGATTCAAAGGTAAAACGGATAGTTAATTTTCTCAGGGTAAGCTATTGTGATACCATTCGGCCCGGCTTCCGTCGTCTATAACTTGCCTTAAAAACTTATCTCTTGGAACCGCTGGGCCAAAGTTAGTGAAACTTGGCAGGGATGTCCTACAATACAGTTCCACAGTTACTGAAGTTGTTCAAAGAATTCCAAGCAGAACTCTGATTGCTATGGCAACTTAAATGAAACACTTTAAATTTGAATTAAACATTTCAAAAATATTCTCTTTTAACCGCAAGTAGAAGCTTTAAAATTCTGTGTGTACATTGTCTTTCAGATGTCTACAAAGATTGTTCAAATTTTGTCCCAGTAGTCATAATTAGCAAAACTCAAAGGGTCATTATCTTTTTACATAGACATTTCGGGGGAAAAATAAATCTTCGTAGAAACTGAATGGCCTAGATTCCAGATATTTTGTATATAACGTTGTTTAAAAATAATTACCTAAGGGTCAAAATTTGCTTCACCCTAGTAGGTCACTTGTTTTTGCAGACTTACATAGGAAAAACTTAAACGTCTAGTGAGAAGCAATAACGCATTGAGTTTAGATGTAAAGTACATGGTATTTTGATATACCCCCCCCCCCCGCACAAAGTATGTATATTGGAATCAGCTTGTCCGTCTGTTCGTCCGGCCGTCCATCCGGCCGTCGGGTTTTGTTTATCTAGGGCATAACTCAAGAACTATTGGAGATATTAACTTGAAACTTCATAGATGGATAGATGTCACTGACGAAAAGTGCAATGCCTAAGAACCATAACTTTTTTGCATAATTTTGGAATTACTGCCTTTTAAATGTTTTCATACTTAATTATTGTCCTGGATATCAGCTTGAAACCTTATTGATAAATAGATCTCATTGGGAAAAAGTACAATTTTTGTCCGCAGTATGTAACTCAAAAAGTATTGACGATATCACCTTGAAACCTCATAGTTGGATAGGTCTCATGGAAGAGAATTGCAGTGCTCAAGAACCATAACTCTCTTTTGCACAATTTTTGGAGTTACTGCCTTTGCAATTTTTCAAACTTAATTTTAGTCCGGGGGATAAATTAATATGTTCCCATATATCAATACCCTACTGACAAAGCGGCATGCGGTGTGTATTTGCGCCAGCACAGTGGCAGTTCTAGTTTTTTAAGGTCCTCCACAAAAATGTTGAAATTAAGGACCTGTGGTCGAAAGTGACCCTGCCCTGTTGATCTTTAATTTAAGTAATATTTTTTAAATATAAATTTATATTAAGTATATAGCATTCTCAAGTAGTATTGTACTTAATGTACAATGTTAATTAAATCATGGGCCCTGGGTCAAAATCTTGCTCTTTGGATAATTATATAGGATATATTTCTCTCTGAAGAGAAAAAGTTTAGCCGGCGACTTGTCCGTCAGTCGTCCGTCTGTCTTTCAGTCCGTCTGTCTTGTTTGCTCAGAACATCTCAAAGGCAAGGAAGTGATTTACTTTATACTTTAAACAGTAATAGAGGACATTGAGAGTAATTGCAGAGCACAAGAACCATAACTGATCTTGTCTAAGTTGATATTGATAGGCAGATTGATAAAGGGGAGTGACAGAAAGTGCTTGCTAAACAACAATATCTCTATGTAGTCCCATTTTTAATTATTTCCCTTTATTTTCTTTTGTTTGTGTTATAACGCTGTGTCATTTGATTTTTCATAGGCAAATATGGGGAAGACTTCAAAAAATTTCTTCTTTAAAACCACAAGGCATACGACTTAGATATTTTGCGTGGAGCCTGATCTAGAGGTTCTATATCAATATTACAAAACAATGCCACTGGAGTAATTAATAGCACCGCTACGAGGTCACTTTATTTTTAAAGGCATATTTAGAAAAGATTAAAGAAGTCTTCTTTTCTGAAATCACACGGCCTACGACTTAGATATTTTGCATGTAACATGACCGAGAGCTCCTCTAGGATTGTTCAGGTTATACACCTGGGGTTCATATTGAATCGCCCCGAAAAACCTTTTTCTGTAAATTATTTATAAATATTATTATACCCCCGCACAATAAAGTTGTGGGGGTATACTGGAATCAGTTTGTCCGTCCGGCCGGCCGTCCGTCGGTTTTTCCTTGTCCGCCCAATAACTTAAGAATCCTTTGACCCACAGTCATCTTACTTGGTCTGGAGATTGGTCATGGCCAGTAGATGATCCCTTTTGATTTTGAGGTCACTAAGTCAAAGGTCAAGGTCACAGGGGCTTTGACTACAAAAAAAACTTGTCCGCCCAATAAATTTAGAATCCTTTGACCCACAGTCTTCATATTTGGTGTGGAGGTTGGTCATGACCAGTAGATGACCCCTATTTTTTGAGGTCACTGGGTCAAAGGGCATGGTCACAGGTCTTGTCCGCCCAATAACTTAGGTATCCTTTGACCCACAGTCATCTTACTTGGTCTGGAGATTGATCATGGCTTGTAGATAACCTCTATTTATTTTGAGGTCACTAAGTCAAAGGTCAAGGACACAGGGGCCTTGACTAAAAAAATTGTCCGCCCAATAACTTAAATATCCTTTGACCCACAGTCTTCATATTTGGTGTGGAGGTTGGTCATGACCAGTAGAGGACCCCTATTTTATTTTGAAGTCACTGCGTCAAAGGTCACAGGAGCCTTGACTAAAAAAAGCTTGTCCACCCAATAACTGAAGAATCCTTTGACCCACAGTTTTTTTATTTGGTGTGAAGGTTGGTCATGACCAGTAGATGACCCCTTTTTATTTTGATGTCACTGGGTCAAAGGTCACAGGAGCCTTGACTAAAAAAGCTTGTCTACCCAATAACTTAAGAATTCTTTGATCCACAGTCTTTATATTTGGCGTGGAGATTGGTCATGACCAGTAGATAACCCGTATTTATTTTGAGGTCACTGGGTCTAAGGTCAAGGTCACAGGGGCCTTGACTACAAAAAACTTGTCCGCCCAATAACTTAAGAATCCTTTGACCCACAGTCTTCATATTTGGTGTGGAGGTTGGTCATGACCAGTAGATGACACCTATTTATATTGAGGTCACTGGGTCAAAGGGCATGGTCACAGGAGCTTTGACTAAAAAAATTGTCCGCCCAATAACTTAAATATCCTTTGACCCACAGTCTTCATATTTGGTGTGGAGGTTGGTCATCACCAGTAGATGACCCCTTTTTATTTTGATGTCACTGGGTCAAAGGTCACAGGAGCCTTGACTAAAAAAAGCTTGTCTACCCAATAACTAAAGAATTCTTTGATCCACAGTCTTTATATTTGGCGTGGAGATTGGTCATGACCAGTAGATAACCCATATTTATTTTGAGGTCACTGGGTCTAAGGTCAAGGTCACAGGGGCCTTGACTACAAAAAACTTGTCCGCCCAATAACTTAAGAATCCTTTGACCCACAGTCTTCATATTTGGTGTGGAGGTTGGTCATGACCAGTAGATGACACCTATTTATATTGAGGTCACTGGGTCAAAGGGCATGGTCACAGGAGCTTTGACTAAAAAAAGCTTGTCCGCCCAATATTTTAAGAATCCTTTGACCCTCAGTCTTAGGTCACTGGGTCAAAGGTCAAGGTCACAGCGGTTTTGACTACAAAAAACTGGTTTACTACCCTCAAATTTGGCAGGGAGGTTGTCCATGACCTCTAAATGACCCCTGTTGATTCTGACAAAGCGCTATGCGGGGGTATTCACCCCATGACAGTGGCAGTTCTTTGAAAATCGTCTTGTCAAAAACCATAGTCGCTATTGATAAATTTGATATTAGCATTCTGACAAGATTGTTTTATTTTTTTCCCGGTGGTCAAAATCGACAAAGCCCCAGAAGTCAATTGTTTTATATAATGTTGTATAGTGAAAACTTTGAAAATATTCCTGTCTTAAACTGTATGCCCTAGAGCTTAGACATTTTGTATGTAGCATTGTTTAACTTGATAAACCTCCACATAGGTTTGTTCAAATTATGTCACTGGGGTCCAAATTGGGGACCCCGTCCCAGGGTCTTATTTATGTAAAATAAAAAATCTTTGAAAATCTTCTTGTCAGAAATCGTAACCCGTAGAACTTAGATGTTTGGTATGTAAAATTGTTTAGCTGACCTTTACAAAGATTGTTGATATTATCTATTATCTCCCATTGGTTGAAATGTACCTCGCCGGGGATCACATAATTTATACAGATTTAATTAGAAAAATAAATAAATGAATAATAATGCCCCCTTTTCGAAGAAGCGGGGATATATTGCCTTGCACATGTAGGTCGATCGGTCGGACCCATTTTATTTTTGGGTCATAAGGATAAAGGTCAAGATTACTGTCACCTTAAATTTGAAAAACATGTCCGCTCAATAACTCGAGTACAATCCCAAAGCCTTCAAACTTCATACGGTGAGCCCTCTTACTAAGTAGAAGACATGTACTATTTTTGGGTCAGTTGGTGAAAGGACAAAGTCATTGTCACCTTGAATTTGAAAACCATCACCGTTTGGACCACAGCCTTCAAACTTCGTTGCCCTTATTGCGTAGACAACTCCGATTGATTTTGAGGTCAATAGATCAAAGGTCAAAGTCACTGTGACCTTGACCAAGGAAAGTTTATCCTACTAATAGCTTGAGAACGCTTCAGCTTACAATCCTCAGATTTGGTAGGGAGGTTGGACATGACCTGTATGTCCTGTCTTGATTTTGGGTCGGTTCTGCCATTTACTGTGTTCAAGGTCAAGGTCATTGAGGCTAAAAATAGATTTTTGTACTTTTTGCTATGGAGCCTTCATTTGTTGACGTATATCTTTGATATCGTACCATGCATGGACTGGGGTCAAGTTCTGGGGTACTTTTTGTTAAGGAGCTGTCATAAATGACCGATATAATAGATAAATGGTTTGTAGGTACCTTGCATAGACCTCTACCAAACTATCAACCAAACTTTCACAAAACATTAATATACAATAGATCTCCTTTCTTTTCCTAAACCAACCTGATCCCATCTTTGGTTTCAGGAAGTATGGAGGCAAAAATAGGCTTTGCCATGTCTGCATGACAGCGGTTTCAAATCTTTGGTAATGTTAAAAACCACTGGCCAGAGTCTTCGTTTATTGACCGATATATTAGATATGTGGTATGTATGTACCATAGACATCTGTCCTCGAGTTGGATTTTAGGTCACTAGTGTCAAGGTCAGTGAGGCTAAAATCAAAATTGGCACCTTCCAGGAGTCACTTGGTTTTATATAGACTGACATAGATAAACAGTTTAAAATCTTCTTGTCCTAGAGTATAGATATTTGGTGTGTGAATGAAAATAAATGCAGCTGTACTCAGGTGAGCGATAAAAGGGCCATCTTGGCCGTCTTGTTTCTTTGAATGCATCTCCAGAGCTTTACTAAAAACAGATGAAATCAGGTGAAATTTTGTTTGAGATCAATCATTTAGATAAGTCAATGTTGATTTGCTGAATGAAACTGAACAAATTTCAAAAGGACTGTTTTAATACGTATGTATTTTTGTAGTTAATGTTGAGTGTATTTCTGTACTTACTGCTTACTGGTGTATTGTCTTTATATTACCTTTTTGCATCGTTTTTACCGATATCCTATCATTTCAACACAGTATCTTTTTTACAATCTATATATATAGAAAAATAGAAAAAGTAAAAAAAAAACAGCACTACACCCATTTAGAATAAGTGTTGCTATGGGGAGCATCCATCGATTCTACCGATTTATTATTTTCTTTTTGCTTATAGTCTTCTCTAAAACTTAAGACCGAGAACATTTACATATTTTGGGATTAGCACGGTATATTGTTTCTTTAACAAAATTGTTCAAATCATGGCCCAAGGTCAGAACTGACCCCGCCTTGGGAGTCACTTATTTCAATTATTTATACAGGTTTTTAAAGAACCTTGATATTTGGTATGTAGCTTTGTCTAGTAGTTTTGTACCAAAATTTTCCAGTAAACATCAATATCTTCAACATGGACTGACCTACTCTCTCCCCGGTTCTTTATCTGATCGAACATGCCTTGAACATAAACATATAGCGATATTTGTACGACCTGTTCAGCCAACAACGACCAGACATCTCAAAACAGCGGCTCTAGAGGAATGGGCTGGAATACCACAGCAAACATCTAAGGGCTTATTACTAGTGTGCGGAGGCAATGCCAAGCAGTTATTAATGCAATTGGACATCATGCTCGCTACTAAACTTAATCAAATTTTTATGTCCCCGAAGGGAGAGCATACAGTTGCAGCCTTGTCCGTTCGTCCGTCCGTCACACTCTTGTCCGGAGAATAACTTGAAATTTATAAAAGGAATTTGATTGAAACTTAATACATTGATAGAGACTATCAAGAGGAAGTGCAGTGTCCAAGAACCATAATTCTACCTTGCATACTTTTGAAATTTCTCCCTTAAGTAAATAATGCTGGAACATAACTCCTAAACTGCCCATGATATCTCATTGAAACTTCACACAGTTATGTGGACTAGTCATAGAAAGTGCAGTGTCCAAGAACCATAATTCTACCTTGCATACTTTTGAAATATCTCCCTTAAGTTTATAATGCTGGAATATAACTCCTAAACTGCCCATGATATCTCATTGAAACTTCACACAGTTATAGAGACTAGTCATAGAAAGTGCAGTGTCAATAACCAAAAGTTTAATTTACTTAGTTTTTGAATTATCTTCCTTTATAATACTTAATAATGTGTGTCCGGAAATGAATTTGAAAAGTATTGAAGGAATTTGATTGAAACTTCACACAGTCATAGATACTAGTGAGTAAAAGTGCACTGTTCAATAACCATTTGTCTACCTTGCTTAATATTTGAATGATCTCCCTCAATGATACTTAATTAATGTATAATACTTCTTGTCCGGTGTACAACTTCTAAACTAACATTGATATCTCATTTAAACTCCACACAGTTATAGAGACTAGTGAGAGGAAGTGTAGTGTCAAAGAACCATTACCCTACATAACTTAGGTTATGAATTATCTCCCATTACGGTACTTAATTATGCTTGTCCGGAGAATAACTTCAAAACTGTTTAAGGAATTCTATTAAACTTTACACAGTGATAGAGAACAGTGAGATGAAATGCAGTGTTTATGAACCTTAGTTGTACTCTGCTTAATTTTTAAATTTTCTCCCTTAATGATAATTACAAAAATTTAAATTATGCTTGTCTAGAGTATAACGTCTAAAGTATAAATGATATCTCATAATGTCTTCACATAGTTAAAGAGACTGAACGTTTGATATTGTTTAGGTAAAAAAAAAATGATATACCGCAGTTGTAAGCGCAGTGTGTTAAATGACAGGTCAATCTTATCATTTTTTTAAAAGGTATAGTATTTCTTAAAAAGTAAAAAAAGATATTTCTGAAGTAAAAAGGGTATCTTTAACACTCTTTAGATGACAGTTTTCGTGAGAATCTTTTAGTTTCACATAAGTTTCGTCAAAGTTATAGAAAATGTTTTCGAGCTTTTGTATTGCTTGCATTTTGTCTGTCTTTTAAACATACTTTTAAGTTTTTTTGTAACACATGGTTAAAAAAAATGTTTCAAGTTTCTTATAATTTTACAGGTAGTGAGATCGCCAACCAGATTATATCTGTGTTGCTGGGTACAAACATGTTTGTGGGTGGGTTTGTTGGCTTTGTGTTAGACAACACCATTCCAGGTAAGTGCCCTAGTAACTTAAAAAATTATAACGATTTCTATACCTGGAGACGGCTCAGTCAATCCAAGGTGCATGTGAGATGTTGACAACGCTTGTAAACTAGTCTTTTAGTGAATACTTTTATCGGTTTGCCACAGCAAGACTAATGTTTCACGTTTGAATACCATTTCTGTGGGTTTTAACAGGCAAGTGATTTTTTCTCACTAACAGAAGCTGAGTCATACCATAAGTCAGACACCCGTACAATAATTCCTAGTCGTAATTCATGTTTATATTTAACAACACACTCTCTTCATCACAGAAAAGTGTCTCAAGTATATACGTTAAAACATAACTTAAAAGAAACTTTAACTGATTAAGAATGGTAATTTTTTTAATAATAATAATAATAATAATAATAATAATGATATCTTTATTTTTCGAAGGTTACATGTTAAGAAATTCAATGAAATTAAAATCTTATTTACAACATGACCTTCTGAATTATAAACAAAATAATCACACAATCTCAAGAAAACTACAAGAGTAAACTTTTATAATTATGTGTAATAGAGAATGAGGAAAGAAAGCAAGCTTTGAAAACACATTTGCCCACTTTTTTAAACATTTATCATACCATTTTAATAAACATTACGTCGAATTCATTTACCCCCGACAGACACTCAAAATAAATCTATATCAGTTAAAAAAAAGAGGTATCCATGTACATAAATGAATCACATTAAGAATTACGATTTTTTTGCAAGTGCTGTTTGTATTTGTCTCTAAACAAATGTTATTATGGAATAGTTCTAATGTATTGTGGAATAGCATTCCATATATTAACTGTATAATATGAAAAAGTATCTTTCATGTAATTAGTATCTCAATGTGGACCTAACGTTCAAAGCTTCCCAGATTCCTTAGCTAGATCAGGTGTTGTGAAATACTTTACTTATGTTTAACAATCTATGCCCTTGCAGTACAGATGTGAATGTTATAATACTAGAATCGTAATAAACCTTTTTTCAAACCTCAGTAAATTTAGCTTTTTATGAATCACAAAACACTTAATATATGATGAGATAAAAAATGACAAGTATTAACTTTAAACCTCAACAGCCCTATGGGTTTCTAAAAATTGAGTGGAACAGTTTTTTTTCTTAATGTATAAAAACAACAATAATTTTAGTGTAATCAGTCACAATATGACGACCTAATGACTGGTGACAAACACACAGAAAAGAATCACAGCCAGTAGTGAGAATTACAAGTATGACGCAAATTTGCCCTCATTCATTTCACGAAAAGATGATGGTGTATGTAAATATAGAGAGTGTTTTTAGATGTAATGTTATCAGCTCCTGTAAACCTGTAATATAACTGACTACTGATTTTGTTTATTTTATGCCTTCAAAGTATTCCCATTCAAAAGCATCGTCGTAGTCGGATTTAGGTATACCCTACATACACTGGAAAACAGCTGACACCAATACTTGCCGAGATCAATATTTACTACCAGATAAGTGTCTTTTTTTAACCTGCAAAATAGAAAAAAAAATCATACGCTACTAGATCTGGTGAATAAGGCGCATTTGGTATGGCACAAAACTTTTCCTTCATTGTAGATTTGTATGATGGCGCTTGTCATGCAACAAAGACATGTGCTGTGTACCCATACCTGGACGTTGCTTTTCGCGTATCTTTTTCAGGGTTTTTTTCAGAACATAGTTTCACAGAAAGAGTCACAGATTTTCCCTTTGGAACGGCAATTGAAGAAATAAGCCATGTATGCTGAAAAAATATATTGCTTCACACTTGTTTTTGCAATGGTAAGACGCCTATACCCTTTTCAACCTTTCAACAGGCCACGAAAATTGAAAAGATATTGCTCCACACTTTTTTTGCAATAGAAGGACGCTTACATGTATTTGTTGCCTGTATTTTATTGCTAACCTTTCGAGCTGGTTGAGGAAAGTGGACCCACATTTCGTCCCCTATAACAAGAGTGTAGAAACTTTTCTTGTCATATTTTGGGTACAATTTCAAGAGATTTCTAGTGACTCTAACTCGAGTGCACCTTAGCTCATCCGCAAGCAAAATGGGGTATTAATCTGGCAGTGGTGCGTTGCACTTTTAGCTCACCTGTCACTTAGTTTGTGAGCTTTTGTGATCGCCTATAGTTCGTTGTCCGTCGTCCGTCCGTCCACAATTAGTTTGTTAACACTCTAATGGTCACATTTTTGCCTCAATTGTCATGAAACTTGGTAAGGATGTTTGTCTTATTAATTTCTCGGACAAGTTTGAACATGGGTTATCGGGGTTGAAAAACTAGGTCACAGAGCCCAAATATCGAAAAACCTTGTTAACACTCTTAAGGCTACTTTTTCAGTCCAAATGTCCTTGAAATTTGTCAGAAAGGTTGTTTCGATGATTTCTAGCTCAGCTTTGGATATGAGTCATCTGGGATCAAATACTAGGTCACAGAACCCAAATATGTAATAACCTTTTAAACACTCCAGAGGCTACATATTCAGTCCAAATAACCTGGAAATCTGTCAGAAAGGTTGTATTGATGATTTCTAGCTCAAGTTTGGATACCGGTCATCTGGGGTCAAAAACTAGGTCATAGAGCCCAAATATCGAAAAACCTTGTTAACACTCTAGAGGCTAATTTTTCAGTCCAAATATCTTGGAAATTTGTCAGAGAGGTTGTCTTGATAATTTCTAACTTAACTTTGAATAAGAGTCATTTAGGTTTAAAAACTAGGTCACAGAGCCCAAATATGGAAAAACCTTGTTAACACCCTAGAGGTAACATGTTCAGTCCAATTATCCTGGAAATTTGTCGGAGAGATTGTTTCGATAATTTCTAACTCAAGTTCGAATATGGGACATCTAGGTTCAAAAACTAGGTCATCGAGCCCAAATATGGAAACACCTTGTTAACAATAATTTCTAGGTCAAGTTCGAATATGGGTC
The DNA here is from genome assembly GCA_012932295.1 of Cyclina sinensis. NCBI lineage: Eukaryota > Metazoa > Mollusca > Bivalvia > Venerida > Veneridae > Cyclina > Cyclina sinensis. The sequence goes on along the minus strand of JAAONU010000004.1, from coordinate 15,733,993 downwards.
ATCTGGGGTCAATTAACCAGATCTAAAGCATCTTTGTTAAAGGCAGTCATACACAGGTGAGCGATACAGGGCCATCATGGCCCTCTTGTTTAACTTACGCTAAGGAATGTAAAAACACCAGCGGGTGAAAAAGCAGTGAGGCTCACGTCTGAATAAACCACATCAGTAACTTTTTGGATGACTTTTCCTGAGGTTGCATTTGACCAGCAACCACATTTTAGCGTGCTTTTCCGGCTTTTGAAATTGTTTACCCACCATGAAACTCATATAGGACACTTCATTGTTCCCATATACAATATTCAATTCTTGGTGTATCAGTTTTGCGCATACACCAAGTTTGCAGCGTGTCGTTATGTAACCCCTAATGTCAACTGTTTCAGTGTTGTTCTATAGCCTTTTTTTATCGGAATTTACCTAGTGTAGAATCAATCATGTTACATGGGAATAGCAAGATCGATAACTTTACATCTGGAAACACCCTTGTATGTCTTTGGGGATTCAAATTAACTTTTTATGCACCCGCCATGATAATGGCGAGCGGACATTATAGTGTTTACCCTGTTTGTGTTTGTTAGGGGCCCCTTGGCCGGGCACCTTGTCCGGGGCATAACTTGAAAGGTGTTACAGATATTAACTTGAAACTTCATAGATGAATAAATCTCACTGTGGAGAGGTGCAGGGCTTAAGAACCATAACTCTTTTTTGCGTAATTTTTGAGTAATTGCCCTTTGTAATTTTTCATACTTAATTTTTGTCCGGGGCTTTACTTGAAAGTTGTTAAAGATATTAACTTGAAACTTCATAAGTGAATAGATCTTATTGTGAGAGATGCAGTGGTCAAGAACCATAACTCTATTTCTCACAATTTTTGAGTTATTGCTCTTTGTAATTGTTCATACTTAGTGCTTGTCTGGGACATAAATTAAAAGGTATTAAAGATATTAACTTGAAACTTCATAGGTTAATAGATCTCACTGTGAAGAGGTGCGGTGCCTCTGAGACATGAGTCTCTTTTGCATAATTTTTAAGTTATTGTCCTTTGTAATTTTTATGTCCCCGCCATGATAATGGCGAGCGAGCTTATAATGCTTACCCTGTCCGTGTGTGTGTGAGAGGTGGCATATACAATAGCTGTTCGTGTCCGGCTCACAACTTTGTTGTGTATGGTTGATTTCGAAATAATTTTGCATAAGTGATCATCATATAAAGTCGACGTGTCGCGTGCAAGAAATATGTTGCTCGCTCAAAGGTCAAGGTCACAGTGGACACTTGAAATTTTGGCTTATGCCTTATATGGATTTAGTGAAAAAGTTGTTTGTGTCTGACCCATAACTTCCTCGTGCATAGTGTGTTTATTATCACATGATGACGACACTTCCCCGCCATGATAATTTCTTGTTTTTTGCCCATAATTTCAACACTTTCAGCATGCTCATCATGTCATTTTAGTAAGGTAGCAGATGTTGAATATGGAATTATCACACAAGGCAGGTGAGCAAAAAAGAACATACATGAATGTAATAGACATGTATAGTGGACTGCATGTATGTGTGCTTTGATAAAATTATTATATGGGCGCAACAGAAATAACAGTAGGTTTTATCCCTTAACATTTTGTTGCCTTGATGCAATCTCTTAAAGGATATTAGAGAGACTGAAGATTTTATACTTGTAAGAGACTGCTGAACTTGTCTTTGAAGATGCACCTCTTACCTGTTCATTTAGAAATAAGTATTTTGATGTTTTTTCAAATTAAGCATGCTATTGAGTTTGTTATACAGATACTGTTATTTCTGTCTACAATGCATTTAGCTTGGCTTGCTTTTAGATACATGCATGTTATGTAGCTAGATACAGTGGAGTGACTAGTGTTTAAATCCAGCAGTTATCATTTTCATAGAATTTTAACTTTAAAATGAAGTCTTCTAGAAGGGCTGATATGTAACAATAGAAAAAGAATAGTAAATACCTGATATATTTGCCTTGCCATATTCTATGCCATATTTACATGTTTGCCCACAATGTTGATTTACCAAGATTGTGTCCAGAGTCATTTAGCGGGGGCATCTGTGTCTTTTGGACATATTTCTAGTATAATTTTTATTCATATTCTGTCAAAATATCAAAGAGGTTGTTTACAGGGTAATTTTGGCGAAATATGTAGCTAATGGCAGTGAAACCCAAACGTTTTATCGAAGCCGCTAGAAAAATTGAAAGATATTCCAAACGAAAGATCTTCAAAACCAAAGCAAAATAAAAAAAATAAAAACTAAGTAAAAAAACTGGCTCAGGTGCGGTTTTTACCCATTCCCTTCTGTGTTGTTACCTATGCCCTTTAGTGTTTTTAACTGTTTTTACCCATGCCATTCAGTGGGTTTTTTTTTGCCATACCCTTCAGTGAAAAGTTTGAAACCTACATAAATCAAAAGAATTGGGTACTCCTTAAAATGGAGTCATGACTGGTCTTATACTTAAATCAAAAGTTAACATACTAATTATTTCTTGATAAATGGACGTTTAAGGTGTTTCGTACATATATTGTTTTCTTGGGTTGTTTACATGTTTGATGACCTTGATAGTTAGGAAACTTTTCTGGCAGCTCTATAATAAGTATTTACTGGTTTTGTTGTTAAAGGAATGTTCTAGAAAATTCTTGTTGAAGTTCCTTTTCATTCGATAAGTTTCAGTAGGGTTATATTTTTAAGCCACTTTTACCAATCAGAGTTGGGAGTATAAATAAAAGAGTGAATTAAAGAAAGTATATACAACAGGGACTTAATTTGGAGTCTGTTCAGTTGCAATTAAAAATAACTTTGGGAACTAAAATAAAGTAAACTTGTTGACTACCATTCTAAAGTTATACACGCAGTGTTAAACATCAGGAATTTAAATTTGTGAACTGGATAAAAGGCAGTAAGGAGATTTATTTGATTTTTTTAAAAGCCTTGGGTCAGTTAGGTATTATTTTGTTATTGTAAAATTCTTTAACTTTAGATAATTTTGGTATTGTAAATTAATTGTAAATAAATTTATTATTATTGTTAAAGTTTGTGTCTGTTTACGCGTATCTTAAGTATCTTATTCGTGTATGCGTGTCAGTTTTTTTTTAATTCAATTTTGTGAATTTAAGACATGTACTTTCATGTTCTTTATATTTCTTTTTTCATGTAGGCACAGCAGAAGAGAGAGGTATAAACAAATGGCGGAAACATGAGGAAGTGCTAGATAGTACAGTGGTAGATGACACTAGGCGCATTTACGATCTACCTTGGATTCAGAAATATTTGGACAAAATCAGATGGTTTCGTTATGTGCCATTTTGTCCGAGATTTACAATGGAAAGAAAAAAACGGGATGAAGAAGGTGGCACAACGATCGACAATAAAAATGAAACCAATACTTCACAAAATGACGTCAGCTTTGCCGTAAACAATGAAAATATAGACGACTCACGTTTATAAACATCTTTGGGTTTTGGCAGAAAAGTGTAAATGGAAGTGTGAATACGTTCAAGACAGGGAATGTTATTATACCTGTGGTTATATTTACACATTTTCATAAAGTTGAGTTGAAAATATTTGCGAGATTTTATATAATTATGTTAATAGTTTATCTAAAGTTGTATCTTTTTTTTTTCGAGTCTTGGTAAATTTTTAGGCATGATATAAATGTTTGTCTTTTTGAGATATCTTTTGAATATACATTGAAATACTGGGCCACAATGTAAGTAGTTTTCCAACATTCTACCATTAAGTCGTGTCGAACAGCAACTGTCATTACAAGAACCATTGGTAAAACTGCTGTACTATTTTTCTCAGGGTTTCATTTTGCCAGATCTGTTTCAGTTTTATATAGTTCATCTAGTACCCTTTATTTGTACGCCTTTTTAGATGATCCCCTCTGTCTGTAAGAAGCCACGACAGTCACGTGGTTTAAGGGACCATAGTGGTATGTCTGTCTGTCTGTCAGTTCAGGAACACGGTGTTATATAAATCAGCAAGATTTGCTACTTACCAGTTGTAGTTCTCAGATTGGAATCGATCATTCAGGCTATGCTGCAACTATTTTTGGTTAGGTTACTGGGATAAATAAAATTTTACAAAAAAACTGACGGATTGATTGTCTTTGAATTCATATTAAAGTTTTGTTTGTAAACTGGTCACGTGTCGCACACGATTTTCATACTGTCTTATCTCGTTTTTGCAAATGCAGTCACGTGTTGTAAGTCGCTGTAGAGATTAAAAGTTTATACAGACTGATAAAATATACTATGTTAAGTATAACCAGATAAATGATTATTAATTAAAAGTAAATAAAACAAAACAATTGCTGCTCTTTAAATCCAAAATATTTACGCTTAAATGTGGAACAATCTTCTGATCAAACCTCATCATTTGGTACTAAGCCCGATAATGACCTGAACAGACTGAGAATAATGTATATTTTGAAAATAGCAATGACTTTGAATCACTGCGCTACGCAGAACATTAGACGGAAAATTGTGAAAATAGAAAATGAAGAAAATCTTTCTCTCGCGCCATGTAGTTAAAAACCTTTAGAATTAGATAATTTCTAAATTACTAAATGAGCATTGAACTTCTAATTACCTAATGATAGTTTAAATGTTTGAATAGATAGTATGTAAGTATTAGAAAATTCTTGTCGTTCTTATTTCATTTCCAGTAAGCTCGGTGCCCTTTGTAACTTTTGACCGAATCGATCCAAAAAGACAGTGTAATGGGTGTTGTTACAGTCTAGTGCACACCTTCCGATAATTGTATAAATACAACCTCTGACAACTGCGTCAGGGAATCGATTCTTTGGCTCAGTGGTTAGAGTGTTGACGTGTCACGCGGGAGATCGAGATTCGAATCCCGCTCTGGGTTATGTATTCTAAGATGCATTGCATCTTTCTGTTACGGACTTTCATGTTCGTAAGATAGGGGCTCGTCCGGGATGACCTATCCTTTACTTAGTTATGAAAATGATTCTAAAATAAAATCTTTCAAGATTTCTGTCTGATCCACTGTTCTAAAATATACACAACATTATCCGTCTTCATAAATGATGACTTTCTCAAGAGAGGATGTTTTACAGTCCAGTGCACACCTTCCGATAATTGTATAAATACAACCTCTGACAACTGCGTCAGGGAATCGATTCTTTGGCTCAGTGGTTCGAGTGTTGGCGTGTCACGAGGGAGATCGAGATTCGAATCCCGCTGTGGGTTGTGTATTTTAAGATGCATTGCATGTAGCTGTGCCTCTATAAAGTTAGTACATTTAGTCAACATGTAGACTCTTTGAAACGCCGTGTATTGCCACATTTCTTTTTTTGTCCAAAATTCGAGTTAACATGTGCAAACAATATCGTATTATGTCAAATTGTATTATGTCAAGGAGAGCTGATTATCATAAGTGAATGTCTTTACAGGCTGATATTTGGTCGGAAAAAAAACAACTAAATGAAGGGTTTTTTTCAAAATGTGTTAATTACATATCCAAGTCTTATCACTTGGAACTTCTATGTAACTATGTAAAAACAACATGTCAACATGCCTACTTGTCATTTAAATTTGGCTATAAAATGTCATATTTTTTCTCATTCCTAAGTCGTCAATATGTCTACTTATTTTTGTCTCAGCAGTGTCTTATCCTGCTTGATAAATATGCTGTTATGTCAGAAGTATTGAATTTAATCTTCTTTGCACTTTTAGATTACCGGTGTCCTAAAATAGTGATGAAGATACACATAGATGTAACAAATTTGAAGCAAATCTGCGACATAATTTGACCAATATTAGTAGCGGTTCAAAAGGCAACGCTTCAAGTCTTAGCCTCATGTTCTGTTTGAAGAACATCTGACCCAGGGGCGGAACCAGAAATGACCTATGGGGCAAAGTTTAAACAATACGGTCTACACAAATGTATGTCCATTAGACAATGCTTTATGCTTAATTTTTCAAAACTCTGGGACTTGTTGTTTCATAGATGAAGAATTTTAAATATTTTCCTTTGTATTTCTGTTTCAAACGGGACCCCAGATTGGTAGGAGCCAATAACGAATAAAGAGACATAATACCGGAACATTCTTGGTACAGTTCCACCGAATGTAAGAAGTCTCAGACTTTCTGTTTCTAAAAAGAATTCTTTTAAAGAGTTCGCCTTTTTAAACCTATGTAAAATATCTTAATAAACTAAATAAACCCATGAGAAAAGTTTAAGCACAAGACAATGCTTTATGCAAAATTTAAAACTGGATCCAGTGGTTTCATGCAAGAAGAATTTTAAAACAAACTTTTCCTATATATTTTTATTTAAATCATGTGACCTCTCGGACATGGCACATGATTACTAACTACAGTGACGTAATTAAAACAAAATTGATAGAGTTTTACTAGATAATACAACACACCAAATAACAAGTTCAGCTTTGCGGTGTCCGATAAGAATTTTCTTTCTTTTTTTTTTAATTTGTCTATGTAAGTCTGTAGTAAACATCTTAACCGAGAATGGAGCCACAAATAACCTAGAGGTAAACTTTTGCACTATCTTTGTGGAGGTCTACTAGATAATGCTTCATGCCAAATTTAAGATCTCTGGGCTTGTGTGGAAGGGGATATCCGCCACTGTATGTCTACTGCTAAATTACAATTTTATGTAATTTACGTTCATATGCGTCCTACTTATTGACAACTTCATTAAAGTTGCATATATTCTATTTATAAGTAATCTGTTTTTCGTGTTTCCTCTTGCTATTGTTACAATTCATTCCCATATTCAAATAACTCTTATTTGCACATTTTGAGTCCGTGCTTTAACATTTTTTGTACCGTTGTGATCTTGAAATGTTTATCTTTAAAATTATAGACTGAAAACTATGTATTTGTAAATTCATTTGACTTTGTTGCTATTGAATGTGACAAGTAGTTAACAACTACTTAAGTCTTTTATGTTTCTTAATTTGAATGTATCGGCTTTTTATTCAACATCAGTCTTGTTTGCTGCCACATGGCTGTTGTTTAAATTGAATATTCCAGAAGGTAATTATTAACAACATGAAAGATAGAAAAATATATTTAAACTTCAGAAAAAGAGGTATTTAAACATGATGCATAAACTTAGTATAATCGTCAATCGGTTGTTAAAAGCATCATGTTAATGTAAACTTCGTAGGGAACCAGTAAAGAATTTAAGATTCTAGCGCAAATTATTATACACGGAAGATAACTGTGGAAGAACAAATTTGACCTTCGGTGTTTTCCGTGGTTTTACGATGAAATAGTAATTACTTGCCCGTCGTGTATTTTGGATGAAATGCTAAATAATGGCGAAGTAAGTGAATTAGTAAATATTTCTTTTTCAGTAGTAAAATTCTCCAATCTACACATAAGTACAAGTTTTGACCTGATGTCATTTATAATTTTATATTGTCAATTGAAATTCTCCGAAAAGTGGGTCAAATAATGAAGATTAGAGGTCGAAATCTGGTTATTTGTTTATTGACAGATTCACAGACACAGGCCATGTCTCACATCATTTTCAAACATGTATGAAAATACTATAAACATTTATAATAGGATTATATTAAAACAATGTGGTCTGTGGACCGATTAGGTTTGAGAAAACTTTTCCATTTTTCTGGGCAAATCACTCTTTCTTAACGGAATGAAGGAAAAATATAAAAAAAATATAAATAATGCATAGCGTCTATATAACTGAGAATATTGTTGAAGTACATAAGTATGTTGAAGTACATAAGTAAAGAAAATAAACCTAAGGGTTCTCACGGGAATTGAACCCCAACCGCTTTCATGAAGCTCCAACTCTGTTGGCAACAACAAGGTTGTTGGAAGTGGCCTAAACCACTACACTGTAGCAGGGTCTTTAAAAGAGACCCTGATTGTAGATAGATATGTCTATAAGTTAAAGACACCATTTGAGTATTTAGTCAAAATGTTAATCGGAACTAGCTGAATGACTTAACTCTGAGATGAATTATAAAAACAGAAGTCTTTTTCATTTTTCTAGTATTTTTTCAGCCAATTGAAAAATAAATGTCATGAAAATGTTTTAAATGTCATTTTGTATGTTTTATGATTAAGCTTTGTTTTTGAGTGAACATTAAAATGAGTGATTTTATCAAAAATGCTTAAGTGTTAAGAACTGTTCAGAACTGTTCCTTAAGAGGGAAGATAACCTGTATGAGGCTGGGTAGCTCAGACAGTAGATCAGCGGAACAGTATTCCAAGGGTATGGAGTTTGAGTCCTGGTAGGCTGCACAGTCTAATATACTGAAAACTGTAGCATTATATTCTTGAGAAATTATTTATCAAAATTTGGAAAAAAATTGGGAACGTGCCTTTATAGCATGCAAAAAAGACTGAATAACAAAGTTTTCAGCTTGTACTTAATCAGATCACCTCAGTGACTTTTTGAAATGGTCAACTCTTACCTTGTTACTTTTTTTATTGATGAAATAAATACAGAAAGCCATGTTTATAGTTAATGTAGCTGATAGATTATTTGCATTTGTCAGCTTATGCTCTTGCTACTTTTAGTTTTATAGAATACAAAAAGAGAAAATTATTGTTACGAGTTTACTAACGTACGTGATGACGACGGAAATAATAGTCGGTCAGTGAAAATGTAGTTGCCTGGAGTACTTATGTCGGGAGGAAAGTGCCAATTTCTCAATGAAATAAACTATTGAAAAAGCAATTTACCTTTGTGTCCTGTTGTATTGTCCGTCTTGGATTGCACTAGTTTGCCTGGTATTTTGTTGTCAATACACCGTTCATGATTAACCTTTTTACGGAAACTGCCGAAAAAAATGGTTCCCAGCGTTATATGAATACATGTTACAGATGCATTCGGTTAATTTCATGTTTGCTATTGCCTTGTGCTAACTGATATATTTAAGTGAATATGAAAATTTGTTTTAATACATTAATAAGCATTACACATAACTGAGTGCAAAACATAAAGTCCAGGCTGAATCGTGTACTTTAAAAGTCTTCTGAAACAAACATTCAACGTCGAAATTACCGAAAGGAAATAATAGATGTTTAAAAGCTTATGTGTGTATTAAACGATATATAGTCACAAAGAATCACGTAAAAAGTAGTAAGAACTTATAAGCATCAACATTTCAAGGTTATACACAATCGAATAACAACCGAATATGCATTTTCCTTTTACATTAAAAATTGTATGATTTACATACATCGAGTTGCAAAAGCTGCAAGATATTCGCAACAAGCAGAGGAAATAAACTCAAAGGCACTGGGAAATGCAGATTATAATAACGAATTAAACAAAGCAATATGCAATTGTCATACAGCAGTATGCATACACTGGCGGATATTTCCTTCCATACTGTAGCAGAGAAAAAATGACTCTTGTATTTTTCGAACATTATGTTAGCAGTCCACTGGACAATTTAAAAATTTTGGCCTTGCGGTTGATACAAAAATAGTTTTAAATATTTTCCTCTATTTTTCTCTGTAGTACATGTCATCTCTAGGCATGGCCAAATGTAAATCTTTTTAGGTGCCTGAACCCGGTCCTTTTCAGATCCTACCTTGATCACCAATAAGTGTTAATCCGGTTCACTTACTGCCTAGATAAATGGGCTTATAGCCTAAGAAGATGTGTAAACTGACCATTTTAACATAGCCGAGTCTATCCCAATTAAAAATGTATAGTCTGCTCTTTTGTCCAATCTATAACCTGAAACTATTAATTGGTTTAATACATCTACTGTCAAACCAATAAATCAGAGGAAAAACAAACAAACAAACAAAGCTAATATTGCATCGGTACATCATGTACGCAACATAAGTTTGAAAATGGTATTCTATAATCTTCCATCAATGCCGATAAACAGATATTCCGTTGAATACTCCGACCATAACATGTACAGTGAACTGTGCTTCAAAAATAACAAGAAACAGTCAGTTCTTGTAAGCATATGTATCCTGAAGCCGAGTGGAAAGAAATAAAGTCTGATTCTGAACTGGTCAAGTCACATACAAGTACGCGCTCAGTCCGGGTCGAAACGTCTTATCGATGTTCCTTCTTTTCGGAAAGGTTATCCTATGCAAGGTCTGACAGTTTGAACAGTCTTTTCAAGGTTTCATCTTTATCAAATGCAAAAACCTTAATCAATCACATTTTCTTGATTTATCAACACCTTATTGACCATCGTTCCTGGCTTTGAGTAAAGCGCTCTTAAAACCGGAAACAGAAACATTCAGGAGCGCATGGGAGTCGAACTACAGAAAAGATAAATAAACACACAGAAGAGAAACTCTATACCTGTATATGTGGTGGAATCTCTTAGGACAGCTCTTGGACGCTCCTAAAGTTAGGCGCGTTTTGTACTTAAGAAAATCTTAGGAATTTTGTTGAAAAGCGTTTGAGACCAAAAAATCACTTTGAATCAAATTTTGTCGAAGGAATTTTGATGAAACGCACTCCAGGAACACATTCTGAAGAAACTTGATGAGTCTGCTTGATAATGCTACACATTACATGTCAGAACTCTGAACAAAGTGGTGTGAGCCAATACGGGTTTAAAGTGTTTCATTCTTGTTGCCATAGCAACAAGAGTTCTGCATTAAGTGGAATTCTTAAAACAACTTTGGTATAGCTTCATGCAAGGAGAATTCAAACCAAGTTTTATCACTTTTAACTGTGTGGCTTAATGTAAAATACTGACGGTACATGACGCACGGACACAGGTCATCCTGAGCACAAGGTGCATGACGCACGGACACAGGTCATCCTGAGCACAAGGTCCATGACGCACGGACACAGGTCAGCCTGAGCACAAGGTCCATGACGCACGGACGCAGGTCATCCTGAGTACATTGTATCTTTTATCAACTTATTTATCGAAATGCGATACTTTATCACAAATTTGCGCTAGAAAGTGGAATTGTCCCAAAACTGGAATCAATGTGTATCAAAAAGATTTTTAGTATTGCTACAAAAGATCACTCGATTTCGTGAAATGGTTTTGGCTGAAAAAAGCATTTTATTTTGTCACTCATTGAATAGGCGTAGTGTAGAAGGCTAAGTTTAGTTCTAGTACGTTTAGAATAGCGTTTCTTTGTGCCACTTGGAGCAACTTTATCATAGCGTACTGGACGACAAGTTCTGTCTAGCTTGCGTAATACCGAAATACTTGGTTGCATCTCTTTGCATTATACATTTCGTTCAAGGTTAATTTTAAGTGGCACTAGAATTTTTGACATACATTTTACTTAATAATAAAAACCCAGAGAAGTGCGTAGAGTATCGAAGAACCTTTCACGATTAACTGTAAGGGCCTCAATAATATGTGATAGGCGAGCATGCCGCTGTCTATTCATAGATCAAAAATAATTTGTATAAAGTACGTAAAACACGGGATTTTACTTCTCACACCGGCTGATTACGACTTGCACAACAAAATTGTCAATAACTGCTTTATCTACAGATATTGTCCAACTGATATCCTGATACCTTTAAAGAACACATCATTTGAACTGAAAGAAAAATGATTAAACTACGAATTTCGAATCAAGTCACAATCGTCTAGTCTATTTTCTAGCTCATTGACATGCGCTCCTTCACCCGACTTGTATAGAGTTAAAAATTAGTTAAACGTCTAAAGAAAAGCAACGAATCGATGTGATCAAGAAACAGAAAAAAAACATGACGGTTTCTTGTTTAATTCCGAGTTTATCAGACGAGATCTGCTGAAATTCTACTGTCAGTAGTATCTCTATTAAGCCATTTTTTTACTCACGTGACTTCATCAAGGTACGCAGCGTTTTCAGTCGATGCAGGCGCATGTCTGGTCTATAAGTCCCCCAAATGATAGGAATCATGCACTATTTTATCAAATCAGAGATTTCAGTTAGAATATGGATAAAAACGCCTTTTAACTCACCTGAGCGATGTTCAGGGTGAGCTTTTATGATGAGGCTGAAGTCCGGCGTGCGTCGTCAACAATTTACCTTGTAAACACTGCAGATGCCAACCCTTTTTATCAAGTCTTAATGAATCTTGCTAAGAATGTTTGCCTTGAAGATATCTCGCACGAATTCGAAACTGGGTGATGAAGGTTCAGAATGAAAGTCCTAAGGATAAATCAGAGGAAATACTTGTTAACACTGGAGACCAAGTATTTTATCAAATCTTGATGAAACTTACTCAGAATGTTGACTTGATGATATCTAAATAGAATTTCAACTGGGTCATGTGAAATTAAAAACTAGGTCACCAGGTCTATCAATTGAATACCTTGTTAACACTGCAGAGACCACATTTTTACCAAGTCTTAATGAAACTTGATCAGAATGTTGACTTTATGATATATATAATTATATATTTATGACGAGTTCGAAACTGGGTCATGTAGGATCAGAAACAAGCTCATCAGGCCAAATTAAAGGAAACATTGTTAACGTTCAACAGCCAACATTTCGAATTCAGATATCATTACTTTTTGTTTAAATGTTAATCTTGGTGATTTCTAGGTTTAGTTTTAAATATCGGTCATCTGGGGTCAAAAACCACCGGACACTGGCTTTAATCCAAGGAAAACCTTGTTAACGCCCTTGAGGCACACTGCTGGTTGTTTTGATCGATTTGTTAAAATATAAATTAATCTTCGATTTCCACTAAACATCGGAAGAACATATATTTTATTACTATTCTAGTGAAAAAACTTCACTAAGACCTGTCGCCCTAAAGCGTATTTGCGATTTATTTCACATTTGCCCTGCGAAACTCTTTCCGCAGCGAAATGTCGCATGACGTCACCGTTTACCTGATACCAACTTTTCAGAAATGGCCGACAGTATAGTCGATTAGCGTTGCGTTTGAAATTTGATATCTTAAGTTGTTCATTGAAAAATGATATTTTGGGAACTTGTATAAAATTGTTTCTTTAAGAGGTATTGTTGGTCATTTCTGTCAAAGCATGCTAGCTATCGCTCCCAACGACTTCTAATTGATTGGGCATTTTCCATGCATAAAAATGCAACATGTGGTTGGAACTGGAAAAACAACATCGCCTATTAAAAGTTTTCTCGATGTCTCTTCGACAAGTCTGATTAGTTGTACTTACAGATAGGAAGACGATGCATAAAAAAGACAATCTTTATACATATAGAAATTCTAGTTGTAATTGTGAAAAAACATGTATAAACTAAGTGACTGTCTCATTTTTTTGTAACATCAATTCATAAATTTATTAAGTTTTACACACTTTTGTCAGTAAAAAAATACTCCGTTCATCACGGTGTTGATACTTCATTTATATTATTAATTTTTAGTCACTGTTGTAAATAGACTCTGTTGCTCAGCGGTATAGATCACGCTTTTAATTTTACTGACCAAAAGGGCATGGGTTCGAATCCTGGTGAATTCAATCTTTTTTTCTTCAGTTTTCATAGAATATAGAAGCATCATATTATGTTTTTCCATAGTATATTAGCTTCTCTTTAATTTGAAAGAAAACATGTTTAAGCCAAATTCTCCGAGTATAGCCAAAATGTTTTACTGCCTCACCACAGTCAGCACACAAGACCGTCATATTTTTGTAAGGAAAGAAAGTGCAAATATTTGGTGTCAGAATGGACTCAACAGGGAGACAGTATAATTATTTGATCGACGAGGATCAAGCTATTGGTTTGTTTTCAAACATCATATTACACACTTAAACTGAGGAAACAACCATTAGTTTATGCACATTAGTTCAGAAAAAATTCCCAGTACAAATTCTTTATTAATTTAAATAGAAAACTGTATTTGCATGTAACACCATATGTATCTTAGTTAAAAGGAAAATTGAAGAAAATAATACACATTTGAAGTGAATTCTTTTCTTTATTAAGTTTATTTTGAAATACTGTTATGAACACTAACATAGGATTGCCGTTGCCGTTTTAAAATATATATTTTTCATAGTTTTGTCTCCTTTAGTTTTGTTTCCATTCCAGATTTCCACAGAAAAAAAAACACATGGGCCTGATCGTATAATAAATATATTACATGACTACCTAACCCTCAAGGGACTTGAAGAAAAGGGTTGTGCCCTTCATTTAATGCAAAGCTGTGTTCCATTTGAGTAAACCAGTAAACAGTTTGGCAACTTGCTTGTTTGAAATGATGCCTGTTCGATTTGTCTGACTATCGTCCGTTGCAAACAGTGTTTACAGCAGAAAATAACCGGTGCTAACGCAGAGGCCGCTGATAAAGCAAGTTTCGCAGAGACTGCCGATATGGTAATGTACCGAGAACATACTTGTAAGGTTTTGGTGATAACAGCAGCAAGGTTAGTTCTGTCCGCCTGTTCATACCCCAAGTTGTCTGGTGTTTTGGAAATGCTTGAAACATTGTTAATAAATCTTACGTTATTTTAAAATCGACTTTTTCACTAATATCAATGTTTTTGCGTGTTTTATTAAATACACTTAGAGCAGATATTACTTATTTTCATTGGATGGGTTTAATTTCAGCCATTTTAAAATAGGAAAGATAAGTGTATTTCAAAATGAAATACACAAGTGGATGCAATGAATTTTGAGATTTTCCACCATAACGTTACTGGTATTGTTGTTAACTTATTTAAAGGATGTTCATGTCTTGACATTGTGGAATGGACAGAATTTCCTGCCGATTGGGTCATAGATAGCATAATCAACTAATCAGTTAAAGAAGGCTTAATCACGGAGGTTGTGTCTGCTAAACTCGTGCCGACAATATTGTATTCGTTTGACTTTTTTTTTCCATTTGCACAACTTTCTGATTATCACACTGAAAGAAGAAAACACAGAATGATATGTCTGAGTATGGCTGAGAGCATTAATGACAACTGCGCTATGATATTGTCGGGATTTCTCAGTATGGATAAGTCTTATTTTGTGACCAGGCGAATACATCTGCGACAGGATTTTATCTTTTTATATTTCCTGTAAAATGCTGCGAAAAGTGGCTTCTCAATGTAATCATTAAAATTTTGTTGACCCGACAGTTTGTCTGCTTGGCATTTATTATCTATGAAATATGACTGACTGTTATAAAGAGGATATTTGTTTGTTTTTGTGGAAGATGAGAATTTATTTCATCGAGTGAACACCATATGTGATATTTTCACGAGTGGCGCAGCCACGAGTGAAAATATAAACATATGGTGTTCACGAGATAAAATAAATACCCATCTTCCACTAAAAAACAAACAAATTTTCTTTTTATTTTATGCCAACACGTCAAAAATGGGTATTTTATGACATTTTTACTCAGGGCCTTCAATAAATTCCCCATGGTGAGCCCCAAATCAGTTAATGCGTACTTTGGTCAAACCGTTACTCCGCACAAAAAAAGTGCAGACAATCTCCAATACATATGATAACTTTACTTCTGCTGAAATAAACTGAATACACTTTCATCAAATAACATGTATTTCGCTCTACACAGTTTATCAATATTTATTGAATTTTAGCCATACATACTTTAATTATAAAAGCGGATTAATACCAAGTAATATTCAATCAATTGAATTATGTGAGTTATGTAAACAAATTAGACATTTTAAATAATTTATGGCGAATTTCATCATTGTTCACAACTAGTTAAGCTCAGGAATTCAATATTATAACTGGATTTAACAAGGTAAATAAATTTCACTCGCTGTCACTGTCTAAAATACAGCGGATTCTCTTGTATTTACGTGGTGGGGAAAAGTAGTTCCGACACAAACAGTGGATTATCAAAATGGTAATTTCACTGATTCAAAACAGTGGATTATCACTTTTATCTCACTGATATTTCCCTATATTTCATTGGTAGGCATAAAATAAATATATTTCCCACAGTCGATTATCTCGTGCGTTTAGATTTATGGACGCTTCCTAACCGCAGAAGTTAATTATTTTTGTTACACTAAACTGCCAGTGATAAAAGAAGGGAAGACGTCTTTAAGCGATATTTTAGACATGAAAATTCTTCTTATTAAAAAAAAGAAAAAAGAAAAAAAAAACAGCAAGCAAACAAAGACATCGGATATGAGGCTGATTAAAAACATGGCTCTGTTTCTCGTGATTAGAAACTATAAAACGTGATCGTATAAGTATTAAACTCGAGGATATGCCTTGGCGTATAAAAACAAAGCGCTGAATGCACCGAAGTTGTGTGGTACTGAATACAGACATAAGGTTTCAAAACTAAACTGTCCTTGAAAAAACAACATTTGATAAGCAAATTGCCTCACTTTAAAACCAAACATTTTACCACTGTTGCTAGATAAATTCTGAAAGTAAAAGACCCTAGATCAAAGAATGTTTGAGGTATTAGTCAGATGTAACCACCAGCTTTGAGTAAAATCCCACAAAATAATAGCGGTCATCAACAATTCTAAAATGTTGAAATCTGTAGCTTATATAGACATACAGTTAAATGACTGAAACAATCATTTTACCATTAAGCCAGATAAACTTCAAAGGTTAAAGATCATTTGTCAAATGGGTGGATGTACTTTGAACTTCAAGAAAAAAACAACAAAATAATAAAGGTTATCTATTCATAACGTTCAATAATTTTATGAAGTTAAAAGCTGTTACTTAGAAAGAAATACAGTTATATAACTGAAACAAAGTATGACGTACACACGGGGTAAAGTAATGGCCTCTATAGAGAGAACAACTTTTATTGGTTTCTTGTGCCAAAGTTTAGTTCAAGTTAAGATAATTTGATACTTTACAAGGTTTATAAAGATTTTAGGATAATCAAATGGACAGCAATCATTGAGCTGACTAGAGGCATTATCAGCACAAATGAAATAAGAAAGAACATAGGAAGTACATGAAAAACAAATATTATGCATAAAATGTTTTTCTGTAATCAGTCACATAAGAAAATATCAACATTTACCGATGTGACAACCAGGTTTGTATTTAACAGATTATGAACTGAGCGATTTGGAAGAAAGAAAGTACTGGGTTGAATTCAGGAAACGGCTATTTGCCAATAAAAAAATTCGTTTAAGCTATTCCCCAATAGTATTTTGGTTACGTTTCATTAAAAGAGGACCATAATGGCCCTAAATCGCTCACCTGAGCTAAGGGACAATAACTCTGGAACCCATGATGGGATTAGATTGCTTCAGTGCAAAAGGTCCAAGCAATGTACTTATATATCAAATATCTAAGATATCAGTCCATAATTAAAGGCTTTTAACAAAAAGTAGAAAAATCTATTTGTAGCCATGAAAACCTTAAACACCTATTTTAACCTTGGTGACCTTGACCTTATTGACATTGAACACTATTTAGTGGTAGAGGTGACCTTGACCTTGACCCAGTAATCCCAGGGTAGAAGTCCATGTAAAGAACCAATATACCAACTATAAAAGATATTGGTCTATAAAGGAAGGCTCTTTGAAGTAAAGTAGACAAATCTATTTTTAGCCTCGGTGACCGTAACCCAAATTTAATGGTAGAAGTTCATGCAAGGTGGCTGTATACCAAATATCTAAATTATCAATCAATAGATAAAGGCTCTTTGGCAAAAAGTGGAAAAATATTTTAAGCCTCAGAGACTTTGACCTTGACCCAGTGATCTCAAATTCCATCTAAGAGTAACAGTACTAGCAAGTTACCTCAGATATCAATCAATTAATGAAGACTTTATAGGGATAAGTAAAAAAATCTATTTTGGCCTCGGCAACCTTGACCTTGACCCCAGTAAATGGCAGAGATTCATGCCTGGTCCCTTTAATAACCAAATATCTAAGATATCTGTCACTGAATTAAGGCTTTATGGCGAAAATTTTAAAGGTCTATTTTTGCCTTGGTGACCCGGGAGGCAAGGCCAATTTTTACCCCAGAGCCAAGCTTGAACAAATTTGGTAGACGTCTACTAGGCCATGTTATACATCAAATATCTTAACACTAGGCCTTATGGTGACTGACAATAAGACTTTTAAAGTTTTTTTTTTCTTTGCAAGTCTTTAGAAAAATAAAGTGACCCCTGGGGCGGGGTCAGTTTTGACCTCAAGAGCATCATTTGAACAGTCTTGGTAGAGGACCTCTAGATGATGCTGTATACAAAATATCCAAGCCCTAGACTTTGTGGTTTCATTAGATTAAGTGGCCTGGGGCAGAACCGTTTATAAACCTTGGAGCAGTATTTGAACAAACTTTAGCTCTAAGTGAACCTGTATGCCAAATATCAAATTCTAAGGTATAGTAGTTCCAGACAAGAAGATTTCTGAAGTTTTCCCTATAAATACCTATATAAAAATCATGTTGCAGCTAGGGCGAGGCCAATTTTGACCTTAGGGCAATGATTTGAACAAACTTGGTAACCCTCTAATAGACAATGCTACAAATTAAATATCTGAGCCCTAGACCTTGTAGTTTCAGAGAAGATGTTCAAAGTTTTCCCTATATAAGCCTATTTAAAAAACATAGCCAATTTTGAACCCTGGGTCATAATTTGAACAAACTTTGTAGAGGTCTACTAGATGATGCTGCCAAATATCTTAGCTCAAAGCCTTGCAGTTTCGTAGGAGAAGATTTTTAAAGTTTTCACATTTTAAAATTTATGTTTAGATACTGTGGCCCAGATCTGGGACTGGAACCATTTAAATAATTTTAATAGAGCTTTCTGTAAGGAAAACATTTTCTCAAATTCAGTCTGCTGGTTTCAGAGGAGATGTCATCAAAAACAGTTGTGGACGACGGACGCCGACGGACGACGGACGATCATTGATACAAAAACCTCACGTGTGCACTGCGGGCGGAAATATAATATATAATTATATTTCCTATAAGCCCCAGGGTGGACAAATATTGACCTTCGGGTCATGATTTGAACCAATATGGCAGAGGTCCACTAGACAGTGCTACACACCAAATATCAAAACTCAGTCTTATGATTTATGAATAATCAGCTAGATTAAAGTTTATGTACGACGACGATGACGACTGAGTGGCCATAATAGCTCCACTTTTTCTTCGAAAACAGACGAGCTAAAAAAATGGCATCCTCTACTTAAGATGGTCAAGTGTACCAATTTATTTTGAAATCCCATCATGCATGCAGATGTAATGGACCAGAAACGAAGTATGTAATTTTTCGAACACACACACACACACACACACGCACGCACACAGAGGTAACACTATATGCACCCCCTCTCATTTTATGGCGGGGGCTTAAACACACATAAAATGTTAGATTTAATATTTAATCTGTGTGTTGGGTTATGTCCACTCTTTTAAATCATGTGTGGGGTTTTATCCAATTCGTAAAATCAAGCTAAAATCATAGTGAGGGGTTTTGTCCTACATTTGACTGTTTTGTAATGTAAAACTAGACCCACTTCGTTAAAGTTACTGAACATGTCAACCGGGGTTGATTTTTTTCAACAATTAATTTGTTGTTCATACTTTTCAACGAATATCTAATAATAATATATTTACAATACTAGAATAACATCAAATAAACTCACCTAAAAATCATTTCTCCTTAACTGATTTAAAAACAAGACGCAGTTTCAATCCGACAAAAACCATTTTTTAAATAGAGGTTTCTTCATGCGACAAATACATCTATCCTTAGAAACATCACAATCAATATTTGGATTTTTGTGTTCATGCAATCTGTACTACATCATTTTGAAAATGGTTCAAATCACAGAAAACTTTAAACGAAAGTATACAGGTCAATTTAAAAATCGCGAGACCGGTGAAAACACAATGGACATGAACCGGAAACGTAGTAAATTTGCTTGTCTGGTACACGGACTCACGTTGTAATTTGCATGTTTACCGTTTATATCATGTGATCGACGCGGATGTAGACATTTATAATCCGATCATTACAGTTGTTTTAGTGTATTTATTCTTAATATCGTTTTGTTTCCTTTAGCATGTATTTTGGTATTATTCAGAAAGAAATAAAAAGCTTTTACCTCAAACAGCAAGCGACAAAGTTCAGGATTATTTTGACCGATTCACACTTGAAAAAAGTTGTTTCCGTACCAAAAAGCTGAATTCCCGTTTTGTATATTGTTAATTACAGTTGTTTGTACCTCACAAATTAAAAACGGAGAAAACATAACACAAAATTATAAAATAAATTACCGATCAATTTATCCCTTCAATAAATTGTTCAACCTTTGCCTAGCATTCTTAATTTGAACAGCCGGTTATCGTTCATAAATGGGTCTATCAAATAGGGATATCTAAATAACGACAGGTGGTAGAAATAATAATTTAACAATGTATTGCTATCTGTTCCAGTAAAAAAAATCACGTCAGTTTGACCATTTGTGACACCCTGAAATATGAAATACGTTTGACGAAAAAGTATTGTATTAGGAAGGATAGGTAGAACGATTCCGCCATAAAGATTTCATTGCTGTAATTCGGTTTAGTGGCAAATAAAGCTGTGCTTTTGAACACACTTCCAAGTTATCATTTTTAAGAGGAACAGCTTAAACAGTAGTTTTGGTCATTAATGCCCCAGTTTGACAATACATATTGATGAATATCCTTGAATATTTTGAGCTATTTTTTTCTTTTGTAAGCTTAAAAAAACTTCAGTAAGAAAGTGACCGAACGAGCGAGCTACTGACGGGGTGACATTCAAGCCACTTAAAGAATGAAAAACCGAAATATTTACTAAATTACTATTTAACTACGAATGCGTAATTGGAACTTATGTGTCACAGGAGACAGATGCGTAAAACTGAACTTGAATTTTCAGTGTTTTTGTTGATATAAAATCCCGACCTTGGGTTAAAACCGATGAATTAAATAATGACTCTAGACATCTCGTGGCAGAACTATTTTGTTTTATTAGTGATAAAAGTGTGAGAAATAAGCCTAGAGCTATATCGATTATATTTAAATATTAATTATATTTCTATTGACTTTAAAACTTATAATATGCGTGTTTACTTTCTTTGTTGTGCAGAAATTTATATTGAACAAACACAGACAAAATAATTTGTGCATTAAACGGATCTAAAGAATTTGAAATAGATAAAAACAGAAATGAGGATAGCATGTTATGTATAGGTTTGTTTTTAAATTAAAGTAAATTATGCTTAATTTATTCAAGATCTGACTTAGGTTTTGAAGATAGCCGCTTTACAGTATTTCCATGTGTGTCCTGCGAACAGTCAAAACTGTTGTCTCAGGAGAAGGGGGTTACTTTTGAACTTTTGCGCGAAGCCAAAAAGTGCCTTCCTGGACATCGAGCAATAACAGATTTGACTGCCCCTAAACAGTCATGGAGTTTTATTGCCTGATTATTTTTTAGATTAGGTAAAATAAGTTAGATTAAATTTCTAAGAATGTTTTTTTTAAAAAACACGACTGACTGACCAAAAATTATCCGTACAATTGTTTACCAGGTGCGAGTGACATATCAAGTTAAAGAGCGTATGCGAGTGCAAAAGTAAAAATTTTGACCTTACATCAGCTCATATGGTCCAGTTTTACTGATTTTGTTTTGGTAAAGTCAGAAATTATTTATTCCTTTTTTGCTATATAGAGCATCAGATTATAAAAAGGTGAAAAAATGATCAAGTATGTTTCTATTTTAAAAACTTGAAAACTCAACTGGCTTAAAGCTTAAAGAATGGAGTTGTAAGCCTGTACATCCGGTTTTATTCAAGTAGTAGTCAAAATAAATGTTGGTTAATATGTAGAATATTCACTGAAACAAAAAATACAGTTGCGATTAGTTAAGAAGCTGCTGTAGACAGTTGTGAAAGAGCAATAACAGTTGCAGACTGGTCTTACCGCTGTCATGTGTTTACTCTAGTTACAAGAGCAATAACAGTTGCAGACTGGTCTTACCGCTGTCATGTGTTTACTCTAGTTACAAGAGCAATAATAGTTGCAGACTGGTCTTACCGCTGTCATGTGTTTACTCTAGTTACAAGAGCAATAACAGTTGCAGACTGGTCTTACCGCTGTCATGTGTTTACTCTAGTTACAAGAGCAATAACAGTTGCAGACTGGTCTTACCGCTGTCATGTGTTTACTCTAGTTAAAAGAGCAATAACAGTTGCAGACTGGTCTTACCGCTGTCATGTGTTTACCGTAGTTACAAGAGCAATAACAGTTGCAGACTGGTCTTACCGCTGTCATGTGTTTACTCTAGTTAAAAGAGCAATAACAGTTGCAGACTGGTCTTACCGCTGTCATGTGTTTACTCTAGTTACAAGAGCAATAACAGTTGCAGACTGGTCTTACCGCTGTCATGTGTTTTATCTAGTTACAAGAGCAATAACAGTTGCAGACTGGTCTTACCGCTGTCATGTGTTTACTCTAGTTACAAGAGCATTTACAGCTGCAGATTGGATGTGCAGCTGTATGTGTGATGGGTATAAAGAGGAGCATAGACAGTGGCTGATCAGAAGTGTAGCTGTATGTGTGAAGGGTATAAAGAGGAGCATAGACAGTGGCTGATCAGAAGTGTAGCTGTATTGTGTGAAGGGTATAAAGAGGAGCATAGACAGTGGCTGATCAGAAGTGTAGCTGTATTGTGTGAAGGGTATAAAGAGGAGCATAGACAGTGGCTGATCAGAAGTGTAGCTGTATGTGTGAAGGGTATAAAGAGGAGCATAGACAGTGGCTGATCAGAAGTGCAGCTGTATGCGTGAAGGGTATAAAGAGGAGCATAGACAGTGGTGTTCAGAAGTGTAGCTGTATTGTGTGAAGGGTATAAAGAGGAGCATAGACAGCGGCTGATTAGAAGTGTAGTTGTATGTGTTAAGGGTATAAAGAGGAGCATAGACAGTGGCTGATCAGAAGTGTAGCTGTATGTGTGAAGGGTATAAAGAGGAGCATAGACAGTGGCTGATTAGAAGTGTAGCTGTATTGTGTAAAGGGTATAAAGAGGAGCATTAACAACGGCATATTGTTACGGCAGGATAGTAGTTACAGAACCACTATCAAGTGTACATGTGCAGTGCAACTGAGCACACTGTAATGAAAGCAAAAGTAAAAGCGATAGATTCTGAATAGGCCCTGCAGCTTTATTAATTGCACTGTTGTTAAGGACGTAGTATCAATTGTAGATAAGCAGTACAGTTGTATTTGTGCACTAAAGATCAAGGAGTAGTATCAACTGTAGATGGGCAGTGCAGGTGTTTTGTGTGTACTGAAGATAAAAGATCAGTTGTTAAAGTATTAGTTCTATTGAGCCTTTGCACTGAAGTAAAAGGAACACAACTGTAAATGAGCCGTGTAGCTAAATCATGTGCAGTGCAGTTTAAGACGTAGTTGCAAATGGAGATGAGCAGTGCAGTGATGTTTTACGTCGTGATGTTAAAGGAGTCGCATCAATTGAAGATGGGCAGTGTAGCTGTTTTATGTGCAGTGATGTTATGCGTAGTGATGTTAAGGAGTAGCATTAATTGTAGACGGGCAGGGTAGCTGTTTTATGTGCAGTGATGTTATGCGTAGTGATGTTAAAGGAGTAGCATCAATTGTAGATGAGCAGTGTAGCTGTTTTATGTACAGTGATGTTATGCGTAGTGATGTTAAAGGAGTCACATCAATTGTAGATGAGCAGTGTAGCTGTTTTATGTACAGCGATGTTATGCGTAGTGATGTTAAAGGAGTCGCATCAATTGTAGATGGGCAATGTAGCTGTTTTATGTACAGCGATGTTATGCGTAGTGATGTTAAAGGAGTAGCATCAATTGTAGATGAGCAGTGCAGCTGTTGTATGTGCAGTGATGTGAAAGGAGTAGTATAAATTATAGATGGGCACTGTAGCTGTATTATATGTAGTGATGTTAAAAACGTAACATTAATTGTAGGTGTGCAGTGTAACTGTTTTATATGCAGTGATATTAAAAGAGAATTTTTCAATTTAAGGTGGCGTTGCAGCTTTTTGTGTACACCGAGGTTAAAAAAGCAGCATCAATAGAAGAAGGTAAGTGGAGCTGTGTTATATACAGTAATGTTAAAGTAGAAGCATTAATTAAAGACGAGCATTGAAGCTGAAAAATGTGAGGTGGTTTAAAAAAGTATTATTTGTAGATTGGCAGTGTGGATATATTATGTGCGCTGCAGGTTAAGACGTAGAAGAAGTTGTAGATGAACAGTGCAGCTGTATTATGTGCAGTAAAGTAAAAGGAATAGTTTGTGTTGTAGATGAACAGTGCAGCTGTATTATGTGCAGTAAAGTAAAAGGAATAGTTTGAGTTGTAGATGAACAGTGCAGCTGTATTATGTGCAGTAAAGTAAAAGGAATAGTTTGTGTTGTAGATGAACAGTGCAGCTGTATTATGTGCAGTAAAGTAAAAGGAATAGTTTGAGTTGTAGATGAACAGTGCAGCTGTATTATATGCAGTAAAGTAAAAGGAAAAGTTTGAGTTGTAGATGAACAGTGCAGCTGTATTATGTGCAGTAAAGTAAAAGGAATAGTTTGAGTTGTAGATGAACAGTGCAGCTGTATTATGTGCAGTAAAGTAAAAGGAATAGTTTGAGTTGTAGATGAACAGTGCAGCTGTATTATGTGCAGTAAAGTAAAAGGAATAGTTTGAGTTGTAGATGAACAGTGCAGCTGTATTATGTGCAGTAAAGTAAAAGGAATAGTTCGAGTTGTAGAGGAACAATGTAGCAGTATTATGTGCAATGAAAGAAGAGGAGTAGTTTGAATTGTAGACGAACAGTGCAGCTGTGTTATGTGCAGTGAAGTAAAAGAAGCACTTAATGATCAGTGCAGCTGTGTTATGTGCAGTGAAGTAAAAGAAGCACTTAATGATCAGTGCAGCTGTGTCATGTGCAGTGAAGTAAAAGAAATAGTTTGAGTTGTAGATGAACAGTGTTGTTGTATTATGTGCAGTGAAGTAAAATGTGTAGTTTGAGTAGTAGATGAACAGTGCAGCTGTATTATCTGCAGTGAAGTAAAAGGAGTAGTTTGTGTTCTAGATGAACAGAACAGCTGTATTTTGTGCAGTGAAGGTTAAAGGAGTAGTTTGAGGAGTTGTAGATGAACAGTACAGCTGTATCATGTGCAGTGAAGTAAAAGGAGTAGTTTGTGTTCTAGATGAACAGAACAGCTGTATTTTGTGCAGTGAGGTTAAAGGAGTAGTTTGATGAGTTGTAGATGAACAGTACAGCTGTACCATGTGCAGTGAAGTAAAAGGAGTAGTTTGATTTGTAGATGAACAGTACAGCTGTATTATGTGCAGTAAAGTAAAAGGAGTAATTTGAGTTGTAGATGAACAGTGCAGTTGTATCATGTGCAGTGAAGTTAAAGGGGTTTTGAGTTTTAAATGAACAGTGCAGCTGTATTATTATGTGCAGTGAAGTACTGCACAGTCATGTAAAAGAGTAGCATTAATTGTAGATTGGCAGTACAGCTGTATTATGCAGAGTGATATAAAAGAGTAGTATCAATGGTAAATTGACAGTATAGCTGTATTATGCACAGTGATGTAAAAGAGTAGTATCAATTGTAAATTAACAGTACAGCTGTATTATGCACAGTGATGTAAAAGAGTAGTATCAATTGTAAATTGGCAGTACAGCTGTATTATGCACAGTGATTTAAAAGAGTAGTATCAATTGTAAATTGACAGTACAGCCGTATTATGCACAGTGATGTAAAAGAGTAGTATCAATTGTAAATTGGCAGTACAGCTGTATTTTGCACAGTGATGTAAAAGAGTAGTATCAATTGTAAATTGACAGTACAGCTGTATTATGCACAGTGATGTAAAAGAGTAGTATCAATTGTAAATTGGCAGTACAGCTGTATTATGTACAGTGATGTAAAAGAGTAGTATCAATTGTAAATTGGCAGTACAGCTGTATTATGCACAGTGATTTAAAAGAGTAGTATCAATTGTAAATTGACAGTACAGCTGTATTATGCACAGTGATGTAAAAGAGTAGTATCAATTGTAAATTGGCAGTACAGCTGTATTATGCACAGTGATGTAAAAGAGTAGTATCAATTGTAAATTGACAGTACAGCTGTATTATGCACAGTGATGTAAAAGAGTAGTATCAATTGTAAATTGGCAGTATAGCGGTATTATGCACAGTGATGTAAAAGAGTTGCATCATTTGTAGATTGGCAGTACAACAATTAGTATTTAGGCACGGCTGTATTCTGTGCATTGATTCTAAAGGAGTTGCCTCAGTTCTAGATGGGCAGTATGGCTTGGCTGTATTATGCGCAGTGATGTAAAAGAGTAGTATCAATTGTAAATTGACAGTATAGCTGTATTATGCACAGTGATGTAAAAGAGTAGTATCAATTGTAAATTGGCAATATAGCTGTATTATGCACAGTGATGTAAAAGAGTAGTATCAATTGTAAATTGACAGTATAGCTGTATTATGCACAGTGATGTAAAAGAGTAGTATCAATTGTAAATTGACAGTACAGCTGTATTATGCACAGTGATGTAAAAGAGTAGTATCAATTGTAAATTGGCAGTACAGCTGTATTATGCACAGTGATGTAAAAGAGTAGTATCAATTGTAAATTGACAGTATAGCTGTATTATGCACAGTGATGTAAAAGAGTAGTATCAATTGTAAATTGACAGTATAGCGGTATTATGCACAGTGATGTTAAAGAGTAGTATCAATTGTAAATTGGCAGTACAGCTGTATTATGCACAGTGATGTAAAAGAGTAATATCAATTGTAAATTGGCAGTACAGCTGTATTATGCACAGTGATGTAAAAGAGTAGTATCAATTGTAAATTGACAGTATAGCTGTATTATGCACAGTGATGTAAAAGAGTAGTATCAATTGTAAATTGACAGTATAGCGGTATTATGCACAGTGATGTAAAAGAGTTGCATCAATTGTAGATTGGCAGTACAACAATTAGTATTTAGGCACGGCTGTATTCTGCGCATTGATTTTAAAATAGTTGCCTCAGTTCTAGATGGGCAGTACAGCTGCAATATGCGCAGTGATGTAAAAGAGTAGTATCAATTGTAAATTGACAGTATAGCTGTATTATGCACAGTGATCAAAAGAGTAGTATCAATTGTAAATTGGCAGTACAGCTGTGTTATGCACAGTGATGTAAAAGAGTAGTATCAATTGTAAATTGGCAGTACAGCTGTATTATGCACAGTGATGTAAAAGAGTAGTATCAATTGTAAATTGACAGTATAGCTGTATTATGCACAGTGATGTAAAAGAGTAGTATCAATTGTAAATTGACAGTACAGCCGTATTATGCACTGTGATGTAAAAGAGTAGTATCAATTGTAAATTGGCAGTATAGCTGTATTATGCACAGTAATGTAAAAGAGTTGCATCAATTGTAGATTGGCAGTACAACAATTAGTATTTAGGCACGGCTGTATTCTGTGCATTGATTCTAAAGGAGTTGCCTCAGTTCTAGATGGGCAGTATGGCTGTATTATGCGCAGTGATGTAAAAGAGTAGTATCAGTTGTAAATTGACAGTACAGCTGTATTATGCACAGTGATGTAAAAGAGTAGTATCAATTGTAAATTGACAGTATAGCTGTATTATGCACAGTGATGTAAAAGAGTAGTATCAATTGTAAATTGGCAGTACAGCTGTATTATGCACAGTGATGTAAAAGAGTAGTATCAATTGTAAATTGGCAGTATAGCTGTATTATGCACAGTGATGTAAAAGAGTAGTATCAATTGTAAATTGACAGTATAGCTGTATTATGCACAGTGATGTAAAAGAGTAGTATCAATTGTAAATTGGCAGTACAGCTGTATTATGCACAGTGATGTAAAAGAGTAGTATCAATTGTAAATTGGCAATATAGCTGTATTATGCACAGTGATGTAAAAGAGTAGTATCAATTGTAAATTGACAGTACAGCTGTATTATGCACAGTGATGTAAAAGAGTAGTATCAATTGTAAATTGGCAGTACAGCTGTATTATGCACAGTGATGTAAAAGAGTAGTATCAATTGTAAATTGACAGTATAGCTGTATTATGCACAGTGATGTAAAAGAGTAATATCAATTGTAAATTGACAGTACAGCTGTATTATGCACAGTGATGTAAAAGAGTAGTATCAATTGTAAATTGGCAGTATAGCTGTATTATGCACAGTGATGTAAAAGAGTTGCATCAATTGTAGATTGGCAGTACAACAATTAGTATTTAGGCACGGCTGTATTTTGCGCATTGATTGTTAAGGAGTTGCCTCAGTTCTAGATGGGCAGTACGGCTGTATTATGCGCAGTGATTTTAAAGGAGTAGCATAAGTTGTAGGAGGGCAGGGTAGCTGTATTATGTGCAGTCATGTTATAGGAGTAGCTTCAGTTGAAAATGGACGGTTGGATTCGTATCATATTCAGTGATTTCAGGGAGTAGCATATATTGTAGATGGGCAGTTTAGCTGTATTGTGCTTAGTGATTTGTTGTAGGTAGGCAGTTCAGTTGTATTATTTGCAGTGATGTTATAGGAGTAGCTTCATAGAAAATGGACAGTGCATTTGTAACATATGTAGTGATATTCAAGGATTTGCATAAATTGTAGATGCGCAGTACGGCTGTATTATTTGCATTGAAGTTAAAGGTGTTGTATCAATTGTAAATGTGCAGTGTAGCTATATGATGCCAAATGATGTAAGAGGACTAGAATGAATTGTAGTATGGGCAGTGACGTTGACGGGGTAATATAAGTTGAGATAGGCAGTGCAGCTGTACTTTATACATTAATGTTAAAGAGGTAGTATCAGTAGTAGATAGACAGTGCAGCTGTACTTTTCTGAGAGAGGTTTAAAGAGAAGTATCGGTTATAACTTTGCAGGTCAGCTGTATATTATTTTCACTGAAATTAAAGAAGCAGTTTTATTTATAAATGATGAGTGTAGCTGAAACTGTTGCACTGATGTTAAACGAGTAGAATCAGTCGTAAATGGGCATTTGAGCTGTATTTTGTACATTGAAGTAAAGAGTAGTTTATTTCAGTTGTTACTACTTCTATATTTTATGCATATCAATTTTTTTTAAATTTTCTTTATTGTTTCAATATTTTCTTTTGTATCTAATTGTACAACTGATCCACAAATGTGTGTTGCATTTCATTTACTTCTAGTGCACAATGTCATATTGATTTTTAGTTGTAAACGATATCCAGTATTTAGAATGACTTTAATATTTGATTTAGTGATAAAAAAGAAGAGACAATATTGTGAAGACATGAGGGAATACTAGACAATATGGTGAAGACATGAGGGAATACTAGACAATTACTGTTTAGATTTCATAAATGCAAATTAGGAAAACATTGAAACAAATACACGTTGTTTTACATATTTTGACAGATTATGTCAACGAGCTGCAGATAAAGCTAACCGTTAGAGTTAACGGCAGGCCGCCACTTACAGAAATGTTATGAACGAAACTTCAGGAAAAGCATAACTGAGGTAAGGAATGTTTTATATCATGTTTGTCATCTGTGCACTTTAATGCAAAACAAATACATAATTTATGGCAAACACCGTGAACATCTTTAATTAAATTTATTTTCACTTCCGTAAAGTTTCTTATAAAGTGAAAGCTGTTGTTGGGTTCCTGTTAAATCTTCAGTCAGTTAATAATTGATTTATGATTTAACAATGAAAGAAAAATAAAAATGATAATCTGTTTCATCATGGATCTGTACAGCATAAGCAACATTAATTGTGACAAAATTGCGAAATCGCTATGAAATTTGTGGTTTACTGCCTGTTGTTCATATGCAACATACTACCTAATAACAAGAGTAAGTACTCCCTTCGAAAATATATTAGCTAAAAAGGTTTCAGATTCAAACTCAGTTGAGACCGAAAACGCTTGATGAACACGGCGCAAAGGGACCACAATTCTCCACAATTATTTACACAAGTAATTTATCTTGTATCATTTCCTTAACTGCTACAAATAAAATTTTTCAAAGCCTGTTAATTACCGTAAGGAACATGGATACTCATCTTACAGACCAGAGTGTTTGACCACGCGGACGGACCCTAATAATGAAAATGTATCAATCTATATTAGAAAACACTTTCATATTAATTTGTCTAAAATGCATATAATATACGATGTTAAATATGTGTTAACAAGAGCAGCCACCCTTATATACCATCGGATTTGGTCATATTTGGCGACCAACTGGACTGTTCTTTTATAAAATTCCCCCGCCATATTGTACTTATGATTTTGAAAGGACTCTGTATGATTCAGACCGGAATATAAGACTGTAGTTATAAAAAGCAAGCTTGGTATAAATATTGTCGTGGCTGAACAACCTATATAACTACCTAAATACATCATGGTGTATTCTTGGGCCAGGTGCCATACAGAATCAAGAATGAGTCGGTATTGTATACATAAGATAATATTGGGAAAGCGCTGTTGACCCACATATTAACAACAATATTTGATAATCAGCACATGTATCATTTAAAAGCCTATTATTATTTTGATCAAATAGTCGGAGACCCAGGACCCTTGTCGGAGGGGTCTACACTCACGTATCTACACCCTATGGCATTATATGCATTGACTTCTACCCAATCAGTCCCATGTTTGGCCATTTAAGAAGTTGCACCAATATGCAACAATACTTTGTTCCCTTTTTTGAGCCGCCAGGCTCCTTGCAATCAGTTTGCGGCCGGACTTGTTTTCCTTCTTTACTCAACGGATTCGGCATTTTACCAACATTGAATACAAGTACACTAAAAAGTAGATCAGTTTGAAACGTCTGGAATTTCGAAAGCCCGATTACAGCAGTGTTAAAACTTAATCTTAATAAAGTAATTTATTATGAATATAAAAAATATATGCCTGTCGGCCAAAATTATTCTGCATTCCACCAAAAAATCCGTTGGCGGAGCGACTTCGCCCATGTCAGCAATCCGTGGCCTGAATTTAGCCAATCAAAATCGTAAGCGTCATTTGACATGGTAAAAAATGGTCAATGTGCGTACTGCAAATAATCGGAAAGCAATTTAAGATTGTGTTATCTCCCCTAATTCGCCCCAGTCTGTGATCAACTTCAAAAGGAAAATAACGGGTTATACACTTGAAATCATTGAAAATTAAAAGGAACAGAAGTGAAATAAAGTGTCTCACATAAATGAACGAAGCAGAAGAGAGAATGGCGCAGTAAACATAGCAAACTATTTTTCGTTTTGCTTGCTTACCGGACTTTCAAACCCGGCATTTAGCTATTGAGATTGTTCGACATCCGGGATTTTGACGTTTTGTATTATTATTATTATTATTATCATATAACTTAGTGTACAGAAATCAAAATTAGACTCTCAGCGTACATAAGCAGTTTACAGAAACTAAGTGCACTTTTTATCTTGAAGAGATAGTACAGTTGTTAGATCAAGTTGTTATCCCAGAGAAAGTACAAACTGGACACGACATGCAATGACTCGACAGATGCGATGACTCGACAAAAAGGCGATCCCTCATGCTATTTTGAGTCATCGCAAATTTACTGTACATTTAAAGCATACATTGAATATCTTGGACAAAGAATACTCTACGAATTTCTTGGAGACAGAAAATTCTGTGAATTCCTTGGAGATAGAAATAAACAGTATATACCTAATTGTCATAGACACTGGTAAACTTCTTAGAAACAGCTACAGACTGAAAGTTTTTTTACGTGCAGTTATACAGTAAAAATGATAAGGTCACCTGTCGAGAGGCATATAGATATTAGTAATGGGCATAGATATGGTGTCTTGGCGGGCCAGAGAAATCTTTTCTGCCCGTCACAGCATGGAAATCTGCGGCTGTTGAATAAGAAACATTGTTTTCAACAAGTAGTGTGGCAACCTATTGTATTTGCTGGTATTTTTCTAATGTCACTTCTACTTTTTCTTGCTGGTGACATTGAAACAAATTCTGGTCCTGCACTGCATCGTCTTAAGTCTTCCTTTGCATAGGAGTCATCACCATGGTTCAGACATTTACAACTTATTCTCGTATGGTAAACAATGTGTTGGGTGTTGTGTTGTCACGTCACGTTTTCCTTCAGGATATTTCCATGAATCATAGAAGATATGGACAAAATTTTGTATATCATTTGGCGGCTTTCAGGAACTTCAGTCCTTTGATTTTACATTTGAGTTAATCCTTGACATATTTCTTTACTTTCCTTTCATTGGCGATACAATGTATTGATAGCGGAATAAGGTACCGTAGGTATCCAACGATGGAGTGATAACGGAATAAGATACCGTAGGTATCCGGCGATGAAGTGATAACGGAAAAAGGTACCGTGGGTATTTGACGATGTAGTGATAACGGAATAAGGTACCGTAGGTATCCGACGATGAAGTGATAACGGAATAAGGTACTGTAGATATCCGACGATGTAGTGATAACGGAATAAGGAACCGTGAATATCCGGCAGAGTAGTGAAACTGGAATAAGATACTGTGGGAATCCGATGATGATTTGAATTGCGACAACCCTAGAACACGATACGATAACACGCTATTAAAATGGTGCCTCGTATCTTAGTCACTTCGCATCGTGTTGTCGTGATTTCGCCCACTCATACCCGAGGACGAAACAACGAGGAGACGATGCGAAAACACGATGCGATGTCGCGACAACACGAAACGTTATTGCAATATTAATAGCGCGTTTTTTCATCGTGTTTTCATGCGGTCGCATCGTAATGTCGCGTTCTCGCTTCGTAATTTCGTGCCTCCGCATCGTGTTATCGTATTTTCGCCTGAAGGGCGCTAGAGCGAAACTACGATGGTCCAAACATGACACCATACCCGAAGGGACGTATTATGTTATGCCCGTATTCATCCGTCCGTTTGTCCATCTGTCCGCTTGTTCGTCTGTCGTCAGCAGTTTGGTGTCTGTTCTATATCCTTTGAACCGTTTGAGGATACCCACGAAACTTGCCTGAAATAATTATCTCATTTAGACGACTTGCAGAACCAACAATTCAGGAGTGCTACTTCAATTCAATGTTACCATTTAAAATCAAAGATTTGAGCAATAGAGTTACTGTCGGCTCCATATCTCCTAAACCTTTTTACGATGGATGAATAATTTGTATTATTAAATTTTGTAATACCCATACCAGCCAATGAGCTTGTACGAAACTACATGAACTGGTTTTATTAAAATAAGAACTGCCTTGTTATTGAATGACTGCTCTAAGTATAGGATTACCGAAACAAAACTAGAAGTTCATACCTGAAAAAGTATAGAGGTGGAAAATATGTGAGAATGGTATTGCTTTAACTTTGCTATAAATGATAATACATTAAGAAAATGTGAAGAAAATCACACATAAAAGGAATACTTGATGAAACAAGTTTTAGATATACGCATTAAAATACATTCATGTTTCACAGTAGTGATGGTTTTGTGCGAATAGGTCATTGTACGTCGATTGTTTTGTAAAACAGATTTATGTTTTCTTTTTAATTTAATATTAAGCGATAGAAGAAAATGACGTTGCCTTTTTTATACAGAAATTGAGATTGTTCATCGATAAAGCGAACGTGCTTTACTTGGACTTGTATTTTACATTAACTCACGGTTTTGATATAAATGTAGGAAGGTCTTAATAATTTCTTTTGTTAGAATATTATTCATTTTTTTGTGACTTTTTAACATATGAGCGTATCTTCAAACACCAATTTTGGTCTAAAATAAGTAATATATAGTTTTATAAATTAAACAAAAATGACAGGATGCTTATATCGTCACCTTGGAGCAAAAAGTCATGTTACTGACATTTTTTTAAGAAAATCATTTTTGTCATTTTTAGGTTAGAACTGTCAAGTTTGATTAGTCACTAAAGTTTTAAAGATGTATTTTGATAAAAGAAATGACTTCATTGCCAAAAAATGACACAGTAACTACAGCTTAAAAATTTGTTGCTGCAAAAATTATATGATATGTGCACTTTTACGTGAGTTTTTGCACCAAAGTTTTTCAGATTCAGTTAAAATCATTTGATGCAAATAGTATTGTAAGTGTAGTAAGAATTACTTTATTCCACAGTCAATTCATACTTACAGGCATAGTTTTAATACTCAGTATATTAATATTAACAAGTTTGGTTTGGTTTATTGGGGTTTAACGCCTGTTTTAACAGCTGCGGTCATATCTCTAACTAGTGTTCCTGGGTATCCAGCCAGTTTACTAAACAATTTCTCCGCAAATGACTGAATTACTTCCTCACTTGATACAGAGGTAAGCTGGTCTGGTATTCTGCCATTCTGCTATTTTGCTGGAGTTGTTCTGCCATTCTGCTATTTCGCTGGAGTTGTTCTTCTATTCTGGTATTTTTCTAACTTCACACAGACATTATGGTCTCTTTTGATAGCAAAGTTATGAAGGGAAATATATAAGAAAACTGAAATGAACTTGCTTGCTTGCGATCTTTACCTTAGACTTTGCAAGCATTCATTCTACCTTAAATGATAACAGAATTACAGCCAAGGTGATATTGACCTTGTAGTTATGAACCTTACTCCTGTGTGCGACATACCTCATGGTGGCAAACATTTGTTTGATGTTTCATTTCATTCACTTTAATGATAATAATAATTTAGACAAGATAATAATTTACAGACCTACAATCTGGGTACAATGTCACATTCAGAGCAGCGAGATAGGCAAACGTAAATAACTAATATTTTACCGGTTACTTTTTATCGACCGACCGAAGATTTGATTGCAGTAGTTTTTACCTGAATGGTTATCTTCCAACCTAAGTTTTCGACATTGAAATGTAACTTCAAACCAAACTTCACAGGTGGAAAGAGAATGTCTGTTAAAGCAAGATAGTCTATTTCCAAGTTTGCAAATATTATAGCATGTACTTCAGTCTAAAATTTTATATTTGATAATGCAAACTTTGAGCCGAACAGGGTAGAGAGAAAAGAAGAATCTTTTGATTCATACTTCCGATTTGCGCTTTATTTGTGGTTTGTAGGAACGGAATGCGACAATGTCCATGGTACATATGCATTGTGTTTAATTTTCCTTTTACGAAGTATAAATAAAATGTAAAGAAAAAAAATAATCATTATCTTCTTCTAGGATTATAGTTCATGTATTCTGCGAGCCCTTTGTTAATTATTGTCTAAAACTTTCTTGAATTAGCTTTTATTTTTCGTAACAAAGTGCAAAAGATTGAGAATGGGATTAGCTAAAAAAAAACATTAGTTACCATAGCTTACGTTCTTATGCACTGTACTCCTCTCGTTACAAATTATCCAACTTCCTGTCCTGCGTTCAATTCATAATTTAAACGTCGGACAAAAAAAGAAAAAAATAGACAGGTCATTTAAAAGCATTATGTTTTGGAGTTATGGGTCTTGCGCACTGTACTCCTCTTATATTATACTAGTGTGCTGAATCTGTTATAATCATCTTCTTTAATAAAAAAAAGCTTAACGAGCTCATGACCGAACAAAAATAACAGGGAAATAACTCAAAAGGTATTGAAGCAAGAAATAAGATTCTTTTGCTCTGTCCTTTTCCTTATATTCTTTCTTTATTCAAAGTATCAAAATGATAAAACATTTGAGGCATTTTTACGTGTTTTCCCCCTGTTATATTGAAATTATGGATTTCTGAATTATCTTGCGTTTTTCCATATTTTTGCAATTTTCATCGAAATTGCTTACAAATCTCTCATAATTTTCATCGAAATCGCTTGCAAATCCCTCATAATAAGCAATTGTACTCAAAATTAACATTTATTACTGCATTCGACTGGAAACAGCATAGTACTGACATTTATTACTGCATTCGACTGGAAACAGCATAATACTGACATTTATTACTGCATTCGACTGGAAACATCATAATACTGACATTTATTACTGCATTCGACTGGAAACAGCATAATACTGACTAAAATTTCAGCAGAGTTGAGTATAAACATGTAAATGGCATTTTTTTTCAAAATAAAGGGAGATAATTGAATGCCTTTATAACGCTTAAGTTGCAATTAATAAAACTAGTGTATTTTTTAACTGTGAATTCTGTAGTTTTATTTCGATCGTTTCGTACAACAGCAAGGCCGAATACATATTTTATATCTATGATAAAGTACAAAGTATATACTCTTTTTTGACTAGCATTTCAGTTTGCGTGATATTTCCACAATTTCTTGAATTTTCTCTTTGCAGACTCTATATTCATTGTTTAAAAGCTACATTTAGATGAGAACGCATGAAATAGTCCACCATTTTCAACACTAAGGCAACACCGAGGGAATTTTTTTCTTTCAAATTAACCGCCCCTGTTTTCTACGTCTGTGTGTCATTTCCGGAAAAAAAATCCTCAAATCTAAACAACTGACAAGAAAATGCTTATTTACACACATTATGCGCTACAAATGCAATAAAACACCGAACTGGTTAATGTTTTCACATATGTATTACTTTCTAGCATCAAAACATGACAGAAAAGCAATTCCAGTCTATCAGATACTTTATTTGAATCGAAATTTAGTTTACCAAATTGGGTTAAAAAAAACTTTCAGAGAGACACTAGTTTTGAAATATTTCAATTAAATGCAAATTCATCAATAACTAGCAGAGAAACAACCCAATTGATGATATTTTCAGGTTACACACGACTAAATCAAGTCCTGCAGTATTTCATTGTAACATCAAGTTCCAATCTCACTTTTGTTTAGCTTCTGAAGATGCATTCTTTGCCGATTTTTGGACATTAATCGAATGCAACTCTGTACTGATCTATAGATCATGGTCGTCACCAAGTAAACTCTTTCTGCCTTAAAAATTAATAGAAAAAATAGCCATTTATGATTTTTTATTATAAACATACCCTAAAAGATATTCAACAAGATTCATTCAATACATGTATTTTCCTTCTTGAAAAACATACCTCATAATGTACTCTTTTTTGTGGGATGGGGGTGGGGTGGGGTTAACACATCCAGTTAAATTGTATGGCAGCGCTAAAAAGACACCCCCAATTAGACTACATTCCGGACGCACGTCCGCGTCTTTTAATACTAGAAGAACCCTAAACGAGCCCCCGGATTGTCAGCAACCCCAATGAATGATACAGTTATCTAGATGCTACATACGAATCACAAGACTAAAAAGTGAAGAAGTTGGTACTTTTATGGAAATTACAACGTCACAAAGTCACACTTTCAAAAATTTTTGAACACTATTAAAATTTTTCACAATGGCCCGCTGACCGCTGAAGGTAGCACACTGACCACGGACGACCTTCAGAAAAGGTCTACTATGAGAGAACATATTCTCTGTTGTACACGTAACTGATCACACATCTTGTGAAACAAATGCCAATAAAAACCATTAAAAGCATGTATGTTTGGAGTAGCAATATCGAAAACTTCTTTATCATTATAAGCCCGTGCTTGCAGGGCATCCATCTGGTATAATATAGGGTTTTTGTACCACAGAATAGACACGGAGATAAAGGTACGCATCATTCTACTCTATTTTGCAGGACATACGGACAGAGATTTCTGAACGCACTGGTTTTTCATGATAAAATCTATTTCAAATGTTCTGAAAAACTGAATGACGTACGAACAGTCGGTAAGAGTGATTGCGACGGACTGCTTACATGTGACACAGAGTAGACACGAATAATGAATGGTAAGCACTATTTTAAATAATGGGCAGACGAAAGGGCAAATGTACCGACAGATGGATTATGTGCGACACGCTGCCTTATTTAGCCGAACACTGGTGCCAAGTTACTTAAAAAGCTTCCAGTGTACAACAATGTCACAGAGTGGACGTGAGCATAAAGGCAAGCAGTCATTACAGACAAACGAACCAACAGACGGACAGATTTTCCTAAAATTGTGTGCAAGTTTGTTTAAAAGAAATAGCGGAACTGTTATTACAAAGAAAGAAACGAACACGTAGGCAGGCAGAAGTTTATATCTTTTAACGCGTGGCACTGACCTTGATCTTTGAACCTCTAGTATTGTTATCATCGGAATGAAAGACGGACGTGTGGAAAGTTTTATCAACGGTCAGAAGGTGCGATGATTAAGAAAACAAATGATCTGGACCCATATTTTATATATTTTTCATGTACATTTCTAGTATGCTTTTTACAAGGATCATCTTTTTTCGTCTTATCTATTTGTACTCCAGTCGGACTTATTTGTTAGAAGTCTTTTTCCTAATATCACGCCTTAATTTGGTTCAAACACTAACTTGTTTTTGGAATAGCATTTGCATTTCCATTTGAATTTTGGGTGGCATTTTCTCGACGTAGCTGTATTAAAACATACATTTGTAACAAAAGAAATTGTTAAATTTATAATCGTCAGCAAAAGAAGGAAGTTTGCCATTGGTCAAAAGTGTTGCTATAATGAAATTTTAGAGCTGGAAATAATGCAATAATATTTACATTAATACAGCCGCAAATTAAATATCAAAACGTTTTAATCATGCAAATTATACTAAATGGAATAACAAATATAATAAATATGACTAAATATTTAATTTATTTCATTGAAAATGATATTGACACTTTTAGCATTACATTAATAGTTTTATAGCCTAAACTCATATGGATATAGGACATTCGATTACTATGCGCTTTCAATATTTGCCAATGTCTGAAAATTATACACTTCTGGGACATTAATTTTGTACCGTATCTACGCCAATCATTTATTTGAAGATTGTTATTTTTTTTTAAATATTTCATTTATATAAATACTACCGAGCTTTGATATGTTAAGCAGATACTCGGTGAGATTATTTTTGTGGCGTTTGTCGTCAGAGTTAGTAGGATGAGACGGAATTTTGACTAGCACGTGAAAGCATAATAATTAGTCATTCAAAACATTTACAGAGAAGTCCACAAAACAATTTGGTAGACTTCAAAGTGAAAACAATCATAATTATTAAAAGAATCTAACGAAATAGTCTTGTTTAATTTTGTAATTGACCGATAAAATTAGTGCAAATCATAAATGAAACCAATTTTTACATCGTGCATTTTATATAATATTTTTTATGTGCAGCATTCTTTTTCTAGACTTTTAATGTTTTAACAGCCTGGAGTATTAAATAAGAATGCGGTGTACTTCTAATCTGAATCAAACGGCGGCTTTACCAAAAAAAAAACAAAAAAAAAACACGTACGTTGCACCATTAGCAGATATCGCTTCGTTTTAAAATTCAGTTTAAAGTTCTTTTGATGTATCGTAATATCGAGGAAAATAGCCAAATAAAAGTAGATTTTATCTGAAAATCTACATAAAATCAACTTGTCTTTCATTGATGCTGGAGATGAGTGAAGTAACTCAGATTAGATCAGAAGCGGTACCTTTTAAAGGACCTTTGAGTTGTACTGTAGGTGATTCTTGAAATGTTCAGATCAGAAGCGGTACATTTTGAAGGACCTTAGAGTTGTACTGTAGGTGCTTCTTGAAATGTTCAAATCAGAAGCGGTACCTTTTAAAGGACCTTTGAGTTGTACTGTAGGTGATTCTTGAAATGTTCAAATCAGAAGCGGTACCTTTTAAAGGACCTTTGAGTTGTACTGTAGGTGCTTCTTGAAATGTTCAAATCAGAAGCGGTACCTTTTGAAGGACCTTTGAGTTGTACTGTAGGTGCTTCTTGAAATGTTCAAATCAGAAGCGGTACCTTTTGAAGGACCTTAGAGTTGTACTGTAGGTGATTTTTGAAATGTTCAAATCAGAAGCGGTACCTTTTAAAGGACCTTTGAGTTGTACTGTAGGTGCTTCTTGAAATGTTCAAATCAGAAGCGGTACTTTTTAAAGGAACTTTAAGTGGTACTGTAGGTGCATCGTGAAATGTTCAAATCAGAAGTGGTACTTTTTAAAGGAACTTTAAGTTGTACTGTAGATGCTTCTTGAAATGTTCAGATTAGAAGCGGTATCTTTTAAAGGAACTTTAAGTTGTACTGTAGGTGCTTCTTGAAATGTTCAGATCAGAAGCGGTACCTTTTAAAGGAACTTTAAGTGGCACTGTAGGTGCTTCTTGAAATGTTCAAATCAGAAGCGGTACTTTTTAAAGGAACTTTAAGTGGCACTGTAGGTGCTTCTTGAAATGTTCAAATCAGAAGCGGTACTTTTTAAAGGAACTTTAAGTGATACTGTAGGTGATTCTTGAAATGTTCAAATCAGAAGCGGTACCTTTTAAAGGAACTTTAAGTGGTACTGTAGGTGCTTCTTGAAGTGTTCAAATCAGAAGCGGTACTTTTTAAAGGACTTTTAAGTTGTACTGTTGGTGCTTCTCGAAATGTTCAGATCAGAAGCGGTACTTTTTAACGGAACTTTAAGTTGTACTGTAGGTGCTTCTTGAAATGTACAGATCAGAAGCGATACATTTTAAAGGAACTTTAAGTGGTACTGTAGGTCCTTCTTGAAATAGTACCCAAAGAAGCATAACACACTGGTTCTCAGTTATGAAGATCAACGTTTGCATGTTCTTGTCCGATAAAGTATACAGAAGTGAGATATTAATTGCTTCAACTGGCAACACGTTTTGATATATAGCTGAGGGTTTTTCACAATTTGTTGTTTTTTTTTACCCTGATGATAAAAGAAACCGGTCGGTAATTATATATTCATACACCCATATTTCATATTTAGACTACTTGACCTGCACAGTTTTTACTAATATATATACAGGGCTCTACAAATTTCTTTGAAATTGAGTTGTCCAGGACAACTGACTACGACAAAATAGAGTTGTCCCAAAAACAAAGTCATATGTTCAAGTGACAAGTATAACGTTTTCGATAAGCATTATTAGCTAATTGGGCTTTTAATTTTACAAAGTCAATTTAAAAAAAGAATCAGAAACACTTTTAAAATGAAAGATTCTTTCATAGATCTTTAAAAGATACCCCAAACTTCTCATATAAATTGAGTTCACTTTAAAAGACTATGACAGACAGCAAATATGTGGACTGGTTGTTATTCAATTTATTGTTTTAAACTAATGTACTTCTGGCATCAAAATTCAGTGACTTTTTGGTGGAATGTCTGGTTACCTAGGGGATGTGTTTCCAGTTTCCCCAGAACTTTATGTGAACAAGTTACAAAGTTTTTAAGATGTAAAGTATGTTGATTTATTCTAATTCAGATTGATGCTTTCAAAAGTAAATACGACAGAAATATTCAAGTCTTAGAGAAAAAGAACATTTTTCATTGAAAAAAGAAAAAACTGGTACTTATAATAAAAGCATGACCACTTATCTTAATCAGTCAATTGACTGTTGTAAGCTGGCCTTGTAAAAAGTCTCCAAGACACTGTTTTCTATAAATAATGAAATACGACGGGGTCTCGGAAATATATGGCATACGAAATTTATCCGAGATTTTCACTCGCTGCTTCATGTTTAATGAAATAAATATTTGCTAGAATTGGTTGCGTTATTTTGTTAAGATTGTCTTAAATCTATATTATACGTGACCAAAACTAGGATACAACTAGGATACACATGGGACATACACACACAGAGTGTATGTGTGTGTGTGTGTGTGTGTGTGTGCTCTCAGATTCCTATCGTTATGGACACAAGTGTGCGATTTCAACCTTCGATGTGGACACATTTTGCGCTGTGGACACAGGAACATGGTGTCCACAAAGATCACACCTCTAGACAAGTCAAAAATGGGTTATCTACCCTTTAAACCAGGAACTACTAACCTACGTTATGGACCAGTGAAACGCACACATTGATCATAGCATTAGATGAGTAGATTTTACCTCTGGCTCACACTAAGATCCGTGCGGTAATTTGACACCACAGTGGAGCATATTTATCTGCAGAGGCAGTCTCAAGGGT
Source organism: Cyclina sinensis (assembly GCA_012932295.1). Classification (NCBI taxonomy): domain Eukaryota; kingdom Metazoa; phylum Mollusca; class Bivalvia; order Venerida; family Veneridae; genus Cyclina; species Cyclina sinensis. The sequence goes on along the minus strand of JAAONU010000004.1, from coordinate 15,692,150 downwards.
ATTTAGCAATAATTGCTGATAATGCCTGCCATTATTTTTCCGTATAAACCCTATTTGACCCCTAATTTATTGTGAAAAGCCTTCAACAGAATTATAGAGAAAAAAAATGAATGCATTGTTGAAATTTTACCTGCAGATAAAACATTGGACAAGGTAAATAGTTTAATTACTTTTTTTTTCTTATTTAATAATTTGACTATTTTCAATAGATACCAAACTTGAATTTGTTAAACAATTCTTCATGAATTCATTATTGTATAAAGATTAATATCTTGACAGTTTTATCACATTTAGTTTTAATACAACTCTGCTCTTAACTTGAATAGGGTTTTCTTTCTTTTTTTTCAGATTAAAAAAAAAGAATACATTGCAGTTAAGATGAATCAGTCTAGGTTTATATGCTCCTGTCCGTTTAAGTTTGTTATATTGAGCTATAGTGTTAAATAAAAAGATTATAAGAAATTGTATTTGTAATTGTAAGTTTCCTATTTCTTTCTAGGCATTGCTTGCACAAGTGTTTGTTAAGGAGAAATTTATCAAATGATAAACCCTTACTGTCTTTTCGGAAGGTAAACTCTATGAATTATTATCATTTTATTATTCTAAATGACACATTTTTTGAAAAGCAGATCGAAATAATAGATTCAATATATAAAATAAACATGTTAACGTTGAATTCACTTAAATTTATAACTGAACATTATCATCCTGTCCTTATAGCTTTTTTTAACATGTAAACTAATTAAGATAATATAAAGATAAGACGTTCAGACTGTTTTGATTCAAATAAAACAAATATTTATAACAGAGACTGCAAATAGATAAATGTTTTCAATCTCCTTCCTAATCATCATTCAGTTTACATGTTTTATAATTCAGTGCTGACGGGTGTGACGTAAGAATAAAAGGCACTGACCCAACATATTGTCGATCTGCAGACGGTAGAAGCATTGTAATTTTAAAGTATTATTCTGTTTTCTTTTATTTTGTTTTTCAATTTAAGGTTTGTTATATTTTATGAACATATATCACGTTTTCAGGCGTACACAAAAATGTCGAGACCACAAAAATAACTTAACTGGTATGTCTGAGAAGCTCAAAGTTACTATCCTTAGAATAGACCAAACAGTTACGTACAAGTAATTATTTGAACAGTTAGTTTTCTTGATATTTTCTCTTTCTATCAATGTATATTTGTAATGAATATAAGGATATTTGATGTTTGTTTTGAGTGAATATGGGATATGGGATATTGTTCTCAACAAAAAGTGATTCAGTTTCTGCATTTTTAAGAACTGCGCCCTGTTGGACCGTATTTGGTACAAAAACGAATATGGTACAAATGTACCATATTCGGTCGAATATGGTACAAATGTACCATATTCGGACCGAATATGGTACAATTTTCGACCGAATATGGTACAAACATTGTACCATATTCGGTTGGAATAAGTTTTTCTATGCTCGCCAAAACGTATTTGGTACATACCAAAAAAACTCATAAAATGAAAATGGCCTACGTATATGGTACATAAATTATGTATTTCTTAATAAATGAAATAGTCTGCCGATGTGTAAACTTTTTTTCAAACTCAAATACATTGTATTAACCTAATATTGGAAGTGTCATCATCATCATCATCATCATCATCATCGTCGTCGTCGTCGTCGTAACTAGCAGTAACAGAAACAGCTAACCTAACCACACTTTACATGGATTTTGCTGGTTGTGTAACTGTTTCGCCGGCTAGCTCAGTCGGTTGCGCGTCAGATTGGCACGCAGGCGGCCTGGGTTCGATTCCCGGGCGGGCCAGATACTTTCGTGGAGATTGGTCACGAAATGATTTCTACGGCCATTCTTCTCCTACCGCTGTTTCAAGTAGGGCAGTTGTCAATTACTGGCGAATGTATCTGCTTAGTACTGGTTACTAAGTACTAGTACTCTAAGACTAGAGACGTGCTTGCTCGAGGTAACTCTGTAAAAGTTTGAGGATTATCGCATTTTGGTTATGTTCATAGAGTGTGAACTTGTAAGGGTAAAGGTAGGCGAGCAAATCCATGAAGCGCGCCAGCGCTTCTTGGAAAATTTGATCGTTTAATACCCCTCGGTATTAATGCTTATATTTTAATACATTTTAATAATAATTGGTAGGTTTTGTCCAGATATGATTGCTTTAAGCAAACGTCGTTGCAGGAATGTCGACGTCGCATTCGATTGGTCGAATGACGTCGCGTCAGCCATATTAATGATTTCGTGCATTGTTTGGGTCAATCTAAAACTTCTGACAAGAAGATATTGCATGAGAAAATCCGAAAAATAAACAAGAAATTGGGCCGAAAAAATAACTAACGAAATTCATATTTCATGCATTTGCAGTTGTTTTACGATAGAATTTCTTCGATATAATTCAATATCCTTTGGTCAGTAGTTTTAGATTGACCCAAACAATTCACAAGATCATTAATAGCAATTTTCAAATTTTTAAAACTTTTTTTTTCGAAAGTGTATTTTCACCAAAATTCGATTTAAGAGATTTTGAGCTCTTTTAAATGAATATATCTCTCCAAAAATAAGGATGTTTGACTGGCTGCTTTAGACAGGTGTGACTGTATTCCTAAACATTACTTTGTAAAGTTGATTTGTCGTTCCGACGTCATATTGCTGAGAAGCCGACAAAGCTTTGAAGTTTCCGATTTTTTCTTTGATAACGTGCCGCTTTAAAAAGGCGGGAATTTTGCACACGAGTCTTACTCAGAAGTCAGTAACCATATTTGACTTGGCGGTCGGCAAGAAAAGTTGTGATTTTCGACTAGAAAGAATTGAAATCCAAACTTTCTTCAAACTTCAAAAGAATTCTTGACAGTAAGTACTGTACATAATTTTAATTTTCAGTTGTCTTAATATGCATTGATGTTTTAACATGCATTGATTTTTATGTTTTATGCCCCCCCCCCCCCCCATGCGGATGCGGACCCTTTTTGCGGACAATTCTAATTACACCTAGTTAATTATTTTCAATTGAAATACACCAAAATTGGTATTTTTGTCCTATTTATTGAATATTTACATAATATACATCTGCATACTTCTACTGTTTCATTTTTGTTAACTTTTCTTCTGAAAACAAAATGCACGAACTCCCAAGCCAAACATTGGGCAAGATTTGCCCATGAAAACAGACATTTATTTTAAAGATTCATAAATAAATTATATACCGACTGGTAAAGCTTGTCAGACGTTAGCATTTCAAATTGCAATGCTTTTTTAGTTCATTTACGTTCAAATGACTGTGTGGATTTCCATATAACCCAGAAAATAAACGCTAATCACTGTAAAATGAAAATTAAAGTAAAAAGCAGCATAAAATAAATGAAAACATACTTGAAATACTTATACTGTAATTAAAGGGTTAAGACAGAGGGCAGCTTAGACATTTTACTTACAAAAATGATTACGTATGCGGGTACATGGAATATGGCACCCGCACGATAACTCTGCGGATACAGTTACTGATACGGGTGGCTACGGATGCGGGTGCGTATGCGTGTACAAGAAATAGACGGCATTCTCTAGAGGTCTTCTACCAAGGTTGTTCGAATATTGCCCCTGGGGTTAAAATTGGCCCTGCTCTGTCGGACAGTATTTGGTACAAAACGCTTAGTTTAACTATATAATTATTATATAGAGAAATTTAAAAATATATATCTTTTTCTCTAAAACCACTTTGCCCAGAGCTTTGATATTTGTTATGTGACATTTTCTATTGAACTTTCGACTTTTGATGAATTAAACCTTGACCAAGTGACTTAATTTTGAAGCTTTTGCCTTTATTTTCCTTACAGTTATTACAGCTCAATCTGATTTTGGTGAAAAATACACTTTCGAAAAAAATTGTTTCAAAAGTCGCTATTAAAGTATTAATGATTTTGTGAATTGTTTTCGGTTAATCTAAAACTACTGACCAAAGGATATTGAATTATATCGAAGAAATTGTATCGTAAAACAACTGAAAATGCATGGAAAATGGATTTCGCGTTAGATCTACTAACGCGATATTTTCGGCCTATTCCATTCCTATTCAATAAATAGGACAAAAATACCAATTTTGGTGTATTTTAATTGAAAAATAAAAAATCTTGTTATTTTTTCGGATTGTATTTGATGTCATGCAATGTCCTCTGGTCAGTATTTTTAGATTAACCCAAACAATTCACAAAATCATTAATAGCGACTTTTGGAAACAATTTTTTTCGAAAGTGTATTTTCCACCAAAATCAGATCGAGCTCCTTTAATCTGTAGATTTGAACATTTTAAATTTTATGGAGTTTATAGGTCTTTGACCTTCGAACCCTGCCTAGTCGTGACTTCTGGTGAGCGACCTAGGCCCCCAGGGCCCCTTCTTTATATCCCTTCCATCCACGTAGCATTGGTTTCTACAGACCGTTTGTCCGTTGACCGCCATAAGTTTGCCCGCTATTTTTCCCCTGAATTTGAATTCGGTTGGATTTCAATGAAACTTTACATGAAGTACTTGCTACTTTCATTGCGCATATTGCCCGGAAGTTCGGATTGTAAATTTTAGCGGAGCTATCAGACGAGTGATTTTAGCTCAGCTCATGTCGTGAGACATTCGTTTTCGACACGCGGTGTTCAATACAAGCTCTATTAACTAATGAAGTATAAATGTATAATAACTTATTATATTATTTCAGATGAAGGAAGCAATTAGGAGAAAAAGGAAGCAATTAGGGTGCTTGCCCAGGTCGAAGTACGACATTATTGTCAGATGTTTAAACGGATCGTTCGATGTCCCTGTGAAGAAACGGACACCTGAAGAGAATAATTGTTTGGCCATGATTAGAAAACGTAAGGACTTCGAGCTTGGTGACCGGGGTTCTTTATTGTGTGGCGGAAAGCAAGTCCTTGTGAAAGAAGATCTTCCTAGATTTGTTGAGAAGATGTTCATGGAAAACAAAGGATGTGGAGCAAGGGTTATTTACAACAAACTGAAAGTAAATTACACGGGGTTCTCGGAACAAGCTATCCTTGAAATACTGTACAATAGCAAGTATTACCATGAGAAGTATCCGAGATTTACAAACAAGCCAACGCCAAAGACAATTACAGAAGAGGAACCAGGCAAAAGATGGCAGATTGACATAATTAACATGAAAAATCAAAGTGTTAGCTACAAGGGGTCCACATACAGTTATATTCTACAAGTCGTGGACGTTTATTCTAGGTACGTTATGCCAAAACCCCTGAAAACGAAGAGTTCGCGTGAAGTTGCAAAGGCATTAGAGGACGTGTTGATGGTTAACCTTGCCCCTGACATCATCCAATGTGACAACGGACTGGAATTTAAAGGCCCTAGTATGAAACTTTTGTTGAACAAGTACAACATCAAAATGATCAATAGTAGGCCGTATCATCCTCAATCACAGGGCAAGTGTGAAAGGTCAAACAGTGTTATAAAGGCCAAGATTCTATTTGCAACAAAAAGTAAACGTGGATTTAACTGGGTCGAAGGGCTTCAAGATTTAGCCTATGCCATAAACACAAGTTTCAAACGAGTTCTTGGGGGTCTCACGCCCTTTGAAGCCTACTACGGAAGAAGTCATGTTTTTACCAAAGAACGTCATAGTTCTCGTGAAATAAAGAAAACCATACGGCGAGCAAATAAAAAGGCTTACAGGTCGCTGTTGAAAAACGCAACTTCCCCAAGCAAGTACAAAGTAGGAGAGACAGTATTAATTCGCTATCCCTTTCGAAAATCCAGGGTGCCAACCAAAAGATATGTTATCGAAGGCAAGGTAGAAAAAGTAAAACGAAATGGTGTTTATATCGTGTCATTTCAAGTACCGAACAAACCCGAACTTGGATTCGTAAGCAAATCGGTTGGGGTTGAAAACATGACTAGCCTAACTGTTGCGTTAGAGAAACAACGAAAAATTAAAAAACATTCATTAAAACAGAACCGCTCAGAGAAACAAAATCACAGAACTAAGTACTATCATGTTTTAACACACCATGAAAATCTGCAGTTGTTGGATGGGGTGAATATTGCCATGGACCCAAATCCGGATGGAAATTGTCAATTTGCTGCTATATCGCATCAACTTGGTAAAATTGGTATATACAAAGACGTAGATGCTTTACGTAAGGAAGCAGTCCATCACATTGTAGAAAACAGATATTTCTATGAAACTTTTGTCTATGATGAAACATTTGATGAATACGTTAAGAATATGTCTAAGAATGGGACATACGGCGACAACCTCACGCTCATTGCACTTATGAGAGAATATAATTTGCAGTGCCTGGTAGTTTCTACCCGAGGACTAGAACACTCATCAATTGTGTCAGCAGATGGAAAGTTCGATGGTGATGTTGGAACAATTGCATTGGGGTATTTCCCAGAAGGATTTGGCATGCATTACGTTAGTATCCGTATCAATCAACGCGTGTACAAGGACATAATATCACGCTTAGAACAGTCGTATGACAACGGTGACTCTGGCGACAGCGCTGCGTCTGGCGACAACGCTGCGTCTGGCGACAACGGTGACTCTGGCGACAACGGTGCTTCCGGCGACACCGCTGCGTCTGGCGACAACACTGCATCTGGCGACAACGATGACTCTGGCGACAACGATGACTCTGGCGACAACGCTGCGTCTGGCGACAACGGTGACTCTTGCGACAACGGTGACTCCGGCGACAACGGTGACTCTGGCGACAACGGTGACTCCGGCGACAACGGTGACTCCGGCGACAACGGTGACTCTGGCGACAACGGTGACTCCGGCGACAACGGTGACTCTGGCGACAACGGTGACTCCGGCGACAACGGTGACTCCGGCGACAACGGTGACTCTGGCGACAACGGTGACTCCGGCGACAACGGTGACTCTGGCGACAACGGTGACGTCTCTGTGTGTTCAGCCCTGAAAGAGCTTCAAGATATGATAAACAATAGGAGGGCACAGAGGCGAACGACTTTTCCATTTCTGATGTTACCACTTCACATTCAAGTTGAAATTTTTAAGTTCTGCATACAATCAAACCCGTCAATCCAGTTTGTGTTGGCGAAGGTCGGCAAACCCTTTAGAGATTTAATAAGGTCAATGAGTTTGCAAACACCTAGAATTTACATTCGGCCGGATATTGGACTAGATACTAGTAACAGAAATCCTGTTAGCGTTCGTTTCCTATTAACAAGAGCGGGCAGAAACAGCGGTCTTATTTCGGCAATAAAAGAAATCATCAAGGGGCCAAAATGGGCAAACGCATGGCTGCGTTTGCGTGTTAGTGGAATCAGTTGGTATGATATCATAGATGTCATGTACAGACATTACAGGTGAAATATACATGTATATCGGTGTTTGGAAACCTGTTATGTTATTTTTGTGATTGATGATTATGTTCTTCTACCGGAAATTTGTTGTCATTTGCTCATTTAATGGTAACTTTTTACGAAGCACATTTGGGATATTTTGGCTGCTACTAAAATTAATGTATATATGTATATTATGTCTGGTCAAAATGCTACAGTTGGATTAAAATTTAAATGCTGTTCTATGTTCTTCAATATTACTTTGAAAAATCCTGTCAGTATACCAATAAATGAAAAAAGTACAAGTTTGTTGAATCTCTTGAATGAAACAAATTATAAAATACAAAATGTAAAATGAATATGTGATGATGATGATGACAAAACATTTGTGATGATGATGATGGTAAAAAAATTGTGATGATGATGGTGGTGGTGATGATGATGACAGTGGTTATGATGATTGGGGTTTGATGATTGTGGTGATGATGATGATGATGATAATGATGATGATGATGATGATAACAAACGTTTTGGGATGATGATGACAGCGATGTTTATCGGACGATGATGATGGTTATAATGATGATGATAAGATTTTAGATGATGGTGACGGCGATGTTTATCGGCCGACGATAATGATAATGATGATGATGATAACAAAATATTTGTGATGATGATGATGGCGATGTTTATTGGCCGATGATGATGATGATATTCTCATCGTCGTCATCATCATCACAACATCCTCATTATCGACCGAAAACATCGCTGTCATTATCATCACAAAAAAAACTTTTGTGATCACCATTACGATCATGATAATGGATATGATGATGTTGGTTTTGATGGTGATGATGATGGTGGTGTTGGTGAAGATAACAACGATGATGATCATTGGGGTGTTGATAATTGATGTGATGATGATGATGATGATGATGATGATGATAACAAACGTATTTTGATGATTATGACAGCGATGTTTATCGGTCGATGATGATGATTATAATGATGATGATTATGATGACAAATGTGTTTTGATGATGCTGACGGCGATTTTTATCGGTAGATTATGATGATGATGATGAGTGTGTACCATATTCGGAACGAATGTGGTACATTTTTCATCCGAATATGGTACAAGTTTGTACCATATTTGGTCAGGCATTTTACCCCAAAACTGCAGATACGTATATGGTACAATTAGACAGTTGTACCATATTCGGCCGAATATGGTACAAATTTGTACCATATTCGTTTTTGTACCAAATACGGTCCGACAGCGCCCACTGACGATATTTACGAAACTAGGTTTGATTTGGCAGAAGGGCTGTAAGAGAAGCTATATATCTCTCATTGTGAAAAAAATCTATATTTGCACGATGTGAATAATAAAATGATCAAGATAGCTCACCTTTTTCAGTATTTCTTAAGTAAAAAAATATGAAAGTAAATAAGTAAGAAAAGATTTATGTATATTATTATGCATGTATCAGAGGTAAAAGTCAAGTTACTGGCCTTTTATTTATAGTGAAACAAAAAATTAAAATGTATTGCATTGTTAAAGATATCCCTCTTATTCTATGGACATTTTGTAACAATGTTCAAGTTGCTTGATTCAACGCGAGACTCTAACACATAAGTGTTCATTTATCTATCTTATCATTTTACGCTGGAGAGGTGTCTTTGAATAGGATATTGACATACATATAAGAAAAAAACGTATGACAGGTTCAGTGTACGCAGAACAGAATAAAACTGGAGGAGGAGGCACGGCAATACATTTTGGTACAAAATAATCCAGTCATAGTCATATGTGTTATTTGTAAACAATAAAAAATACATAGTCCCTAGTGTATGCACATCACTATTTTTTATCATGTTGCTCGAGCTAGGTCAGAAATGATTAATTTTGATGGGATGGATTGTTCTTATTGTGTTGCAGTTTTTAACTGAGTTGTCTTGCTGAACAAAATTAAGTTAATTACTATTAAATGACAATGCCACAAGAAAACGTTCTCATCCTATCCTAAAGTATTTGATCATTTATTAAATTTTGAACGATGAGCATCTTATACAATATATTCTTTTCTTTGCCACCAAGCGCAGGAGTGTAGTGAATTGGAGGGAAATGGAAAAAAGTTTTTAATCAGATGTCTGCATCCTAGACTTGTATATTATAAGGAATATTTTTATATCACCTTCAAATCTTGCAGGTCGAGTTTACGACAAAAGTGATCTGAAATAGAAAATTCATTGCGGAAATTTATTGTATTAAAAGCTGACGAAAATACCAAATACACATATTTCTTTGGCTTCAATGTGTAAAATACTGGTTTGTAAAATATCCTCGAATGGAACGTCCATTCTCTTTCCTCAAAAAGAAAATTGTCTCTCCTCAAACAAGTACTGATTAAAATATGTTTTTCACTGCTTCGTTATTTTGGACATATTTTATTGTACAATTTTATTGATTGATAAATAGTGAAAAGAAAAAGAAAATATAATGTAGAGATAGTACATACCCTGTGTAAAAAATTAACATGTCATTGTGTGAGAATTGTATTTCTGTGTTCTGTACCCAAGTATATCTGGAAGGCACATAGATTGTGTACAATATATTTGCAATGTTAATTTCTGTCCTCCCCAACAGATTCTCTATTACATGGAAGCATTTTAAATATACGATTTGGTTAAATCTGCGTCTTGTTATACAACATGAACAGCTAAAAACGGCTTTACAGCACATCTTTGCCATAAGCATAGATTTACTTTTTGTATTTGTTTATTTGTTTTTTATCATTCTTGTAGCATTGTATGTCACGAAAGAACCAGGATTCCATCAGCCATCTCTAGGACTGCTTGTAAATCATACAGACACAAACGTGAGAGAAATTCTAGAATGACATTTTTTATGTGGAAGATGTTCTCCATCTTGCCTCGTTTGTGATCAGGTTAGTTGTAACGAGTTTTGCTCAACGTAAATGTATTTATAATTGATGTCCAGGTCAACAACATATTGCAGTTGTTTAACCTTTCATTATTATGTAATTTTCAAATATAAATAACACTTTCTGAAATTATGAATTTAATTCAGTAAAATCGCTTACTGTTTTAAACCCAGTATGTAAGAAATAGCAACGATATGAACTACACAATCGATCCAAACATATTTGCATTACTTCAGATAAAAAATGAGAAAACATAAATATGATCATAAACTGTTTCTGTTTACTCATTCTTTTTACTCACTCTACATTGTGGACACCATGTCAGTGCTCATTCAATTCAGTCAATATGCATTGTGGACACCGAGTTAGTGTTCAATACATGCATTCATCTTTCACTCTCACAATCAATGCTCCCTGCATTGTGGACAAATAAGTCAGAGCTCACTCAATACACACATCCTGCATTGTGGACACCATGTCCACACAAATGTCAGTGCTCATTTGGTTCATTCAATCTGCATTGAGGACGAGTAAGTGCTCAATAAATGCATTCATCTTCCACTCTGAAATTTAGTCAATGCCTAATAAAGTATTAAAATAATCTGCATAGTGGACTGTATGTCTTTGGTCTCTCATTTAATTTGATCTGCATTTCTTACATCAATTCAGTTTTCACTAAATTAATTCAATCTACACTGTGGACACCAAGTCAGTGTTCACTAAATTCACTGAATCTGCATTTTTGAAATATCACTACAATCTCTCATTATGAGCACACTGCATTGTGGATACGAAATCGCTGTTCACTAAATCCATTTGATCTGCGTTAATGAAAAAAAGATATTTACTAATTAATTTCACACGAAGTTGGTGTTTGACCAATTCATTCAGTTTGATTTATTGAAACTATGTCGGTGCTTACTGTATATTTAATGAATTATTCATTGTGGTCACTAAATGCTTACTTAATAATTCGTTCTATATTGTTGACGCCAATTCAGCATTCACTCAATATGCTCAACATGCCTTGCAGGCATCAATCAGTGCTGACTGATTTATCCAGTCTGCACTGTAAAGAAAATCACTGCTCAACCAGTTAATTCGAAGTCAATTGTGAAAGGAAGTCAGTACTCAGTTATTTCATTCGATATTTATTATGGATACACAAGGCCAGTGACCCATCAATTCGTTTGATGAGCATTATCGAAACTAAGCCAGTTTAGTATACTCGATACATCCATTTTTCATAGTTTAAGGTAGATAAATGTTCAAACAATTAACTCATTATTCCTTGTAGAAACAGAGTCACTGCTCACTTTATTCTTTTTATCTGCATTGTTGACACCAAGTCAGTCTCCTCTCGATCAATATGTTTTCTGCAAATTTATTCAGTCAGCAATGTTGAAACCAAATTAGTTCTTTATCAATTTATTCAGTTAGGAAACTTGTCTACATGGTTCATACAAATCAGAAAAAATAATTCCTTCAATCTAAGTAACATATAGCAAGTCAAGTTTCTATCAATCAATGCACCATGCATTGTGGACACTAAGTCAGAGCTCACTCAATACACACATTCTGCATTGTTGACACATAGTCAGTGCTTATTTGATTCATTCAGTCTACATTGAGGACACCGAGTTAGTGTTCAATAAATTCATTCATCTTTCACTTTGGAAATTAAGTCAATGCCTAAAAAAGTATTAAGACAATCTGCATAGTTGACTGTATGTCAGTGGTCTCTCATTTAATTCGATCTGCATTTCTGACATCAATTCAGTTTTTACTATTTTAATTCAACCTACACTGTGGACACCAAGTCAGTGTATACTCGATCAATCTGTGTTCTGTAGATTTATTCAGTCAGCAACGTTGAAACCTAGTTAGTTCTTTGTCATTTTTTTCAGCTAAGAAACTTGTCTATTGATTGATAAAAATCAGTAAAAATCAATTCTTTCAATCTAAATAACATAAAGCAAGTCAAGTTTCTCTCAATCAATGCACTCTGCATTGTGGACACTAAGCAAGAGCTCACTCAATACACACATTCTGCATTGTGGACACCATGTCAATGCTCATTCAATTCAGTCAATATGCATTGTGGACACCGAGTTAGTGTTTAAGGTAGCGCACCTGTAATGAGCACCTTTCCAGATGTTATCTTACATTTTATTTTCATAATCTGCATCATTTCACTGATCTACCTGCAAATTTTTAGGTTGGCTTTCCATACTTTTTAGAGAAATAAACGACTTTTTTCGAAACAACCCCACAGCTCGTCTTTTGTTCAGTTTATTTGACACCCTTGGGTATAACAAAGTCCCATATTTCACCCAAATTTCCAAATACCTATACAATACTGGTTTCTACAGATGCAGTAAAGGTGTCAAAACTTGAAAACAGAGAAAATAAATTTTTCTTTGTTGACAACAACCTTCCATAACCTGTTAATCTGTGGAAGAGTGCAAAAAATCCAAATGGTCTGAGCAGTGTAAAAATTGGTTTGAGAGAAAACAAAGAGTCAGAAAATTAAAAATATGATTATTAGTTTAATATTTAGGACATATTTTTAACAGATAAACTATATCCAGCTTAAATACAGAAGATAAAAATATTTTACCATGTAGTCTTTGGAAAATTTACGTAAATGTAACATGTATGACTCATATTTTAAACAGTTTTTTTCTCCTTATTTTAGCCATTATTTTGTTACAAGTTTAAAAACTGAAGGATTCACTTACCAATTTTAAAACATTTAATGTTTAAATGACTGGTATGAATGTAAGAAGTATAATTTAGCTATAAAGAGTAATACAGTTTGAAACTGCTAATATTACTGAATGCAACTAGAGGCTAAAATTGACAGATGTTGTGTTGAAATTTAGTGCACACTTTCATTTTCAAAGTTCCAAGTCAAAGAAAAATCTATGATAAACATTGCAATAGGTTACAGACTGTATTGAGAGGTCTCCTTACATAATAAAGATACAATATTATGGGGTTATTATACACTGTTGAGTACAATACAGAATTCTATTGGACGAAGCACAGCTGTAAAACCTATACTGGACGAGATGCTAGCCGAGTCCAATAGGTTTTGTAGTCATGTATGAGTCCAAGTGAATCAGTATTACGCTCAACAATGTATCACAAACTCTTTCACACCACCATTTTTCAAGCAGAAAACACATTAAAGAAAAAACTCTCACAGTCAAGGTAATAAGGCACTTTGGGATACCGAACTTTAAAAAGTGTCTCGAATTTGCTAAAGAGGTAACTGATACAATAGCAACAGGCAGAGTTTCTTTGAGTACAATATGGATTTGATATGGATATTTTGGATTCGGAAAATGAAAACGAGGCTTGAATGAGTACAATACAGATTGATATGGATTTTTTGGACTCGGAAAATGAAAACGAGACTAACTGATAAGATTAGATCCAATAATGATTACACTAGTTGATCACATGGTACAAGCTGGAAGACCAATTTCATTTGTTACATTTTATAAGGTGTAAAATAATACTATTTAATATCAATAACTTTCTTTCTGTAAATTTGGAAATGGGTAAAGTACTCGTACTTATAAATATCAAGGTTAATCAAGTATCTAAAGAATCAATGACTGTCTTTCTTTTTTTATGTTCCTTGTCACTTCCAGCATTCTCAGTATAATTATGATCATGAGAAATGTGTTTCCTCTTATGGTCATTCCGTATCCGTCTGGAAAACGACCCTTTTGTCGCGATTCATTTTCCTGTTTACTCGCGAAAACCGGTAATTCGTGCCTATTTTCGATTTTGAAGGCAAGACACCTTTACATCCGGTTGCATTTATTTTCATATTTTATTGATATTTTATGATAAAACTAAGAATTTACCGTGGAAATGTTATGATATGAAGGAATTTGGTAAGAAATATAAAAAAAATATTTTCAGAGTTAAAAACTGAAATTATCTAAAACACTCTTCCGAACACAGCCGACATTTATCGATCTTTACCGATCTTCGAAGAAATGGCGGGAGTTTTTTACAGTCGCTCTACCTTAATACATGCATTCATCTTTCACACTCACAATCAATGCTCCCTGCATTGTGGACAAATAAGTCAGAGCTCACTCAATACTCACACCATGTCCACACAAATGTAAGTGCTCATTTGGTTCATTCAATCTGCATTGAGGACGAGTAAGTGCTCAATAAATGCATTCATCTTCCACTCTGGAAATTTAGTCAATGCCTAATAAAGTATTAAAATAATCTGCATAGTGGACTGTATGTCATTGGTCTCTCATTTAATTTGATCTGCATTTCTAAAATCAATTTAGTTTTCACTAAATTAATTCAATCTACACTGTGGACACCAAGTCAGTGTTCACTAAATTCACTGAATCTGCATTTTTGAAATATCACTACAATCTCTCATTATGAGCACACTGCATTGTTGACACGAAATCGCTGTTCACTAAATCCATTTGATCTGCGTTAATGGAAAAAAGATATTTACTAATTAATTTCACACGAAGTCGGTGATCGACCAATTCATTCAGTTTGAATTATTGAAACTAGTTCGGTGCTAACTTTATATTTAATTCATTATTCATTGTTGTCACTAAATGCTTACTTAATAATTCGTTCTACATTGTTGACACCAATTCAGCATTCACTCAATATGCTCAACATGCCTTGCAGGCATCAATCAGTGCTGACTGATTTATCCAGTCTGCACTGTAAAGAAAATCACTGCTCAACCAGTTAATTCGAAGTCAATTGTGAATGGAAGTCAGTACTCAGTTATTTCATTCGATATTTATTATGGATACACAAGGCCAGTGATCCATCAATTCGTTTGTTGAGCATTATCGAAACTAAGCCAGTTTAGTCTACTCGATACATCCATTTTTCATAGTTTAAGGTAGATAAATGTTCAAACAATTAACTCATTATTCCTTGTGGAAACAGAGTCACTGCTCACTTATTCTTTTTATCTGCATTGTGGACACCAAGTCAGTCTCCTCTCGATCAATCTGTGTTCTGTAAATTTATTCAGTCAGCAATGTTGAAACCAAATTAGTTCTTTGTCAATTTATTCAGTTAAGAAACTTGTCTACATGGTTCATTCAAATCAGAAAAATTAATTCCTTCAATCTAGGTAACATATAGAAAGTCAAGTTTCTATCAATCAATGCGCCATGCATTGTGGACACTAAGTCAGAGCTCACTCAATACACACATTCTGCATTGTGGACACATAGTCAGTGCTTATTTGATTCATTCAGTCTGCATTGAGGACACCGAGTTAGTGTTCAATAAATGCATTCATCTTTCACTTTGGAAATTAAGTCAATGCCTAAAAAAGTATTAAGATAATCTGCATAGTTGACTGTATGTCAGTGGTCTCTCATTTAATTCGATCTGCATTTCTGACATCGATTCAGTTTTTACTATATTAATTCAACCTACACTGTGGACACCAAGTCAGTGTTCACTCGATCAATCTGTGTTCTGTAGATTTATTCAGTCAGCAATGTTGAAACCTAATTAGTTCTTTGTCATTTTTTTTTCAGCTAAGAAACTTGTCTATTGATTGATAAAAATCAGTAAAAATCAATTCTTTCAATCTAAATAACATAAAGCAAGTCAAGTTTCTCTCAATCAATGCACTCTGCATTGTGGACACTAAGCAAGAGCTCACTCAATACACACATTCTGCATTGTGGACACCATGTCAATGCTCATTCAATTCAGTCAATATGCATTGTGGACACCGAGTTAGTGTTCAATACATGCATTCATCTTTCACTCTCACAATCAATGCTCCCTGCATTGTGGTCAAATAAGTCAGAGCTCACTCAATACACACATTCTGCATTGTGGACACCATCTCAATGCTCATTTGATTCAGTTAATCTGCATTGTGGCCACCAAAACAAACAACTCAGAATGTATTGTTTACAGCAAGGAATGCATGAAAGACACTCAGTATATACTATCTGGGTACACAACTTGATTGTGTCTGTTGATGTAGGCCGATAAAGATACAGAAAGCTTTCGTGTCTAGTCAGAGTTCACAATGTGAATTTTACGGGCATTGTGACCATGAAGTCATATTTCATTAACAAAAAACGATTGTTATTTCAGACATATACAGGCAGAAAAAGAACTCATGTATGATAACGGTGTGAGAGATCTTCCATGGGCAACTTAACCGCGTATTGCAAAAGATAAAACGTGACTTGAACCATTTAGCTGAATGTTGTGAAAAGGTTGGGATAGGTCGTGCCAGTCAATATTTGTTACCTCGAGCCTCTTGAATGGAGAATATTATAGGACATATCTGCTATACCACACCAAGTGCACAGACTTTTCAAATGTTCCTGATAACTGGAACTGTTAGTTACAGTCATGAATGTGGATAAGGCGTACAATATGTATATGATATTACAAAACATATTTATTGTCTTATTATAAATTTAACTGGTGTTCTGTATAGTGTTACTTCAGATTTGTCTTGTGACAAAAATAATAATGGTCATCCACTTTAGCCTCCTACTAAATGCATGACAGTCCCCATGTGAAAGAAACAAATACGAGAAAAAAACCATCAGGGTCATAACACCGGCATTTCTTGAAACACAAAGCAGGTACATATATAAGGTGTACATTTACACGTCGGATTTCTGGATTACACCGACAGTAATAACTTCAATAGATTATAACCAGTTTAAACACCTAAATCATGAAAGGAAGACTCAAAGATATAGTAATATCTGTTTCTAACTGCTGTGACATTCAAACTTAAAACAGGTTGAGAATTAAGTCATATTCATTACTTGTATTTCGTGGCTACTTGTAAAGTTAATGCATAAGTATTTATATAAAACAAATCGTAAGATTGTGTTCATTTTTTCATTTTGTTTGTACTTTTAATAAAGTTAAATGACTTTAAAACATTAATTTTATATTTATTAGCATCCCCCCCCCCCCGAAAAAGGGTAAGAAAATCAAGACCATCCCATGGACGGAGGAACAGTTAGCGGCAATGTACAGAGCGTTTACAAAAAACTTGCGACATGCGAGGGTTCCGAACAAGGAAGAATGCGAAAGAGCCAGAAAAAGTTAGCACGTGTTGATGACTCAGGACTGAAAAAACAACAACGTTCATGTACATCACTTAATTTAAAGACTGAACAAAAAATAAGATCAGTCTGTGACAAAGGAGCGTGCAGTGAATGTTCACTGATATATAATAAACGGCTAGAAGTCATTCTGTTGTCGTTATTTTGTGAAAACCTATACCTGTTGTAAAAGTATTTAGTATCTCAAGTCCATCTGCAAGGATTTTCTGTCAGAATAAGGTATACAAACCAGTTATGGTTAACTTTTTACTGTTGAATGTATATCATCATACTTTCAAAAAATTAAACAATATAACATTCTGTACGTTTATGTTGATTTCTGTCTTCACTATCTAATGCGTGATATAGATTTTACAAGTTCAGTCTTAGTCATATTACCTCTCACTTTCTTTGCAACAAGTTTTATTGTGTTATGGCGTACTATCGAATAAACAAATTAGAGCGCTGGCTGCATTGTTTTGAAAAAGAAAAGACGGTGTGCAGCAACTAGAAGGCGACAAAGAGATAGTACATGTAAAATTGATTGCTGCGTATCAACTATTTAATTGGTATTCATTCTTTTTTTCAAAATAACAATAATGATAAAGCGAATGTTAAATATGTTAACTAAACTGCTTATTTGTAAGTTTGCTATATTCTCATACACAAACTTTACATCGCATTTTGCTGAATTGTGCAGTGTACTATTATTGATTCAGATGAGATGTATTTTTCCACTTCTTTATTTTTTAAATAAGGGTTCTCACCTCTGAGACTACTTAAAAAAATGGACACTCACACATAATACAGTAATGGTCTTGTGGACACCTACCATATAAGGGCGGTGTCCACAATGTCTAATTAGTGTCCATAATGTAGGTTATCCCTTTCTTGTTTATATTTGATATTTACAACAAATCATCGAGTGAGTAGCCTACATAATAATAAAATATAGAAAATTGATTACTTTCAGTAATATTATACCACTAGAAAGCAAAGTGTCCACAAGAAAGGTTAGAAATGCAGTGTCCACAATGTGGGCATTATGAGTATGTGTGTGCGCGCGTGTGCGTGTGTGTGTGTGTGTGTGTGTGTTCAAATGCTACGTTTTGGTTTACGAGAATTGAGACTTCATGAGTTACAATGCTGATTAGTAGTCATAAACATTATCATTGCTTGAATTCATTATGTTGAAACTTAATTACCTCTAGTGTTTTCCTTTCAAAATCATTAACTTCATTGAATAAATACAACGAAGAAAATAATTTGAATGACAGGTCGTTGAATTATTTAGTGAGCAAAATGTGGCAGAATGAGGGTCATTCCTGATAACAAATTATCTCCCTTACTCAGATAACATCAAAGGTAGATTAAATTAGCACATTGGTCCTTTCAGTTGGAATCCTCTGACTTTATCCTTGTTTTTTAACTGTTATAGTCTTGACTTTTAGTTGTGAAAATTGTCACTTATGTATTAAATAAAAAGTTAGGATTATCAAAAAACAAAGTTAATGGTGTTAACAAAACATGTTGCAAAACGTAATGTGTAATGTTGCAAATAATTAGGCTTAATTATCGCCATACTAAAAGAGAAAATAGCGATAAAAGCAGGGTTGATAATCCATTAATGTCCCCCATTAACATATTTTTGATAACAGATTGTTTAATCTGCAGCTATTCAGCTTATATTAACGATAAAAAAGTGACATTATTGAATAAATAATGATATATATTCTAAAATTAAATAGAAAATGACTAAATTAATATTTTCTTCACAACAGAAATGTTTAAATAGGAAATATCTTTTCCTTTCACGGTTTAAAGTTTGCATTTGATTATTGAATGATTATCGATATTTGTTGCGTGTGAAGCGACAGACGGTCCCAATATGATTGGTGTCGTTTGACACTGCATATCTACGCAAGACTTATCCGTTTTGAGCATTAAATAATGATTTAATCGTTAGAAGCGCATTTTCGGAGGGAGTTTATGTCTTGGATATTAAGGAAAAGTAAGCTATCTAATACTTTTAGATTCCTATGTCCGTCTAACGTATAAAAAGTGCGATTTTAAACTTTATTCATAAAATATACATATGACAATAAAAATACAAAAACAAAATAATATCATGGTATACAAAAGCGTCCTTGAAACTAATTTTAAAAATAGTGCAATGACATCTTAAGGTAATAACTAATATTTTATATTTAACATAAATGCTCACACTCTTAGATGTTTTAAAATAGTTATAATTTTAATAATTTTTATAATTCATAGATTCTAGATTAACACGTGTAAACTCGTGAAAAATTAAGGGGAATAGCGAATGTTGAAAACACAGACAAGCAGCTGCTTATAAAATATAAATAAAATCTGAAACAAATGTTTACTGTAAAACATACAGTCAGGCGCCTGTCCTTGAAGGTAAGTTTGATCGTTTCAGAAACATGTTTTTTCTCATAAGATGTTGCTTTAGCCCTAGGTTTCCGACTTACAGTATCATAAATAATATCATAATGACAACAAAATACAAAATTAATGTACTTTTAAACACATTCAAATGATGAAAAAATCTCAATTTTCAGATGAAAGATATACCGTTATAGTGTGCTTAACTGAAGAATTGTTTTCAGTGCTAAGAGTGTTCAGTACCGAAGTGGCGGACGGGTCACCTGACTACGTAAAGGCAGCGGTCATTTATCATTTCTCGAATCGTCTAGAGAGTGAGGTAGGAGAGCCATCCTCACTTCCCCTTACAGATATTATAGACCTTAAACCATGTTATTGTGAGCAAGTATTTTTAAGGAAATTTAATGTTATTAATTACAATACAGATACATGTAAATACTTTTCCGGTTTTTCAAATAGGCATTTCCTTTTTTTCTAATTTTCTACCTGGGATTTATGTTTTAGCTCAAAAAGCTTACTGTCTATAGTATAAAATATCGTACTTTTAATTAATAAAATCTCAAAAAATAATTATGATTCTGTGTTAACACAAACATTATAATAATATCTATCACTTTTAAATATTATACAAAAGGCTTTAGGTGCAAACCACTTGGGTTAAATAAAGGTCAGTTGTGATTAATCTTATACTGGAGCCATATCATTTTTGGATCATATAGGTATCTATAGTGCATATCATGTACAGAATTATTTTGGAAAAAAAGTAAGTATCTGCTAAATTTCCTAATTTATATTTCTGTTAAGAATTTGGAAATTGTCCAGCTTTTTGCATGGCCTTATAACTTGATCTACAACCTTTCTTATTTTTATTTATTACTATAAGGCTTCAAGGTATATACATATCAACGGGAAAGCTTACGTCGAAGTTTCAGATATATCTCTCAACATTTTAATTTTGAGGTTTTTTCCGGAAGCTGAATCTTCAGCAAGCGAAAGTCATTTTTTGTTTATCCGGAAGCCCTTCTTTCAGCAGTGAATACAGATTTTCATATGAATACTTAAAACTAATTTGGAATGAATTCAGTGTTTGTGTATAGGTGTATATATTTTCATAAAAAAGTCCGAAACATACATTTAAAATCAATTACTACAAGAAATGAAATATGTTCATAGACTTACCAAGTTTGCATTCAGTTAAAAATCTTTTTTGTGACGACACACGTGTAGTGCTTTTCTATTCTTCGGCCATAAATGTGGCTAAAATTGTTATTGGAATTCTGTGAAGAAAAAACACTATGTATAAAGATTAATTTAAGATGATTGAAAGAATAAAATTGTAAAAAACAATTTATTTTTAATTGAGAAAAAACAATTTTATGACCTTTATTGATATGTCGAAAAAAAACATGTCTTTTAGAGGTTATTGTTTATTTACAGTAGTATTACAGGAACAGAAACTTTGCTTTCCCGCCCGATAGGCTTTGCCTATTTTCATATTATACTTGATTTTTTCAGATAAATATTGGGTGTTGTTTTCTGCAAGAAATTTATTTACAATACCCCTGTATTCTAAAAAAAAAACAGAAATCAGTATCAGTATAGAACTCACCACCTTGATTAGGGAATCAAAATTTTACCTGAAATCCATCTATTCCAACAAATACTAGAGTTTCTGGATAATCCATGAATTAACAGATTAACACTTTTTTATTTCAAGTTTAAGGAAAGTGCATAGTAACTGTAACTGTATCTTTCCATAAGGGATAATATTCAAATGTACTTTTGTTTTGATATATTGATATAATCTATTCCAATTCCGTATATTTTATTTACATAGATGCAAAGTTTGTATAAAATAATTATGACTATATAATTATTTGAGTAACTAAATTTTTTAGGCCGTGTCGCCGTTAGACAACTTATAAAACATTTGAAATCTATCATTTTAATCCTCCAAACATATTCTTTAGATATTATATTTCTTTTGTCTTTGTCTCTATCATCATTTCAACGGAACTTATAAAACTGTTATGTATTGTATTTATTTTAGTCAAATAACGATTTGGTATACTCAAAATTCTGTTATTTTCGTGTGCAAGATCAAGTGATTTTATGACTACTAATTTGCCTTTGTGGAAAGTACTCTTGTAGACCAATTTGCAAATAGCTCTTTTTTTTCTTTAATTTTGGAGTCATAATTCATATCTATAATTTGAGTAAGATAGTTGAAAATTTAACTCCAACCACTATGAAAACTTCCTTGTTATTAATAACCTGACACTGACCTTACAAATCTTATCAATGAAAGATCAGTGACTAAAAGTTATGAATTGGGCGGTCAGCATCGTTCAGCTCTTCATATATCCGTGCCATTTGATTACCGTCTGTGTGGAACTATTTTGTATTGCGTAGTAGATTACCAGAAGCGTTGTCAGGTCGGCAACTTCCGTTTTTAGAGATTCTGAAAAAAACGGTACTTGTATTCACTTCTAACGCATACAGAAGGCCAATATCGAGCTGAATATTCTGCGAGATTTAAATACACACAGGATTATTTCCAAATGACCAAGGACAATTCAACACGATCCGCACATGCTAATTTGTGTTCATGATTTCGTCAGTATATGAACAGAATCACGTCTTTGCTTAAGATTCGTTTGAAATTCAATAACACTTCTATTTCATAATTACAGATGTGTTACACTTGTACAACTCGTTTTGTAATACATTTTCAAAATGTTATAAAATCGTAAAGTGAAGTAGGCACATATACGGAGAGATTTTAATCAATATACAAAGTTCCAATACTAACAAATACAATTCATCTCGATCTGGACGTGCAATTTATGTCCGTGATCCTATAAATTTATGAAAAGAATCACACCTTTCCTGTAATCAGTTTGACATTTTTTACAATTCTTAATATTACAAATGTGGTTGCACTTTAACAATTCAATCTGTAATAAAATTTCAAAATGTAATAAAACCTTGAAGTTTAGAAAATTCATATATGTAGAGTTTTAATGAATACACTGCGGGCAACAAATGACCTTGGACAATCAAGTTCGATGAGCTAATTTATGTCTGTACATCCGTTGCAACATGTCAGTTTGACATATTAAAACAATTTTTGTTATTACAAATATGGTTGTACCTTTACATCCCGTTTTGTTATAAAATTTCAAAATGTAATGAAGCCTTTCAATTAAAAAGGTACATATATGTAGAGTTTCAATCAATAAACACACAAATGTCTCAGGACAATTTAGCCTTATGAGCACGTCCTTATCTATATCTGTAAACCTATTTTTTATGTATAGAAATACCTTTTTGCGAAAACTCTGTTTGATTTTTATGCTCCCGAAAGGAGGCATATAGTTTTTGAACCGTCAGTCCGTCCGAAAACTTTAACATTGGCCATAACTTCCTTATTAGTAAATGGATTTACTTCATACTTGGACACAACACTCCTTTGGAAAAGACTTACTCACTGATCTATAATTTGTTTGACCTTGACTCCTGAATGACATTCACCTTCGACATCCAATTGTCAGAAAAGTTTAACATTGGCCATAACGTCCACATTAGTAAGTGGATATACTTCATACTTGTACACAACACCCTTTTGGAAAAGGCCTTCCCACTGACCTATATTTATTTGACCATTATGACCCCTGAATGACTGGTTCTCAGCTCAAAGGTTAAAGCACCACTTCGGGAACATTGTCATCTTACAGTGACAGTTCTTGTTTATTACAATTCTCGTTATTACAAATGTGGTTGTACCCTTACAACCGATTTTGTAATAAAATTTCAAATTGTAATAAACCTTACAGTTTAGAAAGTTCATTTAGGTAGAGTTTCAATCAAACCACGACGGTCACCAAATGACTGAGGACATTTCAACTCGATGAGCACGTGCTGATGTATATCTGTAAGCCCGTTACTTTATGTATAGATGCTCTTTTTTTTTTGCAAAAATCTCAGTTTGACCATTTTCTTACAATTCTCGTTATTACAAAACGGGTTGTAGCTGTGCTGTACACTGAGCATTAATAAATAATGTCACGTTTAGCCGTAAATGAAAGATGATATCTTTGATAATGAGAATAAGTGACAATAGTACAATGTCTGTTAGCGAAAAATAGCAGATAGCAACGGAGTCAGCGTGAGGCTTTTCGCACTTTTATTGGACCATCGACCTGTCAGTTTGGTCAGTTCAGAGCCTACTGAATGTGTTTCAAGTACTTGGTGCCTTTTTCTGTCGACAGTTAGAAAACAAAGATCTATAGTTTAATCGAATTTTATTTACTATTTTTATTGTCTATTAATTTTTAACAAATGAATAGTGAAAAGACAAAACATTCATTCATTAAACTGGTTGCACATAAAATTCTTAAGATGTCTTCATACAATATTTATTATATTAGTAAATTTGCTTTAGAAATTACATGTATATAAACAAGTAATCACCGTTGTCCCCTCCAGAACACAGCATCTTTGCTTGAGGTAAGACATGTAACCTATACAATTCCTCAGCTTGGAAACAAAGCCATTCTCCAACTAATTCATCCTTACAATTTTTTTTTCAGTTTATACGACATAATGCCTATGTTTAAACACAGCGTGTCTGCAGCTTTTGGTTTGATGTGTGTTACATCTATGGCCATCATGTTCTCCTATTCCGGAAACGTAGAGGTAGGCTTGGGTCGTGTATATATAGGGGAGCAACGTCATTTAACGAGAACTGGAGACTATATGCTAGCGGAGAATGTTTACCAAGACCGTGTATATCACAATGAAGAACCTCAAAAGACATTAGGAAAGATTAAAAGCGCTAGTACGAGGAGGATAGTAAACGAGTCTCGAGTATTTTCATCTAGAGCTGTTGATCTTAAAAAGAAAACAAAACTGATAGATGAGATTTCGTTAACCAAAAGTCAAATTACACGGAAAAATCCAAGTATTAATCATTTTGTAAGTAATGCTACAGTTCCAAAATTCCCCCATACAATCCGTTCAAAAAATGTTTCTCTTATAGCTCTAGACGAACCTAGTGATGATGAATTTACGGTGACACAAAAACATAAAATCCGTATTGTTTTGTACCACTTTTACCATACTTTGTTGAAATCGCAAGCCAAGAAATTAGACATGAAAAAATGTCATCACAGTTCTAACTGCGAAATTGTTTATCAAGGTAAATGTTCCAACGAACCTATAAAGGCGGACGCTGTAGTCTTCCAGGGAAACAACATACCAAATACTAGACCTAAAAGACTGCATTCCAAGCAAGTATTCGTCTTCCTGACAATAGAATCGCCGCAATATCTTCAAACTGTAAGACTCTCAAATCCTTTCTTCAACACTTTTTTCAATTGGACCATGACTTATAAGCGTGATTCCGATATTCCTTATCTTTATGGATCAGTTGTTCCACGTAGTTTTAATAAATACGATTATTTAACAAAAGCTGAAAAAAACGGTCAATTCGTAAATTATGATACCTTTAAAGATGTAAGTCACCATGACTGGAAAAATACCGGAATAATAACAAAAAATTACACAGCAATTTTTCGAAATAAGACTAAATCATCAGTATGGATGGTAAGTCATTGCGCCACGTCAAGCAAGCGTGAACGTTACGTGTCTCAAATGAGGAAATATACTGATATAGATGTATTTGGACGATGCAGTAGCCAGATAAATGAATGTCCGAAAATGTTGCAAGGCTGTGGATCCGACGTGGCAAGAAAATACAAATTCTATTTGGCTTTTGAAAACTCTCTTTGCGAAGATTACATTACAGAAAAAGTGTTCAAGTGGTTTGGTGAAGACACTGTTGTCGTCGTTCGTGGAGCACGCTATTACAAAAGGTATTTGCCAACAGGGACGTATATTGACGCAGATGATTTTGCTTCTCCGGAAGATATGGCCAGATATTTAACAAAACTGGGTGGGGATGAGGAGGAGTATTTGAAATATTTGAAAAAGAAAGACAATTACTCCGTTATAAGTGAAACTGAACACGTGCAACTAGCCTATTGCAACCTATGCTATAAGTTAAATAATCTTGATTTTTTCAGAAAGCCCGCCAAAAATTTACATCAGTGGTGGAATGTCGGAAAATGTACTAAATCAAACATTCACTAGGAGAAGGTGCCATCATAACCATTTCTTTGTAGTGTTCGGCCCAAAAGTGAAAAAATATTATTTCCCGAGTTTAACAAACAATGTAACCAGAAGGTTTGGAGTGCATTTTTGCAAATACAAAAAGAGGAATTTTCATCAGAAGAAATATTATTAAAGTATTATAAAATATTGGTAGGCCAACGGTCTTGCGGTGTATCAAAGTGAAAATAGTATTTCCTAACTCGGTTCAAATAAAACAACATAAAAAAGGGGCTAAGGAAGATGAAACGTTATGGAAAGAAGATTTATTTTGCAGTTTTTATACTGGCGGCTCAGTGGCGTAATAAAAATATTGTGCATCACAGTGAAATAAGTCTGTCCGAACTCATTTAATTGAAACAAACAACATAAAAAATTTAATTTGTTTCATTAAAATCAGTGCTAGCAATATGTAGGCTGCTAGCGACCAAGCGGCCTGATCTATGCATTGTTAACTGGTATAATAGCATTTCTAGTAGATTGCGGCCAAGTAGCGTAGCAGCAAAGATTTACATTCTGTATCACAATGAAAAGAGTATTTCCGAACTCTGCTTCAGAAGATGTAAGTTCTTTTTATATTTTGAGTTATGTCTAAATCGCTCAAGTATCTCTTATTTGGAATTTAAGCTAGTAAAAGGGTTCGTTTTCCTTTAGAGAATCAAGTTGGTTGTTTAAAAAATATCCAATGGGTTATGCCCAGTAGCTGAATTGTACATGTGATCACACCTATATGTAATATTTCTTGCGATATTGGTAATTGTCTTCTTGCTTTAATGTTACTGTTCATACTAGTAAATAATGTCTAGAGATAACATTCTGTCTGCCATTACTCGGCTTGGACATAAAGCTAGAATAATCATGTAACTAAAGGATTAATACATCTATACCTTTGTATCTGCACCATTAGATAATGTGGCATTTTTCCCAACAAATGGACATGATATTCCTGCAATATTTATTTATTTCATAATCAGCGTCAAGAACAGCAAGTAGATCATAGGTCAACGTTTGCTCAGGTCAAAGTAAAAATCTGCACGCAAAATTATAATTATGGCTCAAATTTCAATACTGTAGCTCCTAAAAAAGAAAGTAGGTCCGTTGATCAAATTAAAGGTCAAGGTCACAGAAAAGGAAAGGACAAGGTTAACTATTATTGTCATGAATGTTCCTTCAAAATCATTAAATTTCACAGACACAGCTTTTAAAACAGTTAGTAGGAAAAGGTCGATGTTTGCTAATCTACATGTAAAAATCATGGAATAAACCACGTTACCTTTGATTAGTGCAATCTGATATGCGCCGTGTAACAATGACTGGTACCCTATATGTCTCTTTCTCATCTTGGGGAAATGATATCTTTATTACAAAAGATAACCAATCTAGTAACTTTAACTTGGTGGATATGGTTTTCCTAGTAGATGTTGTCCTAAATAATTTATGTTATTCAAACGAATTTTGTCACCCTTGTATCTCGATCAACCTGCGCAAAAATGTCATTATGTAAGGCAATTCTTGCGGAAAAAAACACAACATATTAATGCAAGTAAAAGAAATAAAACAAAGATCTTTTGCATTAATAGACCTTTAATATAAACACCCCTGACTTTGTGAGGTGCCTAAATAGTGACAATTACTGAGATGACCCCTTTCGCATTGAAAAGGGCTGTTTTTAATGTATGAATATTGATCATTTACCGAAGAGCTGATATCTGCTTCTGAAAACTTAGTGCATATCTACAAAACTAGAAGGCCTTCTAGAACCAGTTTCCTGGATGTTAAATTCGGATGTTTTGTTCTCTCCCTCCTCGCCTTGTCTATTCTCAAATTTCTAGTTGTAAACTGCTCGTTCAGCAAGACTTTTTGTTGGCAGACTTTCATGCTGTCACTCAGCCCGCTCTAGTATGATATGATTTTGATATGTGAATATAAGATACAATATTCAATGCTGAGATTTCACCCTATGTAGTTATTTTTGCTGAAGTTATGGTCAAAATATTGCCGTCATCTATAGACAAATGATATTTTACACAACGTCTCACATATCTATCGTTTAATGTATACCACATTTCTTTCACGCCTTTTTTACTATCGCCCCGTGTCAAGTTGCATTCTAGTACGTTCCTTATGAGTCAAAAATACTTTATGAAGCAAACTAATTTGTTCATTGCAAAAAAAAAACACAAAAAACATCAACAGGGCCATGATGACCCTAAATCGCTCACCTAAGTCTCATTGCTCAAGTTACAAGTATCGTTATTTGTTGTTATGGGTGTTCGTTGTTCTCAAGTTTGAGTAAGTTTGCAATAAGTTTGAAGACTCTGGGTGCTATGGTACTCAAATGTTTTAGCAAAAATAGTTTTAATCTACAGGTCCCTGAGAACTTGACCTTTGACCTTTGACCTACTGACCCCAATAACGATAAAGTTCTTTTGCTGAGTAAGGGCAATCGTCCTTTGAAGTTTGAAGGCTCTTGGTGAAATGGTACATCAGTTACTGAGAAAAAACAGCTTTCACTCTAGAGATACCTGTGGACTTGACCTTTGACCTATGGCCCCTAAAAACAATAGGTTCTTCTAATACAATTACCCAATAAAGTTTGAAGGCTCTGAGTGTTATGGTACTACAGTTACTCAGCAGAAATACTATTCAATCTACAGGTCCCTGTGACCTTGACCTTTGACCTAATAACCCCAAGAACAATATGGTTTTTCTATTTAGAAAACAAACATCCTATGAAGTTTGAAGGCTCTGTTGAAAAGGTACTCTTGTTATTGAGTGGAAACAAAGTGTCAACTGGTGCTCAAGTTATTGAACGGAATGAAGTGAGACAGACAGACAGATGAACAGACACCCATGGACAGGGCAAAAGCAATATGTTTCCACCAGAAGGGCGGTGTTGGCGGGGGTTGAGACATAACAACGAACAATTGAAGGTCTAGCCCTTGATATTTCAGAGCAGCAGATTTTTAAGGTTTTCCCTATATTAGTCATTGTGTAAAATCAAATGACCCCCGGGTGGGGCCAGTTTTGACCCCAGGGACATGCTTTGAATAAACTTGGTAGAGGTCTATTAGACAATGCTACATACTAAATATCTAAGCTATATGCCTTTTGGTTTCTGACAAAGAGATTTTTTTGGCTTAACAAGTGACCCCCGGGGCAGAACCATTTTTGACCCAGGGGGTCATGATTTGAACAAACTTGGTCCACTAGACAATGCTGCACACCAAATATCTTAACTCTAGGCCTTGTGGTTTCTGACAAGAAGAGTTTTAAAGACTCAACTTTTAAAATCTATTTTAGCTCCAGTGACCCAGAAATGCAATGGACCAGAACCATTTGAACAATCTTGGTAGAGATTTGTGCAAGGAACATCCCAGGCAAGTTTCATTTAATTTGGACTGGTGGTTTCATAGGCGATGTCGTTTGAATGAAAAGTTGTCGACGGACGGACAACGGACAAAGACCGATCACAAAAGCTCAACTTGAGCATTGTGTGCGCAGGTGAGCTAAAACAAATCCGTTGCTTAAAAAAAGCTTGCTCGAGAGACCACCTTTAATAATTTGATTTATGATATATAACTGAAGTATGTTGCATAACGAGAGCGCTTTTTATCTTCCCGCACATGTTATACTCGTCTTTAAATTTAGAAAAAAAGACATTTTCATTTCCTAATAAGGTTATAGTCCTAATAATATGGGACACTTCTATCAAAATTGATAAAATGGCCACTTCACAGGTACATGAACAGATAATTTTTGGAAAGCAGGACAAAGTCCCCTTTATAATTTTACCTGATGGACCCTCCGCACCTATCCCCCCCACCCGATGTTTTCAATTTTACAGTGTAATGTGCTGATAATTTTGTGTGTTTTTAGCTCACCTGTCACGTAGTGACAGAGTGAGCTTTTTGATCACCTTTTGTCCATCGTCCGTCGTACGTCCGTCGTCCGTCCAAAATTAGTTTTTAGCACTCTAGTGGTCACATTTTTGACTAAATTGTCATGAAACTTGGTCAGGATGTATGTCTCATTAATATCTCAGAGGAGTTCGAACATGGGTTATCAAGGTTGGAAAACTGGGTCACAGAGCCCAAATATAGAAAAACCTTAATTGTCATGAAACTTGGTCAGGATGTTTGTCTCATTAATATCTCGGACGAGTTCGAACATGGGTTATCAGGGTTGGAAAACTAGGTCACAGAGCCCAAATATAGAAAAACCTTGTTAACACTCTAGAGGCTATTTTTTCAGTCTAAATATCCTGGAAATTTGTCAGAAAGATGCTATTGGTGATTTCTAGCTCAAGTTCGCATATGGGTCATCTGGGTTTAAAAACTAGGTCACGGAGCCCAAAAATAGAAAAATCTTGTTTACACTCAAGAGGTTACATTTTCAGCCCAAATAATCTGGAAATTTGTCAGAAAACTTTCTTTGACGATTTCTAGGTCAAGTTCGAAAATAGGTCATCTGGGTTCAAAAACAACGTCACAGAGCCCAAATATTGAAAACCCTTGTTTACCCTCTAGAGATAACATTTTTAGCCCAAATAACCTGGAAATTTGTCAGAAAGGTTGCTTCTATGATTTCTAGCTCAAATTTGAATATGGGTCATCTGGGTTCCAAAACTAGGTCACAGAGCCCAAAAATAGAAAATTCTTGTAAACAATCTAGAGGTTACATTTTCAACACAAATAATCTGGAGATTTGTCAGAAAAATTGCTTCCAAGATTTCTAGCAAAAATTCAAATATAGTTCATCTGGGTTCAAAAACTAGGTCACAGAGCCCAAAAATAGAAAAATCTTGTTAACACTCTAGAGGTTACATTTTCAGCCCAAATAATCTGGAAATTTGTCAGAAACGTTGCCTTGAGGATTTCTAGATCAAGTTTGAATATGGGTCATCTGGGGTCAAAAACTAGGTCACAGAGCCAAAATATGGAAAAACCATGTTAACATTCTAGAGGTAACATTTTCAGTCCAAATAACCTGGAAATTTGTCAGAAAAATTGCTTTAATGATTTCTAGCTCAGTTTTGAATATAGGTTATCTGGGGCCAAAAACTAGGTCACAGAGCCCGAAAGTAGAAAAACCTTGTTAATGTTCTAGAGGTTACATTTTCAGTCCAAATGTCCCTGAAATTTGTCAGAAAGGTTGTTTCAATGATATCTAGCTCAAATTTGGATATGGGTCATCTGGGTTCAAAAACTAGGTCACATGGCCCAAATATGTTAAAAAAACTTTTAAACACTCCAGAGGTTACATTTTCAGTCGAAATATCTGCGAAATTTGTCAGACCGGTTTTTTTAATGATTTCTAGCTCAGGTTGGAGTATGGGTCATCTTTGATTAAAAACTAGGTCACAGAGCCCAAATATTGAAAAACCTTGTTAACGCTCTAGAGGCTACTTTTTCAGTCCAAATATCCTGGAAATTTGTCAGAAAGCTTAATTTTATGGTTTCTAGCTCAAGTTCGAATATGGGTTATCTTGAGTTGAAAACTAGGTCACAGATCCCAAATATCGAAAAACTTGGTAAACACTCTAAAGGCTTCATTTTCAGTCCAAATGTCCTGGAAATTTGTCAGAAAGGTTTTTTGATGATTTGTAACTCAAGTTTGGATATAGGTTATCTGGGGTCAAAAACTAGGTCACTGAGCCCAAATATCGAAAAACCTTGTTAACACTTTAGAGGCTACTTTTTCAGTCCAAATATCCTGGAAATTTGTCCGAGAGATTGTTTTCATACTTTCTGGCTCAAGATCGAATATGGGACATGAAGGTTAAAAAACTAGGTCATAGAGCCCAAATATGGAAAAGCCTTGTGAACACTTTAGAGGTTACATTTTCAGTACAAATAACCTTGAAATTTGTCAGAGAGATTGTTGCTAGGTCGCGTTCAAATATGGGTCATCTGGGGTCAATTTACCAGGTCCATAGCAACTTTGTTAAAAGCAGCCATACTCAGGTGAGCGATACAGGGCTATCATGGCCCTCTTGTTATGATAATATCATGATGTACTTCCCTGAGCTACATTTAAAATTCTAATTTTGATGTATTTACAAGTTTTACATAATCTTATTGTTGTATGAACTTATAAACACATGTTATAATTATAAATGTTTAACTGATCTCTACGTGTTAAAAATTGACTGATTATTAAGTTTAAGGAAACTATGATTTACCTAAGTACTCCAGTTTGTGAAAACTATAAATGGTTATTTGTCTTAGTTTTCTGAAGTCAAGTGTAAAATATCATTGATTATTCATCTTCTGTTTGACTTTCTGAAGCAAACTGTAAATCTTGGTCTATGTGAAGTTAGCAGAATAGCAGAACAACTCCAGAAGAATAGCAGAATGGCAGAATAGCAGAACAACTCCAGCAGAATGGCAGAATAGCAGAACAACTCCAGCAGAATAGCAGAATGGCAGGAATGCAGAACAACTCCAGCAGAATAGCACAATGGCAGAATAGCAGAACAACTCCAGCAGAATAGCACAATGGCAGAATAGCAGAACAACTCCAGCAGGATAGCACAATGGCAGAATAGCAGAACAACTTTTCAAAAAGACAAAATGTCTAATAGAGTTTAAAAGATATCTACCAAAGTTTACCTTCCGTTTGTCTGTCCGTCTCTCCGTCTGTTCGTCCGATTGTCCGGAAATCTGGATCTCGCAAAAACATAAAACCGTATCAGTTCAGTTGATGAAAATTGATATAAATATACATGGTAACATGGAAATTATGAAACATCAATTTTTTATCCGGCTATCAAATTTCTGGTTGCTATGGTAACAGAAACAGTACACATACTGCATTAACAGATGAATCTTTTTCTCACTGAAAACGTATACGAGCTGAAAATTGGTTTGTAAATGGATCGAAATATGAAAATAATGCGTTTGACTTGTCCCCATGGTTCGTGAAATAGGTCTTTTAGCCAACATAGGAACTTACAACATAATTTCTAAAAAAAACAAGGAGAAAAACTTCAGCAGAACAGGAGAATTGTAGATTAAGTCGAGCACATTGGCAGAATCACATTTATCTGTTGAATGAAAAAACTTCAGCAGAATAGCAAAATGGCAGAACAACTCCAGCAGAATGGCAGAACAACTCCAGCAGAATAGCAGAACAGCAGAATAGCAGAACAACTCCAGCAGAATAGCAGAATGGCAGAATAGCAGAACAACTCAAGCAGAATACCAGAATGGCAGAATAGCAGAACAACTCCAGCAGAATACCAGAATGGCAGATCAATTCCAGCAGAATAGCAGAACAACTCCAGCAGAATACCAGAATGGCAGAATTGCAGAACATTTTTTCAAAAAGATAAAAAGTCTAATAAAGTTTTATAGATATCTACCCAAGTTAACCTTCCGTCTGTCTGTCCGTCTTTCCGTCTGTTCGTCTGATTGTCCAGAAATCTGGATCTAGTGAAAACAAAAAACCGTATAAGTTAAGGTGATGAAAATTGAAATACGTATACATGGTAGCATGGAAATTATGAAAGGTAATCTGTTTTTATCCGCCTATCAAATTTCTGGTTGCTATAGTAACCGAAACAGTAAAATACGGCATTAACAGATAATTTTTTTCTCACTGAAAACGTATACGAGCTGAAAACTGGTTTGTAAATGGATCGACATATGGAAATAATGCGTTTGACTTGTCCCTCTGGACAGAACAGAGAATTGTAGATCAAGTCGAGCACATTGGCAGAATCACATTTATCTGTTGAATGAAAAAACTTCAGCAGAATAGCAGAACAACTCCAGCAGAATAGCAGAATCACAGAACAACTGGCAAAGGTGGAGGCGTCCTCCTTGCAGTCACAAATAACCTTCTTTGTGAAGAACAGCAATACTTAAAAACAGATTGCAACATCATATGGTCAAAAATTCCAATAACTGGTATTAAATACATATATGTCTCTGCATACTTCAAACCCCATGAGAATGATGAACACTCACTCAATGAACTGTGGTCATCTCTATTAAAAATTCCTCAAAACAACAACATCTGGATAACGGGTGATTTCAATCTCTCAGACATGAACTGGTCAAATTAAACACCAACAGATACATGTAAATACAAAGACATGTAAGACAATTTTGCAGAAAACATGATTAATCATAAGCTAGAACAAATGGCCAGAGTTGCTGAATAAAAATATTCTAGATCTCTTTCTCACGAACACTCCTGGTCACGTCCACAACACAAAAGTCTTACCAAGCTTAGGTACATCAGACAATGATATAGTCTTCCATGAACTTAAGGTCAAAAGAGGGCGAATCAGACAAATCCCTTGACTGGTCAAATCATACAAGAAAGTAAACTGGTCTGCCTTCAAAAATGACTTGGTCACATTCACTAGGACGTTCAACCAAAACCAAAATGAAGACCCAAACCAATTATGGGACATGTTCAAAACCGAGATCAAAAGGTTATCATCCAAACACATACCATCAAGAATATGCAAAACTAAAGCTGATTTACCATGGGTTACTCATTATATTGTCAAACAGATTAGGAAAAGGTCACAGAATAGTCAGAACATGAAGGAATTCAAACATCAAAACAAATAAGGAATGCTTATTGGTAATATCTAGAGTCAATCATCTTCTCAGATAATACAGATCCAGGTCATAAGGAAAAGTTCTACAACTTTATTAAACACAATTAGATCCCACCTAGGTTACTCAAAGAGCTACACAAAGAGATAGCACCAATCCTTAAAATCATATTCCAAAGGTCACTTGACACGGGTATTGTTCCTAAGGATTGGAAACATGCCATCATCACACCAGCATACCAAAAAGGGTCAAAATCAAACCTAGCAACTACAGACCAATATCACTCACATGCATAGCATCAAAACTAATGGAACACATCATTGTTTCAAACATGATGGATTACTTTGACAAACACAACATACTTTGCCCCCAGCAACATTGATTCAGGTCAAAACATAGCTGTGAGACACAGCTCATCGGCTTCACACAAGAAATAGCTGACAACCTAGATCAAGAAACTGACATCATTTCCATGGACTTTAGTAAAGCTTTCAACAAAGTAGACAACCACAAACTCCTACACAAGCTGAAACACATAGGAGTTCATCCACACATCTGTTCATGGATACAAAAGTTTCTCAAAAACAGATCACAATAGGTATTAGTTGAAAACAAGGTCTCCCTGTGCTTTCTGGTGTCCCGCAGGGATCGGTCTGACGTCCATGAATCTTTATCGCATACATCAATGACCTACCAGGAAGTGTCAGAAGACGGGTGCGTCTATTTGCGGAAGACACCATAGTTTATTTAACAATTAAATCACAAGCATCTGCACAAACCTTACAAACTGATTTACACAACCTTGAAATATGGGAAAAAGAATGGTCAATGGAATTCACACGGACAAGTTTGAAATACTCAGAATACACCGGTCATCTTTCCGTACACCTTACATAGCACTATACTGAAAACCGCAGAAAATGCAAAATACTTAGGATTTACGATAAGTAGTAACCTGAACTGGTCATCCCACATAAGCAACAACACAAACAAAGCAAAAAAACAGCTTAAGGTTCATCAGACGAAATGTCAAAACACAAAACAAACAACTCAAAGAAGCAGCATACAAAACATATGTTAGACCACAGGTTGAACACAGGTCAACCATATGGCACCCATGGCAGAAATATCTCACTCACAGAATTGAAATAGTCCAGAGGTCAGCAGCAAGGTACAAGCATAATGATTACCACCATACAAGCAGTGTTACAAACATGATTAAGGAACTAAAATGGTCAACATTAGAACAAAGGCGAAACCATGCTTGCCTGGTCATGCTACACAAAATAAAAAAAAACAAACAAACAAGGCAATGTCGATCACAATCACCTTACAAACACATGAAACAACAAATTCCTCATCCCGCAATCAAAAACGCAACATCACATGAACTCATTCTTCATAAGGACTTTACGACTCTGGAACGAATTACCGACAGAGATCAAGGCTACCCCAACTGTGCCAGCTTTTTTTCTGTGGGCTGAACAAGTTTTATAGACTTTAAACATTCAAAAAAATGATTAAGATCTTTAATAAAATCTTGTTTTCTTTTTTTATTTTCTTTTATGATTTTAATGTTCCTGACACGCACCTGCCTAGTATAGTCAGTATTGACTTTTGGCAGTAATAAGTTGAAGTTAAAGTTGAAACACCAAGGTCTAGACCTTCAATTATTCGTTGTTATGTCTCAACCCCCCACCCCAACCCTTCCAACCTCAGCAATGTGACACTTAGGTGAGCGATTTAGGGTCATCATGGCCCTCTTGTTTTTTGTTGTTTTTAGCTCACCTGTCAGTTAGTGACAGAGTGATCTTTTGTGATCGCCTTTTGTCCGCCGTATGGAAAAATATGGAAAAACCTTGTTAAAACTCTAGAGGTAACATTTTCAGCCCAAATTTTCTGGAAAATTGTCAGATAGGTTGTTTTAATAATTTCTAGGTCAGGTTCGAATATGGGTCATCTACGTCAAAATCTAGGTCACAGAGCCCAAATATTGAAAACCCTTGTTAACATTCTGGATGCAACATTTTTAACCCAAATATCCTGGAAATTTTTCAGAAAGGTAGTTTTAATAATTTCTACCTCATATTTGACTATAGGTCATCTGGGATTAAAATCTAGGTCACAGATCTGAAATATGGAAAAATCTTGTTAACACTCTAGAGGCTACATTTTCAGTCCAAATATCCTGGAGATTTGTCAGAAAGGTTGTATCAATGATTTCTAGCTCAAGTTTAAATATGGGTAATCTTGGGTCAAAAACTAGGTCACAGAGCCCAAAAGTAGAAAAACCTTGTTAACGCTCTACCGGTAACATTTTCAGCTCAAAAAATCTGAAAATTTGTCAGTTAGATTGTTTTGATAGTTTCAATTTTGTATATGGGTTATCTGGGGTCAAAAACTAGGTCACAGAGCCCAAATATGGTCAAACCTTTTTAACACTCCAGAGGTTACATTTTCAGTCCAAATATCCTGAAAATTTGTTAGAAAGGTTATTTCAACGATTTCTAGCAAAAATTCTAATATGGGTCATCTAGGGTCAAAAACTAGGTCACAGAGCCCAAATATGGAAAAACATTTTAAACACTCTAGAGGCTGCATTTTCAGTCCTAATATCCTGGAGATTTGTCAGAAAGGTTGTATCAATGATTTCTAGCTCAAGTTTAAATATGGGTAATCTTGGGTCAAAAACTAGGTCACAGAGCCCAAAAGTAGAAAAACCTTGTTAACGCTCTACCGGTAACATTTTCAGCTCAAAAAATCTGAAAATTTGTCAGTTAGATTGTTTTGATAGTTTCAATTTTGTATATGGGTTATCTGGGGTCAAAAACTAGGTCACAGAGCCCAAATATGGACAAACCTTTTTAACACTCCAGAGGTTACATTTTCAGTCCAAATATCCTGAAAATTTGTTAGTAAGGTTATTTCAACGATTTCTAGCAAAAATTCTAATATGGGTCATCTAGGGTCAAAAACTAGGTCACAGAGCCCAAATATGGAAAAACATTTTAAACACTCTAGAGGCTGCATTTTCAGTCCTAATATCCTGGACATTTGCCAGAAAGGTTGTTTCGATTACATGGAAATTTTTTTGACCTCTGATCTACTTACTGTTCTTGAAGCTGATTATGAAATTAATAAATATTGCAGGAATATCATGTCCATATATTAACATGTCATTGACCTTTATTCGACCTTGACTTTTATCTTTACCTACTTATCTAGACATTGACTTTTGACCTGAACTAGCATTGAACTTAACCTACTGACCAGTTTTTCTATGTCTATGAAATTTTGATAATATGTTCAGTTTTGCATGTAGAAATAACTATAGAAATAATTCGGTGAAATTACCTTGATTCCTTTATTGGCCTTGATGTTGAAACAAGTGGTACTCCTTAAAGATAAAGGGCATCGTAGCCCTGTTGTATACTATGGAATAAATATTTATCCAGTATCTTTGTATGATTGGTCAACAGTTTTATGTTAAGATAATTTTATATATAATAACTCAAGACCCAAAATCACAGAGTGGCTTTTTTAACAATGAAATTTAAAACAAGTATTTAAATATATCCTAATTAATTAAATCTAATCATAGGACGAGTATTTATAATTTGTAATGAGTGTACTTCAATGTACAGGTTTCTATAAGTTTATGCAAACAAAATATCTAATAAAAAACACTACAATGACACATTTGTTTCAAACTCGATAAGCTTTGTATGACAACATTTTGTCGTCCCAAACACTTTAAGAAATGTCTGCACATCACTTACTGACAAAAGTACCAACAAGATTATGACAAAAATATAAACACTCAATTATTTTTGTAGTATGTCACAATTTTGCGTCGTTTTAGTTTAACTAAAAATCAAAATCTGATGAGAAATCATCAAGGAAAGTAAATTTAAGATTTTTGGAAAGTCCCATTATAATATTTATGAGGCAACACACCTTTCTCTTTAACCTGCATCAGAATTAAAGTGTCATATCATGTTTTCAGACCCGCAGGACCTGACTGTTTTACCTGTTTGCCAACCTGTGTATTGGTACATAAAAGTCAGTATGCAATATGCGTGGCATTTCTAAATCAAGTAGTAGTTGCTTACATCTCCGTTCTATACCTCTGTTTAGTGTAACCTGCACCTTATCCGGATCCTGAACTGAAAACAATTATATTTAAAATGATATGTACTTTATATACTACATAATTTCCAGTAATTCAACTTTATTTTTTTTATTAGAAAAGGTACATTCAGGTGAGTAACTAAAATCTGTTTACTTTTTTTACGAAGGATGCTTCACACTAGATAAGGGTAACTAAATGACATTATGAATAAAAAGTACATGGCTGTTATAAGAAAATAACAAGTAACAACAGATACCCACCATTTTAAGTAATAACAAGTAACAACAGATACCCGCCATTTTAAGTAATAACAAGTAACAACAGATACCCGCCATTTTAAGTAATAACAAGTAACAACAGATACCCGCCATTTTAAGTAATAACAAGTAACAACAGATACCCGCCATTTTAAGTAATAACAAGTAACAACAGATACCCGCCATTTTAAGTAATAACAAGTAACAACAGATACCCACCATATTAAGTAATTATCCTGCTTCCGCACAGTAACTTCACTCTCAAGGATTAAGTGTTAAATATTAAATAGATCGACATGATAGTCAGCGGTATAAAGGCTATTCGTTGCCAAAAATCTAGACGTGTTGATCTGAGTTGTACAGTTTTCTGACATAATGCAATTGTATTTCTTTCTATGTAAACTCCAGTGATGCATTCATGGACTGAGGTTGCAGATTTAACATTGTACCCCTCAATTTTAAAATACATTTTGTTAAAC
This sequence comes from Cyclina sinensis, assembly GCA_012932295.1. Taxonomy (NCBI): domain Eukaryota; kingdom Metazoa; phylum Mollusca; class Bivalvia; order Venerida; family Veneridae; genus Cyclina; species Cyclina sinensis. The sequence continues at coordinate 15,652,722 of JAAONU010000004.1, read as the reverse complement.
TACAAACCATTAATTTATTTCGTTTGAGTTATAATACCAAGTGTTCATGTCCAGTATACTCTTTTGTACATGTAATCGACAAGATAACAGCAGGTATTTTCAACGCTTTCTTACTTTACATAGAGATGAATGATTCGGTAACTCCGTTTCTGAAAGCCTTAAATGTTCACCGCCAACTTCTCCATTGTAAATAAACGTCAATTCACGCTCAATTTCGGTATTTACCGACAGGGATGTCATCGGTGTGAGATAAAAACATGATGTAGCGGGGTTTTTTATTATTATTTTAGACAGTCCATCATAATAATTAATTTGAAACTTCTTGGTTCCTTCGTACTTATCAATATTTTCTTAGGCATAAAACATTGTATTCTCATTTCAGCTGGACTTTAATCACATAACTCGTGCAACAAACAAAACAAGTGAACAATAAACAGGTGGTTCTAAGAAAACGAGTGCATTTATTTATATATAATATATTTCTTATTTAACATACTGTATCATGGAAAAAAATATATAAGGTGAGCACCAAGCTATCTTAATCAAACGAAATCAGAGGCTATTCAATGTCAACAAATGGGTCTGCAGTTGATCTGTGAATATGGTCTATAAAAGTCGTATTAAAATGAAAACTACGTTATTACTATGTTTCATGTTATTAATATAAGAGTTTCCTCCCTCTACTTTTCCGCTCTTTAAAAAATGGCTCCTTCCATTTTTAGTCTTCGGCTATCCTTGTGATATTGCCATATATGGAAGTTGAAAAAATGCCTACAAATGGTGTTGTTGTCAACACGAATGCGTTAACAGATGCAGTTGAACTTCTAAACCTTGTAGTATGGTGTAAGACGTGTGATGTACTTTATACCGTTTACATGTCCTGACTGAGTTTGAAAAGTTGAAAACACAATCTACAATTCACTTTTGCTGCATGTTATCAGCTAGCCTATTAGAATAAAAGATGATATGTGTAAGAACGCGCGATATTCAATATACAAAATTGATTACTAGTAGTGGGGGCACCTCTCGGATAGGTTTTAACGAATGGACCTAGCAAAATAAATTATGAATTAACATACTTGCAGAGTTGGATTTTTGGCCACGAATAGCTTTCATACTGCAGTACCTTTCCAGAATGCAGGAACTTGTTTGCAGCCGCCGATCGTTGTTACTCCTACCGCCGATGGTTGTTACTCCTACCGCCGATGGTTGTTACTCCTACCGCCGATCGTTGTTACTCCTACCGCCGATCGTTGTTACTCCTACCGCCGATCGTTGTTACTCCTAGTTTTGTTAACTGTTCATCTGTTATTGTCAAAAGCATATCTGCTTCAATTATCTCACATCTAAACCGATTTATTAGCCAGCAATCTTTAATACGTTTTCAATTCTGCCGTTTTGGTATTTATCATTTTTGACGATAGGAAATTGCTGACCTCACTAGCGAATGAACAAAAACACCATTGCGATCGCCAAGTGATGTTTTTTAAAACAAATTAGTGCTTCATGGTAACATAATGGTATGACAGATTGACATATTAGTTTGTGTATAACATAATGGCGTTTTTTGGTGAATCTGGAAGCCTTAAATTGATAAGCTGAAGAAAATAACACAACCAGTGACATGTTAAGATTATTTTAAAGAAATTAACTCTATAAAGAGACATAAGGGCGCCGCTGTTAGATATAAAAGTATGAGTAGGCACAATAGAACTGACTAAATAACTCAACGTTAAACAACTTAATTCTGCATTAAAACATAATGACATAACTGAGTGACAAAATATAGTGGCAAACAGACAAAGCAGCATTGCCATTGACATAAGAACACCTTTATAAACAATATAAAACTGTAGATTAAAATAATAGAAATGCTTGTTTGAAAAAATGACCTATTAAAAGAACAAAAAAGCAATGTAAATAGAAATATTAACATTGTTTAAGCACGTTAATACTGTATGTAATGATAATAGCCTGTTAATGGACAAGATGATACGACGAGTAGACATGAAGACCTGTTTAACTGACATAAATACATATCTATTTGACAAGATGATACGGTGATGTAGCCATGAAGACCTGTTTAACTGACATAATAACGTTGATATCCATCTGACAAGATGATACGACGATGTAGACATAAAGACCTGTTTAACTGACATAATTACATATCCATCTGACAAGATGATACGACGATGTAAACGTGAAGACCTGTTCAACTGACATAATAACATAGCCATCTGACAAGATGATACGACAATGAAGACATGAAGACCTGTTAAACTGACATAATTACATATCCATTTGACTGAGTAGACATAAAGACCTGTTTAACAGACATAATAACGTAAATAACCATCTGACAAGATGATACGACGATGTAGACGTGAAGACCTGTTTAACTGACATAATAACATAGCCATCTGACAAGATGATACGACAATGAAGACATGAAGACCTGTTAAACTGACATAATTACATATCCATCCGACAAGATGATATGACGATGTAGACATGAAGACCTGTTTAACTAACATAATAACGTTTATATCCATTAAGACCTGTTTAACAGACATAATAACGTAAATAACCATCTGACAAGATGATACGACGATGTAGAAATAAGACCTGTTTAACTGACGTAATTACATATCCATCTGACAAGATGATACGACGATGTAAACATGAAGACCTGTTTAACTGACATAATATTATAGCCATCTGACAAGATGATACGACGATGTAGACATGAAGACCTGTTCAACTGACATAATTACATATCCATCCGACAAGATGATATGACGATGTAGACATGAAGACCTGTTTAACTGACATAATGACATATCCATCTGTCAAGATCTTACGACGATGAAGACATGAAGACCTGTTTAAGTGACATAATTATATATCCATCTGACAAGATGATACGACGATGTAAACGTGAAGACCTGTTTAACTGACATAATAACATATCCATCTGACTGAGTAGACATAAAGACCTGTTTAACTGGCATAATGACATATCCATCTGTCAAGATCTTACGACGATGAAGACATGAAGACCTGTTTAAGTGACATAATTATATATCCATCTGACAAGATGATATAATAAGTATACATGAAGAACTGTTTAACTGATATAATAACATATCCATCTGACACGATCATACGACGATGTAGACATGAAGACCTGTTTATTTGATATAATTACATATCCATCTGACAAGATGATACGATAAGTAAACAAGGAAGCAAATATCAATTTGACTAAATAATGTAATGAGTAGACAAAATAGCATAACGACTTGGCATAATAAGCATGTCTTTAAACAAGTTGATTCTATACGTAGACATAACTACGAGAACTAATAATCAGACAGTCCAGGCTTTCATCTTTAATTGCTGTGTTCCAATTATATTTATTTTATGATGTATTTGTGTTATAAAGTGAAAACAATCAACTTGTTTGAAGCTTGTTTTGTTACTTTTTGTTGATTTTGTCTTTTTATTTGCAACAATCATCATGTGACTTGTATGGTGGCGTGGTACTGAACTGTAAATGGAAGTAGTTTTACATTCATAAAGTTTTCGGACTTGCAATTAAAACCGAAACATTGTTTTAAGTCCATTTCAACCAAATACGCAGGCGATATGACAGATAAACGAATAGCAAGGACGAATAAGGATTGTCAAAAATGAACAGTTGTTATTTTCAAGTAAGGCATATGTTTATCGGTGATAAACATTGGTAAGTTCAGGTCGTGATGAATGACCGGTATTTCTTTATCAGTAACAAACATTGGTAAGTTCAGGTCGTGATGAATGAACGGTATTTCATTATCAGTGATAAACATTGGTAAGTTCAGGTCGTGATGAATGACCGGTATTTCTTTATCAGTGATAAACATTGGTAAGTTCAGGTCGTGATGAATGACCGGTATTTCTTTTGAATCTTATAATATGTCTGATTTACCGCTTTTGTTTAACAGACAAAAAATAAATATAAAAATGAGCGATTATAGAGTAATATAGAGTAATTAGACTAATATCTTAACATTTGTTGCATAATTTTGTATGTCATGTAAAATGTTTGATATGCATTTAGTACGTTATAGCATGTTAATTGTAGACTTTTATTTTGACATACCGATGGTTTATAATGAATTTTAGACATGGTCATTAAGTTACAACCAAAGGCATTTAAAAAATATTCAAAATGGTCATCGTTCTCTTTATATCCATTCTATTTTATTCAAAAACATCATTAGAATTTGAAAATTTTCCGAGCAAAGGAACTAATTGTTGTCTTCTTGGCATCGAAATGTTTATAAAATATGAGTTTTATATTTTATCTGTGATTACCCATTTTCACTTCAGTCATCTTAATAATTAGAATATCTTTCATCTTAGTAGTACATCTATTCTCTGTATTCAGATAATACTTTCCAATCTGTTGGAAGTAGCAGACTGATGCACCAAATACCTGTTTAAAGTTCTGAAAACGAGCCAAGATCTGACAAAATTTTTGCCTGTTTGCCAGTCTTCGATTTGTTAAGGATTATATTTATTCTAAGAACTTGTTAAATGCCTTTTTATTATTCAGTATCCATTATTGCACTTGAGAAACAAACTATGATAAATTTGTATCTTCTTATTAAATACGTTATACATTGCAGTATTTATATTTGTGTATTTTCAAGACGTTTGTTTTAGAACTATTTCCTTTGCATGTCATACCTTTCAAATAGGCATTTGTCAATTTTGTCGCTGTAATACAGCTACTGCAAACAAAAACCAAACTAATGAGTCAATATTTGAATCAATAATTAAGTTGCTTAATTTGGAAAACAATCTGCTACTGTCATATTCAGACAGTAAAACTTAAAACAGCCAATAGTAAACTATTAATACCTACAGTAAGTCAAAAGTGAAATACATATCTACATACTGTTTAATAAAGAAATCTTGATGTTAATTTGTTTTTGAGTGCTACACATATTGTCACGAAAAGAAAGTCAATTCTGATTTCGTCATATTTACAGTGTTTTAATTTTTATCATCTTAATAACTCTTATAAGAACATGTCACTAACATTGAAAAGCATAACTATGTGAATTTAAACGATTTGACCATAGGACTTTCGTTTTTACAGAATACAGTAAATACTTTATATTAAGACCATTTTAATTATTTCAAAACTATGCAGAAATCAGCGTTACGCAAAGAAAAAACAAAGACATCTAAACTTACGAACAAAATAAGGTCCTTTATTAAGATTGATTCACTACTGAGACAATTCATGAATGGTTTTATTAGAGTAACTTTAAATTAAATGTAACACGATTGGTCTAAATCTATTTACAAATCGTTTTAATGTTTTGTTGTTTCGTGCAATTTCTAGGTTGCATTTTTAGCTCAACTGAGGACAAAATGCTCAGGGTGAGCTTTTCTGATCAGTCTTTGTTCGTCGTCCGTCCGTCCGTCTGTCCGACTCTCCGTCGTCAACTTTTCATTCAAATGACATCTCCTCTGAAACCAAAGGGCCAAATTAAATGAAACTTGCCTGGGATGTTCCTTGCATGAAGCTCTACCAAGATTGTTCAAATGGTTCTGGTCAATTGCAATTCTGGTTCACTGGAGCTAAAATTAGATTTTAAAAGTTGGATCTTTAAAAATCTTCTTCTCCGAAACCTCAAGGCCTGGAGCTTAGATATTTAGTGTGCAGCATCATCAAGTAGACCTCTACCAAGTTTGTTCAAATTATGACCGTTGGGTCAAAACTGACCCCAGGGGTCAGTTGATTTTATATAGATTTATATAGGGAAAACTTAAAAATCTTCTTGTCAGAAACCACAAGGCCTAGAGTTTAGATATTTGGTGTGCAGCATTGTCCATAGGACCTTTACCAAGTTTGTTCTAATCATGGCTCCTGGGTCAAAAATGGCTCCGCCCCAGGGGTCACATGTTTTACATAGAGTTATATAGGAAAAACTTAAAAATCTTCTTGTCAGAAACCTCAAGGCCTAGAGTTTAGATATTTGGTGTACAGCATTGTCCAGTGGACCTTTACCAAGTTTGTTCAAATCATGGCTCCTGGGTCAAAAATGGCTCTGCCTCAGGGGTTACATGTTTTACATAGAGTTATATAGAAAACTTTAAAAACCTTCTTTACAGATACCACAAGGCCTAGAGTTAAGATATTTGGTGTACAGCATTGTCTTCTAGAGCTCTACCAAGTTTTCTCAAATCATAGCCCCTGGGTCAAAAAAGGCCCCGCCCCAGGGGTCACATGTTTTACAAAGAGTTATATAGGAAAAACTTAAAAATCTTCTTGTCAGAAACCTCAAGGCCTAGAGTTTAGATATTTGGTGTACAGCATTGTCCAGTGGACCTTTACCAAGTTTGTTCAAATCATGGCTCCTGGGTCAAAAATGGCTCTGCCCCAGGGGTTACACGTTTTACATGGAGTTATATAGAAAACTTTAAAAATTTTCTTTACAGATTGTGGTATCTGTAAAGAAAATTTTTAAAGTTTTCTATATAACTCCATGTAAAACATGTAACCCCTGGGGCAGAGCCATTTTTGACCCAGGAGGCCTAGAGTTAAGATATTTGGTGTACAGCATTGTCTACTAGAGCTCTACCAAGTTTGTTCAAATCATAGCCCCTGGGTCAAAAAAGACCCCGCCCCAGGGGTCACATGTTTTACAAAGAGTTATATAGGAAAAACTTAAAAATCTTCTTGTCAGAAACCACATTGCCTAGAGTTTCGATATTTGGTTTGCAGCATTGTCTAGTGGACCTCTACCAAGTTTGTTCAAATCATGACCCTTTGGTCAAAACTGACCCCACCCAGGGGGTCATTTGATTTTACAAAAGGATTTATATCGGGAAAACTTTAAAAATCTGCTGAAACACCAACGGCTATACCTTCAATTGTTCGTTGTTATGTCTGCCCCCAACCCCGCCCTTCTGATGGAGACATATTGTTTTTGCCTTGTCCATGAGTGTCTGTTTGTCTGTCTGTCTTTCACATTTGGTTTCCTTTCAATAACTTGAGTACCAGTTGACCCAAAGCCTTCAAACTTCACAGGGTTATTGCCCTTATTGAGTACAAAAAAATTCTTTTTGTGTTTTGGGTCAGTAGGTCAAAGGTCAAGATCAGGGGACCTCTAGAGTGAAAACCGTTTCCACTCAATAACAGGATTACCATTTCACCCAGAGCCTCCAAACTTGATAGGATGATTGCTTTTACTAAATAGAAGAACCATATTGTTTTTGGGGCTAGTTTGTCAAAGGTCAGGGTCACAGGGACCTGTAGAGTGAAAACTATTTCTGCAGAGTAACTATAGTACCATTACACCCAGAGCTTTCAAACTTTATAGGATAATTGTATTAGAAGAACCCCATTGTTTTTAGGGTCCATAGGTCAAAGGTTAAGTTCACAGGGACCTGTAGAGTGAAAACTGTTTCTGCTCAGTAACTGGAGTACCATTTTACCCAGAGCCTTCAAACTTCATAGGATGATTTTCTTTACTCATTAAAATAACCCAATCATTTTTGGGGTCAGTAGGTCAAAAGTCAAGGTCACAGGGACCTGTAGAGTGAAAACTATTTCTTCTCAGTAACTTGAGTATCATTACACCCAGAACCTTCAAACTTTACAGGGTAATTATATTAGAAGAACCCTATTGTTTTTGGGTCTGTAGGTCAAAGGACAAGGTCACTGGGACCTGTAGAGTAAAACTATTTTTGCTAAAATATTTGAGTACCATTACACCCAGAGTCTTCAAACTTATTGCAAACTTATTCAAACTTGCACTGATAAAAACCAATAACGATATTTGTAACATGAGCAATAAGACTCAGGTGAGTGATTTAGGGCCATCATGGCCCTCTTGTTATAATTGTCAGCATTAGCTGTAATGTTATACGTCTGAATAACATAACATAACATATAAATCTACACACGCTACACACGCTATTTTGTAACTTAGATAAGTGATACAATCAATACACTCGCTCTATTCAATCTAAAGAAATATATCTAATTTACCGCATTCCATAATGACACAGATATATAGAAAAGGGTGTTTGCGCATATTTTTTCATGGTGTTTATACTGTAATTTCAGATAAAATCCTGTAACTGGAGATCATTTATCAATTCTTTATAGCTGTTAGGCATATTCCAGACCAAAAGAGTTGCATTTCAGTGATACGAAGACGGTGTGTCTGATAATTCTCGGAAGCAAGTTGCTCAAGTTACCAAATGTTTTATATCATGGGATCTTTTAATTATCTGTTAAAAAGTTTCTTCATTTACTGCCAGTAGATGCCAAAGTAAAAATCGCAAGTAATTAACGTAAGTTATATCTAAACCGTCAAACTTACCTTTTTTTAGTGCATTGACTTTGTATTTTAATAGTTCATATATGACAGTTATTATACCCTTTTAACATGTAACATATACAAGAATCTGTAACAAGATAATTTGTGATGTGAAGTCGTGTACTTTGAGCTCTCTCCCCGTCTGATATTCAGTGTAAGACTGTTAAGTATTTTTTGCAAGCGCTAGATACCTGGTTATTATTGTCTTATTGCAAGGACCACTGTATCTCAAACCTCACCCAAGGGTAGAGGTCCATACACGGAACCTACATACCAATGTCTTAAATATTTGTCAATAAATGAAGGCTGTATGAAGTAAAGAAGAAAAATCGTTTTTTAGGTTTAGTGACCTTGATCCAAGTTTTGAAGAGGTATATGCAAGGTATCGTTATATAAAATATCTAAAATATCGTCAATATATATCATCATGCACAATTTCAGAAATTTAGGCATTGTGTTTTATACAAGAAGAGTTTTTTTTAAATGCTTTACATTTCTCTGTAAAACATGTGAAACTTCGTGACATATTATAAACAATTTTCGAAGAGGCCAGTTGACAATTCTACACAGCAACTTTCAGAGTTCTAGGCCTGGCTGTTAAATACAAGAAGATTAATCTAAAAGTTTTCATTCCTGATTTAATCCTAAACAGAGTTTTGCATAAAATATAATTTTTGATAGAACGCCTACTGCTTTAAGAGGACATAGCAAAGAATGAGGTCAAACAACGCATTCTGACAAAGGAAGACTGCAAAAGGGAACTAAAATGTAAATCAATTTAGAACTGAAGTTCTACTTTCCAAGAGGGCCATGGTGGCCCTATATCGCTCATTTGTCCACAGGTGCTTCGGTGAGCTAAAACATCAAGAAAAATATTTGAATGCCCGAATACAAATTTACAAATGTTTTCAAGTACAAGGTGCATAATCAACATAATCAGTCTGTGTATATGGCATAACGTCAATAAATACGAAGCTTGAAATAACATTAAAGCCACTGACTCACAGATTGGCCGACGATGAAAAAAAAAGAAAATGTTTATACATCTTGAAATTCTTTCGTTCTGCGCCCGGTTCTAGCTCTAAAAAAGAGCTTTCAATGTTCCCACATGTTTTGAAAGAAAATTAGGTTTTACTAGAATTTCAGTGAATACTTATAAAGGGATATGTAATACTATTTAAAACATAAGAGATAAGGACTATTCTTTAGGGTAAAATACCTCCAAACTGTTACGAGTTTTGCAGATTAGGCTTATCACAAATCATCTATCAATGACCAGAATTTTTCTACATACCACCGAACAAATAGTTCTATCGATTCAAACAGTTAAAGTAACATTTACCTACTTAGAAGTTCAGTGATCATTTAGCGATTTGGTTATACATACGTAGTAATGTTTATACCCCCCGAAGGGAGGCATATAGTTTTTAACTGTCCGTCCGTCCTTCATTCCATCCGAAAACTTTAACATGGGCCATAACTTCCTTATTAGTAAGTGGATTTACTTCATACTTTGGCACAACACCCCTTTGGACCAAGCCTTCCCACTAGCCTATATTTATTTGACCTTGACCCCTAAATGACCTTAATCTTGAAGATCCAATGGTACATAAACTTTAACATAACTTCCTTATTAGTAAAGTGGATTTACTTCATACTTTGATCAACGACTTATCGACATCTGGTCCATAAGTCAAAGGCCAAATCACCACTTCGGGGACTTTTCACCTTACAGTGACAGTTATTTTTATCTATCTGCTTTACAACAGAATCGTGTGCGACACGAGAAACTTTAATTCAAAAACAATCGATCCGTCAGTTTTTGTAAACTTTGATTGCTGCTTTGTTGTCACAACACTGGCTTACATAATATTGAATATTAAATCTTATCTGATTTCTTACAAGTCTAAGACATTGAAATGTTGTTTTGGAGTGAACCCTTTCCATTGGTTTGAAGTTTATTTTCATATGTAGCCCTTGAGCAAAATATATGAGTGCCACACATGGAAATAAATGCTCACCTGGTATGATCAAAGACAGACCTAGCTACAGTGATCTACTTCCGGCATTTCTTTTATGCCCTCTATGTACAACTAGAGCTATCAGAATAAGTGATAAATGTGCCTACATTCTGCAAGGAACTTAAGCAATAGGAATACAACTTCGCTACTTACACAACAAGTGTTATTGCAAATTCTTGATTTGAAAGTGTTTTTCCTTTAGTAGCAATGAAATTTACCTTTAATGTAGACACCACAAACGCAGCTCAATGCTACATTTCTATACATGCTGCCAAATCATGCATTTTCATTAACGTAAGGCAGCCTGATCTCTTTTTATCAACCGGAATACGAAATCAAAGTGCTTACAGGATAGAAATACTGTCGACCTAATTGGCAAAAGTTTATACTGATACTCATATTTTACTATTGTCAAAATTCATTCAGTTTGTTTTTCTTTCCTTCCTTGACTTCTTCCTTCTTTTTTTATTTTGTTAGCTCGCCTTCTAACTGATAGATGTAATTCGTACTATCTTATTTTAACGACAGAATAATTATAGAGACTTTGAGAAAAGAATATTCAGAATGAAAGAATATGGGCATATGTGGAGACAACAATGTGCGCAATAATCTTTAACAAGACGGCCACAAAGACCCGGGATCGCTCACCTGAGTATTTTGGTTTTGTGTCTGCTGTTGAGCAAATATCAAATTCAATATAACAGGTTTTGAAATGAAGTTTTTTAAGACCTTATATTTTATACAAAAAGAACCCTGGTACAGGGCCAATTTTGACCGCAGGGACATAATTTGAACAAACGTGATATGTATCTACAATACAATGTTACTTCAAAATATCTAATCTATAGGGCATACAGTTTTTAAAAAAGATTTTAAAACTTATTCCTACACAAATTCAATGTAAAGCAAGTGATCCCAAGGCGGGGTCAGTTTTGACCCGAGGGAAACAACCTTTGTAGTGGTCAACTATACAGTCCTTCTTACCAAATATCTAATGTCTAATATCTAATGTCTAAAGCTTAGTTTCTGTCAGGAAGATGTCCAAAGATTAAAAACAAAACACACAAGTAGGACCACTGGGTTGTGGGCAATTTTTAACCCAAAGGACATAATTTGAACACATATGGAAGAAGTCCAGTAGACATTGAAACACTCAAATATATAAGATCTAGGGCATACGGTTTCAGACGAAAAGATTTTTAAGGTCTTCTCTATAAAAGCTTTACCACTATCAAGTGATGCTAGGGAAGGGCCATTAATGTCCCCAGGAGCATAATTTGAATACTCTTAGCAGAGGACCTCTAGATGAGGCACCAAGCAAAACATCTTAACCCATTTCCTTGTGGTTTAAGACAAGATTTTATGAATCTTCACTACTATAGCGTATGTAAAATCTAGTGACCAAAGGATCATAGCTATTATTGACCCCAGGGAAATAATTTGAACAATCTTGGTAGAGTACCTATAGATGATGTTCCATGCAATATATTAAACGTCTAAAGCTAACCGTTTCTTACAAAAAGATTTTCAAAGATTAACTATTTTACACAAGTAGAACCCTTCGGGTGGTGACAATTTTGACCCCATGGTTATAATTAAAACAAACTTGGTAGAGGTCCACTACTCAATAAAATAAATAAAATAAGCTAAACTCTTAGGCTAGATTTTCAGACAAGAAGATTATTTAAGTTTTTCCTATATAAGCATTTCTTTAATCAAGTGGCCCCATGGGTATGGCGTTTTATGACCCAGGGACATAATTTGAACGAACTTGGAAGAACTTTACAAGACAATGCATATACACAAAACATATACAACATCTAAGCTGTGAAGTTTCACGTTGGTAACACCAATACTGTTTGAGTAATACCCCCGACAAAAATAAAGTATGAACAAGCAAAAATGACGAAGGGGGGTTATTCAAAATGTAAGTGAGCTGGACTAGAGTTATGGTTCTTGTGCACTGCATTCCGTCTCATCACCAACAACCTATATTCAAAGTCTGAAAGCCAATCCCATGTAGACTTTGCGAGAAAATGGCCGGACAAGGAAAACTGAATAGGGGAGATAACTCAAGAATTAGCACGCTTATAGTAATGCTTTTTGTGCAACGCACTTCATCTTATCGCCATCAAGCTATATTCCAAGTTTGAAGTCAATGTATTGTATATTTTGGAGTTATGCTCCGGGCAATATGGGGACTAACGGACGGACGGACGATTCGATTACTGTATGCCTTCCTTCGGGGGCAAAACATGTATGTTTAGGGCATATGGTTTAAGACAAAAAGATTTTTTAAGCCTTCCCTACAAAAGTTTATATAAAAACAATGGTCTTAGCGCCGGGCCATAAATGACGCCTGGCGCATATTATGAACAATCTTGGTAGCGGACATCTAGATGACAACTTAGCCTATGGCCTTGTGGTTTCAGACAAGAAGATTTTCAAAATCTTCCCTATAGAAGCCCATGTAAAGTCAAGTGACCATCGGGACAGGGCCATTTATGACCCCAGGGCATAATTTAAACAAACTTGGTACAGAACATGTTCGTGTGTTCAAAATTATCTAAGCTCTATGCCTTATGGTTTGAGACAAGTTTTTCCTTTCCCTTGTCATAGAAACCAGAGTTTTTGATGGAATTCAATTCTTAGAACAACTTCGGTAATACTTCAAGCAAGGAAAATTCCTGCAAAATTTTATCAACTTTCACATTGTGGTTTAGAAGGAGGTGTTGTTTAAAATAAACGGTTGACGACCCACGACGCAAAATCACAAAAGCTCACCTTCAGCTAAAAAGGAATATATTTCCGCGTCACAGTATTCCATAAATATGAACTGTTTCAGCACTGTTTACAAATGACTTAATATTTTGTCACACAGTTAAATGCTGCTCGTAAAAACAATCTTGTCATATATTTACTAAGTGTTAATTTGTGTGTTTCGGTTATTTCATTCCGGGAATTTAAGGCGTAATTTTGTTTAATATGGTAGGGGTGAATAAACGATAAAATAAATTCACGATATTCACAGACGTCTAAGAATCAAATATATTTTGATCTTTCTTTTTGTTTTTTTAATGTTTTGGTTGCAACTGTCTAATTTCTAGTGAGAAATACGTTTTATCCCGCTGGGATTCCCGCTATTTATAACCTGTCGATGCGAACTTTGCAGCTTTTTGATAATAATTTTGACAAACATTTTCATGTAACATAGCCTTTTTAACCAAGACTGGTTAGTATTAAATATATATCTGGGATGTATTCAGTGGTTTATTCTTTAGTGAATGTGTAATAAATGTTAACAACAAAAATAAATCATATCTTAGAAAATCAGTTTTTACGTTAATTCGTCGGTTGTAAAGATAAAGTAATCTAAATATAAACTATTAAACCTGCTCTTCTTGCAACATGCTCACTTGGTGACAATGCAATATATGGGAGAGATTAAAAATTATTTTTCAACCACTACTACGTGAAATCGATTAGGTATAAGTTGATCCAACAACGACCTCTCAGACTTGTTCTGTGTCATCAGCTTCTTTTTCATCCATACGATGAATTGAATCCTCCAGATCGTCAAGTTCGTAAACGGTTTGTTGAACATTATTGTTCAAAATATTTTCTGCACTTACCGTTCGTCCATTTTTCAATGTTTGAATATCCAATGACGTAGTGTATTTACTCAGTCCGTCACGTGACTTACATTCAATATTAACAACGTTTATTTTTACTTGAAAGTCGTCAAAATTGTATTTTACTGGCCTATTTTGTTTTTGTGAGTTCTCCTCTGTATCCAGCTCTGTGCCTGCTTTATTGTAAGTATCATTTTCCCTCTGATCGTCAGTTATGATTGGAGATGAATTAGTAAATGGAACAACATGTTCTTGATCGGTTTCAGTTATGGTCTGGTTATTTTGATATTTCTTTAAAGACACAAATCTGCAAGCATCGGAGAGTCTTGTTGTACTCAACGACCTTGAAGTCTGAGTAGGGAACATCTGACTGGTTCTTGAAACGTTACTCAAACGACGTAATGCAAACCTACTCCAGCACTTTCGGATTTCAGTTCTAACCTGAAAAAAAGCCAGGATTTTCATATTTCTGCTTCATTCATGTTTGTTCTCAACAATGAAGCCACTTTAAGCTCAAAGGTAGAGAGGTTAAGAATTAAAATAAGTTTGTAGACGTAAATGACTTGAGAAAAGAATTCATACTAAGTATTATAGATCTAGTTCTTTTTTTTACTTTATTTTCTTAAAGCGTCTATTAGCTACTATAAGCATTTGAAAGAAGGTAAAATGTCGAATAAAAGAACGTGAAAATTAATTTATATTGTATTATTTGTAATTCAATATTTCATTCAGAAACGAAATAACAAACAAACACACGAAAAAACTTGTGTCAATCATAATACTCCGCGCAGAAGACTGAAATATTTTCCTCCATCTGTCCCGACCCACACTGAACTCCCCCAACTCATCGGCCATTTTGGCCCAAATTGAAAATTTTCTAATAGTTTTACATTGGAAAATACTAGTTTTTGTTTTGTAATCAAAACTAGTTTTGAAGCTTTCAACAACAACTGTCTGGTTTTTCTGTAACGCTGATTCTTCGGAAATAAAACGCTCCTCTAACATTGATGCCATTAACTTCAAAAATAGAAATTTTCCATAAAACTTAAGCAAGTCATAATGGAAGATAAACGACTAGTTGGCTAAATCCTAAGGTTTGTTCATAAACATACGAGTACTTGCATGCGGTATCTATTTTCAACGCAAAGGAAAAACAAGAGGGCCATGGTGGCTATATATCGCTCACCGGAATAACATTGCTCTAAACAGCAAGACTTAGTCCTACAAGGTCATTCAACTATTCAGACAAAATCATGTTCAGCTTGTGGGAAGTTTCTTTCCTGTACCTTCAAGAAGAAAGCAAATCAGAAAGTCAGTTTGATCACATCAATAGTCAACACTGATAGATGCAAAACTACACAGATTGTCATTATTTTATGGATGTAAGTAAAATCAGAATAATGATTTCTGACAAGAAATGTTTAAAAGAGTGTGCCTATGTATGCCAATGTAGAACATCTTATCCCCGGGACGGAGCTAGAATTTGCCATGAGGGCAAAGTTTGAAATTCTTGATAGAGGTCCCCTGCTTAATGCTAAATTTCAGAACTTTGGGCTTAAGTGTTTCAGAGAAATAAATTTTAAAAATAAATTTCAATGAAAAACAGGTATTACCCGCGTTGGAGCAAAGCTGAGTCACTAACAACATTTTAGGGCACCACTAGATAATGCAACACACGAAATGTCCTTAGTATAAGCTTTCCGGTTTCTGAAAAGGATATTTCAAGAGTTTATTCAAGTTGATCGCAGGGACATAACCCAAAATGACTCTAGGTGAAAAGTTTGAACACACAGCCATGGTCCACTTTTAAATGCAAAATGCATAGTGCAAATATTTTGACATCTGCCCTTACTTCTTATCATCAAAGAATAACTTAAAATAATGTCCTATATATTAATAAATCAAACATGTGATCCCTCGGTCACAGTCAAAAGTAATCCCACAGACTTAATTTGAATAAACTTGATAGAGGTCTACTAGACAACGCTATACAAAAAACACACCAAAATTACAAACGTCTAAGCCTTATGGCTACTTACAAGAAGATTTTTTAAGACGGTGTTTATATAAGTTTATGTAAACAATTATACCTCCGGTGCGGAGGTAAAATTGACACTAGGAGTAAAGTCTGAATAATTTTGGAAGAGGTCCACTAGACAATTGTGAAAAAATTTTAAAACTCAGGGCCTTATTGTTTCAAACATTAGGATTTTTTAAACGACAACTGTCACTGAATGTGATATATATCGAAATACCGCTTTGTCAGAGGCAAAAGAGAAAGATATCAAGTAAAAAGAAAAAAAACAAGGAAGAGTTTTGTATACCAAACTTCCTCATAAAATGTTCTATTATTTTTTCTATTAAATGACGCACTGACACATCATTATCATGTCGCCAGCATTTGTGCCAAAACATCTTAAAATCCCTTGACGCACGATAAAGTTGAAGAAATGTATGAAATAGGGGCAATAAAGTGAGACCTAAACCTTTTAGGTAAACATCAGAGAGTTGTATGCGACATATTGTTTCAAATTGTAAACATTTGTGCCAACTTATTTCGATATCCTTTCTTGCATTACAAAGTTATACCCCAGACACAACCATGTCTTGTAATATACACATATAAACAGTGGTACATTTTACTTCGAAGTAAGGACCTTGTCTTCTAAGAAAGAAACCTGAAGTTAAAGCGCGACAAATAGTTACCATGTGGTCAACAATTGTGCCGAATTATTTTAAAAACCCTTGATGCACGATAAAGTTACAAAGCAAACACGAAATATGAACGACCAGTTAGTGTGATCTGGACATTTGAGGTACGCTGCTGGGAGTTGTATGCGAACATGGTCTTATTGTGATAAACATTTGTGCCATGTATTCAAAATCCCTTCATGCATAACAAAGCAACAACCAGGATACACCATGACTCCTAATATACACATAGAAGTAGTGAATTTCAGCAA
This sequence comes from Cyclina sinensis, assembly GCA_012932295.1. NCBI lineage: Eukaryota > Metazoa > Mollusca > Bivalvia > Venerida > Veneridae > Cyclina > Cyclina sinensis. The sequence goes on along the minus strand of JAAONU010000004.1, from coordinate 15,635,716 downwards.
AGTATGAACTTGACCTTGACGACAATCATCTGAAGTTTATGCGTGACACATTTTTATCATGTGGGCAACATTTGTGCCAAATTGTTTCAAAATTTAGTGCACAGCAAACGTGTGGTTTGATACTTCTCGGTGTATTTCTACTTTACTTCCATTCGTAAACATAATTCTCAATGTAAACCATTATAAACTTTCGAGAAACATTGCTTGTGACACGGCTCTTATTTGTTTTGCACGAGAATACGGTATCCATGGTATCTGCACTGACTGTATGACACATCCATAGAGGATATGTTGTTTTGCACGAGAATACGGTATCCATGGTATCTGCACTGACTGTATGACACATCCATAGAGGATATGTTGTTTTGCACGAGAATACGGTATCCATGGTATCTGCACTGACTGTATGACACATCCATAGAGGATATGTTGTTTTGCACGAGAATACGGTATCCATGGTATCTGCACTGACTGTATGACACATCCATAGAGGATATGCTGTTTTTTTTTCTTTGTGAGATCGTAAATTTATTTCACGAGTGGGCAACGGAGTAAATATTTTCGTTAGTGGTGAGTGAAATAAATTTTCGATCTCATACAGATCTCAACTATGATGAAAAACTTATAACATATACTCGATAGATGATACATTGTCAAATTCAAATGAAGAATCATTACCAAAATCTTCAGATATTAGCCTTAAAAATCCAGATTCTTCAGACATTCTATTTATTTTTACCAGTTTAAACCTTTTTGAAGATTTTAGCAGACATTTTTTGTTGTTGTTGTTGTTTACCTACATGTACCTTGTTTGTAAATAAACAAAAGGAGGTTACTGCTAAGATAAGTGAATGTGGTGCACCTTTGGGTAGAAAAGTAGTACAGAATAGTAATTTGCATCTTTTATCAATTTCCGTTGTGTTTTATTAAAATAATATCTACTGTTATGTTACGGTAAAACACTAGAAAGTATGAAATACAATGATTTATTCACGAGTAAGAACCCTGATATTTAGCTAAAGATGGCTAATGCACACATTAGGGGACATGAACCCCAGCAAAAATGTGGTGTTACGGTCTAGTGCACACCTTCGTATACTTGAATAAATACAACGTCTGACTACTGCATCACGGAATCGCTTTTTTTGGCTCAGTGGTTAGTGCGTTGGACTGTCACGCGGGAAATCGGAGTTCGAATCCAGCTCTGGGTTGTGTATTCTAAGATGCATTGCATCTTTCTGTTGTGGACATGTTCGTAAGATGGGGGCTCGTCCGGGATAACCCCTCCTGGACTTAGATGTAAAAATTAAAATAAAAATTAAAAATCTTTCAAGATTTCTGTCTGGTCCATTTTTGATCTAAAAAGACACAACACCATTCGTCATCATAAATGATGACTTTTTCAAGAGGGGATGTGTTACGGTCTAGTGCACACCTTCGCTGGAAATCGATTCTTTGGCGTGGTGGTTAGAGCGTTGGAGTGTCACGCAGGAGATCGGAGTTTGAATCCCGCTCTCGGTTGTGTATTCTAAGATGCCTGGCATCTTTCTTTTACGGACTTTCGTGTTCGTAAGAGTGGCATGCTTTAGAGATGGTGTAACAAGGTACCAGTCACTATGAGGTTGTGGAGGTATGAAATGCCCATCACACCGTGAACACCAGGACCTGACAATTGCCAGTATAAGCAGGCCCTACCAAGCTGTAATAGCCGTGGGTCACATAACAGATAATGAACTGAGGATTTTCTGTCCTACGTCTTTTGATAAAATTCAGACAATAACAGTCAATGAAATCCCTATTTGCCATTGCCCTTTTGTTCATTTTATCAAACACTAATGTCTAAAACGCACCAAAGAAGTATAGCCTATCAACACCAATAATTTGCTTAAAATCATTCATTCTATGTATTCTCTGTGTTTAGCAAACGTTTTGTGGTATATGTTTTTGACAAATAAGAATAACATATGTATGTTTCGGCCATGTTCAATTCGTTTGGTTTTTCGTAAAGAGCATCATATCAAACTGTGTGTGTTTATTATTGAAGAAACCACTACCTGTAGTGCAGGCCAAAACATTTTATCATTATCAACATTAAGCTTTAGAATACAAATCAAATTTGACGAAAAGTTTCAATGAAAACAAATGCCACAGAGAGATTATTCTCTGGTGTGAAAACTGTTAACTTCAGGAAAAAGACACGAAAGTTAAACTCATTTCAACAGTAAGTGGAACAGGCTTTTACAACTGAAAATTTTTTTACGAAATCGCATAGAAAGATGTCTTAACTAAGTCCATCGTTTCCAAAGTAAGATAGTATTTTTATTCACTGTATATACATTGCAGTATAAAGTCCTATTTTCAGTAATTCCAGACATATTGATTAAAACCATTAAAGCAAAACAAGTCACTTTGACTTGACTCTTACCATATACAGTTTGTCGTTCCAATGTTAGAATGTTCTTGATTATATTGAATAACGTACCTATAGGAGCTTGATTCAGCTATCAAAAACACAATACGGGCATCAAGCCGTTATGCAGTTTCGAGGTCCCGGTTTCAGAAAAACCCACAAGACCTTTGTATGCTTGACCTGTCCGACTGTGGTTCCAAAAACAATAGGAAACTCAACATGTCTATCATAATTACTAAGTTTAAACTGTTCGGAAACCACTTAGTCTACCGACGGACCGACTGACATCTTCAAAGCAATCTTCAAAGCAATTAAAGCCAAACTTCTTCGAAGGGTTGTAAAAGTTTATGTTTCCAGCTTTACGGAAATAGACAATGTGTTTACCTCTGCATTAGTGAAGCACAACAGTGTAGCGATAAACAGTCCCTGAAATAGCAACGAAAATACTATAAAAATATGAATAAGAATATATAGGATGTACTGACAACAGAAAAGCTAAATATTACCAGAATAGATAGAAAATACTGTTTTCACCTACAATTTCAGGCTTAAATAAAATACTTGGGTTATTGTAACGAAACGTTCCCTTCCAGAATTGTTTACTTAAGATTAATTGCATATTAAAAGTTAATGATGTTAACTTTTGACATAGCTGTAATACTGAGATCACATTCCTTGAATTACTAGAAATGAACTTTACATTTATAGTCCTTGAATTGATAAAATGGAACTTTAAAATACGTTTTAATCACCTGGAACAGAGTTTTTTCTCTTGATACTGTAGTGCAGTGTGTGCATCAGATTGTCTTTATTAATCAATGACCCAGAATTTCATAGTTTAATGTCAAGATGTAGTTTTTATCTGCAAGAGCTGAATTCTGGACAATCGAAATATTTACACATTATATGTTGAGACATTTCATTCATAAAAATGTGGGTCAAAAAGACAAGAACTACTTTTTTCTAGTGTTTATATGGCTGACTTTTTATGAGTTTAAGGTAATTTTACCTCAACTTTTGCAGGAATGTTACTTATAAGAAGAGAAAAGCCACGATCGATGAAGCCACGATCGATAAGCCTTTTTCTTCCTGTGTGTTGTATCTACTTTTTGAGCTCTGTATAGAATAAATAGATATGTTTGTCATGTATTCCTTTATTTTGTTAAAATGCCCGTGGAATTTTATTATCCCCTGCCGATGGAATTAGGAGCGGGATATTGTTTTGAAGTTGTCCGTCCGTCACAATTTCGTTTCTGCGCTATTTTTTGACAACTACTGACTGTATTTCAATCTAACCTTGTGGGAACTTTCAAAACCAAAAGGAGATGCGCATACCCTAAGCATGTTTTGGTTTCACCCTTAAACACAGATTAATGCCTCTTGATTAGTCAGACTATTTAAATCAGATTTATGGCCACTGAATAGTATTTCGTTTCCACGTTACTAAAAGGATTTCAACGAAACTTTGTGGGAACATTCAATAACAAAAGGAGATGCGCATATCCTTGGCTTGTTCCGGTTTGACACTAGAGCATACAGTTATTGCATGATAATGTATTCATTATGTAATCAGAGTAACATTTGTTTTTGCGCTATTTCTCGGCAACAGCCTACTGGATTTCAACGAAACTTTATGGGACCAATCACTACGAAAAGGAGATGGTCGGATCATTTGACACAGAGTTATGGCTCCTGAATATTTAATCATTATGTATAAAAAATAACATTTTTTCTTGAAGCTGTTTACATCTGACAAACATTTATATCTTTATATTTATAAAGCATTTCAGTGAATTTTAGCAATTCTTGAAACGTTTTCAGACAGGCACCAAACTTGGTATACGAGTTCCTTATGGCTTCGCATTTGTGAAACAAGTACAATTTCTATACCTCAAGTGTCTGTGCAAACACCTATTGGTAGGAGATATACTGTTTGTGACATAGTCTTGTGGAAATCTCATTTTTGGTAATTTTCTTTGTTGCATAATTTAGAGTACTTACTTTGATGCGGCAGCCACGATTGAGCCACACGTGAGATAATGTTTTATTGATCAATTATTGATTTTGTTATGGACCTTTTTTAAGTGTACCACCAATTAACTTCATAGTTTTAAAGTTAATATGCTCTGGACAAAAATCTATAAACAAAGGAGATAATTTGGGACCAGACAGAGTTATGATTCTTCTGCTATGCACTTTTACCTCTTACAGTCTGTCTTTATCTTAGGTTTCAATGCAGTCCTTCTCATGGTGTTCAAGTTATGCTCCAGACAAAACTTCATTAATGAAATTAAAGAAGGGGAGCTTATTCAAAACCTGGATAAGGGAGAGTTATTTTTTGGCACTGCACATCTCCTTGTCGCTAGTTATCTATTATTCAGATTCACGTCAATTCACTTCACATATATGAAGTTTGGATAGTCTGTAAATTTCAGATTAAAATGTTGTCTTATAAGGAAATACTAAATTTAGTAGTCTACATCTGAGTAACAGAAAATAAGTAAATAATGTTTAGAACGTTGTCTACGTATTCATTATATCAATAATGTTAAATGTGTTAAAAACAAAGGTCCTTTTTTGCGTAGTCCATTTTTCATTTACCTATTTTTTGCGTCCAGTATACACAATAACATTTTTGGAATTCGCCAATATTAATGAATTTCATTCTCAGAATGATGTAAACAAACTTTTTGGTTCTGGAGATTTTCTTTGTTTCAGGACAACGTATTTCCGGTGTACCTTGCAATAATTGCAATAACTGCAGAAAACATCAGTTAAAGAACAGTTCGCACCTTTATAATAGGTACACTCTCAATAAAACAAAATAATGAATTGCCTGTTTGACCAGAGAAAACAAGATGTCAGGTTATTAGCTGATCTATAGAAGAAATATTAATACAAGTAATAAACGATGGCTTACATAAAGCTTTGCGGACAATATGTAGCCATGTTACTATTGACAATACCAAGTTTATTTCAAGAATTAAAACTTTGCAGACAATATGTAGCCATGTTACGATTGACAATACCAAGTTTATTTCAAGAATTAAAACTTTGCGGACAATATGTAGCCATGTTACTATTGACAATACCAAGTTTATTTCAAGAATTAAAACTTTGCAGACAATATGTAGCCATGTTACGATTGACAATACCAAGTTTATTTCAAGAATTAAAGCTTTGCAGAAAATATGTAGCTGTATAACGATTGACATAACCAAAGTTATTTCAAGTATTAAAGCTTTGCGAACAAAATGTAGCCCTGTTACGATTGACTTTACTAGGTTTATTTCAAGAATTAAACCTTTGCGGACAATATGAAGCCATGTTACGATTAATAATTATTAAGTTTATTTCAAGAAATAAAGCTTCATTCATAGTATATTGATTGAAAAAACTTGAAAGAAAGCATAAAAGTTTTGCCTGTATATCCCTTTAAAGCTTTGCGGACAATATGTAGCCATGCTGCGATTGACAACTGCCTTATTTATTTCAAGTATTAAAGCTTTGCGGACAATATGTAACCATGTTATGATTGACAGTTACAAAGTTTATTTCAAGAATTAAAGCTTTGCGGACAATATTTAACCATGTCACGACTGACAGTTACAAAGTTTATTTCAAGAATTAAAGTTTTGCGGACAATATGTAGCCATGTTACTATTGACAATACCAAGTTTATTTCAAGAATTAAGTTTTACGGACAATATGTAGCCTGGTTACGACTGACAGTACCAAGTTTATTTCAAGAATTAAAGCTTTACCAAAGAAGCAGAATAAAGCAAAATGAATTGCTATTAGTATTTAATATAATAGAAAATGTAACTAACATACAGCTAGTGCAAGATACTTTTAGCGCAGCACTCTATGCAATGTGTTTTGGAGGGAAGTGATGGCACTGGTGATATTTTTGAAATAATGATTGCAGCTATAAGGTAGACTTGTCTGTTGAAAAACTTCAGTGTAAGTAAAAATTAAAAAGAAACATGGATAACGAATGTTTTCATAATTCTAAAATAAAAAAAACAATTTACGGAACTTTACGGTTGAATTTTTAACTGAAAGCAAATGAACTGATCACTTTGATTAAACTGTGGAGTTGTTGTTAAGTAAGGCAATTTCGAATGGTTTAAGATGAAGAAAGGATTTTACATTCTCAAATAATTGCTTCAATAACGCTTAATGTATGGGAACATAAATTAAACATGAGCTATCACTTAAGGTGATGAATACCCCTAGATACCACCTTGACACAGCAAGTTCCTACATTTACAGCCTGTCTGCCATAATATATAAAAAATTTGGCTGAACATTTCAAAACCCAAACCTCTATGGAAAGTTAACTCAGCAATACAAGTCAGTCATATAAAAAACACACACAAAACTTAACCATCCTGCAAAAAATCAGCAAAACTTTTTACAAAGGACATGCAAATCTGGACTAAGTATTAAAGAAGTTTGATTATATTCCAATAAATAATTGCTGAAAAAAAACACAGACAAACTTACACTGGACAAACTTTTTTATTTTACGTCTACAAAAATCAAAGGGCCGTAACTCATTGAAAATTCATTAGACTGAACCAGAACAATGACATGCATATGTATGCTTAGTACTGACGATTCTTGCAGAGTATTATACAAATCTGACAACAATTTGCTGAGAAATTGCATGACTAAATTCAAGAATTAAAAAAAAAGGCCTATGACTCAGTAAAAATCCATGGCAGTGGAATGCAACAACAACATGCACAATCCTTGGTACTTACGTACTTACCATCGGAGCGAGACGTGACAACGAAATGCACAACTAGGCGTAGTACTTATGATTCATGCGAAGCATTATCCAGATCTGAGAAATAGTTTCTGAGAAATAGTGCGGACAAATTTTGTCTGCGGACGGACGAATGAACGGACCAACGTACTTGAATTCAATATAGCCCCAAGATATTCTATATGGGGATATATTAGTTGATGAAAAACCGTCCGGACAAATTGATGAGTAAAAAAGTAATCAAAGGTCCATAACTCAGTGAATAATCATCGGAGACGTGACAACGATATGCACAACTAGGGACAATTTATGGTTCTTGCAAAGTATTATTAAATTTTTGCCTTGCGGACAAAGTTTGTCTACGGACGGACCGACCGATCGACAAACGCACGTGAATCCTAGATATTTTATCTTGGGGTATAAAAAGTATTAGTCTAACATGTGATATGCGCAATTCCAAAACTCCTAGTTTTACCACAATCTATCCTATTACTTTGAATAAAAATATCATTCCATGTCTTCCTTTTTCTAGAAATAAATCATCCCTGTTATGCTGATTTGCAAAATGCATACACGTAAGAAAACAGCACTTGGGACTTTTAATTATAAAGAAAATTAATCATTTAGTTTTGTTCACATTCACCGTCATTTTGAAGATAAAAAAAGGCATCAGTCAGTTAAATGCACAATACGGTACGGTAGGGATCAACAAATAGCCATTTTCAGCGTACATAACTCACAACCGTTGCAGCATATGAATATGACGGCGAGTGTAAACAAAAGCGACAGTGAAAGGAAACTTTAGTGGTTTAAATTCATCTAACTCGACAGACTAGCATTTTTACATCAAAATGTGTTATAATTATTTTCTTTTACACATTCTTTATTTAAATCACATTTACGCATTTTAATCTAAATCTTTGTTTCACCACAGAAAAGTGTCTGAGCGAGATTCTGACCTAAGCTGAAAGATATGTTACGGTAGATCTATGTAAAACTTTAAAACAAGATCTTAAGAACAAGGGACAAATGCCCCTAAGGGAAGTGTTTGGCTTGAACGAGACTTCTTCAGTTGAAATGTCAAATCTGTGCAACTTGCGAATATACCTTACTTTCATGAGTGCTAAAGTATTCTTAAAGCTTTTCGAATTCACTAAATGGCAAGCGAGCATAGACGACATGTATCCCGGCAGGCAGTTTACTATATTAGTTAAAGCATTGCTTCGACAGCTGGACAGTAAGACGTACGTTGTAGGACACATTGCTCAATACGCAGAACATTTTAACCAAGTAATTTTAAAATCATGTGAGGGATCACCCGGATCTTGGTTGCGACATGGCATCTCAATTATCTAAGAACTGTTGAACTTTTTATCAAAGGCCTTCAACATTGCCGGATTCGGTGCAGTTACTATAATTATGTCCTCTATCGGTGGTATAAAAATATATCAACATGATTCAAAAGTTAGTTTGTCTGACATGAGTTTGCTCCTTGATCAACATTAGTTATGTTTCAGATATAGATATACCAGGTACGAGAATGTGTGTGTGTGTGGGGGGGGGGGGGGGGGGTCAAGCAATGAACGTCGGACTCCTGGTCTAAAGGTTATTGCTTTAAATCCCACCACGGGTGTGGGTCTCAAATACAAATGAGCAGGAACTGGTTTTAAACTAGGGAGCAGTCATCGAGCAGGGTTTTCAAAGCGGTATAAAACTAAATTAACTTAAACTAGCCTTAACTGAGGAACTTGCGACAGTTGTATCACTTTCATGTTCTTTTGCTAATAGTCGTATAAGATTAATATTCCGTATGCCTTGCAGTACTATAAAAGTTAATAGTGAAAAATGTGTCTGATACAAAAACACACCTGGTATGAATTGAAAAACATTTCAACAATCAGCACTGCAAAGGATGTTGTGTCGTCTACCTGCTCATTCGGAAATACAACCAAGATGTAATAAACCCCAAATAATGGAATCAAAACAACGATACTTCTGGCTAACGTCCTGAAATAAACATAAAATTATATACTCAATACAACAATGCTTCTGGCTAACGTCCTGAAATAAAATAAACATAACATTATATACTCAATACAACGATACTTCTGGCTAACGTCCTGAAAAAAACATAACATTATATACTCAATACAACGATCACACTCATTGTCTGTCTACAAAAAGCAACTACATATGTATAAAGTCAGCACGTGTTGTTCCCTTGTTTAAGAAGAATGATAAAACTGAGGTGGGTAACTATCTATTTTATCTATGTATCTATTTTAAGTATCATCTCCGAGGTTTTAGAAAAGGTTACTTATGATCAGGTTGAGGAATACATTACTCAGAAAGAGCTCCTTTTCAATTACCAATCAGGTTTCAGACGCAGGTTCTCTATCGAGACTTGCCTTATTCACTTAACTGATTATATTTGTTTTCAGATGGACAAATGTAATCTAGTTTGTATGGTATTGCTTGATCTACAGAAAGCATTCGACACAGTCGATTATGCTATTCTTTTAATGAAACTCAAGGCCCTTGGTCTCTCACAGTCTGCTGTCAGATGTTTTCTTCTTATCTGTCGGACAGGCACCAGTTAGTGGATGTGTCAGGTACATTCTCTTACCGGGCTACCATCACATGCTGTGTTCCCCAAGGATCAATGTTAGGTCTTCTCCTTTTATAATTTACGTGAATGATATGGCAGCTGTAGTTAGGCATAAATTGCTCTTTTATGCAGATGATTCTGACATCTTAGTTTCAGGTAAACACAAAGATGAAATTGAGTCAACTCTAAGTGCTGAACTGGAAACTGTCAGTGAGTGGCTGGTCTGCAATAAATTATCTTTACATCTGGGGAAAAACGGAATCTATACTTTTTGGCTCCAAGCAGAAAGTCAGATCTCAGTCCAATTTTACTGTCACCTGTAAAGGCCATTCCTTTGAGACTAAAGACTCTTTGAAGAATTTAGGTACAACAATCGATCGGAATTTATCTTTTGATACTATGGTCATGTCTGTTATTAAAACATTCATTGCACAGTTAAAGTTTCTATATAGAAAACGTGATTATATTACATTCCATACCAAAAAGATGTTGGTTATTTCTCTTGTGCAATGTCAGTTCGATTATGCTTCTACTGTGTGGTTTTATTCTGTCAGACGAGAATTAGGAACAAACTGCAGGTCACCCAAAACAAGCTCATTAGATTTGTTATGGATCTTGATCCCACAACCCATATTGGCAAATACCAGTTTTCTTATCTCAACTGGTTACCTGTTGCCAGCAGAGTTGACTTTTATCTTTGTGTCATGTTTTTAAAATAGCCTCTAAAACTGCCCCTTCATATATGATTGAATATTTTACTCCTGCTAGTACTGAACATATTTATAGTACTAGGTTTAGAGTAACTGCAATAACCACTTCAGAAAATTCGTTTGTGGATAATGGTCGTTTCTCTGTCCCATTAGTTAAGGTATGGTAGACTTTTGCCTACCATGGATGTTCATTATAGAACAGGCTACCACAACACATAAGAGACATTAAAACATTAAACTCTTTTAAGACACAGGTGAAAAAGTACTTGTTGGACTAAGGCCATTCATATTGTTCAAGTTGCATTAGTAAGCAGTTTTACTTCTTGATTTCATTATCTGTGATATTTTTTAGTACTAGGTTCTAAGAATTTAGGTTATTTTAATTTTATGTCAACCTGACTGATAGTCCGTGCAATTTCAATTTAACCTAATGTCTTTCATTAACTTTGTATTTTACTACTATTGCAATTTAATTTAATCTTAAGGTCTTTCACTACCACTGTATTTATTATTTACTATTGCAATTTGATTTAATCTTAAGGTCTTTCACCACCCTTTATTTTATTACTTTTAATGTGTCTTCCTTTGTCAAACTACACCGTTTTTTAAAAACCACAATGTAAATAAGAGTTGTACATTTCTCTTTTTTGTGTCATCCTTTGTATATAATGTAGTTGACATGGACGTTATCTTATGTATGTTTTTTGTTAATCATTGATAATGTAATGTTTTACACATTTTATACAAAAATAAATCTATATATTAAAGCTATAAATAATCTAAATATATGTGTGAAGCCTGTGACCTCTTTGATAAGGCCAGAAATTACAGCGGTATGGTGTTGGCTGTATAAACTATGATCAACTAGACAATGTGCCATACCAAATATAAAATGATTTAAAAGCTCCAAAATTAAAGACATTTTTAACAAGTATTGTTTTATTGTTTTTGACATATTGTTGCGAGTATTAATCAAAGAGCATACAGAATTCATATCAAAAAGATATTTACAAAGTTTACTTCCATTATATAATCTACATTGGAAGACAATGATTATAATATTACTTTATCTTTGTACCTTGGTGTTGCACTTGAGAGTTTCATTCACTGATTTCTGTGTCAACCTATGAATAATGTCAGATTTTCAGGTAAGGAAACAAGAAAGTCTGATAAAATTTATCAAACATTAGGTAAAAATGATTGCTATGACATCTAACTAAAAGTGTCTGCAGTTCTAGATAGGGGAAAAGGCACAAAACAGACTGTCCCACTTGAAACTATCATACTTGCATATTTATGGAGAAGAAAGGGAATCTTACATGATAAGAGCGCTGTTGATGAAAAGTATAAACCTACAAAAATAGTAAAAGTTAGGAAATACGTGTATTATTCATAAAGGCGAATACATATCTATCTACTCAGCTTAGCAGTTAGAGAATCTGAGGGGAAAAATCTATTTTTGGTAATAAGTGGCAAGTTAATTATGACCATAAAGTGCTCATCTGAGTATAACTGAATTAAAAGAAAAATACCTTCTACTGATTTTATCATCAAAATAAAGAAGGAACAATTTTTAAAAAGGGTCAAAATTTGAACAATCTTGGTAGAGTATCACTCAAAAAAAATGCTACAAAACAAAATTTTAAAACTGACGGTTTAAACCAAGACTCTCTTTTGGCTATACGAGTCAGTGTCAAACATCTAAGAAGGATTTTAAAGATGTATCCTCTATTACGAAGTGAAACAATTAACTCATCGGTCGTGGCCAATTGTGACCTCGGGGCACAGTCAATCAATGACTATAGGGGCAACGTTTTACCAACCTTCAAAGGGCCCTTACCAACCTTCAAAGGGCCCACTAAACCTTTATTACCTTTATTTGTGCAAAATTTTAGACCTCTGGGATAAGTGGGGTTTTTCTAAAGAATTCTTCCTATAAATTTCTATGTAAAACATGTGACCAAGTGGATTGGGCCAGAATTGGAATTGGCTCCAATAATAGCTCAGCGTGGCGTTTTTTTTTTAAGTTTGTCCATACAAGTCTATGATAATCCCGGGGTAAAAATGTCAGTCAATATGGATCTTGTTGGTATATATGTATCTCTTCTTGATACTGAAGCTTCTCAAACTTTCATTTAATTCTAACCTGTGGTTGCTGAGGAATAGCTCGGACTAGAATGTGTGATGAATGGACGGGCAAACGGAAAGACGTACGGACGATGTAGCAACTATAAGTTGCCATAAACATTAGTTTAGTCAGTATAGAATGATTACGAGTAACGTCTTATTTTTGTATATTTATATTTGAAGTCCTAAATGTGCCGGTATAGGTTTAGAAAGATTCACTCGCACTGTATAGCCATACTTCGGCTGAGAAAACATCTTTTAACAACTGATCAACCGATATTTGAGAATATGTACACAATATATGTATATTATTAGACTTAATATCTGTACTTGCGTTTTATAGACACTGCCGATTTTTAAATTTTAACTTGTTTTCACTTTTCAACAACAAAATACATTGCTTTATCTATAAATGTGAATGGAGTGCCGACAATACAAAATTAATTGTATTTACCTGTATCTGTTTGTGTCTGCGTTCGGAAATGTATTCAGTTTTGTCAACAGCAACCTCACGATGTTTATGAAGAACATGAAGTTAAGCTGTAAATAACAGAAAGAATGGCTGTAATAAAAGATATTGACACTAACAATAATTTCACGATTAATTTATTATGGTTCTTACATGATGTTTATTATTTCCACTACATCACAATCACACAGCTTGTTCTGTGTTGGCAACTCTATGCTTTATGTGCACAATATTTAAATCTCGAACATTTAGGACGAATATATTATGCGATTTATGTTATCGCTCTTACGATCACATGTCGTTTTGCGAGTTTAAGTACCAACGACTGACACTTCTATAGCTTTTAAGATTGTAAGTATTTGATCACCCTAGTTTTTGTCGCTTTTTATTATTGTTGGAAAGGAAATAATGAAGGTGCATGGGATTAATATCTCAAAACAAACTTTGACTAATTCATTTAAGATGGGGATTTTTTTTGAAAGCCATATTGTTTAGATGGTCACAGATTGATAACGTTTTCAACTGACCACAGCATTATGTATTAGCAGAAAACCATTAATGGGATTTAGAAATCCTCGATTGTTTTTCTTGAATTTGATAACCTTACCTGCTTAAATTTTGCCATGCATTTTACGATTTATAACAGAATAGAGTAATAAGTATGCACATGGCGACATAAAATGGATCTCAAGTCACAATAAACACTGTTCAAAGTACTAAATTTGTAGCAGTTTTATGGCAACAATGAGTGCACTTATTATTTATTTGATATGTTTACATTTCATATGTTCACATTTAAGAAAAAAATAGAATATTCTTACTCATTTATGATCTTTGATCAAATACCCTATGATAAAACTTTTAGAATAAGATGTGCGACAAGAAAACCTTGAAGACTTTATAAGTATCTCTCAATTAGTGATACGGGAAAAAGTCGTCAGAGAGAAAGTGATATCTAGAGATAGCTTATGTACAAGCTACTTGAGATCTGCAGCATTTGATAGTTTATTCCATAAACTTGTACATATACACATTCCTTCTGGTTTTTAAAACGTCAGAATGCTTTATTTAAAACGACAAAAAAAACTTTTAAAAGTCTGGCATTACAAATCTTTTAACGAAACATAGGTGCACAGTTTTTATAAACAATGAAATATTTTACCTACCACCACTGTTATCATGACCGGTGCCTTAGTTAACCAGATCAATTCGGCCGCATTTTCAGAAAGGTGCCAGCAACTGAAATATTAATATTTACACAGAAAAAAAAGAGAAAACCCCGAACGTTTAAATTCATCATTTAATTATCCATAGTATACAAGACACATGACTTTATAAAACCTTCTCAATATCAGGGCTAATATCAATTACACTGATGGGCCCCGGGCCGGAAAAGTTATAATGATATTGGCCCTCTTGTGACTCAATTTAATTGGCTTATAGATCAGGGTCGAAAAATTGATACAGAATTCAATTTTAAACGGTAGCCATTTTCTTTTCCAAGCGAAAGCATCTAGTACGAAGTGACGACTCTAAAAGGTTGTGTATGACCTTTGTATGGTATTCGTGTGAATAGAAAATTTAATTTTTTTACAACATGTGACTTTCATGAACACAAACAGACGACAGAAGATTCTATAAAAAAACAGTATTTAAAATAGTGAAACTGAATTAAGTTGAAACGTCAGCCATTTTGATTTCTGTGTGATTGAACTGATTCTATATTTTTTAGAATACTATTGTATTTAACCGCTTTCGTTGGCAATATATGAAGAGACTGAATTAAATGAGAATGCTAGGGAAGAGCAGAATCGCTTTATCTGCTACTATAATTTGTTACGATCACAAGCAAAGTAAAGGTTGACAGAACGGTTTATAAATAAAATTGTAATAAAATAAGTGAATTGATAAAGACCTTTTCTGTGTCCTTGGAATATTTCATTTGCCCTCGTCCCAATATCAAATCACTTTTCTAATAACATATTATTATCAGATAGGCACAGACAACGTTTAACCGGTAAAAACACGCCGGTGTGTATATTTTAGATACACTTTAATCATCTACATGTATTCCATCAAGTAAAAGTTTCAGATGATATCAAGTGGTTTATTTCAGTTTTTAAAGTTTTCAATATTCATAACAGGTAAGTGTAAACGCAGGTAGTTTCTTGTTGATGCAGAAACAATTTTTACAACAACATGCTATGATGGTTCGTAATTTGATTTTTTTAAATACTTTTTTCTAAGTATCAGGTGTTCTGGTAAAAAAAACTTTTTTATGGAGAAAATGAAAATATGTTGTACCACATAAGCGTCAGTCATTCGTTCGAGACATAGAACTACGACATTCACTTACTGAAATAAATTAATAGGAACTGTGAATGAATTAACGACAATCTAATGCTAAGATGCTTTTGATAAATCACTTACTATGTGTTATCTAAAATACTCCTTGATATTGCCCACGACATCACAAAAGGCACTGGCAAGGCTGAATAATTGGAAAAATAGTTCCCTTTAAACACAATAACGAAAAATATACTTTAGCAATCCAACCATGTTAATCAAATCATGCTTTGATAACTTAGAAAAAAATCACCATGCAAAAAGGTACGATGCTGTATTAACATTATGTTCAGGAGAAAAAAATCATGTCCACATAGGCTTGCTAATATGTGTATGTAATAAGACATGATGGTAACCCATTCTTTTTCGAACTACATCAATTGAAATATCTTGTCTGAGATCCTCTAGACGGTGTTTCATGCTCAGTAAAAAGGCATGATGGTAACCAATTCAGTTTTGAACTAAATCAATTGAAATGTCTTGTTTGAGATCCTCTAGACGGTGTTTCGTGCTCAGTAATAAGGCATGATGGTAACCAATTCTGTTTCGAACTATATCAATTGAAATATCTTATTTTGATTCTCTAGACGGTGTTTCATGCTCAGTAATAAGGCATGATGGTAACCAATTCAGTTTCGAACTAAATCAATTGAAATGTCTTGTTTGAGATCCTCTAGACGGTGTTTCATGCTCAGTAATAAGGCACGATGGTAACCAATTCTGTTTCGAACGTCATCAATTGAAATATCTTATTTTGATTCTCTAGACGGTGTTTCATGCTCAGAAATAAGGCATGATGGTAACCAATTCAGTTTCGAACTAGATTATTGAAATGTCTTGTTTAAGATCCTCTAGACGGTGTTTCATGCTCAGTAATAAGGCATGATGGTAACCAATTCAGTTTCGAACTATATCAATTGAAATGTCTTGTTTGTGATTCTGTAGACGGTGTTTCATGCTCAGTTATAAGGCATGATGGTAACCAATTCAGTTTCGAACTAGATCAATTGAAATATTTTGTTTGAGATTCTCTAGACAGTGTTTCATGCTTCAGTAATAAGGCATGATGGTAACCAATTCAGTTTCAAACTATATCAATTGAAATATCTTATTTTGATTCTCTAGACGGTGTTACATGCTCAGTAATAGGGCATGATGGTAACCAATTCTGTTTCGAACTACATCAATTGAAATATCTTATTTTGATTCTCTAGACGGTGTTTCATGCTCAGTAATAAGGCATGATGGTAACCAATTCAGTTTCGAACTATATCAATTGAAATATCTTATTCTGATTCTCTCGACGGTGTTTCATGCTCAGTAATAACGCATGATGGTAACCAATTCTGTTTTGAACTACATCAGCTGAAATATTTTGTTTGAGATCCTCTCGACGGTGTTTCATGCTCAGTAATAAGGCATGATGGTAACCAATTCAGTTTCGAACTACATCAATTGAAATGTCTATTTTGAGATCCTCTAGACGGTGTTTCATGCTTTGTAATAAGCCATGATGGTAACCAATTCAGTTTCAAACTACATCAATTGAAATATCTTGTTTTAATTCTCTAGACGGTGTTTCATGCTCAGTAACAAGGCACGATGGTAACCAATTCTGTTTCGAACTACATCAATTGAAATGTCTATTTTGAGATCCTCTAGACGGTGTTTCATGCTTTGTAATAAGCCATGATGGTAACCAATTCTGTTTCGAACTACATCAATTGAAATGTCTATTTTGAGATCCTCTAGACGGTGTTTCATGCTCTGTAATAAGGCATGATGGTAACCAATTCTATTTCGAACTACATCAGTTGAAATATTTTGTTTGAGATTTTCTAGACGGTGCTTCATGCTCAGCTTTATGCTTGTAGATTTCAGTCGGAATGATGTTTTAAGTTCATTCAAACTATCAGTGTAATATAATTTAAAATATGTGATACCCTTAAGGAATGCACTGATGCTAATTCAAGGTCAAAAGTTTGGACAATCTCTGTAGAGGAATTCTAAACAATGATGCCAAGGCATTATGATTTCTGACTAAAAGATTTAAAACTTTATCCATTTTGCCAATACTGACCCTAAGAACAACAAGAGGGCCATGATGGCCCTGGATCGCTCACCTGAGTACTTTGGCTGTAGGTTTGCTGTTAAGCAGTATTTCATTTTTTAATTGAAAATATGTAAGTGCCTACAAACCAAATATGTAAAATATCAGTCAATAAATAAAGGCTCTATGACAGAAAGTAGAAATATCTATTATAAGCTATGGTGACCTTGACCTTGACCCAGTGACCTCAAACCCTACCCATGGGTAGAGGTCCATGCAAGGAACCTCTATACTGAATATCAAAGATATTGGTCTATAAATGAAGGCTCTATGAGGTATAGTAGATAAATCTACTTTTAGCCTCAGCGACCTTTAACCTAATCCAATAATTTGAAAAAGCTTGATAAAGCTTGCTTCATGCCAAATTTTAAAATTCTAGGTCTTGTGGTTTCAGACAAGAAGATTTTTAAAGATTTTCTTCTATATTGTTATTTAAAACTTGTGACCCCTCGGGCGGGGCCAATAGTGACCCCAGGGACATTTTTCTAACAAACTTGGTAGAGGTCCACTAGACAATGCTACACACCAAATATCTAAGCTCTATAACTTACGGTTTTTGACAAGAAGATTTTTTTAGATTTTCCTATATAACTCTATGTAAAACTAGTGGCCCCTGGGGCGGGGCCATTTTTGACTCAGAGGCCAGAATTTGAACAAACTTGGTAGGGGTCCACTAGACAATGCTACACACCAAATATCTAAGCTCTATAACTTACGGTTTCTGATAAGAAGATTTTTTAAAGATTTTTTTTATATAACTCTATGTAAAACAAGTGACCACCGGGGCGGGGCCATTTTTGACCCAGAGGCCAGGATTTGAACAAACTTGGTAGAGGTCCACTAGACAATGCTACATACCAAATATCTTTACTGTAGGCCTTCTTGTTTCTGACAAGAAGATTTTTTTAGTTTTTCCTATATAACTCTATATAAAACAAGTGACCCCGGGGCGGGGCCATTTTTGACCCAGATGCCATGATTTGAACAAACTTGGTAGAGGTCCACTAGACAATGCTACACACCAAATATCTAAGCTCTATAACTTACGGTTTCTGGCAAGAAGATTTTTTAAGTTTTTTCTATATAACTCTATGTAAAACTAGTGGCCCCTGGGGCGGGGTCATTTTTGACCCAGAGGCCAGGATTTGAACAAACTTAGTAGAGATCCACTAGACAATGCTACACACCAAATATCTAAGCTCTATAACTTAAGGTTTCTGACAAGAACATTTTTTAAGATTTTCCTATATAACTCTATGTAAAACTAGTGGCCCCTGGGGCGGGGTCATTTTTGACCCAGAGGCCAGGATTTGAACAAACTTGGTAGAGGTCCACTAGACAATGCTACACACCAAATATCTACGCTCTATAACTTACGGTTTCTGACAAGAAGATTTTTTAAGATTTTCTTATATAACTCTATGTAAAACTAGTGGCCCCTGGGGCGGGGCCATTTTTGACCCAGAGGACAGGATTTGAACAAACTTGGTAGAGGTCCACTAGACAATGCTACACACCAAATATCTAAGCTCTATAACTTACGGTTTCTGACAAGAAGATTTTTTTAAGATTTTCCTATATAACTCTATGTAAAACAAGTGACCCCCGGGGCGGGGCCATTTTTGACCGAGAGGCCATGATTTGAACAAACTTGGTAGAGGTTCACTAGACAATGCTACATACCAAATATCTTAACTCTAGGCCTTCTTGTTTCTGACAAGAAGATTTTTTTAGTTTTTCCTATATAACTCTATGTAAAATCAACTGACCCCTGGGGTGGGGTCAGTTTTGTCCCCAGGGACATAATTTAAACAAACTTGGTAGAGGTCCACTAGATGATGCTTCATACCAAATATCAAAGCTTCAGGCCTTGTGGTTTCGGAGAAGAAGATTTTTAAAGATCCAACTTATAAAATCTATTTTTAGCTCCAGTGAACCAGAAATGCAATGGACCAGAACCATTTGAACAATCTTGGTAGAGCTTCATGCAAGGAACATCCCAGGCAAGTTTCATTAAATTTGCCTCATTGGTTTCAGAGGAGATGACGTTTGAATGAAAAGTTGACGACGGACGGACGGACGGACGACGGACAAAGACCGATCAGAAAAGCTCACCCTGAGCACTTTGTGCTCAGGTGAGCTAAAAACTAAACAAATTCGGTATTATGCTAAATGTCAAATATAAGCTCTAGGTCACACCTTTTAGGATAATATTTGTGAAGATTGAACCTTCTAAATATGTATATGTAAATGTTAAGCTCTCCCCACTGGCGGAGTGGAAGACAACTGTAAGATTGTCCCTGTATAAATATTTAACGTTTAGCTCCTGTAGTTTTAGAAAAGAAGATTTTCACATTTAAGCTATTGAATGTAACAGTTGAATTTTGGTAAATGATTTCTAGAAAACCTTTAGCGTTGTCCTTTCAGACAAGATTATTTTCAAATTTATCTATTCTAATATGTATGTAAAACATCATACTTTCACCTAGCGAGACCACTACTGACCGCAGAAGTATAACTTTAACAAGCTTGGTACTGAACCTTTAGATGATTGCGAAATTTTCGAACAGTAGGCCTTACAGTTTCAGAACAGTTTATTTTCCTTAAAACAGATTCAACTATTCTACGGTGTACGTTATATAATTCATTACCTACTTTCATTGGTTTTCGAAATATTTCCATTGCGCAATCTCAGCCAAAGAAATTATTTGTTACAATTTTGCCTTTTGTGGCTATGTTTAAATCCTGGGAAATACGTCTATTTGAAGTAACATGTCGTTATTCCTACTCTCCACATTAAAGAGTATCTATTTGTAATGCGGGATCTCAGTGGACGAAGAGTTACTTTTCTTTAATAATTAATATTCATGAAAACAAATAATCTGCAGTGTATTGTCCCACGGTACATGATAAAGTTGTGCGGAATATGTACCGGGGGTAATCGACGATGGTTATATATGTGACCTTCCGCAACAGGGTCATTATTGGCCTCAGGGTTAAATCCTAAAAAAATCTTGGCAGAGAACCTCTAGATAATGACCAGAATAAAAAAAAACTTTATTAGTTCTAGTTCCTATGGATTCAGACAGGAAGATTAAAAGATATTTTCTTTATGTTAGTCTATTAAAAAATACTGACTCCTGCAGCAGGGCAACTTTTGACCCCAGGGGCATAATCTGAGCATTCTTTGTAAAGGGCCTCTAGGGCTTCATGCTAGATATATAAGTTTTAGACCTTGCTGGGTTTGGACAAGAAGATTTTGAGAGTATTCCTTTCCATTACTTTGGCAACCAGAATTCTGCACTGAATCTAATTCATTGATCCGTTTTGAAAGAGGACCAAGCAAGGTATGTGTGAAGTTAACTGAACAGCAGAACAACCACAGCAGAACAGCAGGACAGCAGAACAACTCCAACAGAATAGCAGAATGGCAGACTAGCAGAACAACTCCAGCAGAATAGCAAAACAGCAGAACAACTCCAGCAGGACAGCAGGACAGCAGAACAACTCCAGCAGAATAGCAGAACAGCAGGACAACTCTAGCAGAATAGCTGAATGGCAGACTAGCAGAACAACTCCAGCAGAGTAGCAGAACAGCAGAACAACTCAAGCAAACTAGCAGAACAGCAGAATAGAAGAACAACTCAAGCAGAATAGCAGAACAGCAGAATAGCAGAACAACTCCAGCAGAATATAGGAGATCAACTCCAGCAGAATAGCAGAATGCCAGAATAGAAGAACAACTCCAGCAGAACATCAGAACGACAGAATAGCAGAACAACTCCAGCAGTATAGCAGAATGGCAGAATAGAAGAACAACTCCAGCAGTATAGCAGAATGGCAGAATAGAAGAACAACTCCAGCAGTATAGCAGAATGGCAGAATAGAAGAACAACTCAAGCAGAATAACAGAACAGCAGAATAGCAGAACAACTCCAGCAGAATATAGGAGAACAAATCCAGCAGAATAGCAGAATTGCAGACTAGCAGAACAACTCCAGCAAAATAGCAGAATGCCAGAATAGAAGAACAACTCCAGCAGAATGGCAGACTAGCAGAACAACTCCAGCAGAATATCGGAGAACAACTCAAGTAGAATAGCAGAATTGCAGACTAGCAGAAAAAGTCCAGTAGAATAACAGAATGGCAGAATAGCAGAACAACTCCAGCAGAATGGCAGACTAGCAGAACAACTCCAGCAGAATGGCAGACTAGCAGAACAACTCCAGCAGAATAGTAGAATGTCAGAATAGCAGAACAACTTTCAAAAATACAAAAGTCGAATTGAACTTTATAGTTCTCTACCGAAGTTTGCCCTTCGTCTGTCCGTCCGTCTTTCCATCTGTCTGTCCGGAAATCTGGACCCGACGATAACATAAAAACCGTTTAAGTTAAGTTGATGAAAATTTATATATGAATACATGGCAACATCAAGATAATGTAAGTCACTTTCTTTTTTGTACCGGAATAACGAATTAGCAACAAAATTACACCTACCCCATCCAACTATGATGTACCAGATAACACGTGTCTTTTCTGTGAAAACTGCGACAAAAATAACCATGTGGATGTAAACTGCTTCCATAAATATCCACATATAACTGGATACTAGAACATACTTGTATATGGTGAAGAAGGTGCGACACTCCCAGTGCTGTCAAATACAGAATAATAGCTTTTAGTCAATGACCTGTAAATAAATATTAATGGCCATTTCTTCGGAATTGTGAGAACCAAGCAAAATGCAAATTTTTAATTTCTATTTATATATAAAAGTAGAAAAAAAGTTTTTTTATTGTAGTGTCAACCCTCCCAGGGCCAGCCTCCCAGGCTTATGAGACAACTCTATTGGTGTACACTCCTTATCCTATGTGAAAGGCGCCACGCGGACAGGCAATCGGTTACCATACTTTAACTAGCTGGCGGCTCACCAAACGGCCGCATCAGAACAAGCCCCTGACAGGACATGACCCTTCGACCTCCAGCTCCATAAGCAGACGCCGTTACCAGTAGGCCACAGAGACGGTTATGTGATAGATATATATTTGTATTTTTTACAGTATTTGCTATCTGATCTCAGTAAAATGACATTTTTAAACTACTAAAATTATTTAATACTTGTTTTGGTTTCCTGTACCTCATCTAAAAAATGCTAATTTTTAATCTTGAGGAAGGATGCCATTGTATCGCATGAAGTTCAACGGGTCCTAAGCACTCGTAAAGATGCTGTTTCGCTGTCGTAAAGATGCTGTTTCGCTGTGACATCAAATAAACTGCATTTTTTATCAGTTTTCAGCTCAACAGTTTACCATTTAGTTCCTACTGTTTTGGAAAGAGGTTTAGTTATAGACCAGTCACCACAATCATTTTACTATAATCATATGACTTTCGACTCTCCTGCGATTGTTTTTAAAATATTGCATTATTTTGTAAACGTCAGTCTGAGATTCTGTTTTATACTGATTGCAGCCGTGTTCTTGAAACCATTATGAAACAACACAGTCTTTCTTCTTACTAAAATCTATTCATTAATTTATAGAATATTTTTACAGCTTCTCTGTTAATTTTATGTATGTTAATATTTTATTGATGCTAAAAATGTCTGATATCAAATGAAATAACATGGTGTTGTAGTACATCAACTTTAATCAAAAATGTCAGTCGATCCCGTGATCTGATCTATGATGTTAGTACAATGGTTGATATGATATCCGTCTGCAAAAAAGGTGCTTTATTTTTAATTGTCACATGCTCTAAATAGCTTAGAGTATGTTTTACATATCAACAAACAGAAGTGTTTTCACAATTTAAGTGCTTTCTTGTTTTGGAACAACATTACAGTTCGAAGCCGTGTAATTGCTGCTTAATGTTATGTTCTTTCTATTTTTTATTATACTTGGTTTTGAAAAGAAAAATAGCAAAGTGCAATAACTCCAAAAAATAATCGAATAGAAAAACGTGAGAATATGCGCTATGGCCCTTAATAATGATCATTTGTGCAAGTTTGGTAAAAATTGTGGTTTCTGACGAGAAGATTCTTAAAAATTTTACCTATGTTAGTTCATATGAAACCAGTGAACCCTGAGGTGGGAAAAATTTTGTTTCTTTGCCTAAGTGACATTGACCCCAGTGATCTAAAATTCAACCAAAGGGCAGTTGTCCATGGAACATACGTATCAAATATCTAAGATATCGGTTAATAAAGGAAGATTCAATCGGTAAAAGTGGAAAACCTTTTTTTAGCCTGGTGACCTTAACTTTGACCCAAGTGTATATCAGAAATTTATGAAAGGTGCCTATATACCAAATATCTCAGATATCGGCCAATAAATGAAGGCTCTGTTACTTAAAGTATAAAAGTCTATTTGAAGCCTTTGTGGCCCAAGGGGCAGGGACAATTTTGACCCCAGGGCCAAGTTCTAAACAAAGTTGGTAGCGGTCCACTAGGCCATGTTACACATCAAATATCTCAATCTCTCGGCCTTGTGGTTTCTGTCAAGATTTTTTTTTGTTCTATGCAAGTCTTTAAAAAATCAAGTGAATCCTGAGGCGGGGTCAATTTTTCACCTCATGAGCATAAGTTGAACGATCTTGGTAGAGGACCTTTATATTATGCTCAACGCAAAATACCTAAGTTCTAGGCCTTGTGGTTTCATTGAAGAAGATTTTCGTAGTTTTACCTATACTTGTATATGACTTTATCAAATAAAGGGGCCCAAGAGGCATTGTCATTAATGAGCCCAGGGCATTATTTCAAAAATCTTTGTAGAGGTCCTCTATGTGAACCTGTTTGCCAAATATCTAACCTCAATGCCTAGTAATGTCAGACAAGAAGATTTTTGAAATTTTCCCTGTAGAAGCCTGTGTAAAATCATGTTGCAAGGGGCATGATTTAAATAAACTTGGTGAAGGACTATTTGACTGCCTATTTTGACTATTTTCTCTATTATTTTTCTATGCAAGAAGGCTTAATTGTTATCGCCCTTTGTTTATTTTATTATTTTTACTGCTTCTATACGCAAATCATCAAACAATTTTCATTTTATTTTCAAAGAACTTTCAAAATATGATCATTATCATGTGCCGCGGTACATATTCTCAAACCTTTGCGATTCGGTTCTTTTAGTTGGAGTTCTTGCCATTGGTTCTATTTTTTCTTAATGTTGCTTCTGTGAAAAATGGTTACTTCATTTCTAATGCGATTTTTCCCAAACTTTCACAAAATGATGTGGGTGTAGGTGTCGATGTGTGCATGCGTTGTTAACGGTCAGATCTCAAAACAATATGACACTAATGAATAAATTGTGTCACATGTAAGAACCATGTTGTAATTGCTGGCTTCACTCCATCAATTTAAAGATGACCTATCGGTACAAAACACTAGTTCAATATCTTTTGAAACACATCAGTTTTGGGAATTCATTCATTTCACCAGCCATGCAAATAGTTAAAGGATAATAAAATATACGGCACCTTGTTATTGGTTCGAAATTGTTACTAGTGACAGGATAAATTTGATACTGTTTCCACTGGGGCCTGGACCTATGTGTATTTTGTTCAGTTCACAGACTGCAAACCCTGTTTGCGCAAATCTTCATGGTGACAAAGTTTTAAGCTACCATAATTGTGACCATTACTATATCTCGGGGGCATTCTGTCTGTGACACATTTCTTGTTGTAGTCAATTAACATTTTGTTTTCCTATACAAGGTTGCTAGACTTTCCATTATGTAAATATTTTGATCGAAGAAGATTCGTTCTTACATAATAATATGATGTGTATGACTCACTGAGAGATATAGGCGTTTTCATTGTTTGTCGAGTAACATACTATGTGGGTTTTCTCGTATAGTCAGTGTTTGTTATGTAGATGCAACAGTTTGTTATGTCAATATACTAGCTGTACATCTACAAAGTAACGAAGTTTTGGGGAATCATGTTAGTCGGTCCACTCCGTATTGTCATACATGAAGGGATTTAGAACAAATGTTTATCCCACTGACAGCATGTGTCGCATACATCTTCAAGCTACATAACAGTTTAAAGGTCAAGATAACACTCAGAGGTCGTCCATATTTCGTGTCTGCTCTGTAACTTTTTCATGCATGAAGGAATTTTGAAATAATTTGGCAAAAGCGTTGCCAACATGATAACGATGTATCAGCCTAAATTACAGATCCTAGTCTTGAAACTCAAAGTCATTCTTTGCAGAAAAAAATGTACTACTATTTATAAGTGTATAGTTTGGGTCAAGGTCGTGTCTGTGCTATAAACTTGTCATTCATGAACGGATTTCAAAATAAAATGGAACAAAGTTAACCACGCTGAGGCGATATTTCGCATACAACTTTCATATGCTTACCTCAAAGGTCAGTTTCACCCGAACAGGTGGTCAATATTTTGCGTCAACAATGTAACTTTATCCGACATCAAGGGGTTTTTAAATAAGTTGGCTCACAACACATGGATGTGTAACATTAAACTCCAGATGCCTGCCTAAAAAGTCAAGGTCACACTTGCAGAATGTCCGCTCTGTAACTTTGTAATGCATCAAGAGATTCTGAATGTTTTGCCGTTATGATTATGATTTGTTACGCATTAACTCCATGTTCCTGTCTCAAACGTCAAAAGCATACTTCGCAGAAACATTACACTTATGTGCATATCATGCAGTCATGATCCTGTCCGCTCTTTAAATTTGTCATGTACAAATGTATTTTAAAGTATGTTTGCAAAAATAGTGTTGTGTAAAACATCCTGGTCCCTGTCTTAAGGGTCAACGTCACTTAGTCACTAGTGAAATATATATTGAGACAATGTTTCCTCTCAGGTCCCGACCTCAAAGCTCAAAGTCAGACTTTGAGCTTATTAAAAATAATCGTTTAGTGAGCTTTTAAGCCTTTTTTAATAGAAAAATAATAGAGAATTTTGTGAGGAAATGTGGTATACAAGACCAATAACTCTACCTTGTTTATTTAGTTCTTACTTGATATTTTCCCCTTTTGCCTCTGACAAGGCGGTATAGTAGGGGTATAAATCACATTCAGTTTGTTTTGTCCCATTTATAGTTTTCCATGTGTATTTTACTTTAAATTCGGCACAAAGTCTTATTTGTGATGAAGATAAACTAGTTTGTTGTCTCTATTTACTAGTTTGTTTTGTCTATTTACAAGTTTGTTGTGTCTGTTTACTAGTTTTTTTTTTTGCTGTTCATCGTTCTAGTGTGTGCTTCAGTTGTTAGTTCATTTTATTATACCTCAATTTCATTTACAATGTTAATCTTCCAGAGGCCAACGTGACATATAAGTACTGTCAGAAAAAAATTACTGTCGGAAAAATACTGTCACCTGCTGCCATAGGTACGGAATGTTCGAAAATTATATGCGTAATATCTATTTTTACATTTCCGTCGTAAACAGACGACAATAATGGCAAGCAATTAAATACCATTATTGAATAAAGTTGTTCATGGTTTGAATAGCTTTTCGGTATAACAAAATAAATGTTACATGTCTGTCTGCTTCGCCTCGGTTGACAGTATTTCCTCAAGTTAACAATTTTACTGTCACCCTGTCAGACATGTATTATTTAAATAATGTCCAAGAGAAAGTTCGCCATATGCATATTACTTTATATTTGTTGCAAACCCCCGTTTTTTATGTAAATGCAACGGATTGCGATTGTTCATATACTAGTCCGTGTTGTACATTTAATAATTTGTGATGCGTAGTTTTCAGTCTCGTTTTATAATTTTTCATGTGCATTTCAGTATTTTACATACTATGCATCGCAAAATATATATGTATAATTTAAGACCTCCACAGTGTCGAGAATAGTTGCAAGCAGGATCCATTTTTGCGTATCGAACTGAAGTTAAACCTTAAGATTTAAAGCCTATATCTCTAGAGCTAGTCATCAATAATCTTTATACGCCTACTCTGCTTGATAACACGAATTTAGGAAAACGAAAATTATCATTTCAATATGTCAAAGTTCTCGTCTAAATTGCCTTTTAGCTGTTTTGTCTTTGCAATTTGCATATTAAAATAGCTGCAATTGGTGCATACCAGTCTAAATATTTCTGAGGCATGACATGACTTCGTATTTTCATTCGTGAAAGAGACAAAGTGTCGATTAAAAAAAACAACAACAACTGATAATTATACTGAATCAGTTAGACATAGTTGTTCAAACCACGCTGATGAACCTCTCTTATGCTTCTTTTTAAAGAAGTTTAATTACTTGACATCTTTCTGAAAGTATCAGCAAGAGGGTATTCAGGTATATAAATACTGACTCAGAAAATAAAACGTTGAGCTAGCAAGTGTACACTTGAAATGATGGTAAACGTCACTATTTGTGGTTTAAAATTAAAAAAAAAAAACAAGCAGAACACAGAAACAAATATAGATCTGACTATGCGATTCTTACAATAGCTTAAGTATATCTAAAGAATGAATGCCAATTAGCATTAACGTATAGGAATAACTGAATTGCATCTAATATTCAAAACTGTTAAACTATATAGGATGATGTAGATAAAACAGGAAACAAAATCTTAACTTCTCAGGAATTATACCAAAGCCAAATGTCAAGAAATGGCTTTTTTAAAAAATAGTGAAGACTATCTGTAATGAAGACTTCAATTTTGTTGAAACTACATTTAGAAATGTCTATCAAAGAGATAGCTTTTACCTAAATTGAAAAATTGTGAAACGAGAACCTACCGGGCCAGATGTGTACACAATAGTTCCGTTCGGCAGAGTCTCAACATCCGAGGGAAAACCAAGATGATGTTCCCAAGTATTATCTCTGATAACACTGAGAGCTGCTCGTAGCAAGAACGACAGGAATAAGTTGAGATGAATGTAATTTCTAGCACAGTGCAATTTCCTGAAATTTTATGAAGATTTATGGATTATGGATAGAACAACGTAACTTGTATGCAGAATACAGTATTTCCAGAATTTGTACAACTTATTAAAATTCAAAAGATACAAATTGTAGAGTTTAGATATGTTTAAATATATGTTTTGAGAGGATTTCAGAAACCATCGCTATATAGACCTAATGAACAAATATTACAAGGCAGCGAGAGGTACTGATATAATTATACATGTAAAAGTATTTATGCTAAAGAAAACAATCACGTCTTATCATTTCAATAGAAAATTGGCCAGCTGTCAAGTTTTGTATGTTAAAAAATGAAGTTTTTTGCTGATCCTGATTTGAATTTCCCTGTGATTTTCTGGTATCATGATTTATCCTGTCTGTTAGAAAAGTGACTTTTTTAAACTGATCACATTTCTTATAATGAAATTTACGCTGCTAATAATGTTGTTTGCGCCTATATTTCCAGGCGTTTTATGTTAAAGATTCAGATAACATTCTGAAACCGGAGATTGTTTATCTATTCGGTATGATAATAAGACAGCCTGCAGGCCAAGGGAGTTGCATTTCACGCTCTTTAGCAAAGGTGCGTCAGATATGAGAAAATGTTCTCTGAATAAAACAGAAACACCTATTACTTTTGAAAATTCTTTACCAAAGTGTATGCTCTATTTCTTTCTTCTACAACATAAACTAAAGAATACTTTCTGGTTAAAGTTAGCTTATACATATGTTAATCTTTATGTAGACAATCTTCAATTTGACAGTTTTGAATCGTTTATGTTTTGTAACACTTCTTTAAATATACCTTCTTGTCATTGTTTTTTTTAAGTTTATTACTCTCTCACATCAGAGAGAATATTGCATTTCTGAAAATGCAACTTTACAACATTCTTACCTAAAATACAACATAATAAACATTGCAAGTGCTAGTGAGACTAGAGACAAGAAGTATCCAATATTGTACATCAAACGGAATGCGTCTTGATGTCGCTGAAATAGTAAAGAAAAAGAGTCTGTAAGTAGAGTGCCGAGGCAGAAAATCTGAATCCTACTTAACAACAGTTTAAAAAAACTGTTATACGTTTAAGGCGCAAAAAATATACTGAGATACTTATATGCTGCAACTATTCTTCTATCAAGCATCTCAATTTATGACTGACAGACATTTGTTGTGTTAGTAATAAATTCAGATCTGTCTTGTGACTACGTGACTGTAGTCAGTTTGCATTTAGGTACAATGTATCATCAAGTTTGCCCATAAGGCACCACCCAGTATAGTGGCGAGTTTTCAAAATGCGACAGAGCGTCTATTGAAAATGAATATGCAGCAGAGCTTCTGGAGCCGGAGATTTTCTGACATCCTTATTCTGCGGCCCTGCGGCCCTTTTTGCGGCTCAATTTGCGGTCCCAGTTTTAACAATGAGCAATTATTTGATTTCTCTACATGTTTATTAGTGTAAGTAAAAGAAATAACAGAACCATGCGAGGAAGCTACAGCTGGTCAGATTCTAACATGTTAAAACTACAAATACCAGGAAGACGCTTACTAAGATTGTTAGTAAAGGCTATGACAAAGATTCCATGACTTGAAACTCTGTTGAACCGTAATGTTCACACTTATGAATTCGTCAGGTCTGAAAAATTCGTACAACTTCCTCACAATACGTACGAATGTGTCACACATTTGTGAAAGCCTAGTTCTGTACCTTTATCCCCCTTTATGGGCAACGAAACAAAATCTTGATGCATGCATGTTTTTCAAGTTTTTTTTCTCAGTTGGTCATATAAAGAAACATTACAAATTTTAGTATATCAGAATTTAATCTGTCAAAATAAATAAAAATTAATATAACAGTATATGTATTAATTATATTTTTAAAAACTCAGAAATAATTGCGACCTTCATTAGAACTCAATCGTGATGTCTTAAAACAAATCTATAACCAAATACTTTTCTCATTAAAAGTTAATATTGTAGAATTTAAGCTTATGTCTCAAGTGATGTTTAAGTATCAATTTACGCAACTCTGTGGTTGATGACTTCAAATCACTTACCGTCTCACTTCGTGCCCCGTCAGCACGATTACCATATGTGAGAGAAAGTTGACGGTGTTTTAGAAAGTAAAGGTGTATTAGTACTTGTTCTTCTCAGTTAATTATGTATACCGTTCGTCCGATAAGATTTTGACTATTAGAGTTCAATAAATTAAATAATTTAATACCATTCTAATACATCGAATGTGTCTGAAACAAGTATTATTCTAATGTATCATCTGTTGATGTGTTTTTGTCAGAAAATTATGTTTCAGTGATTTTTTGTTCACTTTGATCAGAATCGTTTTTACTTGGAATCTGTATTTTTCATGCGAAGCACAAAGTCACTGTATTTCTTAAGATCTTATTGCCCTTTTCGGGATTTAAGTTTAGAATGTTTGCGGACATTTCTTAACGATAAATAAGTCTCTCTCTCTCTCTCTCCCTCTCCCTCTCCCTCTCTCTCTCTCTTTCATTCTGTCTTTCTATTTTTTTTGTCGTCAATACCGATTCCCTGTATGACCGACGTCCCCTGAAGAGATTAGTTACTTCATGTTGTTGGGGTTTACTGGTGCAAGATAAAGACAACAACCAATTGCAGAGACAGAGACACTCCTGCTTGTTTCAGTGATCAGTGTATAACACCAATACATAACTTCTCATCCGAAAGACAATCAGTTGTGTTAGAGGAAGATTTTACTCGCGCCACCACGATACACAGACTATCGTGTTACAACTGGATCGTTGATGGATGTGGAAACCTTGGCAGCTTAACATGCTTGAGAGATCTGGGTTTCAAACCTTGATTTCATTCTTTTTAGATAAAGGCTCCTCTCATCTATTTCATTGTCAGGGGACTGACTTTAGGTATTTTTCCTAAAAGAATTGCAATATCACTTGAAATGTCAACATACTCTTGTCTGAAATATTCATACACAAATTTTGCCATAAAGTAATGAACTATTTTTTCTTCTTAAAGTGCATTGACCAAAGATGATTTTCCAACATCTTTTCCCCCGAACCTTCTGAACATTTGTCTGACTGATGGTAGTGATGATGTAGAGTGTTTTCAAGTAGTTCTATTCAAAGGACAAGTAATAAACATATTGAACATATTCAAGTTGTGACAAGTGTGATCGAGGGAAACATCTAGCAGTTTTGCAAATTTGTACCAGATTTATGGCTAAGTTACGTATAAAAAAACATTATATTTACAAGCATTTTGTAAGTAGGGAGACTAGTTTTATGTTTCTGTACAATAATCTTAATCTCGCTGTTGTACAGCTCAGTCTGTCGGCAGCGCATGCGTAGTTCATAGTAACTAGTTCGATTCAGCATACTTTAAGATAATGGGAGTTAATGCAACACCTCTAAAATGAAGAGTATACAATTCCATTAATTTGTGTTGACACTAGACTGTTGTACTGATGGCCGTGTGTTCGATCCCAACTCGAGCCGATTTTTTTTCGAACGTTTGCTTTTCATACCCCCATATGCCCCTGGACGTCCTTGCGTCCGTTATCAATGTCGTGTCCGTTCTGTATCTCTTAAACAGATCGAAGAATTTGAAATTATTTTACAGAATTTTTACAGCAATAAGTTGATATGCAAAGCGCAGATTTTGGCTTAGTTGGATTAAGTTCAAAATCACATTGACTAGCAACATGTCCTGCTTTGTATCTTTTAAATTGTCTAAAGGAAATCAAAACTCTTTGACACAAAAAAATATTATCATACTAAGATGATGCGCACAGCACATGTTCTGGCCGACCCGGGTCATGGTCAAGGACACAGAGGCTACATTTCATACCGATATAATGGGTAAATATTTCTTATCCGCTCTGTATCTTTTGAAACGCTTGTCTTAAAGCTTTGTTTTAAAACTTTACTTTGTATTGTTACTGGCGATAATTTCTTTTCTTTCCTTTTTGATATAAATTAAGTATTATGCAGTCTTTAAACATGTTCAGTCATGTAAATTTAGTATGAATAATTTCAGTAATATTATTTCAAAAACTACACAGTCAACCTCTTTTATATTTTCCTAAAATGTTCAGAACGGTGTAGGAATAAATACATTAAAACTAACTTGAAAATTATTTTTTTACCTTTCCTTAGTCATAGAGTTGGATGTAGTAAAACTGGTACCATTTTTGTAATCAAATTTCAGTAGCTCCCACTATTTTATGTACTTTTTAAGTTCATTAGGTTCTGTGAATGATTAGAATACTTTCTGACAGTATTTTTGGTTACATTCAGAAAAACAGTGATTTTGAAATGATTGCTTCTTTGCTTGATAAAACTGTTCAGATTAACGAATTTTAAGTTAATACATGCCATTTGTTAAAAGCTCTTGGTATAAGTGTTTTATATTTTTGTATTTTGTCATTTGATGAACAGTTCACTAAACCGAGGGCAGAGTAAAAGTCCGCTTCAACCCTACTGCCTTAGTTAGGTTGACGTTTTTTTCCAGGAATCTTGAATGAGGAAGGTAAAATATTGCTTTGTTGAAATGCCCTAAGAAAGAATCTACTCTATTGTCAACAAGCAATCATAATCTTATATAATGAATTGAACATACTGTAACGAGACTGACTACTCCTTTGCTCTTTGGTACTTGGTCTATATGTGTATCATTTTCATTGCTGACACAATGTAAAAAATTTGTCCAGCCAGTTTTGTTGCCTCTCGGATCGAACCATTTGCCATTAGGTAGACATTCCCGGAAAGCAAACTCTGAAATGTATACGGTACAACTAATATTTCAAACTTGCAAAACAACAGAACAGTTTGAAGTGGTATTTCCTCCATATTTACAATTTACATGCTTTGAACTGGTCATTCCTTAAAATCAATTATTCATTACTGTTGAAATAATTACTTTTTAAAGTGACATCATTACTTAATGATAAATTTGTAAGGTTTTGAAAAATTAACTTTATGTAACAATGGGGCCAGGGAGGCCTTATAAACCTCACCTGAGTACCAATCCTCTTAACTAGTGACCTCTGAAACGAGACCATTTTTAATTTCTTTTCTGTAATTTAAAAAAGGAAGTAAGTCAGAAGGTCAAGGTCAGCCACAATCAAACTTGAAATTAACATGCAAAACTATACATGTGGTCCAAATTTCACAGGTGTTGCGCCAAAAACAGAAAGTAGGTCAGTAGGTCATGTCCATAGTCGCCCGACTTAAGTTGAAATGTGAAAGCAAAATGATGAAAATTTCATTGTAGTTCATATTTCAATGTTTTAGCTTAGAACAAAGGTATGTAACGAAATTTTAGCCAATGTTGAAGCTGAACGGTAAATATGATACAAATTTTAAATGTAAATCTTAAAAACAAAAACAATGTCAATGTCGGCAGAGATCAAAGAAGAAATTGGTGCAAAAGTATACATATATTGTCGAATGTCTATGATATAACTGCAAAAATAAGTAAAAATGACAGTAGGTCAAGGTAAATGTCACATGAAATATGTGAGCATTAAGGTGTTAGCTAAAATTATTTAGCGATTTTTAGTTATTTTCCATAAACGTCTTGCTAAAACTATTGAACCCGGGGTTACGAGTTTAACAACGCTGATTAAGAACCACTAAACAATGATACATTACAAATATCTTAGCTCTATCTTAGCACATGGTTAAGTTTTAAAATATCCTAGAGGGCCCCGATGCCATGTTTTGAACAACTAACGACTAGACAATTGAACATACTAAATATTCAAGCTCTGGCTTAAGAGAAGATTTTTTAAAACTCCCTTAAAAGATAAATTGGTGATCCACGGGGAAGGGCAATTTCTAACCCCGATGATATGTTTTGAACAACTTTGCAGAGGATCACAGTGCAAGCATTGTTATTCTGACATTACATTTTTAAAATTTGTCTTACAAAGTCTATTTAAAAACAAATGACCCCTGGGCGAATTGCCAGTTTTGTTCGTCACAATTTGTACAATCTTGATAAAGGTCTTAGATTATTATATTTATCACAACGGTTCACACAAAATATAAGAACTCCATGCCCTGCTATAATAAAAAGAAATGTGTTTGTGTATGTTTTTACTTTAGATATCTACGCAAAACAATGACAGGGGTGGATTCAACATGACACCAGGTACATGATTTTACAAATATTGGTAAAGGTTCACTTGGCAATGCTAAACATTGAATTTTAGAGCTTTATACCCAGTAGATTTAGACAAGATGCCTTTAAAGCTTTTCAGTCAAGTTGCAAAAGCAACCAGAGTTCCATGAAGACTGGAATTTTCTGAAATATTTTGGTAGAGCTTTATGCAAGGATTATTCCTGCCAAGTTCCATCACATTTGGCAAGTGGTTTGCCCAGGAGAAGATGTTAAAGAAAGAGGTGGAGGACGGACGCCAGAGTGTGATCACAATAGTTCACCCTGAGATAGAGTGAGCTTAAAATGGTCAACAAAGCAATAAAAGTGAGATTACTATTATCTTAGTAAATTTAAAGCACGCAAAACTTTCAACGGATCAATACATTGCGTTGCATATTTTGGTAAAATATTTTCATTGAGTGTTAAAAAATCCGTTTTCATATTGGGACATTGGAACTAATACCTTGAGCTTTCAAAAGTATGACTATGTTATGAAGCAGACATTTTACTAAATAAAAAACATTAACAATACCCTTTGTGTTGAATTTGTTAATGTATGATGGACACGGCTGACATGCTACTGTTCCAGCTTTAGTTTCAGGCCAGCACATGATATCATCCCATATCCTTGGACAATGAGATCCATCTAAAACATATTTAGAAATCGATTTTAGAATGGTGGTCTTGCAACACATAAAATGTATTTAAAGTACAGAGGCCAATAGGGGATTTTCCTGCCTCAGCTCCAGACTTCGCTTTGACAGTCATAACTCGAAGATAGTCAGGATGGTTTTCTTAATTATTTCTTTCTTCAGATTGGACTCAAAATCTAGGTCATTTGACTAAAATCAAAGAAATTTTAAATCTTTCACAAACTGTATTTGACAATTATGATTCATTTTCTCTTTCATTCTTCAAATGGACATAGAGTTCATTTGATAACATAAATAAAATATAATAAATAGTTATGAGTAAAAGAAATAAGTTTTACTTCACTGAAATAATAAAATGGTATAACTTCAGTCGAGCAATTTATTTTTATTTTAAGCCTTTTTAGCCTAAACGCCTTTTTTTCTTCTGAACAACCGGAGCTCGGTGCCTGAAGCCCTGGGAGTGTGACACCTATTGATATCCATTCGTAATGCTATATATGGAGCTAAAGTATACAAAGTGTTGTAGTTTTACTACTTAGCATGTTTTGGTCTACCGTATGGAACAGAATGTTTCGGCCCATTAACGAGAGACAGAACAGAGGTTGATTAAGAATTTCGAAATGAAAAGTTGTAGACGTTTTACTGCGGTCATCACTCAAGACACTATTGAGAGTTCACTAAGTTGTTGTGGTT
This sequence comes from Cyclina sinensis, assembly GCA_012932295.1. Taxonomy (NCBI): domain Eukaryota; kingdom Metazoa; phylum Mollusca; class Bivalvia; order Venerida; family Veneridae; genus Cyclina; species Cyclina sinensis. The sequence goes on along the minus strand of JAAONU010000004.1, from coordinate 15,599,763 downwards.
TTATTATTTCTTCTAAAGATATACGTATCAAGATGTGAAAGATATAGCTGTGTCATTTTGTAATTATCATACATCTTTACGCAGACATCTTTGTACGAGTAAGCTTATGAATCTCTTTTACCACAAAGCAGGAGTATATTAAAGAATTAGTTGTACCGCACTATAGTATCAGTGATCACTCTCCAATTTCGGTAACACTGAATACCTGCTCTGAAAAGGTAAAATTGAACAGTCATAAAACTTCGACATTAATATGTTCCATAACGATTTAGCTCTTACGAACTTACACAGTGTTGAAACAAATCATGACCCAAAGGAAGCTACCGCAATGTTCTACAACCTGATTAACACTGTTCTATCTCGACATGCTCCCTTAAACACTAAAAGAGTCAAACGTGAATCACAGCCTTCTTGGTTCAAATTGGAAAACGCAAGTAAACAAAGTTTGCGAAAAATTAAACTGCCAACTGTATCTTTTAAAGAAAATCATATATTATTTATCATTTGAAATTAAACCAATGCTTTTATTATGTCGACATTTGTCTAGTGCTGTGCAGTTTGGGGGAAAAGAACTCAGTCTACAATAAGTAAGATAACAAAGTTTCAAAAACGAGCTGCGAGAATTATACAACAGAAAACAATGAAGACGCCATCCAAAGATCTGTTTAGTGAGTTAAAATGGGTACCTTTCATATTGACATGTAAATATCACACTGCAGTATTAGTTTTTAAATATTTGAATGAGCTAGCCCCATTTTACCTGTCTGAATCTTTAACATTCTCGCAGAACCTGAATTACGGACTCAGGTCGTCATCACAAAATGATCTTGTAATACCAAAATTCATGACAAACTATCACAAAGACTCGTTTATATACTATAGTGCTCAATTTGGAATGATATTCCTACCTCATGTATTAATACATACACGCATCCGAACGTCTTTGTCTTAAGGTCAAGTACGTTAGATATAATATCCCTCTAATGAGACACGAAACAGAGAAAAAAGATATCCGAGTAAAGCATTCAGACTAGTTAAACCTGCCAGAAGTAGGCGATAACTGAACAGGTAATATTATTACAAAAACGCAAGACAGGGTGATTCCTAAGTAAGTATATGTGGTCTACAGGTGTTGTGTTTTAAATAAAAATCGCCGGGATTTTGTAGTCTTATAGTAGCAGAAAACACAAGAATATTTTCTTTAATTTAGCACCTAATGGTAGGTGTTCATTTATTTATTTATTTATTTATTTATTTATTTATTAGAAATTCGTTACTTTTTTCTTGCTTTACACTACCTGATATATTGACATTTGTACGGTTCATTAGGTCCTGACATTCGTCATACTTGCGAAATATCAGCAGGCGTTGTTCCTCTTTCGTTTTATACACAATCTCTTCTTCATCTGCCTTCGTATTACACAAAATATGCTGCAACAGAATATCGGACAGTTTTACCATTTAGCTACTGAAATTTATACTTTTTAACGCACGGTTGTTAGAGATTGCAGAAGTATAATATCAAATTAACTCTTTTTGCTTATTTTTTTTATTATTGTAAGCAAAATGAAAACTGGTTAAGAACAAAGTAAACTGGCTCTAGTAGTTGCTGGTATGGAAGACCAAAGTTGACAGCTAGATGGTCAGAGGAGTGGACAGCTGCGGTACATTAAACAAGTGAGTTGGAGTTTCAACATATTGTATTAAGCCATGGAAAGATGTGACCTATTGTAAAAGAATTATGTCAAATATCAAAATTGTATCTGCAATAACTTCCAACAAACGGCCCTTGCCCTGATTTCCTGCGATGGACATACGGACAAAGTGATTCCAACTTTGATGGTGACATAAACATTTAAAAGTATATTAAAGTTAGCTTTCACTGTTCACATAAGCAAAATATTGTTTATTCTATGCAGAAAAGACACCATAGAAAATTCTCAACAATGCTGAAAGACAGCAGATGGTTTTATTACTTACTGATAATGTGTAACAAACATGATTTAGGATGATTGCTTTCATCTTTGACAATTTTAATATTCCTGACACATGCCTGTCTAGTATAGTCAGTATTGACTATTGGCAGTAATAAGTTGAAGATGAAATGAAATTCCAAGACGGAATTAAGGGCTTCAAGTGTAATCATGTTCTAAGCATAAAGAAGGATACAAAAATATATAATCAGTCCATATTTACAGTTTAATCAATGCACAGTTGTTTAAAAGGAAATGAGCCATGCTCCAGCAAAATCGGACTAGATCAACCTGTGCCATGACACAGTTAATACAGGGTCTTCACTGCAAAGTACAATGTACTATTGTAGCAGAGGTTTCAATGACTGAATGGCAAGCAGGTCACTAGATAAAGATATAGGTCAGTTGATGCATTTTAATGATCTTTCAAAACTGTACGCATGGTCCAAATTTTATTGCTGTAGCTTCAAAACTAGAAATAAGTTCACTAGTTCAAAGATATAGGTCATCTGATGACACATTTTTTAAATTTACTTAGAAAACTATAAAAATTGTTAAAATTTTATTGTTGTAACTTTAAAACATGAACGTTGGTCACTAGGTCTTTACAAGGTCAGTAACATATGACAGTCAAGGCTAAAGTTGAATGTCAAATTATTTAATTTGATATCTTGTGGTATCAAAGAAGTAGATATTTCATGATTTTCCTACATAATTTTATGTAAAATGAAGTGTCCCAAGGGAAGAGTCAATTTTGACCTATGGGTGATGTTTTGAACAATCTTGGAAGAGGTCCTGTAGAAAATGCTGCAGGCCAAATATGTAAGTTAGGCCTTGTGGTATCAGAGAAGAAGATTTTTTATAGATTTTCTAATACGGACGCTTACTGGTTTGGCACAGGTGATACTACATAAAGCGGGGAAGTGTGCGTATAGCATTACTATCACGCATTCAGTCTCTTCCTTTAAGCAGAATCATATTTGGATGTGACGCTTTTGAAACTAATTAATTCATCACTTTAAAGTGATTTTAAGGTACACGCTTCGATCATCAGAATATATTGCAAGAAAATTTAAAATCGGTAGAACCGATGGACGCTCCCCATTTTAGCAGTATTTCAAATTGGCTGGGGGTTTTTTTTGTTTTGTTTTTGTTTTTTGTTGTTTTTTTTTTTTTTTTTTTTTTTTTTTGCTAAATATAAAAATATACAGAAAAAAATAAATATACTGCTACAGAATATAACTAGAGCTATTACTAAAAGGAGGTAAATATCAAGCAAGAAGTAAATACGCAAGGTATGTCTTGTGTACCACACTTCCTCACAAAATGTTCTTCCAAACCTTTCTATCAAAATTACTAAATGCGACATATAATTATCATGAAGGCATCATTTGTGCCAAATTATTTCAAAATCACTTGATGAATAATAAGGTTACACAGCGGACATAAATATGGACTACCTCTAAGACTGACCTTTGAGTTACGCAGCTCGGAGTCGTATGCAAAGCATGTTCTTAATGTGTTTAACATTTGTGCCAACTCATTTCAAAATCCCTCCATGCAGCCGAAACAAGAAGTCGACCGACAGACCAACCCACATAGTAATTCCTGTATACCCGTCCAAACTTCGTCGGTGAGGGTATAATGAAGGGAGATATTCAATAAACATGACCAGCTAGTGTTTTGATTCTTAAACCCTGCACTTTCTATCATTTCATCTATCTACTGTTTTCAATATTAAGCATGTATGTTGAACAGTTTTTAGGTAATTCACCGAGTAAGCATTATTAAAATAATAAAAAAGGCGTTTAAAATAGGACAAAGTAGAGTTATGCTTCTTTGATCATTCCCTTCCTCTATTTGCCCTCTATCAACAGGTGTAACACATGAAAAGCATTAAACAATAGGGTCATAATGGTCTTATATCCCTCACCTGAGTACCACCATTTATTAGCAAGGACAATGGACGAATCAAAAAAGATCACCCTTTGTTAAAGTTGAAATCTACATGCAAAATTGTTCATCTGGTCCAAATTTCAATGATACAGCTTCAAATACAGTAAGTATGTCAGTAGTACAAAGTCAATGTCAGCTAAGGTCAAAAAGTTGAAATCCACGTGCAAAATCATAAGTATAGATCAAATTTCCATACTGTAGCTGCAAAAACAAGAAAGTAGGTCAGTTTGTCTATGTCAATGTCACCTAAGGACATAGTTGAAATCTGCATTCACAATTATAAGTATATTTCAATTTCCCATCCTGTAGCCTCAAAACAATGGTACATCAGAAGGTCAATGGCAATATCGGCTAAGTTTAAACTTCATGCAAAATTACGAGAATAGTTTAAATTTCCATATTTGAGCTAAAAAAAAACAAGAAAGTAGGTGAATGTCAATGTGAGCTAAGATCAAAGATGTAAGCCGAATGCAAAATGTTAAGCATAGTCCAAGTTTCCATACTGTATATGCAAAATCAAGGGAGAAGATCTGTAGGTCAAGGTCATGTTGGTTAAAGTCAAAGTTTAAATCTAAATGCAAAATGATAAGTATAGTTCAAATTTTTATATCGTAGCTGTAAACAAAGAAGTTTAGTTTATTCACATTTTATTGCATATATATACACACACAAGCATAATCAACATGGTATAAACTATAATAACTGCATGCATACAAAGGGGTTGGGCCAAAAGTTATTACAACGTTATCTAGAGACCTGCCCAAATTTAGCAAACTATAAGTAAGTGAAAAGTAGTGCATGCATACATATAAGCAAATCTAATATAAAAACAGATGTTATGTTATCCAATATTCAGTAATTCTATGTTTTGATTGGCTGTTAGAAGATCCGATTATTGCCGAAGCATTAAGTATTTTTACGATGTACTACCTGTTGAATCAATTTGCAAATGCTTTATTCGGACCTTGTGTTATTCCGGAAATTATCGGACAGGATCACGTGACTGTCTAGTAATTATATATCTGGACGTTATGCTCCATTGTGTTTATATATATGATATATGGGGAGGTTTTATGTCTAAGATTTCTGCAAAGGGTGAAGCAGCTTAATTTAATTGATGAAGTCAACTTTAATATTAAAGTTGTGTTTAATTTGGAGAATAAGCATCATAATAACAAAATCATAGCGGGTTATCGTAAGTACATAGCAGGTGCCCGAATAGTGGAGTCAAGGGAGATAATGCTGAAAATCATGTCAATATTGTTTGAACTTCTTTGTATCTTAAGTGGCAATTTGAATAATTTGATCATTTAAGCTCCTGTAAACTTAGTTTTAGGTTACAACTTGAACATTCATATGAAAATGCATTATGATATAGGCCAGCTTTGTTACTGTAATTGTCCACACATGGCAAAGAAAATTACTGCTGTTCATTTTATTTTGTTAATGTGCATCACTATTAAAAAGAGTACGAGTAGGTAACCAAACAGAAAACGCCAAACAGATGATACAGTCATGAATCCAAAAGTAGGGGCAATACACAAAGAAAACGAGCACACACCAATTGAAATAAAACCAATAACAGTCCAATTTATAGTGCGAAAAACAAGAATTATGGTCCAGCGGACACAACTACCCCTGGCTATATCTTTTGATTTAACAATACATAAAGTTGTCAAACATTAAAGACAGCATGCATAGATATTTGCAGTGACATCTTCCAAGGTGGAATGGCATATGTGGCTCTAAGTAGAGTTTCAACATTTAGTGATTTACATATATGCAAATTCAACCCCCTTCAGCTTTACCCACCTCGAAATATCTCACAAGAATTAGATGACGTTGAGAAAATCAACCTGCAGATATCTTGAAATGACCTTTTACTGTACATTTGCTATCTCAAAACCTTGTTCTTTATTAATTTATAACAAACATAAACTTCGTCTGAAAACCATTAGAGATACTCAGTGCAAATGTTAAGGGTATCAAAAATGCTCTAATCAAAAAGGAAACATCACATTACTCTGCTTATAATTATAACATTTTACTGACATTTTTCATTATACTTCATTATGTCATTACAAGTATTGATACAACGCATGAAAAGGCACCGAAATGTCAATGAACTGCTAATTCACTCTTTCCTATTGTTCAGTTCAGTGTTACACTGTATAATTTTTCAATAATATTGTGTCTAAGATATATTATTAGTAAATAGTACAGTAATAGAACCTATTACCAAAATGTGCATTAATATAAGGCCATTATACTGTATTGCAATGAATATGAACAAGAACCCTTAAAAATATTTAGAATTGCTTGACCTCATCTTAAAGTATTACCTGTTGAAATTTCATATACATGTATGACAGATCAGAAGCATAGTAATAAGTGAATGTATCTCACCTGGTCTTTATGTTGAATTATATCAAAGTAATCAAAGCATGGTCATAGTTTATTATTATAATTGATATAACAAGTATATTTGTTATTCTATTCAAGCATGTTTGTTATTCTGTTCAAGCATGTTATTCCATTAAATTCATGTTATTTTGTTACTTAACAAAACAAACAATGTTTCTGTATCATAATTATCACCATTTACATCAAATGTTGAACAAATATGTTGTTGTTCTTCTTCAAAAGCATTACCTTAGTAATGATATGTCTGAATACATAGTTCTTTAATTTAAAAATATATATTAAATTCCTTTTAATTTGCATCTGCAAACAAAATAGAGTAAAGTTTCTTAAAAATTTAATAAAAACCGTACACTCAAATGGACTCAAGTCCATTTTCTTTTTCGTTTTTTATGATCAGTAAAAGTGTAAAGAAATGACTATTTTACAGATTTTTTGGGTGTTTATGCTAGTTCCGGTTTTCTGCGTATTTGTTGAAAACTCTCAACTTTGACCTTGTAAGCAATACAATCCTGCTTGTGGTCTGTCAAATTAATTTCAGATCGCAAACAGAAAGCAAATTGAACGTCACTCTTTACTTTGCGTCGAATGGCTGAAAGGTCTTAAGTGCAGTGACTTGGATCTTTATAATATAAAGATGTTTCTGCGGTATGTGGTATTAGAATACGAACAAACAATAAATTACAGAAAAAACAACTTATAGCTGACTAGAATACTGAATACATTTTTTTTAAATCGGCAGAAAACAGTTTTAAAATAGTGGATTATCAATTTAATTTCACTGAGAAATCTCTATAATTCACTGGAAAACATAAAATAGAAAAACGTCTCTACCAGAGAGTGCTTAAAAAATCGTTATCTTCTTCTTCTTATTCTTCTTCTTCTTATTATTATTATTATTAGCAAAAGAAGTGCACGTGTCAATCAGCGGTATATATTTACACAAGTTATTCATTTTCATCAAGTATCAAATACGCCGAATTTCTTCTTTATCAGCATTATACTGTGACCTAAATTCAATGATACGCCCATCGGAAGAAGCGATAGTTATCTTTTTGCCGGGATGGTGCCAACATATGGACGTGTGAGTATGACTTTTTTGCAGATATCATCAGGACAATCATTCTGAGTGTTCGTAAGATTTTCCCTTCAGGTGGTTACCTACATTTTTATCCCACATGATCCGGTTCCCAACAGCTCATGTAGAAACCATTCTGAACCAGTTTAGTGAAAATAAGTAAAATCAAAGCCTTTATAGTTCTGGAGACTTTTGTTTGGATAGAAAGGAGATTTTCATATCGTTCATGTTCATACAGTTTGCTTTCGTAATCATCGCTCTATTAGAAATCATGAGTGTATTCACATCACCGGAATGTAAATTGTTGATGTACTTGTTAGAATTAACTAAAATTCAAATGGCCATGGTATCAGTGTTGCCATACCACGTGGTGAAATGATGTCACTTAAGCAGCATTTCTTTGCCTCGATTCGGAGGAGGAAACTGCTGTACATATTTTATTTCATCAATTTAAAGGGGATATAGCGTATGCGAAGCGGAAAATTGTGCCCTACTTGTAGCTTTTAATGATTCTTTTGTCAGATGTACAGTTCTTAACACCCGGGAAATAAAGAGTTCGTAAAAATACGTTTGCTATCGCGAAAATCGCATCAGTTTTCTTGAATGTTAGAAAATTCTGACAAAGAATCATTAAGGTCAATGTGTAGAGCATAATTTTCTGCTTTGCATGCGCTATACATCATTAAAATTGATGAAGAAAGAAAATATTTACAGCAGTTTTCTCCTCCGAATCGAGTAAAAAAATGCAGCTCCCGACAGCCTTAATGACATCATTTACCACGTGGTATGGAAACTAACTCATTCATTAATTCATTTGTCTTTTTTTCTCGTTCGTCGATAAATGTTATACGGATAAATATTTATTTATTTATTTATTTATTTATTTATTTATTTTTATAATAAGGATAAAATATTGAAGACTTTAAGAAATCAAAGCACTGAAAGTACTGCAAAACCTACCGAGTAGTGCTTGGTGTCTTTTAAATAATGGAAACATGCATGATGAAATGCAAAACCTTTATCCGAGAGAATTTATTTCTGTACAACAGAGGTCCATTGGAGCTAAATATATAAAAATCTTTTTTTTTTTAACTGCCATGCTATAAATTGTAGTCCAACTTCACGGGAAATATTTTTATATATAATTACTTAACACTCTAATCAATACTGACCATCACTGACCTTAATCAAATTTAGTATTGACTATTCCACTAATTTTTCTAAAACCCTGGGGTACTTCAACTATTATGTTCTAGAAAAGTACAAGAGTACTATTATACCAACCATGATTTATGCAGACTGACCAATATTGTAAGTTCAGCTGGTAGTTTACCGGTAACATTTGCGGTCTAGTACAGGTTTTTTCTAGTAATTTTAGGAAGATAAACTGACTCTGATATGAATACAACTGTAAAGAGGGGGTAAAACTTTAGCTGACAATAAGTTAACCACAAACACCCCAAGAAAGCAATACTTTTTAACATTATCTTTATTAAAAAAATTAAAACAATCAAAAATAACAATTCACTAGAAATGTGTCAATGGGAAAATCTGCCCAAGCTATGTCCAAATAATGACAGATCATAAGCAATTGATAAAAATTAAAGAGGCATGTGGAATGTCAAAAGCGGAATAATTGTTACGTTTATTTAATGAACAGCGTGCTACAAAGTATAACCCTATAAATGTGAAAACATTTGGTTTTTATCAGAAATTTAGTCTATAAAGGTCAAAACTCTGATAAATTTGGAGGTGTCCTGCCCAATTTTCCAAGTAACCTGTAGTTTCATAAGATACATATACATGCAAAATATGAATGAAATCTGTTAAAGCATTTTTCTTTAAGTGTGCAGAAATTTCATTTTAGTACAAAATAAGTCAAAAAGAGCGTTATGGAAGGAACCATATGTACACATTTCTACAAGCAAATTTGAATGAAATCTGTGCATTTTCATTTTAATGTGTGGAAATGAAATATGGGGTTTAAAAAAGGCCATGCATGCCCTTGATGACCTGTACACTGGTATGTTGCATCATGATGACAATTGTGTGATGATAATGCCTTTATTATTTTTTGATGAACATGAAACCATTACCTTTTCTTGAAGCATACATAGAGGATTAACCCTGTAAATGGCAGTCAGAGTTATGTATCTTTTAAGGGTCATGACTTACACACAAATGAGTGTCAACTGTCATGCAACTGCTACAAAAATAGTTGCAAAAAGTGAGAAATTTCCAACTAGCAAAAAAAATAAACTGATGGAAGTATGGATAGATGGTTTAATTATAAGCTGAATGCATCAAAACAGGAAATACTCTGAAAGGAGGAAATATATTTGATACTGAAAGTACCAACTATAGTGAGATTCTCTGTACTGTCCTCTTTTGGCACTGCTTTTCTACATCATTTCTAAAGGAACAGATGTGAAATGATGTCATCACTGTTCACAAGAAACTCTATTTATATTCATATCTATAAACCAAGCAAAAAGGACAAAAACTCGCATCTATAAGTACAAATATAGTGTCATTACTTTTGCATTATCTCTTTATTTTTGACTAGAAAGCATTTCACTCCCTGTCCAGTGTCCATGAAATAAAACTATTTCAGTCCATTCACATAAAATTTTCTTTATTATCTTCATATGGCACTGGTTTCTTCGTTTTCCGAAAGAGAATATTTTTAACGCCATCATTGTTCAGGAAAATACTCAGCAGTTCCATCTGCTCCACAGCAATCCCCTTGATTGTGTTCATTTCTTGAAGGAGAGGGACTTCAACTTTCTAAAAAGTCAGAAAAAAAGTATCTATTAATATTAAGAACTGTCATTGAAAGATACCATTACCCCCGAAATGGTGCCCAGACCTTTGAGCTCTGGACCACACAAAAAGTTGGGTTTCTTTTTTGACAATTTGACCTCAGGATCAAGGTCATTTAGGTGTCCAGTTGAATGGGGTTGATGCATGCAAACATGAACTAAGTTAAAAAAGGGTCAAAGTTATTAGGGATCAAGCTAATAAAATTGTCATTCTGAATATCTCTCCCTAATTGTTGTTGTGTACAAACATAACCTAATTCTGTCTTGGAGTTATGACCAATATTAAATATTTTTGCAATTTAACCTTCCAAGTAAAGGTCATTATGGTGTCAATGTTAAATAAATATATATCAGTGGAAAGGTCTTGTCCAAAGTCCTGTTTGAGTATAAATCAAATCCATTTACTAATAAGGAAGTTATTGGCAATCTTAAAGTTTTCAGACAGACTGACAGATAGACAGTTCAAAAACTAGACCCCTCCTTTGATGAGAGAGAAATGGCAATATCAATCTAGGGTATTTTACAAATTTCTGTATTACGGAATCTTGAGGGATACTTGATGTCAAGAGTCTACTGAGGCCTACAACATTTCTGAAAGGTTCTGAAGGTGTTCCTCATTGTTGCTATTCTAGCATTTACCTTATATGTTTTTTTTATTATAACTGCTAATGGATTTGACTTCAAAGATGTCAAGCAATGGTTTTGCAGAGTCTAGGGCTGTCTGAGTAGCCTATTAAATGTATGGTATTACAAACTGTGGTTACTTTATGTGAATACCCAATTACCCTACGCAAAAAAATGAAAATGTCAAGGAGTCATCATCACTGCAATATGGGATATCTCAGAATTCAGTTTAACATTAATAAGTGCGGAAACATAAATCTTAAAAAAATACTTTTTGTGTAGCACTACATTGTAATGTGAATATATAGATACTTGGTAATTTAAAATTCCATGAATGCATGATTATATTAATATCATTACTCAGTAACACTCTTACCTCAATCTCTTTTAAGACTATTCAGTCTAATAAATAAATTTGAAAGAAACACTTGAAAAGAGCTGAAAAAGTTCAACTTTTCTTGAAAAATTTTCTGGAATTCACATTTAATGATCTAATAGATAAACTAACTAAAAAACAAAATGCATTAAATTCCTAATATCTAGATAAAGTGGTTATATATACCTATTCAGCTGTTCTGCTTGTTGCAGTCAAACTATTGTTACGCCATAGTGCTACTTACACTTTTCCAGTGTCATCTGCCAGGTATATAGCTTTAATTTGCACATTGTCACCTTTTACAGAGATCATGTGACTGCAAACCCCTGAAAAAATAGATTAAATATAACCAAATGTGTATTTAATACCTTAACCCTTACCCTGCTGGAGGGCATTTACTCTGCCTTTGCGACTAGTGCAGACCACAGTCAGTCTGCACATCCGTAGAGTCTGATCATGTCATGGCCTACTATCTGCCATTCAGTGAGTAAATTGTCAACTTGCACCCCTACGATTAATGGATTTGTCCACACTGAAAGACGGACAAGTCCATTTTTGATATTGAGCATGGCAAGGGTAACATTTTACAAGAACTTATATCGGCTTAAGATTTAGAAAATTCATTGTCGTAATGATAGGACAAGGCTTTTATCCTTGACAAGAATATCTCTCTTTGGATGAAAATTGGAACAGAAGAGGAAGTCCAGACTGACTGCTTCACAATTTGAAATGATAGTCAAATGAAAAAAAGGACTGAGAAATCTGTAAAAATGATTTTTTAACCTAAACAAGACAAAGGCAGTATAATAAGGAATATCAAATGAACGAAAAACACGGAGTATTTGAAAGAGAACAGGCAATCATGTGCACAAATGTGTGTTGATTGTAAAACCCAAATTTTCTTTCTCGGGGCCTCACCAGAGTCAAAAGTGTGCAGAGAGGACAGAAGGTGTGGCTTTGTTGAAGTCAAATGCCCATAGAAAGCAAAAGCAAACGAATATAACAGAAGCTTGTTCCAATAACAGTTTCTGTTTTAAGATCAAAATGGAGAGATATCACTTAAAAATACCCATAATCAAATCTACTTATTATCAAGTTCAATACCAACTACTTGTCACTGCAGCTGATTTCTGTGACTTTGTTGTATACACAAATGATATTGAGAGAATTCATATTGACACAGATTTCTGTAGGCATACATTTCACAGTTTATCGAACAAACTGTGCTAACAGAAAGTAGGTCACTTACACAAGCTTGATGTCTGGAATGATTTAACTGATGCAGTCGGTATAGGCTGTTCTCTTTACAAATTGGCAGTGTTTGACAAATTGTTCTATTTGTCAGAAATAGGTATGCTGTGGCAAATGTTCGGTCCATCTGTTTTACTGTAAAATAAATCAAATTATGAAAAATGTAAAGACAAACTAGTTCTAAGAAAGAACAGATAAGGTCTCTATGCTATGGTGGTTTATGTTCATAGCACAATTCATCCTTCACCAGTGTTTTTGTTTTCAGTTCTGCCGGTGTATTGATTCTAAATGACTCTGATTTAAATGGTATCAATCAGATTTTTTAGCTTTATAAGATGACATTTTTGTCATTTAAGTATTGAGCTGAGAAAAAAAACAACCAAAAAAATGTTAACATACTATTTTAGTATTTGCTATACCTCCGAAATTGTACTGCTGTAAATTTTGATCATGCTTTGAAGTTTTCATATAAATAAATTGAAATAACCTGTTTGGTGTTTTGAAATGTAACCGTCTCCTTTTGGTCTGTTGGCACTTTTAACAAGTGGATAGATAGGGATCAGCCGGCATAGGTTCAGGATTCTCTTTGGTTGGTCAGCTGTTTTGACGAAGTGCTGCAACAAGTCCAAAAACATACAGATATTTTTATATTTTGAAACAAGTTTATCTATGAAACATGAGCAAAGTCATAATAGCTAAGTATAAAGCAGACAACAGTTTCATAAAATAAAGGATGAATTATAATACAATTTCACTGAAAAGACCTAATGCACATATTAAATAAGAAAAAAGTTGAATCAGTTTGCTGACCAAAGTAAAAACTAATAACAATGTACGTGTTTGTCATTTGCTTTATTTAATAAATGGATTTGACCAAGAAAATGATTGAAATACAATTGTTCGTGTGTTAAGTAATGGATACATCCATTTTTTCTATTGCTTTGACCTTGACTGACCACGAAATTGCTAGTACTTTCGTCTAACTACAATTTCGTCTGTCTTACTTTAAATAGAAATCCAATGGGTGGTCTCGTCTAACTTATTAATATAGTGCTATCACAGTACAGCTAGCGTCATTATCACCAACTGTACTATTGTTGGTATCTGAAAATAGTAAAGTAGTGCTTTCAAATACAATCAACAGATAATAAGCCATAATTATAGCAATTATACTATTAGAACACAATATCAATAAGTTATGCGTTTAATGAAATTTGTTGTTTTAATTTGTATTTAATATAATGGTTTATTTGGCATTTATTTAAACTTTCATTAAGTAACAAGAGCCATGTTACACATGGTTAATCCCCCCGCCGGGAAGAAGCTACCTGAAGGTTGTACTTTCAAACACTCAATGTAATAATGTTTGAAGAAAATCCCACAAAAAATAGGCAAGGTATAGTTATTGTTCTTGCAAACTGCACTTCCTACCAATGTGCTATGTCAGTGTATTAAGTTTGAAGAAAATCGCTCAAGCACTTTTGGAGTTATGCTTCGGACAAAGTTTTTCAATTAAATCTGATAAAGGGGAATAATTCTAAAAGTAGGTAAGGTAGAGTTATTATTCTTACACAATGCACCTCCTCCAAATGTGCTCTTTAAGTATATGAAGTTTGAAGAAAATCACTCAAGTACTTTTGGAGTTATGCCCCGGACAAAACTGGAATGGACGCACGCACGGACGGACAGAGACCATTTCTAATATCCCCTCCGCCTTTGGCGAGGGGATAATAAGTTCAAGAATTCAAGAATTAGATATACATGTATATGCTGGGATTTTTAAAATGTAAACAAGTAAATCTGATAAAGGGGAATAACTCTTAAAAATAGGCAAGGTAGAGTTATTGGACTTGCATACTGCACTACCTACCAATGTGCTCTGTCAGTGTATGAAATTTGAATAATATCCCTCAAGTAGTTTTGGAGTTATGCTCCGGACAAAATTTATCAAGTAATTCTAATAAAGGGGAATAACACTGAAAATAGGCAAGGTAGAGTTATTGTTCTTGCACATTGCACTACCTACTAATGTGCTCTGTCAGTGTATGAAGTTTGAATAAAATCCCTCAAGTAGTTTTAGAGTTACGCTCTGGACAAAATTTATCAAGTATTTCTGATAAAGGGGAATAACTCTAAAAATAGGCAAGGTAGAGTTATTGGACTTGCACACTGCACTACCTACCAATGTGCTCTGTCAGTGTATGAAGTTTTAATAAAGTCCCTCAAGTAGTTTTGAAGTTATGCTCTGGACAAAATTTATCAAGTAATTCTGATAAAGGGAAATAACTCTAAAAGTAGGCAAGGTAGAGTTATTGGACTTTCACATTGCACTACCTACCAATGTGCTCTGTCAGTGTATGAAGTTTTAATAAAATCCCTCAAGTAGTTTTGAAGTTATGCTCTGGACAAAATTTATCAAGTAATTCTGATAAAGGGGAATGACTCTAAAAGTAGGCAAGGTAGAGTTATTGGACTTGCACACTGCACTACCTACCAATGTGCTCTGTCAGTGTATGAAGTTTGAATATAATCCCTCAAGTACTTTTGGAGTTATGCTCCGGACAAAATTGTTTCGGACGGACGGACGCACGGATGCACGGACGCACGATCGCACAGACGCACGGATGGACGAAGGGCATTTCTAATATCCTCTTCGCCTTTGGCGGGGGGATAAATAGAGCAACTATTGAAATTATGTTGATTTTATTAAGAATAATAGAACAAAGTTTGAAGCGATATTTATACCCACTGACAGGGCTTGACTAAATTCACTCGTGTGAAAACTGGCTGGTGCTTGTCGCTCATTATAAAGGTGTGAGACAATTAATGTGACCATTATATATTTATACAACAAATGCAGTTTTTATAGTTTGTCAACAACAACAACAACAATTTATTTCGACATAAGCTCACAACAAGCTTCTTGCCTACTTGGCAAAATATATACCAGTACTTAGTGAATCACGTGAATAAGTAGTGAAACATATGCTTAACAAATTTAACAAGGAGGAAGTTAAATATTCAAACAGAACTATGGATACATGTAAAACATAATAACATGAACATACTAATCTGTATCATCTAATTGTTTTCTTAAGTTAAAAGCTTTGTAATCATTATTTAACAATGCACATAATCATGTTTAATTGCAATAGAAAGGTGTGATAAGCAAAACAAGACATGCCCACGGATGTCGAGCCCGCTCGTCTTAATTCAAACCTGAACCTATAAGCTTCAGATCAAGGAGAAAGATGTATACATAGGTGAGATGTGCGCAGCACATCCTCTGTATACCCAAGGCAAAATCTTGATATTGCATCATCTTAGGTGACCTTGACCTCTGACCCAGTGACCTGGTTCATGTGCATGACACAAAGTCTCATGGTGAACATTTGTGCCTAAAAAACTCAATTTATGTTATTTGAACATTTTGATATTATTATTTAATCTTTGACCTCTTGTGACCTTGACCTTCATTTTGCGCAAGACAACTCAACTCACTATGGAGAACATTTGTTATAACTTATATAAAAATCCATATCACAGACACCTGATATTTTTCGCGCGACACTCCGCCTTACTATGGAGAACATTTGTACCAAGTTATATTAAAATCCCGTCACGCATGTAGAAGTTACGTTCCGGACACGGGTATTGAGCTGACTCTCCAAGTGTGACCTTGACCTTTGAGCGGCGGACCTGGATTTTGCGTGTGACACACCACCCTATCATGGTGAACATTTTTATCAAACTATTTTGTAATCCTTCAAAGAATGAGCAAGATATAGACCGGACAAATCTAGACAGACACACGGACTGACGGACGCACATACACCAAACCACAAAAAGTGAAAAGCAGCGACTAAGTCGACCTCACCACAAGGGGGCTCATCAATTTCAAAATCCTCTGACCACTAAGCATAATACTTCAAAGCCTAAGCAAGATACAGCGCCAACAACAAATTTTAATATTTTTATTTGACCTTTGACCTCTTGTGACATTGACCTTAATTTTGCGCGAGACAACTCAACCCAACATGGAGAACATTTGTTCTAAGTAATGTTAAAATCCATCCATGTATATAGAAGTTATACTCTAAAATGAATGTTTTATTTTGTTATTTGTCCTTTGACCCCTAAATGTGACCTTGACCTTTGCCACAGACACTTTAATTTTTCAAATCCTCTGACCACTAAGCATAATACTTCAAAGTATAAGCAAGATAAAGCGCCAACAAACAAATTTTAATATTTTTATTTGACCTTTGACCTCTTGTGACCTTGACCTTGACCTTTATTTTGCGCGAGACAACTCAACTCAACATGGAGAACATTTACTCACAAATGAATGTTTTATTTAATATTTGAAATTTGACCCTAAGTTTGACCTTGACCTTTGCCACAGACACCTGAACTTTTCGCGCGACACTCCGCCTTACTATGGAGAATATTTGTCCCAAGTTATATTAAAATCCCTCCATGCATGTGGAAGTTACGCTTCGGACACGAGTTTTGCGCTGACCACCAAGTGTGACATTGACCTTTGAGCGGCGGACCTGGGTTTTGTGTGCGACACACAACCCCATCATGGTGAACATTTGTACCAAATTATTTTGTTATCCTTCGAAGAATGAGCAAAATATAGACTGGACAAATCCGGACGGACGCACGGCCGCACATACACCGAACTATACGCTAAAAGTGGCGACTAGGTCGAGCTCGGAGCAAGCGGACTCGACAAAAATCAAGTAGACGAAATCTCCTCTCAGTTTGTACTATAAATTAAGTTAGACGAAAACGAAAGTAGACGAAAACTCCGTAAACCGACCACGACACGTTCCTTGAATTTGAAAAAGGTGTATTACAACGGAGTGTAAACACCGTTATTTTTTTACGGTACATATATATATTTTCAAAAGTGACTCTAAACTCCATGATCTGAGTCTCTAAATGGCCACTGTGTTACGAACCATCTTAATGGCCGACATTAGCGGATTATCTACCCTGAATACTCTCTGATATTACACTGGTCCTTCCATCTGGATTCATCTACTTTCATCGCTATTTTTTTTTGTATGGTAATAATTAAGCCTAATTATTTGCAACAATGGTAGTCAGAATACACATTTAGTTTAGCAACATGTTTTGTTAACACCATTTTGTTTTTTTATAATCCTAACTTTTTATATAATATATAAGCAACAATTTTCACAACTAAAAGTCAAGACTATCACAAAGAGAAACAAGGATAAAGTTAGAGGGTTCCAAAAAACAACAATAAAACGATAGATAACTTACCTTCATGCAAACTTAACGACCTGAGTTGATTATATAAGGATTCAACTCTTCATGAAGTCTCCCATAGAGCTTGATCCGACTTTTCAAGAACAGTCTGTTCGTAGTTCGTTATTGCATTAGGAAACAGTACGAACTGTACGCCTCATTTTACTCCTCTAGGATAGCGACTATCAACGTCGCATTCCCCAAAGCTACATCGTTTCGCCATACTATTGTCACTCGAAATAAGTCATAACAGTAAAAAATCTTGTAAAAATTCAAAATCCTTTCATCCGATTTCACAGTTATGACTAACAAAATGGTGCCTACATATTGGTTCCGGAGGTGTGTTAGAATGCAATAATCTGATTGGCTGATAAAAACTGTCAATCAAACCTTGCAGACAGGTCAAGTAACTTCAAGCATTATTGAATGAGCACCACCCACCGACTCTGCTCCGTATATATAACTACAAAAGCTGGTGTGCAGCTTTAGGGGTTTTCGCTTCTAAAAATTGCGAAATGATTGGAGTGATCTCCTTCGAGACGATATATCGGAGAAGTTGACTGATCATGCTATGAAAAAGTCTGAATAAAATTGTTTTTCATGATTGATTCTTTCCAGGAACATCTTCAGAAGCTAATAAAGTGAGATTTGGGCTTGATGTTACAGTGAAATACTGTAGGATTTGATTTAGTTGTGTCTAACCTAGAAAACATCAATGGGTTGTTTCTCTGCTAGTGATTGGTGAATTTTTACATTAATATTTGCATTTAATTAAAATCTTTCTGATAGTTGTTTTCAACCAATTTGATGCGTTTTATTAATTTTTCGCCAAAATTCGGTTAAAATAAAGTGTCTGATAGACTAAAATGGTTGTTTCTGTCATATTTTGCTGCTAAAACGTAATATATATTTGTTAAAATGAACCTGCTCGGTGTTTTATTGCATTTGTAATGCACAGTATGTGTAAATAATCATTTTGTCAATTGTTGACGATTTGAAGATTTTTTATGCCCCCACAAAGTGGGAGCATATAGCGTTGCACTTGTCCGTCAGTCCGTACGACCGTATGACAGTACGATAATACGACCGTACGTCTGTACGTACGTACGTCCCGAAATTTTGTGAAAGCAACTCCTCTTAAACCGGATGGCAGATTTTGCTTAAACTTTCAGGGATGAACAACCTTAATGTGTAGATGATAGTAAAGGAAGGAATTTTTGCTTCGACCAAATATAACGGAATTATGGCCCTTTGTTGATTTTTTCACTATATACCATATAGCCAAATAAATTTGTGAACGCAACTCCTCATAAACCGGATGGCAGATTTTGCTTAAACTTTCATGGATGAGCAACCTTAATGTGTAGATGATAGTAAAGGAAGGAATTTTTGCTTCGACCAAATATAACGGAATTATGGCCCTTTGTTGATTTTTTCACTATATACCATATAGCCAAATAAATTTGTGAACGCAACTCCTCATAAACCGGATGGCAGATTTTGCTTAAACTTTCAGGAATGAACAACCTTAATGTGTAAATGATAGTAAAGGAAGGAATTTTTGCTGCGACCAAATTTAACGGAATTATTGCCCTTTGTTGATTTTTTCACTGTATACCATAAAGTGAAATAAATTTGTGAACGCAACTCCTCATAAACCGGATGGCAGATTTTGCTTAAACTTTCATGGATGAACAACCTTAATGTGTAGATGATAGTAAAGGAAGGGTAATGTTTTTTACGGGACCTGGCACACCTGCGGTTTCTATACTTTAATCTGTAGTTAACTTTCATGTGTAACATTTTTTAAATTTTACCTGCTTACTTTAATATCAGCAACATGTAATTACTTGTGTGTCTCTTTCTTCGTCTTCGCTAATGTGATTCCTCATAGTACATAAATATTTACAACATTTTTATGTCGACTATTCAAAGAATAAGGAGGTCTATTGTACTTGCGGCGTGGCTATCGGGTTAAAGTTTTAGGGCAAGCTTCTCATTTTTACTATTTCTTCCCTTTCTACTGCAGATATTTGGTTCAAACTTGGCCGTAGACTGTGTCATTTCATCAAGGGCCATAACTCTGTTAAGCATTTTTATAAGTTATTCCTCTTTTAAAACTTTGAAAAATCTTTAATTTCAGGCTTTTATTATACCTTCAAGCACTAAGAATAGTCAAGCGTGCTGTCCATCCGACAGCCCTTGTTTCAGTATAAAATAATTTATTTTGAAATAAAAGGACAGCATTAATAATACACAAAACACCTCAATTCATTTGCAGCTACAGAAAAAAATTGTTCCCCACCTAAATCTTACATACAGAATATACATGCTCTTGTTTATGAGCACTTATGCATAGTGACAATTATCCTGGGATAGCATTCGTTCAAAATGTCAATTTCAAAAAATTATGTCCTAGTGCCCTTTTTCTTGGGTAGTCGATCGTATAAAAGTTACGTTCAGTTTTCTGTTGTAAGAAGCGATCAAAATTATACTACAGAATTCACAGTTTAAAATATACACTAGTTAAATTTATTGCAGCTACGGATTAACAAAATAAGCATTATAAAAGCATTGAATTACCTCCCTTTATTTTGAAAAAATGCCATTTAAATCCTGTTTGCTAAACTCTGCTGAAATTTAAGTCTGCATGATTCTGTTTCCAATAAAATGTAAATTCTGAGTACAGATGCGTATTATGAGGGCTTTGTGCTTCAATTTCGATGAAAATATGCCACAAAAAAAAATTCGGATGAAACGCAAGATACCACTGTTTTTCGATAGCAGAAAAATTATGTGAAAAATGCCTCCAATGTTTATTACGTCTATCTAAAAATAGTGGAAAGGTTATATAAATACAAATCATTACAGCTGATTCGAAAAGAGGTAAACAATGAACTGCAACACGAGATATTTCTGTTTTCTCCGGCCGTCAGGGCGCCATTTTTTAAGTCAGTTTTAACTAAAGTAACAGAAAATATGTGCAAAAAAATTTGTATTTGAGTAGCATTGGAACATCCACTTCTATGGGCCTATAAGCTACGCATCTATTTATTTCAGAAATGGCAATATCAATTCAGTATTTCTCTATTTTTGGAGGGAGTGGGGTAAATAAATAATCCAGTTTGCGTAAAAAAAAAACTCAATATAAATCTCTGAACAATACCTGCCTTTTGTAGACTCAATGACAGAATAAAACTGTCATTTCTATCTTCGTTAAACCAAGGAAGAATAAATGCTAAGAAGAAAATGTGTAGTTAAACTTCATTTATAGCACGACTGGGTTCGCGGATGTCAACGGTTATAAAAATGCCGACTTTCGTTTTCTGTTGCTTCACTGCCAGTTCACAGATTGGTCCAAAATCAGTAGAAAATGATAATTTGCATATGTAAGATTTTTTTTAGAATTCAAAGTACTTGGTCAATTTAGTACCAAATATTATTTTCGACTTGTCGTACGGGTTTTTCTTCCATAAAATTTCGGTGCTTTCTCTCCGATCTGTAAGTCCGGACGACCACGTTTTCGAGTACGTTCTTGTGGTTCCGCCATTTTATACCAAAGATGAAAAATAATATGGTACTTTAGCAAAAGTAGGATACTACGTCATCGTGCACCTTTTTTATGCTCTCTCGCGGATCAACAATCCGTTGCTTGAAAGGTAAAATGGTCTTTTTCAAGAAGAAATCTGTAGAGCTGCTAAAAATCATGTTGTGCACCGCAGATTGGCTAGTGTGCTTTGTATTTACGTAAAGAACTTTTATAATGTAAAATTCTAGGTTAGGCCTGAAAACGGATGAATGCATAGATTCATATTTTCAACATTAAATATAAACAGCGCAAAAATTATTCTCAAAAGTTACGATTTTAATAAGAATACTTACATTTATTCTGTTCATACTGCCACGATGAGACACGATCATTTACGTTGCGTAATACTGTTCGCAGTAACCGTTCACGATAGTGTAATAAATTTGTCACGTGATATAAGCGGGGATGTGTAAACTTCGATGGTACATGTGAAATTCCTCATTTTAGGTTAAATAAAATAAAAAATATTCATTGCATGGAATTGATATAATAATGAATATTCTTTCAAGGCATGGTAAAATCTTTACTAAAATGTTCATTTTAATATGTTTTTAGACGAGTTAAAGTCAGCGACCAAAATTTGGTCGGAACTTTCACCACAGAAAAGGTATTTTCTATGTTGTACGCGGAGATGAGATATTGACTCACACAAAAAAATACACAATATCTCGACTTGCGTACAATTGTGGACAATTTTTGTTTGTTTATATAATCCATAAATAAACAGTATTTTATTGGCCTACAGGGCATGAGTCATTTTAAAAATTATTGCGGAATATATGTATTCCGTACATATTACGTTTTCATTTGACACAACGTTGTTGCGTTATGCCATCTGGATTCCAGTTTTTTTTTTATCAGTTAGGGAACTAGAATTCTATTGTTTTATATTCTATAACCAAAATAGAAAAATAGTGGAAGATACATAATAAAGCCTAATAGCTTATCCGAAAAACAACAGACAAAGAACAACTTGAGTTTTTTTGAAAGCGCGTTGGTTTGATTTTATGGATGTTGGTAACTTTAAAAGTAAGCCCATAAACACTTCTGAGCGTGTATATCTGAATATGATATTCATTAAATGGAAGTAATATTGACCTCGCTTCAGTCAATATTGTGTCGATATGGTAAAATATTAGATCATATTCAACGTCGGGAAAATACGTAACTGTGTAATATTTAATAAACTGATATACAATATACTGTATCTGATAGACAAAGGAATCTTTTTCCAGGAGTATGCACTTATTTTGACGATAAACAAAATTCATACAGAAATAATGAGCATTTAAATATCAAACCTCGTAATAAAAATGGTAATATTTCATGAATCAGTTAGCTCTCACCTGTGACAGTCCCAAGTTATCTCCAGATACACTATAAATCATGATTATAATCCATTTCATAAGGAATAACATGACGTACTTCATATCCATCTCTTTTAATTAAAAAAAATATTTAGTGAATTACACTTTTTTCTTTTTAACATCGCGATGCACGTCCTGCATAACACAGAGAAAATTTTCTAGTCCAGACCAACCAGTGGTTTACAATTCTACCAATAACAGTTCGCCAATCATTGGCTGTGGAATAACTGTTTAAGTCCAATCAATTTAAGTTGATTCAAAGTTGTTTATCTTTATGAATAAATTAATGTAACTGAATACGCCTTATCTAAATGAAAAATGTATTTATAGAAGTTTCAAAGGTAACAAGAGATAAACTTTTATGTTTGCTAATTAATTAATGAGAACAAATGGTTTCTTATCACGGTGGGTATTTTTTATTGTTAGGCAGTCAGGATTCATTTTTAATTGCAGTGTACCATTTTACTTTGAATATACTTGGTAAAGAAAATATTTTATCCTTCGAATCGATAACAAGGTGCCGTATATTTAATTTTATTTTGTGGCAGTTTGTCACGTGATCTTGATATACGGTTACCTGATCATGTGATCAGCCGGATTACTTTAAATCAATCCAATTACAAATCTAATAATGTTAATGACTCCAAACATATTTATATATATAGTAATAGGACATATCAAATGATGATAATAATAATTGTGGTGATTTTTTTTCTTTTTGATGCCCCTAACCGGGTAACTCCGTTTATTCTCTCCGTCCACAGGCTAAATATGGGTCGGGGGACCATCCCCTACCAGCCTTACAAAATTATTTCAAATTACATTAACTTTAAAAAACTACATAATATTTAGACATACAACTTTTCACATAATATAACGTTTCTTTAATAGTGTTTTCTTATACTATTATTGTCTAAGCAAAAAGAAGGGAGAGAACAAACTAACATAATATTGATAATAAGAATTCATAATAAATAAATACAGTAGGAACCTCAAGGTCACATTTACAGACAGATCTTACACTCACTTATTTTAATAATCGTGTAGAACAAATAGAATTTATCAGCCACCAGTTGTATAGATCTGTTTACAGTGATATATTTTTGCTAAGTCTTATATAAAATTTTATAGTTACAAATTGTAAGATGTCTTATTCTTTTCTCCAGGAACTTAAAGTCACCCTTGAGAATTCTAGCAGCCTGACTGTCATTATCAGGTAATCAAGTACAGATCCGGGCACTCATTCAGCACCGGCCTGTTCAGAGTTAATGGTTATAAAATTATATCAGATGGATTAAAATTAAATGTTGGTTACATATGGAATTCATTCCTATGGACTGGGATGTTTCTAGAAATCCCGCTAAAAATCTAACCTACGATTGCACAAAATTAACACATTTTGACTTTGGTTTATTACAAAATGGGTGGTACTAAGCCCGAGTCTTTGGGAGTTTTTGACGGAAAATAGTTAAGAAAAGGTTTTCTCAACAGATAAGCAGGTTGTCCACGTTTTGGAAACCTAGTCTTTTTTACAAAACATATATTTAAAGTTTCAAATCTATTGGCATATCAGCAAATCAATTGCCTTTGGCCATTTACATAGGTAAAAAAAAATATGGCAAAGACATCATACATAAGTTGATCATATAAACACAAAATAAAAAAGAAGAATTAAGAAATAGTCATATCTGACAGGGTATTATTACGGTCTTTGGTAGCTTGTTTAATGAATTTACAAACATTAACCAAATATTTTCTATTAGTAGTCGACATAATAGATATGAATTTATTTATTGACGGCCAGGGAATATTTCCAAGGTATTTCTGTCTTTTGATCCAAAATTTGAGAGACCTTTCTTTACATATAACAGATAAAGATAAACAGACCTAATTCTCCGTATACAGCATCATTCGGGGTTTGAGATTTGACACCTAATATAAACTTACAGAATCTTAAATGTAAATTATCTATCCCTTTATTGTTGTATACACCCCAGACCTCTGAACCGTAAAGCAATATTGGAACTATCATCGTATCAAATAATCGGAGTTTTGTTTTAACATCTAGAGTAACTTTATCAAATAAAATCATAAGATTATGGTTGGCTACAAGTGCTTGATCATGAAGAGTCTTTACAGCTTGACTAAGACTTCCAGTGTAAGAAAACTTGACACCGAGATATGTAAAATTATTAACAATTTCAATTTCTTCTCCATTTATATAAAAATGTAAGTTATGTACCTGTTTTCTTTTTTCAAATATACAAATCTTTGTTTTGTTAACATTTATCGATAATCCCCATTTTATCGAATATTGGTATATACAATCGATCTGAGATTGAAAACTTACTGGATCTGTAGTAAATAAAACGATATCATCTGCAAAAAGTACCATATACATAGATAATAAGTTCAAGTCCTTTTCTGTAAGTAGATTAAAATCTATGCTATCAACGATATCGTTTATAAAAAAGAATAAAAAGTATAGGCGAAAGTGGTTCTCCCTGTTAAAGTCCAATTGTCACATCAAAAAAATCAGAAAGTGGCTTATCATTTGATAATTTTATACAGGACTGGACTTTGCTATAAATACTTTTGATCATATTTGTCATTTTACAGCTTATTTTAGAATGTATTAATTTTTCCCACAAAGCATCACGATTAATTGTATCAAAAGCCCTCTGGTAATCTATGAAAATGCAATAAAGCTTAGATTTTTTAGTATCTTCTGAATAGTTGTGTGTAGTAAGAATATAGCGTCAGTAGTTGAACGATTATCACGAAAACCAAACTGGGACTCATTTAAAATATGTTCTGTTTCACACCATTTATTTAAACGATTTCTTAACAGTAAAGAAAATATTTTTCCCATGACATTTATAAGTGTAATTCCCCTATAATTAGAAGGATTGCTTTTATCACCTTTTTTTGTGAATAGGAACGATAACTCCTTTTGTCCATGCCTCTGGGTAGACACCCGAGTTAAAAATATTGTTGAAAATCAAACACAGATAAGGGGATATAAACGAGTTTGCGTCAATGAAAAAATCGGCTACATTATTATCAATATCACTACTTTTGTATCGTTTTAATTTAGATATAGTTTTTTGAACCTCTTGTATCGTAATTGCTGTGTCTAGTAATTCAATATCTAAGGTGTCAGTTCGTATATCATCGTTCCTAGAACTAAATAAATGACCGTTTGTGTTATTAGAATTATCGGAGAAATGTGTCACAAATCTCTGCATATCTAATTCATTAGTTATGTTATTTCTATTTTTAAATTTATTTAAGTACTTCCAGAATTTCCGTGGAGCTGTTTTACAAATACTTGAAAGATTTCGCTTTTCTTTATTATAAAATTCCCATCGAGCACGTCTCTTTGTTTTAACAAATAGATTTCGCTTCTGTAAAAATCTAATTTACTTTGTTCTGTTTAACAAGATAAAAATCTACGCTTAGCTTCAAGAAAAGAGGATTTACTTCTTCGACAGTCATTGTAGAACCATATTGATTTCCTTTTTTATAATATTTGATTTATTAGAGAAGGTTTTCCCAAAGCATTTGGAAGAGATGTCATGCACAATGTTTGAAAAATCATCTACACATTGATTTATGTCTATTTCGCCGCATGATAAACTATTTATTGTTGCATCAAACGAGGATCTTCTTGAATTTAAGATTTCTAAAAAATGATCTTTACCGGAAGTGTCCCATATAATTTTTATCATACGAACGGTAATTATCCGTCGCTGCATTGAAAGCACAATTTAATGTAAAAACAACAGGACAATGGTCAGAAAATTCAGATATATCTAATACAGTCATATTCGAAATTGAATTAAAATCGTTTACATCTGCAATTAAGTAATCGACCGTACTTTGTACAGGTCTATTTCTGTAAACACCATGATATGTACATTGACCTTGCTCTAATCTACCGTTAACAATAGCAAGATTATTTTCCTTACAAAGCGATAACAGTTTCGTCCCGAAATTATTCGACTGTGGATCCCGATTTTTCCGAACAGGTAATTTTAAAGCAGTATTTTCATTTAGTGGTATATCAACATAACGGTTCAAATTTATGTCAGGCACGTAGTCGAGTTGATCGCTCGTGCGTGAGTTCAGATCACCCACGATAAACACGGATCCAAACTGAGAATATTATCGTATTTCGCTGTTAAGAAAATCGAAAAAATCAAAATTGAAAAGTGGTGAATTCTCATTACGATACAGGGCTGAATCTTCAGGAGGGATATAGCACAAACAAACATAGAAATCATTTTCAGAGTCCATTTGGTGTTGTTTAAATTTAAACCAAAGTATACCTTTCTCGTTTGCGCTTACCAATTTTACATTACTGCTTAAACATTGTTTATAGTACATAACTACACCACCGCTATTTCTTTTTGATTTCTTATTGTATTCAGGCCGCGGACAGTTATAACACTCGTAACCTTATATATATATATATATATATGTCAGTTAATTTAGAATTCCAAGTTTCCGTAAGAAGAATCAGATCATAATCTGAAACAAAATTTAAGAAGTCACAATCATTGAGTTTATTCTTGATACCCTGTATATTCCAGAGTAAAACATTTAACTGTTTCTGTTCTTTTTCCTAAGTATAACCAGCGCTGGCAACAGTATCCACTGTATATGATTTACCGTTAATGATAAGTTTGTCATAAGACAACGATGCTGTTTTATTGTCCTCTCGTGCTTTGATCAAAGTAGGGATCAGTAACTTTCGTCTGTCCTGAATAGCCTTAGGAAATTGATCGCTCACTCTGTAACTGCTTTCTGAAGGTAAATCTCTGAACACTTTTTGTTTAATTTTGAGCTTGTCTGGGTAGTAACTAAATTTTACGACTATTGGCCTAGTTTTTGAATTGTCGTATTTTCCGACCCTGTGTGCTCGTTCTATTTTTATAGAAGTAACTGCGTCCAGAATTTTTAAATCATCTTTGCAGAAATTGAGGATTGTTTCAGCACAGTTTTCTGCTTTGCGTTCCTCAACACTTTTTTTCTCGTCAAACCCAAAAAATAACAGATTATCTCTCATTGAGCGTGCTTGAAGGTCTATAACTTCTTCACTTACAGATTTCAGTTTATCGTACTCACTTTGTAAAGTTTTCACCCTATCACGTTCAGATTTAAGTGTTCTATCAATATCCTTCTGTTTAGCCTGGATTTCGTCATATATTTGCGACTCCATTGCTCTACTCGTTTCAAGCTCAGTGACGTTTTTTGAGGTTTCACTTAATTTTTTTTCTATGGTGAGCACCCTGGTCTCCATTGAAGCCATTTTTTGCGACAAGGTCGATAACTGACTCTCAATTGAGTCTAATTTTTTCAAGCTTTTGTCCATGGAGTTCAGCCTTTCTATCACAGTTTGCTGGAAATTATCAGAATATTGTTGCGTTTGACTATATTAAAAACAACTGTGGAATTATTTATATAAAAAGAAAAAGGAATCTAGAAGTGGGTACCACACAATAAGAGAGTAACAATCAAATTGTGAAAACGGTCATCATATGACATAGTTAATAGGAAAAATAGAATAACTGTGTACATGTTTATTAAAAATAGTGAAAACTGAAAAGTGTGGCTTGTTAATTAAACCTGACATAGACAAGAGAACAAATAATAAAAAATAATAACCCCTAGACACCGAGAAACTTTGGGAAGAAATACCCCATGATTTATAGAGCCAGTTGGGCATTATCATAGGCCATTAATGTAACATTAATTAGCCCATCATTTACGCCTAATCAGTACACGGTACAAAACACTGAATATGCCAAAAGGAACCGGAACAATGGGTTTACGACAAAGTATGCTTTTTTTATTTTCTATTCTTTTAGTTTTATCAATAATTGAAGAGAATTTTAAACTGACCTTTAGACCTTGTATAGACGGTATAACTTCTTTCCTTACACATAGGAATATATATTGCTTAACAAAATTACTTAATTCAGTCAAGCTTTTATGCATTGTATGCAGCAGTACATTTGTACCAAAAATTCTGTGGACAATTATTGTTTGAAACCGCTGTAAATATGTATCGTTGCTAACTAAAAAGACACAAGTGTGTATATGCATCAACTCACTGGCTTCAATCTAAAAAATATACATTTTTTTTGCATGAAGGATATAAGGCGTGTATAATGATAGTTTGAAAGTACTGACTTTAAAGCATAGTGTAAAAGTACTGACTTTAAAGCAGTAATAATAATGCTAGTGTGAAAATACCGGCTTTAAAGCAGTAATATAACAGATTTATTGGATCTGACATAAGTTTTCATGTATTTTTTATGTTCATCGACTTCCCGAAAAATGATGTTAAGCAAACCTTTGGCGAAAAGAATGCAGCTTTTAATCTTACCTAATTACACAAACTGCAGTCTTATCTGATCTAAAAGTTGCAAGAAATCTAGTGATGAGAACAAAGGTAGAGAACTACCACATCAGTGTACAATAGAGTAACAAAGTAGTTTCATACTGGCGGCCCAGACAAAAACAAAGTGACTTACAATATTGTTTGAGTCATTTTGTTTTCATTTAGAATTGAAACATTTACATTTTTAAACTACAACGTAGTTTAGTCTTACCTAATTACACAAACTGCAGTCTTATCTGATCTAAAAGTTGCAAGAAATCTAGTGATGAGAACAAAGGTAGAGAACTACCACACTGTCAGTGTACAATAGAGTAACAGTGTAGTTTCATACTGGCGGCCCAGACAAAAACAAAGTGACTTACAATATTGTTTGAGTCATTTTGTTTTCATTTAGAATTGAAACATTTACATTCAACCTCGACTTCTATTTTACATTAGCTTGATTTAATAACGAGCATGTAGTCAGTTTAATCTGCAAGTTGATTCAAAATGAAAGTACAACAGGCACGTGTTTATTCACCTTTCATATGGCTTTACGCTCCAGGCAATATAGCAGTGTCAGAGCACCAAAAGAAGCTTTATTTTTTCAATGAAGTCATAAGCTTTGAACGTTTGATTTTAAGAAGTAGTTTCTTTCGCGATTATCTCCACTATGTGTTTGCCGCAACAGTTTAAAGCTTCAGTAAATGTATGAAGTTCTTTAGATGTCATTTTCTTTCTTTAAGTTGATTTAAGAAATCATTCATTTAATCAAAGATGTCATGCGTTTATATTTCCTTACCACAGGAAGTGTTATCTATAGTGAGCAAAGTAAACTGAACATATAAGAGAAAGAGATTCGACAAAACCGAATGTATAGACGCGACGCCACAAGTTGGAGCTAAGTCGTTTCTGACTGTATTTTTTATTTACAAAAGTTTCTCTCTCTCTCTCTCTCTCTCTCTCTCTCTCTCTCTCTCTCTTGATTCATACTTGGACAAGACAACACTTACAAACTGATTTTCTATTTTCAGAAGACACACACGCACACACACCTTTATAATGTGAGTGTGTGTGTGTGCGTGTGTGTCTTTTGAAAATAGAAACCAACCTCTGTTTTAGCTATAACTATAGTCGTATTCTCGTTGCCGTCCGAAAACTTTAATATTGATCAGAACTTTTTTTTTTAAATCATTCATGAGGAAAATGTAAGATATACAAGTTTCTTTAATCTGTTCAATTTAATTTTTGTGTAGATTTAATGAGAATGTTTTTAATGTAATACTTTGTAACATTTCAAACTTTTGAAATACGTTATTGTTTTGTTATGAGTTAGTTTTTATTATACATTCATTGTAAAATAAAAAGAAAATGAACAGGTTGTCCAAATAAGACAATTCCAAAAAAAAACAAAAACAAAAACTTTTTTTTTTTAATTTCTGAATGAATTGTATTCATGCTTGGACACAACAACCCTTTGGACAAGTCCTTCAAGAAGACCAGACTGAACTTGACTTCGGCTCCTAATTGACCTTGAGAGTTAAGGTCAAATTTTTTTGCTAAAATTGGCCATAGCTTTGTTGTTTATAGTTGGATTTGATTCATAATGGACAAAACTACACTTATGACAAAAAAAACCCTACATGTTGATTTATTCAAGTATGGTTTTGACCTTTAAATGACCTTGACCATCAAAGTCAAATTGTTAAATTTTGCTGAAATTGTAATAACTTTGTAAATTTTTAAGGATTTGATTCATATTTGCACAAAAGAACATTCATGACAAAACTGACAATTTGAATAATTCAAAGATGACCTTGACATTAAAATTACCTTGACATTAAAATTACCTTGACCGTAAAGGTCAAATTATTGAATTTTGCTTAAATTGTCATTTCTTTCTCATTTCTTTATGGATTTGATTCATACTTGTAAAAAACAACACTTATGACAATTCCATCATTTTGGTTATTTCAGCTATGATATTGACCTTTACATGATCTTGACCGTTAAGGTCAAATAATTGAATCTTGCCTAAATTGGCCATACCTTTGTTATTTCTATTTATGACTGACATGATGAAAAAATCCAAGTATGATCAAATAATTGAATTTTGCTAAAATTGGCCTTAACTTTGTTATTTATAGTTGGATTTGATTCATACTTGGACAAAACAACACTTATGACGAAAATCCAAGTATGACCTTGACATTTAAACGGCCTTGACTGTCAACGTCAAATTGTTACATTTTGTTAAAATTGTAATTACTTTGTCATTTATTTATGGATTTGATTCATTCTTGCATAAAACAACACTTACGTCAAAACTGACACGTTGAGTAATTCAAGTATGACCTTGACTTTAAAATAACCTTGACTGCCAGGGTTAAATTATTGAATTTTGCTTAAATTGTCATAACTGTCTCATTTATTTATGGATTTGATTCATACATGTAAAAACACTTATGACAATTTCGACCTTTTGCTTGGTTCAGCTATGATATTGACCTTTACATGACCTTGACCGTTAATGTCAAATTATTGAGTTTTTCTAAAATTGGCCATTACTTTGTAATCTATAGTTGGATTTGATTCAAACTTAGACAAACAACACTTATGACAAAACCTACATGACGAATAATCCAAGTTTGACATTGACCTTTAAATGACCTTGACCATCAATGTCAGATTGTTGAATTTTGCTTAAATTGTAAAAACTTTGTCGTTTATTTATGGATTTGATGAGTATTTGCACAAAAGAACACTCATGACAAAACTGTCATGTTGAATAATTCAAGTTTGACATTGACCGTCAAGGTCAAATTATTGAATTTTGCTTAAATTGTCATAACTTTGTCATTTATTTATGGATTTGATTCATTCTATAAAACAACACTTATGACACCTTCGAGAATTTAATTGTTTCAATTACGACCTTTACCGTAAAATGACATTGACAATCATGATCAAATTATTGAATTTTGCTAAATTTGGCCATAACGTTTTTATTTATAAGTGCATTTGATTCATACTTGGACAAGACAACACTTACAAACTGACATATTACGTTATTCAGGTATGACCTTGACCTGAAAATGACCTTGACCATCTAGGTCAAATTTTTGAATTTTGCTAAAATAGCCAAACGTTTATTTATGGACGAATTTGATTCATTATGGTACAAAACAACACTGAGAATAAATCAAACATTGACCTTTAAATGACCTTTACATTTCTAAAATTCACTATATCTTTGTTATTAATGGTCTTCATACTTGGACATACCTTCCTTTTAGACATTATTCTAAGACGGTTAAACTGAACTCGACATTGCCCTTTATTTGACATTAACTTTCAAGGCCAAAGTATTGAATATTACTAAAATTGGCAATACCTTTGTTATTTATAGATGGATTTGATTTTTCCAAATAATGTTGCCTTTGAAAACCCTTCAGCAAGTGAGCAGAATACAGTTCTGTACTGCTTGTACCATCAACATCCTCAGCTGAGAACCGCCTATCAACAAGTGTTTCGGCCCTTCAATCTCAGGACACTCTCCAGGCGGCGGGCCCGCAGTGGTGATCAGCCACTACGTGTTGATGGTAGGCTTCCAGCTCCTCTCCTCTCTCTTCATCCACAACCAACTGGATGCCCGTTCAGCTGTCTGACTTAGTGCGCCCACTGCACGCTTTCTGTCTGCTCCCTTGATTCCCAAGGCACTGAACATTTTCCACAGCGACTGTGCTGGGAACCCTCTGGCGCCGATTTCCACCGGAAAGAGCCACACTCGCCATCCCTTCTGTTTGCACTGTTCTTGTAGTTCAGAATACTTGGCCTGCTTCCTTTCATAGGCCTCATCACAACGAGATTCCCAAGGAACGGTCAGTTCAACCATAATCAGACACTTGTTTTTGTTTGACCAGATTACAATGTCAGGTCTAAGTGTTGTCTGGATAATGTTCGGGAACACAAGTTTTTGTTTCAGGTCCACAGACATTTCCCACTTGTCTGATTCATCCAGGATTGAATGTGTAGCCTGCAATTGTTTGGGCGCCTTCTGACCCTCCTTAACAAACTGAATCAAACGAGGCTTCTGTCTGGTCCTCTTCTTGGTCCTCTCTCGTTCCAACTTGTCCGCAAGTTCTTGAAGAACACAGTCGTGTCTCCACCGGTAGCGTCCTTGGGTGAGGGCAATAGTACACGAAGACAGGATGTGTTCCATGCTTCCCGTTTTGTCACACAAATGGCACTTGGGGTTGTCTTGTAGACCCCATCTGTGAAGGTTGTAGGGTGACGGGAGCAGGTCATAAACTGACCTGAGCAAGAATGCGATCCTCAGTGGTTCGTATCTCCAAAGATCTGCCCAGGTCAGTTTTCTGCTCGTTGTTGTCCACTTTGTCCATGCGCCTTGGGCACCCATGGAAACAGCTTTCGCTCTTCTATCTTCTTCTTCTGCTGCTCTGACTTCTTCTTGCACCATACTCCTCCTTTCTGTATTCCCGGCAGAGCCCCACAAGGTGGTCGTGGAGTTGCCCAGCCCCTGTCTACCAACTGCCGTGATGCCGACTATGTCTTTGTGCTGGAGTCTTCTCTCAGCTTGTTCGACTGCTTGGCTTGCGGACCATTTTCTTCCTGTCCTGGTTTCAATTCCAGCGTTGCGGATTGAACCATCTTGCGACTGCTTGAGCGTCATCACCAGCCGTGTCTTGGCAACTTTGAACTCCTCAACTAAAGATGATAGGGGGAGTTGAAGCTGGTTGGTTCGCCCGTACAACCCGATGCTGGTAAAGCTTGGTGGTACTCCAAGCCATCGACGCAGATGTCTGCTGATCGTTCGCTCCAGGCATTCCACTGCAGTTGTAGTGATTTCATATAGCATCAGGGGCCACATCAATCTGGGGAGGAGGCCATTCTGGAAAAGCCACGCTTTGTACTTCCCTGGTAGGCCGGATCTCTCTATCTGTTTCAACCCTTCTTGTAGTTGTGATCTGATGCGCTCTATGTTGGCTTTGTCACTGAGGCTGGCATCAAACCACTTGCCTAGGCACTTAATGGGACTGTCCATGATGGATGGTATGTCTTCGCCTTGAACCTGGAGGTTGAATCGTCTTGTGACCGACCCACGTTTGATGATCAGGCTTCTGGACTTCTTGGGTTTGAACTTCATTCTGGCCCAAGTGGCTGCTTCTTCTAATGCTTTCAGTACCCATCTTGCTTGTATGTGTGTCTGTGTTGTCACTGTCAGGTCGTCCATAAAACCCCTATTTGTCGGCAGATGTAATCCCGTAGATGTCTTTGGCCCTCGCGTTTCTGCGTTCGCAGGGTTAATTATAAGGTTCATGCCCATCACAAACAGGACAACTGAGATGGTACATCCAGTCACTATGCCCTTTTCCAGTCTCTGCCAGGCTGTCATCTTGTCATTGACCATGAAGCGCAGTTTCATTCCACTGAAGTACTCATTGATCATCCCTTGAATGTACTCAGGGACGTTGTAGTACTCGAGAGCTGTTTCTATGAGCCTGTGGGGAATTGACCCGTAAGCGTTTGCAAGGTCAAGCCAAACCACAGTAAGATCCCCATTGTTGACTTTCGCTTCCCTGATAAGTTGGCTGATTGCACTGGTATGCTCCACACATCCCGAGAATCCAGGAACTCCACCCTTCTGAACTGACGTATCTACGTAGCCATTTGTGGTGAGATAGGTTGTCAGTCTTCTGGCTAGTATGGCGAAAAATATCTTGCCCTCTACGTTGAGCAGAGATATTGTCCTGAACTGGCTGACATGTTTGGAGTCCTTCTCCTTGGGAATAAATATACCTTCTGCATGTTGCCACTCATCCGGTATCTTCCCCTTCCTCCAGATCACCTTAAGTAGGTTCCACAGTCTACGCAGCAGTAGAGGACACATCTTGTAGACCTTGTATGGTATCTTGTTAGGTCCTGGGGCTGATCCCGTTCTTGCCTTCCTCACAACTTCTTTCACCTCTAGGAACGTAGGCTCTTTACAATCCAGTGGGGATGTTGGAGGTGCCACAGCGTCTAGTCGTGGGCAAGCACCTAATGGTATATCCCTCTCTGGATCAGAGTAGACCTGTCTGAGATGCTCTTCGATGTCTGCCATACTGGTTTCTAGTTGGCCCGACCTTTCCTTGTCAAAAAGTTGCTTGGAAAATTTGTATGGATTGGATACAAATTCTGCTCTCTTTCTCGCCTTCCTTCTTCTTGCAGTTCTTGCGTTCTCTGCCTTCCTTAATGTGTGTAGCTCTCTCCTGAGGATGTCTCGTAGTTGTTGGAGGCCCATTCTCTCTTCTTGACTTGCCTTCCTGAATGCTTTCGTGAGACTCCTGAGCTCTCCTCTTATCTGCTTCATTCGACTCTGTCTCCTGTTTGGTGTAGGTTGGGGTTTTTGTCGGCGTGTTATCACTGGGCCGAACCTTTCCCTTCCCACCGTGTAGACTAGAGTTGTCATGCCCTTTAGCTTCCTGTCTGCTGGCCCTTGCATGGTATAGGTCAATATGAGATCAAGCTCTCTGTCAAAGTCATTCCAGGCACGTTTGTTGGTGGGTTTCGGCCAATCAATCGGTAACCGCAGTTCACTTGGTGCCTCTTCTGTTTCGGGCTGTGGTACGTCTTGCGATGGCTCAGGTTCTTCTTGGGACTTCAATAGTTCCAGAAGGGGGTCTGTATCCTCATCCGTCACGCCAGGTTGTGATGAATCACTCTGTGTTGGGGCAGTTGACTGTTCAGCAGCGAAGAGGTCCCCAGTACTATGGGTTGTGTCCTGACTAGGATCCTCCTGCGTCTCACCAGGAATCGTACCTGTGCGCTGTTGCTGCTCAGTTCTCCGACCACACACAGTTCTGGCTTGGTGGATGCGCAGTCCCCTGAGGTTTTTGCAAACTTTACCACACTTACATCTAACAACTGTCGGTGTTCCAGTCAGTGTCGTTTGAACTAGCTGTGTCGTTGCCGTTAAATCCGTCTGAACGAGTCTTTCTTCCGCCCTCCCTCTCGGAAGACTCTGAGGGTATTGTTCATTATTCGAGTCTGTAGCTGTTGTATGTGGGATGTCCTCTCACGAGAACTGCACTCTGGGTTGCTAGCCCGTTGTGCCCCGGCCCAGGCTTTCCTGGAGGTCACCTGTCTCTCCAGGCGTCACCATTCTATTCTTGGTTGTCATCTGGTCTTTCCCAAATGTCACCGGTTTCCCGGACAGTAAGTGAGCAGAATACAGTTCTGTACTGCTTGTACCATCAACATCCTCAGCTGAGAACCGCCTATCAACAAGTGTTTCGGCCCTTCAATCTCAGGACACTCTCCAGGCGGCGGGCCCGCAGTGGTGATCAGCCACTACGTGTTGATGGTAGGCTTCCAGCTCCTCTCCTCTCTCTTCATCCACAACCAACTGGATGCCCGTTCAGCTGTCTGACTTAGTGCGCCCACTGCACGCTTTCTGTCTGCTCCCTTGATTCCCAAGGCACTGAACATTTTCCACAGCGACTGTGCTGGGAACCCTCTGGCGCCGATTTCCACCGGAAAGAGCCACACTCGCCATCCCTTCTGTTTGCACTGTTCTTGTAGTTCAGAATACTTGGCCTGCTTCCTTTCATAGGCCTCATCACAACGAGATTCCCAAGGAACGGTCAGTTCAACCATAATCAGACACTTGTTTTTGTTTGACCAGATTACAATGTCAGGTCTAAGTGTTGTCTGGATAATGTTCGGGAACACAAGTTTTTGTTTCAGGTCCACAGACATTTCCCACTTGTCTGATTCATCCAGGATTGAATGTGTAGCCTGCAATTGTTTGGGCGCCTTCTGACCCTCCTTAACAAACTGAATCAAACGAGGCTTCTGTCTGGTCCTCTTCTTGGTCCTCTCTCGTTCCAACTTGTCCGCAAGTTCTTGAAGAACACAGTCGTGTCTCCACCGGTAGCGTCCTTGGGTGAGGGCAATAGTACACGAAGACAGGATGTGTTCCATGCTTCCCGTTTTGTCACACAAATGGCACTTGGGGTTGTCTTGTAGACCCCATCTGTGAAGGTTGTAGGGTGACGGGAGCAGGTCATAAACTGACCTGAGCAAGAATGCGATCCTCAGTGGTTCGTATCTCCAAAGATCTGCCCAGGTCAGTTTTCTGCTCGTTGTTGTCCACTTTGTCCATGCGCCTTGGGCACCCATGGAAACAGCTTTCGCTCTTCTATCTTCTTCTTCTGCTGCTCTGACTTCTTCTTGCACCATACTCCTCCTTTCTGTATTCCCGGCAGAGCCCCACAAGGTGGTCGTGGAGTTGCCCAGCCCCTGTCTACCAACTGCCGTGATGCCGACTATGTCTTTGTGCTGGAGTCTTCTCTCAGCTTGTTCGACTGCTTGGCTTGCGGACCATTTTCTTCCTGTCCTGGTTTCAATTCCAGCGTTGCGGATTGAACCATCTTGCGACTGCTTGAGCGTCATCACCAGCCGTGTCTTGGCAACTTTGAACTCCTCAACTAAAGATGATAGGGGGAGTTGAAGCTGGTTGGTTCGCCCGTACAACCCGATGCTGGTAAAGCTTGGTGGTACTCCAAGCCATCGACGCAGATGTCTGCTGATCGTTCGCTCCAGGCATTCCACTGCAGTTGTAGTGATTTCATATAGCATCAGGGGCCACATCAATCTGGGGAGGAGGCCATTCTGGAAAAGCCACGCTTTGTACTTCCCTGGTAGGCCGGATCTCTCTATCTGTTTCAACCCTTCTTGTAGTTGTGATCTGATGCGCTCTATGTTGGCTTTGTCACTGAGGCTGGCATCAAACCACTTGCCTAGGCACTTAATGGGACTGTCCATGATGGATGGTATGTCTTCGCCTTGAACCTGGAGGTTGAATCGTCTTGTGACCGACCCACGTTTGCTTCCTCTGTTTGTCTTTGAAAATTGGAAAAGGTCGAGCGTGGCCCCCGTTTGCGGTGGCTCTTGTATAACTTTTAGTTTAATCGAAATAAGTTATTACCGTTTTTGTGGACCTAAATAGACCTGGCACAAAGAAATTCTGCCGTAGAGATGTAACGGGAAATTTCATGCATGTACAATATAAAAAGCAGATGAAAACCAAATAAACGCCTGACACTAATGAAATTTATGCGAAATGACCGTCTGCCGTAAACTATTGACGTCATAAACGTAAAACAACAAAACGTCATCAGAAAGGAATAAGCTGCACTAAAACACTTAAACAACTGTGACTTGATATGTAGAAATTTGCTAAAAGTAGGACTTGTGAATTTTTTTTTTAAATTCTTATATCACACTTTATTCTTAACCAAAAACCTACAATATTTCACAGAGCAAATACTATTTTTTATTTTTCGGAATGTGTATACATTTGACATTTTATTTCAATGTTAGAAATGTACATATAAATTTTTCATGTCAAGTACAAATGTCTGACGCTACATGTAAAGAAAATTAATGAAACGAACTTAAAATTCGGACTTGATTTAATTTACATGTAACACATTTGCGTCGTTTTTTGAAAAGAGAAGTTAAATATTATTTTATTCAGCTATTGAAAGTTCTATGGGATTTTTTAGTGTTTTTTTTTTCAATAAATCAAAAAAGTTATTACATTTATCCCTGTCCAAATAAAATGTCCCACATCATCCGTTTGTTTACGCTTTACAATTTACGTTTACAATTTCTTCAAAGGCACTGTTGACACACCGATTCTTTTATTTCGCGAAAGGGCAGATTTCTGTTGAAATCCCTTTACTTTGATAAGAAATCACATAAATACAACTAATAAAATATTTCAGATACATGTTTATGAGTAGATCAAGTTCATGACCTGCCAGAATAATAAGAACCTTAATGCTGGATGTTTAATGCTGGGTGATAGTTGATGTTATGTTTGTATTGTTCTCATTGCAGTAAACATGTAAGAAAAATCCAATAAAATCAAAGAACTTATTCAAAATAGGAAGAAAAAGAGACTCCTGCAGAAACGGAATGGTACCAGCGAAACCAAACAGTCACACTTCACATTCACTGAAAAAGGTAAACTTGTTAGTGAGATACTAAAAATAATGATATAGTTAGCACGACGTAAATATTTAGTATATAGTCTTCATTCAGCAACGACAATATACATATGTTAAGTACTATTCAATTGCGTGATTCTTTGAACAGCCTTTTCTTTGTCTTCCTTTGTCCTGTAGGTACGCGTACGTTGATATATAAACGGAAAATTGTCGTCTGCTCAAGCAATCGTCTGCTTGATTATTTTACTTTCAATATAATAATAATTGAGATGAAGTATTGCCTGTGGGTCATACACCTAAAGACACATCTGGTTCCCAGTTGTTTCAAAAGCCTAAATGTGATTGCTCTCGGCATGGAATAATGTAAGTGTTAAAAGGTGTACTTCTGTCAGACCATCATCGGATACTTACGTTACTCTCCATTCAATGTAGTGATAACTGAATAAAGTGCCGTGGGCATTCGACGATACTGTCAGACTTTCTTCTTATAACAAGCTTCATTAATATTTTCGCTTTTCAGAGTATCGTAATTGAAGGAAGCAAGCAGGAAACGCTTATACAGACAAAGATACATGCTTTAAAGAAAGAGATGAGGAGTCTACAGAGTATCAGCGTCGATGGCGCCTGAAGAAAAAATCAGAAATTGCTCTAGTAGTATTTTTAAAATTTCCAAACAGGCAAAACAAATCAAAAGTTCTTCGAAAATTAAAAAAATGCATTACCGGTAACACCATCAAAACGCGCTGATGTTGAGAAACTGGAATTGTAAAGGTATGCTTAGTATATTGGCAAAAATTAAAACTTTGTCACAACGTGCAGATGATGATTTTGATTTTAACGAGCCTGTCCTTAAAATAATACTGTACATGTATCCATTGTTATTTGTACTCGTTAACATGTATACATGTTGTGCATTCTGGAAAAAAATATTGAAAATAAGAAGTGGAATAAGAGAAATT
Organism: Cyclina sinensis; assembly: GCA_012932295.1. Taxonomy (NCBI): domain Eukaryota; kingdom Metazoa; phylum Mollusca; class Bivalvia; order Venerida; family Veneridae; genus Cyclina; species Cyclina sinensis. The sequence continues at coordinate 15,559,657 of JAAONU010000004.1, read as the reverse complement.
TGTGTTTTCATGTTTATATTAAACATTCATGGATAACAGGATAATAAAAACGTTTCATAAACAGGTAAAGACTCGAGTTTTTTTTTCCTAGCGCAAATGTACTTTAAAACGGCGTTTTTCTGACGTTACGCCTTTTAGCTCCAACTTATGACGTCGCGTCATATAAGTTATAAACTTGAACTGCTCTCATAACATTATGTTTGTTAGAATATTCATTGACTTTGGCTAGATAAATTCTAATAATGTTTTGTTAGAGTATTACATTACTTGGTGATTGTAGCCATGATAGAATTTCAAGGACAACTAGAGCTATCACTAAATGTGATTAATACTCCAGACTGCTTCGGAACTGAGGAAGTAATTAGTAACAGAATACTTTGTAAAAGAATTGAAATAGAGTTATGGTTGTGGGCAATTAAAGATAGTTGTGGTTCTTGTACATTGCATTTCCTGTCATTGTGCTTGACCATTGTATGAAGTTGCACTGAATTCCAACCAGTAGTTTTCAAATTATGCTCCGAACAAGGAAAACCAACAAAGGGCAATAACTGTGCAAATACTGAAGATGGAGTTATAGCTCGTATACACTGCACTTCCTATCATTGTGCTTGACCATTGTATGAAGTTGCACTGAATTCAAACCAGTAGTCTTCAAGTTATGCTCCGGACAAGGAAAACCAACAAAAGGCAATAACTGTGCAAACAGTGAAGATAGAGTTATAGCCCTATACAACGCACATCCATTCATTGTGTTTGACCATTGTATGAAGTTGCACTGAATTCAGACCAGTATTTTCAAGTTATGCTTCGGACAAGGAAATCCAACAAAGAATAATAACTGAGCAAAAAGTGAAGATGAAGTTATAGCTCTTCAACATTGCACTTCCTGTCATTGTGCTTGATCACTGTATGAAGTTGCATTGAATTCCAACAAGTAGTTTTCAAGTTATTCTCTGGACAAGGCAAACCAACAAAGGCCAATTTCTCTGCAAATATAGAAGATGGAGTTATGATTCTTAAACACTGCGCTTTCTCCAATTGTGCTTGACCATTGTTTGAAGTTGCACTGAATTCCAACGAATAGTTTTCAAGTTATGCTCCATACAAGGAAACCACGAAGGGCAATAACTGTGCAAATAGTGAAGATGGAGTTTTGGCTCTTGAACAATACACTTCTTGTCATTAAGCTTGTCCATTGTATGAAGTTGCATTGAATTCCAACAAGTAGTTTTCAAGTTATGCTCCAGACAAGGAAACAGACAAAAGGCAATAACTGTGCAAATAGTCAAGACAGAGTAATAGCTCTTGTACGTTGCACTTTCTTTCGTTGTACTTGATCATTGTATGAAATTGCATTGAATTCCAACAAGTAGTTTTCAAGTTATCCTCCAGACAAGGAAAACCAAACAAGGCAATTACTGTGCAAAAAGTAAAGGTGGAGTTATGATTCTTGAACACTGCACGTTCTCTCTTTGTGTTTGACCATTGTTTGAAGTTGCACTGAATTCCAACAAATAGTTTTCAAGTTATGCTCCGGACAAGGAAAACCAATAGAGCGCATAACTCTGCAATTAATGAAGACGGAGTTATGATTCTTGAACACGGCACTTCCTCTCGTTGTGCTTGACCATTGTATGAAGTTGCATTGAATTCCAACCATTAGTTTTCAAGTTATACTCCGGACAAGGAACAGACCGACCGACCGCCCGACCGACCGCCTGACCAACCACCGGGTGACTCCTTTATACCCCCAAACCTCGTTTCGGGGGTAGAAAGAAATGTAATAAATGCCAAAAGCAATCAATCTCCTACTATCAGCTTACAATGTCAATATATCCCATTTTCAGACATGCTAACTGGAAACTTAACAAAAGAAGTTACTTACAATTATCTATCACATTTTGGCAGTTTTATATTAGGTTCTATGTTATGCGTCATGAAACCCAAATTTCGTTGGTCTGTTTGATGTCATCTGTTTTCATATTGAAAGTTATTGCATACGGATGTATATAGTAAAACAAGAAATGTGTCACAGACACAAATGCCCCCGAAACACAGCAGTAGTCACAGTCATGGTAACGTAATGTTACCTTGATCTTTTGTGACAAATGTTTGCTGTCTGAACTGAACAGAGTACCCAGACGTCTAGGGGTAAGACTATTACAGGTCTACCTGTTTGCATCGCTGGTTAAACTAATCAATTTTCAAAACTGATGTGTTTCAAGATATATCAATCTAGTATTTTGTACCCATAGGTCACAACATGTCTTAGCAGAAATAGTGTTTCAAAACAGTTTCTTACCTTTTAACTTTTTTATTTTCATGCTCCAGTTGAACACCATAATATATGAAATATGTAGTTAAATTATAAAATTTTAGGGGTTGCGCAGAGAAGCATTATTAAATAAAACTAAACAAAGTACAATAATTCTGCCAAAAATGATCAAATAGCAAAAGCCTGAGTATATACGCTGTGGCACTTGATAATTATCATTTTGTGAAAGATTGGTGAGACTTGCATGGAAAATGTAGGTGGAGCTCTGCACAAAAGCAGTATTAGGTAAAATTTAACAAAGGGCAATGACTATCCCAAAATATTATCGAATCGCAAAAGCCTGATAATATGCAATGTAGCACTTGATAATTATCATTCTACGAAAGTTTGGTGAACATCGTATGAGAATTGTAGGAGGAGTTGTGCACAGAAGCAGTATTAAGCAAAATTAAACTAAAGGCAATAACTCCGCCAAAAATAATTGAATCGCAAAAGCCTGTACTGCGGCACTTGATAATAATCATTGTATGAAAGTTAGGTGAAAATCAAATGAGAAGAGGGAGGAATTAGGCACAGAAGATGGGACGGAGGACAGACGGAATAACGCACTTTATCCTGTCAATTATTTCATATCCAACCCGAAAAAGGGGGGGGGGGGGCATATAAGTTTTGCTTTATACGGCACATGATACGTGACGGACTACTTTTTCAATGAAACATCAAATTTAATGTCATTTCAAAATGACAATTTGTCGATAAATAGAGAAATAAATTCTCTGTTTTCTGGAGCAGTCTTAAATATACCAGTTTTCCATATTCACATGAAAAAGATTTGAAATGCAGCTAATTCCTCCATGTGATACTCGTGTAGTCCACTTTGAACACTGATGAATATGTCGCGTGTAAGCGGATGAACTGTGTTTATAATCAAAAGGAAGTGATAATATTGTTGTTATTACAAACAGAGATTACTTCAATAAAAGTTAAGTATTCAATATGTACATCTTACAATATAGTGATCATTTAAGGAAATAAAATTATATTATATGTAATCCTGGCCGATAACCTTGACATTAGTATAATTTGAAACACGACAGATAGATATTTCAGCAAATTATTTCTAAATGCTTAGATGTGACAGGATAAACAGGATAATAGGTTAGTGTCTTGAGAAAGTGTATCTGGCAAGGCGTAGGAATTTATCGGATTCGCCTTCAGCTCAACCGATAAATTCCTACGCCTTGCCAGATAAACTTTCACAATTAAGACACTAACCTATAAATTCTATTACTATATCCCACCCTCTTTTCATACTGTCTGGGTGCGATCCCTAATATGTGTTAATACTTTATTGCAGTCCTGCTGACGTGACTCTGGCGTCCTGGCCGCTTCTTTTGATAAGTTTCATTACCGTTTAATGTGAACGCCCAAGATGACGTGCTACTTGACGATACGATATTTCGACAGTGATCATTTCTGAATCTGAAGATGTACGTCGCATTACCAATTCTGGTGTTGTACGACGGAAAAAGTACTGCCGTCTAGTCTCGACGACTGAGGGCTGCTTTGAATTCCTCAGATGTGGTCGCTTGTGCAACACTTTCGTCTAAAATGTTCCAGTCCTGCACTGTTTTTATAAAGAATGAATTTTTGTATTGTTCACTGTTTGCACTGTTTACAATAAAGCACACTGAATGATTTTGGCTGTATTTCCTTATAATGTTAGAGCTAACACTGTCACTGAAGCGTGTAGGTCGTATACGCCTTTTATTAAGTACCGGTGTTAAGTAACTTTCACGGTTGATTGCCGGCACCATACCCCGGATGATTTTGTGCATGAACACTAACTTTGCGTTTTCTCGAAGTTGTTGCAAGCTGTCCAGTTTTAGTTTCTCCAGCATCTTTGTAACGCACCCATCATTTCTTGATTTGTAGTCTTTCAGTATAAAACGAGCTGCATGACGTTGTATTTTTTTCTAAGGAATTTATGTCTTTAGCAAAATAGGGGTCCCATATTATCGAACAATATTCCAACGTTGAACGCACTAAAGATATATATGCCAGCTTTCGGCATTCCTGAGGACAATTTCTCAAGTTCCTTTTCAGAAAACCGAGTGTTGAGTTTGCCTTTTTACAAATCTTGTTGATATGAGTTTTCCATGTTAAATCCTGTGATATTGTAAGACCAAGGTATGGGTTAGTGTCCACTTGTTGGAGAATGGTACTATCAAGTTCGTAGAAATACGATATTTTTTTACGAATACTGAGAATGTAACACTTCTTGGCATTAAATTTCATGCCCCATTTCATTGCCCAGTTCTGCCCATTTTTCAAGTTCAAGTAGATCTTTTTGTAATTGGACTTGGTCATGAATTGTACTAATGACTCTATAAAACAAACAATCGTCGGCGAACAAGCGCACTGTAGATTTGACGACGTCAGGTAAATCATTTATATGGCATAAAAACAACAAAGGCCCCAGGACAGTTCCCTGTGGTACACCAGATTCAACCTTGACTTTGGTAGAGTGTTCTCCCTCGACAACGACGTTCATCATACGTTCTTTCAGGAATGACGAGAGCCAGGACAACAAATTTCCCCGTACACCGAAATTTTCTAACTTTTGTAACAGTTTGTCGTGTGGCACCGTATCGAACGCTTTCGAAAAATCAAGTATGGCAACATCTACTTGTTCTTTCTTATCAAAGGATTTTAAGAAGTCATTCATAGTAACTAGCAACTGCATTTCCGTTGAATGTCCTTTTCTAAAACCATGGTTTCTGTCTGTAAGAATAGAGTAGTTTTCAAAATGTTTATGAAGATGACCACAGGTAATATGCTCCAATGTTTTACACAATACAGATGTTAAACTAACTGGTCTATAGTTCTCAGCGAGGTGGCGATCGCTTTTTTTGAAGACCGGGCTAACATTGGCGTTTCTCCAATCCTCGGGAAGTATACCTGAGTCAATTGAACGTTGAAATATGTTGATGATACCAGGTGCAAGTTCTTCAGCGCAAGTTTTTAGAACAATATTTGGAATTTCATCTGGGCCCATGGCTTTAAAAGTGTTCAAGTCTTTCAATAATTTCCAAACTCCTTTTACCGTAATATTAAGTCCCGGGATCGCTGGAATTTCATTTTTACCATATTTCAATTTGCAGTTATCAACTATTCTAGATAATTTACTGAACACTGACTGGAACTGATTTATCAAAATATTTGCTTTACTTTTTGAGTCTGATTCAAGATTTCCATTCTTTTTCAGCGGAAATACACTAATATTTTCCTGTTTCTTTTATTTCATTTAGTTCCAAAAAGGTTTCTTATTATTATTGTCCAGACCTTTCTGTATAGAATGATGTATGTGTTCCCATTCAGCTTTTCTAAACTCTCGTTTGCACTCTTTCTGAAAATTTTTGAATTTTGCCCAATTTCCAGTTTTCTTAGCCTGTATATAACACCTAGTTTTCTTTTTTAAAGAAGTTTTGAGCTTACGGTTCAACTACGGTAGATTATGTTTTCTCTTCACTGTCTTTGATGGCACAGCACTATTTATAGACTATTTGAGTTCATTTTTAAATAAAGACCAAATAGATTCAGTGCTATCCGAAACTGGAAGCGATATGTCCGACGTCACGGGAAAAAGGGCACTCGGGCATTTGGTAAACTATTGAAATAAACTGAATTGAAAGTCAGCAAAAATGGCAAAATTTGTGTACTTTTCCAATCTAAAATTAAAGTGAAATATTGATAGCCTGAATATTGTCCTTCACAAAAATGATTATTTTGTATCAAATTTCTTGATTACCATTACCATGGCAACAGTTTTTTTTGGCAGTTCTTCTTTGTATAAAATGATATCAACTGAACAAAATGCAGTTTTGAATGATAAAAGTATTTTTGTAAAAATATTGGATACACTGAAAAGGTATAGAATTTTATAATTGAATAGGTAAAATTTAAGTGTCTGAAATCTGCCACGTTAATCTAATTCCAACGGGAACGTAGATAGAATCTGACGTCTAATTAGGGTATGTGACGTCATTTTAAAGAATATCAAATTTGCCCATCATGCTCCTCTTAAACATTAGAGTACGTCGTATTTGCACTATGCAGGAAGCTAAAATTTTCAGAAATTAATTCTGGGATATCATTTGTTCAAAAAAAGTAAAAAGGTCAGTTTCAAAAAGTTATGTCGGAGTGCTCTTTTTCTTGTCGCTGATAAGTTTACAACACGACTTCAACTTTTCCCAGTACGCTTTATAATGTAAAAAGACATTTCGCGGTTTGTTGTTTGAATATACGGGTTTAATATCAAAATCTGTGACTACGATGTCATGGTCAGATATACCAGGTACACTAACAGAGCTCTTCACTAGAGATGGGTTTGTGCAGAACACTAAATCTAAGATGTTCTTTTGACGAGTAGGTTGATCGTGTACTTGTGTAAGGTTTGTTTCAATGGAAATGTCTATCAACTTTTGCTGCACTTGCCTATCTTGGACAGAACTATCGCCCGGAATGGATAAGTGTTCCAATTTATATCGGGACAGTTAAAATCTCCGCAAAAGATATGTTGTTTGTGTTGCAATTTAAATGTTCTACACAAAGAATAATAAAATTTATCAAGATCTTCTATAGTACGTTTAGCCATGTAGAATGCTGAAATATACAAGTCTTTTCTGCCTTTCAAAGAAATTTTCACAGTTTCAATTTCACAGTCCGTAATAAAATCGACGCATTCTACTGAGGTAATGTTCGTACGAATTGCAACAAATACTCCGCCACCACGCGACGATCTGTCATTCCGATAGACAGTGTAGTTGTCCGGAAAAATTTCAGAATTCTTGATTGCATTACATGCAGGATTTTTACCAGGTTTGATTCCGCTAAGCCAAGACTCGGTGCCGCAAATAACGTCTGGTTTAATATAGTTTACAGATGTTTTAAATTCTGCGTTGTTTTCTTTTACACTTCGGCAGTTAATGTTCATAATTTTCAAGATGGCTGCCATGGTTAGTGAGATAGGTGGGGTATGGTGCGCGGCTCTAGGCGAATCAACAATCCATCATTTCAGTGCAAATAAATTAAAACTTCCAAAAATATCAGTGCAGGAACATAGTTCAAATGTTTATAATGTCAATAATCCAGCAAATTAGGGTGGGAACACGTTGGAATTCTCTGCAAAAGGAAAAAAAAATTTCCTTTTCCGGCGATGGAATACTTCTTTCCGGTTGCGCATGCGCAGTTGTTTTTTCGACGGCTTTGTGACGGCCAGCGTTACTACGAAATCCCGTCGCTGATTATTCAGCTTCGATTTCGCTGGTGTTTTGTGCGGATTTCGCACGAGATCTAACATATCAAGTCTGAGCGATATTAGGAAATGTGTAAACGAGAACCTGCCGCAAAACCTCATTTTGTATGTGCATCTGCTATACCATGCTTGGCATAAAAACATCCAATTCACAGGACACTGTTGTACTAATACACAACTTGAATGTAAAAAAACAACAACAATAGGATAAACATTGATTCTGGGGTTAATGATAAATTGGTATCTAGGGTAGTAACTTTTCATTGTCTTTCATTGTCGGCGAGTATATATTCCATGTCACTCACACTGTGACTAATAAAGATTCTGTATCACTCACAGCAGAATCGCCGGTACTACTTTTTAAGCAACTTTTTATAGCTTTTAAGATTTTTCTGCACCACATAATGATTTCACGTTTTCACGAGCTACCTGCTTGCTAAAGAATTGAATCAGCATAATTTAGTCATTCATATTTTCATTTATTAAGACATCGACTGTAAATCGAATTGGATGGTCTTTCTCTTAGGCAAGATGACAAATCAGTAGCCATTTGCACTGTAAACAAGAAACTGGTGGAACCGAGTGCTCTCATTCATAGGATTTAGAACTTAACATGAACAGAACAAACAAGACAAACATTCTGACAATTTTAGAAAGAAAATGTAGCCCCTTAAGTGTTAACAAGGTTTCTCTATATTTCGAACTCTGAACTAGTTTTTGATTCAAGATGACCCTTATTGTTACTTGACCTAGATATCATCAAAAACATTCTGACAAATTTCCTTCACATTTCGAAAGAAAATATAGCCTCTAAAGTATTAACGAAGTTTTTCTGAGATTTGACTCCATGACCAAGTTTTTGACCCCCGATGACCCATATTTGAACTTGATCTTGATATTATCAAGACTAAGATTCTGACAAAATTTCATGACATTTGGAAAGAAATTGTAGCCTGTGTAAACAAGATTTTTTTTCTATTTTTTGGCCCTGTCACCTAGTTTTGACACAAGATGACCGATATTCAAACTTTACCTAGACCTCAAGGCAAACATTCTGACAAGCTTTAATGTCATTTAAACAAACAAAAATGTAACCGCTAGAGTGTAAACAAGGTTTTCCTTTGATTTGGCCTTCTGACCTAGTTTTCAGTCTAATATGACTGATGTTCGAACTTGTCCAAGATCTTACTGAAACAATCATTCTGATCAATTATAATAATTACGTCAAAAATGTAAGTTATAGTGTTAACGAACCTATTGCGGACCATGGACACCGGACAGTCAAAGATACTAAAAGCTCACCCTTAGCTGTGCTCAGGTGAGTTAAAAAAGTGGCCCTAGAGTGCTAACAAGGCTTTTCTATGTTTTGACCCTGTGACTTTGTTTTTGACCCAAGATAACCCATATTCGAAACTGACCTAGATATAATCAAGAAAAACATTCTGACAAGTTTGATGTTATTCAACAAACAAGAGGCCAATAATGACCATGGATCACTCACCCGAGTACTTTGGCTGAGGGTCTGCTGTAAAGGAAACATCAGATGCAACATAACACTTTCTAATTGAAGATTTTAAAGATCTCATATTTTATACAAATAAAATCCATGGGACAGTGGCAATTTCAAGGTAGCAGCTTGTGAGATGTCAATTGAATCAAAATGTTGATGAAAAATTTATTATAGCTCTGACGGCCATTTTGTTCAATAGAACGAAACCGCTTTAGCAATTTTAATAGATGGCTATGAAAGGAACATTTCTGTGAAGTTTGGTAGAAAACCACCTTGCCGTTTATGAGGAGTTATTGCTTGATTTTTTTTCTATTTTTGTTTTGTGCAGCCTTTATGTGCAGTGGAGCGGAACGGTTTCAGCAATTTTAGAATAGGGCAATATAAGGAACATTTCTGTAAAGTCTGGCTACGAATAGCCTTGAGATTTAGGAGGAGATGTCATTTAAAATTAAATGTTGACGATGGACGACTAACGCAATATCACAATAGCTCACCCTGAGCATTTGCTAAAAATGTAGTCACTAAAGTTAACAAGGTTTTCCTTTTGATTTGGCCTAGTGACCTAATTTTCAGTCCGACATGACCCATATTCGAACGTGTTCAAGATCTTATTGAGAGAATCATTCTGACAACTTTTATGGTAATTAAGTCTAAAATGTAACCTGTAAAATGTCAAGGAATCCTGGTGTGGATGACGGACATCGAACACTCAATGAAAATAAAAGCTCACCATAAGCTGTGGTCAGGTGAGCTAAAAATTTAGAAATAAGAAAACAATTGTTATTTTTCTTTTCTTTTTTATTTTCTAACTGGCATTTGTTCTTGGGATGGACTTGCAATGAAAACTGAAAGTCTCAAACACAAGTATGTAGTTTTTTCTGTCATTCAAGTTTCAATTCACTGTCTCAAATGGCTTAAGAGTAAACAAATATTGATGGAAACAGATATACACTCAAACATGCAAGTCATTGACTTCTGTAACCCCTACAGCTTCTTGCAAGGGAGACAAGAAATCGGTAGAACCGATAGATGCTCCCCGAATAAATGCCAATTCCAAAAGGGCTATTGTTTAATATGTATATTTTTAAAGTATGAAAAATAACAAAGGGCAATAACTCCTAAATTATGCAAAATAGAGTTACGGTTCTTGAACGCTGCACTTCTCCTTATAGAGATCTATCTACCAACAAAGTTTCATGTTAATATCTCTTATACTTTGTGAGATATGCCCCGGACAAAAAATAAGTGAGAAATTTCAAAAGGCAATAACTCAAAAATTAATAAAGCAAGAGTTATGGTTTTTTGTGCACTGCACTGCTCATCAATGAGATCTATCTACTTACAAAGTTTCAAGTTGATAACTCTTATACTTTGTGAGATATGCCCCGGACAAAAAATAAGTATGAGAAATTTCAAAGGGCAATAACTCAAAAATTATTAAAGCAAGAGTTATGGTTCTTGTGCACTGCACTGCTCCTTAATGAGATCTAACTACCTATGAAGTTTGGTCTTGATATCTCTCATAGTTTTTGTGTTATGATCCGGACAAAATTATGACGGATGGACAAACGAACGGAAGGGACGGACGGACGGACAAAGCGGCAACTATATGCTCGCCCTTCTGGGAGCATAAAAAATATGATACATATACATTTAAAAGCTCATGAATATAAATGCACCTTAAATGTTGATGCACTGACAGGTAAGATTAATTATTTTTAACATTTTTAATTCACAAGAAAATCTGAACGTCATCCTGCAAACTTTGCCTGGATGTAAGCCTTATGATCTGCAAAATTAGCTTCAGTTATTTTTTTTCACAAAAAAATCAAACAAAATCATGAGGGCCATGACAGCACTAACCTGAGTATAACTGATAAAAAACCTATCTGTGAAGTTTCAAGTTGATGCCTCCAATAATGTTTGTGTTATGCCTGCCACGGACAAACAAAACCCAACAGCTCCAGAATTATGCAAAAGACAGTTAACGGTTTCTTGGCACAGCACCTCTTCACAATGAAATTTTTTCATCTATGAAGTTTCAAGTTGATAGCTCCAAAAGTATTTCAGTTTTGCCCCGGACACACAGAAGCCGACGGCTGCAAAATTTTGCAAAACAGTTGTGTTTTTTGGGCATTTTATTTCTCCTCAATGAGATACATTTATATATGAAGTTTCAAGTTGATACCTCCAATAGTTTTTGAGTTATGCCCCCCAAAAAATTAAGTATGAAATACTTCAAAGGGCAATAATTAAAAAAATGTGGAAAACCAGTTAAGGTTCTTGGGCAATGAACTTTTCCTTAATGAGATCTATCCATGAAGTTTCAAGTTGATTCCTCCAATAGTTTTTGAGTTTTGACTGGGACAAACAAAGCCCGACAGGGTATAAAGGGATATAATTTGAACAAAAGAGATAGCAGCTTTTATATAAAATAATAACCCAATGGTTGGGGAAAAACAATAGGGCCATGACGGCCCTGGGTCACTCACCTGAGTACTTTGGCTGTGGGTCTACCGTTAATCAAACATCAAATGCAACATTACATTTTCTAAATGAAAATTTTCAAAGATCTCATATTTTATACCAACAAAAATCCATGGGGCAGAGGCAATTTCGTGATAACAGCTTATGAGGAGATGTCATTTGAAGCAAAATATTGATGAAAATGTATTTTTTGCTCTGGTGGTCATTTTGTTCAATGGAGCAGAACCGTTTTAGCAATTTTAAAAGAGAGCTATTTCAGGAACATTTCTGTGGAATTTGGTGGAAAATCACTTTGCTGTTTAGATGAAGATGTTGTTTGATTTTTTTTTTATTTTCAGCTTTTGTAGCCCTTAAGTGGAATCATTTGAGCAATTTTAGAAAAAGGCAATATCAGGAAAATTTCAGTAATGTTTAAAAGAAAATGGCTTAGCAGTTTGAGAGTAGATGTCAAAATATTGATGAATTTTTTTTAGCTCTGGAAGCCATTTTGTTCAATGAAGCAGACCCTTTTCAGCAATTTAGATAAAGGTTTCTTAAAGGAACTTTTATGTGAAATTTCGTGGAAAATCAAATTGCTGTTAAAGCTACTGACTCACAGACGATGATAAAAAGAAAATGTTTATACATCTTGAAATACTTGCTGTAATCGTGAAAAACATATTTAAACTAAGTTACTGACTAAGTTTTTGTGACAGGAAAACATTATAATATAAAGTTTTACACACTTTTATCAGTAAAAGTTTACCCCGTTAGTCACGGGGTAGATACTTTAGTTATAACATTAATTTTAAGGCAATGTAATAACTAGATCCCGTGGCTCAGTGGTCTAAGTCGTCGCTCTATGTTTTACTGACCGAAAGGTCGTGGGTTCGAATCCTGGTTATGTCAAAACTTTTTTTTCCAGTTTTCATGGTGTATAGAAGCATAATATTATATTTTTTACATAATATATTAAATCCTCTTAAATTTTAAAGAATAAAAAATTTCAGCAAAATTTTGTGAGTCAGTCGCTTTAAGGAGGAAATGCTGTTTGGAATTTTTTCTATTTTGCAGCAGTTATGTGCAATAGAGCTGAACCATTGGAGCAATTTTTGAAAAGGGCAATATAAGAATAATATCTGTCAAGTTTAGTTTAAATGGTAGTTTTTGAGATGTCATTTGCAGCCAAATATTGAAGAAACCCTATTTTTAGCTTTGGCATCCATTTTGTTCAATGGAGCAGAACCGCTTAAGCAATTTTTGAAAAGGGCAATATAAGGAACATTTCTGTCAAATTTGCTTTAAAATGGCCAAGTGGTTTTGGAGGAAATGTCATTTGAAGCCGAAAATTGATGAAAAACTTTTTTTTTTTTTGCTGTGGTCATTTTGTTCAATAAAGTAAAACTGTTTCAGCACTCTTAATAGAGGGCTATGTAAGGAACATTTCTGTGAAAATCACCTTGCTGTTTAAGAGATGTTGTTTGAATTTGTTTCTTTTTTAGCTTTTGCAGCCCTTATGTTCAATGGAGTGGAACAGTTTGAGCAATTTTAGAAAAGGGCAATATAAGGAACATTTCTGTCAAATTTGCTTTAAAATGGCCTAGTGGTTTTGGAGGTGTCATTTGAAGCCACATATTGATGAAAATCTATTTTAGCTCTAGCAGCCATTTTGTTTAGTGGAGCGGAACCATTTTAGCAATTTTAATATAGGGCTTTATAAGGATTATTTCTATGAAATGTGGTGGAAAATCACCTAGCCGTTTAAGAGGAGATGTTTGAATTTGTTTTATTTTTATTTCTATTTTTGCAGCCCTGATGTGCAATGGAGTGGAAAAGTCTGAGCAATTTTAGAAAAGGGCAATTTAAGGAACATTTCTGTCAAATTTGCTTTAAATGGCCAAGTGGTTTTGAAGATGTGAGCTAAAAAGGTTACACCATATAAACACTAACACTCCATGTTTATAACAGAGCCAAAAAGAAGTAGTACCATAATTTATTCTATAAACTGATTTGCAAACACAATCCAGTGCAATACAGCCATAATGGCCCTATGTAGCTCACCTGAATTCAACTGCTCTAAACAGCAAGGCCAACTGAGTAACAGCTCACTCAAGCATCTAGAATAGTATCAACTAAACTGCAAGATCACTACCTGGACTCTGACCTCTAGTATCTGACCAACTGTTTTAGGAGGAATATCAAGTGGACCCTGCCACATCAAATTATCAAAGCTCTTTCCCTTTCGGTTTCAGACAAGAGGTTTTTTCTATTCTTTGGACATACTGACCCTTTAGTGGCCAAAAATAAACCTAGAGGCATAAGTTGACAATTTTTTAAGGGAAAATCTAGACATAGCTAAATACCAAATGCTAAGTAATAAACATCATACTTTTTGAAAAAAAGATGTTGGTATTTGAAATATACTGAAGAGTTTATCAATGGATCAATCCCTGTGAAGTTCTGTTAAATCTATTCAAATGATATAGGTGACAGCATCTGCCAAAAAAAAATGCTGATAATGGACAACAGGTGGATACTACGGTACCACAACAGCTCACAATCAGCCTGTTATGCTCAGAAGGGCAAACAAGAGGGCTGAATCATACTGCTAAGGGGCCAAAACTCTGAAACCACTGATAGGATGAGTTTGGTTCAGGAAAGTAAATGACTCAAATTCACATCAGACATACATGTAGAGATCATCAAGAAGTTTCCATGCCATCTGGACACAAGAAAATTGACTTCTAGAGTATTAACAAGGAAAATCAGTCTTTTGACCAAATCACTTAGTTTTGAACCCCTGATGACATATATTCAAACCTGATGCTATCAAGACAAACATTCTGCCAAATTTTCATGACTTTGGAAAGAAAATGTAGCCTCTAGAGTGTTATTAAGGACTTGCTGTTTTGACCATGTGACCATGTCTTTGACCCAAGATGACCCATATAGGAACTTTACTTAATATCATCAAGGCAACCATTCTGACAAATTTTCAACAAATCTGGAAAGAAAATGTAGCCTCTAGAGTGTTAATAAGGTTTTTCTATGTTTTGATCCTGTGACCTAGTTTTTTTTATCAAAGATGACCCATATTCGAACTTGACCTAGATATCATCAAACCAAACATTCAGACAAATTTTCTTGTCATTTCACCAAAAAATGTGGCATCTCAAGTGTTTAAAATGTTTTCCTTTGATTTGGCCTTGTGACCTAGTTTTCACTCAAACATGACCTATTTTCAAGCTTTTCCAAGACCTTATTGAAACTATCATTCTGATCCAGTTTCATGATAATTAGGACAAAAATGTAACCTCTAGAGTATAAACAAACCAATTGTGGATGATGGACAACAGAAAGTGGGCACTCAACGATACTAAAAGCTCACCCTGAGCACAGCCCTGAGCTGTGTTCAGGTGAGCTAAAAATTACAGCCCTCATTCAGATCAAAATAATATTTTCCAATAACTAGTTTCAGTTACAGTTGCATATATATAATACACTGTAGCAGTTACTTTGGCTTTTGAAATTAAACAGTATAACTCATTTACTCAAATAACAGTGCCCAAACTCTCTATTCAGTAATACTCATTTGAAGCTATCATAATTAAAAAGTTTTTAAAAAATGTGATCTCTAGTGTGTTAACAAGGTTTTCTTATGATTTTTATCCAGTGATATAGTTAGTGAGCTCCGCATGATTCAGATTTTGTATTCCTCCAGTGTTTCACTGAGATGAGAATACAGGTGAAAATCCAAACAAAACTTGGTTTCTACAGTGAAAAACAGTTTTTTTCATTATTGGACCCAGTGACCTAGTTTTTGTACCCATGTAGCTCAGTTTCAAACTCTTCCAAGATTTTTATTCAGGCTAACATTCTGATCATAAAGACCCGATTGAAATTGTAGCCACTGGAGTGATTACAAGCAAAATGTGAAGGAACATTTGATGAACAGATGGACGCCGGACAAAATAGCATACTAAAAGCTCACCTAGCACTTTAGTAGGTAGAGATTTTAGTTCTTTGATACTAGACTTCCTCTGTATGCCTTCTATCAACATGTATAATATCAATATAATCCCAAGCACTGTAATATAATTATAAAGGGAGATAATTAATACACATTGCCAGGTAGTGTTTATAATTCTCAAACCATTGTTTTGAATATCAAGCATATAAATTAAACATTTTTAATGTTATTCTCAAAATAAGTGTAATGAAAAAATTATAAAGGAAGATAATTAAACAAGGGCGATCAGTGATCACATGTGTCGCCTGATGATAGCAAATTAAACAGTAGTATTGAGAGGTGATTGGACAGTTTGTAGGCTAAAACGCATTTTTTTTTTAAAGGGCCATAACTCAGCCAAAAATCATTCAACCGAGAAACCTGTAAGACATGTACTTGAGGTACAGAACAATCCTGTAACATTTCATTTAAATTGCTTAAGTAGTAAAGGAGAAGTAGTCTGGACAAACTTTAAAAATAAAAATCATTAAAGGGCCATAACTGACAAAAATCATTGAACTGGAAAATGCTGAAGATATGCACAACTAGACTTGGTACTGATCATTCCTGTAAAGTTTGGATGAAATCGCACCAGTAGTTTCTGAGCAGCAGTCCGAACAAGTTTTGTGATGGACAGACAGATGGACGGACGGACAGATGGACAGATGACAGAGAAGTGATCCTTATTATGTCGTGGCTAATTTGTAGCAGGTGACACAACAAGAGGGCCATGATGGCCCTTTACCCCTCATCTGAGAACTATTGTAGATATTGTTCCATTTTTCCTTGCTATTACTTCCAAAAATAAAACTCTGGTCTTTTAACCAACCTTAACTCAATCAGATATGATAATGGTCCACCAAAGAAATATTTCTGTGAAATTCGCCTGGGGTTTCTGTGCAGAAGACTTTCAAAGTTTACAAAATAGTCATATAGTGAAAACTTGCTCAACTACTGTCATTTTTTTTAACAAACTAACCGGGTTTCAAGGAATTTCATGAAACATTCTTTAAAATTATTTTGAAACTGGGCCTAGGGTTTCCTAGAGGATTTTTCAATTTTTCTGTTATAGTTGTATACTGAAAGTGGCCCTGCCCCTAGTCAGCCGAATTATTTTACAGACCAACATTACTCAAAGGAAATTGATAGAGGGCCAACATCGGAGAATTTATGGAGAATTATTTTGAAATTTTGCAAGCGGTTTCTCAGAAGAAAATTTTCAAAGTTTTCTATATGATTGTATACTGAAAAGTTGCTTCACCTCCTGTCAGCCCAGTTCTTATACAAACCAACATGGCATGAAGGAATTTGATTAAGGGCCACCTAAGAAACATTTCTGAGCTAAAAATTGGGCAAGGTGGAGTTATAATGTACTGTTATGATTCTTAAACACTGCACTTTCTATCAGTGTTTTAAATATCAAGCATACACAATGCTTTGGGTAATTCTCTGAATAAGTGAACTATACAAGAAGATTTTTAAAGTTGTTTCTTCATAAAACATGTATCACCTAATCTGGGGCCAATTTTGACCCAGTGGCCAATATCTGAACTGTTTATGTAGAGATTAATAGACAATGCTACAAACCAAATATCTTAGCTCTGTGACTTTCCGACATGAAGATTTTCAAAGATTTTCCTAAATAATGTGCTCCCTAGGGTGCAGCCAGCGGGCAAATTTTTAGCAACTTTTGTATGGCCTACTAGACAATGCTACAAACCAAATATCTTAGCTCTGTGGCTTGTGGTTCTTAAAAGGAGATTTTCAAAGTTTTTCCTTTACAAGTCTATGTTAAATGTGGTCCTTGGGGCGAGCCCAGTTTTGACCCTGGGGCCATTATTTTAGTAATTTTGGTAGATGTTTACAAGACAATGCTACATATTAAATATCTAAGCTGTGTGACTTGCAGTTCTTAACAAGCAGATATTTTTTAAGTTTTCACTTTTGTTGCCACAGCAACCAGAGTTCTGCAATGGAATTCATATCTTTGAACGGATTTGTTAGAACACCTTTACAGGAACATTCATACAAAGTTTCATCAACTTCTGTCCAGCAGTTAAGGAGGAGAAGTTGTTTAACTGACGATGAATGAACCAACAATGGATGACACACAATGTCCAGTTACAATACCTCACCATTAGTACTTAAGACATGCGACAATCATTTCTAAAAGAGTTTGTCCTTCTAAGTGTTGCCAAAAATGACCCCAATGGCAATGTTTTAACAATATTGGAAGAGGTCTCCTGGCCATTTCTTCATGCAAAACGTCGTTACTCTGTCTCTTACTGTTTCAGAGAAGAGTTTTTAAAAGTTTTCCTGTAATCTTATATATCTGTGTGAAACCTGACCCAAAGGATGTAACCAGTAATAACTCAAGAGATACAATCTGAAAAATAATACTACACACTAAATCTGAAAACTTTGAAAAGTCTCAACATACATTTTCTGACTAGATCATTTAAGAGGTAGCCTTAATAAGACTTTTGTAAATATCTGACCCCGTGGTGGAACAAAAATTATCCCAGGGGCAAAGTTTTAACAATCTTGGTAGAGATCCACTGAACAAATGCCTTTAGCAAAATATCGAATTCAAACTCTTGGCCTTTGTGATCTCATACAAGAAGAATTAAAACATTTTCCTATACACCTATGTAAACCATGTAACCATAAACAAACTTACTAACCAACGAACCAAGCAACATGAGCAATGCTGCCTCCCCCAACTTCTTTGAAGAGTGGTCTAACAAGCATTTTCACATATAGTAGGACTTCTCAAAGCTTTTAACAAAACAAGGACAAAATATTTAGAAACAAAATGTATATTACAAACATATCAAAATCCTCTTAGAGTATATCACAAAAAATGTCTATCAACTGACAAGGGGTGTTACTCTTTGTAAGCATAATATCAAATAACCCTCTCATTACCTACCATTATTGTGTTTCCACTAAAATGAATACAAAGAAGTTTCCCTCAAAGAATACAAACTGGGATACCATTCTTCCCTTTCTCAAATGGAATTCAATGTGAGCTTTTTACATGTGCAAGCAGTAATACTATGTGTAAAAATACATCTGAAATGTGCTATGAACCTGTCACAACACATCAATTATATGTTAAGTATAACACAGTAACTCCATTTTTACATATTCCATTTCAAATCAGCAACATAAGCATTATGTTGTCATCCCAATGTTTTAATATGTCATTAACAGAACTACCAACAAGTTTCTGTATCAAAGTTAACTAAAAACCAGTTTTTGTGACAAAGTTTCCCAGAAAGATTCATCATCATTGTGTTGAAGGTGTAAAAATGGTTAAACTAACTTAACTAACCATAACATAAATTAAAGCACTAAGTTCAACTTAACAAATACAGATTACTGTTATTTTATGAATATAGGCACAACACTAAGATACAGATAAATGAGTCTCTCTGTGACGTTTTGGAGGTGGGGGTGGGGGCACTTTCACCTTCCCTGCTCTTTGAACCTCCAGATGCTGATTCTCATGATCTTCATCTCCAAAGTCTTTAAGAAGTTCAGGTGGAGGAGGGGGAAGGTCAGAAATGTCTAAAATTCCTTCACAATTTTCAAACATAGGTTCTTTATGATCTTGCTCATTTGGCACACAGGAATTTTCAGCTGCACTAGTTTTTGAATTACACAATGATGACAGTTTAGTATTTTCACTCCTCTTTGGTGGAGGAGGTGGGGTATGTTTCTTTGATTGTTGTTTGGAAGACGATGGTTTATTTGACATATCTGCTATGACAGGATTTGAACAATAATTGTATGGATATGAACTACTATTATAGTCTACCTGGCAAACACTAGTATTTCCATTCATTCCTTGGTCTGTTGGTTTTGGCAATGTTTGAGGTGGAATTCTCAAATCTGACTGTTGTGTAGACATCTTGTGCTTTGGTGACTGAGACAAATGCATGTTATGGCTTAACTCTTCCATGAAAGGAAGAGATGGGTAGTTTGTGTCTTCACTGTTATATGCACTGTGACTTAGACAATCAGATTTTCTGACCTGATCTGACCTCTGAGTGACAACAATGTCAGAACAGAGCTCACTCTGTGATCCTAAAACCACCTGGTTGCCATTTACAACAATGTTTCCACCAGAAGGTCGTTTCTTGTGAGCTTTCACAGTTGCTGCTGGGTTTCTTGGGGCAGGAGGAACAAGAACTGGGGGTTCTGGGGCTGTTACTGGAACCACTGGTGGGGCAACAGGTTTTGGAATAGAATTACGATGACTAGACAGTCTTGGAGACAGGCATCCAATAGAACCTGTGGAAGCAGATGATACAGGCTGGGGCTGAAGAGTAGCAGGGGCTGAATGAGACCCCTTTGTCATTTCAGACTGGGTAAGGTCCACTCTTGGATGCTGGTGTGGGTATTTAGGTCCTAACTGAATTACTGGAGTGTAATGAATCAACTGTGGTCTGTTTTGACTTTGCTGAGGAACTGGGGGTGGAGGACCAACAGGTTTTGGAGGAACAGCAGTCAAAACATGCACAGGATCTGCATGTCCTTGATATTCCATTTCTTTTGAAATTTCCTCAACAGATTCAAGACTTGATTTTGAAGTGTTTCTTTTATGTCCCATTTCAACAGAGCCAGTTAACGGGCCTGAAAATGGCTTCCCTTTTTTAACAGTAACTGGTTTCTGAGCTATTGGAGGCCCTTGTTTCGTCAAATGACCATGACCTTTCTGTTTAGTATTTTCTTCCATTAAAGATGACTGATTAAGATCCCCAGAAAAATAATCGACTGCTGCAACAGGGTTTGTTGGGCTTGTTATGTAACCTTGGTATGAATCTGAGGAATCCACTGAAGAGATGGAAGAGCCCCTTGAATGTGTTTTGGTTCCTTTTTGAGGTGGAGGGGACATAATACCTTTTAAGCCCTTAAAATATAACTGAGATGATGCAACTGGAGAGGATGGTGACATAGGCAGTTGATCATAAGGGACTGTTTGCGACATTGACCTAGTGGTTTTTACATGACCCTCTGACTTCTCAAGGAATATGTCACCACAGAGAGGAGCACTTTTCCTCCTTTCAGCCATGTCCTTCTGGACAGGACTGGTTACACTTGGTTTCCATTCCTCTGTTGAGCTGTCCATAGAACCAATGCTTCCTCCATCCAATGATGTTTGCACCATTTCTGATAAATGTTTAGTTGTTCCAGTTGTAACTGGAAGTTTAGCACGTAATTTACTACTCCTGTGAGACATTACACTACACCTTCCTTCCCCACTAGATGTAGAATCTTCACTTGAGTCAGTTGAAGCACTTGTTATTGAATCACGGTGATTTACAGGCAATACCTTCTCATGCAAATCATTTATTACACTATGTGTATTACTAAATGACACTCTTTTAATTGGAGCTTTTTCAATCCTGATGGGTTCACTTATCTGAGCACTTGTTAATGAAGACCTCCTCTCTGGTAATTTTTCCACTTTATCAATTTCTAGACATAGCACATCACTGTTACCTCCATCAGCACAATCTCTGACTAACATAGAGTTCTTAACTATAGAATGTCTGGAGCCAGGTTCAAGCATAGACATGCGACTGTCTGTTAGTTCTCCTTGCTGTTTTAGTCCTGCTAAAGCTTTCAAAGCATCGTTCTGATCTGAAATGCTTGTGCGTATATCATGAGTATCCCATGTTAAAATCTTTTTTTGTAGGTTCTGGTAGTTTGACAACAACTGCTTTCCAAACTGAAATGATAAGAATGATCCTATTGGTGAATTCATACAGAATAACAAGCAATGACAAATATGTAAAAACCTGAACATAGCTAAAATAATGAATAACATGTATTCCTTTAACTGAGAGAGGCTTTATAGTGTAAGCAAAACCAAAGTAAGTTTTTAATATATTTAAAAATAAAATACTGATGCTCCAAAACATAACTGTATTCATCTGTCCAACATGAACATCTTACTCATAAGTCAATGTTCAAGGGCACAGACACTTACATCTTTAAAGCACATGTATAAACTTATAAATAGTTCCTTAACTTCCTTATTCTTGTTAGTTGTAGTTTCCAGTAAGCAATAATTCATAAACAACTTCAGTAAAAGTCATTACTTTTATAAATGTATGTACCATAATTACACTAACAAGAGGGCCATGATGGCCCTTTTAACGCTCACATGAAAACAACTGCAACTACTTTCTTCACTTACCAAATATCTAAAATCCGGCCTTGTGGTTTCTTTAAGTTTTACCTATGTCCGTATAAAACCAAGTGACCCCTGAGTTGGGGCAAATTTTGATTTTTTAGTCTTGGTGACCTTGATCCTAGTGACCTAAAATCCAACCCAAGAGCAGATGCTTATGATACATACATACTAAATATCTAAGAAATTTGTCAATAAATGAAGATTCAAGCAAGTGGTTTGTAAGATAATCAAAGCTATGAAACCATGCAGACATGGCAAAATAAGCCTATTCTGGCCCCATACTTCTGAAACACATAATGGGATCAGGTCGGTTCATGAAAAGAAAAGGAGATCTTTTGTATAAATGTTTTGTGAAAGTTTTGGCTGAAATTGAATCAGTTGTGAGCAAAACACTATGACGTAAGGTAGAGAAATTTTTTTTAACCTCTGTGATCTTTACCTTGACCCAAGTAACCTCAAACCCCACCCAGTGGTTGCAGTCCATGCATGGTAAGATATCATAGATATCAGTCAATTAATGAATTCTCCAAAAAAACAAGAAGGCCATGGTGGCCCTAGATCGCTCACCTGAATACTTTGCCTTTGGGTCTGCTATTGAGCTAACATCAAAAGCTTTTTTAAGGATCTCCCTATATAAATCTATATGAATACAAGTGACCCCAAGGGCAGGGCCAAATTTCACTCAAGGGGCATAATTTGAACAAACTTGGTCGATGACCTCTAAGTGATGCTCCAATAAACATATTCTAAAAAGTTCTAGGCTCTGTGGTTTCAGACAAGAGGTTTTTTAAGGTTTTGCCTATGTGCGCCTAGGTAACATCAACTAACCGCCGGGGCAGGGCCAAATTTGACCTAGGGGCAGAATTTGAACAAATCTGGAAGAGGTCCACTAGACAATGCCACATACCAAATCTTAAGGCTCAGGGCCTTGTCGTTTCAGAGAAGAAGATTTTCAAAGTTTTCCCTATATAAGCCTATGTAAAATCAATTGACTCCTGGGGGGGGAAAAAAATTAGACACCAGAGGCATAATTTGAACAAACTTGGTTGAAGTCCACTAGACAATGCTACATACCAAATCTTAAGGCTCAGAGCCTTGTGGTTTCAGACAAGAAGATTTTCAAAGTTTTCCCTATATAAGCCTATGTAAAATCAATTGACCCCCGGGGCAGGGCCAATTTGAACCCAGGGACATAATTTGAACAAACTTGGTAGAGGTACACTACACAATGCTACACACCAAGTCTTAAGGCTCAGGGCCTTGTGGTTTCCGACAAGAAGATTTTCAAAGTTTTTTCTTAGCAAGTCTAATTACAGACCATAAATATTCTCAACGTTTAGGTTCCAGTGACCTTGACCTTTGACATACTGACCCCAAAATGTAAAGGGGTCATCTACTCAGTGCAATCATGATATAAAGTTTGAATTCTCTACAACAAATGATTGTCAAGTTACATGGCAGACATGGTTTTCAATGTTAAGGTCTATGTGACCTTGACCTTTGAGCTACTGTCATCCACTGAATATGGGCAATAATCACATGAAGGTAAAAGACTGTAGGCCAAAGAGTACTCAAGTTATCCTCCAGAAACCAAACCATTAACAGACGGACGGAGAGACCCCCAGACAGATGGATGGATGCCCTGGACCATAACATAATATGCCCCCTCAGGCATATAACAAGAGGGCCATGATGGCCCTGCATCGCTCACCTGAGTATGACTGCTTTTTACAAAGTTGCTATGGACCTAGTTAATTGACCCCAGATGACCCATATTTGAACTTGACCTAGACATTATTGAAACAATTTCTCTGACAAATTTCAAGGTTATATCCAAATTTGAGCTAGAGATCAATGAAGCAACCTTTCTGACAAATTTCAAGGACATTTGGACTGAAAATGTTACCTCTAGAGCATTAACAAGGTTTTTCTACTTTCGGGCTCTGTGACCTAGTTTTTGACCCCAGATAACCTATAATCAAAACTGAGCTAGAAATGATTGAAACAATCTTTCTTACAAATTCCAGGTTATTTGGACTAAAAAAGTTACCTCTAGAATGTTAACAAGGTTTTTCAATATTTGGGCTCTATGACCTAGTTTTTGACCTAGTAATCCTCAAGGCAACATTTCTGACAAATTTCCAGATTATTTGGGCTGAAAATGTAAACTCTAGAGTGTTAATAAGATTTTTCTATTTTTGGGCTCTGTGACCTAGTTTTTGAACCCAGATTACCCATATTTGAACTTGAGCTAGAAATCATAGAAGCGACTTTTCTGACAAATTTCCAGATTATTTGGGTTGAAAATGTTACCTCTAGAGTGTTAACAAGGTTTTTCTATCTTTGGGCTCTGTGACCTAGTTTTTGACCCCAGATGACCCATATTCGAACTTGAGCTAGAAATCATTGATAGAACCTTTCTAACAAATTTCCAGGATATCTGGACTGAAAATGTAGCCTCTAGAGTGTTAACAAGATTTTTCTATTTTTGGGCTCCATAACCTAGTTTTTGAACCCAGATGACCCATATTCGAACTTGAGCTAGAAATCATTGATAGAACCTTTCTGACAAATTTCCAGGATATTTGGACTGAAAAAGTAGCCTCTAGAGTGTTAACAAGGTTTTTCTATATTTTGGCTCTGTGACCTAGTTTTCCAACCCTGATAACCCATGTTCAAACTGGTCCGAGATATTAATGAGACAAACATCCTGACCAAGTTTCATGACAATGGAGACAAAAATGTGACCACTAGAGTGTTAACAAACTAATTGTGGACGGACGGGCGGACGGACGGACAGATGAATATACGACGGACAAAAGGTGATCACAAAAGCTAACTCTGTCACTACATGACAGGTGAGCTAAAAATGGCAAGTGTCACAGATTTGTGAATTACAGTTCACATCTTTCTGTGATCTATATTTTATTGTCATTAGGTCATCATACATTATGAAAGGTCTCCGTTCATATATTAGGTCTCCATTCTTTATGTCAGTTTCATGTGTGTTTTCCCCAAGGAAATAATTTGAACAAACTTGGTAGAGGTTCACTAGATGAGGCAACATACAAAATATCTACCTTTAGGACATATGGTTTCAGAACAAGAAGAATTTTAGTCTTTCTTATATAAGCATCTGTAAAATCAAATGACCCCAGGCCACGTCCATTATGACCCCAAGGCATAATTTGAACAATTTCTGTAACCTGTCACCTATAATGATATCTGATATCAAAATGTAGCCTGTACTTGGTACAGGTCCACTAGACAATGTAACATAAAATATCTTAGCTCTAAGGCATATGGCAAGAGGATTTTTTAAGTCTTCCCAATGTAAGCCTATGTAAAATCAAATGACCCCAGGGACAGGCTATTGATGATCCCAGGGGTATCATTTGAACAATCTAGGAAAAGTACCTTTAGAAGATGCTCCATGCAAAATATCAAAGATCTTAAGATTATGTTTCTCACAAGACAATTTTTAAAGATAAACTATTTTACACAAATAGGATCGGATCCCTGCATAAGGTCCAATTTTGACTCCAAGGACTTAATCTGAACTTGGCAGACAATGTAGCATAAAAAATATCTAAGCTCCAGGGCATACAGTTTCAGACAAGAAGATTTTTTAAAGTCTTTTCTATACAAGCCTATGTTAAATCAAGTGCAGGGCCATGAATGACACCTGGGATATAATTTGAACAATCTTGGTAGATGATTTTCTATGCAAAATACCTTAGCCCATGGCCTTGTGGTTTTAGGCAAAAAGATTTTTTAAGTCTTCCTTATAAAAGCCTTTATTAAATCATCTGACCCCTGGGGCAGGCTTTTAATGACCCCAGGGAAATAATTTGATCATTTTGGTAGCTGTGTCCCACACAAAAAATCTTAGCTCTAGGCCTTGTGGTTTCAGACAAGAAGATTTTCGAAGTTGTCCGTGTATAAGCCTAGGTAAAATAAATTGACCTTCAGGGCAGGGCCATTTATTACTTCTGGGGCATAATTTGAACAGTCTTGGTACAGGATCTCCAGTGAACCTGTATACAAAATATCTAATGGTAAAGCCTTGTGGTTTCAGACAAGAAGATTTTCAAAGTTTTTCCTTTCTGTTGCATTCACAAATTCTTGATGGAATTCATTTCTTTGAACTTCTCTGGTAGACCTTCATGCAAGGAACTTCCCTGCAAGGTTTAATCAACTTTGACCTGGTGGTTAAAGAAGAGATGTTGAAAGTTTGATGCCCCGGCACACAACAGACACAGAATGATCAGAAAAGCTCCCCTTGAGAATGATGTGCCCAGGTGAGCTAAGAATAGATGATGCAAACCATAAGCTGTACACAGAGCAATCCTTAAAGCTCACCTTGAGCTTATGCTCAGGTGATCAAATGCTAAACAATGTCCTTTGAAACAATTGTGGTTACAGATGAATCACTGATTGTAAAAGCTCACATCAGCACTACCTGCTTAGGTGAGCTTAAACCTTTTCAGAAACCACTAAGACTTAACTAGCATTTTTTCAAATCAGCACTTACCAGTAATTCAGAGAAAGAGGAAAACTTCATGTATTTGCAGAAATTGTTAGTTTTTTATTGTTTATATTATTATTATTATTATGATTATGATTTGTTTATATCTTGAAGACATCAAATTTGTGGATTTAGTGATGTGATATATATGTAAATATGCCATATCTCCTGGTGGTGTGATATATATGTAAATATGCCATATCTCCTGGTGGTGTGATATGTACGTAAATACGCCATATCTCCTGGTGGTGTGATATGTACGTAAATACGCCATATCTCCTGGTGGTGTGATATGTACGTAAATACGCCATATCTCCTGGTGGTGTGATATGTACGTAAATACGCCATATCTCCTGGTGGTGTGATATGTACGTAAATACGCCATATCTCCTGGTGGTGTGATATGTACGTAAATACGCCATATCTCCTGGTGGTGTGATATGTACGTAAATACGCCATATCTCCTGGTGGTGTGATATGTACGTAAATACGCCATATCTCCTGGTGGTGTGATATGTACGTAAATACGCCATATCTCCTGGTGGTGTGATATGTACGTAAATACGCCATATCTCCTGGTGGTGTGATATGTACGTAAATACGCCATATCTCCTGGTGGTGTGATATGTACGTAAATACGCCATATCTCCTGGTGGTGTGATATGTACGTAAATACGCCATATCTCCTGGTGGTGTGATATGTACGTAAATACGCCATATCTCCTGGTGGTGTGATATGTACGTAAATACGCCATATCTCCTGGTGGTGTGATATGTACGTAAATACGCCATATCTCCTGGTGGTGTGATATGTACGTAAATACGCCATATCTCCTGGTGGTGTGATATGTACGTAAATACGCCATATCTCCTGGTGGTGTGATATATACGTAAATATGCCATATCTCTTGGTGGTGTGATATATACGTAAATATGCCATATCTCCTGGTGGTATGAGCAGGGGTAAAAGTTGCAGATTTAGAAAATCCTGAAATCCAAGCTGGCCCCCGGTGGGTCCTGGGCAAAGCCCTGGCAGGGGTCCAGGGGGCCGGAGGGCCCCGGAAGCTCTTGGATTTTAGCTGTTTGGCATATCAAAAATCTCATTTCCTTAAAGTTAAATACCTCCATTTGTTCTTCGCTCCCTTATCAATTTCGCTCACGTTGTAGCCAGCTGGTAAAAAATTTCATCGTAAATTTTATCAATTCAAATCATTAAACAAAAGCGGCAACCTTTGCATGTAAACTTCAGAATGAATCGGCGATACTCATTGGATTATTCTAACAATAAGTCATCCAATCAAAATGCCCGATAGAAATCGGGAAGAGTAAAAGTCATTTCCCGGTCCATAACAGTACTCTTACGACACGGCGAAGCTTTCGCTGAAATGAAGTTACAGATCGACCTAACCCCCACCTCACCCCCCCAAAATTTCGACCCTGATTTACATGAATTGGAAAAACAGCCCAGACAGAGGCCGAAAATCCGGAAATCCGGCACAATCCGGAAAACTTTTACCCCTGCATGAGTATACAGTATCACAATACTTACAACAATTAGGAAGACATGTACATGATTAAAACAAATTAAATCTAAGCTAAAATACTCATTAGAACCAATGCTAAAACCTCTTTTTATGTTGCTCAACCATTGTTTTTTCTTCAGACAAGACACTTTCCTTTTCTCCCAGTTTATTTATACATTCCACAGACATTGGTTCTGGTGAAATATGTTCATGTTACTTTCCATTTTCTCGGTTAGTTCTTTGGATTTTATCTGTCTTGAATCTTAATAATTTCATTTGTTTTGTCATTATACATGCAATTAATGATAATACTAGTTCATGGCACATAACTGAATTAACAAAGCAGTCTAACAAAGAATCTGTTTTCTTCTATTACTAATGACAACTGTCACTTATCATTTAAATAACTGACCACTCAGTGTAGCTGTATTATGAACACTTCTCTCTCTCCTTGCAGCCTTGGCTAAAATGCATGCAAGTACTACTAAGGGACTGTCAGATAAGCAGTTTGGTAAGTCTTTTCAGTGGTATGCACTTATTTTCTATGATAAATGAGGAAGCAAAAGGCTTGTAACATTTCTTTTGCCCTGCAGAAGACATTTTCTCTTCTGCTTATTACCTTGGCAATCCTGATTCCCATGATCCATTGATCCAGAGCTGCTCTATTTTCAGCACAAAGGTAGCGTATAAATTTTGATGTCTTCTTTTGTATTTGTGGATGCTACAAAAATATAGAATACCAATCTAGTTATGTTCTTCAAAGAGAAGAAATGCATCTCCTATCAATTTCTATTATTCCTGTTATTTTTATGTTTAAATTTTTTTTAATTTTTCAAAATTAACAATAAACTCTAAACAAGAGGTCCTTGATGACCCTATATCACTCATCTGAGTACCACAAGTACATGTTACAGCAAGGCTAATGAAGGAATCAGGGAAAGTTAACACAATAATTAAGTTGAAATCTATATGCAAAATAGTACATCTAGCTCAAATTTCATAGACAAAGTTTCAAAAACAGTATGTAAGTCAAAAGTACAAGGCCAGTGTCGTCTAAGGTGGAAGCTGAAATCTAAAAGCAAAATTATTAAGTATAGTTCAAATTTCCATACTGTAGATGCAAAAACAAGAAAATAGGTCAAGGTCAGTGTCAGGAAAGGTCAAACTTGAAAACAAGATGCAAAACTGTAAGTTTAGTTCATATTTCAATACTGTAGCTGCAGAATGAAGGTCATCATGTCAAGAAGAATGTGAAGGTCACATAAAGGTCAATGACTAATTTCAATATGTATACATAAAATTAATTTGTTTTTTCTATACAGGTTTATATAATTAAAGTGACCCTGTCCTCCCCCAGATGCATAAATTTCTAACCTTGGGAAATAGTTTGAACAATATTTGTAAAAGTCAACTATAAAATGCTAAATACTAAAATACTGACAGATGGCCTACTGTTTCCAACAAGAAGTATAGTACTGGCCTCTGAAAGGTTGAAAAATATCTGTGTTTTGACCTAGTTTTTGACCCCTGGTGATATATATTCACTCTTGACCTAGATGTCATCAAGACAAACATTCTAACAAATCTTCATGACATCTGGACAAACAAAATGTAGCCTCTAGAGTGTTGAACAAGGTGTTAATGTGTTTTGACAACATGACCTAGTTTCCAATCCCAGATGACCCATATTTGAAACTGACTTAGATATAATCAGGACAAACATTCTGACAAATTTTCATATTCACATTTGGAAAGAAAATGTACCCTCTAGAGTGTTAAAAAGGTAAATCTATGTTTTGACCCTGTGACCTAGTTTTTGATCCAAGATGACCCCTACTCAAAAGTGAATTAGATATCATGAAGACAAACATTCTGACAAATTTCCATGTCATTTGAACAAAACATGTACTCTCTAGAGTGTTAACAAGTTTTTCTATGTTTTGACCCTGTGACCCAGTTGTTTTACCAAGATATTCAAATTTGACCTAGATGTCAGCAGGATAATCATTCTGAAAAAGTTTCATGTAATTTAAACAAAATGTTTGGCCTCTAGAGTGTTAACAAGGTTTTCCTCTGATCTGGCCTAATGAGCTAGTTACTCAGTCCAACTTGACCCATATTTTCAAGCTTGTTCAAGATCTTATTGAGACAATCATTCTTATCGAAATTCATGATAATTAGGTCAAAAATGTAACCACTACAGTGTCAATGAATCACTTGAAAGGGTGAGCTAAAAGCAGGCAAACAATGGCATTATTTTGTCTACACATGAAAATTTACTGAACTGATATCCCCTGTTGAATAAACATATCACTGGAATGAAGCTGCTAAGATTTATTGACCTTTAATGAAGATCTTTAACCTTGGAATTTGAGTTACAAATAAGTTTTGGTATCTATATCTATAATGAAACAATGCCCATAAAAACTGAAGTGTGCCAAGCAGAAATAGCTCTTATAGTAAATAAAGCTGTTTTGACAGGAATTATGTCAAAAAGTGGTTTTTAAAAGTAACACATGGCCATAACTCAATTATGCATGAGGGGATTTGGGTGGCATTTAACATACATCATATCTATATTGACATTATATTTACACCAAGTTTCATTACAAGAGGGTCATAATGGCAGTTTAATCACTCACCTGTGTACAACTGTAACTACTTTCATTCACACACCAAATATCTTAAAGGGATATACAGGCAAAAGTTTTATGTTTTCTTTCTCTTTATTTCAATCAATATACTATAAATGTGATCGAAATAAATACAATGATCAGTCCCAGTAACAAAGATTTCCTGTTTTTAAATGAAAAACCGGGTGGTTTCCTAACTTGATCCATGTAAATTTCGCAGTGAATGTTTGGACGGTTGAAGTACCTGTCACATGATCTACGGCAAAATGCAACACAAGAGAAATGACGATTGGTTGTTTTTGTCACGTGACCTATTTAAAAACAACTTCGTGATTCTGTTCACGTTATACTTTCTGTTAAAGAACATTCAAATATTTGTGTTCAAGCCCACATTTCACTTTATTTATATGGACAAACAAACTGGGAATTTAACATTCTTCATATTGAACGTGATTTGAGCAAATAATATCAGTTTTATTTTTTTGGGCATGCATTTGCCTGTGTATCCCTTTAACTCCAGGCCTTGTGGTCCATACACTAATTGGAGGATACCAGGGGCTTCTGATATTAAAAGCTATTGGCCATGGCAAGTGAATGAAATAGAGGAACTGTATATTATGTCAATGACACTTTGGTTATAGAATATAATAAGTTCAATTACTGGAGAACATGAAAGAGTACAAGAACTGCACAGGAAGGAAGGTAGGTGGGAAGTGGGTTGGAAGGAAGTTTGAGGCAGCAAGGTCCAAGGGTTCTCTATTTATCCATCGGAACCTGACCAACTTTCCTATAAAAGTTTTGAAAGCCTGTGCCAAAGCATTAAATGGTAAAGGTTAAAAGATAAAGGTTTCTTATTTAACATGGGTAGTCAAGGAAAGACCCCACCTGGTGTGGATGGAACAACTTATTTCCAGAAGAGCCCACGGTGAGTGTATTTTACCTCCCTGATCCCCAGTCTAGGCCGATACTGCTGGAAAAAGTACCAAGTTAGGTACCATCCAGTCCTGGGAAATCAGTCGGTAACTCAGTCGCTATCCAGAATCGAACCCAGGTCGCTAGCTTTGTAGCCCAATGCACAAACCACTCGGCCACCAAGTTACCTAATACAATTAGTTACTGATAGGTAACTGTTTTACTTTTCAAGGTCACTGTGAACTAGGCCTTTGACCTAGTGCCCTGAAAAAGTGTTGTGGTCATCTACTCATCATGATGAACCTACATACCAAATTTGAAGAACCTGGGCCCAAGGACTCTCTAGACATTTATCAGGAAAGGTTTTTTTCAAGGTTACTGTGACATTGGCCTTTGACCTAATGACCTTAAAAGCTATAGGGGTGATCTACTGACCATTACTAACCTACAAACTAGGTTTGAGGAACCTGAGTCCAAGGATTCTCTAGATATCTACTGGAAAGGGTTTTGCTTTTCAAGCCTAAGACCTAATGACCCAAAAACGAGGACCATGATGGCCCTGGGTCACTCCCCTGAGTACTTTGCTTGAGGGTCTACTGTTAAGCAAACATCAGATGCAACATTACATTTTCTAATTGAAAATATTCAAAGATCTCATATTTTATACAAAAAATCCATGGGACAGAGGCAATTTCCTGATAACAGCATGTGAGGAGATGTAATTGAAGCCATATATTGAAGAAGCCTGTTTTTAGCTCCAGTGGCCATTTTGTTCAAGGGAGCAGAACTGTTTAAGCAATTTTAACACATGGGTATGTAAGGACAATTTCCGTGAAATTTGATGGAAAATTACCTTGCCACTGATGAAATGCTGTTTAATTTCTTTTCTATTTTTAGCTTTTGCAGCCTTTATGTGCAATGGAGCGAAATGGTTTGAGCAATTATAGAAAAGGGCTATATAAGGAACATTACTGTCACATTTGGTTTAAAATGGCCAAGTGGTTTTGGAGGAGATTTCATTTGAAGCCAAATATTGATGAAAATCTATTTTTAGCTCTGGCAGCCATTTTTTTCAATGGAGCAAAACCGTTTTAGCAATTTTAATAGAGGGCTATGTAAGGAACATTTCTGTGAAATTTGGTGGAAAATCTCTTAACCGTTTAGGAGATGTTGTTTGAATTTTTTTCTATTTTTAGCTTTTGCAGCCCTTATGTGCAATGGAGCAGAATGGTTTGAGCAATTTTAGGAAAGGGAATATAAGGAACATTTTTGTAAAGTTTGGTTAAAAATAGCTTTGTGGTTTAGGAGGAGATGTCATTTATAGTAAAATGTTGACGGACGACGGACACAGGGTGATCACAATAGCTCACCCTGAGCATTTGCTCAGGGGAGCTAAAAAGTGATCATGGTGTTTGGTGACATGTATTTTAGGTTCACATGTAAGCAGCATGCAAAAACTCTTAACCAAGAGGGCCATGATAGTTTCTGGGTATCCAACCAGTTTACTTACAAATCTCTCTGCAAGCAACTGACTGCTTCCTAACTGAATCAGAGGTTAGGAACAAATGATGCATTGTCTGAGATTAATAATCACTGAGAAATTTAGCTGGTAGGATTTGAAACAGAAACCCTTTGACAATCAGATGCTCTACCAACTGAGTTAGCCAGGTCAGTCCACATTTTGCTCAGGTGAGCAAAACATAATTGTAAAATTTAAGTATACAACATATGTTACACTTGTTGAACCATTATTTTCATTAGTTATAATTATGTTTCACCTTAACTGCAAAGCAGAAGTCTGTTGGAGAGTGGTATTTCTTCTTCCAGTGAAGTCCTATATACAACTCTACAAACTCAAATTGCACCAGACACGTAAGATCCCTTGGTGACTGAAAACAGAAAAGAAAAGATTTCTCAACTTTTATGTTTGATAATTAAATGATCAAGATTAAATCAAAACTAAAGAGGTATGGTAGTACTATACGATGCAAATCTTAGTAACACTGTCCTCACTAATATTATCTGACAGAGACAAAATTTCATTTGTATTAGTATGGTGACTTACTTTTTGTTTCCAAGTAATCATGAAACAGACATGATAAAGACATTACTAATAGGATTTCATGATTTCTCTAATGTGTTTACAAAGTTCTCCTCTTAGCTTTTTGTTTGTTTTTACTTGGGATTTTACACCAGTTTTAAACTATTTTTTGGACATAACTTGGCAGTCAGTCCACAGAACAGTCCAGCATATCCAACCAGTTTACTAACCAATCACTCTGCAGGATTCCTCACTTGAATCAGAGGTTAGGGACAAATACCTAAAGATAAATTGTTAGAGATCAATCATCACAGAAAATGTTATTTATCCAAGCCTAGTGGGTTTGAACCTGACAATCAGATGCTCTACCAACTGTGCAAGCATAATTTCTGGGATATTTTGACTGAAAATGTAACCTCTAGAGTGATAACAAGGTTTTTCTATTTTTGGGCTCTGTGACCTAGTTTTTGAACCCAGATTTCAAACTTGAGCTAGAAATCATAGAAACAAACTTTCTGACAAATTACCCGATTATTTGGACTGAAATGGTTACCTCTCCTTCTACAAGAAGATTTTCAAAGTTTTCACTATATAAGCCTTTGTAAAACCAATGACCCCTGGGTGGGGCCAAATTTGACCCCAGGGGTATAATTTGAACAAACTTGATAGAGGTCCACTAGACAATGCTACATACCAAATCTTAAGGCTCAGGGCTTTGTGGTTTCAGACAAGAAGATTTTCAAAGTTTTTCCTATATAAGCCTATGTAAAACCAATGACCCCTGGGTGGGGCCAAATTTGACCCCAGGGGTATAATTTGAACAAACTTGATAGAGGTCCACTAGACAATGCTACATACCAAATCTTAAGGCTCAGGCCCATGTCGTTTCAGACAAGAAGATTTTCAAAGTTTTCCCTATGCAAAATCAATTGACCCCCGAGGTGGGGCCAAATTTGACCCCAGGGGCATAATTTGAACAAACTTGGTAGAGGTCCACTAGACAATGGTACATACCAAATCATAAGGCTCAGGGCCTTGTGGTTTCAGACAAGAAGATTTTCAAAGTTTTTCCTATATAAGCCTATGTAAAACCAATGACCCCAGGGTGGGGCCAAATTTGACCCCAGAGGTATAATCTGAACAAACTTGGTGGAGGTCCACTAGACAATGCTACATACCAAATCTTAAGGCTCAGTGCCTTGTGGTTTCAGACAAGAAGATTTTTCAAAGTTTTCTCTATATAAGCCTATGTAAAATCAACTGACCCCCGGGGCTGGGCCAAATGTGACCCCATGGGCATAATTTGAACAAACTTGGTAGAGGTTCACTAGACAATGCTACATACCAAATTTTAAGGCTGAGGGCCTTGTGGTTTCAGACAAGAAGATTTTTTAAGTTTCACTATATAAGCCTATGTAAAATCAATTGACTTTGTGCCAGGTGAGCTAATAACAAGACATGCCCATGGGCAGAATGTCGAGCCCGCTCGTCTTAATACAAACAAGATCAAAGAGAAAGATATATACACAGATGAGATGTGCGCAACACATCCTCTTTATACCCAAGGTAAAATCTTGACATTGCATCATCTTAGGTGACCTTGACCTCTGACCTGTAGACCTGGTTCATGTGCATGACACGAAGTCTCATGATGAACATTTGTGCCTAAAAAACTCAATTCATGTTATTTGAAAATTCCTCCATGCATGAAGAAGTTATGGCATGGACAAGTTTGGACGCACTCATACACACACAAACACTGAACAGCCATTTTGACAACTATGTCGAGCTCAGCGCAAGCCGGCTCGACAAAAATCCTCTGACCACTAAGCAAGATACAGCGGGGACAAACAATTTTGATATGTTTATTTGACCTTTGACCTCTTGTGACCTTGACAATTTTGTGCAAGACAACTCAACTCACCATGGAGAACATTTGTTATAAGTTATATTAAAATCCATCAATGTATATAGAAGTAATACTCACAAATGAATGTTTAAATTTGTTATTTGACCTTTGACCCTGAAGTAAGACCTTGACCTTTACCACAGACACCTGAATTTTTCACACGACACTCCGCCTCACTATGGAGAACATTTATCCCAAATTATATTAAATCCGGCCACGCATGTAGAAGTTACGCTCCGGACTTGGGTTTTGAGCTGACCCTCCAAGTGTGACCTTGACCTTTGAGCAGCGGACCTGGGTTTTGCGTGTGACACACCACCCTATCATGGTGAACATTTGTATCAAACTATTTTGTAATCATTCAGAGAATGAGCAAGATATAGACCGGAAAAATTTAGATGGACGCACAGACGGACGCACCTATACCAAACTATATGCCGAAAGTGGTGACTAAGTCGAGCTCACTTCAGGCAGGCTCGACATAAATCATTAAAGGGCCATAACTCTGACAAAAATCATTGGATTGGAAAAAAAGATATGCACAACTGGACTGATCAATCCTGTAAAGTTTGGATGAAATCGCACCAGTAGTTCTGAGGAGTAGTCCGGACTAGTTTTGTGACGGACGGACAGATGGATGGAGAGACAGATGACGGAGAAGTGATCCCTATATGTCGTGGCTACTTTGTAGTAGGCAACACAAAAATGGCCCATATAAGTCAAGAAAAGTTTTTATTTGAACTGTGATCTTGACAAAGTGTGGGTTCTGCATGTCCTTCCAATGAAATGAACATTTCACCAAAGTTAAATAATTTTTTTCTCCAGCCATTCAAGATGTAAAGAGCAGACAATAATTTGTCCCAAAACAGGTATTATCTGAAATTGTGCTATTTTAGCACCACTTGAATGTGGGTGTTCTACACATTGCCTCAATGAGATAAACATCTGGCCAAAGTTTCATAATTATCCTGAAAGGGGTTAAGGAGCTATGGAGTCCCTTTGAGTACCGATATATAATCACATGAAGAATGTTGTCCTCTTTTATTTATTTTTTATATTGCTTTAATACATTTTTTATTATTGCATTATTCAGACTTTCAATACAGACGGACAGATGCAGGGCAAAATCAAAACCATTTTATCTACATACATGTACTGATAGGTAACAGACATACCTATCTTGAGTAATCACATATTGAAATTATGAGGGTAAACTTTGTCAAATTTGCGAGACACTGGCAAGGAACTTATTGGTACAGAACCATGAACAAAGCAATATTTGACAAGACTGAAAACAAAAACCTGCTGATTACCTTGCTGACTTTACCCCTTGGATTGTAGTACAGGCCGGAGGCTCGTAGAACAAAGAAATACTTCTTCCAAGCCTTTTTACCATCAGACTTTAAATACAGCACCCCTTCCACCTCAGGCACTTGATGTGCAGATCCAGTGAAAAAATCCTGAAAAAGATAATGTTTTTGTTTTGTTTTGGGTTTTTTTAGATTATACACATAAATCCAAACAAAAGGGCCATGATGGCCTTTTATTGCTCACCTGAGAACCTCTGTATTGCTCTGATTTTTTCATTGCCATTACCTCAAAAATCAAAAACAATATGTGTTCTCAAAAATGTCCATGTGTTTAAAATTACTTTAATCCAGCATAACTTAAACTAGAGTTATTGCTGAATGTGATTCATACCCCTACTAGTGCTTAGACTGAAACAGGGTGCATGGGGGGAAGGGAAGTAAGAGCTAAGGAAGAATGTTACTAAATTTATATATATATATATATATAATACTGATGACAATAGATAACTCTAAATTGACCTGATAAACAAAGAAGACAAACCATATTAGTAAAGTATGTTTTCGGCTAGACCAGCTGAAAAGAGACAAGGGATGTTTGTAAAACATATATGCCCCCCACCTCACAAGCTCTTTATCCCAAGAGGCAGCCATAAAAGCAAAAGAAGGTAGAAGGACATTGACTTCTGTCAGTACATTAGTGGGATGATGACAGGGGCTTCTGGTATCAAAAGCTCTTAGCTAAGGCAAGTAGATGCATGAGAGGAACTGCAGTGTCAATGACACTACTGGAGAACATGAAAGAGTATAGGAACTGCATGGGTAGGTAGGTAGGTAGTAATATGGGAGGGTGGGTAGGTAGGAAGTTTTGAGGCAGCAAGGCCCAAGGGTTCTCCAGTTATCAATCAGAATCTGTATTCCTCTTTATGGTGTATGGCCACTGTGACCTTGATGTTTAACCAAGTGACCTTAAAGACAACAGGGGTCATTTCCTGAACAGACCAACCTGCAAAATATTTTTCAGTTAATGGTCACAGCAGCCTTGAACTTTTACCAAGTGATCCCAAAAGCAATATACATAATCTACAGATCATATATCAACCAGCATTGCAAATCTAAGGACCATAGGCTCAAGCATTCTCTAGTTATTCATCAGAAACCAGTTTTCAGTTTATGATCAATATGACCTTGACCTCTGATCTAGTGACCATAAAAACTTTAGTGGTGATCTACTTGTATAAACCAACCTCCCTATGAAGTTTTAGGAAGCCTTGGCCCATGCATTCTGTAGTTATTGATCAGAAACTGTTTTGCTTTTGAAGGTCACTGTAACCTTGGCCTTTGACCTATTGACCTGAAAATCTATAGAGGTCATCTTTTTGATATGACCAAGGCACATACCAAATCTGACAAACCTGGGCCCAAAGATTCCCTAGATATTAAGCTAAAACTGTTTTGCTTTTCAAAGTTACTGTGACCTTTGACCTTATAACCTAAAAACTACAGGGGTCATATAATGGTCATGACCAACCTGCCTATGAAGTTTTGGGGAGCTGAGCCCAAACATTCTATAGTAATTTATTGAAAACCATTTTTCTTTTCAAGGTCACTGTGACCTTGGTCTTTGGCCTGATGACCTGAAAAACTATAGGGGTCAACTACTGGTCATGGAAAACCTACACACCAAGTTTGAGGAACATGGGCCGAAGCATTCTATAGGTATAAATTGGAAACCATTTTGCTTTTCAAGGTCACTGTGACCTTGACCTTTGACCTGGTGACCCAAAAAGCTGTAGGTTCATCAACTGATCATGACCAACCTACACACCAGGTTTGAAGAACCTGGGATCAAGCCTTCTATAGTTATTGATTAGAAACTGTTTTGCTTTTCAAGGTCACTGTGACCTTGACCTTTGACCTGGTGATGTGAAAATATAGTAGTTATCTACTGGTCATGACCAACCAAAAAACTAAGTTTGAACAACCTGGGACCAACTGTTCGTTAATTATTGACTGGAAACCATTTTACTATTCAAGGTCACTGTGACCTTGATCTTTGACCTGGTGAAAAATATAGTGGTCATCTACTGGTCATGACCAACCTACACACTAAGTATGAAGAACCTGGGACCAAGCATTCTATATTATTGATCAGAAACCATTTTGCTTTTCATGGTCACTTTGACCTTGACCTGAAAAACTCCAAATTAAGTACTATTTTTGAGGAACCTTGCCCCAAGTGTTCTAAACAGCTTCCAATTGTGTTTGATCATTTCCATGTGAACAAGTTGTAAGTTTCTACAACTTTTTCAGATTTTTTATTTTTTATTTCAACAAAGTTTCAAGAAATAGTGTCTTTAACAAGTATTTGTTAAAGCTTGTACTATATAACTGCATACACTATGTCTTAACAAATACTTTGTTAAACATAAACCAAATTGTTGTGGTATAATATCAATGCTTTTTAACAATTATATGTTAAGATCGCTTTTGCTTTGACTATCATCACTTGGACATTTAAGTGTAACAAATCTTTGTTAAACTATTCTCGTCACTTAACAGAGATGTGGAAAGAAAATCGGCTGAATTGTTAACAATTATTTGTTAACATCTCTGTTCGCTGTTACTGAATCTACCATCAGTCAGAGTTTAACAAATCTTTGGGCTATAGTTATTGATCAGAAAATGATTTGCTTTTCAATGTCACTGTGACCTTTGCCTTTGACCTAATGACCTGAAAAACTATAGGGGTCATCTACTGGTTATGACCAACCTACACAATATACCCCCTCGTCTTTGATGGGGGAGCATAAAAAGGGTAATAATTACATCAAAGTACAATTCAGAGTTATCAAACTTGGCACTTAGAGTTGCACTGTGATCTTTCATCTACATTAAAATTTTCAAGTTAATAACTTTACTGATTGAAGAGGTACTCATGAAAACTGTAAATTTTGGGATATTTGTAATTGAAAAAGGGGCATTATTAAGTCAAAATACAACTCTGAGTTATCAACTTTACACACAGAGTTGCACTGTGATCTTCCATACATATTTCAAGTTTCAATATAATAACTATACTTGTTTCAGAGATATTCAAGAAATGACCTGCAACAGGACGGGACAGGATGCGACAGGACAAAGCAATTCCTATATTGCCACACCCCCCAAAAAAACTGTGTTTAGTGTATAATAAATAAATATGATAAAGGTCCACCAAAAGAACATTCCCTTTAAATAACTTTGGAACTTGCAGGAGATTTTCAAATTTTTCCAAATACTCTAAAATAGGGGGAAATTGATTCACGGTTTTTATTTTCACCATATTCACAGATATTTATAATCCACGAATGCAAAAATCTGGAAAATAGTTCTGATATGCAAAATAACATCTGACCTTACTAAAGCTTGCATTGTGTGAACAGTTAAAATAGGGGAAGTAACCCTTAAAGCGACTGACTCACAGATGGGCCAACGACGAAAAAAAAAAAAATGTTCAAACATTTTGAAATTTTTGCTGTAATTGTGAAGAACATATTCAAAATAAGTTACTGACTCATTTTTTTGATACAGAAAAACATCAAAATTACAAAGTTTTACACACTTTTATCAGTAAAAAATTTACCCAGTTAGTCACGGGGTAGATACTTTAGTTATAACATTAATTTTGACACAACAAATAACTATGCACTGTGGCCCCGTGGTCTAGACCGTTGCTCCATATTTTACTGACCGAAAGGTAGTGGGTTCGAATTCTGGTTGTCAATACTTTTTTTTTCAGTTTTCATGGTGTATAGAAGCATAATATTATGTTTTTTCCATAGTTAATTAAATTCTCTTACATTTTAAAGAAAAAAATTCAGCTAAATTCTGTGAGTCATTCGCTTTAAAGACAGAAAATTCACTTTTTCAATCGAATTTATTTTATATAGCAGATCATGATCATCTTTTTTCATCATGCAATATGTTAACTAAAATTTAGTAACAGACAGAAATATAGGAAGAAAATAAATGTACTTTCAGTTCAAAATGCTATAAACATGTTTGAATTTGAGTAATAAATGGCCAACTGCATGGACGATTAACAAACTTTACAATCCCAGGTTGTTACGAGTATTTAAACAAATAATTTTTTCAGTTTTCATTCAAACCAGTTTTCATTCTAAACCAGCTAATCTGAACAATTTTTTATCAGGTCTGTTTGTTGTGACAAGCTCAGGCCTGCTGATGGACTTAGAATGCCGAAGTCCTGAAAAATCCTGATATATAGCCTTTTTGAAGCACTTAAAACGCTTTTCCTGACACAATGGCTCTGCAACATTAACAGCTTGATATGGCCAATCAATTGAAAAAAGGAGGATTCTCACCTGTTTTCTGTACGCTGTAATTTTTATTTTTTTCCTCTTTTTTACGTGAATTTATGCATTTTCTTCTTTTCAATATGGCGCTATGTGATTGGGATATTATTAAGCCATTTGGTTGGTGCGAGGTCGTATGATCTGCAGGCCTGCTAATGAAGACGCTCGTAACAATTTTAGTTGGAGGCTGTTTATTCTCCGACTCCTGCAGTTCTGCGTCTCTGATAATCGGGAATATGGGAGGCTCGGCGCAAGTCTTTCCCCACCCCTCCACCCCCTCCCCCTCCACCAATTTTCTCCCTGGATTTATGCAGATCTCAGGACTGGCCCTGGCGGTCTCAAAAGCTGGAAATCTGGCTCAGGCCGGAAAATTAGCAGGCCTGCAAGCTATTGAAAGTGTTTACAAGCCACTGGGTAATCATAACCCACACATTTCGTGGACTGGATAAATGTAAATACATTTACTTGAGCTGTTTTCAAAATAAATATCTGTAAAATCTGCATATACTATTGATCAAATAAAGGGTGAGCTGTTTTCAAAATAAATATCTGTAGAAACTGCATATACTATTGATCAAATAATTGTTTAATTATTGTTAATCTGCGACATCTATAGCATTTAAATTGTTGTAACGCCTGAGGCCTAATCAATTTAACGGGTTACTGATATCAAGTCGGCCCAATTTTCATAACATTATTGTTTACTGATATAAGATCGATTTATTTCAAACAAGTGCACATGATCAATTTTTTAACTTCCGTGAATATATAAATTTCGAGTTTTATGAAAGAGCGCAATTTCAAGAAACCTCGAACACTTTCATTTTCAAAAATATGCGAATAAAAGAACCAACAAATTTAAAACCCTGTACAGCAGTCAAATAGTAAAAACATGACAAACCACTACCTGGCAAGTTTTTAAAAGGTACCGACATGGCCTGAAGGAATTTGATAAAAGGCCAATGGTTTCTGTGAGGAAGTGACTGCAACATTCTTACAGTAAAGAAGTTTGTATGAAGATTTAGAAAAAAGGAGTTTTAAAAGAGTATTCAAAATATTTCTATGTAAGAAATGTTTATGCTTGAGCATGACCAATAGTGATTTCATGGAAATAATTTAAATAAACTTAGTAGAGGTCTACTAGACAATGCTTCACACCAAATTTCAGAGTTCTGGACTGCTGGTTTTAGACAAGAAGATATTTAAACCATTGCAACCAGAGTTTTGCATGGAATGGAAATCTTTGAATAACCTTTTGACAAAAACATCCCTGCCATCAACTTTGACCTTGTGGTTTAGGAGATGTTTTTTTAAAGTAAAAAGTAAACCAAGATTAACAAACTCACTAAAGCTCTACCTAAGCACTTTATGCTAAAAACAGGTACTGTAAAAATTTTATTTATAGCCCGGGGTTTTATTAGAATCATGGATTGTTCGAAAGTTGGGGATAAGCGTTAATTGGAGACACATCTCCACAAGACAGACCGATTTTCTAAGTGGGGCTTTATAAATCCACTCGCCCCTCATAATTACAAGAAGAAATCGAATCCGGAGAAAGAGCAGATGTTGACTTATTGCAGACAATGCTAAAATCTGTTCATTTCCGTTATTACCGTACATGTAGAGTGTGGTATGAGTGAAAGTTTGCCAAGCACAGGAATAAAAAAATAAGCCTCGCGCATGATCTTTACTACTTTTTTACGGCAAAAGTAAGGGAAATAAAAGTAAAATAAAAGAGAAATAAGTAATAAATAATTGTAATGGTAAGCTCAATTTTGCTCAAATCGAGGAATGGGCTGAAAAATGGCCGTTTTTTGTCCAAAATATGGGAGGTGGGCGTCTTTTAGAGGATGGGCTATAAATACAATTTTTATAGTAATAACAAATCAGAGTGTGTGTGACTGCATCAATATTTTGAACTCTGAATACTGTTACAATCTGGCAAGTGCTACAGCCAACGCATGAATGTATCAGCTATTGCAACAACAAATAAAACAACAGATACACAAGGTTGACATTAAACTCTTATGCTTTTTTATACAATACATGTCTTCTAAACATGCCATTATACACTCCAGTAGGAAATGCTTC
Source organism: Cyclina sinensis (assembly GCA_012932295.1). NCBI lineage: Eukaryota > Metazoa > Mollusca > Bivalvia > Venerida > Veneridae > Cyclina > Cyclina sinensis. The sequence continues at coordinate 15,516,570 of JAAONU010000004.1, read as the reverse complement.
AGTAACTTAACACTACATAAGATACACTGCTTTACTCCACACAACTTCATCAATATCTGTTCTCTGCAAAAAGGCATATCAATTACAGTAATCTTACACACTTCCTTTGTTCATAGAGTACATTTCTTTCTATATTTTCTACACAAAGCCTGATCTGAAACATATGGAATGGATCTTGGAGAAATAAATGGAATTTCCAATAATGTATAACATGTAATTAATACAGTATAGTTCTGCTGTAGTCCATTAAAAAGTGGTCTAAATAGCAAATGGGTTTTAATAGTGATTAGTTCAAAATTCCTTTGAATTCATGATTTTTATGTGATTTTGGTAAAATCAATGCAACTTCACTGAATCAACTGATATTCTGAAAATATTTATTTCTTCGGGAGATCAGTGACAGACTTCCAAAAAGTTCAATCAAAGCGCTTAGAGAAAAGAATGACTGTCGATTTCAAAGAAGAAAAATGCCTATGCTGAGACTACAACTTTTCAAGAATCAAGTAAAGTTATAATAAATCAAGTGATTTTAATATAGAAGTTAGAGTAAAAAAAATGACTTAGTACCCATAACTCTGCCAAAAATAATCTGAGCAGAAACTCCTGATGATATGCAAAACAAGGCTTGGTGACAAACATTCCTGTGAAGTTTCAATGAAATCCTCCAAGGGGTTTTGGACATGAAGTGTCGACAAGACTTTAATACAGAAGTTAGAGTAAACAAAAAATGACTAAGTGCCCATAACTCTGCCAAAAATTAATCGAGCGGAATCTCCTGAAGGTATGCACAACTAGGCTTGGTGACAAACACTGTTTAATTTCAATGAAATCCCTAAAGCGCTTTTGGAGACGAGGTGAGGACAAGACTTTACCAGACAGATGGAGGGATGGACAGACAGACATGGTGATGACTATATGCCTCCCTTTGGGGGGCATAAAAAACAAATTGTGGAATAATGTTGATCTTCATATTAATGATCACCACTATGACACGATGTGCAGAACCCAACATCCAGGTTGCTACCCCCAAGGTCAAGGTTAAAATGTTCTCCATAACTTTTTGACTTTATGGAAGATTTTAAATAACTTGGCACAAATAATTACTATCATGAGACTATGTGCTTATAATATGCATGGCACACCATCAAGGTCATGGTTGGTTAAAGGTCAAGAAGTATACATTCATGTCTGCTGTGGAAGGGGATTTAGCTGTCCTTCAGACTGCCTTGTAACAATTATTGTATTCTTCACTTTTCAGGTCTGAAAAACTAGAAAACTATGACCTAAATTCAACTGCAATCTAGAATATGACAATTACACTGAGCTGGGATATAAACATAGTATTTGACATATAAGTCACATGTAATAAACTTATAATGGACTTATAAGTGACTTATCAGTAAGTTACAAACAGACTTATAAGTGACTTATAAGACTTATAGGTGACATACAATATACTTCTACAAATACATACAAGTGGCTTAAAAGTGGTTTATAGGTGAATTGACTAAGCTACTTATAACTACTTATAAAATCACTTATAAGTGACTTATAAAATATTTTGGTAAGGGAAGGGACATAATTTGACCAAACTTAGTCATAGACCTCTATTTGATGCTCCATGCAAAATATCTAAGTTCTAGGCCTTGTTGTTTCAGACAAGACGATTTTATAAGGTTTTCCTTATAGAAGCCTATGTAAATTCAACTGACCCCTTGGGCAGAGCCAATTTTGACCCGAGGGGTATAATTTGAAAAAAATCTGGTAGAGGTTCACTAGACAAGGCTACATACCAAATCTTACGGATCAGGGCCTTGTGGTTTCACACGAGAACATGTTCAAAGTTTTTCCTTTCTGTTGCCATAGCAACCAGAGTTCTTGATGGAATTAAATTCTTTGAACAACTTTGGTAGAGCTTCATGCAAGAATTATCCCAGGCATGTTTCATCAATGTTGGCTCAGCAGTTTAGGAGGGGAAGTTGTTAAAGTCAAATTGTTAATGACACAAGACGCACGACGCACGCCGCCAGAGGCCGGACAAACAACGATCCTAATTGTGGCTACTATAAAGGCCACAGTATGAAATTCATTATAATGGACTTATAAGTGACTTATCAGTAAGTTACAAACAGACTTATAAGTGACTAATAAGACTTATAGGTGACATACAATATACTTCTAAAAATACATACAAGTGGCTTAAAAGTGGTTTATAGGTGAATTGACTAAGCTACTTATAACTACTTATAAAATCACTTATAAGTGACTTATAAAATATTTTGGTAAGGGAAGGGACATAATTTGACCAAACTTAGTAGTAGACCTCTATTTGATGCTCCATGCAAAATATCTAAGTTCTAGGCCTTGTGGTTTCAGACAAGACGATTTTATAAGGTTTTCCTTATAGAAGCCTATGTAAATTCAATTGACCCCTTGGGCAGAGCCAATTTTGACCCGAGGGGTATAATTTGAAAAAATTTGGTAGAGGTCCACTAGACAATGCTACATACCAAATCTTACGGATCAGGGCCTTGTGGTTTCACACGAGAACATGTTCAAAGTTTTTCCTTTCTGTTGCCATAGCAACCAGAGTTCTTGATGAAATTAAATTCTTTGAACAACTTTGATAGAGCTTCATGCCAGAAATATCCCAGGCATGTTTCATCAATGTTGGCTCAGCCGTTTAGGAGGAGAAGTTGTTAAAGTCAAATTGTTAACGACGCAAGACGCATGCCGCCAGACGCCGGACAAAAACAACCATCCTAATAGCTCATCCTGATCTGTGCTCAGGTGAGCTAAAAAAAGGCCACAGTATGAAATTCATTCATTTGTTTGTTTGTTTGCTGGCTTCCTGAAATGGCTGATAGATTTTCAAAGATAGAATTATTGTAATCATTAAAGTTTTAAAAATGAAGAATATAATAATTATTAAAATTACATCTTGCAGGTAAACCTGATGTTGTTGATGATATGATCTTATATAGTTAAAAACTGCATAACATCATACTATTTACCAGGGCTCCATAATTTATCAAATCGCAATCAGTCCGAGACCCCTAAACCCACATCCCCAAAAAAGATGAAAATAAATTAGCCCCCCAAAAAATTTGCCTCCAAATTTGCAATCCCAAGCTGCCTCTTGATATAAGCTACTGATAAACAAAGTTAAGCCTCAATAGGCCAAGGCAAACTCAAGTTATTGAGCGGAAACTGAATTTCTATTTTTAGCAACAGTGACCTTGACCTTGATCACAGACACCTGGGTAGCAATCCCAAGCTGCCTCTTGATAAAAGCTACCAATACACCAAGTTTAGTGTCAATAGGCCTAAGCAAACTCAAGTTATTGAGTGGAAACTGAATTTCTATTTTTAGCAACAGTGACCTTGACCTTGATCATAGACACCTGGGTAGCAATTCAAAGCTGCCACTTGATATAGGCTACCAACATACCAAGTTTGGTGTCAATAAGCCAAAGCAAACTAAAGTTACTGAGGGGAAACTGAATTTCTATTTTTAACAACAGTGACCTTGACCTTAATCATAGACACATGGGTCGCAATCCAAAGCTGCCACTTGATATAAGCTACCAACATACCAAGTTTGGTGTCAATAAGCCTAAGCAAACTCAAGTTATTGAGCAGAAACCGAATTTCTATTTTAAGCAACAATGACCTTGGCCTTGACCACAGACACCTGGGTAGCAATCCAAAGCTGCCACTTGATATAAGCTACCCCATACACCAAGTTTAGTGTCAATAGGCCAAAGCAAACTCAAGTTACTGAGTGGAAACTGAATTTCTATTTTTAGCAACAGTGACCTTGACCTTGATCACAGACACCTGGGTAGCAATCTAAAGCTGCCACTTGATATAAGCTACCAACATACCAAGTTTGATGTCAATAGGCCAAAGCAAACTCAAGTTATTGAGCGGAAACTGAATTTCTATTTTAAGCAAAAATGACCTTGACCTTGACCACAGACACCTGGGTAGCAATCCAAAGCTGCCACTTGATATAAGCTACCAACATACCAAGTTTGGTGTCAATAGGCCAAAGCAAACTCAAGTTATTGAGCGGAAACTGAATTTCTATTTTCAGCAACAGTGACCTTGACCTTGAAAACAGACACCTGGGTAGCAATCCCAAGCTGCCTCTTGATATAAGCTACCTATACACCAAGTTTGGCATCAATAGGCCAAAGCAAACTCAAGTTTTTGAGTGGAAACCAAAAGTTGACGCCCGCCTGCCGACTTCAGCATTACAATAACCAATTTTGTTGAAAACTTGGTTAATTATACTTAAATTTGATTTTCTGGTTAAATATATGGATCAATTGTTTAAGGTGTTTTGGACATAAAAATTGATCCTGTAAAAACCGACAATTTTTTTTTTTTCAGAGCCTCGCTGTTTGCAATAGTCCAAGACTGTCTACTATAGTAAGGTACTCAGGTAAGTGCAAAATCTTCTAAAGTGCATCTAATTAACAAAGCAATGTTGAGCCATTATATATCTAAGCTCAAGGCCTATCACTTTCTTTAAAACTTTTTCCTATATAACTCTAAGTAAGATCAAGTAACCCCTGGGCTGGGGTCAATTTTGATCCAGGGGCCATGATTTGTATAAACTTGGTAAAGTTCCACAAGACAATGGAACAAAAACAAATTATCTAAACCCTAGGTCTAATGATTTCAGACAAGAAGATTTTTTAAGTTTTTCCTATATAAGTTTATGAAAAATCAAGTGACCCAAAGGTCCAAGGTTGGGGCCAATTTCTACCCCATAGGATGATTTATACAGCTTTGGTAGACGTCCACTAGTGGATGCTATTAACCAAATATGTAAGCTCTAGGCCTTGTGGTTTCAGACAAGAAGACTTTTTTTAAAACTTTTTTTCTATATAACTCTATATAAGATCAAGCTACTCCTGGGGTGGGGCCAATTTTGATCCAGGGGCCATGATTTGTATAAATTTGGCAGAGGTCCACTAGATAATACTACACACCTAACATCTTAAAGGGATATACAGGCAAAAGTTTATGCTGTCTTTCTCATTCGTTCTATCAATGTACTATAAATGTGATCGAAATAAATACAATGATCTGTCCCAGTTACAAAGATTTCCTCTTTTTAAATGAAAAACCGGGTGGTTTCCCGACTTGACCCACGTGGGTCTAGATAGAAAATTCAGATTTCGCACTAAATTTTGCAGTGAATGACTGGATGGTTGAAGTACCTGTCACGTGATCTACGGCAAAAACAACCCATGAGAAACGATGATTGGTTGTTTTCGTCACGTGACCTATTTGAAAATAATTCAGTGATTTCGTTCACGTTTTACTTTTTGTTAAACAACGTTCAAATATTTACGTTCAAGCCCGCATTTCACTACAAACATACTGGGAATTTAAAGTTCTTCATATTGAAGGTGATTTGAGCAAATAATATCAGTTTTAATTTTTTGGGCACTCATTTGCCTGTGTATCCCTTTAACTCTAGGCCTTATGGTTTCTGACAAGAAGATTTTTTAAGTTTTTCCAATGTATGTCTATGTTAAATCAAGTCACCCCTTTGGTGGGGCCAATTCTGACCCCAGAGCCATGATTTATATAACTTTGGTAGAGGTCCACTAGATGATGCTATCAACTAAATATGAGAGCTCTAGGCCTTGTGGTTTCAAACAAGAAGATTTCTAAATTTTTCCTTTCAGATGCTTTGGCAACTAAAGTTCTGCATGGAATTCCATTTTCTATATAACTTTAACCATACAAAGATTAATTATTTCTGTAAAAAGTCAATTGTTCATGATGGACAGATGACAGATGACAAACGATGGACAAATTAGCATACTAATTAAAAGCTTAGATATAATATTTGACCTTCAGTCTGGTAAGCTAAAGAAAGTATGGTAAAACATGTAAATGTCATGATGTAAATTTTTAGGTAAGTATAAATTAACTTAATTTGCAACAGGAAAACATCTGTTTCTCCTGAGAATGATCAATAATACTCCACTTTGTGTGTGTGTATGCAAAATGTCAACAGTGCAAATGCTGAGAATGTGTTTACAGAAACTTTCTCAAACTTATAAAATGTTTACGAGAGTATGCACTTCAAAGGGATTTTTCTGTAAATGACTGAAGTTAGTTCTAATGTAAGATAGTTTAATTGTTTTTAAATACACAGATTTTACATATTTATGATCCATTTCATGAGTTGAGATATTGGCAACACAAAAATAACACCGTATTTTCCAAGATCCCTCAGTAAGCATCTCAAACATCTACTTAAAACAGTATTGCCCATGTAGTTGTTTTCACAGAGATAACATGGATCAGTTGTGGCCAAAATTTGTCATAATTCAGACAAGTTTTGTACATTGGCATGTATATGTAACTATCGGCCATAGCCCATCAAACAAAGGGCCATAAATGTCATTTCATATTAAATTGTATGAATTTTTTGCCCTTCTTACCTATTTTCTTGAAAAGGCCATGCCTCATTAGATGCAATTTAATCCAAACTTTTCTTACAAGCACTAATGTTTTACAGAGTTTCAAGTGTAGAATATTAATCCTTTGTTTTCCATGTTGCACTTTTAATGCTACTCCTCAAAATAATACACTCACAGTAACATGCAGCATTTACCTATCCCAACATCATAAACTTGTGTTTACAGAATTACACTTGTATGTATGCATCCTAGAGAGATGTGAGAGTTAGATGAGAAAATATGCAGACAGATACAGTACACACTATAAATTGTAACATGACCCCACTCAGCTAAAATTAGAATTTAACTCTCTTAACAGTAATCAAGATCTGTACACAAGTGGCCTGTGTTGGGATGCATAACAACACTGTCATGTATATAATTGATTCAATATAATTGATTCAATATAATTAAAGGGATATACAGGCAAAAGTTTTATGCTGTCTTTCTCATTCCTTCTATGAATATTCTATAAATGTGATCGAAGTAAATACAATGATCTGTCCCAGTAACAAAGATTTCCTCTTTTTAAACAAGAAACCGGGTGGTTTCCTAACTTGACCCACGTGGGTCTAGATAGAAAATTTAGATTTCGCGCTAAATTTCGCAGTGAATGATTGGACGGTTGAAGTACCTGTCACGTGATCTACGGCAAAAACAACCCAACATAAACGCAGATTGGTTGTTTTTGCCACATGACCTATTTGAATATAACTCGGTGATTTCGTTCACTTTTTACTTTTTGTTAAAGAACGTTTAAATGTTTACGTTCAAGCCCGCATTTCACTACAAACATACTGGGAATTAAAGTTCTTCATATTGAACGTGATTTGAGCAAATAATATCATTTTTAATTTTTTGGGCACTCATTTGCCTGTGTATCCCTTTAAAACACACAGCTGTTTCCTACAGCATGAGTTGTTTAGCATTATGCTGTAAAATAAATCAATGACACAACAGGGAGCTGGCTGAAACACTGATAGAGGAGTTGCTATCAATAACAGTCATTTTAAATGTCATGTCCACTGCATTACCTTCACATTTAAGGATTCATTTACATTGCAAGTGAATTGGTTGAATTGATATCCCCCACCGAATGATACAAATCACTGGAATGAAGCTGCTCAGATTGGTATCTTTATCAATAATGAATAAAAATTGAGTTGTGCCAATTATAGCTCCTATATAGTAAATGACATTGTTTTGAAAGAAATGATGTCAAAACATTCTTAACAAGAGGGCCATGGTAGCCCTGGATCACACACCTGAATACTTTGGCTTTGGATCTGCTGTTGGGAAAACATCAGAAGCTTTTTAAAGATTCTCCCTATATAAATCTATATGAATTCAAGTGACCCTCAGGGTAAAGCCAATTTTGGCAGAGGACCTCTAGCTGATGCTCTATACGAAATATCTAAGTTCTAGGCCTTGTGGTTTCTGACAAGAAGTCTTGTTAAGTCTTCTCTTTATGATCCTATGTAAAATCAAGTGTCCCTGGTGCTGGGCCATTAATGACCATAGGGGCTTAATTTGAACAATCTTAGTAGAGGACCTTTGGCTGATGTTCCATGCAAAAAATCTTAGCTCTTGGCTTTGTGGTTTCAGACAAGAAGATTTTTGAAGGTTTTCCCTATATCAAACAACATGTATATAAAACCAAGTGACCCCTGGAGTGGAGCTAATTTTGACCCTAGGGGCATAATTTGAACAAACTTTGTAAAGGACCTCTAGCTGATGCTGCATGCAAAATATCTAAGTTCTAGGCCCTGTGGTTTCAGACAAGATTATTTTTTCATAAATTTTTCCCTGCTGAAGCCTATGTAAAATCAAGTGACCCTGGGGCAAGGCTATTAATGACCCAAGGGACATTATTTGAACGATCTTAGTAGAGGACCTCCAGATGATGCTCCATGCAAAAGGTCTAAAATTTATGGTTTCTCACAAGAAGATTTTTAAAGATTAAATATTTTGCGAAATAGGAACCCCGGGATGGGGTCCATTTTGACCCAAGGAAAATAACTGATAGACGATATCTAGCTGATGCTCTATGCAAAATGTCTAAGTTCTAGGCCTTGTTGATTTCAGACAAGAAGATTTTTTAAGTCTTCCCTATTAAGCTTATGGAAAATCAAGAGACCCTAGGGCAGGGCCACTGATTACCCAAGGGGCATAAATTGAACAATCTTGGCAGAGGACCTTTAGCTGTTGCTCCATGTAAAAATTCTTAGCCCTTGGCTTTGTGATTTCAGACAAGAAGATTTTTTTAAGGTTTTCCCTGTGTAAGCCTATGTAATACCAAGGGCAGGGCCAAATTTGACACCAGAGGTATAATTTGAACAAACTTGGTAGAGGTCCAATAGACAATGCTACATACCAAATCTTAAGACTCAGGGCCTTGTGGTTTCAGACAAGATGTTCAAAGTTTTTCCTTTCTGTTGCCATAGTAACCAAAGTTCTTGATGGAATTCAATTCTTTGAATAACTTTGGTAGAGCTTAATGCAAGAAATATCCAAAGCATGTTTTGTTGAAGTTGGCTTAATTGTTTAGGAGGAAAAGTCATTCAAGTCAAATTGTTGACGATGCACAATACATGCTGACGGACACTTAGTTTTTTTAAAAACATAATTATATAGGAAAAACTTAAAGAATCTTTTTCTCTTAAACCTCAGGATTTTGAGTCTAAATATTGTGTGTGTCACATAACCTATTAGACCTGTACCATAACAGTAAATGCATGGCAAACAACATTTCAAGACACATTGACAACAGGTATTATATAGCCTCCAGATGCTTACTAATTGAATGTAGGAAGAAAAAGGCAGTATTATATAATAACCTAGTCTGCTAAACCAACACTCTTACCACTGACCCAGACAATGGAGTTCCCAAATGGAATCACATAATGTCAGAGGTTCTATCTATAGATTTCAGATTGTTTCACTATATCTACATGTTGGCACCTGGTTGTTTCTTTACCAAGTAGAAAGTCGATTTACTACCCAATCGTTTGTGCTTCCTGAATTTCTTTAGATAACTGATACTTTGCCATAATATAAATACATTTGATGTTACTTGATACAAATTCAGTTTATTTTTCAATGAATGCAACTTTACATTTTTTTAATCAGTGCAAATGATTATTCAATGCAAATTAATACTTTTTTTTTAAATTAAATAGTTTTAATCATAGCATTAATGTATATGTCAGTGAGGACATGATGGATATTAAATGCCATCAAAATCCCCTCATGCATAATTGATTTATGGCTATGATACTTTTAAAAATCACTTTTTTAGACAAAAAACTGCCATTGTTTCACTGCTTTTTAGCTCACCTGAGTGCTCATGGATGAGCCTGATCATTGATTGACAGCTAGGTGTCTCCTGGAGCAGTACCATTAGTGACTCCAGGGGTATAATTTGAACAATCTTGGAAGAGGACCTCTAGATGATGCACCCTGCAAATATCTCAGCTCTAGGCCTTGTGGTTTCAGACAAGAAAATTTTCAAATTTTTTCCTATATAATTCTATGCAAAATGTGACCCCTGGGGCAGGGCTAATTTTGTCAAGATGGACATTATTTGAACAATATTGGTAGAGGTCCACTAGGGGATGCCTTACACCAAATTTCAGAGCTCTGCGCCAAGTGTTTTCAGACAAGATGATTTTTTCAGTTTTTCCATTTGCCTGCCATAGTAACTACAGTTCTGCATGGAATATAATTCTTTGAACAACTTTTGTAGAGCTTAAAGCAAGGAACATCCCGGCAGTTTTTGAGGTTATTTAAAGCAAAAGTTGATGGTACACGATGCCTGATGTATTACAGCCCAGTCACAAGAGCTCACCATGAGCACACTGTGCTCATGTTCGCTAAAAATAGCCTTGATATTTTGGATAGTGCTGACTTGTGTTTAATAAGTTAAATGCTGAGTGGTAAGACTTTTCTTAAATACCTGTACATAAGACTAATATTGTGTTTTAGAACAAGTTATTGTCATAACAGGCCGCTGAAGTTCTATCCTTCATGTTTATCATTTGACAAGGTTGATGTCACCCTAATGAATTGACCAGGCTATCATTAACACTATCTATATTGCCAGCAGTACATGTTAAAACTGAACTTATCTTTTCAAGAAGAAAATGTCCTCTTCTCACATAATCTTCATTTACACACTGATTAAACCTTGGCATTTCAACATGATTATTTTTTAAAACCAACCTTGTCTAACATTACGATGAATTACCTGTAAGAGATTCTCCCTCCTTTTAGGGTCCAGTGATGCCCCTTTCTCTGATGATGAGGATACCAACAAGTACCTCTGAAAGACAGAAATACTGAATCAATTCTTTAACATGTGATTATATTGTGATAAAACTAATTATAAAGTCTGCAACATCTCATTCTGAAACCTCACAGGTGTAATTGTTTTACACACATATATAGGCTTATGCTTCAGTTTTTTTTTCATTCAAAACAATTGAATCTTGATCATTTTTTCCATAGAGCTAAAAACAACAGATGTCATACTGTACTATTTTCGAAATGGCAGCATCCATGTCGGGGGCTTCTTAAAAATTGTCAACATGCATTGTTTAAAGCATTAGAAACTGCAAATTGTCTAGAAAGAAAATTGGTTCTGAAGTAATTATTATAATTGTGTTTTTTCTAATTCTTCCAAAATATTTTTCAATTACATTACAAATTAACTGACTTTTTCATTAACACAGAAATATGTTATTTGGGACTTTGTAATGTTTCTAAGCTGGATTTTGCTCTGTTTGCTATCTTAATAATGAGTTTCATCAGCTTTTTACCAAGTGGTTAATTTGGAGATGTTGTTAAAATTTTAAAACTCTGGGCCTTGTAGTTTCATAGGTATCCAGACAAAACCCCCACTGGACATAACGCTCCCCCAGCTCATTTTTGTATAGGTGGACGAAACCCCTCTCATGCATTCTACAAGGTGGACAAAACCCCCTCTTCCATTTTACAAACACCCCTTCCTAAGTCCAAATATTGTCAGAAAAACATAAGATTTTTTCAACATTTTATTAAAAATTATTTGATAAATAACCTAAATATATATTACAAAAAGCAAAGTTTTAATAGTTTTCTGCAATTATAGAAATCAGTACAAGCGATTTCCCATATTTTCCAAAAATTAAAATTAAATTAAAGGAAAAGAAACTCCAACAGGTCAATTTTACAGGTATTCCTAATTGTTTTTCATACCTCTGTAATTAAAAAAAAAAAAAAAATCTCTGTAACTAAAACAAGAGCGATCAGTGATCACATGTGTCACCTGATGATAGTTAATTAAGCAGTTGTATTAAGGGGTGGTTGGACAGTTTGCTGGCCTAAATGCCTTTTTCATTCAAGGGCCATAACTTAGCCAAAAATCATTTAACTGAAAAACCCTTATATATCCGCAAATATTTGAGGTACCAATCAATCCTGTAACATTTCATTCAAATTGCTTTAGTAGTATAACAGAAGTAGTCCAGACAAACTTTAGCAAGAAGGCCATGATGGCCCTAGATCGCGCACCTGAATACTTTGCTTTTGGGTCTGCTATTGAGCTAACATCAAAAGCTTTTTAAAGAATCTATATCAATACAAGTGACCCCCAGGGCAGGGCCAAATTTCACTCAAGGGGCATAATTTGAACAAACTTGGTAGATGACCTCTAACTGATGCACAATTTAAAATATCTAAGTTCTAGGCTCTGTGGTTTCAGACAAGTGGTTTTGTAAAGTTTTGCCTTTATAAGCCTAGGTAACATCAACTGACCCCCAGGGCAGGGTCAAATTTGACCCTATGGGCATAATTTTAACAAATTTGGTAGTGGTCCATTAAACAAAACTACATACCAAATTTTACGGCTCAAGGCCTTATGGTTTCAGACAAGTAGATTTTCAAGGTTTTCCCTATATAAGCCTGTGTAGAACCACTGACCGCCGGGGCAGGGTCAAATTTGACCCCAGGGGTACAATTTGAATAAACTTGGTAGAGATCCACTTAGCAATGCTACTTTCCAAATCTTAAGGCTCCGGCCCTTGTCGTATCAGAGAAAAAGATTTTCAAAGTTTTCCCTATATAAGCCTATGTAAAATCAATTGATCCCAGGAGTACAATTTGAATCAACTTGGTAGAGATCCACTTAACAATGCTACATTCCAAATCTTAAGGCTCCGGCCCTTGTCGTTTCAGAGAAAAAGATTTTCAAAGTTTTCCCTATAAAGGCCTATGTAAAATCAATTGACCCCCGGGGTGGGGCCAAATTTGACCCCAGGGGCATAATTTGGAAAAACTTGGTAGAGGTCCACTAGACAATGCTACATATTAAATCTTAAGGTTCAGGGCCTTGTGGTTTCAGACAAGAAGATTTCTGAAGTTTTTCCTATATAAGCCTATGTAAAACCAATGACCCCCAGGGCAGGGCCAAATTTGACCCCAGGGGCATAATTTGAACAAACTTGGTAGAGGTCAACTAGACAATGCTGCATACCAAATCTTAAGGCTCAAGGCCTTGTGGTTTCAGACAAGAAGATTTTCAAAGTTTTCCCTTTAAGTTGCCATAACAACCAGAGTTCTTGATGAAATTGAATTCTTTGAACAACTTTGGTAGAGCTTCATGCAAGGAATAACCCAGGCATGTTTTGTCAATGTTGGCTTAGAGGTTTAGGAGGAGAAGTCGTTCAAGTCAAACTGTTGACGAAGCAAGATGCACGACGGATGTCGGACATTCAACGATCCTTAAAGTTCACTCTGAGCAGTGCTCAGGTGAGCCAAAAATCATTGGACTGGAAAATGCCGACAATATGCACAACTAGACTTGGTATTTATCATTCCTGTAAAGTTTGGATGAAATCGCACCAGTAGTTTCTGAGGAGTAGTCCGGACAAGTTTTGTGATGGACGGACACAGAGAAGTGATCCCTATATGTCGTGGCTACTTCGTAGCAGGCGACACAAAAAAGGCAGTATCAGGAAAATTTCTGTAAAGTTTAAAAAAAATTGCTTAGCAGTTTGAAAGGAAATGTCATTTGAAGCCAAATATTTATGAAAATCTATTTTTAGCTTTGGCAGCCATTTTGCTCAATCAGCAGAACCTTTTCAGCAATTTAAACAAGAGCCATTTTACACATGATAAATCCCCCCACTGGGAAGAAGTTACCTGAAGGTTATACTTCAAAAATCAAATATAATAATGCACGTATGCTGTTAGAAGAAAATCCCTCAAAAATAGGCAAGGTAGAGTCATTATTCTTGCACACTGCACTTCCTACAAATGTGCTATGTAAGTGTATTAAGTTTGAAGTTAATCCCTTAAGTACTTTTGGAGTTATGCTCTGGACAAAACTTTTTAAGTAATTCTGATAAAGGGGAATAACTCTGAAAGTAGGCAAGGTTGAGTTATTGTTCTTGCACAATGCACTGCCTCCCAATGTGCTTTGTCAGTGTACTAAGTTTGATGTAAATCTCTCAAGTACTTTTGGAGTTATGCTTCGGACAAAGTTTTTCAAGTAAATCTGTTTAAGAGTAATAACTCTAAAAGTAGGCAAGATGGAGCTATTGTTCTTACACACTGCACTTCCTCCAAATGTGCTCTGTCAGTTTGAAGACAAGGGCGATCAGTGATCACATGTGTCGCCTGATGATAGCCAATTAAACAGTAGTAATGAGAGGTGATTAGACAGTTTGTAGGCTAAAACGCATTTTTTTATTCAAGGGCCATAACTCAGCCAAAAATCATTCAACCGTAAAACCTGTTAGATATGCGCAAGTACTTGAGGTACTGATCAATCCTGTAAAATTTCATTCAAATTGCATTAGTAGTATAAGAGAAGTAGTCCGGACAAACTTTAAAAATAACTAGAACTGTGTCCATAGGACACGGATGCCCCCACTATGCATAAGTGCTCATAAACAAGAGCATGTATATCCTGTATGTAAGATTTTTTCTGTACATATATGTACATGTTAAATTAAATTACAAATGTAAAATTTATATGTTCAATCATTTATATGGTATATAGTGAAAAAATCATCAAAGGGCCATAATTCTGTTAAATATGGTCGCAGCAAAAATTCCTTCCTTTACTACCATCTACACATTAAAGCTGTTCATCCCTGGAAGTTTAAGCAAAATCTGCCATCCGGTTTAAGAGGAGTTGTGTTCACAAAATTTCTATATGGTATATAGTGAAAAAATCAACAAAGGGCCATAATTCTGTTAAATTTGGTCGCAGCAAAAATTCCTTCCTTTACTTCCATCTACACATTAAGGTTGTTCATCCCTGGAAGTTTAAGCAAAATCTGCCATCCGGTTTAAGAGGAGTTGCGTTCACAAAATTTCTATATGGTATATAGTGAAAAAATCAACAAAGGGCCATAATTCTGTTAAATTTGGTCGCAGCAAAAATTCCTTCCTTTACTACCATCTACACATTAAAGCTATTCATCCCTGGAAGTTTAAGCAAAATCTGCCATCCGGTTTAAGAGGAGTTGCGTTCACAAAATTTCACATAGTATATAGTGAAAAAATCAACAAAGGGCCATAATTCTGTTAAATTTGGTCGCAGCAAAAATTCCTTCCTTTACTACCATCTACACATTAAGGTTGTTCATCCCTGGAAGTTTAAGCAAAATCTGTCATCCGGTTTAAGAGGAGTTGCGTTCACAAGAGTATATAGTGAAAAAATCAACAAAGGGCCATAATTCTCTTAAATTTGGTCGCAGCAAAAATTTCTTCCTTTACTACCATCTACACATTAAGGTAGTTCATCCCTGGAAGTTTAAGCAAAATCTGCCATCCAGTTTAAGAGGAGTTGCGTTCACAAGATTTCGGGACGTACGGACAGACGGACGGACGGACAAGTGCAACGCTATATGCTCCCCACTTTGTGGGGGCATAAAAATCATAAAAGGGCCATAACTCTCACAAAAATCATTGGACTTGAAAATGCCGTCGATATGCACAACTAGACTTGGTACTGATCATTCCTGTAAAGTTTGGATATAATCGCACCAGTAGTTTCTGAGGAGTAGTCTGGACAAGTTTTGTGACAGACGGACAGACGGACGGACGGACAGACAGACGACGGAGAAGTGATCCCTATATGTCGCGGCTACTTGTAGCTGGCGACACAAAAATCGCTCATATACTTTTGGAGTTATGCTTCAGACAAAATTTTTCAAGTAAATCTGATAAAGGGGAATTACTTTAAAGCAGGCGAAACAGACTTTTTGTTCTTACATACTGCACTTCTTCCCAATGTGCTCTGTCAGTGTTTGAAGTTTGAAGAAAATCGCTCAAGTATTTTTGGAGTTATTATCTGGACAAAACTGGGATGCACGCACACAAGGATGGAGACCATTTCTAATATCCCCTCCGCCTAATAAAGGGCTTTGTAAGGAACATTTCCATGAAATTTCATGGAATATCACACTACTGTTTAGGAAGAGATGCTGTTTGAATTATTTTCTATTTTTAGCTTTTGCAGCCCTTATGTGCAATAAGGCAGAACCATTGGAGCAATTTTAGAAGAGGGCAAGGATCATTTCTACCAAGTTTGGTTTAAAATGTATAAGTAGTTTTGGAGGAGATGTAATTTGAAGCCAAATATTGACAAAAAAACCTATATTTAGCTCTGGCGGCCATTTTCTTCACTGGAGCAGAACCATTTTAGCAATTTTAACAAGAGCACCGCTGGGCGGAGCATTATATGCCTGAAGGGTGTTTTTTCTAAGTACTATGCATTTCTGATATAAGGGAGGAAATCTTAGGCTTTAAAATTAAATGATTTGCTTAAAATTTTGAATTTTTTTACCTTTGACCTACTGACCCCAAAATCAATAGGGGTCATTCACTCAATGTGTGCAACCATTATACAAATTTTGAAGTCTCTATGAAAAATGGTTGTTGAGTTATAGAGTGTAAATGATTCTAAACATTTAGGTTACCATGACCTTGACCTTTGAGACACTGACCCCTAAATGTATAGGGGTCATCCACTCAATGTGTGCAACCATTACATTTATTTTGAAGTCTCTAAGACAAATAGTTGTCAAGTAACAGAGTGTAAATGATTCTAAACATTTAGGTCTCTATGACCTTGATCTTTGACACACTGACCCCAAAATGTATAGGAGTCATCCACTCAATGTGTGCATTCATGGAGTAAAGTTTGAAGTCTCTATAACAAATGATTGTCAGGTTAAATGGCAGAAATGGTTTTCAATGTTAAGGTCTATGTGACCTTGACCTTTGAGCTACTGACCCCAAAATAAATAGGGGTCATTCACTCAATGTGTGCAACCATTATATGAATTTTGAAGTCTCTAAGACAAATAGTTGTCAAGTAACAGAGTGTAAATGATTCTAAACATTTAGGTCACTATGACCTTGACCTCTGACACACTGACCCCAAAATAAATAGGAGTCATCCACTCAATGTGTGCAATAATGAGGTAGAGTTTGAAGTCTCTACAACAAAGACTGCCATGTGCTATGTGACCTTGACCTTTTACCTACTGACCCCAAAATCAATAGGGGTCATTCAATCAATGTGTGCAACCATTGTATGAATTTTGAAATCTATACGACAAATGGTTGTAGAGTTACAGAGTAAATCTATACGACAAATGGTTGTAGAGTTACAGAGTGTAAATGATTCTAAACATTTAGGTCACTGTGACCTTGACCTTTGACACACTGACCCCAAAATGTATACGGGATCATCCACTCAATGTGTGCATTCAAGATATAAAGTTTGAAGTCTCTATAACAAATGATTGTCAACTTACATGGTGGAAATGGTTTTCAATGTTAAGGTCTATGTGACCTTGACCTTTGAGCTACTGACTCCAAAATCAGGGGTGATTCATTCAATATGGGCAATAAACATATCAAGGTAAAAGACTGTAGGCCAAAGAGTACTCAAATTATTCTCCAGAAACCAAATTGCTAACAGACGGACGGAAAGATGGATGCCCTGGACCATAACATAATATGCCTCCTTCGGGTATATAATAAAAGGCTATATAAGGAACATTTCCATGAAATTGGGGGAAAATCACCTTACCATTTAGAAGGAGATGTTGTCAGAATTTTTTTCTATTTTTAGCTTTTGCAGTCCTTATGTAAAATGAAGAGGAATGGTTTGAGCGATTTTAGAAGACGGCAATTTAAGGAACATTTTGATCAAATTTGGTTTAAAATGCCCAAGTGGTTTTGGAGGAGATGTCATTTGAAGCCAAATGTTGACAAAAATCTATTTTTAGCTCTGGCAGCCAATTTGTTCAATGGAGCAGAACCATTTTGGCAATTTCAATAGAGGGCTATGTATGGAACATTTCCATGAAATTTGGTGGAAAATCACCTAGCCATTTAGGAGGAGATGTTATTTGATTTTTTTCTCGATTTTATCTTTTGCAGCCCTTATGTGCAGTGGAGCAGAACAGTTTGAGCAATTTTAGGAACATTTTTGTCAAATTTGGTTTAAAATGTATAGAACATCCCTGGCAAGTCTGATCAAATTTAGTTTAGGGGAAAATGTCATTTAAAAGGAAATGTTGATACGTCATGACACCAGATGGACATCACAAAAGCTCACTCTGAGCATGCTCACTCTAGCTACATAAAAATAAACCTCCTTTCGCTAATGAAACTACACAAAGTCTGGTTAATGCAAGTCATTGGTCCTAGAGAACCAGCCTGAAAACAGAACTGGTCTATACTAATATGAACAGGCTAAAATTATGTGAAAATTAATGTTACTGAAGCATCGAGAAATTATGCATATCTTTTCTTACTAAAACTTGTATACAAAGTTTTGTTCAATTCAAACCTTTTGTCTAGCAAAAAAACCCAAATCAATCGAGAGATTGAAGGTCTGGGAACTATAATTACACACCTCACTTCAGGGTGCATTTAGTGATTTTACTTCTAAAATCAATCATTTCTACATACCTCTGGACACTTAAAAAGATCATTTTTTTGAGGTCTAGTTTCAAACAGGATTTGATTTTTTGTGTCCCTTGTCCACATGACCATGTTCTCCACCAGTGAGTCGTGGTCTTCTAAAACACGCTCTGTAACACATAAATTTAAATCTTTAGCATACAAAATTCAAAACTTTAACAACATGCTTTAAATACAAGTTAAACAAGGCCAAATTTGACAAATTTATATCCCGTCCAAATATAGAGAATAATAGGTAAGTGTCTTAATATGAGAAAGTTTATCTGGCAAGGCGTAGGAATTTATCGGGTGAGCCTTAGGCTCACCCGATAAATACTGCAGCCGAGCCGGATAAACTTTCTCATTTAAGACACTAACCTATTATTCTATTTATCCTGTCACATCTGGCATTTGTCAATAAATTACTAGAATATTGAAAACCTATCTTTAAAGTGTTTCAAATGTCAAGGTTATCCATCAGGTGAACATATACACAAAAATAGTTCCAAAATTTCGATATATTTTTTCCTTAAATGATCGTGCTATATTATAAGATCTAGATATTGAAATATTTAATTTTTATTCAAGTAGTCTCTGTTTGTAATAACAACCATTTAATCACTTCCTTCTGATTATTTATAATATTGTTTATAAACACAAAACTAGTCCATGACGTCACCGGTGATGACGTAGCATGTGCCGTATAAAGCAAAATTTATACGACCCCCCTTTATCGGGTCGGATATGAAATAATTGACAGGATAAAATAAATTATAGTGATATATTTTAACACAAAAGCACTGTTGAACGGCAACAACACTCTGTCTTATTTATCAGAAACAAGCTTGCATGTACCTACCCATCCAAAACACAAGAGGGCCATGATGGCCCTGGATCGCTCACCTGAGTACTTTGGCTGTGGGTTTGCTGTTCAGCAAACATAAGAAGCAGTATTTCATTTTCTAATTGAAGATATGTAGGTGCCTACAATCTAAATATCTAAAATATCAGTTAATAAATAAAGGCTCTATGACAGAAAGCAGAAATATCTTTTGATAGATATAGTGACCTTAACCTTGACCCAGTGACCTCAAGATATTGGTCTATAAATGAAAGCTTTATGAGATAAAGTAGATAAATCTATTATCAGCCTCAGTGACCTAACTAGACCTAACTAGAACTATCACTAAAGGTGATTAATACCCCCACATGGGTGCTTGATACTGGAACTGGAAAGCCTAGAATCAATGGCATAAAGTGACATAAGAAACATGGAAATATGTATATATTTTATATTTAATAATATTGTATATAGAGAAAACAATTACCGGTTGACCATTGAACTGTATATTTTCTAAAAGAAGCTTAAGTTTTAGCAAACAGTGACCTTGACCCAACTGGCAAAATTTTCAATCCCAAGCGTCGTCTTCATAGAAGCTACCTTTACAGCATATTTCATCAAAATGTCTCATTCCTCACTCAAGTTATTGAGCAGTAACCATCTATTTTTTATTTTTAGTTACAGTGATCTTGACCTTGGCCCCACCAGCCCCAAAATCAAACTTGACCTGTATCCTGTGATGTTACACCTGTGTACCGAAAATTGTTCAATCTGTCAAGATTTCATGAGTTATCATCCGGAAACAATTTTTCAACCATTTTATTATTTTTAGAAGCAGTGACCTTGACCCAACCAGCCCAAATATCGAAGTTCACCTGTATGTTATGATGTTACACCTGTGTACCAAAAATTGTTTAAATCTGTCAAGCTAATCATGAGTTATTGTCCAGAAACCGTTTTTCTATTTTTAATAACAGTGACCTTGACCTTGGCTCCACAAGCCCCAATATCGAACTTGACCTGTATCTTGTGATGTTACAACTGTGCACCAAAAATTGTTTAAATCTGTCTAGCCTTTCATGAGTTATTGTCTTATCGTCTGGAAACCATGACGGACCGAGCGACAAATCGACCGACAAGCTCACTCCTATATACCCCCTCAAACTTTGTTTGTGGGGGTATAATAATTTGAACAAGAGATGTTTCTAAAACATATATGCCCTCCTTGTGCCTTATCCCTAGATGCAGCCATTAAGTTTTGAGGAGCTGGGACCAAGCATTTTTTAATTATTGATTGGAAACCATTTTGCTATTCAAGGACACAGTGACCATGGCCTTGACCTGGTGACCTAAAAAACTAAAGGACTCATCTACAAGTCATGAACAACTGATATACAAAGTTTGAGGATCATAGGCCCAAGCATTTTATACTTATTCATCTGAAACCATTTTGCTTTTCAAGGTCACTGTGACCCTTGACCTTTGACCCAATGACCTGAAAAATGATAGTTTATCTACAGATCATGACAAACTTACATACTAAGTTTGACAAACCAGGGCCCAAGGATTCCCTAAATATTCAGCAGAAACTGTTTTGCTTTTCAAGGTTACTGTTTCCTTGACCTTTGACCTAATAACCCTTGAAACTACAGAGGTCATCTAATTATCATAACCAAACTACCTATGAAGTTTTGAGGAGCAGGGCCCAAGCCATCTACAGTATTTGATCGGACACTATTTTGCTACACAAGGTCACTGTGACCTTGACCACTGACCAGAAAAGCTACAGGGGTCATCTACTGGTCATGGCCAACCTATATAACATGTGTAAGGAACCTGGGCCCAAGCAGTTTATAGTTACAAAATTGGGAATCATTTTGCTTTTCAAGGTCACTGAGACGTTGGCCTTTGACCTGGTGAACTGAAAACCTATCAGAGTCATTTACTTGACATGACAAACCTACATGCTAA
The DNA here is from genome assembly GCA_012932295.1 of Cyclina sinensis. Taxonomy (NCBI): domain Eukaryota; kingdom Metazoa; phylum Mollusca; class Bivalvia; order Venerida; family Veneridae; genus Cyclina; species Cyclina sinensis. The sequence goes on along the minus strand of JAAONU010000004.1, from coordinate 15,495,300 downwards.
GTTTCAACAACCTGGGACCAAGCATTCTATAATTATTGATCAGAAACCATTTTGCTATTCAAATTAACTGTGACATTAACCTTTGCCCTGGTATACTGAACAAGAGGGCCATGATGGCCCTGTATCGCTCACCTGAGTATGACTGCTTTTAACAAAGTTGCTATGGACCTGGTTAATTGACCCCAGATGACCGATATTCGAACTTGACCTTGAAATTATTGAAACAATCTCTTTGACAAATTTCAAGGTTATTAGTACTGAAAATGTTACCTCTAGAGTGTTAACAAGGTTTTTCCATATTTAGGCTCCGTGACCTAGTTTTTGACCCCAGATAAACCATATCCAAACTTGAGCTACAAATCATCAAAACAACCCTTCTGACAAATTTCCAGGACATTTGGAGTGAAAATGTAGCCTCTAGAGTGTTTATAAAGTTTTTCGATATTTGCGCTCTGTGACCTAGTTTTCCACTCCAGATGACCCATATTCAAACTTGAGCTAGAAACCATAGAATTAAGCTTTCTGACAAATTTCCAGGTTATTTGGAATAAAAATGTTACCTCTAGAGTATTAACAAGGTTTTTCCATATTTGGGCTCTGTGACCTAGTTTTTAACCCAAGATGACCCATACTCCAACTTGAGGTAGAAATCATTAAAAAAACCTGTCTTACAAATTTCCAGGATATTTAGACTGAAAATGTAACCTCTGGAGTGTTAAAAAGGTTTTTTAATATTTGGGCCATGTGACCTAGTTTTTGATCCCAGATGACCCATATCCAAATATGAGCTAGAAACCATTGAAACAACCTTTCTGACAAATTTCAAGGACATTTCAACTAAAAATGTAACCTCTAGAGCATTAACAAGGTTTTTCTACTTTCGGGCTCTGTGACCTAGTTTTTGACCCCAGATGACCCATATTCGAACTTGATCTAGAAATCCTCAAGGCAACCTTTCTGACGAATTTCCAGATTATTTGGGTTGAAAATGTAACCTCTAGAGTGTTAACAAGTTTTTTATATTTTTAGGCTCTGTGACCTAGTTTATGAACCCAGATGACCCATATTCGAACTTGAGCTAGAAATCTTTGAAGCAACTTTTCTGACAAATTTCCAGATTATTTTGGCTGAAAATGTAACCTCTAGAGTGTTAACAAGATGTTTCTAATTTCGGGCTGTGACCTAGTTTTTGAAACCAGATGACCCATATTCGAACTTGAGCTAGCAATCATAGAAGCAACCTTCCTGACAAATTTCCAGATTATTTGGTCTAAAAATGTTACCTCTAGAGTGTTAACAAGGTTTTCCAATATTTTGGCTCTGTGACCTAGTTTTTGACCCCAGATGACCCATATTTGAACTTGACCTAGAAATCATCAATGCAACCTTTCTGACAAATTTCCAGATTATTTGGGCTGAAAATGTAACCTCTAGAGTGTTAACAAGATTTTTCTATTTTTGGGCTCCGTGACCTAGTTTTTGAACCCAGATGACCCATATTTGAACTTGAGCTAGAAATCATTGAAACAACCTTTCTGACAAATTTCCAGGATATCTGGACTGAAAAAGTAGCCTCTAGAGTGTTAACAAGGTTCTTCTATATTTGGGCTCTGTGACCTAGTTTTCCAACCCTGATAACCCATGTTCGAACTCGTCCGAGATATTAATGAGACAAACATTCTGACCAAGTTTCATGACAATTGAGGCAAAAATGTGACCACTAGAGTGTTAACAAACTAATTGTGGACGGACGGACGGACGACGGACAAAATGTGATCAGAAAAGCTCACTCTGTCACTACGTGACAGGTGAGCTAAAAACTATAGGAGTCATCAACTAGTCCTGACCAACCAACACACTTATAATGATGAACCTTGGACCAAGCATTCTACAGTTGATCAGAAACCATTTTGCTATTCAAGGTCACTGTGACTTTGACCTTTGCCATTGGTGACCTGAAAAAAACTACACGAGACATCTTCTTGTCCTTACCAACCAACATACTAAGAATGATTTACCTGGGACCAAGGGTTCTATAGTTATTGATCGGAAACTGTTTTGTTTTTCAAGCTCACTGATACCATGACCTTTGACCTGGTGACCTGAAAAACTCTAGGGGTCATCTACTGGTCATGTCCAACCTATAACCTAAGATAGAAGAACCTGGGACAAAGGGTTCTATAGTTATTGATCAGAAACCATTTTGCTATTCAGGGTCACTGTGACTTTGACCTTTGTCCTGGTGAACTAAAAAACTATACGAGTCATCTACTAGTCCTTACCAACCAACACACTAAGAATGATGAACCTGGGACCAAGGGTTCTATAGTTATTGATCAGAAACTGTTTTGCTTTTCAAGATCACTGTGACCTTGACCTTCTACCTGGTGACCTGAAAAACTACAGGGGTCATCCACTGGTTATGACCAACCTGTAAACTAAGTTTGAACAATCTTGGACCAAGCATTCTATAGTTATTGATTGGAAACCATTCTGCTTTTCAAAGTCACTGTGACCTTGACCTTTGACCTAGTGATGTGAAAAACTGTAGGGGTCATCTACTAGTCATGTAAACCTATAAACCAAGTCTGAGGAATGTGAGTCTAATGTTCTCTAGATATTGATCGGAAACCAAAGTGTCTACCGACCGACTGACCAACCTACCAACCAACCAACATTTGCTAAACCATATGCCCCCTCATCTTTGATGTGTGGCATAAAAAGCTTGATAATGGTCCACTAGACAATGCTTCATGCCAAATTTAAAAATCTAGGGCTTGTGGTGTCAGACAAGAAGATTTCTAACAAGAGGGCCATAATGGCCCTAGATCGCTCACCTTAATACTTTGCCTTTGGGTCTGCTGTTGAGCAAACATCAGAAGCTTTTTTTAAGTTTCTCCAAATATAAATCTATATGAATTCCAGTGACCACCAGGGTAGAGACAATTTTCACTCAAGGGGCATAATTTGAACAAACTTGACCTCTATCTATATTCTAGGCTTTGTGGTTTTAGACAAGAAGTTTTTTGACCACATGTTGCCTATATGCCCAAGAAAAATCAATTGACCTCTGGGGCAGGGCCAAAATTGACCCCAGGGGCATCATTTGAATAAACTTGGTAGAGGTCCACTAGACAATGCTACATACCAAATCTTAAGGCTCAGGGCCTTGTCCTTTCAGACAAGAAAATTTTCAAAGTTTTTCCATTCTGTTGCCATAGCAGCCAGAGTTCTTGATGGAATTCAGTGTTTTAAACAACTTTGGTAGAGCTTCATGGAGGGAATATCCCAGGCATGTTTCATCAAAGTTGGCTTAGCGGTTTAGGAGAAGAAGTCTTTCATGTCAAATTGCTGAAGACGCACGACGCATGACGCACGCCTCAATCAATGATTAATGTTTGACCTTGTCAATCTCATTTTAAGATCAAGGCCATACTTGAATTGTACAACATGTTAGTTTTGTCATAAGTGTTGTTTTATCTAAGTATGAATCAAATCCATAAATAAATGAGAAAGTTATAACAATATAAGCAAAGTTTAATAATTTGACCTTGACAGTCGGGGACATTTTCAGGTCAAGGTCATACTTGAATTCTTCTCCATGTCAGTTTGGTCATGTAAGTTGTTTAGTCAAAGTATGAATCAAATCTAACAAACAACAAAGTAAAGGTCAATTTTAAGGTCAAGCTCATACTTGAATTATACAACTTGTCAGTTTAGTCATAAGTGTTGTTTTGTCCAAGCATGAATCAAATCTGTAAATAAATGACAAAGTGATGCCAACTTTTAAGCAAAATTCAATCATTTAACCCTGACAGTCAAGGTCATACTAAGGTTAAGGTCATATTTGAATTATTTAACATGTTGGTTTTGTCATAAGAGTTGTCCAAGTATGAATAAAATCCAACCATAAATATGAAAGTTATGGCTAATTTTAGCAAAATTCAATAATTTGACCATGATGGTCAAGGTCATTTTAAGGTCAAAGTCATACTTAAAATAATCAAAATGTCAGAGTTGTCGTAAATGTTGTTTTGTCCAAGTATGAATCAATCTGTAAATAAATGAGAAAATTATGACAATATAAGCAAAATTCAATAATTTGACCTTGATGGTCAAGGTCATTTAAAGGTTAAGGTCATACTTGAGCTGTTCTACATGTCAGTTGGTCATTTAAGTTATTTTGTCTAAGTATGAATCAGATCTAACAATAAACAAGAAATGTTTGTAAAACATACAAGCCCCCCAGCAGCACCTAATTGCTTGTGGTTGGGCCAAAGCATTCTCTAGTTATTGATTGGAAACCGTTTTTAGGATCAAGGTCCCTGTGAGCTTGACCTTTGACCTAATGACCTCAAAGTCAATAGGGGTCATCTACTGATGATGACCAACCAGCATACCAAGTTTGGTGAACCTAGGTCAAAGAGTTCTCTAGTAATTGATCGGAAACCGTTTTTAGGATGAAAAGCTCTGTGATCTTGACCTTTGACCTAATGACCTTAAAGTCATCTACTGGTGATGACCAACCAGCATACCAAGTTTGGTGAACCTAGGTCAAAGCGTTCTTGAGTTATTGATCGGAAACCGTTTTTAGGATGAAGGTCCCTGTGAGCTTGACCTTTAACCTAATGATCTCAAAATCAAAAGGGGTCATCTACCAGTGACTACCAACCAGCATACCAAGTTTGGTTATCCTAGGTCAAAGCGTCCTCTAGTTATTGATCGGAAACCGTTTTTAGGATGAAGGTCCCTGTGATCTTGACCTTTGACCTAATGACCTCAAAGTCAATAGGGGTCATCTACTGATGATGACCAACCAGCATACCAAGTTTGGTGAACCTAGGTCAAAGCATTCCCTAGTTATTGATCGGAAACCGTTTTTAGGATGAAAGTCTCTGTGATCTTGACCTTTGACCTAATGACCTCAAAATCAATAGGGGTCATCTACTAGTGATGACCAACCAGCATACCAAGTTTGGTGAACCTAGGTCAAAGTGTTCTCTTGTTATTGATCGGAAACCGTTTTTAGGATGAAGGTCCCTGTGAGCTTGACCTTTGACCTAATGATCTCAAAATCAATAGGGGTCATCTATTGGTGATGACCAACCAGCGTACCAAGTTTGGTGAACCTAGGTCAAAGCGTTCTCTAGTTATTGATCGGAAACCGTTTATAGGATCAAGGTCCCTGTGAGCTTGACCTTTGACCTAATGACCTCAAAATCAATAGGGATCATCTATTGGTAATGACCAACCACCATACCAAGTTTGGTGAAATAGGTCAAAGCGTTCTCTAGTTATTGATCGGAAACGAAGTGTCTCCCGACGGACCAACCAACAGACAGACCGATCTACCGACCGACCAACTGACATTTGCAAAACTATATGCCCCCTCATCTTCGATAGGGGCCTAATAACAAAGTTATGGCCAATTTTAGCAAAATTCAATTATTTGACCTTGAACATGAAGGTCACTTATGAGCCAAGGTTAAGTTTAGTCTGGTCTACTTGAAGGTCTTGTCCAAAGGGTTGTTGTGTCCAAGTATGAAAACAATCCATTAAGAAATAAACAAGAGCGCCATGATGGCCCTGTATCGCTCACCTGAGTATGACTGCTTTTAACAAAGTTGCTATGGACCTGGTTAATTTACCCCAGATGACCCATATTCGAACTTGACCTAGAAATTATTGAAACAATCTCTTTGACAAATTTCCAGGACATTTGGACTTAAAATGTAGCATCTAGAGTGTTTACAAAGTTTTTCCATATTTGGGCTCTGTGACCTAGTTTTTGACCCAAGATGACCCATACTCCAACTTGAGCTAGAAATCATCAAACAAAACCTATCTGACAAATTTCTAGGATATTTGGACTGAAAATGTAACCTCTGGAGTGTTAAAAAGTTTTTTTTACATATTTGTACCATGTGACCTAGTTTTTGATCCCAGATGACCCATATCCAAATTTGAGCTAGAAATCATTGAAACAACCTTTCTGACAAATTTCAACGACATTTGGACTAAAAATGTAACCTCTAGAGTTTTACAAGGTTTTTCTACTTTCGGGCTCTGTGACCTAGTTTTTGACCCCAGAAAACCTATATTCAAAACTGAGCTAGAAATCATCCATAGAATCTTTCTGACAAATTTCCAGGTTATTTGGACTGAAAATGCTACCTTTAGAATATTAACAAGGTTTTTCCATATTTGGACTCTGTGACCTAGTTTGTGACCCCAGATGACCCATACTTAAACTTGATCTAGAAATCCTCAAGGCAATTTTTCTGACAAATTTCCAGATTATTTGGGCTGAAAATGTAACCTCTAGTGTGTTAACAAGATTTTTCTATTTTTGGGCTCTGTGACCTAGTTTTTGAACCCAGATGACCCATATTTGAACTTGTGCTAGAAATCTTTGAAGCAACCTTTCTGACAAATTTCCAGATTATTTGGGCTGAAAATGTAATCTCAAGATGTTTCTATTTTTGGGCTCTGTGACCTAGTTTTTGAACTAAGATGACCCATATTTAAACTTGAGCTAGAAATCATAGAAGCAACCTTCCTGACAGATTTCCAGCTTATTTGGTCTAAAAATGTTACCTCTAAAGTGTTAACAAGGTTATTCAATATTTGGGCTCTGTGACCTAGTTTTTGACCCCAGATGACCTATATTTGAACTTGACCTAGAAATCATCAAAGCAACCTTCCTGACAAATTTCAAGATTATTTGGGCTGAAAATGTAACCTCTAGAGTGTTAACAAGATTTTTCTATTTTTGGGCTCCCTGACCTAGTTTTTGAACCCAGATGACCCATATCTGAATTTGAGCTAGAAATCAGCATTAGAACATTTCTGACAAATTTCCAAGATATTTGGACTGAAAAAGTAGCCTCTAGAGTGTTAACAAGGTTTTTCTATATTTGGGCTCTGTGACCTAGTTTTCCAACCCTGATAACCCATGTTCAAACTCGTCCGAGATATTAATGAGACAAACATCCTGACCAAGTTTCATGACAATTGAGGCAAAAATGTGACCACTAGAGTGTTAACAAACCAATTGTTAACGGACAGACGGACGGACGACGGACAAAAGGTGATCAGAAAAGCTCACTCTGTCACTACATGACAAATGAGCTAAAAAGTAATGTTCAATGTTAAAGTTTTTGGACAGCAAGGGCAAGGGCAACAACACCATGACTGTAGCAATAGCTTGATTTTTTTCTTCGAAAAAGTTGAGGTAAAATGTTGACAACACAGAACACATCAGATACAGGGAGATCACAAAAGCCTATGCTTCAGTGAGCTAAATACAATTCAACCTACCCATATAGAGTTCTGGCATATGTTCAACAACTGCTAGATCAGAGTCTAATCGTACATGGTTTTTGTCCGCTAACATTTCAATCACTTCAAGTATTGTCATCTTTTCATCCACCATAATACTTTTACTGCTGCCGTCACTTGCATATGCTCTAACAAATAACTGAAAATAGTAAAACAAGTAAGGCTATTGCAAAGCAATAAAAGTCCCCTACCGGAAAGGGCATTGTCGCACTAAAATTCAAATATTGACAATAAGTTAGCTAAAATCAACAGTTTGTTTTAATGATAGATGAAAGTATGTTTTATACAACAGATAATCAAAAGATCACATGCCTATTAAATGGGTGTAATGTTATAAAAAAAAATACTCACATGCAAAACAAATAAATATCTCAATTTTTCAAGACAAAAAACAGACATATAAATGCACCTTGCTCAATGATCTGTAAGACCTGCCTGAAGTTGTATAGGTTCTATGTAAGTTCAAAAGAAATTGGAAGAAAAACATTCAAGATAATAAACAATTTGCTATATTTTCTTAGTAAAAAGGGTCAAGATTTTGTCAATATAAGGGAAAGAGTTATGGAAGGTATTGTGTAAACTTATAATAACACCAATAAAGTTTGTTTAAAGTCTCAATCAAATGCATCAATAGGTTCCAGAAATATTCAAGGAAATGTAGATTTTTAGAAAATTTTCAATGTGAAGAAAGGGTATAACTTTGTAAAATCAAAAGTCCAACATATTTCAAGTCTATCTGTTGCCATAGCAACCAAATTTCTCAACATAGTTACAAAATAAAATTATGTACATAATCTCCATATTGTCGTCAATGTTTCAAGTTTTATGAAATATTCCTAGTATTTTTTTAAAAATCACACGATCCAGTTTTTGCAGACAGATTGACTGATGAACAGACAGAACAAAGAACGGACGGTAAACCTATAGTCCCTTCTGGTGAACTGGTAGTGGACTTAATAAAATCTACTTCAAGCAGTTCAAGTATGCAAAACAAGAGGGCCATTGTGGCCCTTTTATCACTCACCTGAAAACAACTGTAACTATTTTCATTCAAACACTAGATATTAAAACTCCAGGCTTTGTGATTTCTGACAAGGAGACATGTTAAGTTGTTACCTATGTCAGTCATTATAAAACCAAGTGACCCCTGGGGTGGCGCCAATTTTGTTTTTCGATTTTTGGATCACTCACCTAAGAAAGGGGACTATACAAAGACAATTCCTGCGATTGGCCTAATGGCTTTAGAAGGAAGAGATTTTAAAAGTTTTTCATATAAAAGTCTATCCAAAAAGAAGTCACCCATTGTGTGGGGCCAAATCTGACCCAAGGGCCAATATTTATAAGATTTGGGTAAAAGTTCACTACATGATATTTAAAACCAAATATCTAAGCTCTAATCCTTCTGGTTTCAGACAAGAGGATTTGGAAATCTTTTCCTATAAAAGTCTAAGCAAAATGAAGTAACCCCTTGGGTGGGGCCAATTCTAACCCCAGAGCCATGATTTATAAGACTTTGTTATAGGTTTTCTACAGTGTAGCAATACCACATGACTGTGGAATCAAACAGGCATCAAAACCAAGACAAAACTGTCAAAATTGGCACTTGAAATAGAAAATTACCCCTGTTTCAATTTTCATCCATTTCTATGGGACATAATATCAGTCTAAAGAGAAAAATATAAGCTTTCCACAGAATACAGCTGAGCTGTTTTTTCAAGCACTATGTGAAAACCTTGCATACAAACAAATTCAAATGTGTATGTGAGGTTTCACGTAGTACTTGAAAAAACAGCACAGCTACTGGTGGAGATCCTATATTCTCTGGAAAGCTTATATTTTTCTCCTTAGTCTGACACATCTCCAGATCTCTAGAAATCGATGAAGAAATGAAATACAGGTATTTTTCTATTTTCAAGCGGGAAAATGTTGACAGTTCTGTCTTGGTTTTGATGCCTTTGCTGATGTCACATCACATGGTATTGCTACACTGTTCTAGATGATACATTTTACTTCAAACCAAATATCTAAACTCTAGGCCTTGTGGTTTCAGACAAGAAGAATTTTTAAATTTTTTTCTTTCAGTTGCCATGGTAACCAACAGTTCAGCATGTAATTCCACTTTTATAAAAATTTTGTAAGGGGACTATAAAGGGATCATTCCTGTGAAGTTTTATTGCAGTTGGTTTTATGGCTTTAGAAGGAAAAGATTGTGAAAGCTTTTCTTATAAAATTCTTTTAAAAAGGAAGTGACCCTTGGTAAGGGCATTTTTTATTTATTCCTGTAAAGTTTTATTACAACTGGTCCAGTGATATAGGTGGAGATGATGTTCAAGGTTGAAGATGATGGACAAAAGAGCATACTAAAACTTACACCTGACCTTCGGTCAAGTGGGCTAAAAATCAGGTCTGACAATCAGTCTTATACAGCACAATTTTTCCAAGAAAGTTCTTATCTTGTCCTGTTTAAAGATGGCAACCTTTTCTAAAAATAAGAGTAACAGTTAACAGATTTAATGAACGCATTGAGTACTCAACTATACATACAACTAACATTACCTTTTTAATCTTTGCCTCCTTAATTTTTTCCAGAGCAGTTTTTATTTTTTCAGCTTTCAGTTTTGTTCTTCTTTCTTCCTGAAAGACACAGCAAAATTTAAAGAAATAATGAAATTTAAAACATGTTGCAAAAGCTTCTCTTTCAATGATGAAATAAAACCTAACTAAAGCTATCACTAAATGTGATCAATACCCCCGCAAGACTGCTTCAGAACTGAGGAAGTTATTAGTAACAGAATACTTTCTAAATAATAGAAATAGAGTTATGGTTGTCATGGTTGTAGGCAATTAAAGATAGTTGTGGTTCTTGTACATTGCATTTCCTTTCACTGTGGTTGGCCATTGTATGATCTTGCATTGAATTCCAACCAGTAGTTTTCAAGTAATGCTCCGGACAAGGAAAACCAACAAAGGGAATAACTCTGTAAATACTGAAGATGGAGTTATGGCTCTTGTACTCTGCACTTCCTGTCACTGTGCTTGACCATTGTTTGAAGTTGCACTGAATTCCAACCAGTAGTTTTCAAGTTATGATCTGGACAAGGAAAACCAACAAAGGGCAATAACTGTGCAAATAGAAAGGATGGAGTTATAGCTCTTGTTCACTGCACTTCCTGTCATTGTGCTTGATCATTGTATGAAGTTGCATTGAATTCAAATCATTAGTTTTCAGGTTATGCTCTGGACAAGGAAAACCATAAAGGGCAATAACTCTGCAAATAATGAAGATGGAGTTATGATTCTTGAACAATACACTTCCTCTCATTGTGCTTGACCATTGTATGAAGTTGCACTGAATTCAAACCATTCGTTTTCAAGTTATACTCCAGACAAGGAAATTGCAATAGACCCGGGGGGGGGGGGGGGGGGGGGGGGGGGGGGGGTATAATTAGGTAATTTCATTAAAAATGTCATGAACAGATAAAATGATAATGCTAAAACAAACAACAAGGCCCAGGCTTACCTGAGAACCATTGTATTTGCTGTAACATCTAAAAATAGAACATAGATCAGTATATCAGGATTTAAATTTGTTTTCAAAATCGTCCATGTCCAAAATCGTCTGATCGTCCATGTATTTCTTTCAACCAACCTCATTCAAACAAATATGATAAAGCTCCACCAAAGGAATATTTCTGAGAAGTCAAACTTTTCAATATAGTCATATTACATAACTTTTTTAATGAACTAACATGACTTCAAGACATTTCATAAAAGGCAACCACAGGAACATTTCTGTGAAATTATTTAGAAACTGGGCCATGGATTTTCTATATAGTTCTATACTGAAAAGTTGCCCTGCCCCTAGTCAGCCAAATTGTTCATAATCTTATCTTACAAGACTTTAATACAGGGCTAACTCAGAAGCATTTGTGGGAAATTATATTAAAAGCTGTAAGCCATTTTAACATTTTTCTATAGTGATGTTGTATACTAAAAAGATGCTAAAACCTTTGTCAGCCAAGATTTTTTTATGAACCAACATGGCTTGAAGTATTTTGATTAGGGGCAACATAAGGAACTTTTCTGTAAAATTATTTTGAAATCATGCTAGTGGTTTCTGAAAAGATTTTCAAAGCCTTTCTTATAGTGAAAACAGGCCTGCCTGATAAGCCAGATTTTCAAAGGGACCATAAATGTCTATGCAAAATACCAAGTGACCCAGGGATATAATATGAACAAACAATCTTAGTCGAGGTCCACTACAGGATGCCTTACATCAAATTACAAAGCTCTGTGACAAATGGTTTTAGAGAAGAAGTTGTTCAAAGTTTTTCCTATATAACTATATATAAGCCCCAGTGTGGGGCCAATATTGACCCTGGTTATGATTTCAACAAACTTGGTAGAGGGCCATTGGAAAATGCTAATAGCAAATATCTAAGCATTAGGCCTTCTGGTTTAAGAGCAAAAACATCAAGTTTTCACTTTTAAAATCTATTTTTAGCTCCTGTGATCCAGATTTGCCATGGACTGGAACCATTTAAACAATGTTGATAGAGCTTCATGGAAGGAACACCCCAGGCAAGTTACATCAAATATGGCCAGTCAGTTTCAAAGGAGATAGATATCCTTTGAAATAATTGTGGATGATGGATGATGGCAGATGAGGGACAATCATCAATCCCAAAAGCTCTCATGAGCAAAATGTGCTAAAGTGAGCTAAATGTGTTAGAGTGAGCTAAAAAGTTGAATAAGTCAATGTAAAACAGGTGACCCCTGGCAGAGCCAAAAATGACCCAAGGGTCAAAGTTTGAATAATCATAGTAGAGGTCAAATAGACAATGCTTTTTTGCAAAATTGTAAAACTCTGGGCCTTTTGACTTTATACATAAATAATTTTACTTTTCTATGTTAAACATGTGACACATCAAGCAGAGCCAGTAGTGACCCTAGTAACAATATCAGAACAAATTTAAACTTATCAGAGGTACACTAGACAATGCTACACTAAATTTCTGTGCTCTTGACCTAGTGATTATATACAAGAAGAATGTTTTAAAGTTTTTATATTATTCTTGCAAAAGCAATAGAAAAATCTGCATGGAATGTAATTTTCTTAACTACTTTAGAAGAAAATTTTTGCAAGAAACATACCTGCCTAGTTTCATGAACATTAACTTTGACAAACTGACTAAGGAGGAGAATGATTTTGTTTAAAGTAAAAAGTTGACAAAGAACAAAAGACAGAGGACAATCACAAAAGCTCACCCTGAGCATATTGTGCTCATCTGAGCTAAAATGAAAAACAAGAGGGCCATAATGGCCATTTTATCGCTCACTTGAGAACAACTGCAACTACTTTCATTCACATCAAATATCTAAAATAAAAATCCTTGTGGTTACTGACAATTAGATTTTAAAAGTTTTTACCTATGTCAGTTTATATAAAACCAAGTGACCCCTGGGGTGTAGACAATTTTGATTTTTTAGCCTCAGTGACCTTGACCCTAGTGACCTAAAATCCAACCCAAGGGCATATGTCTAAGAAACATACATTTCAAACATCTAAGATACTGGTCAATAAATGAAGACTCAGGGAAGTGGTTTCTAAGATTATCAAAGCTGTGAAATCATGCAGACATGGCAAAATAAGCCTATTCTGGTCCCCATATGTCTGAAACCAATGAAGGAATCAAGCTGGTTCAGGAAGAGAATGGAGATCTGTTGTTTATAAATGTTTTGTAAAAAATTGGTTGAAATCAAATCAATTCCAAGCATAACACTATGACACTCTAAGGTAGAGAAATCTTTTTCTAAACCACTGGGACCTTACCTTGACCCCAGTAACCTCAAACCCCACCAAGTGGTTGAGGTCCATGCATAATACCATATATCAAAGACATTAGTCAATAAATGAAAAATCTATTTTTAGCTCTGGTGACCTTGACCTTTATATCCCACCCCAATAAATGGTAGAGGTTCATAAACCAAATATCTAAAATAGTGGTCAATAAATAAAGGCTCTATGACAGAAAGAAGAAAAATCTATTGAAAGGCTTGTTGACCTTGACCCATTTCTGTCAAACCTCACCAAAGAAAAGAAGTCCATGAAAGGAACCTACATAACAAATATCTTAGTTATTGGTCAAAAAATGAAGGCTCTATGAGGTAAAGTAGAAAAAAATCTTTTCTTAACCTCAGTGACTTTGTCTCCAGTTAATGGCAGAGGTTTATGCAAGATGTCTATATACTAAATTCGTAAAATATCAGTCAATAAGTAAAGGCTCTATGACAAGCAGAACATGCGCTACGTTTGAATAAACGCCATGCCCCCTGGGGTGCATTGACCTTTGACCCTGTGACCTCTAAGTAGTTCTGGCAGGTAGAGCTCATCAAGGTGAATATACATGTAAAGTAAGAAGGCTTTGGATGGGAGCACTTTCATTTTATGGCCAAAGTTAATATTTGCTGTATCGTGCCCTTGACCTATGACCCTGGGACCTCTTAGTGCATCTGGCAGATATAGCTCATCAAGGTGAATAAACATGTGAAGTTAGAAAGCTTTGGATGGAAGAACTTTCATTTTACAACCAAGGTTAATATTTGCTACATGGTGACCTTGACCTTTGACCCTGGGACGTCTAAGTGGATCTTAAAGAGAGAGCACATCAAGGTTCATATACCTATGAAGTTATAATGCTTTAGATGGAAGCATGTTTATTTTATGGCAAAAATAAATATTTGCTATTTGGGGTCATGGTGACCTTGACCTTTGATACTGCAACCTCTAAGTGGATCTTGCAGGTAGAGTGCATCAAGGTGCATATATCTGTCATGTTTGAAGGCTGTGGATGGAAGGACTTCTGTTCTATGGCCACAATTAATATTTATTTCATATTTGAGATCCCAGTGACCTTGACTTTTAACCCTGTGATGTCTAAGTGGGTCTGGTGGGTAGAGCTCATCAAGGTGCATGCACCTGTGAAGTTTGGAGGCTGTACATGGAAAGACTTTCATGTTATTGTCAAGGTTAAAAGTTTTGTGACAGACAGATGGACCAAACAAGAGGGCTATAATGGCCCTAAATCGCTCACCTGAGTCTCATTGCTCATGTTTCAAGTATCGTTATTGGTTGTTATGGGTGTTCGTTGTTCGCAAGCTTGAATAAATTTGCAATAAGTTTGAAGACTCTGAGTGTTATGGTATTCAAATTTTTTTTTTTTAGCAGAAATAGTTTTACTCTACATGTCCCAGTGAAATTGACCTTTGACCTACAGACCCAAAAAACAATAGACTTCTTCTAATATAATTACCCTATGAAGTTTGAAGGTTCTGGGTGTAATGATACTCCAGTTACTGAGCAGAAATAGTTTTCACTCTACAGGTCCCTGTGACCTTGACTTTTGACCTACTGACCCCAAAAATGATAGGGTTCTTTTACCAAGTGTCCCTGACCTTTGACATACTAGCCCCAAAAACAATATAGTTCTTCTATTTAGTAAAAGCAATCATCCTATGAAGTTTGAAGGCTCTGGGTGAAACGGTACTCCTGTTATTGAGTGGAAACCATTTTCACTCAAGAAGGTCCCTCTGACCTTGACCTTTGACCTACTGACCCAAAAAATAAAAGGGTTTTTTCTACTCAATAGGAATAACACTGTGAAGTTTGAAGGCTTTGGGTCAACTGGTGCTCAAGTTATTGAAAGGAAACGAAGTGTGACAGACAGACAGACAAAATGACACCCATGGACAGGGCAAAAACAATATGTCTCCATCATAAGGGCGGGGTTGGGGGGAGACATGACAATGAATGATTGAAGGTCTAGCCCTTTGTGTTTTAGCGCAGCAGATTTTTTAAGTTTTCCCTATATAAGTCCTTGTGTAAAATCAAATGACTTCCCCTCCACCCGGCTGGGGCCAGTTTTGACCCCAGGGTCATGACTTGAACAAACTTGGTAAAGGTCCACTAGACAATGCTGCACACCAAATATCTAAACTCTAGGCCTTGTGGTTTCTGACAAGAATGTTTTAAGTTTTGGGGTCTTTTTTGACCCAGGGGCTATGATTTGAACAAACTTGGTAGAGGTCCAATAGACAATGCTGTACACCAAATATCTTAACTTTTTTGAAAAGAAGTTTTTTTCTATATAACTCTTTGTAAAACATGTGACCACTGGGGCCATTTTTGACCCAGGGGCCATGATTTGAACAAAAGGGCCATGATAGCCCTGTATCACTCACCTGAATATGACTGCTTTTAACAAAGTTGCTATGGACCCCAGACGACCCATATTCAAAATTGACCTAGAAATTATTGAAACAATCTTTCTGACAAATTTCCAGGTTATTTGGACTGAAAATGTAGCCTCTAGAGTGTTAACAAGGTTTTTCCATATTTGGGCTCTGTGACCTAGTTTTTGACTCAAGATGAGCCATATCCAAACTTGAGATAGAAATCACCAAAACAACCTTTCTGACAAATTTCCAGGACATTTGGACTGAAAATGTAGCCTCTAGAGTTTGTACAAAGTTTTTCGATATTTGGGCTCTGTGACAGTTTTTGACTCAAGATGACCCATATTCAGACTTGAGCTAGAAATCATAGAAGCAACCTTTCTGACAAATTTTCAGGTTATTTGGAATTAAAATCTTAACTCTAGAGTGTTAACAAGGTTTTTCCATATTTGGGCTCTGTGACCTAGTTTTTGACCAAAGATGACCCATACCCAAACCTGGGCTAGAAATCATTGAAACAACCTTTCTGACAAATTCCAAGGATATTTGGACTGAAAATGTCACCTCTAGAGCATAAACAAAGTTTTTCTACTTTTTGGCCTTGTGACCTAGTTTTTGACCCCAGATAATCCATATTCAAAACTGAGCTAGAAATCATTAAAACAATCTTTCTAACAAATTTCAAAGTTATTTGGAATGAAAATGTTACCTCTAGAGTGTTAACAAGGTTTTTCCATATTTGGGGTCTGTGACCTAGTTTTTGACCCCAGATGACCACTGTCCTATATTCGAATCTGAGCTAGAAATCATTAAACAACCTTTCTGACGAATTTGAGAATATTTGGCTTGAAAAGTAGCTTCTAGAGTGTTAACAATTTTTTTTCTCCATTTTTGGGCTCTGTGACCTAGTTTTTGACTCCAGATGACCCATATTTATATTCAACCTAGAAATCATTGAAACAACCTTTCTGAAATATTTCCAGGTTATTTGGACCAAAAATGTTATCTCTAGAGTGTTAACAAGCTTTTTCCATATTTGGGCTTTGTGACCTAGTTTTTGCCCCCAGATGACCCATATTCGAACTTGAGCTAGAAATCATCAAAAGAACCTGTCTGACAAATTTCCAGGATATTTTGACTGAAAATGTAACCTCTAAAGTGTTAACAAGGTTTTTCTATTTTTGGGCTCTGTGACCTAGTTTTTGAACCCAGATGACCCATATTCGAACTTGAGCTAGAAATCATAGAAACAACCTGTCTGACAAATTTCCAGATTAATTGGACTGAAAATGTTACCTCTCCTACTACAAGAAGATTTTCAAAGTTTTAACTATATAACCCTATGTAAAACCAATTGACCCCAGGGTGGGGTTAAATTTGACCCCAGTGATATAATTTGAACAAACTTGGTAGAGGTCCACTAGACAATACTACATACAAAATCTTAAGGCTAAGGCCCATGTGGTTTCAGGCAAGAAGATTTTCAAAGTTTTCCCTATGCAAAATCAATTGACCCCCGAGGTGGAGCCAAATTTGACCCCAGGGGCATAATTTGAACAACCTTAGTAGAGGTCCACTAGACAATGTTACATACCAAATCTTAAGGCTCAGGGCCTTGTGGTTTCAGACATGAAGATTTTCGAATTTTTTTCTATGTAAGCCTATGTAAAACCAATGACCCAGGGTGGGGCCAAATTTGACTCCAGAGGTATAATTTGAACAAACTTGGTAGAGGTCCACTAGACAATGCTACATACCAAATATTTAAGCTCTATGCCTTAAGGTTTCTGACAAGAAGATTTTTAAAGTTTTTCCTATATAACTCTATGTAAAACAAGTTACCCCTGGAGCAGGGCCATTTTTGACCCAGAGGCCATGATTTGAACAAACTTGGTAGAGGTCTACTAGACAATGCTGCACACCAAATATCTTAACTCTAGGCCTTGTGGTTTCTGACAAAAAGATTTTTAAGTTTTTCCTATATAACTCTATGTAAAATCAACTGACCCCTGGGGTGGGGTCAGTTTTGACCACAGGATCATTATAAATTTGAACAAACTTGGTAGAGGTTCACTAGATAATGCTTCATTCCAAATATCTTAGCTCCAGGCCTTGCGGTTTCAGAGAAGAAGATTTTTAAAGATCCAACTTTTAAAATCTGTTTTTAGCTCCAGTGACCCAGCAAAGCAATGGACCGGAACCATTTGAACAATCTTGGTAGAGCTTGCAAGGAACATCCCAGGCAAGTTTCATTAAATTTGGCCCAGTGGTTTTAGAGGAGATGTCGTTTGAATAAATTGTGGAAGACGGACGGACGGACGACAGAGAACCACTGATCCTTAAAGCTCACATGAGCACTACATGCTCAGGTGAGCTATAAAACTTGGTACAGGTTCTCGAGACAATGCTACATAATTAATATCTAAACTCTAGGCCTTGCGGTTTCTGACAAGAAGATTTTTTAAAGTTTTTTCTATATAACTCTATGTATAATATGTGACCCCTGGGGCGGGGCCATTTTTGACCCAGGGCCATGATTTGAACAAACTTGATAGAGGTCCACTGGACAATGCTCACACCTAATACTGTATTTATTCCATTAATCGCCAGAGCGTTTATTAGAATCTGACCTTGTCTCAAAATAGGGGGTGGGCGATTATTAGAGACAATGGTTTTTATCGGAGACATAAAATGGTTAACAAACTGTGGTTTACTGTCAATTTAACTGCTTGTGAAGTTATTCAGGGTCCTCAGGAAATACTGAGCTCTTAAACTCTCCAAAATGTGTTTTTGTTACGCTTCCTTCCTTAAAACTGATGAAAACAGCATCTGCATGTTTGTTTACATTCAAACCGGAAGTACCTGTAGTGAGTATGTGGTTCCCTGCACTCCCTGTTTAATATGCAGTTTACAGCAGTAGGTATATATATGGTCCATATCACGTAAAAGCCAGCAAAATTGTGTGTCATATTTTAGGAGGTTATAAAAATATAAAGCACAAGCAATACTATGCTTTGCAAAATTCTTTAGCAATTCGGCATTTCCTTTCAAGTCGGTATCAATCCAAAGTGTCGGATTTTTATGAACCAAGTGACGTAGCACACCGGCAGATCAAAGAGAAACTGACAGCAAGTCAAAACCAAAACGCTGATGTAACCAGCCAGTCAAAGATCGGAAAACAAGGTTTACTGCCAATCACTAATAAAAAAAAGTTTAGACTCCGCGCCTACAATGTATATGGTTTGTCTAAGGCCTTTTGATTCACCTGTCAAATTAAAGGTGAAGCTTACAGCTACCCTAAGGTGTGGCTTTCTTTTTACAGGCAACATCATGCTCTAGCAATCCAGTTCAACAACTTCAAGAACAGCGACTTTAAAGGTTTGATGTATGCCGCTTCTCATGTCACTCGGTACAAAAACAGTCGCACTAAACAGTCAAACTGCTAACCGATTTTGCAAAGCGTAGTAAGACTGCGTCGGATCAGTTCATAGCCTTGGCAACCATTGTACACGTGGTTCAGCCAATAAACAGTTTGGTTTGGCCTAAATGGATGAAGGGTTTTATTGCTTCCTGTAATGAACCCGTCTGACCTTTATGATGCAATGCGTGAAATTGAACCAAAGAGGCAGAATACATATAGAGCTACAAGTGGTTTGTGTATTAAACAAAGCAATGGCAACATGTATGTTAGTTTAAATTAAATCAGCTGTCAAAGGATATCACGCTTATAAGAAAACTTATCCAGCTGGGACTATTCTCGAATGTACTTTAGAACCGGAAAATGAACACAGTGACAGTGCCATTGTTGTAAAAAATTATGAAACTGTTGTCGAGCATATTCCCGAAGGACTTTGTCAGCCTCTAACAAAACTTTATCAGGACGGACTTATTGTGCAAATAACTGCCGAAATTAGCGGAGAGCCGCGCTCCTCCTCCGGTGGAACTTTCGTGAAAGGTGGCGGGATTGAAATACCATGTGCGTACAAAATATTTGGCAGTAAAGACCAAAAGAGTGAAGTACGATCTTATATTAAGAAGGAAATAGGGAAACTTGTTCTGTGAAAGGTAGGCCGTTTTTTTTTAGAAAAGGGGGATGGGCGATTAAAGGAGGCTACGTTTTTTCTAGAATTTGTCTGAAAAACGGCCGTTTTCAGACCAAAAACTGGGGGTGGGCGATTATTAGAGAGTGGGCTATTAATGGAATAAATACAGTATCTTAACTCTAGGCCTTGTGGTTTCTGACAAGAAGATTTTTAACTTTTCCCTATATAAATCTATTTTGAATCAACTGACTCCCGGGTTGGGGTAAGTTTTCACCCCAGGGTCATAATTTGAACAAACTTGTTAGAGGTCCACTAGATAATGCTTCATACCAAATATCTAAGCTTCAGGCCTTGAGGTTTCAAAGAAGAAGATTTTTAAAGATCCAACATTTAAAATCTATTTTTAGCTCCAGTGAACTAGAAATGCAATGGACCAGAACCATTTGAACAATCTTGGTTTCATGCAAGGAACATTCCAGGCAAGTTTCATTAAATTTGGCCCATTGGTTTCAGAGGAGATGTTGTTTGAATGAAAAGTTGACGAAGGACAGACGGACAATGGAAAAAGACTGATGAGAAAAGCTCATCCTGAGCACTTTGTGCTCAGGTGAGCTAAAAACAATAAAGCACCAAACCACTGGTTTTAGACAAGAAGGATTTTTAAGTTTTCACTATATAACCCTATGTAAAATCATTTGGCCCCTGGGGCAGGGTCAATTTTGACCCTGAGGCCATGATTTGTGCAAACTTGGTAGAGGGCTACCAGATAAGGGTATATACCAAATATCTTAGCCCTAGGCCTTGTGGTTTCAGACAAGAAGGTTCTTGAAGTTTTCCGTATATGAGCCTATATAAAATCATGTCCTCTTAGGATGGGGTCAGTTTTGATCCTGGGGCAATGATTTGCACAAACTTGGTCAAGATCCACTAGACAATGATACATACCAAATATCTTAGCCCTCAGCTTTCTCGTTTCAGACAAGAACTTTGAAGTTTTCCCTATATAGGCTATGTGAAATAACATTGCCCCTAGGGTAGGGTCAATTTTTACCCTGGGGCCATGATTTAAATATAAATAACCTTGGTAGAAGTCTACTAGACAATTCTACAAACTAAATAGCAAAGCCCTTAGCCTTGTGGTTTCAGAGCACTTGCGGATCCAGAGGGGTGCATCCTAAAATTCCTGGATCATAGGTGTTATTGTAGGTCTATTTTGAATATGTCTTTAAATAATATATACTTTTTTGTTCAACATTGAATTGAATAATCTGAGGCCCATGTGATATTGCCAAATCAGTATACTCTAGCATAACCACAACCACTGAAATGAGGTAGAAAACGGACACAAATCACATTTTGTGGCCCCCTAACCTGAAATCCTGGATCCACCCCTGCAGAGGTGAAGATTTTTCAAGTTTTCACTTTTTAAATCTTCTTTTTAGCTCCTGTGGCCCAGATCTGCAATGGACCAGAACCATTTGAACAACTTTGATAGGGCTTTATGCTGGAAACATTCCAGGCTAGTCTTATCAAATTTGGCAAGCGGGTTTCATAGGACATGTACGCCGGATGCTGATGGACACCAGACAATTGTAATAGGGAAAATTTAGGGTCGAATTCTTTAAACTGATTTTTTTTAAATTAAATT
The DNA here is from genome assembly GCA_012932295.1 of Cyclina sinensis. Lineage (NCBI taxonomy): Eukaryota > Metazoa > Mollusca > Bivalvia > Venerida > Veneridae > Cyclina > Cyclina sinensis. Next base: position 15,474,033 of record JAAONU010000004.1, on the reverse strand, counting down.
ACATACATGTATATTTGCTTGAATTTTGATTTTAGCATTTAGCAGTATAAATGAATTAAAACTTATAATATTACAATGATTATCAAAAGTTTATAATTGTAAAAGCTTTTAATAGGTGATTTCAGTGTTTTCATAGTTTGTGATTCTTAGTCTGCTTAAAGTTAAAACTTCCTTTACTTAAGGAATATAGAAAAGACTTATGCAGATAAGGTGATGATTAGGTCTTTATCATGTAATATTGTTGTGAAAATGTCACCTTGTGCTATTCTAGAAATTTCATAATCCTGAAGCCATTAATATCTCATTTATCTCAATACTTTGGCATGTTTATTGTATAGGCAATTAAACCATTCTCTACATTGGAATTAAGACATTTTTGAGATTTTACTTAATTTTGAATTGTGTGTCAAAATGATATTTTATGTCTTAAGGTTTTTAATTGGTTGTATAGGGATTAAGGGGGCAGTCCCTCCATTTCTTATAATTTGAATTTAATGTAAGATTTGGAGATAGACAGAGAGAGAGGGGTATTCAGTAGAAGAGGAAGGAGGTTGGACTCCAAGGACTAAACGACTAAAATATATTCTGAGGGCATAATTTGTAACTTATTGAAGTCAGCCACATATTAAGAGTATTAATTTAGTGTTCTTGTTGTCATTCAGCAAACTATTTAACATCTGTGGACTTACTAAAGTAAACTGTTACAAATGGAACTCTTGAACTGTTAAATGTTAATATCTTTTTAAATTTGTTATTTACAATCAGAAGAAGTAAAAGTAAAGATAGAAAACCAGAACACTGTGTTTGGATTTTGATTTGGGACTTAGCCTTGTGCCGTCAAAGGGCCAAACGTAATAAACTGTCACAGACTGGGTCTTAAGAAACTACAACGAAGGGGAGCTGCTGCAACACTCACAGGGCTCTACCCAGAGCTAATGTTCCTTCCCCACTACAAAACCCGGTGTCCCCTGTGAGGAAGGTGGCCTTCGTTAACTACTGGCCCCGCTCTCCCCCTGACGTTGGCCTGGTGCTGAGTACACGGAGAGAGGCCCCGTGTGACAGGAGATGGTGTCGAATGGCGGGTATCGATCATAAGGAATAATGTAGATTCCTAATTGCAGTCAGAAGCCAGAGGGATGTTAACTATGACCAGACAAAGGACTTGAGAAGCAGATGACCAGGAAGACCTCAAGGAATAACACAGCAAGGATCAGAACATCTCTAACGTGCCATAGACTTTGGTGAGTACAATCTGATATCATACCTGCTTCCTTCTTACTGGTTATTATGTGATCTCATTTCCTAAAAATCTGGAGGGAAATTCAAAATTAGGTAAAATTAATGGTGGTTTTCTATTTTTAATAGGTTTAGTTTCTTTTATTAAGACGGGAGGCAATTTGTTTCTTTTCATAATTATTGTCTAAATTTTAAAAGAATAAAAAAAAAAAAAAAAAAAAATGTAGATTTTTATTGGATAAAATTCCTATTCGATGTGGATATATTTTTTTTTTCCTCATATAAAGAAGCAAGAAAGAGTTTCAGAAAATTTCCTTTTATAATATTTTTTTTTCAAAGGTTTAATTGTTCAAATTAAGGTAAATTTTGTAACTGTGTACAGATACTTGGAGTGCTTGATAGTTTTTGAATTCAAAAGTTGTATAGTTCAGTAAAGAAAAATATTTCCAGTAAATTTAATTTATTTTGTAAAAAGTATTTTTAAAATGGCTCCCAGAAGACAGAAAGTAAAATCTTGGTGTTGTAGTCAAAAGGTCTGCTCATCATTTGCTAGTTCATGTAAAGATGAACCAAAAATCAAATTCAGTGCTACTTTAGATAGAAATTTTATAAATGTTCAGTTTGGAAAACAAAGTGCTTCATGTATGATAGATAGCGGTGCTAGCATTTCATGTATTTCTAGGCATTTATTAAAACAAATCGCACCAGAGGCAAATGTACATAGGTCAAATATAGGTGCTGTATTAGGAGTCTGTGGTGAGAGACATGCAGTTCTAGGCGAAACTATTTTGGACTTAAATATTGATGGTTTAGTCTTGAAACAAAAATTTAGAGTTTTTGAAACTTTGCATGCTAAAGTTATCTTGGGTTTAGATTTTCTTAGGACCAACCATGTTAAAACTGATTTTGGCAAAATGAAAATCACAATACCTGCTCCAAGGGCAAATAAATCAAGTGCTATTGGAAATAACAGCTATTTAGGCAATATCACTGTGCAAATTTTTCAAGATCAAAACACGCCTACAGTATTGGCTTCAACAACTTCTGAAGTAATAGTACCGCCTCATAGTGAAATGACAATTCCTGTAAATATTCCAAAACTGCCAGATGGTTCAACAGCATTACTAGAACCAAGTTTAAATTTATCAAATAAGTATTCTTTAGCTGGAGGCAAAACAGTATGCACTGTGCAAAATACAAAAGGGTTGTACAAATTTATGAATCCAACTAGTTTACCTGTATTTTTGGAACCAAAATCAGTCATAGCAAAGGCTACATGCATTTCAAATGCAACAATACATGAAGTCAAACAAACAACAAATATAAATTTTGCATCCAGTACAAATACAGCTTCATACTCAAAAGATTCATTCAAGAAAATAGTGCAAGATTTAGGCATCAGCTTGGACACCTCAGATTTAAATGAGAATCAAAAGCAACAGTTATACAAACTTTTAGCTCAAAATAGGGACATTTTTGCAAAAGACATATCAGAGTTAGGTGAAACTAATTTACAGTATCACACCATACACACAAAAGATGAAAGGCCTGTTAGCTGTCCTCCATATAGACAAACGCCTCAAATGCGTAGGGAGCTTGACAAGAAACTGGATGAATTATTAGATGCAGATATAATTGAAGAATCATCTTCACCATATCATGCACCAGTGGTTTTAGTCAAAAAGGGTACTTCTAGTGAGTACAGATTTTGTGTAGATTTCAGAAAGTTAAACCAGCAAACAATTCCAATGTCATTTCCAATTCCAAATCTTTCTGATGTTTTTGACACTTTGGCAGATGCCGAACCAGAAATTTTCTCCTCAGTTGATTTGCGTAGTGGATTTTTTCAGGTTCCTTTAGATCCAAAAACAAAACATAAAGCTAGTTTCATAACACACAGAGGCGTTTTTAATTTCAAAAGATTACCTATGGGTATGTCAAATTCAAGTTTGTCTTTTCAAGCTCTCATGTGCAAAGTACTCAAAAACATGAACTTCAAAGCTGCACTCATTTATGTCGACGATGTACTCATATTTTCAAAAAACTTTCAAGAGCACATGATACACTTACAACAATTATTTGATCATCTCAGAAGTGCTAATTTAAAGTTGCATCCTTCAAAATGTGCATTTGCAACAAAGTCTATAAAGTATTTGGGTCACATTATTTCTAAAGAAGGAGTCGGAGTAAACCCAGAAAACATTGAAAAACTCAGAAATTTCAAAAGACCTACTACTGCCAAACAAGTTAAAAGTTTTCTTGGTATGGCAAATTTTTATAGAAAATTTATTGAAGGTTATGCGAAAATTGCTTCTCCATTAAACAAATTGCTTAAGAAAGATCAAAAATTTAAGTGGACCCCAGAGTGCCAGACTGCTTTTGAAACATTAAAAAATAAGCTCACTGAAGCTCCAGTTCTTGCCTATCCTAGATTTGAATTGCCTTTCATTTTGACAATAGATGCTAGTGACTATTCAATAGGTTTTATACTGTCTCAAATGCAAGAAGGAAAAGAACATGCAATAGCCTACAATGGCAGAGCACTACATGGCAGTGAACTCAAATGGCACATAACAGAAAAAGAAGCCTTAGCTTTAGTTGAAGGAATTCAACATTTCCGAGAGTATTTGACAAATCAAAAGTTCACTGTTTTCACTGATAATGTTTCAGTTAAGTATTTACAAAATATTAAGGATTGTCAAGGTAGACTTGGAAGATGGAGTCTGTTATTACAAGGATATAACTTTGAGATTGTTCATAAGCCAGGAAAGCAAAACCCTGCAGACTACTTGTCCAGGCAAACATATGAAAATGAAGCAAGGGAAACCCCAGACTTAGGTCAAGTATTTCAAGTAGATTCAAATTTAGATGGATTTAGGACAGAAATTACATTTATTTATGAAAACGAAACAGAAGAAGAAATTATAGGTAGCCTACAAAATGAAAAAGCAAAAGATATTCAGTTGCCGAATCTTGTTCAGTTACAGAGGTCATGTCCAGAACTTTCAGACATATACCAATACAAGTTAATGAATACTCTTCCAGATGACCCTGAGAAAGCAAAAACAGTTGTAGCAGAGTCCTACAACTTTGAGCTAGATAAAGGTGTACTGGTACACTTTTATCTCAAGCGCGGAAAGAATGCCCCTCAGGAAGACCGACTTGTAAAGCAAGTAGCTATTCCTAGGGTACTGAGAGATGATGTACTCCGTTCTTTCCATGACTGTATTTTAGGGGGTCACCAAGGATTTGACCGAACATATGCTGCATTGCGGAATAAATATTACTGGTCATCTATGTACCAGGATATCCAGCAGTATGTGAAATCCTGTGAGGTGTGTCAACAGTCTAAACGTAACTTTCACGCTAAGCGACCACCTCTTCATCCCCAACCAGTCAATGACGTGCTTGACAGGTGGCACATGGACATTTTGAGTGGCCTACCTACAACTAAAGACAAGTATAAACATATACTTCTTGTAGTGGATAGCTGCTCAAAATGGTGTGAAGCCTTTCCTCTTCGAACTCAGGAAGCCACAGAGGTAGCCGCAGTTTTCTTTAGAGAAATCATAACAAGGTTCGGTGCTCCTCGAGTTCTAATCACAGATAGAGGAAAGAATTTCACTTCCAACCTGGTGAAAGCTCTGTCTGAGCTCTTTCAAATCACCAGACATCTGACTAGTTCATACCATCCCCAGACAAATGGCATTGTAGAACGTATGAACTCTGTGATCCTGCAAGCTTTGCGAGCTTACACTAAAGATCAGCAGGATGATTGGCCAGATCTGTTGCCTGGCATAATGATGGCTTATAGAGCTACGCCAGCAACACAGTCTACCGATTACTCTCCTTTCTTTATGTTGTTTGGTCGCGAAATGAAAATGCCAATAGATACAGCTCTTATTCCTAAAGAGCATTTGGCGCAAGATCATAGAATATTTCTCAGTAGGGTCTTACAAAACCTGGAACAAGCTAGAGAGATAGCAAAGGCAAACATTGAAAAGGCCCATGAAAGGTATAAGAAACAATATGATAAGACAGCCAAGGAAACAAATTTTAGGCCTGCACAAAGAGTTTGGCTTTACTGTTCGAAGGTGCCTACAGGCAAAGCACCAAAGCTACATAGAAAATGGGTTGGACCTTATTATATAGTACAAATTGGTCCCAATGAAACATACCGTCTTAGGAATTGCCAAACAAATAAAGAAGTTAAGTCTCTTGTAAATGCTCAAAGGCTAAAACCTTATTATGACCCTGCAGAAAGGCCCACAAACCCATTACAAGATGAAAATGAACAGGATGAAATCAATCCTGAAGAAATAACAGATACCACAGACACACAGGAAAACAGACACATAAAGAAAACACATCCAGTAAAAGGTAAACAGCTAGTACAACCACCTGTTACAATACAGAAACAAAAACAAAAACCATTGAATCAAACACCTCAACTGCAGAAACAAACAGAACAAAACAAAGCATCCACATCAAAACAACCACTTTCAACTAGTAAAATTACAAATAAAAAGCAGTCAAAATCTTTTGTAAAAGAAAAACCTGCAGAATCGAACAGTAAAATCACACACGGATGCCAGGACTGTGTAAGAAACTCTTGCCAGCCATTCAAAGAAGAGGAGATTCAGAAAATTCTCTCTTCTTCATTGAGCAAAGGTATCAGGTACTATAAGGTACGTTTTGTACAACCTGGTAAACCAACAGAATGGTATTTCTCATGCAAAATACCATCAAAACTTGTGCGGGAATTTCATGCAAACAAAACTGCTTCAGGTAAAACACGTCGTAGACCCCTACAGCAAAAACAACATAAATTCTTTGATAAACCAACAGTAAATAATTGTCAGACCTCATTAAAAGAAACAGGTACACAAGCACATTTATCAACAACACAAGACACAAGCAAAGCAGAAGGCACACAGACAGTAAAACAGACAGAAAGCAAAACAAAGAACAAGTCACAATTTCTAGCAGTGCGAATTATTAAGTGTAAACCTTACTATTATGTTCAAATGGGAGAAACAAAACCAAATTGGTACACTTTGTCAGCTGTTAGGGAATTGGCAAGCTCCTTTTACATGGATCACCAAAAAATTCTAAAGGAAAAACAAAGACAAGATCAAATTGACAAATTCAAATTTAAAATGGATAAGATGCAAAGAAAACCTCAAGAAGACCTATTCCCAGAATTATATATATGTCTTCATCATATCCATGAGGTATTAGTTGACAAAGAAAACAATAATTACACATACATAATGAGTCACAGGAACAAAAACCATCCACCTGAAACTTACTATGAAGATGAGGTGCCAACTATCATTCTAAAAGAATTTTTGCAGTTGTTAAAAAATGACTTTCTGGCAGAAGGCCACAAGTAAAAAAATATTTTTGCACAAAGTTTCAGAAATTTATGTTTGTTTTTAGAAACTTTTAATTTTAGTTCCTGTAAAAGTAGTAAAAAAAAAAAACAAACAAAGGAAACAATTCTTGGACCTTAGATTTTTGTTATTTCAAAAACAAACAAAAAAACAACAACAACAAAAAACTGTTATTTTTATCATACATGGAGGACCGATCTTTGATATGATAATAGCCAGTTTAAATATGATCATATGCGCGCAGATCTTATTTTTACAAGCCTTTATTGTATCTGACATTGGTATGAAAAAGAGTTACATTCAAAAAGGGAATTGATTTGTTTTTCTCGAATAATGGATTAGTTTTTTTTTTTTTTCTGCATTTATTTTTGACATTTTTTTAAACACAAAACCACCTTATTCTGTCTTAGGTACAAATGTTTTGATTCAATTCGTAAACTTTCAGAAACATGTAAGTTGGTTTGAATGATCACAAATAGCTAGTATAGATGGAATCAGATATGTTGAAGATTGTACTTTGAAAAAGGGAAATAATATGCAATGAAACTAATACGAAGGTCAAAAAAAAAAAAAAATCGAACAAAATGTTTAATATTGAAAAAATTGACAAAAATTGGTGTGTGGGAAAAGCAATAAGTGCAGCAGTTGATTAAAATATGACACCTGTGGCAATGAAAATACATAAATTATACAGAAGTGAAGATGTACTGAAGTGAAACAAATAAAATGTGTTGTGTGAAGTAACATACAGAATATAGTGAGTGAAGCATTGGTGATATTGGGCCACTCAAAATACAGATGATGATGCAGAATATGAAGACATGTGAGGATGTTGAACAGTTTATGATAATGAAAATATAGTGTATATGTGAGATATTGTGATATAATAATGATATAAAACTAATATTGAGACATACAGTGAAATGATGACATAATATGAAACAGAAGGAGATGAGAAAAGAGAACTGTTGTTAAAATTGATGATGAGGATAAAGATGATTATCATGATAATATTGACGATTATAATGCTAATTTAGAACATATGACGCAGATATATAACATGAATAATGATGATTTTTTTGTGTATATAAAGGATATCCAATTTGTATATAGTTGTACAAAATATGTAAAATGTAAATATTATATAGAAAAAAGCATATATTAAAAAAGAAAAAAAAAAAAAAGCTTTTTTTTTTAACAAGTTCACTTCAATATTGAAAATTATAACCTATGTTTGTTAAGGTCACACTATTTAAAATGAATTTTATTGTATGTTTGAGGACAAACATATTTAAAGAAGGGAGAATATGTAATAGGGAAAATTTAGGGTCGAATTCTTTAAACTGATTTTTTTTAAATTAAATTACATACATGTATATTTGCTTGAATTTTGATTTTAGCATTTAGCAGTATAAATGAATTAAAACTTATAATATTACAATGATTATCAAAAGTTTATAATTGTAAAAGCTTTTAATAGGTGATTTCAGTGTTTTCATAGTTTGTGATTCTTAGTCTGCTTAAAGTTAAAACTTCCTTTACTTAAGGAATATAGAAAAGACTTATGCAGATAAGGTGATGATTAGGTCTTTATCATGTAATATTGTTGTGAAAATGTCACCTTGTGCTATTCTAGAAATTTCATAATCCTGAAGCCATTAATATCTCATTTATCTCAATACTTTGGCATGTTTATTGTATAGGCAATTAAACCATTCTCTACATTGGAATTAAGACATTTTTGAGATTTTACTTAATTTTGAATTGTGTGTCAAAATGATATTTTATGTCTTAAGGTTTTTAATTGGTTGTATAGGGATTAAGGGGGCAGTCCCTCCATTTCTTATAATTTGAATTTAATGTAAGATTTGGAGATAGACAGAGAGAGAGGGGTATTCAGTAGAAGAGGAAGGAGGTTGGACTCCAAGGACTAAACGACTAAAATATATTCTGAGGGCATAATTTGTAACTTATTGAAGTCAGCCACATATTAAGAGTATTAATTTAGTGTTCTTGTTGTCATTCAGCAAACTATTTAACATCTGTGGACTTACTAAAGTAAACTGTTACAAATGGAACTCTTGAACTGTTAAATGTTAATATCTTTTTAAATTTGTTATTTACAATCAGAAGAAGTAAAAGTAAAGATAGAAAACCAGAACACTGTGTTTGGATTTTGATTTGGGACTTAGCCTTGTGCCGTCAAAGGGCCAAACGTAATAAACTGTCACAGACTGGGTCTTAAGAAACTACAACGAAGGGGAGCTGCTGCAACACTCACAGGGCTCTACCCAGAGCTAATGTTCCTTCCCCACTACAAAACCCGGTGTCCCCTGTGAGGAAGGTGGCCTTCGTTAACTACTGGCCCCGCTCTCCCCCTGACGTTGGCCTGGTGCTGAGTACACGGAGAGAGGCCCCGTGTGACACAATCACTGATCCTTAAAGCTCACATGAACACTGATGCCCCAGAACATGAGCTTTAAGTTGGTAAATATTAGTTGGTAAATATTAGTGTTATCTTTTTTTATGGTGTTTATATGTGAGCTAAGGGGATTCTATCTATATACATTATTGAATTCGGATGAAATAAGAAAGTGATGAGCACTGAAAAGATAACCATGTTAGTAATGTAATGGGTTTGAATACAAGCTAGAACAAGTAATAACTGGAGCACTGCTGAGTGGCACCAATGCAGGTCTGTTTTATTTTTTGGAAAGAAGTATGCAAGTTCCTACCCAAGATATCTAAATGGAACTGACTTCTTTGAGCATCTTTGGTAGAGCTCCATGCAAGGAATATCCCTGCAAAGTTTTTATAACTTTGGCCAAGTGGTTTCAGATGAGACATCATTCAAATCAAAATGTTGATGCACAAATGCATGACGACAGACATCATGCGATTATAATAGCTCACATTAGCGTGTTGTGCTTGGGTAAGCTAAAAAATTTAGATTTTTTTCTTCTTTTTCTAGAGTAGGGTAGGGGGAGGTACCTACTCATAAAACAAGAGGGCCATGATGGCCCTGGATCACTCACCTGAGTACTTTGTCTGTGGGTTTGCTGTTAAGCAAATGTCAGAAGCAGTATTATATTTTCTAATTGAAGATTTGTAGATGCCTACAAACCAAATATCTAAAATATAAGTCAATAAATAAAGGCTCTATGACAGAAAGTATAAAAATCTATTATTAGCTGTGGTGATATTGGCCTTGACCCAGTGACCTCAAACCCCACCTAAGGGTAGAAGTCCATGCAAGGAACCTACATACCAAATATCAAAGATATTGGTCTATAAATGAAGGCTCTATAAGGTAAAGTAGATAAATCTATTTTTACCCTCGGTGATCTTAAACCTAATCTAATAACATGAACAAAAAGGCCATGATGGCCCTGGATTGCTCGCCTGAGTACTTTGCTTGTGGGTCTACCATTATGCAAACATCAGATGCAACATTACATTTTCTAACTGAAGATATTCAAAGATCTCACATTTCATACAAAAAACAAAAGGGCCATGATGGCCCTGGATCGCTCACCTGAGTACTTTGCCTGAGGGTCTACCGTTAAGTAAACATCAGATGCAACATTACATTTCCTAACTGAAGATATTCAAAGATCTCAAATTTTATACAAAAAAAATCCATAAAGGCAGACGCAATTGCGTGATAACAGCTTATGAGGTGATGTCAGAAGCCATATACTGTGAAATCATTAATATTCGTGGGGGATTAATTTTCGTGGATTTCGTGGTTCAGGTTACCCATGAAATCAAGTCCCGACAAACAAATTGTGCCCAAGATAATGTTAAGTATGCCCAATCAGTCAATAGCACCAAAAAAGGCGTGACACGTGGTTCGTAGTTGGTACATCGTCCGATAATCAACGATAAACATAGGTATGAATTGGATACTAAACCGACTCATGAGCTTTTGTTAAGGTGTGTACCTGTATTTTGTTTGTTTACTAGTGCATCCAAACTGAAAGTAGAAATTGTAGCGACATAGCGTCACGTGTCTGTCAAACCGCACTATACTGCAGATGCTATTTATACGGTCCCTGAATGAAATGCTAATTATAATAAAGGTTGCATTATCAAAGACTTAAGGCCGACATTTTTCACAACTTGAAAATTCATAAAGACAGTTTTTCCACATCTTAAATTTTAACAATGATGCGCAACATATTACAAAGTATAATTGACACTTGACACTTGTTAATTGAGAAGAACGATCGGTAGGTTAATTACCATAGTAACGAATCTTCGGTTGTTTGGTCAGGTGGAAACACATTAACCTGCACGTATCAACAATTTCATAGCACAAATGCCGGATATTGTTTGTAAGGTTTCTTTTCACCAAATTTTGAAATCAACAAATTTTTGGCCCCATATTTTTTTTTACCTGGCAATTGAATTCCACGAATTTATGACCCCACGAAATTGCTTTCTGCCGGCAAACCACGAAATTTTATGCCCTCGAATTTAAATGATTTCACAGTATTGAAGAAAACCTATTTTTAGTGGCCAATTTGTTAAATGAAGCAGAACAGTTTCAGCAATTTTAACGCAGGGGTTTGTAAGGAACATTTCCGTGAAATTTGATGGAAAATTACCTTGCCACTGAGGAGTAGATGCTGTTTGATTTCTTTTCTACTTTTAGCTTTTGCAGCCCTTATGTGCAATGGAGCAGAATGGTTAGACCAATTTTAGAAAAGGGCAATATAAGGAACATTTCTGTCAAATTTGGTTTAATATGGCCAAGCGGTTTTGGAGAGGATGTCGGTTGAAGCAAAATATTGATGAAAATTTATTTTTAGCTCTGGTGGCCTTTTTGATCAATGGAGCGGAACCATTTTAGCAATTATTACAGAGGGCTATGTAAGGAACATATCTGTGAAATTTGGTGGAAAATCTCCCAACCGTTTAGGACGAGATATTGTTTGAACATTTTTCTATTTTTAGCTTTTGCAGCCCTTATGTACAATGGAGCTGAAGAGTTTGAGCAATTTTAGAAAAGGGCAATGTAAGGAACATTTCTGTCAAATTTGGTTTAAAATGGCCAAGTGGATTTGGAGATGTCATTTGAAGCCAAATATTGATGAAAATCTCTTTTTAGCTCTGGCAGCCATTTTGTTCAATGGAGCGGAACCATTTTAGCAATTTAAATAGAGGGCTATGTATGGAACATTTCTGTAAAATTTAGTGGAAAATCACTCAGCCGTTTAGGAGGAGATGTTGTTTGAATTTGTTTCTTTTTCTAGCTTTTGCAGCCCTTATGTGCAATGGAGTGGAACGGTTTGAGCATTTTTAGGAAAGGGCAATATAAGGAACATTTCTGTAAAGTTTGGTTAAAAATAGCTTTGCGGTTTAGAAGGAGAAGTCATTTAAAGTAAAATGTTGACGACGGATGACTGACAACAGACAACGGACGACGGACACAGGGTGATCACAATAGCTCACCCTGAGCATTTGCTCAGGTGAGCTAAAAAGCTTGATAACGGTCCACAAGGCAATGCTTTGTGCCAAATTCTAAATTCTAGGCCTTGTGGTTTCAGACAGATAGATTTTTAAAGATTTTATTTTATGCTGCTATGTAAAACTTCTGACCCCACAGGCAGGGCCAATAGTGACCCCAGGTACATAATTTTAACAAACTTGGTAGGAGACCTCTAGCTGATGCTCCGTGCAAAATGCCCAAGTTCTTGGTCTTGTACTGTTTCAGACATGAAGATTTTTTTAAGTCTTCCCTATATAAGCTTATGTAAATATAGTGGCCCCTGGGGCCAGGTCATTTCTGATCCAAGATGCATTATTTAAACATTCAAGAGGACCTAGAGCCAATGCTCCATGTAAAAAAATCTTAGCCCTAGGCTTTATGGTTTCAGACAAGAAAATTTTTTAAGGTTTTCCCTATATAAGCCTATTAAAATAAAGTGACCCCTGGCCCAGTTTTGACCCAAGGGGCATAATTTATACAAACTTTGTAGAGGACCTTTAGCTGATGCTCTTTTAAAGATATCTAAGTTCTACTATTTGTGGTTTCAGACAAGAAGATTTTTAAGGTTTTCTCTATATAAGCCTATGTAAAGTCAACTGACCCCTGGGGCAAGGCCAATTTAAACCCCAGGGGTATAATTTGAATAAACTTTGTAGACGTCCACTAGACAATGCTACATACCAAATCTTAAGGCTCAGGCCTTGTGGTTTCAGACAAGAAGATTTTCAAAGTTTTTCCTTTCTGATGCCATAGCAACCAGAGTTCTTGATGGAATTCAATTCTTTGAACAACTTTGATAGAGCTTCATGCAAGAAATATTCCAGGCATGTTTTGTCACAGTTGGCTTAGGGGTATAGGAGGAGAAGTCATTCAAGTCAAATTGTTGATGATGCACAATGCACACCGCACATCGAAAGACAATCAATGATCACAAAAGTTCACCCTTGAGTACTTCATGCTCAGGTGAGCTTAAAAATGAAAGAAAAAAAATTGGGGTGTGTGTGTGTGTGGAGTAGGGGCAGGGAGGGCAAGTTCCTACACAAAAACAAACCAAACATAAAAAATAAATAAATCTCTTTTTTGCGGGGAGTGGGGAGTACCTACCCATCCCATTAAGTACATAGTTAAGTTCTACGCTTTGTGCTTTCCTGTTAGAAGTTATTTGCTCTATAAGTCTATGCAAAAAATCAAGTGACCACCATGGCAGGGTTAAATTTCACCCTAGGGAAATAATATGAAAAATCTTAGTGATGGGGTCGTGATTTGAACCAACATGGTAGAGGTCCACTAGACAATGCTACACACTAAACACAAAACTCAAAATCTTATGGTTTATAAATAATCAGCTATAATAAAGTTCTTGCATGACGCCACTAATGTCGACTCAGTAACCATTAAAACTTGACTTTTTCTTCAGCTAAAAATGGCATCCTCTACTTATGATGGTCAAATGTGACAACTGATATTGAAATACCATCACACATGCAAAGGTTATGGACCAGAGAAATTTACTAAGTTTAATCCCCAACTGTGACCCTAAACCTTTGACCCAGGCACCTGAGTCTTGCATGCGACACATCATCTACTTATGGTGGTCATGTGGTCCAATTTACTTTGAAACCCCATCATACATGTAGACACAAACTCCAACTGAACTTAAGCCTATCTGACAAATACACTAAGTTCAATGCCATATTGTGAACTTGACCTTTGACCCAGGGATGTGGGTCTAGCATGCGACACATCATTTCCTTATGGTGGTCAAGTGTACCAATTTATTTTGAAATCTCATCATGCATGCAGAAGTTATGGACTGGACACAAACTCCAACTTCACTTTAGACTATATGACAAATACACGAAGTTCAATTCCCTGCTGTGACCTTGAACTTTGATCTAGAGACCTGGGTCTTACACATTGTCTACTTGGTGGTCATGTATACCAATTTATTTTGAATCTCATCATGCATGAAGAAGTTATGGACCGGACCTAAAGTCTATATTTTTTCCAACACACACACGCAGGCACACACAAACACTCACACAACAAAAAAAAACAACAACACACACACACACACATGGATGAGGATAACACTAATATGCCCCCCCTCCCTCATTTTATGGCTGGGGAATAAAAAAGTTCCATGCGTGCAAAAATTTGTTGGCAACATCAGAAGAGTTTAGTTTCTGGTCAGTTATAATAAGATTTTAATGCCTTTTACTGTTTTTCAGGATAATAGCAAGTAAATGATTGTTTTATGTAAATTGTATGCGTGGAAGTATTTGTTATACATTGTATGTTTTCCCTATCAGTCGAATTTCTCAAGTGTAGTGTATACACAAGCTGCAGCTAGAATTTGTTGATGAAGTTTAATGTAATTCAAATAGGTAGAGTCAAAGACATTATTTATGACATTTTGTTTGTAGTTCACAGAGCAGATATTCCTTTTGTAACATTTTTACTGAGAATTCTTCTTTCATAAGGGAGACAAATTAATTTGAATTATTAAAAAGAATTGTGTTATCTTCGCAGTGAAGCCAACAGACACTCAGACAAAACAGATAGAGAAAAACAAATACCAGTAAAAATGATATTTTGGTGTTCAGTATTAAATGTTTAAATAGTGTTTACTTTTGTAATTTTTTACAGTGATACCTCATTTGGATTTTAGTAGCATAGGATGAAAGGACCTGTCTAATAACATGAATGTGCATCAGTTTTATAGATTGTTGAAACTGAGTTGATACTGACAAGTTGACACCAAATATAGACTCAGTTGTAAATTTACATATGCAGAAATATATTTTCAGTTGAATCAGAGACACTATATATCTTATTATATGTCTCTGGTTGAATTTATAGGTGGTTTGATTGAAAATACTTTAAGAAATGCATTTAAAGTCTCTACAAAGTGGAATATGAAACTTGATAATTATATCCTGGTGTAGATATTAGTCAGTATGACTTGTTTATTTTTTCGGGCTTCGTTTGTGTTTTCAGGATAGCTAGAAAGGTTTTTGAACTTAGGGTTGACGCTAAACGAAAAAACAATTTGGTATGGCCTTATCCTATAAAAGGACTTACATGTTCTTGCAGAACCACCACTGGATGAATGGAGACATCTGGCCACAGATCTTGAATACATGTGTTAGTGTTTGAGTTAGCAAAATGCATACATGGACAAGATGCAATCTACAACAGAAGGATGTACATAATGAGAAAAATTTACACTCCAGATGAACCAAAGAAAAAGCTGAGCTGATACATACACACTGTTTACAATGGAGAGGGATCATCATCAAAATATTGATTACAAGAAAAGTTGCCAGTGGTAAATTTTCATAGAACACGTTAAAAATATATGCTAAGAAATTACTACATGCAAATGTTACAAACACATTAAGAGTTTCAATGAAACAAGAGGGGCATCATGGCCCTTAATCGCTCACCTGAGTAACATTACTCAAGTTTATTAATTGTAGTTGAGACAATTTTTATTCTGAAATTAGGCCAGTGGTTTGTAAGATTTTCAAAGCTGTGAAAACACTATCATTAAGACAGTTGAAATTGAACCTAATGGGAGTAAAACACTATGACATAAGGTAGAAAAAATTTATTTTTAACCTCTTTGACCTTGATCCTAGTAACCTCAAACCCCACATAGTGGAAGAGGTCCATGTAAAAAAAGCTTTTGGACAGAAACTTGAAAAAGATCTATTATTTGCCTCAGTGACCTTGACAAGTGACCTCAAACCACACCATAGGTTAAAAAACCATGAAAGGAACCTTGTGGTTAGTGACAAGAAAATTTTCATTTTTTTGTTTTAATTGCCAGTCATTACAAATATCAAGTGACCCCTGGACGAGGTTGATTTTGACCCCTGGAGCATAATTTGAATAATCTTGGGAGTGGGCCTCTAGATGATGCTCCACACAAAATATCTAAGCCCTCTAGACCTTGTTGTTTCATAGAACATTTTCAAAGTTTTCCCTTTAAAAGCTTTTACTAAATCAAGTGACCCCCAGGGCAGAGCCATAAATGACCCAAGTGACATAATTTGAACTATCTTTGTAGAGAAGCTCTAGGTGAAGATGTATGCCAAATATCAAAGCCCATGGCACAGAAGTTTCAGACAAGAAGATTTGTTTGGTTTTCCCTATATAAGCCTATGTAAAATCATGTTCCAGCTGACCATAGGGCCATATTTTCAATAAATTTGGTAGTGGTCTACTAGATAATGCCACATATCTTAGCCATTGACATTGTGGTTTCAGAGAAGAAGATTTTCAAAGTTTTCCCTATATAGACCTATGTGAAATCTATGTTGTGACGAAGTTTGAGCCTGGAGCCATAATTTGAACTGTCTAGGTAGAGGACCAGTAAGAGATACTTCATACCAAACATCTCAGCTCTAGGCCTTGCAGTTTTGGAGTCTGGAGAAGAGTTTTTAACTTTTCACTTTTAAAATCTATTTTTAATTCCTATGACTCAGGATTGAACCAGAACCATTTGAATAACTTTACTAGAGGTTCATGCAAGGAACATCCTGAGCAGGTGCATCAACTTTGGCCCTTTTTTTTCAGAAGAAATGTCATTTGAAACTATTGTGGATAAGGACCAAAGGCAATGTTTGCCAATGGACAATCACCAATTCTAAATGCTCACATAACACTGTGGGCTCTAGTCTGCTTTAAACCGTACAGAATGAAGTGCTCAGCAATACAAACAACATTTATCACTGAAGAGATTTATACCCCTGCAATACAACCTTGTCAGAGAAAAAAGGGAAAATATAGAACATGTCACGCACATCTACACTTACTGGTGATCTTGTACATCCAGTTTGGAACTGGTAGTCCTAGAGATGTGAAAGTAGAATGTGTCACAAGATTTTACTATGACAAACCATAAATCCTCAGAGCAGGCATTGGTGTGCATGAAAAACAAGTCACATCTACACTTATTGGTGAACGTGCACACCAAGTTTCAAATCCATAGTCCTAGAAATGTGGAAGTAGTTTGGGTCACAAGATTTCTGCAATGGACCAACTAACTGATCAACCAATCAACTGACAAACCAACCAACTGTAAGATTGCTCCTATATATACCCCTGTATAAATGCGGTAATCTTCCATGACAATCATATGCAAAACTTAAAACGGTTAAAGATTTGGCGATGTAACATATGATGTTTAAACCAAGTGTCACAAAAGTCTCAATTATAAAAATTCAGAATATAAAACTTTAAAAGCTTAAGTGCTCAGCAATGCAACAAACATAAATGCTTAAAAACAAGACATTAGTGTCACAAAAAAATCTCCAGTGACAAAAAAAATCCTAAACACAAATCTTACAAAGACTGAAATGCTCAGCAGTATATTTACAACCTAAAAATGCAGAAATATGAATATCATAAAAGTATCACTTCTGCATAGATCTATTTCCACATTTGAAGTTACATAAGGTTGGTCAGTTTGCTCAAACATGCAATCTAAAACTGAAGACAATTAAAATAATTTGTTACAGAAATTCATTTTACTAAGACAGTATTTTCTTTACTTCTAAGTCATTTAGATCTACACTTTGGAAAACTACATTTCAACAGACAATGTATTCCAATAGTGACCCCAGGAACATGATCTGAACAAAATTGATTGGCTCATAAAAAATATGTCATACACACATGTGTCACACACATCTACAATTATCGTTGAACATGCACACCAAGTTTCAAATAAGTAGTCCTAGAATTGTTGAAATGGTTTGTGGCACAAGAATTTGCTATGATGGGCCATAAAACCAAAGAGCAGGCACTGGTGTGTATAAAAAAGTACATCAGACACATTTACAAGCACATTTATTGGTGAACATGCACACTCAATTTCAAGTTGATAGTCCCTGAATTGTAGAAGTGTACAACTGCAGTGTAGGCATGGGCGTGCATGGAAAATGTGTTTTGCACATCTTCACTTATTGGTGAACATGCAAACCAAGTTTCACATTAAAAATCTTAGAAATGTTGAAGTAGTTTGTGTCACAAGATTTCTGCAACAGACCGAAAGTCCCAGCACACACGGGGGGGACCTTCATCCATAAACAGTCCGTAAGATGACTCCTATATACCCCTGCAAACCTTGTTTAGCAGGAGTATAAAAACAACAAACATGTAAAAGAGACAAAGTTTAATGAGCTATGAATAACAAGATGGCCAAAGTGACCTTTAATTGCTCAGATCAGTATTGAGCTTATTCAAAAACATATTGGTCAAATATAATCTGTCATACAGTGATAAGATCTTTTGGTCAGACAAGCTATCCATCATACAATCAAGGTTTTGTGGATAAACAGACTGCCAGACTAATAATGAGCTAACAGACTGATACTGGGTAAACCTTATAGTTCTCTGTGGTGGGACACCAGTAATTAAGACACAGAAAAAAGTCGGTGAACGAAAAGCTGTTAGAATGACACTTACATCACACTGGAGAGAATGTGGTGTTATTCTGCTGCCACTTTCAGTACTGCTGCCATCTCCCATTCCCGCAGCTTCTGCTGATGATGACACAGTCACCATGGATGTAAAAGATTCTGATGATGGTAAGGATGCTGATTCAGAAAATGCTGAATCTGTTTCTGCGATGTCTAACATAGCATCAGAATATCCTCCTAAATCACCAGGGTAATGAGTTCTAAAATATTCCAGCTCACCCATTTGCCGCCTTTTGTTATAAGCTAGATTACAAGTTATTTCTGATGCTAAGGCATCTAGTTCATTTTGAGCTAGATCATTTAATCTTTCGGGATGTTCTTTTTTTGGGACAATGTTTGTAATACTGTGTCCACCAAAGAAAGTCAGTTCAGACTGGGTGTTGCCAAGCTGTGTCTCTAGCTCACAGAGTTCTCCAAGAATTGCATCAAAATTAACATCCTGATTTTCTGCAATGATGAAAGAAAAGTGAAATATGTTATATCAGTCAATAATGAATGTCAATGAAACAAAGTTTGATACATATACAGTAAGTAAAAGTTAACTCCTGGTACTGCTGTTTTACTTAAGAAGACATTGAGAGGTTTGACAATGTTTCAAACAAAGTTCTAAAGCTCTTGCTTTTGTGGTTTCAGGCAAAAAGGTATTAAGGGGTTTTCCTATATATTTCTTTGAAACACAGGTGACACTTGGAGGGAACTAATATAAGCTCAAGAACATACTGAAAAATAAGCCACTCATCCAGTTACGACCCTACAGTCATTATTTGAAGAATCATTGTGGAGATCCAGACTACTTCCAGAGCTCTGAGCTGACAATGATGCACCGAAAATTGGGAATTTGTCACAGAAAGAGGGAAAACAATGGATACAAAGTTAATTGCTTGATAGGCTAACAGTACTTCGCTTTACAAATAAACCTCTTTAAAAATGTATCAGCTGCAGTACCTCTTTCACAATGTCTTATATCCATAACTCATTAACAATGCCTTTCTTCCATAACTCATTCATCGATTTAACAATATAGTAATTATTTTAAACAGCTATGAAAACATTGGATTTCAGTACTACTTAGATCATTATATGTATTTAATTAATAAGTATGAAAACATTTAAACATGGTTGTAGAAGGAGTTGCACACACAAGATTTACTATATATGGCATGTATAAAAAAACCAATAAAGGGCAATAATTCAGTGAAAACTGATAAGAGAAAAAAATTCTTTACTTCTTGCACAACTACTCATTGTGGTCTATTATGTTTGCGACTTTGGTTTCAATCCACTCATGGTCAAGGTCATTTTAAGGTCAAGATCATATTTGAATTATTCAACCTGTCAGTTTTGACATAAGTGTTGTTTTGTCTAAGTATGAATCAAAGCCATAAATTGTCAAAGTTATGGCCAATTTAAGCAAAATTCAATAATTTGACCTTGACGGTCACAGTCATTTTAAACTAAAGGTCATTAATTTAACATGTAGGTTATGTCATAAATTTTGTTTTGTCCAAGTATTAATTAAAAAGAACAAAAATAACAGTTATGGTCAATTTTAGCAAAGTTCAATAACTTGACCTTGAAGGTCATGGTTAAGGTCATACCTGAAAGGTCAAGGTCTTACTCGAATGATTCAACGTGTCAGTTTTGTCCAAAGTGTTTTTTTTTGTCACAGTATGAATCAAATTGAACCATAATTAACAAAGTTATGGCCAATCAATAAAAATTCAATAATCGACTTTGACTGTCAAGGTCATTTTAAGTCAAGGTGATTCTTTAATAAAGTTTTGTCATAAGTGTTGTTTTGTTTAAGTATGAATAAAATCTGTAAATAAAAGAGCAAGTTATGACAATTCAAGCAAAATTCAATAATTTGACCTTGACAATCAATGTCATTTTAAGGTCAAGGACATACTTTAATTATTAAAGATGTTGGTTAGGTCATCAGTGTTGTTTTGTCCAAGTGTGATAAAGTAAAGGACAATTTTAGCAAAATTCAATATGTCCTTGAATGTCAAAGTCATTTTAAATTCAAGGTCACACCTGAAAGAATCAAAATGATTTGTTACATGTGTTGTTTTGTCCAAGTATGAGTCAAATCCAATCATAAATAACAAAGTTATGGCCAATTCTAGCAAAAATGAATAAACTGACTTTGAATGTCATTTTATGGTCAAGGTCTTACTTGAATAATTCAACATGTCAGTTTTGTCATTAGTGTTGTTCTGTCCAAGTATGAATCAAATCCATAAATAAATGAGCAAGTTATGATAATTTAAGCAAATATCAATCATTTGACCTTAATGGTCAAGGTCATTTTTAGATAATTGTAATACTTGAATTACTCAACATTTCGGTTTTGTCATAAGTGTTATTTTGTCCAAGTATGAATTAATCCAACCATAAACAACAAAGTTATGGGCAATTTTAGCAAAATTCAGTAATTTTGACCTTGGCTGGTAAGGTCATTTCATGGTCAAGGTCATACTTAAAAGAATCAAAATGTGGAATTTGTCATCAGTGTTGTTTAATCAAAGTATGAATCAAATCCATACATAAATGAGCAAGTTATGACAATATAAGCAAAATTCAATCATTTGACCTTGAAGGTCAAGGTCCTTTAAGATCAAAGTCATACTTGAATTACTCAACATGTCAGCCTTGACATAAGTGTGGTTTTTTTTAAGTATGAATCAAATCCAACCACAAATGACAAAGTTATGGCCAATTTTAACAAAATTTAATAATTTGACCTTGACTGTCAATGTCATTTTAGGGTCAAGGTCATACCTGAAAGAATCAAAAGGTAGAATTTGACTTCAGTGTTGTTTTGTCCAAGTATGAATCAAATCCTTAAATAAATGACAAAATTTATGACAATTTAAGCAAAATACAACCATTTGACCTTGAAAGTCAAGATCATTTAAAATCAATGTCATACTTCAATTACTCAACATGTGGGTTTTGTTATAAGGGTTGTTTTCTCCAAGTATGTATTAAATAACCAAGTTATGGGCAATTTTAGCAAAATTCAGTAACATGAACGTGAATGCAAAGGTCATTTTATAGTCAAGGTCATACCTGAATAATCCAACAAGTCGGTTTTTTCCTAAGTGTTGTTTTGTCCAAGTATGAATCAAATCCATAAAAAAATAACAAAGTTATGGGCAATTTTAGCAAAATTCAATAATGTGACCTTGAAGGTGAAGGGCATTTATGAGCTATGGTCATGCTCAGTCTGGTCTACTTCAAGGTCTTGTCCGAGAGTTATTGTGTCCAAGTACAAAGACAATCCAACTTTTAATAATAAAGTAATAGCCAATTTAATGTAAAATTCAATAATTTGACCTTGAATATGATGGCTTTTATGAATCAAGGTCAAGTTCAGTCTGGTCTACTTGAAAGTCTTGTCCAAAGGGTTGTTGTGCAAGTATGAAGACAATCAAACAATTAATAACAAAGTTATTGCCAATTTTAGCAAAATTCAATAATTTTACCTTGAAGGTGAAGGTCATTTATGAGTCAAGGTCAAGTTCAGTCTGGTCTACTTGAAGGCCTTGTCCAAAGGGTTATTGTGTCCAAGTATGAAGACAATCCATTAAGAAATACAAGGGCGATCAGTGATCACATGTGTCGACTGATGATAGCCAATTAAACAGTAGTATTGAGAGGTGATTGGACAGTTTGTAGGCTAAAATGTATTTGTTTATTCAAGGGCCATAACTCAGCCAAAAATCATTCAACTGAAAAACCTGTAAGACATGCACAAGTACTTGAGGTACAGAACAATCCTATAACATTTCATTTAAATTGCTTTAGTAGTATAAGAGAAGTAGTCCGGACAAACTTTAAAAATAAAAATCATTAAAGGGCCATAACTCTCACAAAAATCATTGAACTGGAAAATGCTGATGATATGCACAATTAGACTTTGTACTGATCATTCCTGTAAAGTTTGGATGAAATCGCACCAGTAGTTTCTGAGGAATAGTCTGGACAAGTTTTGTGATGGACAGACAGACGGACAGACAGACAGACAGATGATGGGGAAGTGATCTCGATATGTCATGGCTTCTTTTTAGCATGTCATAGCTACTGTGAAGCCTGCAACACAAAATTCATTATTTGGCTAAAATGCCTTTTTCATTCAAGGGCCATAACTCAGCCAAAAATCATTCAACCGAAAAACCCGTTAGATATACCAATGAACTTGAGGTACTGATCAATCCTGTAAAATTTAATTCAAATTGCATCAGTAGTATAAGAGAAGTAGTCCGGACAAACTTTAAAAATAAAATTCATAAAAGGGGCATAACTCTCACAAAAATCATTAGACTGGAAAATGCCGATGATATGCACAACAAGACTCGGTACTGATCATTCCTGTAAAGTTTGGATGAAACTGCACCAGTAGTTTCTGAGGAGTAGTCCGGACAAGATTTGTGACGGACAGATGGACGGACGGACAGACTACGGAGAAGTGATCTCTACATGTCGCGGCAACTTCGTAGCAGGCGACACAAAAACTAGATGGGTGTTCAGTGGAACACTTGTGTCGCCCTTGGGTACTCTGTTAGAATAACTAAACAAGAGGGTCCATGGGACCCTGGGTCGCTCACCTGCCAACAACTGCTCAATGGTTGCAAGAGTCAGTGGATGCAAATACAATTGCCAATTGACTCAAAGGGTGCAGGCAATTATGACCATGGGGTAGAGTTTCACTAGATGTCGTGCGTCATCAGGATTGTAAAAGCACAACGTGGACTATAATGGACTGAGCCTCATGTTTAAAGTTTCAAAGCAGTATCTTGAAAAATGTAGAAGTTTGTGCCGCAATATTTTTTAAAAAATCCTGCCGTTATACAAAAAACTAGGTTGCTGTGAACTGAATGTTGGAACACCGTTCCAAACAGGGATAATGTACATGACAAATGTTCACTCTATTGCCAATTCTGCTAATTATTTTAAAATCCAACCATAGATGCAAAAAATATATGGGCAAGACACAAACTATCAGCAGTAAGGCCTATATAGCAGAACTTACTAAGTTCAGAGGGTTGCTGTGACATGGATCTTGGAGGGAGGAACATGGGTTTCGAGTGTAACACATACTTATTTTAATTTTTGGTTGTAAGGGTTGCAGAGACTTTCAGTCTTTAAGTAGTGTTATTTATAATACTAGAACTTTTATTAAAATACAATGTACACAAATATAAAGAAAAAGATTCATAACGGAAAAAATGTGTAAATGCAATCTTTAATAAAATAGAATATTAGCCCTTCAAAATTATTTTTCCCTGACTTTTCACTAACTTTTCTGGATTTTTATTTCTCACTGACCAATTTTCAAAATTCCCTGACAATTCCCTGACCTTGAAAAAAAATCAAATTTCCCTGACTTTTCAAGTCCCGTGGCAACCCTGCAAGATCTTATATTAACTCAAGTATTGTACGAGTCTGATTAAATTCAAATCAAAAATGAAGCTGCTATTGTGCAGACAAGGTCTAAATAGTTAATTTTGGCACTTTCAGGGACCATAACTCTGGAACCAATAATGCAATATGGCAATTTGAAGAAAGGAACCAAGATCTTATGGTAATGAAAGTGAAGATCAGACCAAACTTAAGACCACTAGAGTGCAGAAAAACTTTTATCATAACTTGACCTAGTGACCTCAATTTCAAAGTCACATGACCCAGTTTCAAACTTGACCTAGATATCATCGAGATAAACATTCTGACAAAGCTTGAAGAAGATCGGAGCAAAATTAAGACTACTACAGTGCGGACAAGCTTTTTCTATTATTTGACCTAGTGACCTAGTTTTCAAGGTCACATAACCCAGTTTCAAACCTGACCTAGATATCATTGAGATACACATTCTGACCAAGCTTGAAGAAGATGGGACCAAAATTAAGACCACTAGAGTGCGGACAAGCTTTCTCTAAAATTCGAACTAGTTACCTTGTTTTCAAGGTCACATGACCCAGTTATGAACATGACCTAGATATCATTGAGATAAACAATCTGACCAAGTTTGGAGAAGATCGGACCAAAATTAAGACTGCTAGAGTGCGGACAAGCTTTTTCTATATTTTGACCTTGTGACCTAGTTTTGAAGGTCACATGACCCAGTTTCGAACTTGATCTACATATCATTGAGATTAACACTTTGTCCAAGTTTGAAGAAGATCGGACCAAAATTAAGACTGCTAGAGTGCGGACAAGCTTTTTCTATAATTTGACCTAGTGACCTAGTTTTAAGGGTGAGATGACCCAGTTATAAACTTGACCTAGATATCATTTAGATAAATATTCTGACCAAGTTTAAAGAAGATCGCACCAAAATTAAGACCGCTAGAGCGCGGACAACAATTGTGAACGGACGACGGACGGATGACAGATGAAAGGCGATCACCGCCGGCAATTCAACGATCCCAAAAGCTCACCCTGAGCAGGCTCAGGTGAGCTAAAAATGCTATTCTTTGCTTAATAAGGGGTATAAGTCTGCCAATCCCCAATAAATTTGCATCAAAATACCCAGGTGCATAAGTTCACATGCTGACATCTATTTTTAGAAAGTTTCATGGCTCTAGCAGTTATACATTTGGAGTTACACATGACACAAACCAGCATGACAGAGTGACTGTGACAGCAGACAAGGGTAAATCTATGCCCCCCACCCCCCGAAGTGGCAGGGCATGAAAAAAGCGAAATAAGGAAATGAAAAAAAAAATGCAGGTACCTACTCAATCCAGAAAAAAGCAGCAAAAAGAGAGAAACATTTTTTTTAGTACTTACCCATCCGGTTTTTTTGCTATAAAAGTCTATGCAAAACCAAGTGTCCCCTGGGGTGGGGCTAATTTTCAACCCAGGGAAATATTATGAATAACCTTGATAGAGGTCTACTAGAGGATGCCAAATTACAAATGTCTGTCTTAAGCAGTTTTAGAGAAGAAGATTTTCAATGTTTTTCCTATATAACTATATATAAGCCCCAGGGCGGGGCCAATGTTGGTTCTGGGGTCATGATTTGAACCAACATGGTAGAGGTCCATTAGACAATGCTACACACCAAATGTCAAAACTCTAAGCCTTATGGTTTATGAATAATCAGCTACATTAAAGTTTTTGCATGACGCCTACTCAGATGAGCATAAAAGCCCAACTTCTTTCTTCGAAAGCAGACAAGCTAACAAAAATTATTCACTGATCTCAAGAACAGAATTTCTTATTAAATTTTTGTAATTGTTGTGATTCACACCAAAATAAGGAACATTCCCTATTCAAAAATACATTTATAGGTATTCAAAATTAGAACTGACATACAATATTATTTTTTGCTTCGTAACTCAATGTACATTTTTCAAATGTACAAGTTTTGTTGGCTGGATGCAATAATACTCAACTTTTTTTCTTTCATTTGAAGTTCAAACGATATTAATCAATAAACCCTTACCACTCATAAAAGAGTATCTAAAACTTTCCATTGCCATCTTTGGTGTAACAACAGTCTTTTGTCTCCGTCTAACTGTTCCAGTATCACATTCCTCCAAGCCCTGAAGTTGAAGAAATATTTAATATAAAAAAAACATTAATGATATTCTAAGGGTTGAAGATAGAAAAGGACACAACTGTCAATTTTTTCTAAAAGGGCCATTATGGCCCTATATTGCTCACCAGAGAATCAGGGCCAAGATGCTCCAAGCAAAAGATCACAGCCCTATGCCTTGTGGTTTCAGAAAAGAAGATTTTGATAAAGCCTCATGCAAAGAACAAGTGACCCCTGGGGCAGGGCCATTAATAACTCAAGGTTCTTAATCTGAACAATGTACCTAAGGTCTATGATTTCTGACAAGAAGATTTTCAAAGATTTTATTTTTTACACAAATAGGACATTTTGACCCCAAGGGTTTTTTCTTAACAATCTTGGTAAAGGACCTCTGAATGATACTCCATGTAAAATATCTAAGTCCATGGCCTTGTGGTTTCAGAGAAGATTTTTTTAGTTTTCCCTATATAAGCCTATGTAAAATCAACTGACCCCAGTGTGCCCCAGGGGCCATTTACAACCCCAGGGGCATAACTTTTAAAAATCATGGCAGAACACCTCTAGGTGAACCTATATGCCAAATATCATGGCCCAAGGCATAGTGGTTTTAGGCAAGAAGATTTTTAACTTTTCTCTATAAAAGTTTATGTAAAATACATTGTAAAGTGAACTTTGGGACATGGCTAATTTTGACCTTAGGTTATGATTTGGACAAGCATGGTTAATGTTAAATAGACATACATACCATATATCTAAGCTCTTGTCCTCCTAGTTTCACAGAAGATTTTGAGGAGAAGTCTTTTGAAACAATCATGGACAACCAATGACAGCAGACAGAAAACAGACAATCATCCATCCTATAAGCTCACATGAGCACTAATTGCTCAGGTGTGCTTTAAACTGACACACAATTCAAGATGGACACAGGGTGATCACAAATGCTTAGGTGAGCAATGAGAGGGCCAGGTAGCCCTGGGTCACTCACCTGAAATGTGCCATATGAGGTCCAAAGGAGCATATGGCCACAGAACAAATTCACCAAGGCAAACATTCTGACTAACTTTCATGAAGATCAGAACAAAAATGTGACCTCTAGAATACTTACAAGGCTTTCCTATGATATGACACATTTAGCTAGTTTCTGACCCCACATGACCCAGTATAGAATTACTTAAATAATTCATCAAGGCAAACATTCTGACAAATTTTTATTAAGATCAGAAGAAAAGCATGATCTATACAGTATCAACAAGGTTTTCCTATGACTTAACCTGGTGACCTAGTTTCGGACCTCATGAGACCCAGTTTTGAATAAGCCCAAGAATCCATTAAAGCAACATTCTGACAAATTATTCATTGAGATCTGATAAAAAATTTGACCTCTTGAGTATTAAAAAAGGTTTTCCTATGATTTGACCTGGTGACCTGATTTCTGATCCCATGTAACCAAGTTTTAAGATTATTCAAGAATTCATCAAGGCAAACATTCTGACTTAAGTTTCATTTAAAACCGGTCAAAAATGTAACCAAGATTTTCCTATGATTTTACCCAGTGACCTAGTTTCTGATCCCACATGTTCCAGATTTTGTATTCCTCCAATATTTCACTGAGATGAATATACGAGGAGTGTTCAAATATGAATGCATCTAAGCACGTTAAATTTGATTCTTCATAGGTTTCACTGAATTTTTTATTTTGTTCCCTCCAAGTATTCACCTGCAACTCTGGACCCAATCTTTGAAGGCATTTTCATAGTCTTTTTTAGGTAAACTATAAAGACACTGGAATACTGCAGAACTGAGGTGTTTGCGCTGAACAAATTTTTGACCTGAAAGGAATTTTTTTAGCTTTGGAATAAAAACAAGTCACAAGGGGCAAGGTCAGGTGAATAAGGAGGATGGGGGAGCACAATGACTTTTTTCTGCTTCAGAAAGTCTTGATTTGAAGAATCAAATTTAGGTGCTTAGATGCATTCATATTTGAACACTCCTCGTAGAAGTCAAGTTTCCTTAAGATCTGATCAAAAATATGGTTTCTACATTGAAAAAAATAGTTTGTTTTTTTTCATTATTTTCCCCAGTGACCTAGTTTTTGATCACATGTCACCCAGTTTTCGTAATTTCCGAGATTTTACTGAGGCTAACATTCTGATCAAGTAACATTAAGATCCAATTGAAATTGTAGTCTCTTGAGTGTTTACAAGCAAAATGTTAACAGACACTGGACAGAAGGACAGACGCCCAACAAATAGCATACTAAAACCACTTTGTGCCAGATGTACTCCAGATTTGACATAAAAAAAATTTTTTCATAAATTATATATTTAGATGCCGTGAGATTATAACAACATAATATTTTACTTCAAAACTGATTATAAAAGTCAAAAAAGAATAAAAAAAAATTGTTCGCTCCAGCCTGATTTGAACTCTGGACCCTCACGTTAACAAAATATTTCCAAGGCTTTTACTGTCACCACCATCGCCGCATGTGATATTACAGATATTTACTTTAAATCTTATACAATATAGTTATACCGTCGCGTTACGGTATAGCACTTTGAAAGGGAAAAAAATCAATTTATAATGTAATTATTTGAATTATTTTTTGTCAGTAAGTTATTTTTTAAGCATTAGTCATAAATATTACAAGAAATTTATAATACAAGAAAACTCTCTTTTTTGTCATCTGGAGCACAGCCCCTTTAATAGTGAACCAAGGGGCATAATTTGAACAACCGTGGTAAAGGTCTACCAGGCAATGCTACACACCAGTGGCTCACAATGGAATTCATACAGAATGTCACCAAAGGACTATTTGTGCTAAAAATTTTCATCGCAGTCAAGGGGTTGCTGAGGAGAACAGCCTTTAACTTTTACGTTTTGTTTGCCATAGCAACCAGAATTCTGCATTGAATTCAATAAGTTTCACAAATTTGAAGGGGACCATCAAAGGAACATTCTGGTAAAGTAGGTTGAAATAGGCCATGTGTTGTTGCAGGAGATGTTGTCTAAATGCAATTGTTGACAGATGGATGGATGGACACCAGACATAAAGCAATCCTAACAGGATCCCTAAAATAAGTCGATAAAGAATTCCTGTCACTTAAAAAAATCTCTGTACACCAGAATTCTGCAGAATTAAATGTGTTATGAGGCACAACGGTGCTCTGTAATCCTTTTCATAAATTGTGCATATGAACACTTTCTACAAGTTAAAAGATGATCTATTAAAAGGGATTTAATTTGTTGTCATGAAAAGCCTTAAGCAATTTTAAAGAGGTAACTAAGGTTTTAAAGGTGCCCTTTATCTGATAAATTAAAGCCTGACCTAGAGATAATGCCTATAAATACTGTCACCAAGTTTTATCATGATATCATTATAACTTTATCAGTAAGTATTATTGCCCTGAAAAGGCAACACACCACTTGTTTTTTTTTAAGTGGAAAAAGTCTTGAAAAATCTGGGCCACATCTACTTATATCATGCTAAACCATCCTTTTAATTTTGAAGGTTGTTGATTAAGTTGCTCTTGACTAATTGATCCTAAACCATTTTCAAAGTGCAGGTCCCTGTGATCTTGATCTTCAACATGTTGAGCCAAAAATCATACGTTATCTCCCCATCATGGCCAACCATCCTGTAAAGTTTGAGAATCCCGAGTTTCATCATTCTCAAGTCGTTGATCAGAAACTATTTCTGAAGTAGAAGTCCTTGTTAGCTTAACCTTTGACCCAAAAGGTCTAAAACCAAAAGTGTTCATCTACTCATCATGTCTAACCATCATGTAGAGTTTGTGAGTTCAGCTAAGCTTAACTGCAATCCTTTGATAAGTGTAGGCCACTGTTAGCTTGATCACCAACCTGTGGAGCCTGAAATCAATAGAGTTCATTTTGTTTTCTATGCCCAACCATACTGTAATGTTTGGGAGGGGGGGGTCTTGAATTCCACTGTTCTTCAGTTATTGATCAAAACTGTTTTCAGAGAGCTTGTCCTTTGATACAGTGAGCCAGAAATCAATATGAATCATCTACTCAACATGCCCAAGCTACCTTCCAAATTCAAAGCTCTTAAAAATCCTTGTAATTGTCATAGCCACCTGAATTTTCATGGAATTAAATATTTGTAGCCGTCTAGGCAGATTTTCATTAATGAAAAATCCCTGTCATGTTTCATGTTCAAAGCTAAAATGATGCTGCATAATGCCTTTGGAGCATTAAAACAGCTCAAAATCAGACTAAAAGTTATATAATTATAACTACAAAAAAAAAATACCTCAGTGTCAAACATCCAAATCTTTCACTATCAAAACAGAATGGACAGTTTTCAAGAAACTTGGCATATCCATTTTCACATTATGACAGAAATAAAAGGAACTAAGTGATTAAAACACAATATCAATATATACAGTTACATAGAAAACTTATGTTTCTTCAATAAAAACAGATGCCCTGCCTGAGGCAGCAGAATGGTT
The DNA here is from genome assembly GCA_012932295.1 of Cyclina sinensis. Taxonomy (NCBI): domain Eukaryota; kingdom Metazoa; phylum Mollusca; class Bivalvia; order Venerida; family Veneridae; genus Cyclina; species Cyclina sinensis. Next base: position 15,443,398 of record JAAONU010000004.1, on the reverse strand, counting down.
CCAGTTTTTTATACCAACTTTCCATATCACTAAAGAAAACTTTGAAACCAGATAAAAGCCTGAGAGAAAAAATGGCTGCCATGGTAACCAATCACTACAAAATTTATCAATGCATGCCTGGTTTACTTTTTTTCCAATACAGTTAGAATTTATACTACAGAAAGAAACTTCTAGGAAAGATCCTTTTCAAGGAAGTGCACTTTATTGGAATTGTAGGAATTCATAGGTGTCTTTAATAAATTCTCAATGACTTTTGGATATTCATCAGATTTTCTCTGTCATAAAATGATGACCATAATCTCTCTGTCATTTATTTTACTTTCTTTTGTTTTAAGATGTGTGTCAAAGTTAGCATACCAAAAAAACAAAAACAAATTCAGAAAAGATTCATTGTAAGTGGACAAAACTCAGTGTTTTATTGTATTTGTATTGAAACCTTGCTATAAGACAAGACAATTAGTCTTCTATTATTGTAGGCAATGCAAAGACCCCACACAAGTGAAAGACTTTTCTGTAATGACTGCATAAGTGCAATAACTTTATTTAGTCTAAAAAAAATTAACAACATGTAGTATTAAGTGACACTGCAAGGGATATGGCATACTGACTGCACAAAAAATTAAGCACCTATTAGAACCTGTGAGCAAGTCATCTATATAAGAAAAAGATTGTATAATAGTGTCTGTAGAATTTTGAATGCCTTTAATGATGTCTGGAAAGCTATATATATACATTATAATATCATCATTATGCTTTCAGCAAGGACAGTGGTATTCAGGTGAGCAATAAAGAGCAGTCATGGTACTTCTTTGTACATTCATAGAGTTCAGTATACAACTGATTTTACAAAAGAATGATGTTGAAAGAAACTAATGCAAATCTTAAAATTGTTTTATTTGCACATGTGCTTATATATATATTTATACTACATATATATATGTGTTATATATATTTATACACATATATATATGTGTGTGTGTGTGTGTTTTTATGCATACATCCACCTGCAAAGGTTGACAATTGTAAATGCTTAGTGAAATGAGAGATGTTAGCAAATCATGTAGTCCTTCCTTACTTCTTTGACTTGATATGAACCCCTGAGAGGTTTTGTGGCCTTGAAAAAAATTCATTTATCTACTCATCTCATCAAGTCTAACCATCCTGTACAAATCTGAGAGTAACTGATTTAATTGTTCTTGACTGATTGACTGAAAACTGTTTTCACAGTGCTGGCTCTTGTGATCCTGACCTACTGAGCCCAAAACCAAAAGCCTTCATTCATTGATCATGTACCAAACATCCTGTACAGAATAATGTTTCTGACTTCTGTTGTTCTTGAGTTATTGATTGAAAACCGTTTTCAGAGTGTAGACAAAATCAATATGTTTGTCTATTCATTTTGACCGACTATCTTGTACATTTTGTGGATTCTGGGTTTAGTTATTCTTGAGTTCTTGATCACAAACTTCTGTTATATGTTCAGTCCATCTGTACTTTGACCAAGTGTGACCTTTGACCAAGTGGGCCCAAAATCAAAAGGTAGCATCGTCTTATCAAGCCAAAACATCCTTTACAGTTTTAGTGTCCTGAGTTCAGTTGTTTTTGAGCTATTAATCAGAAACAATATTCAAAATGCAGGCCCCAGTAAAGCTTGCCCTAGACCCAGTGAGCCCAAAATCAGTAGGGTTAATCTAATCACCCCCAATAATCCTGTAAGTTTTGATGAATTTGGGTTCAGTTCTTCTTCATATATTGACTGGAAACTACTTGTAAAGTACAGGCCCTTTGAGCATGAACTTGGACTCAAAGGACCAACAAGAGCCACCGCAAGTGGGGGCCATGCTCAACTTATTTCTATTTCTAAAGGCAAACACATCAGAGGAATGACATTGTGGTGAATGAATTTCAAATGAAACATCATTTGGAAATATAATTGTCAAATTCATCCATACATAACAATGTTACGGCCAAATTTAGCAACATTCAGAAATTTCACCTTAAATGTCAAGGTCAAGTTCAGTTTAACCTTCTTTGGAGGTATTGTCTAAAAGGTAGTTATGTCCAAGCATAAAGACAGTACATCCATTAAAAACAAAGATATAGCAAAGTTAAGCAATGTCATTTAGGTTATGGTCAAAATTGAGTTACTCAACATGTCGGTTTAGTCATAAGTGTTGTTTTGTCCAAGTATGAATCAAATTCAACAACAAATAACAAAGTTATGGCAAATTGTAGCAAAATCCAATAATATGACCTTGACTGTCAAGGTCATTTAAAGGTCAAGGTCATACATGAAAAAATCTTTATGTTGCATTTGTCATAAGTGTTGTTTTGTGCAAGTATGAATCAAATCCGTAAATAAATAACAAAGTTATGACAATTTGAACAAAATTCAACAATTTGACTTTGACGGTCGTGGTCATTTTAAGGTTAAGGCCACACTTAGATAATTTAACATTTCAGCTTTGTCATAAGTGTGTTTTCTCCAAGTATGATTAAAATCCAACCAAAAATGACAAATTTATGGCCAGTTTTAGCAAATTTCAATAATTTGATCTTGACTGTCAAGGACATTTAAAGGTCAAGGTCATACTTGAAAGAATCAAAATGTCGAATTTGTCATTAGTGTTGTTTCGTGAGTATGAATCAATCAATCAATAAATGAGAAAGTTATGACAATTTAAGCAAAATTCAATCATCTGACATGACCGTCAAGGTCATTTTAAGTTATGGTCATACCTGAGTTATTCAATCCATCAGTTTTGTCATAACTGCTGTTTTGTCCAAGTATGAATTAAATCCAACAATAAACAACAAAGTTAAGACAATTTAAGCAATATTCAGTAATTTGACATGGACAGTCATGGTCATTTTAAGGTTAAGGTCAAACATGAATAATTTAACATGTCAACTTTGTCATAAGTGGTTTTGTCCAAGTCTGATTCAAATCAAACCATAAAAAACATAGTTATGGCCAGTTTAAGCAAAATTCAATCTTTTGACCTTGACTGTCAAGGTCAGTTAAAGGTCAAGGTCAAACTTGAAGTTATCATAATATCGGATTTGTCATAAGTATTGTTTGGTCCAAGTATGAATCAAATCCATAAATAAATGACAAAGTTATGACCAATTTTAGCAAAATTCAATAATCTGACCTTGAAAGTGAAGGTCATTTATGAGTCAAAGTGAAGTTCAGTCTGGTCCACTTGAAGATCTTTTCCAAGGGTTGTTGTGTCCAAGCATGAAGACAATCCACCTAATAATAATAAAGTTATGGCTTATTTCAGCAAAATTCAATAATTTGACCTTGAAGGTGAAGGTCATTTATGAGCATACATGCCGTTCTCCCGTTACTCTCCGGGTTCTCCTGATATTTAGACCCTTACCCTGGTGCCTCGACGAAGCACCCAAATCTCCCGATAAATCAACATTTTGTCTTGAAAGAAAAAAAATCCAAAAAATTTGTTGAATACACACTAAAGTCCAAGTTTGAATATACCGAGACAAAACCTTGACACGCGAGATCGATAATTGGTTGATTATGTGACGAAAGTCGGCTCTTTCTTACGCGTGTTAGTCTTAATTGTCAGTAACATCTGGTCATTGCCCGGGGTAATACTTAGCACCCGATTGACGTGATTGATGTTTGCAACAAGATGACATGTCATTCGCCTGATTATTGTTACACTATGTTGAATAAAGTACCATGTATGACGTCAGAAACACATGTTTTTTGGTTTTCGTTTTTACCCCGTTGTGATGTCCAAAAACCACGCAATTTTCCACAAATCTCCCGTTAATGATTCAACCCTAAACGGCATGTATGTTTATGAGTTAAGGTCAAGTTTAGTCTGGTCTACATGAAGGTCTTGTCCAAAGGGTTATTGTGTCCAAGCATGAAGATAATCCACCTATAAATAAAACTAGATGGGTGTTCAGTGGAACACTTGTGTCGCCCTTGGGTACTCTGTTAGAATAACTAAAAAGGTAAACAAGAGCCTGCTGGAAAAGACAGCATGCTGTCAAAGTACAACAATACGTTTCCACAGACAGCATGCTCCACTTTTCTCAGTGCTGGATAATTAAGTTAAACAAGAGGCCCAAGTGAAAAAAAATTGACTGGGGCACTAATTAAAATGGCCAAGTGGTTTTGATGGAGATGTCATTTGAAGCCAAAAATTGACAAAAATCTATTTTTAGCTCTGGAGGCCATTTCTTTCAATGCAGCGGAACCATTTTAGCAATTCTAAAAGAGGGCTATGTAGAAACATTTCTGTGAAATTTGGTGGAAAATCTCCCAGCCATTCAGGAGGAGATGTGGTTTGTATTTTTTTCTATTTTTAGCTTTTGCAGTCCTTATGTGCAATGGAGCGGGCGGAATGGTTTGAGCATTTTTAGAAAAGGGCATTATAAGGAACATTTCTGTCAAATTTGATTTAAAATGGCCAAGTGGTTTTGGAGGAGATGTCATTTGAAGCCATATATTGACGAAAATCTATTTTTAGCTCCCTTTCCATTTTGTTCAATGCAGCAGAACAATTTTAGCAATTTTAATAGAGAGAGCTATGTATGGAACATTTCTGTGAAATTTGGTGGAAAATCACACAACCGTTTAGGAGATGTTTTTTTTTTTTTCTATTTTTAGCTTTTGCAGCCCTGCGCAATGGAGCAGAAAGGTTTGAGCAATTTTAGAAAAGGGCAATATAAGGAACATTTCTGTAAAGTTTGGTTAAAAATAGCTTTGTGGTTTAAGAGGAGATGTCATTTAAAGTAAAATGTTGATGACAGACGTCGGATGCCGGACACAGGGTGACCACATTAGCTCACCCTGAGCATTTGCTCAGGTGAGCTAAAAAGGTACAATCAGAAACAAGAGGGCCATGATGGCCCTAAGTTACTCACCTGAGTCTCATTGCTCATGTTACAAGTATCATTACTGGTTGTTATGGGTGTTCGTTGTTCGCAAATTTGAATAAGTTTGCAATAAGTTTGAAGACTCTGGGTGTAATGGTACGCAAATTTTTTAGCAGAAATAGTTTTATTCTACAGGTCCCAGTGAACTTGAGCTTTGACCTACAGACCCCAAAAACAATAGGGTTCTTCTAATATAACTATCCTATGAAGTTTGAAGGTTCTGGGTGTAATGGTACTCAGGTGTTAGTAGGGAAGCAAGTTTGACCATTTCTAGTACTGGATAGTGAAACAAACATTTGAAATGAACTTCTGACCTCAAAGTGTGATCTTGACCTTTGACCTAAAGAACTGGTTCATGTGCATAACACTGTGTTTTATGATGGTGAACTTTAGTATCAAGTGATACTAAAATCCCTCAATGCATGTAGAAGATATATACCCCAACAAAATCTGGACATTTCATCATCTCTGGTGACCTTGACCTTACATATATTTTGATAACATACCTAAATTCATAATGACTAAATGGTCCATATTCACATTTTCATATATTTTTGTCTTACCTTTGACCTCTATGTGTGACCCTTATGTTGGCCACAGGGACCTGAATTTTGCGTGCGACACTCCGCCTTACAATGGTCAACATTTGTGCCAAGTTCTATTTAAATTTCTCAATATATGTAGAAGTTTTGCTCAAGACAAAAGTTTTCCACAGACCTCTAGGTGTGACCTTGACCTTTGACCTAGAGACCTGGTCTATGCGCGCAACACAACATTTCATGATGGTGAACTTTTGTATCAAGTAATTTATACTAAAATACCTCCATGGATGTAGAAGATATGCTTTGGACAAAATCTGGACATTTCATCATCTCTAGTGACCTTGACCTTGCATATATGGACCAGGATTATGCTTGTTATGCTCAGTCTCATGATGGCAAACATTAATTTTATGATAGAATCCTTCAATTCATGATGACTAAATGGTCAATATTAACATTTTCATATATTTTTATCTGACATTTGACCTCTGTGTGTGACCTTGACCTAGGCAACAGGGACCTAAATTTTGCACATGACATTCCACCTCACAATTGTGAACATTATGCCAAGTTACATTAAAATCCCTCAATGCATCTAGAAGTTTTGATCCGGACAAGTGTTTTTCTCTGACTTCTAAATGTGACCTTGACCTTTGATTTAGAGACCTGGTTCATGAGAGCGACACAACCCCCCCCATGATGAAAGTATCATTAAAATCCATCAATGCATGTTGAAGATATACTCTGTACAAAACTGGACGCCACTCGCCAGTGACATGGGCGTTCCCATAATACGTCCCGTAATGGGCATATAAAAATCTATTTTTATCTCTGGTGGCCATTTTTTGCAATGGAGTGCAACCATTTGGGCAATTTTAAAAGAGGGCTATATAACGAACATTTCAGTGAAATTTGCAGGAAAAAGACCTAGCTGTTTTGAATGCTTTTTTCTATTTTAAGCTTTCTCCTGGCCATTTTGTGCAACAGAGCATAACCATTTGGGCAATTTTTAATGAAAGGCTATATGAGGAACATTTCTTTGAAATATGGTGGAAAATGACCTTTTGAAAATATCTTGAAACACAAAATTGGTCAAACCAAATAATGCTCCCTGAAGTATTTTTTGTTCAGAATGACAGAAAAGTAAGATGTACTGTAGTGGTATTTCAATGATGTATGAAATTAAATACTTTTTAAGTTATAGTAAGGATAATCATGATGATATTTGAGGATTTATAGTATAACTATAAAAATGTGTCCATAGGACACAGATGCCCCCACTCAACCTAGCTACTCATATAGCTAGCAATATGGCCACGAGATAGTCATACACGCTGAATCATTAATAAGATTGGTTTAACAAAATGACAACTATAAGAAACCTGTTGTGGTGTGAAGACTCAAAATACTGTCTCCAACACTGTGACCAGTGGATTAATATTACTGTGAAATCATTAATATTCGTGGGGGATTAATTTTCGTGGATTTCGTGGTTCAGGTAACCCACGAAATCAAGTCCCGACGAACAAATTGTGCCCAAGATAATGTTAAGTATGCCCAATCAGTCAGCAGCACCAAAAAAGGTGTGAGACGTGGTTCGTAGTTGGTACATCGTCCGTAGACAAGTTGTGTGCTTAACCGCGGCTTTTTTGTACTTCATTCAATGAATCAACGATTAACATAGGTATGAATCGGATACTAAACCGATAGATGGTTTTTGTTTTCAGGTGTGTACCCGTATTTTGTTTGTTTACTAAGTGCATCCAAACTGAAAGTAGAAATTGTAGTGACGTAGCGTCACGTGTCTGTCAAACCGCACTATACTGCGGATACTATTTGCAGTTATACGGTCCCTGAATGAAATCTTTATTTTTACTGATATTGATTAAACTATTATTACTTTGGAACTTATTACTTAGTATAGTTAATTGACTACTGTATTTTGTTGTACTAATTACAATGCTGCAAACAAAAAGGTTAATTGGCGCTAATTTAGGTTGCATTATCAAAGACGGAAGGCCGACGTTTTTCACAGCTTAAAAAAATCATAAAGAACGTTTTTACACACCTTAAATTTTAACGATGAAAAAGATGCGCCACATTTCACAAAGTATATTTGACACTTGACACTTGTTAATTGCGAAGACCGATCGATAGGTTAATTACCATAGTAACGAATCTTCGGTTGTTTGGTCAGGTGGAAAAACGTTAACTTTCACGTGTCAACAATTTCAAAGCACAAATGCTGGATATTGCCAAATGTTAAAATCAACGAATTTTCGGCCCCGTATTTTTTTTTACCTGGCAATAGAATTCCACGAATTTACGACCCCACGAAATTGCCTTCTGCCGGCAAACCACGAAATTTTATGCCCTCGAATTTAAATGATTTCATAGTATCCTTCACAATTCTGTATGCATAGTTGGACATTCTTGGAGTTTGCAGATGGTAAACAGGTGTTTTCATGTCTAATTTGTACTAAGTTCCTAAGTTATATGTTCTGTAAGTCAGGCTGTTTATAAAATGTCCATTGTCATCTAAATAGCAAACAATTTTAAGCAATTGTTGGAACAAAATTTCACCATTTCCTTACTTAAATGTTGAATTCTGCTTAACCTGGTGCTAACCGGCGTTGACGGTAACTTGCATTTTCCATTACTGTCCATGAACATGCTCAATCAAACTGAGTCTGCAATTTGACCATTGGAACAGCGTTAAGTAAGTAACATAAGTAACGTCTATATTTAAAGTGGATAACATAATTGGCGAACCAATTTTCATTATGGTCCACTAACAAAATATATACAATTATATACAAAAGTACATTGTAGCATAAGACAATCCAAATATGAGCATATAGTAAAAGTACACAATAGCAGTTAAGCATAAGACAATCTAAATATTAACATATAGTAACAGTATTCTATAAACTACAATTTTTACTGGTTAAACATTGCCAGTGAATTTCCACTTAAGGTATCTGCTTTTGAACTGAGCAAGAGACTGGGCTGTCTGTACAGTCTGCGGTATATCGTTCCAAAGCTTTGCACCAGAATAGGCAAAAGATTTTCTTACAAATTCAAGCCTAGGTTTTGGAACGTAAAGCTTGTTTTGAGTCGATGACCTTAAGTTTATGTTATGTCTGTCCTGTGTGTGTTGAAATTTGTTTTGTATGTAATCGGGTGTTTGATTGTTGAGTGCTTTGTACATTAATATGGATTTTTTGTAATTAACTCTATCGTTGAATTTCATCCAACCTAGCTGTGTGAAGAGTTCTTCTGTTGGTGCTAGATAATCTTTATCAATAATTACCCGTGCTGCGCGCTTTTGTTAAATTCACTTAGAAGAAGGAAAAATTTTTAGGTATCAAACTGTAGGGCAACAATACTGTGGTCTGAGAAGTACGTTGACAGGCAGGATAATCTGGGTTGTAGAATATTATTCTGTATGTAGACAAGGTCAAGTGTAGAACCACCTCTGTGAGTTGGGAGCTGCACACACTGGGAATAGCTATTCAATTTCTGTGACAGTCTTGTATAATTTGTAGAATTAAAAGCTAAGTTGAAATCTCTAAGCAGTACATCTGGAGAAGTTTGGTCTGCAATATCTGTTAGATCATTAATAAAGTCTGTTATGTTCGAGGATGGAGATCTATAGAGAAGACAGAATGACCTTGGACAGAGCTATGATGAGATGGTAACTGACACTTGTTCCATATGAGGTTGATGTGAAACACTGGAAGTTGTCACTGGCAATTTATCTCGTGTGTAGAACAATAAACCATGGCAGTTGTCTTCCTGTGACATAGGCAAACATGTCAAGCTCCACCCAACACTCTGATGGTACTGTACTTGATTCTCATAGACATTTGCTTCAGTCAGACCCAGTATGTCAACCCTGCTCTGAACTGGGTGACTCTAGCTCCAGCGCTTCTGCAGTTACAGGCGACACAAGATGAAAATTGCAAATTTTGAGTATGCAAGGGGCCATAACTCTAACAATTTCGAATAAATCTATACCAGAAACCCAGGTGCACAACTTTACATGCTGATCAACATTCCTGTAAAGTTTCTTAACTGTAGGTGCAGCGCTTTTGCAGGTACAGGCGACACAAGTTGAAAATAACTATTTTTGACTAAGTAAGGGGTCATAACTCTAACAATTCCGAATAAATCTATACGGGAAACCCCAGGTGCACAACTTTACATGCAGATCAACATTCCTGCAAAGTTTCTTGACTGTAGGTGCAGCGCTCTTGCAGGTACAGGCGACACAAGTTGAAAATTACTTTTTTTGACTAAGTAAGGGGCCATAACTGTAACAGTTCCAAATAAATCTATATGGGAAACCCCAGGTGCACAACTTCACATGCTGATCAACATTCCTGTAAAGTTTCTTGACTCTAGCTCCAGTGCTTTTGGAGCTACAGGCGACACAACTTTTTGGGACGGATGGACATACGGACTGACGGATGGACGGACAGACACGGGCAAATCTAAATGCCCCCAGAGTGGTGGCATAAAAAAGCATATTTGTAAGGACAATTGATTTATTGCAAAATTTACCTTCTACTTGTTCAATCTGTGAATGTTTGCCAGAATTTTTATAATCACACCAAGAGGTGTCAAGTGCTTGGCTGGCAGGTGTAAAAAGTAGATCTGTACTTCATGTAATCAGTGTTGTTCCCCAGAATTCCAGCTGATAAGCCACTGATTTATATATCGATCTGGGTTGCTATATTAAGTTTTTATAAAGGGAGATAATTAAAAATATAACTGATGTAAAGTGATCATTCTTTAACACTGCACTCTCATTGGTATTTATAACTGTGTGATGTTGTATTCAATTTCCTTCAATACTTTTCAAGTTATTTTTCTAACAAGCATTATTTGGTATATTAATGGGAGATAATTAAAAAACTATGTAATGTAGAGTGATGTTTTTTTAACATTGCACTTCCTCTCACTAGTCTCTGTAACTGTGTAAAGATATAATGAGATATCATTGATACTTTAGAAATTATACTCCAGACAAGCCTTATTTAACTTTTGTAATTATCATTAAAGGATATAATTCAAAAATTAAGCAAGGTAGAATTAAGGTTCATATACACTACATTTCCCCTCACTGTTCTCTATCACTGTGTGAAGTTTTAAAAAAATTCCTTAAATAGTTTTGAAGTAATTCTCCAGACAAGCATAATTAAGTACCATAAAGGGAGATAATTCATAAACTAAGTAATGTAGGGTTATGGTTCCTTGACACTACACTTCCTCTCACTAGTCTTTATAACTGTGTGGAGTTTCAATGAGATATCATGAATAGTTTAGAAGCTGTACTCTGGAAAAGCATTACTGAACATTTAAGTATCATTAGGGGAGACATTTCAAAAACTGAGCAAGGCAGACATATGGTTATTAGACAGTGCACTTTCACTTTCTAGTATCTATGACTGTGTGAAATTTCAATCAACTTCCTTCAATACTTTTCAAATTAATATCCGGACAAGCATTTTTAAGTATTTTGAAGGGAGATAATTCAAAAACTAAGTAAATTAGAGTTATGGTTCTTTGACAATGCACTTTCTCTGACTAGTCTCTATAACTGTGTGAAGTTTCAGTGAGATATCATGGACAGTTTAGGAGTTATATTCCGGACAAGCATGAATAATTTAAGGGAGATAATTCAAAAATTATACAAGGTAGTATTATGGTTCTTTGCACACTGCACTTCCTCTTACTGGTCTCTATCAATGTATTAAGTTTCAATCAAATTCCTTCGATATTTTTCAAGTTATTTTCCAGACAAGAGTGTGACTGATGGATGGACAGATAGAAAGACGGATGTCCGGCCGAAAGTGGATAGGAGACCTTTTCTTTTGTTATTTTCTTTTGTTTAATAGAGGGCCACTGGCCCCTTATTCTATTGTTATGGAATGAAGTCTATTGTTCTCTTTTGTTATGTTTACAGTTAGATGGCCCTCTATTTATTTTTGGTAGTGTGGACAGACGAACGAACTGATGGACAGACAGTTCAAAAACTATATGCATCCCTTTGGGGGTATAAAAACCAACAGATATATGCCATGTCCTGAAAGCCCTTGTGCTGTGTTCAAGTGCTAAATAAAATCTTTAAATAATTCTTTGTAATAAGGCAAAAGTTTTTTTCATTGGAAAGCATCTTCTTATACATTACTGAAATTAAAACAGGATGTGAAAAATACTTGACAAGAAATCTGAAATTACACTTAACAGGGGTGCTGCTATATTTTCATTCTAGAGTAACAAATCTTATGGTAACAAAAAGAAGCATGAACAAGGCAGTCTGAAGGACAGGTAAGTGTGACCTTGGGGGGTAGCAACCCAATTATTGTGCTCTGCACATCATCTCATAATGGTGATCCCTTGTGTCAAGTTATTTCAGTAAATTTTCAACGGTTTAAAAGTTATGGAGCAGACACGAAATGCAGACTTTTTACCACTTGACCATTAAGTGTGACCTTGACTTTGGGGGTAGTAACCCAATAATTATGCTCTGCACATCGTCTCATAATGGTGATCACTTGTGCCAAGTTATTTCAAAAAATTTTCAGCGGTTTAAAAGTTATGGAGCGGAAACGAAAGTGTTACGGACGGACAGACCAACGGACAGTAGCAACCCAATTATTGCACTCTGCACATCCTCTCATAATGGTGATCACTTGTGCCAAGTTATTTCAAAAAATTTTCAGCGGTTTAAAAGTTATGGAGCGGAAACGAAATGTAGACTTTTAACACTACCTTGGGGGTATCAACCCAATTATTGTGCTCTGCACATTGTCTCATAATGGTGATCAATTGTGCCAAGTTATTTCAAAAAACTTTCAACGGTTTAAAAGTTATGGAGCGGAAAAGAAATGTAGACTTTTAACACTTGACATTTAAGTAAGACCTTGACCTTGGGGGTAGCAACCCAATTACTGTGCTCTGCACATGTCTCATAATGCTGATCACTTGTGCCAAGTTATTTAAAAAAATTTTCAGCAGTTTAAAAGTTATGGAGCGGACATGAAAGTGTTACATATGGACAGACGGACAGATGGACGGACAGACAGACAGACGAAGGCCATTCCTATAATCACCTCCCCACTTTGCGGAAGAGAATTAACCAGATTTTTTACCACTGCAAGAAAATATGGGAATGCCATAGTAAAACTTATAAACTAATAAAACATGTTTTTGTACATGTTTGTTTTCTTGTTTGAAAAGCTGTTTTGAAACCACACATCATAAGTTTTCCAATTTGTGACTGGTGATAGGTTAAACATCATTACAGAGGGTTTCATCTTGCTTATAGTCTCTCTGGATATGACAAACTATTAAATGTATTAACCAAAAGAAAATTTCTATCATTCCTGTAAAACCGCCAGTTTTTCTCCATTGCGCACATTTTTTTCACTTGAATATTGGTTCAATATTACCTCTGACCTTGTATAACCTGTCTAGATTTAAAATCATTCCATCATATTTTGACAAGATCACTACACCTACCACAAGAAATAAAAGAATCACAATGGCCAGAGGTGCCCCAACTCATATTACAACTGAATATCTGCAGTTCTTATCAAATATGACATTCACATTCATGATCTCTGCAATTATATGTCGAATTTTAGAGAAAGTAAAACGATTTGTTGCAAGCTAGATTTTACATTTGATGTAAATCATGTGTAAACTTTACTTTTGACAAAAAATCTATCCAGGCTGGGATCAATACATTTGCATTTACTATGAAACAACTGGTATCTGTACAAAACAAGCAACAATGCTTTGAAATTCACTATTGATCCACAAGTTCACAGCATAATGGTAAAACAATATTGACTTAAGGAAAGCCTCACTGTTCCATTATGTTTGTTGTCTTCATGTACAGACTCATTTCTTGTTCTGTTAAGTTTCATTCTGGTTTTATGCTCTTACTTGATGCTTATGGTTGGTTCAACAAGATTTAGTTGCATTAAGCAAACATTGTGTTAAGTTAAATTATGTACATGGTATGGTAATTTTAAAATTATGTTCAGTAGATGAACCAAAACTGGTATCTAATCTCATTTGAATAACTATATCTCTATAAAATGTTGTTACATTTTACTATTATAAGGCTGAAAAATAACAAAAACAAGAGATGTTTGTAAAACATATATGCTCCCAGCGCCTTATCCCTAGAGGCAGCCATGAAGTTTTGAGGAGATGGGACCAAGGGTTCTATAGTTATTGATTGGAAACTATTTTCCTATTCAAGGACAATGTGGCCATGGCTTTGACCTGGTGACCTGACAAATTAAAGGGCTCATCTAAAAGTCATGGACAACTTATATACAAAGTTTGAGGAACATGGGCCCAAGCATTCTACACTTATTCATCGGAAACCATTTTACTTTTAAATGTCACTGTGACCCTTAACCTTTGACCCAATGACCTGAAAAATGATAGTTGTCATCTACTGATCATGACAAACCTACATACTAAGTCTAACAAACCTGGACCAATGGATTCCCTAGATATTCAACAGAAACTGTTTTGCTTTTCAAGGTTACTGTGACCTTCACCTTTGATCTAATAATCCTAAAAACTACAGGGGTAATCTAATTGTCATGATCAACCTACCTATGCAGTTTTGGGGAGCCAGGCCTATATTAAAATCCCGCCACGCATGTAAAAGTTACGCTCCAGACACAGGTATTGAGCTGACCCTCCAAGTGTGACCTTGACCTTTGAGTGGCAGACATGGGTTTTGCGTGTGACACACCACCCCATCATGGTGAACATTTGTATCAAACTATTTTGTAATCCTTCAAAGAATGAGCAAGATATAGACCGGACAAATCTAGACAGACACACGGACTGACGGACGCACATACACCAAACCACAAAAAGTGAAAAGCAGTAACTAAGTTGACCTCAGCACAAGGGGGCTCAACAATTTCAAAATCCTCTGACCACTAAGCATAATACTTTAAAGCATAAGCAAGATACAGAACCAACAAACAAATTTTAATATTTTTATTTGACCTTTGACCTCTTGTGACCTTGACCTTCATTTTGCGCGAGACAACTCAACTCAACATGGAGAACATTTGTGCTAAGTTATATTAAAATCCATCCATGTATATAGAAGTTATACTCTCAAATGAATGTTTTATTTTGTTATTTGACCTTTGACCCCTAAGTGTGACCTTGACCTTTACCACAGACACCTGAATTTTTTGCGCAACATTCCACCTCACTATGGAGAATATTTGTCCCAAGTTATATCAAAATCCCTCCATGCATGTTGAAGTTACGCTCCGGATACGGGTTTTGTGCTGATCCCCAAGTGTGACCTTGACCTTTGAGCGGCGGACCTAGGTTTTGTGTGCGACACACAACCCCATCATGATGAACATTTGTACCAAATTATTTTGTAATCCTTCAAAGAATGAGCAAGATATAGACTGGACAAATCCGGACAGATGCACGGACGCACATACACCGAATTATACGCCAAGAGTGATGACTAAGTCAAGCTGATCGCAAGCGGGCTCGACAAAAACAAAGTCAGAAAAATTTCATTCAAGCTAATACAATCTATACAGAAAAATTGTTCTTACAAAAAATCTGTGCCAGGTACTTGAGGCCTCCATTTGTTTTTTTCAGCTAAGACCCCAGGGTTCAGATTTTTTAAAAACACATATACAGATAAATTCTTTAAAAATCTTAATGTTAGGCTAAAAGACCTGAAATTTGGGTTGAAGCACTCTCTGGAGGACCCCTACCAACACTGTCCAAACTATGCTCATTGGGTCATGTCCTCTACAGGAGTCACATTTTATGGAGAAATATATAGGAAAATCATAAAAACTCTTCATTCGAAACTCACAGGCCTAGCTCAGATTTTAAATTGATTTGGGGCCATCAAATTTCAGAGCTCTGGGCCTTGTGGTTTTAGACAAGATTTTTTTAAAATTCTAAGTTTTCATTCTTCTGTCAAAGCAACATTGCTTAATTAACCAGTGTTCTGTATGGAATGGACTTTTGGGTAGAGATTCATACAGGCAGCATCCCTGCTAAGTTTATCAACTTCAACCAAGTGGTTAAGAAGACGTTGTTAAAGTAAAAAAAATGATGATGCATGACAATCAAATGACACTGTGAGATCATAAAAGCTCACCTTCATTGTGCTCTGGTGAGCTAAAAGTACCTCAGCTCTTTCCATTGCCATTTTAAAGAAGTGACAAATAAATCCTACTGCCTAACAATGGATACATGGAGACTAACCTTTGCATAGTTTTCCAGTTCACCGAGCCACTGACTAAGCTGGGACTCTGACTCTATGTCGTCCACATCACTATCTGGTTCAATATCTGGTCCAATCCGATAATCATCCTCTAGCTCCATTCTGAAAGAATACACAAAAGTTCAAAAATATAAGAAATTTCATCCTACAGTATGTACAATGGTTAAGAACTTAATATTAACCTTTACACCATTAACTCATCTAACATTCAGTCTTAACAGAACCATAATTATTACACAGCATGACAAGAAGCCAGTTGCTAACTTGGAACAGGTTGCAAAAAAAAAACCCTGTTCAAAAAATATGCATAAAAGCAATTAAAATGTTACAATATGTAAACAATGTGTTTCTATACTTGTTGATTCTGCTTCAAGTGTGTTATGTAAAAAAGTTTCTACAAGAAAAACTTCTCCTATATGTACAGCTGTGCATTCAGAACAGGGAACATTAATATGTAATGGTTGTGGCTGGCAAGCTTGTAAAGTTGGACTTAACGTAAGGCCATACCAAATTGTTTTTTCGTTTAGCGTCCACCCTAAGTTCAAAAACCTATCTAGCTATCCTGAAAACACAAACGAAGCCCCAAAAAATAAACAAGTCATACTGACTAGTATCTACACCAGGATATAATCATCAAGTTTCATATTCCACTTTGCAGAGACTTTTAATGCATTTCTTAAAGTATTTTCAATCAAACCACCTATAAATTCAACTGAAAATATATTTCTGCATAGGTAAATTTACAACTGAGTCTATATTTGGAGTCAACTTGTCAATATCAACTAGGTTTCAACAATCTATAAAACTGAACTGATGCACATTCATGTTATTAGACAGGTCCTTCCATCCTATGCCACTAAAATCCAAATGAGGTATCACTGTAAAAAATTACTAAAGTAAACACTACTTAAACATTTAATACTGAATACCAAAATATCATTTTTACTGGTATTTGTTTTTCTCTATCTGTTTTGTCTGGGGGTCTGTTGGCTTCACTGTGAAGATAACACAATTCTTTTACATACTTCAAATGAATTTGGCTCCCTTATGAAAGAAGAATTCTCAGCAAAAATGTTACAAAAGGAATATCTGCTTGGTAACAAAATGTCATAAATAATGTCTTTGACTCTACCTATTTGAATTACATTAAACTTCATCAACAAATTCTAGCTGCAGCTCGCGTATACACTACACCTGAGAAATTCGACTGATAGCGAAAACATATAACAAATACTTCATTGCATACAATTTACATAAAGCAATCATTTACTTGCTATTATCTTGAAAAACAATAAAAGGCATTAAAATCTTATTACAACTGATCAGAAACAAACCTCTTCTGACGTCGCCAACAACTTTATACACGCATAGAACTTTTTTACACGACTCAATAAATACAAAATGGGGTAAAGATTTAAAGGAGGTAACAACAATAGTCACGTATAAATTCTCGAACATACCGGAGAGCATGTAATACTTTGTACAGTAAGGTCGTAAGACAATACAATGTTGTTGTTTTTTCCTACCTCAGAAGCTCAAACCTATCCGTCCGCGGACACTAAATGAAATGACGATTTGGTATGGCCTAACATATGAAATGCAACACTTTCACAAAAATTTCATATATTAGATTAAATTCATCATAACATTAACCTTTAGGGTTTTAACATATTTTTCATTTTGTAAAATTCTGGATTAAAAAGAAAAAAAAAATTCAGAATATTGTGACATTGTGCATTGCCGCATTTAAGGGAAGGTTTTAGCCATCAGTCTGGCTGTGACTTAAAAACAACAAGAACTGTCACTGTAAGATGACAATGCCCCCAAACGTGGTGCTTTGACCTTTGAACTGAGAACCAGTCATTCAGTGGTCAAGGTCAAATAAATATAGGTCAGTGGGAAGGTCTTATCCAAAGGGGGTTGTGTCCAAGTATGAAGTAATTCCATTTACTTATAAGGAAGTTATGGGCAATGTTAAAGTTTTTGGACAATTGGATCTTCAAGGTGAAGGTCATTCAGGTGTCAAGGTCAAACAAATATAGGTCAGTGGGAAGGCCTTGTCCAAAGGGGTGTTGTGTTTAGGTATGAAGTGTATCCACTTACCAATTTGAAAGTTATGGCCAAATATTAGTTTTTGGACAATTGGATATCAGGGGTCAAGGTCAAATAATTAAAGGTCAGTGGGAAGGCCTTGTCCAAAGGGGTGTTGTGTCCAAGTATGAAGTAAATCCACTTACTAATAAAGAAGTTATTGCCAATGTTAAAGTTTTTGGACAATTGGATATTCAAGGTAAAGGTCATTCAGGGGTCAAGGTAAAACAAGTATAGGTCAGTGGGAAGGTCTTGTCCAAAGGGGTGCTGTGTCCAAGTATGAAGTAAATCCACTTACTAATAAAGAAGTTATTGCCAATGTTAAAGTTTTTGGACAATTGGATCTTCAAGGTAAAGGTCATTCAGAGGTCAAGGTAAAAAAATATAGGTCAGTGGAAAGGTCTTGTCCAAAGGGGCGTTGTGTCCAAGTATGAAGTAAATCCATTTACTAATAAGAAAGTTATTGCCAATGTTTAAGTTTTCGGACGGACTGACGGACGTACTGACGGATGGACAGATGGACTGACGGACAGTTCAAAAACTATATGCCTCCCTTCGGGGGCATAAAAATGCTTAAAGTAACTCAAAAGCAATGCAAAAGAAACTCCTTCCTTCAAGCACTGTTTCCATCCACAATGATCTAAATGTGTCCTTGCATCCTGCAAATCAACTTTGTGACACTGTTTTGTTATTTTTATTGTTGTTATTTTTTCTCCCTCAGATACCTTGCTTTTCATTTCAACAAGGCTGAGTGAGATGTTTACTCTAAATCACAGATCACGTGTGGATCAGTATTACTTGTTCTGCCAAGCTTTTCTTCAAGCATTATACTTTGTTTTCTATTTTTGCATTAATTTAAAGCTGGTATAGTAAATTTTATTAGTCTACATTACTAAGTGTCCAACTAAAATAATTCCTAATTTGAATGTGTCCATTATGAAATGTAAAATGTATTGCCAGATCACTGTACTGAAATGGATATTTCATGTTGCATTGACGTGTTTGTGTATGGGCCGGAGGCCTACATCACAATAAACTATTGAATTGGATTGAATTGACATAGGGAACAAGCAGTTTAAGGCAGCTAGCAGCAACCCCCCAATGACAGAACAGTGCCAGTGCAGTGAATATGTGAACTGGATGGTTTCCGCGCAGGGACTGGGCAGTTACCACCTTGAGAATGTCAGATTTTTACATGCAGTTAAGCATGTCTATATTTTGATCATCAGTACCACATCAATTAATCAGTTGTCAACATGACAGCAAGAATATTTCGTATTTGCTTTAAAAACGCAGCAAACAGTCTCTCTTGTTCAATGGGAATATGTCTCCTGTTGAACATTTCACTTCTATGTACTGCTGACAAATGAGAGATTATTGTAGATGATTGCAACCACAATTCATTAAAAGTGTTATCGAGTACATGTGAGCTGGCCGCCTGCTGCCCAACAAAACAGGGACCAATACCCTGACAATAATTGTACATTGGACTGTGCCTTTCCGGGTATCTATCAGCCCTAATAGAGTGCTCACATTGTCGCAGTTGAAGACAAACATTTTTTTAAAGAAGTAAAATCATACTACCAACACCTGATTCAAGCAAACACCTGCTGCCCGGCCAACATATTTTCAACCTCCCTGACCCTGACAAAAAATCATCCGGTCGCTGTTAGCTTTTAATCCCAAGCCTTCAACTGACACCTTCCGAAGAGCAAAATTTTCAGCTGCCACAGCCTGACTGCAACTGATACCTGGCAAGCACTGTCAGATTTTGCCCGATTTGGGGTAAAACAGAACCTGTCCATTGACAGTTCCTTATTTGTGACTGTAGCATAAAAGTGTAACCTCTAAACAAAGGAAACTTTGTAAACTATTCTCTCTTATCTACAACCTAATCTATTTTCATACAAATAGCTGATCTAAGCAAAAGTGTTTCATTATTTTTCAGTTCCTTTACAAATAACTTTTTCAAAAGCAAAATTTACAACTTTTACATTTACTAAGATTTTCATTCACTGTATAATTCTTGTTAAAATTGAGTTATTCAAGCCATTAATAAAACATATTTTCATAATCTTTCCTGTTTCCTTTGTACCATTTTAAGTTTTTTTATTGTTGTTTCTTGAATGAACAGATTTTTATACACTAGATTTACGATTCTATTGTATAAATGATTACAGTCATCAGCCCTAAGTTTGAAAACATGACACTTTTCTCAATAAGCCATATCCTTCTTAGAAAGTAACTTTTAAAAAACATTCACAATCGGTCCCTTTATCACTTTGTTTTCTGTACGAATTATGGGTCATAAATTATAAGTACTATTAGTTATTATTATTAGTAGTACCTTTACAACGTACATCTATTCCGACCCAAGAGAGACATGAGGGTTACTAAAAAAGTACCGTGTATGTGGGTTTGTTTTAGGAAAATATGTGTCTTATGTTTGTGTCATAAAAAGATGTTGAAAATTCTGTAGTTTCCAAGAGAATGTTAATTTTATTAATGAAATCTATTAATTTTGGAAATTTACGTAAATAGAAACATTAGTTTATAATGGGAAAATGTCCGAGTTAACGTGAGAGGACAGATAAACTTTTTGAACATCTCTTTCAATAATGTATCCGGCTTTAGATACACATTAACAGCGATAGTGAAGTACCAGCGATTGTCTGGCGTTGTTGAACGTGGGTACCAATTATTATGCAAATAAGGGAAGATTTCAACGTAATTTCTTATATTTAGTTGATTATGTGGAGTTTTATTGTTAAATTATGTTAGATCTATGGGTCTTCTTTGATAAAATTTTATGTTTAAGTATGTAGAAAATATTATTTAGATGCAAATCAATGTACCCTCGAAACCGTATGTGTAGTGATAATTTGGCGTATTAATTGATTTCTTGTGACAATGTTGAACTGACCCCGCTGTATTTCTAAGATGGCATTAAACTGATAAACACATGTACATTAAATCAAAGCACTGAAAGTACTGCAAAACTGTCGCATAGTGCTGGGTTTATGTTTTCAAGTACTGGATACATGCATGTAATGCAATACCTTTATCCTAAAGAAATTATCTCTGTGCAATAGAGGTCCATTGGAGCTAGTCTCATTAAGCTGAATATGATAAAAAAAAATGTTTGTACATAATTACTGAACACCCTAACCAATACTGACTATCACTGATCTTGATCATTTTCAACATTTTCAAAAAACAACAATATAAATGTGAAGACATTTTGGTTGTTATCAGAAATTTTGGAGATGAACTGCTCAATTTTGCAAGTAACCAGTATTTTCATAAGATACATACACATGCAAAATATGAAAAAAATCTAAGCATTTTTCTTTAAATGAACAGAAATTTCATTTTAGTAGAAAATAAGTCAACAAGAGCACCGCTAGGCAGAGCATTATATGCCCGAAGGGTGTTTTTAGCTCACCTGAGCAAATGCTCAGGGTGAGCTATTGTGATCACCCTGTGTCCGATGTCATGTTCCAACCTGGCCAGGTCAAGGTCACCAGTGGTGTCTAAAGATGTGAGCCATGTGTTTTATGTCCGCTTCATATCTTTTTTACCCCTGGAATGAATTCCATGAAACTGATCAAATGTTCAGCCCATCAAGATGATATGCAGAACCCATGTTTTAACCTACCCAGTTCAATCTCAAGGTTCAATAAATATCCTGTATACAAATTTTAACATCAACACAAGGCCATGAAAACACCTCAATAGTCAATAAAGAACAAAAAAACTTCCACTCTAATATTTACAGTATATCATAGCTTGCTGGCCACCTTTTCACCCAATATTCCACATCACTTAAATGTCGTCCACATATAACACATCAGTGTTATACTTTTCTTGTTATTATACTGAATCTTACTGATTACTTTTAATGAATTGTATAGATCACCAGAAGTCAAGTATAGTTACAACGCTCTATTCAAATAGCTTTTTTTTCGTTTTTTTCACATACAGTTAAGAATTCATATTCACTCTCATTACTTAGTGCTATACAATTAATTATAGTTAGAATACCTTCTTTTTTTCTGTGTGATATATGTGATAATTTCCATATTTAATTTATTTTGGCAGGTATGTATATTTACGTCATCCGCAACTATATACATAAACCCAATAACAGTAATAATATGCTGTTGTGGTAGATAATCCAGCCAGAAAGCCGATATTTATTGATTTTATCAATGATTATGAAGTAGTTAAGCGGTGTTAAGAGAGATGATATGACCTCAGGCTTGCAGAAATGTTTCAAGCTCAATCGGTCCGACCACCCGATGATTGCACCTTCCCCCCACCCCCTTTTAAAAAAAAAAAACCAAAAATAACATTTGCTCATATTGACGAGTGGAAAAAGTAGGAGGACGATTATAATTTTTTGATAGCTCGTTCTGCAGAACGAGTGCAAAAAATGCAAGAAATATACCGATGGATGTGTATACATATCATAACGTCACAGTTTACCGACAGTAAGGGGGAGCACTGTGCCTTTTTAAATTCAGTAAACCGCACAGTACCGTTGATCTTTTTTCTCCTAGGTCTCCAGGATTGGTGATGGTGATGCAGGACAAGTAGAAATTTTGGTCACTCATCCTACGAGTGGTCACTGAATGAGAAATTTGTTCCCTGGTTTAATACGTATAAAAACACTTGCAAATAAAAAATAATTGCCTACCGCCTTCTGTTTGATTTACACATTGATGCTCTGTGTATCTGCATAAAAATAAAATTTACACTTTTAAATGGTGTATTTCAAAAATAACTCGCTTTGTTACTCAATTTCCAAACATCAAACAGTATGGAGCATAAAAAACACACCGTAATTCAGCTCAAAAGTAACTGTAAAGGTCGTTCATCTTTCAACTGACTTCAAAGGAGCTGACTTCTACAAACACGTGGGCTGACGTAGTGCTAGCTGCAAACATTAGGCTAAAGAATTTCATTTATTAATTTAAAGGCTTCGACAGAAGCTATCACTTATCGAACTTGTTTTTCACGGTCATTTGGTCTTTGACAAGTTTATTAGGGTGTAATTTGGAACAGATTAGCGAGGTGTGATATAAACAGATGGTCCAGGACTTATGTTGTGGATTCATTTTTGGCAGATTTTTATACTGTCTTGATTTACATTAGGAATAGAAAATGGTGAATTTCTGGACCGATTGAAATAGGATTTTCAGAGATGCGAACCGGTCCCAGATGTTCTGAATCAGTCAAAACCGACGATTTGTCGGATTTCTGCAAGCCTGTATTACCTTGATAAATTAAATTCCAATTTTCAAGTCATTTATGGTTCAATGTTTTAAAAGTTACCCATTTTAGAAAGCTGAAAGACTGATATTTTTAAATATGTATTTTATAATTCAATGCATGAAATTTTGGGAAAATGATGAGTAAATACTTCTTTTGTCTTCTGACAGTGGGATAAAATCACACTTTTTCAAAATTTCATTGCATCAAAAATACTATGTTGAAATGCATATATTATACTGCAAACCATTCACGAACGTGTTCAGTAAATTTTCAGCTTCCATCTTTATCCTAGATGTTTAAAGACACTTGATGCTTTGGCGTAAATAGGTAATGAATTTAGTTTTGCGCCATTTTCCTCAAATTCCACAACACTAAAACAATAGAGTTAATAATGGAAAAGCCTTCAAAATATTTTCATGACAAAATCTTAGCATTTAATCCCCCCAATATATACAAGTTTTAGCAGTTAGCAATCACTGGTTTAAGCGTGATGACTCTGCAGATTATATACATAACATAAGACGGAATGTAGCTATCCACCATTAAATGATTTCTTTGTTATTAATGCACATGCACGTGACCTGCATGACATCAATAACATCTTAAAATAAAAGTGCCGATGCCGTTAATATACGTACCTGATTTTTGATACTTTGTTTATGTATGTGGAAATACTGATAATTTTATGTGTTGAATTATTTATTTTCTTATTTGAACTGTTTACATAAATTTTGTAAATAAAAAGAATTAGTAAAAAGTGGACTACAAATGTATACGAACTACCATTTGAGTAATAACAATTCCAAACCCCCCACCCCATGGGTCACAATATTCTGCTACCTAAATGATTATGCATGACATTTGCAGCTGCATCTTAAAAATTCTCATGAACCACTTCAAGAGACTTTCATTTCTACCAGCATTTCATATTTACACGTTGGTGTAAACATCTCCACTCAATGTCTATTAACTTATTTTAAGAATTTATAACTAAGCTATGTTAGTTTCCATGGCAATTACCTCTGTTTTCTCACCAATTTTCTAATAAACAAACATTTAATCAATAGATTATGACAACAGAGCAACTGCAAACATTACTGGCAGATACGGTCTCATCAATGTTCAGATCCAACATCATTAAAATGTACATGTAACTGGTCTGGTTGAGAAAACATTTTATTTCTGACAGGACACTCAATCAAAGTCCTTAAAGTGTAGAAAAACTGTCAGCTTGACGACTCACAGCCTTAAAATCAATTTGATTCAGATCAAAGAATTACAAAATTTGAAATTAAAGAGGCTGTACTGCAGATTTGACATAAAAAATTTTCTTTCATAAATTATATATTTAGATGCCGTGAGATTATAACAACATAATATTTTACTTCAAAACTGATTATAAAAGTGAAAATAGAATTAAAAAATATTTTCGCTCCAGCCTGATTTGAACTCTGGACCCTCATGTTAACAAAATATTTCCAACGCTTTTACTGTCACCACCATCGCCGCATGTGATATTACAGATATTTACTTTAAATCTTATACGATATAGTTATACCGTCACGTTACGGTATAGCACTTTGAAAGGGAAAAAACTCAATTTATAATGTAATTATTTGACTTATTTTTTGTCAGCAAGTTATTTTTTAAGCATTAGTCATAAATATTACAAGAAATTTGTAATACAAGAAAACTTTCTTTTTTTTGTCATCTGGAGCACAGCCCCTTTAAAACAAAACTGGCCATTGTATGGAATTCATTCATTCATTCATTCTTAAAGTTGCTAGTTCTTTCTTTCTTCCTTCCCTTCAGGCTTCTTCATTCCTTCATTTGTTCATTTGTTGTTAGCTTGCCTTCTGATGGATTGATATAATCTATACTGTTTTATTTTTAAGGATAAAATTACTGGAGACTTTACAAAAATGAAAGCCAGGTAGAAAGAAAAAAAGAATGAAAGAGAAAAACTTAGAATAATAAAGATTTATTTTTATCAAATCTGACATCTTATTCATAGTTTTTACTGTCCAATCAAAGAATCTGAATGACAGTGACCTTTACAGTGAATCAGTTGCCTTCTAGGAGTGAGTATAATTATTTTTAAATCACATGATCATTTCATTCTGAGTTTGTTTACTTTTTTTCCAGGTTGTTTTAATGTACATGTTTTGAAACAAGAAACAATTTTTTTAATTTTAAAGTGATCTTTTGCATAACAGATTGGTTTTTTATCTGCACTACTATTGACCGCATCGCTATCAATACATGAACTCTCTGTTGAACTCTGCCATTATCATAGACTAGTCAAATTTTTTTTACACCTGGATATAAAATCGTGCTTAGTAATGTCATCGTCGGAAACCCACGTTCGATCCATTCCGTTTCACTCTATTTATCTACTGTGGGACAATTGGTTGGTAAAAATTTCATACTCATGAATAATGCATTACCTACTTTCATTGTTTTCCGAAAGATTTCCCTTGTGCAATCTCAGCGTTACAATTTGACTTTCGCGCCCATGTTTAAATCTTGGGAAATACGTCTATTTTAAGTAACTTGTCATTATTCATACTCTTCACACTGTATTGCGGAATCTCATTCAACGAGGAGTTTCTTCCCTTTGCTAATTAATATTCATGAAAACAAATAATCAGCAGTCAATTATCGCACGGTACATAATGTAGTTGTGCGGAATATGTAACGGGGGTCACCGACGATGTAGTACTGTAGGCAAAATGCATGTTTCTGGGACAAATATGAAACATCCAAATGATAAAGATTTTATGAATGGTAAAATGGCTGTGACAATAATATTAGTGTGGCTTAATTAATCTGAATACATGATCCCTGTCTTAACTGTGCATACATACAGGCACCTGTGTGTGCAGTTATCTAAATGAATCAACTGTGTACATGTTTAAATGGATGTGTTCTTTCAATGCCTAAATTTGATTTGTCATTCTAAAGACTGTCGGTTCATCACAGACAGTCTAAAAAAACTATATTCTTTTTTTTTAATGAAATTACATGTATGACTAACCAGCTCATGACCTCAGTGTAAATTATGAAGTCAACTTGAAAATTTGACATAATTATCAATTCTGAGCTTGTGGTTTCAGGCAAGAGAGTTTAAAAGGGTTTATCTTATATTTCATTGATAAAAAGTGATGAGGGCTTATTTGAACCATCATGGTAATGGTTCACTTGTCAAAGCTATATAAAAAAACAAAGCATTTAAAGTGCTGAAAAACTGCCAGTTGGATAGGAGGCAAAGGTTCATGCCGAGGCACATATTTTGGTTTTGTAACCATCCCCCAATTTGGAATCAAGAGTCTTCAAATCAGTGGAATGTTAATTTTTGATGCACGTGTCAATAGTCAAAGCATTATAAAAAAAAATATCACATGTCACAGCCCAATCGTTTTTAGAAAAAAATGTTTTTAAAAAGTTTGTCTGTGTAAAACATATGATCCCTGGAGCAAAATTTCTACACCAGTAAATGTTCATCAGACAATCATTCAGTAAATGTTCACCAGACAATCCTTCAGTAAATGTTCATCAGACAATCCTTCAGTAAATGTTCACCAGACAATCCTTCAGTAAATGTTCATCAGACAATCCTTCAGTAAATGTTCACCAGACAATCCTTCAGTAAATGGTCACCAGACAATCCTTCAGTAAATGGTCACCAGACAATCCTTCAGTAAATGGTCACCAGACAATCCTTCAGTAAATGGTCACCAGACAATCCTTCAGTAAATGGTCACCAGACAATGCTTCAGTAAATGGTCACCAGACAATGCTTCAGTAAATGGTCACCAGACAATCCTTCAGTAAATGGTCACCAGACAATGCTTCAGTAAATGGTCACCAGACAATGCTTCAGTAAATGGTCACCAGACAATGCTTCAGTAAATGGTCACCAGACAATGCTTCAGTAAATGGTCACCAGACAATCCTTCAGTAAATGGTCACCAGACAATCCTTCAGTAAATGGTCACCAGACAATCCTTCAGTAAATGGTCACCAGACAATCCTTCAGTAAATGGTCACCAGACAATCCTTCAGTAAATGGTCACCAGACAATGCTTCAGTAAATGTTCACCAGACAATCCTTCAGTAAATGGTCACCAGACAATCCTTCAGTAAATGTTTACCAGAAAATCCTTCATACTAAATTTCAGCAGTCTCAGTCTTCTGGTTTCTGACAGGAATATTTTTCAAATTTGTGGTTTCTAACAAAATATTTTTCAAGAGATTTATAGCATTTGTCTGACAAAAAGGGTGGAGACAATAATAGCCCTCCTCCACCCCACTCCCTTGTAAAATGAGTCATGGAACAGTTTCATGTACTCACTTTGACATCATCAACATTTTTAAAAGATTTATTCAAAGACCAAACAGAGAAACTTTAATCTGTAAAGATATTCATAAACAAAGATTGTATGCAAGAAAAAGTATCATTCATACTTTTTAAGGAAATCCAGCCCTTGTCTGGAACTGGGCCTATCCTCACTCTGAAATATTCCGGCAAACAAAGATATGGAAATTTTTAAGTTTCCATTCCGGCAAAATCCTTAAGTGGAGTTATTACAAAATTAACTGAATATTTCCTATGATTGCACCATATTAAATCTGACTATATAAGCCTCATTCCCACAAAAATGCAGTTGAGCCCTTGAGCCGGTTTACCTGATCCATACCTAAAACATGTATTTCTTATATTTCTGGCCTATCTATTTAGGAATATCTCCACTAAATACTTTTCCATAAACTGCCAGTACATGTTTAAGCACTCGGGCTTCTGCCAAACTGCACTTGTTTTTGCACATATTGATCTTAAACAAACAAAAGCGCATGTTAAATTAGCACTTCATTACTATAATTTCCAGAGGAAGACACCAACCCTATGACATGCAGTGAATTTGTGGTCATTCTTAAAAGATTGTACCAATGATATGGCTGCTGCAGATTATTTCTGATTTTAGAATTGCTGATGAAGAAGCTGAAATGTTCTAGCTACTTCAGATTTTAAACTATTGACTGACAAAGGAACACATCATTTTCATCAGAAACACTTACCTTAATAGAAATATCACAATAAAATCAAAATATGGCAAAAAGTTTACCTCTCATCGAAATATTCCAAGTTTCTAAGCAGTTGCACAGTTACAGCATTCTGGATTATCTTCTCATATCTACAATGAATCCAATACACTGTGTATACACATTTTATGTGATATTGGAATTTCCCTGCTCACTGCACAATATTTATATGTAAAGTTAGTCTATAATTTTATTCCGCTTACTACTTCAGTGTCATTTACAAGCCTTTTAGGTGCTTGTATTGACCTAGCAGAGGTAAATAACAATATCCTAAAGTGGCCACTATTAGTACTGCAGCCTCCAATGTGACCCAGTTTATTCAAGTAACAAAAGCACAACTGGCATTCATCCAAATGTTCTAGTGAGTGTTTTAGAATATATTGTTATTATTATTTGTCACAAAATTGTCCTATTACAAAAATAATCATGTTTAATTTATACAAATGGAGGGTACAGCGTTAGGTCTGATACCCAAATAGTGGACTGGGTTAAAACTCATCTGCAATGATACCCAAATAGTGGACTGGGTTAAAACTCATCTGCAATACTATCATTCCAGGGCTGTGTATAAAAGCCTTACCTAATTCATTATGCATCTGATATTTTCTTAGTTGTTCAACATAAATTTATATGTAATGTCAATGAAATTAAAAACTGAAATTTGTCTTTTAAGTTTTACTTGTGCTAGTTCAAAATCATTGTTCAAATTTTAACCAAACTAACACAGTATAGTTTTAATTTCACCACACATTTCCTGCTTACACCTGTTACATAAGAAAATAACAGATAACGTCTCCAGAAAACACATGCTTAAGGCAACCCAGTAATATTCAAGTTTGGGTTGGTTCCAGATATGTGGTAATTTTCAATACTTTCACGTGAATCCAGACTGCATAACAACATCTTACAACATTTCAAATTTATTGAAAAGTGGTAGAAAATTTGATATTTTCAGAGAATTGTGATATTCTTTTATAATCCTCTAGTACTAAGTAACCTAATGTTATATTGAAATTAACAGACCCGTAACTCCTTCACTGTATCTAGTAAGGTATTCCTTTATTATTGATGAACTGATATATTATATCCAATTTTACTGCACCAATTTGACTGATCTGTTAAATAACAACAATACACATAATCTTAGGTACAGAACTCTGAATTCTTAAACTCCAATCATTTCAAACTGCATGCTATAAATATCAGTGCAACAGCTAGACGTGTAAATGTTCTGAGTCACCACACACACACACACACACAGAGTCTGCTACAGTATGGATTATTGATAAATCAAACTATTGGTTGCAGATATCTCTCTCTCTTTCTCTCTCTAACAGTGATTATGGATTTTATATTTTTCACAGGCCATGAAAGTAATTAAGCTATGGCAAATGTTTTCTGAGAATGACTCAGCAATAACTTAATTCTGGTCCTCGGAGCATGACAAACTCCATGCAGAGTTACTTCCCCTATTCAACTCTAATTAAGTTTTTCTTGAGTACAATCTGTTCAGATCTGCGTTCAATCAATGACAGAGCTTTTTCTAAGCATTATCCATGATACATTTCTGTGCTTCATTCTACTTTAAAATAATTACCCTGCATCAATATTCGCCTAGCACAAATCTTGTTTCACAAAGGATATATAGGAAAGTTGTTAAAAGAAAAGATATGAGATAATTGATGCTCCCCAAAGTGTATTACGTTTGACTAAAGTGCACATAGCTTAATTTGTTTTGAATGTAATCGAAGGACTAGCGTAGCTTTATTCATTTTAAAAATAATAAAAGGGCTACACATAGCTATTTTTCATTTTAAGTACCAGTATAATCAAAAGCCTTCACAAAGCTTTATTCATTTTAAATATATTCAAAGGACTGAAAGTCCTTACATGAAGGAACAAAGCAAAGACCTAAAATACCACAGGTTGGCAACTTGTGTAAATCTCACAAAATCTCATGGCAGCTGGATAAGATCTCACAAAATCTCATCTGTTTTTTATCTCAGATATCTCAAAAACTATTTTAATATGATGAAAACAAATTGCCATATGCATTAAAGCATTCATTTTTCTACAAAATGTCACCTTAACAAAATCGAACCTGAAATAATAAAGTTTAATGGAAAGAAAAAAAAACACCTGTGAGAAAAAAAAAACAGGAAATCATTATAGATTTACCAAAAAGTTACTTTGTTAGTTCTTGAAATACCCTTTTCTGTCCTCCATATATCCATGAGATACAATACAAAATGGTAACATACAGCATCAAAGTATAGATATACAAAGATACCATAATAAAATTGACATCATAAAATATCTGAACCATGCTGTCTTTGATGAGTAAGCACTTTAATTTTCATTTCAACTTAACCAAAAAGACAAAATATAACATCCTGAAAATAATCAGCTTTCGTTAACAGTCAGTGGCACAGTGAAACAATTATTTTAACAGACCAAAAATCAATGCCATAAATAATTCTTACCTCATGATGGAATATCCTGTTGAATGGAAGCTTGCTTTTTGTCTGTTCATTCCAATGGGAAGGCATATCTGCAGGCTGCACTGAACAAAGATGTTCAACACTACATGCTAATGTTAACAGAATAAATGGATGCTGCCATCATTCTTATGTCTGATTAGTCAGGTGTTTGATTGACAATAATTATTCATATCTTCATTGAATTCATTCTTAAAACAAAGCAATGTAGGTCCATGGTTTTAACAAACTAGAATGGCTACATCATAAGATTTAGTGTTATATTATCATGTTTACATGATTTTGTGTTTATTAAGTAGTATTTTAATAATTTACTAATTTAATGATCTTTAAAGGAAAGAGTGGAGTTTTTTTAACTATAAAATTCTTCCTTAACGAACCTTAAGCAGCAAAAATAATCTAATAAAATAATTTACATAAAATAGGTAAATATTGAGGTTTAGTATATGTTGCTCCTGCAATCATGGATTTTTATGCCCCCACTCTGTGGGGGGAGAGGGAGGGGCATTTATATTTGCCCTTGTCCGTCCGTCCGTATGTCCGTCCATCCCAAAAAGTTGTGTCGCCTGTAGCACCAAAAGTGCTG
Source organism: Cyclina sinensis (assembly GCA_012932295.1). Lineage (NCBI taxonomy): Eukaryota > Metazoa > Mollusca > Bivalvia > Venerida > Veneridae > Cyclina > Cyclina sinensis. Next base: position 15,412,072 of record JAAONU010000004.1, on the reverse strand, counting down.
GAGCTAGAGTCAAGAAACTTTACAGGAATGTTGATCAGTATGTGAAGTTGTGCACCTGGGGTTTCCCGTGTAGATTTATTTGGAACTATTACAGTTATGGCCCCTTACTTAGTCAAAAAAAGTAATTTTCAACTTGTGTCGCCTGTACCTGCAAAAGCGCTGCACCTAGAGTCAAGAAACTTTACAGGAATGTTGATCAGCATGTAAAGTTGTGCACCTGGGGTTTCTGGTATAGATTTTTTCGGAATTGTTAAGAGTTATGGCCCCTTACATACTCAAAATTTGCAATTTGCAACTTGTGTCGCCTGTAACTGCAAAAACGCTGGAGCTAGAGTCACCCAGTTCTGAGCAGGGTTGACATACTGTGTCTGACTAAAGCAAATGTCTATGAGAATCAAGTACAGTACCATCAGCGTGTTGGGTGGAGCTTGACATGTTTGCCTGTCATGGGAAGACAACTGCCATGGTTTGTTGTTCTACACACGAGATAAGTTGCCAGTGACAACTTCCAGTGTTTCACATCAACCTCATATGGAACAAGTGTCACTTACCATCTCATCAGAGCTCCATCCAAGGTCATTCTGTCTTCTCTATAGATCTGCATCCTCGAACATAACAGACTTTATTTATGATCTTACACATATTGCAGACCAAACTTCTCCAGATGTACTGCTTGGAGATTTCAACTTAGCTTTTAATTCTACAAATTATACAAGACTGTCACAGAAATTGAATAACTATTCCCAGTGTGTGCAGCTCCCAACTCACAGAGGTGGTTCTACACTTGACCTTGTCAACATACAGAATAATATTCTACAACCCAGTTTATTCTGCCTGTCAACCTACTTCTCAGATCACAGCATTGTTGCCCTACAGTTTGATACCTAAAATATTTTCCTTCAACAGCATTGTTGCCCTACAGTTTGATACCTAAAAAATTTTCCTTCTTCTTAGTGAGTTTAACACTGTTCCAATGGTCAAATTGCAGACTCAGTTTGATTGAGTATGTTCATGGACAGCAATGGAAAATGCAAGTTACCGTCCACGCCTGTTAGCACCAGCTTAAGCAGAATTCAACATTTAAGTATGGAAATGGTGAAATTTGTTCCAGCAATTGCTTAAAATTGTTTGCTATTTAAGATGACAATGGGCATTTTATAAACAGACTGACTTACAGAACATAGAATTTAGGAACTTAGTACAAATTAGACATGAAAACACCTGTTTACCATCTGCAAACTCCAAGAATGTCCAACTATGCATACAGAATTGTGAAGGATAATATTCATCCATTGGTCACAGTGTTGGACACAGTATTTTGAGTCTTCACACCACAACAGGCTTCTTATAGTTGTCATTTCGTTAAACCAATCTTATTAATGATTCAGCGTGTATGACTATCTCATGGCCGTATTGCTAGCTATATGAGTAGCTAGGTTGAGTGGGGGCATCTGTGTCCTATAGACACATTTCTAGTTTTTATCATACATGATCTTTGGAATGAGTCAATTTAAAAGACAAGCAGTATGGATAAATGTTACCATTAAATATATATAACGAATGTCATCTCCATTCTTATTCGCCTAGACAAACTTCAGTCTAGAGCTAGGTTGTATATGCTTCACAGCAGAAATATAAAAGCTACAGACAAATTTCTTCCTTATACCTTTATTAAGGCTATGACTAGCCCTAGTGTTGATTAGTCATCAGCTGACTTTTTGAAATATATATAGAGATTTCCAGGAAATAACTCTTGTAGGCTGTAATCTGTTTTAAAGTCTATTCTATACTGCTGACACTGTAGTTGGATTAATCTTGTAAAATTTTACAAACTGAATCCCTATTTTTTTTTATTTACTGAATTACGATTATATTTCTATCACTTTTCTGGTAAAGATAAGCAGCATTAATTGAGTTAATAAATAGAAATTTGCTCATTTCTGGGTACAACTAGACATCTCCTATAGATAACGAGGGAAAATTCCATATGGTTTCCTGATGGTTATAACTTTATCAAATATGAAATTAAAAAGGTCATTTACTTGCTAAATTTCACTCATCCTTAATGAAATCTATCTCCAAATAAAGTTTCAAGTCTGATTTTATAGAATATCTGAGTATAATCATCCTGACAAAAATACAGTATGAAAATTAACTCAAGGCAGTAAGTCAAGAAGGATTCATGCTGACACTATATTGCTCACCTAAGTACCTATGTCATCGTTGCATCATTGAAAATGCAATTTTGACTGGTGACCAAATTTCTTTTTATCCAACATGACCCAGTTTTCCTAGAAAACAACCTGCTATAATATATAGTATAATGTGTATAACTAGTCATGAATCCCAAAACTATCATACTTGGGAGAGAATATATTTTGCATAATTATCTTTCATATAACATTAACAAAGCTATACAGTTACTCATCTTTGGGCAGAAGACAAGTTCAGTTTTATAAAATGGCTATAGCTATCAGTACATGTCTTTCAACTGTACATGTGAGTTATTACATGTCTTTCCAAAACGTTTTTGTTCATGGATCTAACAGAAAGCTGTTAAAAAATTGGGGATTTCTATCAGACAAGTTGATTGTTCTAGCTGATAATCTGTTTGTACCTTATTTTCAAAATGTGCCAGATGAATTAGACTGGTTAAAATCATTGACAGGCATTTTGTAAATTCAGCATCTTATAAATAGCAGTCCACTTCCTATTTGTTTTGATTATTTATTCTTATGTAACATGGTGTGATTTCAGCTTTGTGCTTTATGATTTCTGGAAAAGACCAAGAGGAAGCACATTCATGATGATTATCCTGCATAAGCCTGCTTGCTGTAAGTCTGACACATACAGTCATAAGTACAGTTATATCTCTAGTACTGACAGAAGATCTTTACTTATAACAGCCATATTTAAAAAAAAAACAAAAAAAACGGCTGATAGCTGGAAGTGAAGCTCTTAATAGTTACTTTCTGTTACAAACCTGGTAATAAACAAGCGATGTTTGTGAAACACTTATGCCCCCCCCCCCCCACCACCCTGGCAGTATACATTATGGGCAGTGTACATGGAAATGAAATTTACCTTTTGAACTTAAAATCAATAGGGGTTATCTACAGGTACTGAGATGCATCAACCTATCAAGTATGACGTGTCTAAGCTAAAACTAGACCTAGATATTTTTATGATAAATCTGTATACCAAATTTTATTTCAGTATGTGCAACCTCTGCAAAGAAAATGAACGCAAACTGCAAATAATTGGAATTTTTTTAAGTCCAAATTAAAAGGCATAACTCTGTCAAAAATTGCTCGATCAAACCCAAAACAGAACTTGACCTAGATATTCTTATGATAAATCTGTATACCAAATTTTATTTCAGTAAGTGCAACCTCTGCAAAGGTCATTTTGGCTTTGAAGGTTAAATGTTTTAAATAGACTTAAAAAGGCAAACTCTTAAAAGCATTTTTGTCTGAGACTTTTAAAAATTTGCTTCATATTATCAAGTGGTACATTAAAATTGTTCAAATCATGTCTCTTTACTCATGATTGACTCCTATTCTGAGGTCACATGTTTTACATGTTAATACGAAGGAAAATCTTTTAAACTGCTTCTCAGAAACAATTACAGTTAAACACCGGGGTAACAGTATAAAAGGGACAAAGAGTGAGAAAATGTCTACTTTTCACTTACACACAGGCCAGTTCAGAGCTCAGAATTTGAAATAAAATCTGGATTTTCTCTAGTTTTATTAAATCATTTTCTTTGAAATTTAGCATATAGATTCTTTATAACACTTTTAATATAACTCTAAAAAATGTAAGTTGTTTGTTGTATATAAATCATGTTTTTCAAAAAAAAAAATTTGTTGTCTGCTAGAAAATTCAAATTTCCCTGTAACTGATAAACCAAGCCCACTTTGAGGTCATGAACTTCAAACATCCAATAAAATACTACTGACTCACCGAGTGTTTGTTTACATCTATCACTGACAGATGGCAGGAGAAGTAAAGTGTTTTCACAAAATATTTTAGAGTTTATAGGGGTCAAAGATGCACTGTTATTACTTACATATTCTTTAGATAAAGATATTTAGTCCATATATTTCTGTGGTGCATCACTGTCCAAAATCTCTTACACTTTTCCTTTCATAAACCAAAGATTTTATCAACAGGTGCCATAGTTTCATCTTCCAGCCAATGCTGTATTTTTTTTCATCATTATTCATGGTTTGCAAAAACAGAAGGATCTTTCTCACTTATGTTACCTTCAATCCTATATCAGGATAATCCCGCTGGTTTTATTTTTTGGTTGTTGTTGTTGTTATCCTAAAGGCCCAGTATTTAATTTAACTTTGATTTTGAACTATACTCCATTTTAACATCTTCTGTTTTCCCATTACCATTCATAGTGATGAAATAAATAATTGTGTTACTGAATTCAGCTGTAATTCTGACACACACAGTGATGTTCCAAAAGGTATTTTTATCATCAGTGTATAAAAGTAAATGATCAGCTCACTATGTTAATAATTCCATATAACTTTTACTGCTCTCTGTTGAAGTGAAATAAATAAAACCAATGCAAATGACTAAATTCCAGATGTTGCACATTATCAGTGTAAGTGAAAGTCTTGACTGCATCTCTGTAGTTCACACTTTACTGTTAATTAGCTAAACTAACAGACCAGCCACTTGAAAGCTGGAGATAAAAGTAATTTATATCTTGTTCTGTTGTGTGCTGACCCAATTGAACAAAAATGTTAGGTTACATGTATTCGCCCAGATTCCATAATATTATAAAACATATTACAGAGATAAAAAGATAAATGGACTTCGCACACTGAAATAACATTGAAAAACATAGATTTATATACAATGTATATATTATGATATAATGATTCAATAATTTTAGCAAATTAAGCTATTACTTCAAATAATTGATTGGCTACACTGATGTACCTATTAATGGAATGAGCACATCTTTGCTAAAAAAAGACTATGATAAACCTACTACAAATCTTCAAAAGAATAATTAGTGGTTATATGATTTTCAGTGTAACTAAGTATAATTTTTAAAAAATGGATAGCAGAGCAAATAATTTCAAAATTCAGCTTCCTGGAGATGTAAATGTAAAATCAAAATATTCAAGCTAAAAGGGCATTTGTAAGTTAATTCATTCTGTTTACATAGCAGTTATTTCTCGTGCAAAAGGTAAAAGATTAAATTATCTCTTTGAAATAAAGATTATAAAATAATCTATTTTTCATTAATTAACAATTGGTAAAAAATAAATTACTCTAGTTTCACTAAGAGCTGAAAATTATTTCTTTATGTAAACTGTTGTATCTGAAGCTACACGTGGTTTTGTTTACAAGAGATAAGGGTTCAGTGTTACAGTTTTCAACAAAATCAAGCGATTGCCAAATGTTTGCTAGAAATCCTTTGAAGTGTTTGAAGTGTTGTCCCAACTTGTCGACACCAATGACTTTCCATCACTGTTCCCTTTATAATCAATTCTGGAATGAACTTATTCTGCAGAATTTTAAAAAATCTTTCAGCAGTCACAGAACAAGTCTTGCCCTTCTCCTCATAAAGAATGGTCAAATACTGCTGGATCTGAAACTGTTACTGCTAAAATCTCTGAACCACTCTACTGAAAATCTCTGAACCACTCTACTGAAAATCTCTGAACCACTCTACTGATTTATTTATTAGAAGGAGCCTTTTTTGAAGGATGCATTTAAATCAATTTTATTTGCACAATAGGAAATTTGCCATTTTCATAGTAGACCCTAACAATTTCAATACTGTCAGCCATTTTGGAAACCTGAATATGAATGACATTCTAGTAATGCGTAAGATCTTACACCAATTACCTTTAACTAGTGACTACATTTGTCTATAATGAAGCATGTTTGACAAAGTTATAAGCATTTCTTAAGAGGACATATATTCTGGGACACCCTGTATAATCAGGTTAACAAAAACAACATGTACATTTAACTGATTTAACTGAAAATCAATACAAAGGTCAGTACAATTATCCTAGTGATACAATATTACAAAATATTATGTGATATTGTACATCTACATCTTTTATCCCTGTGATCTGCTGATTTACACTTACAGCAATCAGTAAAATGGTTTTGGCATTTGAGTTGGTGGAAGAATGGGGGATCAAACTCACAACCCCTGGTTTACCAGTTCAATATTTCCCAATCGACCAGTGATCTCTAGATTGTGACTTAATAATTTTCATTTGTTTATAATTACCTTTTATCATTTGTTATCAGAACAAAGTATTTCATTGGCTAGAAGGTGTTTTCCATAAAACTGCCTGAAGTATGAAACCAAATTCGAAGACAAAACTTTAAAAATTTATTCATAAAACAATAAATAAATGACCTCACTACGACACGATCTAGCTAAACAATATAAATTGAATGTCTGAATATGCACTGCATTACTAACAATATCCAGTACTTGTCTGTATTTGAACAATTAAATCACCCAGTTAATATTCCACTGCTGAAAGCTTGTATGATCATACATCATTTCTACACCTGAGCATCTAAGTTTACCACGAAAATATTTAACATTGTTTTCAAATTCACATATTATGACAAATGTATGACACTATGTCACATTAGTTACAATTTTAAAATACCTATAACATTTTGAAAAAAACAGACACTAACTCATATTTAGATAAAGAGGAACAAATGAGAATTACATAGGTATAATTATGCTGATCATTTCATTTACCTTATATGAAGTACAACTAGGCACATAGTTACAGTCTAAATGTAACACTAAACAAACTTTGTAATGTCAAATATACACATCATTTTGTTTTTCTTAAACATCATACCTGTTTCTTTACTTATGTATTTACTACCAACTGATAATCATTTCATGCAACAAAATGTTGGCTGACGTCAAGGAAAACATAACTACTGCTGTCTGTATAATGTTCACACTTGACAGCAGACTTACTTTTTAGCAGGCAAAAACAACATTCTATAGTATAACATATATTAAGTTATCCTACTGTACATAACAAAAAGCCACATAAATGTCCTGATTGAGACATTTTGAAAAAGTTTCATTATTCAAGAAAAAACAAACATCCAAGATATCCAGCTGTAAGAATTTTTTTCCCACACAGATATCTGAAAGTCTGTAAATATTCAGGTGATTTCCCACACAGATATCTGAAAGTCTGTAAATATTCAGGTGATTTCCCACACAGATATCTGAAAGTCTGTAAATATTCAGGTGATTTCCCACACAGATATCTGAAAGTCTGTAAATATTCGGTGATTTCAAGACTTTTTTTATCTAATATTGAAAAGACATGACTTTTGGTATTTTATTCCTTGTTTCAACCATATACTGAAGTATTTTGCACATGTAATCCTCTGTAAAATGTAATGAAGGTATTCTGAAGAAAGCAAACCTGACTGCCTGATTCTGTTTACAGTATTTACAAAAGTGGATTACTCAAAAAATGATAACAATATAATTACAAGGTTTACCCGTATTTGTTACTAACTTTCCTGAATGTTACCATCAAACTACATTTGCTTTGTAAAATAATATCTGGGTGAAAATAAAGACATCAACAAAATCTAGAGATATAAAGTAAATCAAGTATCTATTTTGCATGGAAGATCTGATAATTTATCCTTGCAGCCTGGAAAAAAAAACAGACTGAAACAAAAATCATCAAACAATCAAAGATACATATTACTTTCACACGAAAAGGTGCTATTAAATCCTCTGGTTTGAAGGTACATGATATTTCTTACTCTGAACTGAAATACAGCAATCAGTAAGAAATGAAAACAGTCTTGCAAGATACTTCACACCAAAAATGTCAACAACAGAACTTGGAAAAAGAAAGAAGTAAGACATGCTGATTTACCAGTTTCAGTTTTTCCTTTCTGATCCAGTGCACAGAGTCAAATCATGCCATGAGGTTTGTCCCTGGGCAAAACACCTCTAATAATACAAAGTGCTTCTGTAAGTATTTAGTGTTACTACACCATCATAGTTCTCAATAATACTGGAACTACTGTATCTACTAAACTATCAATATTAACACTCTAAGAACGTTTTCTACATTGCTGCAATAGGAGATGTTTAGGAGTACTGTGTTCAGGCAGCTGACTGATGCTTTGTAGGTCCTTTGCCCTCTAGAATGTCAATGATCAATTCAGCAGCATCTGCGATTCTGGTTCCTGAAAATAAAAATTAACAGCTATATCACTGAACAGTAATTGGTTTAGTTGAACTATAATTGTTTTTTTCATGACAGCTAAAAATATACGGTTGTTTACTGACCCTTTACAGAAAGCTATATTTGTCAGTGAAGCTATAGGAGTCTTTGTTCTGGAAGAATGAAAATATATAGTCATCTTTCTCAAAAAAAACTTTAGTACTGGTGAACACTCTCTGACAATGGTTCAGATATTTAGATACACAAGGTAATCTATCATTGCTGTGACTTGTAAATACAAAGCCCTTCAAATATTGTTACTGTCAAGATTATTTTTGTGTCATTCAATTCATAAGTCTGCATATATTTCAAGCCAAATCTTACCTGGACCAAACACAGCAGCAACACCAATATCATACAGGTAGTCATAATCCTGAGGGGGGATAACTCCACCAGCTACCACAATGATATCTCTGAAATTTGCATTAATCTCAAATTAATTTATTTTAATCAACTCTAGTCTTATGCTACAATCATTACAGTATTATGTCATTTTTTGATATTTATTAAACTAACTGATTTCATCATGCTGTGAGCTAACACTCACAACACCCACCTATATTTTAAAATAGTGAAAATAAATTTGCTACATTTTTTTCCAGTTCACTGTGTTGAAGTAAAATACGATAACAGATATTCACTAAACAGTAAATATGAATTATCAAAAACTTTTGACACCAGCTTTATCTTTATTTACAGTATCAGAACTGGAGTACCATACCAGGGGTTATTTTTACTCCTGTAAAAGTTTACGGATTTGAGGTAAAAACGCATGATTTCATTTTATACAGTTTTTACAAAATCACAAGGTCTACCGGTTTACTTGGCCTAACACGGCAAAGTCATACGAGGACAATATTTACAAATCTGATTTGTCGTAAAAAATAGTAAAAATTGGCAGCAGGTAAAAAGTACCCATTATACGGTATTATGTAGTTTTGTTACTTACGGTTTGCCCATTTCTTTGAGTTCTTTTATGAGTTCAGGTATGAGAGTTTTATGTCCCGCAGCAAGTGTGCTCACACCCACTACATGTACATCAGCATCTATAGCCTGCTGAGCTGCCTCCTTTGGTGTCTGCAAACAGTGTACGTTAATACAGAAAATTAAAAATTAATCAAAATATATACCATTACCTCTTTTGGGAGCTAATCTGAAAGAAATATTACAATAATGTAAAGATCTTCTGCCAACAATGTCTTTGTTAAAATGAAAGCAAGATGACAAAGCCTTTGAAGACATAAATACACTGTAAATATACCGGTAATATACAAAACAACTGTGTAAGCTTTTCCATGACATACTGATAAGAACAGCACTACAACAGGGAAGATGAAGTGTCCTCACAAGATTTAGTGTTCTCACACTACAACAGTGAAGATGAAGTGTCCTCACAAATTATAGTGTTCTCACACTACAACAGCGAACATGAAGTGTCCTCACAAGATTTAGTGTTCTCACACTACAACAGCGAAGCTGAAGTGTCCTCACAAGATTTAGTGTTCTCACACTACAACAGCGAAGATGAAGTGTCCTCACAAGATTTAGTGTTCTTACACTACAACAGTGAAGATGAAGTGTCCTCTCAAGATTTCTTTTTTCATTATTTACCAAATTATCCTACTATAACCTAATGGGAATAAGACTTACAGCAAACAGAGGTCCAATATCAACATCAAAGCCCATGTCAGCAAAACCAGTGGCAATCACCTTGCCGCCTCTATCATGTCCATCCTGTCCTACTTTAGCAACAAGTATCCGGGGTCGTCTACCTTCATTCTCCTGGTATTTCTAAAAAAGGTCATCATAATGTTTTATTAAACTTACATTATTGGTAAATAAATAAACCTAAATAAACAATGTTTTGTAAATCAAGGGGCTATCCTAATCATTTAATTTAAGCTAGGGGCAACTTTTGATTTGGAATACACGTTCCATTTTTCATACCTTAACTTCAACTACTTAACAGCTGCTATAAAACTTTCCAGAATGTAAAATATTTTAGGACCATTTCTGTTCTTGTTATGTTGAAAGATCAAAAAGCTGATACAATCTTTACAGCATTATTGTAGCTAACCACAAATGGATCACCTTATTTTTATTTGAATGAGATTGAAACTTTTGTTGTAGCTGTCCTGGCATGTAAAACAGAAATCTCTCAAGCATTTTTTAAGTTATTTACTGCAACTGCACACAAATGATACTAAATGTGAAACAATTTAACAATTATAAATATTTTTCTATAAATTAATTTCCAGACACTACAATTTCATCTTGTCTGTTTATTTTTAGTAATAAGTATTGTATCCTAATATTTTCAAATAATGAATGTGATGGTCAGTTGTTTTTTTCTCAGCTGTCTATTCAAAACAAGAGGGCCATGATGGCCCCTGATCGCTCACCTGAATACTCTGCCTTCGGGTCTTTGTTGAGCAAACATCAGAAGATTTTTTAAGATTCTTCCTATATAAATCTATATGAATTCAAGTGACCCCCAGCGTCAAACTTGAACAAACTTGGTAGATGACCTCTAGCTGATGCTCCATGAAAAATATCTACGTTCTAGGTTTTTTGGTTTCAGACAAGAATTTTTCAAAGTTTTGCCTACATAAGCCTATGTAAAATTAACTGATCCCCCAGAAAGAGCCAAATTTGTTTCTATGGGTATAATTTGAACAAACTTGGTAGAGGTCCACCAGACAATGCTACATACCAAATCTTAAGGCTCAGGATCTTGTGGTTTCAGACAAGAAGATTTTCAAAGTTTTCCCTATATAAGCCTATGTAAAATAGGTCCACTATAGTAGGCTACATAACAAATTTCTGAGCTCTAGGCCTAGTGGTTTAAAAAAAAGAGAAGATTTTTGAAGTTTATAATTCTTGTTGCCATAGCTACCAGAATTTTGTATAGAATGGAAGTCTTTAACTTAGGTAGAGCTTTATGAAAGGTACATCTCAACAAAGTTTGATTAACTCTGAACTAGTGGTTGAGGAGAAAATGTTGTTTTAAGTAAATGTTAACCAGGCACAGACGCCAGACAGCACAATCACAATAGCCCACCATGAGCACTTTGTGCTTAGGTGTGCTGAAATGCAGTTTAAGTTTTAATTTTTTGACAGTGACAGTAATTTAACAAGACTTTTGTCTGAAAACAGCTGTTAGAATTTACTGGGTAAAACTTAACTAATAATTCCAGACTTCAAAGTTCACCTGTGCAATATCCAACAAGAACCAAATAAGAGTTTTTGAGCTGATGTAAACAACTCAGTTCCTAAAGAGAAATTGAAAATGAGCTTTACAAGAAATCAATGAAACTTTCACAGAAACAAATGAAAATCTCAACAGTGACTTTTCTCACAAAATATGTCCTTGTTTCATGAGAAATGAGAGATGTTTCATTTCAGGTGAAAGTTGGTGTTTCACAGGAGGATAAGGCAGACTTCAGTACCCATTTCAAATGTATAGGAACTACAAATCAATGTTTTTGCATCAGTGAAAATACACATTGGAAGAAAGGTGGAATCTTCAGGAAAGTAGCAAAATGCTATGTAAAAACAAATACATGTACACATTGCAACATCATTTTTATAAACTTTTCTGTTTATAGACATCTATCTGATCAGGAATTTCTTTTACAAATGTAACTCACACTGAAATGTTTAACAGAATTGAAGGCCAGTATTTACATTGTAACATGAGAAACTTGGGTAAGATGTATCTTTATACTATTGAAAAACCTATGACTGGACATCAATTTAATTAACAACTTTCTATAAAATTCAGTAACCTACCTCTACTCTCTTAATGATCTTTGTTATTTCATCATTATCACCATATTCACTTTTATATGCTCCACTGACCATACGATCACTCGCTACATGTCGCCCATACACCTACAAAAACATATAACTCTTTCATTATACCTTCTTTGACATTCTATCTCAGTTTTAGACAATCAAACAAGAGCACAGTGGAGCAGTGCCAACACTCATCTGTTTTACTGGTTGGAAACAGGGACATTTTAATAGATACATAATAGATTTTAATAGATAAACAGGGGACCAACCTTATATGGATCACCAAAATGTGCTTTGGTTTGAAAAAATATGTAGGTTTTAAGTGGCACATGAGGGTTAAAACTCCATATCTGGAGCAGAAAATCAACAATTTGAATAGGGTATTCAACACACAACACAAAGAATTTCTCAAAGGAGACTGCATCAAATGACATGAAATAAATGGGTAACTACCAAAGAAATACAGAAGGGTCACAAAGCATTTCAATTTTTTTCAAAAGTAGTTGATATGTAACAAATGATTCAAAATCAGAAAACTTGTCATTCAAATTGTTGATTTTCTGCTCTGGTCATGATTTGAACCGACTAGGTAGAGGTCAACTAGACAATGCTACATAACAAATATCTAAACTCTAAGCCTTGTGGTTTATAGGTAATCAGCTACATAAAACAGAACTGCTGAGACTGTCAGTATTACCTTCTCCATGGCATTGGTGATCTCTCCTACAGTACACCTATGTCTGGCTGCATCTATAGACAGAGCTAGTAGGTTACCTTCATTACTTTCACAGGCTTTAGTTATATTGGCAAGGCACTCCTCTACCTAGAAAAATAGAATAATAAATGAAGATTATTATTTTAATTGTATACATTAAATACACCAAGTTAATTTATGTCCCTAGTTAAAACATTTGCACAACAAGTATTTGAAGCAACTGTGACATTTTTTATCAGAAAGACAGTAAACCCATATGCCTTGAACACCTTCTCATTGCTAGTTCCTTGATCACTAACACTTACTCACTGCTAGTTACTTAAACAATTACACCTCCTCACTGCTAGTTCCTTAAACACTAACACCTTCTCCATACTAGTTCTTTGAACACCAACCCTACTCACTGCAAGTTCTTCGAACACTTACACCTTCTCCATGCTAGTTCTTTGAACACTACCCTACTCACTGCTAGTTCTTCGAACACTTACACCTTCTCCATGCTAGTTCTTTGAACACTACCCTACTCACTGCTAGCTCTTTGAACACTTTCACCTTCTCCATGCTAGTTCTTTGAACACTAACCCTACTCACTGCTAGTTCTTCGAACACTTACACCTTCTCCATGCTAGTTCTTTGAACACTAACCCCTACTCACTGCTAGTTCTTCGAACACTTTCACCTTCTCCATGCTAGTTCTTTGAACACTAACCTTACTCACTGCTAGTTCTTCAAACACTTTCACCTTCTCCATGCTAGTTCTTTGAATACTTACCCCTACTCACTGCTAGTTCTCTGAACACTTACACCTTCTCCATGCTAGTTCTCTGAACACTTACCCCTACTCACTGCTAGTTCCTGGAACACTAACACCTTCTCCATGCTAGTTCTTTGAACACTAAGGCCCAAGGTCATATTATTATTGAAATTATTGAAGTTTTTCATGGCTGAAAGATTTTGAAAGACTGACCATACCAGGACCATCATATAATAAAAAATACCTTGGCCTGATTTCTGGTTTCCTTGGTTTTCTTCAGTCTAGCTAACTGTTTCTCCCTGACACCAGCATTGTCAATACACAAGACTTCAACCTGTTCTTGCTCCTTCAGCTTGTATTTGTTCACTCCAACAATCACCTCTGAGGGAGAAATTATCAATAGCCTATATAAATTAATACACATTTATCACAGTTTCTAATTACAAGTCTAAAGAAATGGGCCATAAATCACTCCCCTGAGCATAACTGCTCAAAAGAACTACTGAAAATTGCACCTGTCCATTTTCAAAATAAAAGAAAGAACTAGAAAATGCTGCAGTTTTGGTTTATAAAACAAGAGGGCCATGATGGCCCTATATCGCTCACCTGAATATGACTGCTTTTAACAAAGTTGCTATGGACCTGGTTAATTGACCCCAGATGACCCATATTCAAACTTGGCCTAGAAATTATTGAAACAATCTTTCTGACAAATTTCAAGGTTATTTGTACTGAAAGTGTAGCCTCTAGAGTGTTAACAAGGTTTTTCCATATTTGGGCTCTGTGACCTAGTTTTTGACCCCAGATGATCCATATTCAAACTTGGCCTAGAAATTATTGAAACAATCTTTCTGACAAATTTCAAGGTTATTTGGACTGAAAGTTTTTCGATATTTAGGCTCTGTGACTTAGTTTTTGACCCCAAATGACCCATATTCAAAGTTGAGCTGGAAATCATAGAAGCAACCTTTCTGACAAATTGTCAGGTTATTTGGACTAAAAGTGTAGCTTCTAGAGTGTTAACAAGGTTTTTTACATATTTGGTCTCTGTGACCTAGTTTTTGACCAAAGATGACTTATATTAGTACTTGAGCTAGAAATCATCAAAACAACCTGTCTGACAAATTTCCAGGATATTTGGACTGAAAATGTAACCTCTGGAGTGTTAAAATGGTTTTTACATTTTAGGGCTCTGTGACCTAGTTTTTGATCCCAGATGACCGATATCCTAATTTAGGCTAGAAATCATTGAAACAACCTTTCTGACAAATTTCAAGGACATTTGGACTGAAAATGTAACCTCTAGAGCATTAACAAGTATTTTCTACTTTTTGGCCCTGTGTCCTAGTTTTTGACCCTACATAACCCATATTCAAAACTGAGCTAGAAATCATTAAAACAATCTTTCTGACAAATTTCAAGGTTATTTGAACTGAAAATGTTACCCCAATGCATGTAAACAAGGTTTTTCCATATTTGGGGTCTGTGACCTAGTTTTGACCCCAGATGACTTTTATTCGAATCTGAGCTAGAAATCATTAAACCATTTTTTCTGACAAATTTCGAGAATATTTGGATTGAAAAGTAGCTTCTAGAGTGTTAACAAGTTTTTTCTATTTTTTGGCTCTGTGACCTAGTTTTTGATTTCAGATGACACATATTCAAATTTAACCTAGAAATCATTGAAACAACCTTTCTGACAGATTCCAGGTTATTTGGACTGAAAATGTTACCTCTAGAGTGTTAACAAGGTTTTTCCATATTTGGGCTCTGTGACCTAGTTTTTGACCCAAGATGACCCAATTTTGAACTTAAGCTAAAAATCATCAAAACAACCTTTCTGACAAATTTCCAGGATATTTGGACTGAAAATGTAACCTCTAGATTGTTAACAAGGTTTTTCTATTTTTGGGCTCTGTGACCTAGTTTCTGAACCAAGATGACCCATATTCGAACTTGAGCTAGAAATCATAGAAACAACCTGTCTGACAAATTTCCAGATTATTTGGACTGAAAATGTTACTTCTCCTTCTACAAGAAGATTTTCAACGTTTTCACTATATAAGCCTATGTAAAACAAATGACCCCAAGGGGGGGGCCAAATTTGACTCCAGGGGTATAATTGGAACAAACTTGGTAGAGGTCCACTAGACAATGCTACATACTAAATCTTAAGGCTCAGGGCCTTGTGGTTTCAGACAAGAAGATTTTCGAAGTTTTTCCTATATAAGCCTATGTAAAACCAATGACCCCAGGGTTGGGCCAAATTTGACCCCAGAGCTATAATTTGAACCAACTTGGTAGGAGTCCACTAGACAATGCTACATACCAAATATCTAAGCTCTATGCCTTACGGTTTCTGACAAGAAGATTTTTAAAGTTTTTCCTATATAACTCTATGTAAAACAAGTTACCCCTGGGGCGGGGCCATTTTTGACCCAGAGGCCATGATTTGAACAAACTTGGTAGAGGTCCACTAGACAATGCTACATACTAAATCTTAAGGCTCAGGGCCTTGTGGTTTCAGACAAGAAGATTTTCGAAGTTTTTCCTATATAACTCTATGTAAAACAAGTTACCCCTGGGGCAGGGCCATTTTTGACCCAGAGGCCATGATTTGAACAAACTTGGTAGAGGTCCACTAGACAATGCTTCACACTAAATATCTTAGCTCTATGCCTTACGGTTTCTGACAAGAAGATTTTTAAAGTTTTTCCTATATAACTCTATGTAAAACAAGTTACCCCTGGAGCGGGGCCATTTTTGACCCAGAGGCCATGATTTGAACAAACTTGGTAGAGGTCCACTAGACAATGCTTCACACTAAATATCTTAGCTCTATGCCTTACGGTTTCTGACAAGAAGATTTTTAAAGTTTTTCCTATATAACTCTATGTAAAACAAGTTACCCCTGGGGCTGGGCCATTTTTGACCCAGAGGCCATGATTTGAACAAACTTGGTAGAGGTCCACTAGATGATGCTTTATACCAAATATCAAAGCTCCAGGCCTTGTGGTTTCTGACAAGAAGATTTTTAAAGATCCAACTTTTAAAATCTGTTTTTAGCTCATGTGACCCAGAAATGCAATGAACCGGAACCATTTGAACAAACTTGGTAGAGCTTCATGCAAGGAACATTCTAGGCAAGTTTCATTCAATTTTGCCCAGTGGTTTCAGAGGAGATGTCGTTTGAATGAATTGTGGACGACGGACGGACGGACGGACGGACGGACGCCGGACAATCAAGGATCCTAAAAGCTCACATGAGCATGCTCAGGTGAGCTAAAAAAAGGTGACATGTTTGAACATGTTAGTAGAGCCACCAGACAATTTTGCCTTATGCAAAATTTTAGAACTCTAGGTCTTGTAGACTAGACAAGAATTAAAAAAAGGTTTTCTCCATATTTCTATAAAAACAAAACAAGAGCTGTCTGTAAGACTTTCTATTATCAAGCTAATAACAACCTACCCTCTGGGTGAAGCCAAAAATGACCTTAAGGGCATAATTTGAACTATCTTTGTTGATGTCCATTAGAAAATGTAACATATAAAATTTTCGAAATCTCAACCTCTCATTTCAAATATGACGAATTCTATAAAGTTTATCTATAGAGAAGTGCGTGTTAAACATCCGACCCCCACAGCAGAAATAAATTTGGGGCAAAGTTTTCAAATTTGGTAGGGTAGTCCACTAGAGAACGCTTAGTGCAATATGTCTGAACTCTGTGCATTGTAGTTTCATAAAAGAAGAATTTTAAAGATTTTCCACTAAATTTCTATGTAAAACATGAGATGCATCTGGCAGGACAAATAGTGACCCCAGGAGCATAATATGAAAAAACTTGTTGAGATCCACTAGACAAGGCAACACACTAAATTTAAGACCTCTGAGCCATGTGGTTTTAGACAAACAGATTTTTAAAGATTTTCATTTTTGATGCCATAGCAACCAGAGTTATGCATGGAATGTAACTGTTTGAACAACTTTGGTAGAGGTTTTTTTTGATGCTGTTTAAAGCAATAGTTGACAATGGATGACACAATGATGCAATACTGGGTGTTCACAAAAGCTCCCCAAGATAACTTTGTTCTCAGGTGATACAAAAAAATACCAGAGAAAGGGACCAAGAAATTTAAGATGAATAATCAAATTCTTATCTGTTCAAGTCAAAAATTAACTGCACAAAGATATCCCTGGTTGTTTTATTCAAACTTTAATTCTGACTTGACAGATCAAGTAAAGTTCTCTAATTTAATACTATAGTATGTATTTTCATCATTTAAGATGAGCAAGATTCTGCTAGAATTCTGGTTCTTGCAGCAATAGAACTCTGCATGCCTGAATGACTGAAATGCTGTAAAGGTGCTTTAATCAAAACAAAATAAAGGAACAGCATTAAGCCAGTTATACTGTAACTTCATTATAAATATAAATATTTATATATAAACTTGGGCAGGGGTTCCTGAGAAGGTTTTCAAAGTTTTCCATGGAGTATAGAAAACTTGCCCCACCCCCCTATCAGCCAAGTAATTTTATAAACCAACATTATCAGAGGCATTTGATAAAGATCCTGCTCAGAAACGTATCTGTGAATTTATTTTGTAGCAGTTTCTGAGGAGAATTTCAAAGTTTGCCATAATAAGTCATACAGTGAAAACAGCCCAACCCTATGTCAGCAATGTTGTTTTTTTTTAGGAACAATATAGTGTGAAGAAATTTGATTAAAGGCCAAAGAAGAATATCTTAAAATAAACAGCTCCTGCCCTCTTTAGGCCATGTTTTTAACGGATTAAAATGGCTTAAATGAATTTGATAAAGGGCCACCTAAGGAACATTCCTAGGAAATTATTTTGAAATACAGCAGGTGGTTTCTCTGAATCAATATTTCAGTTTTCCATACAGTCAAATAGTGAAAACAGGTCTCACCCTCTGAAAGCCATGTTTTATAAGGGACCAAAATGGCTTGAAAAAAATTTGATAAAGGGACTTAAGGAACAGTTCTTGAGAAATTATTTTGAAATCACGCAGCTGGTTCCTAAGATTTTCAAAATTTTTCATTATGGTTATCATGGCAACTAGAGACCTGCATGGAATCATTTAATCCTAAGATTTTTGAAAAGGACAAATCAAGGAACAATCATGTGAAGTTTGTTTAATACTGGCACAGGAGGAGATGTTGTCAGAAGGAAAATCTAGATGATAAGAGTCACCCATCCTAACAGTTCACCCTTGAGCACTTTGTGTTCAGGTGAGCTAACAAGAAGACTTTTTAGTCTTCCATATATAAGCCTATGTGAAATGTGAGCAGGGTCAATTTTTAAGTTTTGACATTTAGTAGAAGTCCAGCAGGCCCTGTTACACATCAAGTACACATCTTAACTCTAGATCTTGTGGTTTCTGACTAGAACGTTTTTAAATTTTTTCCTTTATAAGTCTATATAAAATCAAGTGACCCCTGGGACAGGGCTGATTTTGACCCCTGGGTCATGATTTGAACTAACTTGGTAAATGTCTGCTAGACAATGCTACAAGCCAAATATCCTGTGACCCAGATTGCAATGGACTAGAACCATCTGAACAATTTTGATAGAGCTTCATGCACGGGACATTCCAGTCAAGTTTCATCAAATTTAGTCAAGTGGTTTCAGAGGAGATGTCATTTGAAACAATTGTGAATGACGGACAACAGATGAAGGTCAACAGACAATTGTGGATCGTAAAAGCTCATATGAGCTCAAGTGTTTTAAAAAAGGTTTTTAAGTTTGATTATTATCAATTTTATTGCTACTACAATGCCTACCTAGATTGCTGTCAATTCTTGCCTGCCTCTTGGCAGCACACTCTTCTATTCTCAATTTAGGCATACCAGATGCCACAGCCTTTGCCATTCCTCCCATCTCTTCTATCTACAAACAGAAATCAGAATGATCATTCACTTGAGTCCTTTCATAATAAATTTAGTTAAATGTGTTGTTGTTTATTTCATAAAGGTATGAAACCTACAAATATATCCATTCTTAATCTTGTCACCATAAATATTCTATACACTTTTGTCCTAAAATTCTACCACAAATAGGTTTTCACAGACCACAGGTTACTATCAACCTTAAAGTGGGCCCATCTTTATGTCTTAACTGTTCATCCTACAACTGACCAACACAAAATTAAAACAACAATAGATGTTTCTGAGTTATATAACATTGGCCTCTGTGACCTTGACCTTTGACTGAGTGGGCCCATCTTTATGTCTTAACTGTTTATCCTACAACTGACCAACTTATTATAACAATACATGTTTGTGAGTTATATGACATTGGCCTCTGTGAGCTTGACCTTTGACTGAGTGGGCCCATAATCTTTCATCTACTCACCATGTCTTACCATCCTGACTGTAAAATTTGAAGGTTTTTGGATAAGTTGTTCCTGACAAATCAGTCAATAAGCACTTTTGTAGTGCAGGGCCCTGTTATCTTGAACTTTGATCCAGTGAGTCCAAAGTCTATAGCATTCATGTCCAACCATCTTGTAAAGTTTGATTGTAGGCCCCTGTAAGCCTGACCTTTGATCAAGTGAGCCAAAAACAGTAGGGGCCTTCAACTCTTCAAGCTCAGCCTACTTATCAATTAAGAAGTTTCGATGCTTGTGTATGCTTGTGTTATAGAGGTTATTGACCTGAAACTGTTTCGACTGCCCTATCAACTGACCTACACAACAACATGACTGTGTAAAACATATGTGCCTATGAATTAGCATGCAGAGTCCAGCATCACAACATAATAAGTCATCCAACACCTTTAGTCCAACTTGTGTTTCCTTGGACAATATTTTCTTGCATCATGGATCAGGAAAGTTTTGAATATTATTTGTAACTGAGGTGAAATTCTGTCCATGAGTTATGTTTCTAAGTTTCTAACAAATGAAGAGAAGGAGGTAACAGGACTAACAAAACTTAACAGCACCAGGTTTTAGTTGAAATGTCACATGTATGCAGAGCTAAAATTCAAAGGTAGCAGCCTACATTACACCAAGAGTTATTTTCCATATATAAATAATACAATAAATTCAGAGCAACTTGTATAATAAAAACAGTTTCAGTCTAAAGTCATGGGCACCAACACCCAATTCCAAAAAAAATGTCTTATTTATATTATGTTGCCCTGATGAACTAAGTGAAACTGATTGGCAACTAGAAGGGGTTTTTGTCACAAAAACATATGTCTCCCATCTATGTACTCTAAGGATGGAACATGGTATGCAGGGTGAAAGTCAAAACGTAAGTTGCAGTTGGCTTTAAAAGAGTTCATAGATGTAGGTGAAGCTGAAAAGTGATGTGGAAATGAGGAAATACTTCATGTTTTTACAATCAGAAAGTAAAGACATTCAACTGGTGTTGAACATCAGAAGTAGTTTAAGCTATCAAACACAGATGGAATTTGATCTTCAAAAAGGCTCTTTGTCATTGTTGATCCGAATGTTTGCATATGTAATTGCATGATAGCTGTAATAAGTTGGCACAGTTCCAGATTGTACAACTGCAAGGTTTTTCACATATATGTGATCAATCAGCGTTTGTCGAATTGTAGTGGAAGTTGTTATAAGTTGATTGCAGTTAGTCATGGTTTGTTCGAGCTCATTAGCTGACACTGGTGCATTAAAGTCACCAAGAACAATTGTTTGTAAAGTTGGGAAATTGTTAAAAATCAAACTGAGCTGTTCACAGAAATAATGGAGGTGAAGTTGTGGAGGTTTATAAACATTCAATACTGATATAGATGGAGATGTTATATGAACACCAACACATTCAATATCTGCCACAGAAGTATCAAAGCACATAGAGTCAAAATCTTGGTGGACAAAGATGCCAACACCTCCTCTTGAAAACTGGTTGTTGTAGTGTGTTGGTCTTTGAGTGAACACAGCTTTGTATCATGTATTGGGAGGTTGAACTATATCATTAGCACTTGTCCACATTTCCTGAAGGCCTATAATATCAGCCTGGTGGAAAAAGTAATTGTTTTTAATGTCATGAAAATGGGGGGAAAAAGTTAGTCAGACAAGGTTTTTCTATTTTTAGCTCTGATGGCCATTTTTGTGCAGCAAAGCAGAACATGCTGGCAATATGCAAAACAAAAGTTGGTACTGATCACTCCAGTGAAGTTTCGTCAAAATCCAGCCAGCAGTTTGATCTGTGAAAGCCAGACAAGGTTTTTCCATTTTCAGCTCTGGTGGCCATTTTGTGCAGCGAAGCAGAATGTGCCAGCGATATGCACAACTAAGGTTGGTACTGATCACTCCTGTAAAGTTTTATCAAACTCCCGGCAGCAGTTCAACCTGTGAAAGCCGGACAAGAGTTTTCTATTTTAAGCTCTGGCAGCCATTTTCTGCAGCAAAATGAAACATGGCAGAGAAATGCAAAACAAGGGTTGGTACTGATCACTCCTGTGAAGTTTCATCGAATCTCACCAGCAGTTTGACCTGTGAAAACCTGACAAGGCTTTTCTATTTTTAGCTCTGGTGGCCATTTTTAGCAGTGAAGCAAAACAGTGCCAATGACATTCACAACGAGTGTTGGTATTGATCACTCTTGTGAAGTTTCCTCAAATGCCGCCAGCAGTTTGACCTGTGAAAGCTGGACAAGGTTTTTCTATTGTTAGCTCTGGCAGTCATTTTGTGCAGTGAAGCGGAACGTGCCAGCAAAATGCACAACTAGGGTTGGTACTGATCACTCTGTGAAGTTTTGTCAAAATCCATCCAGCAGTTTGACCTGTGAAAGCCGGACAAGATTTTTATATTTTAAGCTTTGGCGGACATTTTGTGCAGCGAAGAGAAAACTGTCAGCGACATGCGCAAGAAGGGTTGGTACTGATCACTCCTGTGAAGTTTTGTCGAAATCGCGCCACCAGTTAAACCTTTGAAAGCCAGACAAGGTTTTTCTATTTTTAGCTCTGGTGGCCATTTTATGAAGCAAAGTGGAATGTCGGGTGCTATGCACAACAAGGGTTGGTACTGATCATTTCTGTGAAGTTTCGTTGAAATCACTCCAACAGTTTGGCCTGTGAAAGCCAGACAAGGTTTTTCTATAGTTAGCTCTGGTGGCCATTTTGTGCAGCAAAGTGGAACGAACAAGTGACATGCACAACTAGTGTTGGTACTGATCACTCCTGTGAAGTATCGTCGAATTACCCCCATTAGTTTGATCTGTGAAAGCCGGACAAGCTAAATGCAGACGGACAGACTGTAGGACGGACAGACGGCGAAGGCAAAAACAATATCCCAAAAATTTTGGAAGACCTAATTATACATTTAGAAAAGCAGCACTGAGTTAAGAAAGCTTTACTACAATTATTTGTGTATTTATTTCAGTTGTTATGTCTAAAAAGTAAGAAAAATCTATTTATTACTTCATTGATGACTTTCAATGCTGCCTCATAGATCTCATCAGTTAAGCTCTCCATCATGTAGGAACCTCCCCACGGATCTGCTACCTATAAAAAAAACAGTATATGTTTACTACAAACACATTTTCAGAAAAAAATAATGAAAAGCTGCCTTTAATTCAGCAATCCCCGTTTTCACTGTTGTATACATGCGTGGGCACAGACTTTTCGTGATCTGGCAAAGACACACCAAGATGGCAGATGAAAATGATGAGGAGGTAAGGCTTTGCTTTTGCATCATGTTTTACTTGACTATTGTAATCTATGTGTTAGAAAAATGGTAGTCTTCATCTCCGATACTTACTTTCATCCACCCCAGCCCAATCTTCCAAGAAAATGGGTTACATTCGATTTCAAAAGGAGCCGGCATGGACACCATGCTCTGGCCTGCGGACCTTACTTAAATTTTTTTGAAAAATCTAGCCCCAGCTATTGGACATGGAAGCTTGACATATTTTGTTACCACTTTCAAAGTGTCTTTTACAAAGAAAATATTGTATGTTTACTAGCAGAAAAAGTTACTGGCGTATCTTTCAAGTGACTGGTTCTCTACTGACATAATTTTAGTGATTGAGCCAAAACAAAATACTGCAGAAAATAAATGGACTTTTTAATTTAATCAGCAGATTCTCGGCCATGGACACAAGCTTCCAGACAGAACTGTTATGCCATGATTGTGGTGCTTTGTTTCCCCACAATAAACTGATACATGGAGATGATATTCAAAAACTGAAGATATACCAGGGTTGTCAAAATGTTTTAATACTGTGGCTCTGTACACCATATAGGTTGGAACAATCAATATGTTTTACATATTATGATTTCGGAACATATTTGCCACAATCTGAACCATGTTTTATTCTGATATACTACACGACATTCTTTTCCTCTGCTGTTAAAACTCCATGGTAATGCGCACCAGCACAGTCGGTAAGTAAAATGATTACCAATGGGAATTTATGGTTTGACCCATATACTGACTATTTTTTTCCCCAAAATAATGCCACTTTGTCACGCCGTTTACTCTGAAATTTTGACATAATTTGATTGTCATTTAATGGAAAAATTGACGTTTGAACATTACTGGTCATGCCGTTAAACGTTCATGTCAAGTAGTCTGATCAACATCTTGAAGTACAGGCAGTTATTAAGTTTTGCCAACAGTTGAGTTACACACCAAAACAAACATTTGAAATGATTAGAAAGATGTAGGGAGAAGGTTCAGTTAGCTGTTCACTAGTTTTCAGTTGGTTTAAGTGCTTCAGTGAGGGAGAGGAAAGCATTGATAACAAGGAAAAGACTGGTAGATCAATGAAAATTTCATTAATGTAGGTCACATCCATCAAACAGATGCTTAAAGAGCACTGGCGGGAGATGTCTGATATCAGCATAGGAACCATGTTCAACAAAGTTACAAAGAAGAATTTAAACATGAAAAGGTGTGTAAACTTTAATACTATATAAAATGTAAATGTTATCCCAATTCTATTTACTTTTTCAATTTTGAAGCATAGGTCTAGTTAACTACAATATGTGAAACATTCTGATTATATTTTTCAAAGTAAAAGAGGCATTGCATGACTACATGTATCACATATCGGTATTCATTTTTGCTGTATTTGAATTAGAGGTGGTGGTACTTGGCTTTGGTAAGGTATCTCATCCACTGTACTCACCCAATTTGACCCCCTTCTTAATTGTAGACCTTAAGGTATCTGACTTCAAGGGGTTTTTTTTATAAGTTTTTCCTATACAAGTCTATATAAAATCAGGTGACCCCATGGATCCTTGGGTTATGATCTGAACAAGCCATACAAGTTTTGAGCACCGGCTGAGAGTACATATTTTTGCAGACAACACACTCTTGGGAAATAAACACATTCTCTTGGGAAATAATTGCTTGATGGAATGGACAAACCTGTCATTTGTAACAGACTGATTGTCTCTAGCATTAATGGTGTCTACAGTATAACCTAATATAGTGTATACACACAGAGAAAAGCCTTCCCTTACTGAGGAGAATGACAACTTACAGAATGCCACTCCAGTTCAAAATTCCATGTCACAGTTAAAGGGGAGTGTACTACATAAAGTAATGAAACACTGAAAGTAAAGTTTTTATCATGTAAGGCAGATTTATTATTGCAAGTCTCTTATAAAATCACAGGGTTATAAAGGTGCTTATTTTGTTCAGTTCTGAGTCATTTAAGTCCCTTTCTTGATCTTTATTCTGATTTGTTATAAACTAAATCTCTCCTTACCTTTGTGATGCCTGATTCCTCTTGCAGGATTATCTGTGTGTTCCTGGCTATTCTAGCACTGAATGGTGTGGGAAGTCCAAGAGCTTCATCAAAGGAGTTTGTATGTAGAGATTGTGTACCACCAAACACAGCTGCCATGGCCTCTACACATGTGCGAATTATGTTGTTGTAAGGGTCCTGTATATATATAGTAATAGGAGTTTTTAAAAAAGCCAATGACATGAAGCCTAATTGATACTTTTATGTCAGGCTGATCAATTACTGACGGCATTCAAAAGTCCAATTCATTTCCCAACTACATTGCACTTATCTATGTATGTATGAAGCACAAGGCATTTCTTCAGTCAGTCAGAATTTCATCCTCATCTAAAGACAATTCACTTTTTGTCCAACATACCTGTTCAGTGAGAGACCAGCCTGATGTCTGAGAGTGAGCCCTCAAGAGCAGGGACTTGGGGTTCTGGGGCTTAAACTTCTCCATCACCAAATTGGCCCACAATCTTCTTGCAGCCCGTAACTTTGATATTTCCTGTAAGTAAATACATACAAAATCTATTGCATCTGCAAAACATTTTAAAACTGCTTGGAACAGGCTACTCTAAGCTATATTTGATTAGTATTAAAGCGTACCAAAAGTCAAAAATTTCCAATGTATATTTGAAATCAACTGCTGCTTTTATTTCATAATCCAAGATATCACCAAAATCTGCGATCTCCAAATACATGAATTTTGACTTTTAAAATCTAAAATTTAGGTTGACTCAGTTTATGGATGGTGCGTTAAGATTTGTGACGTAATTGTGGTCCATCTGAGAATGGCGGAAGTGTAAACATAGTGATTCAAAGATTTCATCTAAATGAACTATAGTCAGATTAACGCTGGTTGTCAATGGTTTTGTTATACAATATATTAGAAAGTCTGGATATAATTAAATCACAAAACATTTTTTTTCAGTATTGTTTTTTTGTCTGACTGATCCTTTTATATTTAAACAGGGTCTTTCAAATAGGATCTGAAAGACCCTGGTTTAAAGTTGATTAACAAACGTTAAAATAAAAACATCAAAGTCATGATAAAATTACCTAGTGTTCTGGCGAATAAAAATCAGTGTAAGTGTCTGTTATTACATTCACTGCATTCTTTACTTTTAATCCTAGGTTTTATATTTTTTCACTCAAGGAATAAAAAAGACCTTACTTCTTTTAGTTTGATGTTTGCACATATATATTTCAAAATAAAGTTCGAAAAATTTAGTTCCAAATCTCCAGAATAATGACATGTAATTCCTAATAAAATTTCCAAGCGTTAAAGTACTTTGTCCTTATCAGAGCTTCAAATGCTAACAGGATGGCAATTATAACTAAGCATTTATCGTAATGTGATTGCATAATAACTAGTGACATATCAGTGTTTGGATACGCCACTGTTAATTGTCGTTTGTCTATTTAAGCTTATTTATCGTCGGTACCGGTTGCCCATATGACCGACGCCCCCTGGAGAGATTAGTTATTTTATGTGGTGGGGGTAGTGCAAGATACAGAAAGCATCCCATTCCAGAGACACTCCTGGTTCTTTTACATGCTCAGTGTATAGCACTGATACATGGGACCTCGGTTTAAAGTCTCATCCGAAAGACTATTAGTAATGTTAGTGGAGGAGCGGGGGATCGAACTCGGGACCCCTGGTATACCAGTCCAGCGCGTTACCACTGGACCACATCTGCTCAAATTGTCGTTTGATCTTCAAAGACCAGTTATACTTGGTAGGTTTCAGGACTGACTCAATTTGTCTGTCATGAAAAAAAAATGCTGCAGGCTTAATAATAACCTGTCTGATAATTATGATACTAATTTACTGCTTTTTAACGAAGTCACCTGAGTTAATGCCAATCATAATTTCACCGAATTTAATAATTCGCATACTAAATCTGTAAAGTGAAAAAATTTTGGCGGAACCAATGTGTACGAAGTATTTATTTAAGAAAAATACAAAATAAGCCATCAATTTATTTAGCATATTTTCATGCAAAAAAATAGCATTCTTCCAATATTTTAACCTATTGTAGCAGTTATTAATTAGGAAAAAATAACTATGTCACATATGAAAAAATTGCTACTTTTGATTAAGCATTTAAGTAAATATTCTTTCAATATTCGTAAAAATTTTCAAAACTTAACAACAAAATGCACAAACTTTATTATAGTGTCAGCTGAATTTGTGACTTTTGTTTCCTTTTAATTGCTTTAAAGTCACAGTATGTCCTAATATAATAGACAGAACCTGGTTCTGTTTGACCTGAAATGAACTTGACAGTTGTCTAAAAATTGATATGATGTCCCTTTTCACAACATTTCTTGCCTGAAATGAGCTTTCTATTTTTTATAATATCAATGAAATAATAATATTTTTAACTCTGTGAATTTTCAATATCTATTTTTTGAAATCCATGCATGAGCGCAACCATTCCATTGCATCTCATGGTCTACCCAAGTTTAGCCCGGAATCAAAGAAAGGAAAAACAGAAAACTCTTAGAAAGAAATCTTAGGATTGCAAGTCTTGACACGTTGGAATGTTAATGATGAAGAGTTTTTTGAATCTGCCATGCTTGTTTACAATGAGGCTGGATCGAGAGCACTTGTCTAAGTCACGTGATCATTAAAGCAAAACAGAGCTATAATTTTTATTTGTCTATGTATTTTCTTTTTAAAAGAAAAAAATAAATCTTGTTAGGAGTGTTTTGCATTGATAAACTTTTTTTTTTTTTTCGATAGTAAGAGTTGTTTCTTGATTATACAGGCCCAACAAGGGAACCTGATGGCCCTGGGTCACTCACCTGAAAAGAAACTACCAAACAATTGATGGGAATGGGGTGTGGGGGGGGGGAGTGGTGACACCTAAGGCATGTGTCAGAAGGTTCAAATACCATAATACATATCAAAAAATATTTTAAAACCAAGAAAGGTCAAAAGGTCAATTGTTCAATGTAAACCAAAGTCAAATTGGAAGTCTGTATGAAAATTTATACAAATTGTTAAAATTTCAAAGACATACCTTCAAAAAACAAAAAAAAAAGGAAGTAGGTCAGTAGGTCAAAGTTGAAATCTTCATGCAAAATTATACAAACAGTTAAAATTTCATTGATGTAGCTTAAAAAAAACTAGGGAGTAGGTCAGTAGGTCACATGAAGGTCAAGGACAAAGGCTGATGACGGTTAAGTAACTTCCTATCCCATCTGAAGATTTTTTTTTAGGGAGAGGAACAGGTTGGGGGGGGGGGGGGATTTTTGAAGGTTTTCCTTTTTAAGTCTATGTAAAATCAAGAGACCTCTGGGGTGAGGCCAATTCTGACCCCAGAGTCATAATATATATATGACTTTGGTAGAGGTCCAGTAGATGATGCTATCAACTAAACATGAAAGCTCTAGGCCTTGAAGTTTCAGACAAGAAGATATTTAACTTTTGCCTTTCAGTCGCCATCGCAACCAGAGTTCTTCATGGAATTCCATTTTCATATAATTTTAAAAGAGTGCCATACAAGGATCATTTCTGTAAATATCAATTGCAACTGACCCAGTGGTATAGGAGAAAATGTTGTTTAAAGTCAATTGTGGATGATGGACAAAATAGCATACTAAAAGCTCACCTAATCGAAGGTCAGTTGAGCTAAAAAACTTTTAACTGAATGGAAAGGATATTGCCCCTTTAAGACAACAGAGATAAATGAGCTTATAAGGAGAAATGACTTCTAGTCACTTGAACTTATTTACAGGTTGAAGGAAAAAGAGGCATATACCCTTGAGTCTACAAACACACTACTTACTGAACATACATACCACATGTTGTTTATGGATGGCACAGTGTCATTAATATTTGTCAAGTGAAAAGTATAAGCCACTTAACAACTTCAGTGTGTGTAACGTTTTGGTGTCTTGGCTATAAATGCACCTAAGAAGTCAGACTGAGCTCTGGTATACTAAGCAAATACCTACCATAAGTTAGCTAAGGCCTACACTTACCATGTACATGTTCATGCCAATACCCCAGAAGAAGGAGAGCCTTGGAGCAAACTTGTCCACATTTAGTCCTCTCTCAATACCTAGAGAAATACAAAATATTTACAAGGACAGTCTGTGAGGTAGTCAGTTTAACTATGCAATCTGACTTAACTAAATGATCTCCATACTATAAGATGTAACTACATGATCTCCATACTATAAGATGTAACTACATGATCTCCATACTATAAGATGTGAAGATGGCTCATTCAATTGTATCTTCTAGATAACCTGGATTTCAAATATTGTTATTCATATCTAAGCCAGTGAAAATGAATCTTATTATGCAGTTTGATAGATTACTTGTACTGTGCATGAAAATTTCTGTAGCATTATTATGTTTAAATCATCAGAGATGGATGACCTTGAATTTTTTGAAAATAACTTTCATTGCTAAATAATAACTCCTTTGAATAATATTAGTCTATTAAAGTATTGGTTTGTATTTATGGAATGAATATTAATTAACGTATGAGCTTGGTAACAAAAATCTTCATGAAACAGGTCTGTTCTGTTTTGGTATACATGTTGTTTCTATCAAATGTCAAACACTATTTGAAATTTACACACACAAAAAATTAGCTCAGTATTTTACAAGATCTTGTTAAATAAGTTTGACTTGAGTGCAGCTACAAGATGTTTATGGCAGAAAGTCCTCAACATGGGACAACTGCAATACTGGGATCCAAGTTAAATACAGTCCAATCGCGCTACGAATCGCAGTATAACGAAATAACGGTGTACTATGAAAAAAGTGATTGGTCCCGTCATTTTTTCTTATTTCTTCAATTAAGATAAAATGCAATTTAATGAAATGCGATTTAACGAAAAATGCAAATAAGTGAACAATTATCACGGTCCAATAATGTAATTAACAGTGAAATAAAGATGGGATATAGCCAATTGCTGTCTTGCAGGTGTTTTCACACCTCTTTTAGTGTTCTTTTAGCTGCGCAGATCGCCTTGTGTTTACTGCTATTAAGCAATTATTGCCGCAAGCAATAATGGCACAATATGCTGCAAACAACAAGCGGGTTTGTTTGATTGTTACACCAAACTTTTTGAGGTAAAGCATGTAAAAAGTTTCAAACGGTATAAAATATGGACAAGTTGAAATCTGCAATAACTTAAGACGAATACAAAAAAAAATGTAATTCTCACTATTATCTCAGTAAATTGATATCAGCATTCTGAGCATTTCAGTGAAGGCCTAGATTTTCTGGGAGGATAGCTGAATCAGAATTTTATCAATTAACGAATTCCTAGTTATCCATTGAAAGGGCCAGGTCAGCTGGAGAGATAGCTGGAAAGGAAATGTTGGCAACAGGGAATGCATATCTATTCAGTGCTACCTTTCCATGACATTATGTCAATGTACTATAGTATATTGTTTTATATATGCATTTATGTTGTATTGACTGATAACATGTAAATATGCAATAAAAATGACATCAAATTTTCCGTTCTTCTTTATTATTTAAGTCTTAATTGACTCTGACATATCACGACAACAATATAAAACTGGCGGTTAACAATAGTATCAACAACAAGTTAGAATAAAAAAATGCGATTCTACGAAAAATGCAGTATTACGAAAATTATACAGGGTCCGATGCATATTCTTAGCATCGCGAATGGACTGTATATATTTTCACTAGCTGAACAGAGATGCTACCTACAGCTCAAAAATGGTAAAGATGTTGCTCTGATTGGCTTAATAAATAGGTCACAAGCTATGACCTTCTTTTGGTTGTCTTCAGATCCTAGTTTTTCAGAATATGGTTTTAATCAGAATGTTTGACTATGATCTGACAACCTGAAAGCCAACTGAGGTAAAACTAATGGTAAATCAAGTTTCGTCAAAGAAGTCCAGAATACTTTTTTATGTACATATACACTATACCTAAGTAACTTTTCTTTCAGTTTTTGTAGAACTTATCTGAATACTGTCTTCCAAAATTTAATTTAAGGCAAGCTGTAAAGATAGTTATCAACAAAGCAGTGACAAGCAAAAAAAGAAACTCCATGAACCTGTTCTAATGTACTGTAAGCCATCAGCTATGGTAAAAGCAAGCTCCAGCACTGCATCTGCCCCTGCTTCCTGCATGTGGTATCCAGAGATTGAAATAGAGTTAAACTTTGGCATGTTCTGAAAACAGTGAAACAGGTCACAAGTAATGCAATTTTTCACATTTGACTTACTGTATGAATTTAAACATTGTCAAGTAAAATACTTTTTAACCAACTTGAGCTGTATAGTTTAGTTAAAGTATGGATGTAATTAGCTATTGTTTTTTTAGTAAGACCAATAAATATCATGAAAACCTAGTGACCCAACTGTCATCATTAAATTTTTGAGTATGAAGAACTCTGGGCCAGTGCTTTCAACATGTAAAGACATACTGGACAACTTTTAGACTAACATAAGAATTTAAGAGAACAAGGCAGTCTGAAGGACAGCTAAATCCCCTTCTGCAGCGGACATGAATGTGTACTTCTTGACCTTTAACCAACCATGACCTTGATGGTGTGCCATGCATATTATAAGCACATAGTCTCATGATAGTAATTATTTGTGCCAAGTTATTTAAAATCTTCCATAAAGTCAAAAAGTTATGGAGAACATTTAACCTTGACCTTGGGGGTAGCAACCTGGATGTTGGGTTCTGCACATCGTGTCATAGTGGTGATCATTTGTGCAAAGTAATTAAAAACTTTTCGTAAGCCAAGTTAGTGAGTTACAGAGCAGACATTAAATGTGGATATTTGACCTTTAACTGTGACCTTGACCGTGTGAGTAGCAACCCAATTATTGTGCTCTGCACATCTTCTCATAATGTTGATCATTAGTGCCAAATTATTTCAAAAGTTTTTCAGCGGTTTAAAAGTTATGAAGTGGACACGAAATGTAGACTTTTAACACTTGACCTTTAAGTGTGACCTTGACCTTGGGGGGTAGCAAACCAATTATTGTGCTCTGCACATCATCTCATAATGGTGATCACTTGTCTCAAGATATTTCAAAAAAATTCAGCGGTTTAAAAGTTATGGAGCGGACACGAAATGTAGACTTTTTAACACTTGACCTTTAAGTGTGACCTTGACCTTGGGGGTAGCAACCCAATAATTGCGCTCTGCACATTGTCTCATAATGGTAATCACTTGTGCCAAGTTATTTCAAAAAAAATTTCAGCAGTTTAAAAGTTATGGAGCGGACACGAAAGTGGTACGGCCGGACAGACGTAACTGGATAAGGGGCCTTTTCTTTTGTTATTTTCTATTGTTTAATAGAGGGCCATTGACCCCTTATTCTATTGTTATGGAATGAACTCTATTGTTCTCTTTTGTTATGTTTACAGTTAGATGGCCTATTTCTTATCGGTAGTGCGGACAGACGTACCGACTGACAATGACGGAGGCCATTCCTATAATCCCTCCCTGCTTTGCGGAAGGGGATTAAAAAGAAAATATCAAAGACTTTAAAAAACCTTACTGACTTGATAAAACAGCTGAACTATCAAATACTGATAGCAGAATGCTGACCTTGGATGTGTATTCAAATATATCTCCAATGATCTTCATTGAGGGTTCTGGTGGGAAGATGTATGTGTTACGAACCATAAACTCTTTCAAAATGTCATTCTGAATAGTTCCTGCTAACTCTGCTTGATTGGCACCCTAAAACATAGAATATTTGTAGATTATTAACTATGACCTTCCTGGTTAACTGTCTTCTATGAAATTATTACAATGTATTTGCCTTGGTTTCTGTGTACAATGACCTGCCACTTAAGGTAAAATCTAATCAATCAAACATGTGTGACAAGTCATTTGATCTGAGTAGTCCTTACCTCTAATATAAGAAGGTACAAATGTAAATTTTGATTTTATTATATTAATGTTATACTTCATTATTTTTTTGTTAAGACTGAAATTTATTTCATCAAGTTAATATCATACATGTACATAATATTTACTCAAGCTGATATTCACTGAGGATATATATTTTGATCTTTCACTGAAAACAACAAGAGGGCATGATGGCCCTAAATCGCTCACCTGAGACTCATTGCTCATGTTACAAGTATCGTTATTGGTTGTTATGGGTGTTCGTTGTTCGCAAGTTTGAATATGTTTGCAATAAGTTTGAAGACTGGGTGTAATCGTACTCAAATTTTTTAGCAGAAATAGTATTACTCTACAGGTCCCAACTTGACCTTTGACCCACAGATCCCAAAAACTATAAGTTTCTTCTAATATAAATACCCTATAAAGTTTGAAGATTCTGGGTGTAATGGTACTCCAGTTACTGAGCAGAAATACTATAGGTCCCTGTGACCTTGACTTTTGACCTACTGACCCAAAAATGACAGAGTTTTTTTACCGAGTAAAGACAATCATCCTATGAAGTTTGAAGGCTCTGGGTAAAATGGTACTCCAGTTACTGAGCAGAAACAGTTTTCACTATAGAGGTCCCTGTGAACTTTACCTTTGACCTATGGACCCTAAGAACAATAGGGTTCTTCTAATACAATTATCCTATTAAGTTTGAAGGCTCTGGGTGTAATGCTACTACAGTTACTCTGCAGAAATACTTTTCACTCTACAGGTCCCTGTGACCTTTGACATACTAGCCCCAAAAACAATATTGTTCTTCTATTTACTGTACCTGTTCTTCTGCTGTAACAACATACATGGCTAGAATTGGTAAAACTGCTCCATTCATTGTCATAGATGTGGAAATCTTGTTAAGTGGAATACCATCAAATAGTAAGTTGGTGTCATCTACAGAATCTATAGCTACCCCAGCCATACCTACATCACCATGGACACGAGGGTTGTCAGAGTCATACCTAGATACATGAAAATGCGCTGTTACATTTCCTGGATGTGTCTCTCTTCTTTTCTTTGTCTCTTATGTAACATTTTAGAAAGTATGAATTTTTTCTATATAAACTAGAGCTATCACTAAATGTGATTAATACCCCTGCAATACTGCTTTGGAACTGAAGATATTTATAGTAACAGAATACTTTGTAAAAGATTTGAAATAGAACCATGGTTGTGGGCAATTAAAGATAGTTGTGGTTCTTGTACACTGCATTTCCTTTCACTATTGTTGACCATTGTATCAAGTTGCATTGAATTCCAACCATTAGTTTTCAAGTTATGCTCCAGACAAGGAAAACCAACTAAGGGCAATAACTCTGCAAATATTGAAGATGGAGTTATGGCTCTTGTACAATACACTTCCTGTCATTGTGCTTGATCATTGTAAGAAGTTGCACTGAATTCCAACCATTAGTTTTCAAGATATGCTCCAGACAAGGAAAACGAACAAAGGGCAATAACTCTGCAAATACTGAAGATGGAGTTATGATTTTTGAACACTGCACTTCCTCTCATTGTGCTTGACCACTGTATGAAGTTCCACTGAATTCCAACCATCAGTTTTCAACTTATGCTCCAGACTATGAAAACCAACAAAGGGCATTAACTGTGCAAATAGTGAAGACAGAGTTATGATTCTTTAAAACTGCACTTCCTCTCATTGTGCTTGACAACTGCATGAAGTTGCATTTAATTCAAACCATTAGTTTTTATGTTATACTCCGGAAATTGCAACAGACCGCCCGACCGACCAACAACCGGGTGTTGGGGGGTGGGGGGTATAACTACATGTATATTAGTGATCTTTACCTTTCAGATGAAGAGGAAAGTATTTTGATAACAAATTCATTATATGCTCTGGAGTTTTTTGCAACTGTTAAATTAAATCAAACTAACAGTGATGAAGAGCTAACTTTGACTAGCTTACAATAGAAAACAGACACACACACACAGACAGTCAAACACATAAAAAAACAAATATAGGAGACAGTAAGTCACACATACCCTCTGTGTGTAGCAAGATCAAAGGCGACACTAAGACCTTGTTGTCCAGCCTTGATGTTATCTCTGTAGAACTTGTTACTTTCTTCCACTGTACTGAACCCTGCATACTGACAGCCAAACAAATACATTCATTACAGAACAACAGCTGAACCCTGCATACTGACAGCCAAACAAATATATTCATTACAGAACAACAGCTGAACCCTTTATACTGACAGCCAAACAAATACATTTATTACAGAACAACAGCTAGTCTCTTTATTCCCATATTTCATAAATAAGAGAAGAGCACTGTAAAGGTCTTGGTAGAGATAGACCTTATAGAATCATCAATTCATTTTACATCTAGGACTTGACAATTTATAATCCTTACTATCACAGTTAAATCACTTATGTCACAAATACTTGAATTCAATTGTTTCTGACATCAAAATCTGATTATTGGTATATTTCATCAAACATATTTCCAACAATATAATAATCAAGATAAAAAGGGGTTAGAAGACTGGACTCCCCATCCAGGGGGTCACTAGTTTGAATCCACCCAAGGAGTGGTCTTCAGTGACTTTCTGCATCCCACCCTTAAGGCTCAAGTACAGGTTAAACACAGTCATTGAGATAAATTTACGTAAATTGCAAAAACTTGCTTCCCAATCAATGTAAAATAAATAGGTTTAAAAGGACCAACAGCTATCACAACTGACAAAAATACGACCCAAATATTATCAAAATGTAACCTACAAAAAAGACTCTGCACCAGTAAGTAGTTAAAGCTATTGACTGAACCATCTAAGTATAAAAACTCATCTTAAAGATACAAGTACTAAATAAATCATTCTTGAAGTGCTTTATTTGTCGTAACACCTTATTACCTGGCATTCAACTACATAACATTTGTCGTAACACCTTATTACCTGGCATTCAACTACATAACATTTGTCGTAACACCTTACTACCTGGCATTCAACTACATAACATTTGTTGTAACACCTTATTACCTGGCATTCAACTACATAACATTTGTCGTAACACCTTATTACCTGGCATTCAACTACATAACAATCAAAGAGAAAAGTGTTTACCTGTCTGATGGTCCAAGGTCTGTGTGTGTACATGCTGGCATAGGGACCTCGTGTGAACGGGTAAGAGCCTGGGACTTCCTTGTCTGTTCTTGCTGTATCATCTTTGGTGTATACAGGCTTCACATTTATGCCCTGCAATAACTAATTCTTATGCTCAAATGTACTAAAGAACATCTAATTTTCACTATTTGAAAACTTGTTTTCAATGTGGCCACAGATTTCAGTATATGAACTTTACTTAATAATCAGAAACATAACAAAGTAAAATTGGAAGTACAGACACATTAAACTATTTCAAAAATTCATCCATCTTCCAATCATTTGTACAGTGTAGATCAAGAACGAGTAGTGAGATCTGTGTAATCAATTTTACCTCTGGTGTTTTCCAGGTAAGTGTCTCATCTACATCTTTTCCCTTCAGTTCTTTGGCAGCAGCTGTCTTCCATTTTTCATCAATAGGTTCACGGTGAATACGTCTGCAGCCACACAGGGGAAGTAACTTCTGTCAAACAAAATTATTCCTAGGATAGAGTAAAGCCCTCAATACAAGTACATCCAGTTATAAGTTATGGTAATGAATTAATAAAAACAAACTGTGAACAAGTCCACTACTGGTTCTGCCTTGAAAAAACTAGAACAGTCATTGAAGATGACAAATACCACCGCAACAGCGCATTGATGCAACAGCAAATCTGGAGTAACTATAGAAGGAGCTTTAATGATAACACATGTAATTATGAAAATGGTGCTCAAGGTTTTGTTAGGGTCTGTGTTGAGAGTTGCATGTTTCATGCTGTTCTATCAAGCCAAATTTATGTTATTTTGTTTTTTGTTTTGGTTGCTATTTAGGGATTGCCTTAATTCAGAATAAACTGGAATAATTGGAAGGTGAGACAGTATTAACCTTAACCTACTGAATTTTAAGGCCAGATCAGCCAGCATGTATCCACAAATGCTGATCAGGGTCTGGACTCTTCACTGGGACTTTATCTACTATCTAAGTATAGAACAGTGAAGAACATTATCTAAGTGTGCAGAGACTAGCTTGCCCCACAAGCTACAAGTTGAGTTAAATCTGCATGTAAAAATGACATAAGTTCAATGGGAGATAACTCTGGGATGTCTGGATGGATATGAATCAAATATTATGTCTTGCACATCTACATTGTGTATGGCTTTCCATAAAAAAAGGTCAGGCACATCTACATTGCCTAGTGACCATTTCTGCCAAGTTTCATTTCAACTGGTTGAAAACTGAAGGAGTTATAGGAGTTATATAATTTACAAGCATGAGAAAAAGTATATGTAAGTATAAGTTCAAGGTGCAATAACTCTGCAATGCCTGTATGGATATGCATCAAAAATATATCTTGCACATCTACACTGCCTAGTGACCATTCCTGAAAAATTTCATTTTAATTATTTGAAAACTGAAGGAAGAGTTCGCGACGCAAGGTTTAGATTCAAAAGTGACAGACCAACCAACCAACCAACCAACAGGGTTATTCCAGTATATTTTCCTGCAAACTTCATTTGCAGGGGTATAACAAAGGCACAACACCATTGCATGGAAAATTATCTTATTTAACATTTGGAATTTTGCCTTCAAGCAACCTTCAATGGTGATGAGCAGAGGGAAAATAAAAGTGAGATGCATTATCTCTATATTGCCATCTATTCACTTACTGATTTCAATTAACTTAGATCATATACTATATAAGAGGTAAAGTTCGCCATGTGGAAATGTAAGTGATTTTCGCAAATTGATTAAAACTGTGAAACAAGGGGGCCATTTGGCCCCAAAGCACTCACCTGAGGACAGACTGTTATTTGTGTGGAAGCTATCATTATTTCTTGTAAATCTAAGCTCTTGCCTTTGAAGCTTCAAAGGATAATTTCTTATAAGTTTTTACTATATGCAAATAATGAATATCTATGACCCACCGGGCAGGCCCAATTTTTACTGCGGATATAATTTGTACAAACTTGGAACAGGTTCACTAGACAATATTTCATGCCAAATAATTAAGCTTAAGGCTTTGTCATTTCAAGAGGAGAAGATTTTTTA
This sequence comes from Cyclina sinensis, assembly GCA_012932295.1. Lineage (NCBI taxonomy): Eukaryota > Metazoa > Mollusca > Bivalvia > Venerida > Veneridae > Cyclina > Cyclina sinensis. Next base: position 15,373,720 of record JAAONU010000004.1, on the reverse strand, counting down.
AGTTTTTACTATATACATATATGGAAAACCTATGACCCACTGGGACAGGGTCAATTTTGGCACTAGGGGCATAATTTGAACAACTTTCGTAGAAGTCCTATAGATGATATCATATATCAAATATCAAATCTCTAGCCTTTGTCATTTCAGAGAAGAAGATTTTTTAAGTTTTTACTATAAACATATAAGGAAAACCTGACCCCCTAGGGCCGGGCCAATTTTGGCAGTAGGGGCATAATTTGAACTACTTTCGTAGAGGACCTATAGATGATGTCATATACCAAATATCAAAGCTCTAGCCTTTGTCATTTCAGAGGAGAAGACTTTTTAAGTTTTTACTATATACATATGAGGAAAACCTATGACCCCCTGGGGCGGGGCCAATTTTGGCACTAGGGGCATAATTTGAAAAACTTTGGTAGAGGACCTATAGATGATATCATATACTAAATATCAAATCTCTAGCCTTTTTCATTTCAGAGAAGAAGATTTTTTAAGTTTTTTACTACAGACACTCACGGTTTCCCCCCGAGAACCACTTGGTCATTACTCCCAAAGTGGTCAATTCTGGCTGTTTGATGTTCTTTTGAATTATTTATAATTACTTCAAACTTTTGTGAATTCTCCCTATTCCTGTTAACAAAAAAATTAATGAAATTGTTAATGCACTTTGCTTTGGTCTATATACAGTGGTATTTTGGCATAAAAAGGGTTAAGATATGACAAGTTTCTTTTATCTAAATTATAAGTCAGTATTGTCCATTTCATACTTGAGAGTGGTCAATATTGGTCAACTGAATTTTTCTCAGGTATTTTTTCATGATTTTAATACAATACTTTTTGGCGTACGCACTTATTTGTGACATGCCTTTTTTGTGAAAATGATTTTTCAAACATTTTGACATGGCACTCACTTCACATGCACAAGTTTTACACTTTGCTATTTCTTTCTCAGATTATATCACAGAATCCCCAAATAAGATCTTTAGGTTTCATTTTCATATGCTTATTTCTAGATACTTCCAATTATATAAATACAATTAAACTAACTTAAAATGAATGCTAACAAGAAATGTGTCACAGACAACAATGACCTCAACACAAAGCAATGGTCACAGTCATGGTGGCTTATAACTTGATGTTACCTTGATCATTTGTGCAAAAAAAAATTTGCAGTCTATGAAAACTATAACTGCCACTGCGCTGGTGCCAGTACCTCCATATGCCACTTTTTCAGTAGGGTATTGATATACGGGAACATGTTACTTTAAGCCCCAGACTAAAAGTATGAAAAATTGAAAAGGGCAGTAATTGCAAAAATGAAGCAAAAAAAAGTTATGGTTCTTGGGCACTGCACTTCTCCCCAATGAGATCTATTTATCTATGAAGTTTCAAGCTGATACCTCCAATACTTTTTGAGATATGCCCCGGACAAGCAAAAATGACAAAGGGAGATTATTCAAAATGTAAGAGCTGGAGTTATGGTTCTTGTGCATGGCAAGCTGGAGTTATGGTTCTTGTGCAGTGCACTCCACCTCATCACTAACAACCTTTATTCCAAGTCTGAAGCCAATCCTAAGTATACTTTGTGAGAAAATGGTCGAACATGGAAAACTGAAAAGGGGAGATTATTCAAAATGTTAGTGACCTGGAGATATAGTTCTTGTGCACTGCACTCCAGCTCATCACAAACAAGCTATATTCTATTCCAAGTTTGAAGTCAATGCCTTGTATACTTTTGGAGATATGCTCTGGACAAAATGGGGACAGACTGACAGATTGGCCCTGTATTCTATTGTAAGGGAATTAACTCTACTGTTCTCTTTTGTTATGTTTAAAGATGGCCCCCTATTAATTTTCGGTAGTGTGGACTAAAGGATGGACTGAAGTCTGGACTGATGGAAGGACAATTGGATTACTACATGCCTTCTTTCGGGGGCATAATTAAAAATGATTATCTAGATACTTCCATTTAGACAATTAAAATAGCAATGAGAATGATTGTGGATCTATCTTTTTGATACAAGGGACTTCAGTTTAATGTCTCATCCAGAAGACAATTAGTAATGTTAGTCAAGGGACCAAACTTGTGACCCCTGGATTATCAGTCTTCTGTGTTACCACTTGACCACTGATCCACTTCAGCATGATAAGGGGAAGTTCTTCATATGTAATCAATATATATCGGACTTTCAAGACTACATGTATGTTATATATGCACTGACATGAGTATGCTGAATAATCTTTAAAAAGTAACATCAAACAAACTGTTAAACTCCTGCTGTCATTACCACTTTTACCATTCTTTTTCAGTTGAATCTGGGACTTACTATACAGTCCCTGGTTGAATAAATATCCATGTATGGGATTTTTTCAAATCAACATAAGTACACATCTTAACATCTTAAATAAGTAATTTAAACTGACAAGCAGTGTAAACATAAAGTACCTGTGTTGTCAGAGTTATTCCTTTTCTCTGAGCAGCTCTCAACATGTTGGACTCGGGTGCCTACTGAACTTTTTATCTGAAATAAATATTGATTCCGTAACCAGTAGTGTTTCAATAAGATTTCTTACTTGACTTGTTATAAAAACATCAAAGGAACTGTTCAACGCCATTTTAGGGGTCTGCACAAGTTGTAAGATAAAGAAAAAAACAAAAGAACCTTAAGGATCAAATTAGACAGTAAAACATTTGACCCGATTTAGAAAAATACTGAGCTAACTTTGTGTTGGTAATATCTCCACTCATGTCAAAAATTAACTACAAAAAAGTCTTAATGACAGTTATATTCCCCGCTGCCAGTTCATCCATATGGTGTGTTGTTTTTTTAAAGCTATTGTAAATGCATATAAGTAATAGAGATGGCCAACAACCCTCGAAATTCAAATATTTTTAAGTCATGTTTTTAAGTGTGCAATTGTAAGGTGATGGATAACTATCTGCTATGTAATGTTAGACGATTAATACTCAGTTATTTTGAAATTGTCTGAAGAGTTCAAAAGACATGTATACCTCAGGAGGTTATGGCTCTGATAAGCAAAATGGACCCTATTTTTGATCTTTGACCAGTAAGTGTGACATTGATGTTAGGGTGTTGCCCTCTGCATATTGTCTCATGATGGGTAACATCTGTGCCAACTTATTTTGAATTTTTCCAAATAGTTTGAAAGTTATGGAGCAGACAAGAAAAAGCATGAGGAAGTTATGACCCTCAACCTTGGGGGCAGGTACCTTGGTGTTGGTCTCTGCACATTGTCTCATGATGGTAAACATTTGTGCCAAGTTATTTTATAATCTTCCCAATAGTTTGGAAGTTATGCAACAAACACGTATGTATTATATGACTGAAGTAATAGAGTCATATGTTTTGGATATTTTAAAAGCAAGTGAATAATACATTTAAGTCTTAAAAGCATAGTATTCAGAATACTAGCTGCTGATAATTTAACTGTGCCCAGCTTGAAGTTAAACTATTCTAATCTACACAACAGTCCTTCACTTTTTATCCCCAATGAGAGAGAGATATACATATAGGAATGGTCTTGACCCATACAAAAAGTTAAACAATATCTGGGCTCAGATCAGTTAGTTAACCAGTAATAACAGTAAGGATACCTGGACTAGGTCACTTAATTGTTTGGTGTAGAAAAATAAAACATTTACCTACATGAACCTTTCATTCAAAACAACTGCAAGTATCCTGTATCGATAGTAATAAGCAAATGAATAAAACAGAAATAAACCTCTTGTATTGGCTATTGACAAATGTCATTTGCTCCCGAAAACGCTTAACTCAACAAAATAATTTGCAGAGGCTAAGCCATAACATCAAAGGTGAAGGCTAGCTCCATCCACTGATCCAGTTATGTAGGTGAAGGTCAGACAAGTATTATAGGATGTAAATATATGGAAACAAACTTTGCCTTGACAACAAAAAATGTCCATGCCATCTGACAAATATAATCCCTACGAATCAATTTTCAAACAAACCCGAAGAAAGGTTCGTTTTCTAACATATGATTCGAGACGAAAAATAAGTATACTGTCTACCCTAACCTGTTTTTGTTTTTTTCATGGGCAGGGGAGATCACTCTGACAAATTTAGTGTGTTGCTTGCTTGGATCTCATGACTCATGATAATAGAATAATGTTCACAATTGAGATTGAAAACATGTAACGAGTCCAAAAACTTTTTGCTTCAGTTAGAATTACAGTCAAATCGGCCCCAAATAATTCAAATCGGCCTCAAGTCAAATCGGTCTCAATATTTTTTATCTAAAAAGTTATATGTTGATAAATAATTATTTTGACATTAACATTGCAAATTTCTATTTTTTCAAATTCATTAGTATGAAAAGTTCTTTTTATGCATTAACTTATCTATACAAGCATCACAAGTGACTGTCTCCTGACTGCCTCCTGACGCTTACGTACACTTATCAAAACTACTATCCAGTTGAGTTTATTTGGGTAGGCAGTTTATTTATCGTTGGTACCGGTTACCCATATGACCAACGCCCAATGCAGAGATTTAGCTATATTATGTTGCGTGGAATAGAGCAAGATACAGAAAGCATCAATTAAGTTCCAGAGACACCCCTGGTTCTTTTGCATGCTCAGTGTATATAGAGAATAATAGGTAAGTGTCTTAATATGAGAAAGTTTATCTGGCAAGGCGTAGGAATTTATCGGGTGAGCCGAAGGCGAACCCGATAAATACCGCAGCCGAGCCGGATAAACTTTCTCATTTAAGACACTTACCTATTATTCTATTTATCCTGTCACATTTGGCATTTGTCAATAAATTACTAGGATATTGAAAACCTATCTTTAAAGTGTTTCAAATGTCAAGGTTATCCATCAGGTGAACATATACACAAAAATAGTTCCAAAATTTCGATATATTTTTTCCTTAAATGATCGTGCTATATCATAAGATCTAGATATTGAAATATTTAATTTTTATTCAAGTAGTCTCTGTTTGTAATAACAACCATTTAATCACTTCCTTTTGATTATTTATAATATTGTTTATAAACACAAAACTAGTCCATGACGTCACCGGTGATGACGTAGCATGTGCCGTATAAAGCAAAATTTATACGACCCCCCTTTATCGGGTCGGATATGAAATAATTGACAGGATAAAACACTGATACATGAGACCTCGGTTTAACGTCTCATCAGAAAGACAATTAGTAATCTTAGTGAAGGAGCGGAGAATGATCGATATCGCGACCCCGGGGTTACCAGTCCAGCGCGTTACCACTAGAGTGTGATCCGCTCCTTTACCATTACCTATTTATTTGAGCTTATTTATCGTCGGTACCGGTTGCCCATATGACCGACGCCCCCTGAAGAATTTTATGTTGTGGGGGTAGTGCAAGATACAGAAAGCATCCCATTCCAGAGACACCCCTGGTTCTTTTGCATGCTCTGTGTATAGCACTGATACATGGGGCCTCGGTTTAACATCTCATCCGAAAGACTATGTTACAGTTTCAAAGCCTGATACCTAACAATAAATACGCCTTATTTGGCGCTTCTTTAATTATCAAACTGTCTTTTGTCTTTCGCGGTGCCCTGTGGTGAAGGAATGTGGTTACGTAATATGGGGGTGACATACTGTTTTTGTTTTGATAAGTCTTCTTTAATTGTCATTGTCGGTCTTACTTGATCAGTCACAGTTAAACACTGTAATAACGAAATTTGCTTTTGAGAAAATACCTGAAGACTATAAAACATGGGCTTTATTTGTTCCTGATTGTTATATGAAATTTAAGAATATATATTCTTCCTTACATGCAAGATTTATAAGACTGTATGAAATTTAGCATCTGTTACCGTATGGACCTTTTTTTCTATAGACCGTTCCATAATTGACAAGAAAAACAGTGATCACAGCGGACCAACGAACAGAGCTGCACGAAAATATTTTGAATTAGCCATTTTGACTTGAGGCAGGTATATCAGTAGTTTGTTAACTTAATTTGTACTATGTGTACACACTTCTAGAAGTAATGGACTTCTCAAAGTGGTTAGGTAGTAGTATAGCAATACTGAGAACGACAGACGGAAAGTCACTACAGCAGAACAACAACATGTTAGTAGATCCACTTTGATTGGGAATTCACTAAGAAATCGGAGTCTATATTGGGCAGGGAATATGAGCACAGTACAAAGTGTTTTGACATTAATAATTCGGAGTTAGATCACCAAGGTGTTCATTATATAGAAGAAGAAACACAAACTAAAAGCATCGTATTTATTCAAAAATAAAAGATATTTGAACAAGGATCACATACAGAAATATTTTAAAAATAACAAATATTTAAACAACTACGAAGCATTTGAAACACTTGGAGTTTCATGAAAAAGCAATGATCAAACAAACATCGCTTATATGTGAAATATGAGATGACAGAAGTACCTCTAGTCTAATTTTAGATATTCTGAATGTTGGATTTATTGTACATAGGATTTGCAATATATAAATGATGTAAAGGTTACTATGAAGCAGTTTGATGCAATCTAATGTGAAAACAGTTTGAGATCATCTTAATTTTAATGTGAAATAACCAAATATACATAGACAGCTACACTATACCTTGCTGTTACCAAGCATAAAAATGACTATGTCATAAATGTATATTAGGATACAGAGTTTACCCTGGTTGAAATTTCTTTAAGATAAGTTTGTTTGATTTTCTGATTTCATGTGAAATTTTATTAAAATAGCAAAACAAAGGCTAGATGTCCTGTAGCCAAATTATAATTTTTTGTAGCCAAATTAATATAATTTTAGCAAATGGCTAAAATACCTAATGGCAATCTATTTATAATTTATATCGCCTCTCCAAATATTTTGCCTAATTACTAGTAAGGGAACAATTTACTAGGTAACAGGATCATTGCTAACCTGTGGTAGGTTTGTACTATTAATGAGTTGCTCTCAAGGTTCTCAGAAGGACAGGGCAAATGAACGACAGAACCATGTTGATTTTAACTTATCAGTTATTAACTAAAAGATTTACAAAGCAGTTATTTTAACAAGACATGCCCACGGGCAGAATGTCGAGCCCGCTCCTCTTAATTCAAACCTGAACCTATAAGCTTCAGATCAAGGAGAAAGATGTATACATAGGTGAGATGTCCGCAGCACATCCTCTGTATACCCAAGGCAAAATCTTGACATTGCATCGTCTTAGGTGACCTTGACCTCTGACCCGTAGACCTGGTTCATGTGCATGACACGAAGTCTCATGATGAACATTTGGGCCTAAAAAACTCAATTCATGTTATTTGAACATTTTGATATGTTTGATCTTTGACCTCTTGTGACCTTGACCTTCATTTTGCGCAAGACAACTCAACTCACTATGGAAAACATTTGTTATAACTTATATAAAAATCCATCCATGTATAAAGAAATATACTCACAAATGAATGTTTTAATTTGTCATTTGACCTTTGACCCTGAAGTAAGACCTTGACCTTTACCACAGACACCTGAATTTTTCGCGCGACACTCCGCCTCACTATGGAAAACATTTGTCCCAAGTTATATTAAAATCCCTCCACGCATGTAGAAGTTACGCTCCGGAAACGAGTATTGAGCCAACCCTTCAAGTGTGACCTTGACCTTTGAGCGGCGGACCTGGGTTTTGCGTGTGACACACCACCCCATCATGGTTAACATTTGTATCAAACTATTTTGTAATCCTTCAAAGAATGATCAAGATATAGACCGGACAAATCTAGACAGATACACAGACTGACGGACGCACATACACCAAACCACAAAAAGTGAAAAGCACCAACTAAGTCGACCTCACCACAAGGGGGGCCCAACAATTTCAAAAATCCCCTGACCACTAAGCATAATACTTTAAAGCATAAGCAAGATACAACGCCAACAAACAAATTTTAATATTTTTATTTGACCTTTGACCTCTTGTGACCTTGACCTTCATTTTGCGCGAGACAACTCAACTCAACATGGAGAACATTTGTGCTTAGTTATATTAAAATCCATCCATGTATATATAAGTTATACTCTCAAATGAATGTTTTATTTTGTTATTTGACCTTTGACCCCTAAATGTGACCTTGACCTTTGCCACAGACATTTCATTTTTTTCAAATCCTCTGACCACTAAGCGTAATACTTCAAAGCATAAGCAAGATACAGCGTCAACAAACATTTTTTTTAATTTTTTTTTATTGTTTATGCATAGAAACATACATATACATTTTTACATAATATGTGATCCAACCTATAACGTGTACATTTGTAAGTCTCTACATAAGATTTTTTTAATACAAAGAATAAAACTGGTAAAAATATGAGAAAAAATCCCTTTAAGAAAAGGACATATTGGGTGTCGATATGCTACTATTGAATTGTTACTTTTAAGGCTTATACTTAAACGATATTAAAAGACAAAATAAGTCATTTATCATGTGCCAAATGTTAAGCTATAAGTTCAAAAATATCCACTTCATATTGTGTTGCTCGCTTTTGTTCTGAATTCAGGCAATTTCTTTTTCTATTTCTATGTTTTTTTAAAAGATATGTCTTAAAGTTTTCAAAGATAGGTTTTTTAATTTTTGATTTTCATAAGATAGATATAATGTTTCATGGTGAATATTATATAATTTAGTGCATTGACATTTTTATCTGTTTTTCATATACCAAAGCATATATTTTGAAAGTTTAAATTAACATTTTGATTTCTTTCTTTTAGGAAATTCATTAACTTGTTCCACATTATCTGTACTTGATCACATCTCCAGAATATATGCCCTAATGTTTCTTCAAAACTGTTACAACAATCACAAAGTGTTGAGTTGACTAACTTACATTTAAATAAAAACTTATTAGTTGGTATATTGTGCTTATAAATCGATATTGAAAACTTCTCAATTTTACATCAATTGTAGTTTTAATGGTATTGATGTATATTTTATTCCATTCTAATTGATTATTGTTCAGTAAGAGTTCCCACTTCGTTTCAGCTTTAATATCAGGTTTTTTTTTAATGCATTTCAATTGTAACGAGTATAATAATTTGTTTGTTTTTTTATTTGTTTGTAGTTTTGATAATAAAGTTTCATCTCTTTCATTTTGTTTTGTTTCTTTCAATAGTTTCGACTTTAAATGTTTTGGTATACTACATATTAGTTGATGGAATTTAAAGAAATCATTATCATCCACATTGTACAGAATCTTAAATTCATCGAATGTATAAAATTCATTACTTCTGTGGTCAAAACAGTGTTCTAAGTATGTTATCCCTTTTTCCATCCATTCTTTGTAAAAGAATGTACCATTATATATTATATATATATATTATATATATATTATAATTTTTATATTGCAGTTATTCCATATTATTTGCGTTCTTACTTGCTTGCTTTGAGTTGATTTGTAATTTATTTTACTCCATGAATTTAACACATCTTCGAAATATATGTTGCCTTTGCTTATCATCAGTTGTGGTACGGTACGGTAAAGACGTGTTTCGTGAGTGCTCTTGAAAAAGTGGTTTAAAAATATGGTTCTAAACTGAGAAGTGTCTATAAATTAACACCGAAATGCTCGGAATGGGATGCTTCAGATGGTGTGATAAATTGGATTTACATCTGGATATTAATTAAGACGGTATCATATTTTATCTTGAGAACAATAGATTTCAATTTCAATTGTGCTAAGTTTTCAACATTTCTCCGATATTGCCTAGGGGAGAACAGTCACTATATTGTTATGCTATTGTAACAAAATTCGCTCACTGTATTTTATTGGCCTATTATATGGATTATGCCTAACAGAAACAAGAAACGGACGAAATCCCAATCGTCGCCAAATTCAGTGACTGATACACCAGCTAAACGGTTGACAAATAACGGTACTTTTTCAACACCGCCACATAATTCTCAAACCATGAATACCAATCAATCGACCGGGCAGCCTGGTCAGCAAACACCACAGATTAGTTCCGTTTCTCCTGGATTAAATAGTACGTTTTCAATGAATCCAGGCTATCCATATACACCTACATATACAAACCTAAACACGAATATGAACGCCTCACCTTTATGTAGTATGCAGCAGCCGCAACAGATTCAAACTTATGAAATGTTGCAGAATATTCTTGGAAGATTAGATACAATGGATAATAAACTAACTCAGCTGAGCTCTATTCAGGCATCAATTAAGACTATGACCTCTCGGGTAGATAGCATGGACGAGAAAATAAAGGCGTTTGAGAAAAGCGTTCAGTTTCTTAGCAACGGCTATGACAATTTATCAACGTCCACGTCCACAAACACGGACAAAATTACAAAACTGCAAAGTGATGTTTCTAAATTGGCCGCTGAAAATGAGAATCTCAAACTCTCAAATGATAAACTCAATGAAAACATTGTTGACATGAAATGTCGTTCAATGAGTCTTAACATGTTGTTTCACGGTATTCCGGAAGGCAGCGCGCAGATCCCCACCCCCAATCCCAACCAGTCACAGTCCAATGCATCCGCACCCTCTTCTATATCTACAAACACGTTTCTTAGTGGACATATGAAACCAGGCGTGCTCATATCCGAGGTAGTGTCTGGATCCGCAGGGCATATGGCTCGTAGTGATCCCGGAAGTGCCGATCAGACGACGATCTCTCCCGCCCAAAGTTCAAACACGGAGAACTGTATAGAAAAAGTACATGACTTCTTCGCTAAAATATTGAATATTTCCAATCCTCAATCGCATTTCGCCATTGATGTTGCCCACAGAGTTAAGGCACCTGCTTATGACAAAATACGACCCATCGTTGTACGCTTTAAAGATAGACAGTCTGTCCAAGCCGTCAAGGATCATTTGAAAGGTTTTAATCTCAGAAGCTCGCCGTATAATGTGACTGAACAGTTGCCACCCGAGATAATGGAACGTAGACGTTCTCTTATTCCGGAGACGCTTAAGGCCAGGAAAGCCGGCAAGAAGGCAGTCTTGGTCCGGGACAAGCTTTACATCAACAACCAACTGTACGCGCCGACCCCTGAAGCGGAACCATTTCGTACAGCCTAGGAGGCCGGAGAAAAGTATGACCTGAGTATTTTGTCCTGGAATATTGAAGGTCTGAAAAACTGTTTAAGCGATGTTGAGTTCCTAAATTTTGTGTGTAATTTTGATGTGTTGTTTTTTTCCGAAACATGGCAACGCAAATGTGATTCTTTTAAAATAGATGGGTATGAATCAGTATTAGTACCCCGTAACGACAGTTTGTCATCTCGTAGAGGTCACGGTGGTATTTGTTTATTCATCAGAGAAAACTTGAAGCCTGGAATGAATGTTATAGATGTTGATAAATCAGGAATTTTATGGGTAAAGTTCTGTAAGAATTTTTTTTATTTGTCGGAGGATCTTTATATATGTTTCATATATATTCCTCCAAATAATTCTGTTTATTTTAATATGCACGAAATAGGATTCTTTGAAATTTTAGAAATAAATGTTCGAAAATACTCTGAATTTGGTTCAGTTTCAGTTATCGGAGATTTAAATGCAAGATGTGGTAACAGAAGCGATTATTTGCAAAATGAGTCGAATTTCAGTAAATATATACATGTTATGAATAGAGATAATGAAAATACCTTTTATGACTTTCCACATAGGTTTACAATGGATGAATGTGTTAACACTTCTGGTATTAAACTTCTAGATATTTGTGCTAATAGCACATTAAAAATTGTCAATGGTCGTTGTGGAGACGATGCTGGAATAGGGAGTTTTACAAATTTAAATCAAAATGGTAATAGCCTGATAGATTATGTATTATGCTCGTATGATTTATTTCCCTTTATTAGCGATTTTATTGTTCATGATCTATATACTTTTTCTACACATGTACCGTTACAAGTTTGTTTTAATGCAAAATGTATGTTGAATCCATCTGAAAGTCAGAGTGTTAGTTCTGATGCTAAGTTGAAGTATGACGAAGGCAAAGTACAAGAGTTTAGAGATATTATGAATTGTGAATATAATAGTATTGATGTAATTGTGGATAAGATAATTTCGTCTGATATAGACTTTGATATAGGTATTAATGATATAGCTAAGTGTTTATATGATAAAGCTAGATCTGTTTTTGGTACGAAAAAAATTGTACATTGTTTTAAGAATAATATTCTTAAATGTAATAATCAATGGTTTAACTATGAATGTAAAGTTGCAAGAAAAGAATTACGTAGTGCAAATAGAAATTATAAAACATGTATGTCTGTAGATAATAGAGATTTACTTGTTATTAAGCGAAGACGATATAAACAGTCAAAACGAAGAGCTAAGGCACAATACGGAAACAGACAAAAGAATAATCTTCATAATTTAGCGAAAAATAGTCCTCAACAATTTTGGTCTGAGATTAAGAAGCTTAAGACTAATTATCCAAAAGGGTCTAAAATAAGCAAAGATCAATTTTATGAACATTTTAAAGATTTGTATGGTGACAGAGATATTTTTACGGTAGATGATGTGGAAGACTTTGTTAATAATTCGGAAACATATGATATTTTAGTTGATGAATTAGATGTAGATTTTTCAATTGAAGAAATTGAAAGTGCAATTTCTTCTCTGAAAAAAGGCAAAAGTGGTGGAAATGATTTACTTACACCTGAACTATTTATAGATTGTAAACAAATAATTTCACCATTATTATGTAAACTATTTAACCACATGTATTCAAAATGTATATATCCAGAAAGTTGGACTAAAGGTATTGTGGTACCTGTGCCTAAAAAGGGTGACCCAACCAATGTAAATAATTATAGAGGTATAACACTTACAAGTATTTTTTCAAAAATATTTTCAATAATATTAGATAATAGACTAAGAAAGTGGTCGCAAAATGTAAATGTACTAGACGAATGTCAGTTTGGTTTCAGTAAAGGAAAAAGCACTGTTGATTGCATTTTTGTTTTAAATAGTATTATAAGTAGGATATTGAATTATGAAAAGAAGAAAATGTATATAGCTTTTGTTGATTTTAAAAAGGCGTTCGACGTCGTATACAGAAATGGTATATGGTTCAAGTTGGTGTCTTATGGTGCATCATCAAAAATTGTAAATATGCTTAGAGTCATGTATGAAAATGTAAAAGCATGTGTTAAAGTAAATGGCTGTTTATCTGATTATTTCGATACATATATGGGTGTAAAGCAGGGAGAGCCATTATCCCCTTTATTGTTTCTGTTTTTTATTAATGATATGCGTACTCAACTAAGTGAAGACACTATAGATACTTTTACTGTAGACGAATTACAGATATTTCTGTTGTTATTTGCTGACGATACAGTATTATTTTCTTACTCTGTAGATGGTTTACAACATTTGTTAAACAAATTACATCACTACTGTGCCCAGTGGGGTATTATGGTAAATACAAACAAAACAGTAGTAATGCTTTGCAAAAATGGAAATAGGAATGAAAATTTTAATGTATTTTATAATAATGAGAGATTGAATATTGTTAAGACATTTACATATCTTGGTGTTACTTTATCTTCAAATGGTAAATTTTATCAAACACAGAAAGCCTTATCAAAGCAGGCAAACAAAGCTCTATATTCACTAAATGCTCTGTTTGATACAGTACCAATGGATATCTCTGAAAAGATAAAATGAGGGACATTGCTGATAACAAATTATTTCCCTTACTCAGATAACATCAAAGGTAGACCAAATTGCACTTTGGTCCTTTCAGTTGAAATCCTCTGACTTTATCCTTGTTTCTCTTTGTGATTGTCTTGATTTTAGCTGTGAAAACTGTCACTTATATATTAAATAAAAAGTTAGGATTAACAAAAAACAAACATTATGGTATTAGCAAAACATGTTGCTAAACTAAATGTTTAATCTGACTATCAGTGTTGCAAATTATTAGGCTTAATTATCACCATACCAAAAGAGAAAATAGCGATGAAAGCAGAGGAATCCAAATGGAAGGACCAAAGTAATATTAGAGAGTATTAAGGGTAGATAATCCACCAATGTCCCCCATTGTTTGATGCTATGGTATTACCAATCTTAAATTATGGCTCTGAAATTTGGGGCCTTCATAAAGCTCCAGATATTGAGCGTATACATATTAAGTTTTTAAAGCAAATATTAAATGTGCGACAACAAACTGTAAATGCAACTGTTTATGGTGAACTTGGAAGATTTCCTCTGTATGTGTATAGAAAAATAAGAATTTTGAAATATTGGCAAAAGTTGAAGAATAATCATGATTCTTTGATGTATAAAGTTTATGAAATGGTTGATGTTAATGGTATTATTGAAAATAGATGGTCTTTGGAAGTTAAAGAATTATTAGATGATCTTGGTTTCTCGTATATGTGGAACTATCTTGTTATTTCAAATGTACAATTGCAACAATTAATACAAAGAGTAAAAGATCAATACATTCAAATGTGGTTTAACGATATACATAGTATTTCAAAATTAGATACATATTGCTTGTTTAAAAGTGAATTTTTCGTAGAGAAATATCTTAATTGTATTAACAATGTAAATTACAGAAATGCACTTTGTAGATTTAGATGCTCTGCTCATGACTTGTTGATTGAAGAAGGCCGACATCGTAATATTGATAGAAATAATAGAAAATGCACTAAATGTAACATGAATGTGGTTGAAAACGAATACCATTTTTTGATGGTATGTCCATATTATAGAACAATAAGAATGAAACATCTGCCTATATATTACAATTCTTGGCCAAGTATACAGAAATTTAAAAATTTGTTGAAATGAGAACATAAATGCACACTTAACGAACTTGCCAAATATATATATATTGCTAATTGCAAACGTAGAAATGTACGATTAAACGATGAAATATAGTAATGTTATATAATATGTAATAATTTAATTTATGTAAAGTAAACACTTGCAAATATGTATTCGTACAGTCTTTCCCACATGTATTTTCTTAACTTTCTTAACTTTATTTCTTTTTGTTGTGAAATTGCCTACACGTATTGAACTCTTAAAGTACGATTAACATGTCAGTCAATCTGTTTAAAATATACACAAAAAGCCTACAAGTATATGTTGTGTAAGATGTGTATTTATATGTATGCATATGTGTATATGTATATGTATATACATATGTGTGTGTGTGTGCGTGTGTGTGTGTGTGTGTGTGTTATTAGTGTATATCTGTAACTTTTTGAATGTATTGTAAATATGTTTATGTGATTAATTATGTCATACTTTTCTCATGATTGTTAATCTCTACCGCCGTTCATTGTAACAACGTATTGGCGTTGAACATGTATATGTTTGTGCCAAATAAAATATTGAATTGAATTGAATATCTGTTTGATTACCTGTTTATTTGTATTGCTATCAAATATCAATATTCCCCAATAATTTTCAATTAAGTTTTTATAAAACATTTCCATGCACCATTATTATTATTGTCAATGATTCTTTTGACCCAACTAGCTTTTAATGAGTTTAAAAATTTGTATATATCAATCATTTTCAATCCGCCATATTCATATTCTAGCTGAAGAATTTCTCTCTTAATTCGTTCTGGTTTTTTGTTCCAAAAATATTTATATATTATTTTAATTATGTTTTTGATTGTATCTGTAGGCGGATTTTGAATTACTGTTAGTGGGTATGTAAGTTTTGGTAATGCAAATGTTTTTAATATTTTTATTTGACCTTTGACCTCTTGTGACCTTAACCTTGACCTTCATTTTGCGCGAGACAACTCAACTCAACATGGAGAACATTCGTGCTAGGTTATTTTAAAATCCATCCAAGTATATAGAAGTTAAACTCACAAATGAATGTTTTATTTTGTTATTTGACTTTTGACCCCTGAGTGTAACCTTGACCATTGCCACAGACACCTGAGTTTTTCGCGCTACACTCCGCCTCACTATGGAGAATATTTGTCCCAAGTTATATTAAAATCCCTCCATGCATGTAGAAGTTACTCTCCGGACACGGGTTTTGCGCTGACCCCCATGTGTGACCTTGACCTTTGAGCGGCGGACCTGGGTTTTGTGTGTGACACACAACCCCATCATGGTAAACATTTGTACCAAATTATTTTGTAATCCTTCAAAGAATGAGCAAGATATAGACTGGACAAATCCGGACAGACGCACATACACCGAACTATAAGCCAAAAGTGGCGACTATGTCGAGCTCACCGCAAGCGGGCTCGACAAAAATAACAAGTAATGACACATGAAATTTTGAAGTGGACAAAATCCCCTCAATAAAATTGCTACCTAGGACAAAATCCCCCTCGGATGAATTTTCTGTTTATAAAGTTGGTATGAGAACGACATACTGCATTATGCTGTGTGGTGATTGCTATAGTTGATTTTGATGCATTTTGTGTAAGTATAACCTTCGAAACACAGCTTTTCAGAGCCTTTGTTACTTTTGATGACTTCCATTTTGGTAAAGAAGATGCATAACCAAAGTCACCCCATTTATATATGTTTTTTTTAATATTCACTCTTACTTGAGTGAATTAAGTCATCATTTTAAACAATTAAAATGAACACTGTTAAACTAATTAAAATGTTTTTCATACTAATCAATTCAAAACAATTAAAGAAATTGCCTTATTAAAATATATTTGTTATGCAGTTGATAATTTACCACAATTATAATGAACACTTCTAAATTAATTAAATTGTTTTTAATGATAATTTGGTTGATAATTGATCTGAACAAATAAAAAAAATATGTCTTACCAAGCTTATATAATTATACAGGTTAACTTGATACATAATTATAAATCAAAAAACAAAACATAATAATACATTAGAAACCTACGAAACATGGGGATTTTGTCTGGGTAGGTAAGGGGATTTTGTCCAGCCTTGCAAAAACATGAAGGGGATTATGTCCACCCATGGAGGGGATTTTGTCCGGGTATGCGAAGGGGATTTTGTCCGAAGGGGATTATGTCAGTAGACCAAAACAGTTAACTGAAATATAGCACAAAAATCACCGTCATGCAAAATCTAAACAAAATTTTTGTAAGTCGACAAAGGGCCTTAATTTGCAATAACGTCTACTAATGTGTGACTTTTTTGATCTTGCTGTCTGAAGTAACATGAGCGGAAAATGTTATAGATAACAAAGACACCAGTAACATTATGATTTCATCTTCATCAACTTTCTGAAGCCTTGTACATTTGCAGGCAACTGTTTCAAACTCCTGCAGAAAAAGAACAGCCTTTTCCAAATGTCCATTAGTACACTGTAACAAACCTTCTCTGCAACAGCTGATATTTGCCATCCACAAAACCCTTAGACCTGCACCCTAAAAAGAAATAATGGACATAGAACAATTATTTCTATAAATAGCACAAACTTAATTAGACAACTAAGAGTTAACTTAATTATCTGTTTACAATCCTTAGTCATTAAAGTATATTATATTAGCATTAGACTTTTATCTATTATAATAAACTTTAACATTTGCAGGCAATTATGTAACCAACACATTTAAAATGTACACTATCTGAAAATGATGTTTCCTATGATCTCTGTCACCACTTTCCAACTTTTTAGTTTAATTCTTTCTATCTGTGTACACATTAGGGTTGTCAACGAGTATCCGAGTACTCGGATATCCGGATACTATGTTGGTATCCGGATACAAATTTGCCATCCGAATATTCGTATACAAAATTAAAAAAAAAACAACAACGGTGAAAATTAACTTTGATTAAAAATTCAAACACTGGATAAATTATTTGGCAAATTCATAACGCTAAACATAATTGCGTCTATTGACCGCCCGCGGCATATCCCTTGATTGGTGTATTGATAAAGCGTCTATCTGTTGCACGCCCCTTATGTGTTGGTTTCCGGTTTCCGGTCAAGAAAGTCGTGCTTTTCTTGTGTGCAGTGAAAATTCAAATTTCTTCGAATAAATTTGCAAATTAACTGTGTAAATGGATAAAACTGGTGTATCGGGTATCACTGTACGGGAGGGGATTAATTTCGGTAGCAGTCAGCCTGCCATATCTACAAAAAACTCGTTTGGACTATTGACGGATCTTGAAAATTCACAAAATGGCGGCGGTGATGTTTTTATCATGGACAATGAAAGTGAAAATGTTCAAACTTGGACTAAAGTGGGTCATTCGTCGAAACGGAATAGGATTAGTTCAGGAGGTAGAAGTGGTGAGTTTAATCTTGAAGCTTACGACCAACTCTCTGTCACAGAAAAGTTATCTAAAATGTACTCTGAAATGCACTCAGAAATGCATGAAATCAACCGTAAAGTAGAGCAGTGTGTAGAGCTACATGTAAAAGTACACAATATTGAGACCCAGTTATCTGACCATGAAATGAGAATGCTATTACTTGAATATAAGTCGATCGACATCGAAGCTCGCAGCAGGCGTAACAACCTCATTTTTGGCGGGATCCCTGAGATGAAAGGCGAGTCTTGCATGGCTACCATTTATAAATTCTTGCTCGATAAACTTCACCTGGATCGCAGACCCTGTATTTCTAGAGCACATAGGCTTGGACAATTCAAGCGGGACTCAACCAGACCTATTATTGTGAATTTTATTGATACCAAGGATACTGAATTTGTTATTGCAAATGCCAAATTGTTGAAAGGGACTGAATTTCATATAAACCGTGATTTTCCTGTTGAAATTGAAATGGCAAGACGCAAGTTATGGCCTAAATTCAAAGAGCTTAGAAAGGATTTTCCGGAAAGTAAGGTGGCTATTGTGTACCCTGCTAAGCTAATAATGGATGGTAGGTTAATAGCGGACATGTTTCCCGATTGGAATACAGTCTTACAGCGCAATCGTGTGTGTATTGGAAAACCTGTGTATAGTACCTTTGACCCATATACAAATCATGAATACCGTGATACTCGTGCGCGCAAGGATACAAATCTTCAGCACAGCCAACTTGCTGATAAATCAAGCGAATCCTCGCAGGGGCGGATCAGTACGAATGTACCCAGGTCACCAAAGGGACGTACTAAACCCAGGAGACGTGAATCTCGATCACCGCAGCAACGCCCTACGAGAGGTCGCGCACCTGAACGGACTACACATAACGTTAATAATACACAACCGGCGTTTAATCGTCCATGGGATAATTCTGATGAGCGAACTCAAAAAACTTTACATTAGGCCAGTCGGGGGTCAGACATAGTTAATGAGCATGAGATTAACTGTCTCAAATTTGGTAGTTTAAATGTAAACGGTTTGAAGAAGAGGTTGAACTATCCTGACTTTATAGAACATGTTAATAGTTTTGATATATTTGGTATCACAGAAACTCATATTGATTCTTCAGATATTGTAGATATTGAAAATTTTGATTTTTTCGCTAAGAACAGAAGTCAAGAATACTTAAGGAAATCTGGAGGTATTGGTGTCTATGTCAAGAAATATTTGACTCCTTTTATTAAAATAATAGAAACTGATTCAGAATATATTTTATGGTTGTGTATTGATAGAAACTTTACAAATTTGTCTGGTGACCTAGTACTTGGTACGATATATTTACCCCCAGAAAATTCTAGATTTTTTAATACAAATGACTTAAACGATTTAGAAAATGAAATCAACAATATGTGCAGCAAATATAAGTTTGTTCAATTGGCAGGTGATACAAATGCAAGGGTAGCGAAAATGAAAGATTTTGTTCAAGCTGATAATTTTTTATGTGAGTATTTTGATATTGAAGAAGATGTACAAGAATACTTTAATAAATTTTTACTTCTGGAAAATATGTCTGTACCATTAGAGCGTAATTCATGTGATCTCAGAACCAATACTCATGGTTTTAGATTAATTGAAATATGTCGTAATAACAATCTTTTTATTCTTAATGGTCGATTATTTGACGATAAAATTGGCAATTTTACTTTTCGAAACTGCTCCGTTATTGATTATGTTATATCAAGTGCTGAATGTTTTGAGTACTTTAATCATTTTGAAATATTAGAAACTGACAGCATATTTTCCGATGGGCATTGCACACTTTCTTGGGAGGTCAAATGTTTACGAAACATCACATGTAATGAAAATCATGTTTATCGAAAAATCAACACATTTAAGCCTACGTGGGATAATAGTCAAAAGGAAACATTTATAAACAATATAAACAGAAACCAACTTGAATTATTAAATGATATGTTAGAAAATGCGTCGCCGACTCAACAAACTATAGAAAATGTAACTGAAGGCATTAAAAGTATTTTTCATAATTCTTCAAATTTAACGTTTCCGCGGTCAGGTAGAAAAGTAAAACAACGCTCTGATTTTAAAAAGTCATGGTTCGGCCCTAATTGTTCGAAAGCTAGGAAAAATTATCACGATGCTAAAGATAATTATCGTTTAAACAAAAATCATATTAACAAGACTTGGCTTCGAGATGCCAGCAGACGTTATAAAAGAGTAATGAATTTCTATATTAAAAGAGAAAAAAATAAAAATGCGAATAAATTAAGAAATATGAATGAAAAAAATCCTAAAATGTACTGGAAATTTATTAAGAGTTTAAAATCTAAGTCTTTGCAAAACCAATTCCCTAGTATCGACGAATTTTATGAACATTTTAAGGCAATAAATACGTATGAAATCAATGAAGAAAGTAACTTCGATCCCAATATTTCAGATGAATCTAACATTTTTCTAAATTCTGTTATAACTGAAAATGAAATTATTAAGTGTATAGATAATTTAAGTAATGGCAAGGCGTCAAGCCCTGTTGATGACATAATTAATGAATATATTAAAAGCTCGAAGGATCTAATGATAGCTATATATACGAAATTGTTTAACTGTGTATTAGACACAGGAATAATTCCAAGTTCATGGTTAGAAGGCATTATAATCCCTATATTCAAAAATAATGGCGAACAGACAAATCCTAGTAATTACAGGCCCATTACAATTCTAAGTTGTCTCGGGAAATTATTTACATCTGTGCTCAATCAACGACTAACATTTTATCTTGAAGAAAACAATATATTACATGAAAATCAAGCTGGTTTTAGAAAGGGCTATTCAACTTCTGATCATTTATTTGTGCTACAATCAATTATTGAAATTCTGAGAAAGAAAAGACAAAAGGTAATTTGTGCTTTTGTAGACTTTTCTCAGGCCTTTGATAAGGTCTGGAGAATTGGTCTTTGGCATAAACTTTTGCATAATTTTATAGATGGCAAGTTTTTTAGGGTAATTAATAACATGTATTCAAATATAAAATCATGTGTGTCTTACAATGGTGAAACATCGCCTCCTTTCATTTCTGCCATCGGCGTTCGTCAAGGTGAAAATTTATCTCCGGCACTTTTCTCTATTTATCTCAATGATCTACAGTCGTACTTAGAAAGTAACGGTTCTTTTGGTGTAGAATTACAAGACAATGATGATTTTACTATTTGGCTTAGGCTGCTAGTTCTACTTTATGCAGACGACACCGTTTTGCTATCAAGTACGTCGTCAGACCTACAAAAATCTCTTGATTTATTTCATACTTTTTGTATTAATTGGCGTCTACATGTAAACATAACTAAAACAAAAGTAGTAGTTTTTGGTGCCCGTCAAACTCAAAACCTTAGTTTTAAAATAGGAGAGAACGAAATCGAAGTAACTGACAGATATCATTATCTAGGTTTAACATTTTCTAGCAACGGTTCCTTTTTAAATGCTAGAAAACATGTTGTTATACAAGCTAACAAAGCTTTGCATTTTTTGTTATCAGTATCAAATAACTCTGATTTACCAATCGATCTTATAGTAAAATTGTTCGATCATACTGTTCTTCCAATACTTACTTATGGCTCAGAAATATTTGGCTATGAAAACATTGACATTTTAGAAAAGGTACATAATGATTTTATAAGAAAAATTACTAAAGCCCGAAAATCTACACCAATATATATGCTCCACGGAGAGTTAGGAAGGTACCCAGTCTCTGTTACTGTTAAAACTCGTATGATTTCGTTTTGGAATAAACCTATCATGGGAAAATCTTCAAAGCTGTCCTTTTTATTATACCGGTATATGATTAATCAACCAAATGTAGAATTTAAATGGATAGAATATGTTAAAGATATTCTGAACTCTGTTGGTAAAACTGATCTCTGGCTGAACCAGCAAACTTTAACAAGTAAATCTATTTACAAATCAGTCAAACAAACGTTAATAGATCAATACAAACAGCTATGGTTATCTCAACTTAGAGAATCGAATAAAGGACTAACATATAACAGTTTTAAAGATGAACATAGTTTTGAAAAATATTTTAAGATCTTAGATTTTAAAGATTCTCTTACCTTGTTTAGATTCAGAACTGCCAATTTTAAATTACCCATCGAATGTATGCGATATGAGAATATTCCTTATCAAGACAGACTCTGTAATATCTGCACTAGAAATCAAGTTGGTTCTGAGATTCACTATATTCTAGAATGTAACTATTTTTCACAGCAGAGAGAATGTTTCTTTAATACAATTCAAATCAGGAGTCATAATATTACTTTAAAACAACTTTTAGCATCGGACAATGTTACTTTGTTGACTCCATTATGTAAATTTTTAAAGAATATTATGGATAAATTTAACTAATGAGATGATTACTAGTACATGCCATTTTCCTTATTCCTCTTATTCCTTAATATATATATTTAAAGTTACTAAGTAAATGCACAATAAGACGCCAATACCTCCAAATCTGAATGCTGTCACTGTTTATACTTTGGAAGTAATTAAATACATCTTATTGATAAGTATTAATAAGTACAAGGGAAACTACTCAGTGAAAAATATGCTTTTCTAATAGCCCTGATGTATACAAATTTTGCAAAGAAAGTTATTATTAATCAGAATATTAGAAGTTTACCGCATGATATCAGAGTCATTATACATGTTAATTGTGCTTAATAAATATTACATAATATTCATGAAAGCACTTCAATGTCTAACTTTTTCAATATCTGTAGGTTTTCTTTTTTCGGTACTTACAACATTAGAGAGTCAAATTCGCTTATATGTCTGCATAAATATAGGCTAGGTCAAATTTCGTTTATATGTTGTATGAATATAGGCTACATTTACTGATCGCAAGTATGATCATATTTTTCTCATACTAGGTTACTATTATGCACTACTTTTTTGCAAATAAAGTTGTAGAGAGGTCAAACAAAAAAAAAAATCAAATGGCGTAGTAAGCATTTAGTCTTTCCCCCATGTAGAATGTTGATTAATTAAAATATATATCCGAACATTTAGTGACTTTCTTGCACTGGATTATATTATATTGTTTTGCTATGTCCCCATGCTGTATCATTATACCTGGGAGAAATAAAGTACTGTTCTGTTCTGTTCTGTTCTGTTTATTCGTCTTGCAAACTGCTGGGACCTAACGCGACATCCCATTGTGTAGCAATTACTTTAATCCATGGTGTTTATTGGAGAGGTCATCAGACCTCTCCACAGTGTTGGCTTTAATTGCTGGCGGCATCCATTTTTGCGTATCAAATTTTAGTCAAAGATCTCATATTAAGCCTAAAATTATGAAAACCAGTCTACAAAGATAGTTATGCGCATGCTCTGAATCAAAATACGAATTTATTTAAACGAAACCAAAATTTAACATCGGGTCAAAACGGCCGTTGGTTAAAACGGCCCATGGTTAAAACGGCCCATTATGAACAGAACGTACAGAATAATTTTGTATTCCCTTAACTAAACACAAACAATACAATTATAGGGATGCATTTCTTATAATGCATGCTACTTTTTAAAAACTACAAATTCTAAAATGCATTTTCTTCTGAGAAACTCATCAGCCTGTTGAACAAATTAATATTTTTCCATGGTCATGAAAAAATGGTTAATATTTTTTACGAATTTCAGAGCATTTTTGACAAGTCCATTTCCTCGATTTGGATCAAATTTACGCCATTTTAATATTTAGTCCAGCTTAACAGCTACTATCGCTGATTATTTTGTAAAATATTTGGACTAAGAAAGGTGTAATTAAAGCTTGAAAGGGGAAAAAAAACTTAATGAGCCTAAAAAGGCAACAGCTTAACATGGGAGTTCTGGCTTCAACAACTACATGCATTGTTGTAAAAGAGGGGGGAGTAAAGCCTTAGGGGCTTATAAGAAGATCCCCAAGATTCTACAAGGTATGAAATACATGAGGTTATCTTAATTTGTTTCATTTATTTAAATGATAGATGCGCCACTATAAACACATTTGAAATTAAGTAACTAAATTATAGTCAGTTTTGGTCGTTTTGCCTAATAAGGTATTAAAGGGGCTGTACTCCAGATTTGATATAAAAAAATATTTTTTACATAAATTAAATATCTAGATGCCGTGAGATTATAACAACATGATATTTTACTTCAAACCTGATTATAAAAGTCAAAATAGAACCCAAAAAAATATATTCGCTTCAGCTTGATTTGAACTCTGAACCCTCATATTAACAAAATTTTTCCAATGCTTTTATTGTCACCACTATCACTGCAACTGGAATAACAATTATTTACTTTAAATATTATACGATATAGTTATACCGTCGCGTTACGGTATAGCACTATGAAAGGAAAAAAATCAATTTACAATGTGATTATCTGACTTATTTTTTGTCAGTAAGTTAGTTTTTAAGCATTAGTCATAAGTATTACAAGAAATTTATAATACAAGAAAACTTTCTTTTTTTGGTCATATGGAGCACAGCTCCTTTAACTATTAATAATAGTTAGGTTACTAGTTTTTTATAATTATTTAAGTCACAGAACGTTTAAAAAATTCAAAATGATCTTGGAAACAAGTAGATTCATTCTTTCAGTGACGACAGCTGCTGACCTCTCTTTGGCTTACTTTTTAAAGGAAGCCAACTTGTATAACCTACACTAGAGTATCTTGCCCCTTTGTTAATCAATTAGCAGTGTCAAACATGCCAATTAAGGGTTTTATGGTAACGTCCGCAAATGATTCTTTGATAAAAATTGACAATTGATTCAAATGATTCCCCATGCTGTATCATTATACCTGGGAGAAATAAAGTACTGTTCTGTTCTCTTCTGTTCTGTTCTGATAGTTTTAACGCAAGACTAATAAAAGAATGTCCTATCAAAATGTGATTACTCAATTGATGTATCCAAACGACGATTTGCTAAAACAAGCATTATGATTTTAATGTGTCAAACGATCACTTTTT
Organism: Cyclina sinensis; assembly: GCA_012932295.1. Lineage (NCBI taxonomy): Eukaryota > Metazoa > Mollusca > Bivalvia > Venerida > Veneridae > Cyclina > Cyclina sinensis. The sequence continues at coordinate 15,348,457 of JAAONU010000004.1, read as the reverse complement.
GCTAGAGCATTCGCATTAGAAACTTTGAACCATTCAAAAATATTAAACCTATTTAAAACTTCTGACACATCTGAAATCAATGTTTTGTCTTATTTTGTTGGCGCTCACATAGTCACGTAAGCTGCATGAATACATGTACTGGTATACAAAAACGATAATGTGACATAGACTTGAGGATACAAATTAAACAGCGTTTTAATCTACGGTGATTTTAAATGATATTTTTAAATTACATAGTTTTTTTTTTTAAAGACAGACCATGCCAAAAATACAACAACAAAAAAACGGACGCATATCGTTTTCGTTAGTCACTTAGACTTAACGCATATTGTAATGCGTATTGGCGGGAAAATACACTTCAAGAGACACGAGGAAAATAAAAACAGTAAACAACATGTCTTTGTTTTATTAACTTTATTTACATGTAATGACAGTTATTATTTTTGTAAAACTGTCTTAACACATGTATTAGGATTACCAGAACAATATGTAAAACATATGTCAAATGTAATGTTTGGCATAGGAATTGGAACATCCACCCTTATTTTGGTATTGTAAAATGTACATACAATAATAAAACTGAAAAGGAAAAAATATTATAAGAAGGTTTACATTTCTTATGTTTACTTTCTAGTATCATTACATTGACAAGTTTAGCATCAGTGTTTACTGTACTGAAAAAGAAGTAACAGTTGCAAAAAGATGTGGTCCTTGTGCCTGTGTTATTATGTAGTCCAATTATTTAAGTTACAGTTGAAAAAATTATCAAATTTATGTTGTTAAATAACTATCTCAGTTAGCTAAGTTACAACCAAGTTCATTTATATTTCAACACGAAATGACACTGGTATTTTATGTTTGACTTGACTCATGCCTGTATTAAATGTTTCAGCAAGATCAAGGTTGTTTGTTTTTGGGGTTTAACGCCGATTTCAACATATGTTATATCTCGGCGGTCAGTCCACCTAACCGGTTTTCCTGGATAACTAACCAGTAATTACCAATTTCTCCGCAAGTGACTGACTACTGTTCCCACATGATCTACTCTGAATCAGCGGTGAGAGACAAATGAACATAAGACACAATGTCTGAGAACAATTGTCACGGAGAAATTTTGCCCTGCCCAGGGGTCGAACCAACGACCGATGGATTACTAATCCAGTGCTCTACCTAATGAGCTAAGCGGACGGGCACTACAAGTACCTTCTTTATTGTGCATTTTGCTTTGGAAAACAAGTTAAGTATGCACCGTAACAAGTGATAGCACACATCACAATGTCCCCTATTTGATGCTTCCTTAAAATAATGGTAAAAAAGCTAAGAACAATTCATGTACCTTCTTTCTTGCAGTATGGGTACACAGTAACCCTGCAATATTTAGGAATTGTCACCTTCACTAGCAAGTCTATAACTCTTGTTTAAATAAGTTTGTAACATCTGCATCAATACTGATTTCATCACTGCAAATGCAAATAGATCGTAATTTAAATGACTGTAAGTATTTCTAGACAAATATATATACCTCTCGCCGTAAGAGAAAAACCTATGAACGTAAGGTTCTTTAAACATCTCTTTAAATCTAAATTCAAAGGAATGTTTCTGATGTTGTTCTTAAGTGTGTTCCATAATCCTGGTGACGAAGGTAAAAATGAGAGACTAAAAACTGCGTATGTCTTACTAACGTTTCACGTCTGTTTCTTAAGGAATAACTGGTTGTAACTGTGACAGTATTAGAAAAAAATAATAACAAGATAATATCGTAAGGCTAAAAAAAATTAATGTTTTGTTTCTCAGGCCCCGCCGCATACGTTTTAGAACGCCCGCTTCGATTTTCAATCGCTGGCAAAAAAGAATTTATTTATTAAAACATCTTTTTACTATTCCCGGTGTAGCAAGAAGTACCGCGGTAAATGGTTTGTTTATGTTAATAGCAATCATAACAACTCGGCCTTTTCCGACAACTTCGTATAAAGACCTCGTATGTAAGTATATGAATACACCAAATGGTAATTTGTCTCGGCTTTATAAAATATAAACAAACATGGCAGAACTCAAGCAGTTTCTGTCTTATGCATTAGAAAAATATGAAAATAAATGTTAATTTAAAGTATAAACTGATAGAAGCATTAAGAAATGTTTTCAATTTAGCAGACACCACCTGTATTATAAAATAGACCAATATGGCGCCTACCACATTATTTCCGAGGTGACTTATTGAATTCGCCCGAGTTGTTCCGAATGTGTTAATAGTGGTGCGCAACCTTAGCTCAATAGGTAGAGCACTGGATTAGTCGGTCGTTGGTTCGATCCCTGGGCAGGGCAAAATTTCGGCGTTAAACCCCAAAACAAACAAATATATGCGTCTCAATAACTTCGATCAAGCGAGTGTTTACGACACATTGATTCAAATACAGCCACGTTTATGGTTTTCTACAAATTTGCGACAAATAGGTAAAAATAAAGCTTGTAAAACAAATTTTATTTTCAGAACAATATTCCATGCTTTTGTCAATGCCTTTCTCTTGACGTAATTTTAAAAGATTAAGACTAATTTTCGTGTGTTTAGACTGTCTTAAATTAGGATTTTATTATTCATGTATCAAATAAGTACATGTTCAAATACATTCTTACTAAAAAGTTTATTGTGTTTTTTTCCACATGACATGTTATTTCTGTTTAGAAAAAAGTTCTAGCAAGTCTTGTTAAGGATAAAAAGTGGTGTTGCATATTATAAAGTATTTTAATACAACGGAGACTGATGAGCAGTTAAAGTAAAATATGATTTGATTTTATTGAATGCTCTCAGTAGATCTTTTAGATTAATACTCTGCAACACATTAAACACCATCTTAATACAGATGGTAATTTCAACATATCCAGTGCCATTGATCATTTAAACTGTATTTATATAAATTTTAGGGGAAATGAAACCTCATATTAAGTGCAAAATCATGAATAAAAAAAAAATGAGGGTATAAAAAAAAATTCCGCCCTCCCTCATATAATTTTGGTAAAAATGGCCTGAGAAACTAAACATTAATTTTTTTTAGCCTAAACAAAATCTTTTTTTTTTTTTGCTTTAAAAACAAAAATCAGCTTTTGAATTACATGCGTACATGCGTGAAATGTATGGAGGCATATTTTTCTGTTCATTTTTGAAAAGCACTATAAAAGTACTTTTGATGCAAAGTATCAAAGAAACCGAACATATTTTTGAAGCATGATTGAACCATTTCAGTATGTTTGAATAACACGTACAAATATAATTTAAAGACAGCTTCTAAATATTTTGAACAAGAGGGTCAAGATATATCTATATCGCTCATCTAGCTACCATTGCCTAGAGTAAAAGGTCATAAAAAGCAGAAGGTTCAATTTTGACCGAGGGTTTAAACAATTCATAACCACTAAATGACAACTTGTCGTCTGTTCGTTCTTCAGTAATTTTGTGTTTTGGATGAGTGGTTGCGCACCTTAGTATGCAGCTGCTTCCATATTAACCTGATCAATGTCATTCGGAACACCTCGGGCTACTTCAATAAGTCTTTACACCGAAGTTGTCGAAAAAGGCCGAGTTGTTACGATTGGATCAATGTTTGACAAGTAGACTGATGTCGTCTGTGTATTGTACAAAAAAAATGAATAACTCATCTAAAGTGTCAAAAGATAGCAACACAGCTGAACCACCATCAATATACCAACCATGCATGTTTCTTTGATGAGAATCATATAAAAGAAAAAAATAGTGTGAGGATTTACACACATACACGTCACAGTCAAATTTGGTAAGGTAAACACAAAGACCTAAATATGGTATAGTAGGTCTTTCGGTGAAAGTGAGCATGCTTAAGCAATCGCATCGCTGAATGGCATTTGACCCAAATGCAACTTGGCATGTCTGTTAATGAACCTGTAGTAGATATAGTCTGAAGTATACTTAACGTCTGTAACACCTATGTTCGGCAAATCACTCAGCTTTAACAATGGCGTTAACGATACTCGCAAAAAAGAGATTTAACATTTTAAATCGTTATTATTTATATAGGATTAAGTTTATAATGTATAATACTGTCAGACTTTGTTTTAAATCCCATAGCGAATTTTAATATTTAAAGTTGAAAACATTTTTTTCTTAATTATCTTATATGCAAAAATTTAGGATTTTGAACTTGTTATAATGATAACATTGTCTTTTATTTTCTATTGTGTCTAAGCGTTAAGTTAAAATCTGCCAGATATATCTTCCCGCCTGAAAATGAATGATGATATTTCACATATTTCAGGTAATTTAATTTGCCATATATACTGTTGGATATATTACCAAAAAGGCTAAATAAATAATAAATGTGGTTTAAAAAGTCATCCGTATCGTACAGGAATATGGTCTGTATCGTCATGAAAAGCTGGTCGTATCGTCACAAAAACGGCCTCTATCGTCTATTCCCTGTATCGTCCGTAGAATTTATGCAATACACAGGCAATATCAAGCCTCGTATGACAAAAGAGCTACTGATGCAATTGTCGTACAATGCATGCCCACATAAGGTGCAAAGTTTGGACAGACTTGGTGGACGTTTCGTAAATAACCTGTTACCATGTGTAGGCCGTTTGATTTCGCTGCTAAAATTTCCTTGGTGGACAAAAACAACGACATTTCATTAGCTTCGAAAAGGAAAGGACATTCGGAAACAAGCAGTTCGGCTCGCTGGCTCTGAACCAAAAGGTAATCTAACAGGTTTATAAGCATTATTCAATTGCTTTTAATACTATGAAGGTTACATGTTTGTTTCTTGGACAGGAAACAAGCCTTTGACAGAGTATGGCTTATGCTAGCACAATATGGCGTCGATAAGACTGTCTGTCGTGATTATGTTTTAGTACACTGGTTTTAACAGTTAAGTCAGATGTAAAAATTGTTTCTCGTCAAGTAATATTCTGATCTTATAGAGAACCCGTCAAGTTGTATCCTTACTTGGTCTATATTTCCGGGCTTATACGGGCACTGGGGGCATCTGAGTTCGGCGTCTGAGTCAGTAAAACTAACTGTACCTCATTAACTTTGGCAGACAGCATGGGTTTACTGTTTTTTTCCCCAATAGAACTAGAGTGCAAAAAATGATCGATATATATTTGAATACTCGTGGGAGTGGCGCTACGTCTATAATCCAAGTTAATATTTTGTAACTGTTTGTTGAATAAAACCCAAACCAGATACTGATATTTTCTATACGCGATAATCAAAGCTTGGAAGCTGTTACTAGTACAATGTATATCTTATCTTGGGGTTAAGTGTAATTAATATCCAAGTCCTGACGCTAAATCAGATGAGCCTTGCCACTCTTTTGGTTCTATTAAATGTTAGCTTACATGACAACGACTCACATCCTAAAACATTTTCATCCATGAAAATATACATGTCAATTGTCAAGCCTAGGGCATTGTGTGGTTGTAAGTTGTGACTGGAACTCTAGAAACTAGAAACTAGAACTGATGCACGTTGAACAAACGCACCGATCTCGTATCAAATATGTTCATAGTTGTCGATACTTAATAACGAGAACAGACACGTGTTTTAGTCTTGTAGGTGCTATACCAATTATTTCTTTCAATATCGACAGTCAAAATCTGATACTGGTGGTCACATTTCATTTACCCGGAGTATATTTTTTGAACCGCCCTATGTCGTTTATTAAACAATAGGTTTATTCAACATATTATCAGAGTTTTGAAGAAATACTCTTTTGAAAGTTTTCTTTATATTGATTGTTTTAGGCAAGTTTCCGCCTTAACCAGCTTGAAAATGGAGGTAAATACCACAGTACGTGCCGAATATGAGTGGTTTCTTATATCTGCTGACCATGCACATAAAAAGGGATATACAGGCAAAAGTTTTATGCTTTCTTTCTATTCCTTCTATGAATATACTGTAAATGTGATCGAAATAAATACAATGATCTGTCCCAGTAACAAAGATTTCCTCTTTTTAAATGAAAAACCGGGTGGTTTCCTAACTTGACCCACGTGGGTCTAGATAGAAAATTTAGATTTCGCACTAAATTTTGCAGTGAATGATTGGACGGTTGAAGAAGCTGTCACGTGATCTATGGCAAAAACAACCCATGAGAAACGACGATTGGTTGTTTTTGTCACGTGACCTATTTGAAAATAACTTCGTTCACGTTTTACTTTTTGTTAAAGAACGTTCAAATGTTTACGTTCAAGCCCGCATTTCACTACATACATACTGGGAATTTAAAGGTCTTCATATTGAACGTGAGTTGAGCAAATAATATCAGTTTAAAATTTTTGGGCACTCATTTGCCTGTGTATCCCTTTAAAGATTTTTTCGTCGTAGAGCCGGTACTGTATTTGGGATTGAGCAGGTTTTCTACTGTTTATCTAAGGAATGCTAATTTTGAGTAAAACTTATTAATATTTTCTCAGTGATATATTTACAGCGTGCTTTAATCTTTGCAATAGCTGTTTGTTTAAATAATTCATGGCACATGCAAATCCTTGAATGTCATTTTTTTCCTCTTCATGTAGGACTCGACTGATTACAATAATTCACTTTCACGCTGATTTTTCGATAAACAATATATTCACATCACTAAATCGACGACAACGAGATTTTATTACATGTATTTTTTTAAGGTAGCATTATTAAGATTTCGTATCTAAATGAATGTTTAACCCATAAATTCAGTTTCCTACAAGAGAAAAATCTTGACCTGGTCTGTGAACGCTCTTCAACGTTGATTGGATATATCAAAATAATTATAAACAATATAATTAGCAAGAATGATATGAAGAAACTATTCTTCCTATAACGCAATAGATGAGTCAAGTTTCTTATTAAATATAATATTTTTACTTTTTTATTCTTTCATAGTCATGACCTCTGAGATAAAAAACTTAAAGAGTGCAGACATGAACAGTATAACTTACAACCAATCTTGATAAATAAGTCAAAAGTTTATAAAAATGCTGGATCGATTGTCTTAATTTGTATTGTAAACTGTTCACATGCGTCTCCTCTGCATAATAGTCTTTTATGAAACGGAAAAAAAACTAAATGGTATCTGGTTTTATAAACAATCAAACCGCAACAGTCGGTACAGTCTGTACGGTTTTCAGAGCTAACAATGCTTGTTATCTACGTCTAGTGAGGACCAAATCTCCATATATTATCCATCTCGTTGAGCTACCGTCTTCTAGCAATAGCGTCTAGCACCAAGTTAAGTTCCGAAACATCGGAAGGAAGTATAGCAGACGATATATTCCTGAAAGAGGGTATATCTTAAGTAAATTATTGTGTCCTTAATTGTCTATGAACGTATGTCGATTTTGTACTTCATAACATCGGATCAACTGAGTGAAAATCGATTTAAAAAACTGCATATTGCAGATACCTGATCTTTTACTAATGTTACATTATTAACTACGGTAGAACAGATTACATTCTGCAATGTCAGTTGTACGCAAAATATCAATGTTTTATTTTTCACCTCACGGATCATTCATAATTCATCAAATGCTGCAGCCGGCGCTTTATCTCTGTCTTCCTTTAGTTAAATACTTCTGGATTTGAGTACAAAATTCAGGCAAAATTTGTAAAAACGTCTATTTTTATTCAACAATATAGGCATTATACAACCTGAGGTTAATTTTGTGATCGTCCGTAATTTTCCTACATCTGAATATAAGAAGAAAAGAACAACTGTATTCATCCTCGTGTTGACCTTATAGGTGGGTGGCATTTAACGCGAGCTATTACTTACTACTAAATTCTTCAGAAGATGAAATTTATGCAGGCCTAGAATTTAAACACTTTCGGTCTAACAGTTCTACATGTTTCTGGGTTAAATATAGTGCTTTTAAAAGGCTGGATTTCATAAACAGATGCCAGTTCACAGCAAATAACATGTATCCAAAGTAAAAAAAAAAAAAAGAACAAAACAACTAGGAATCTGTTCATGCCACTCTATTAAACAGCAGACGGTGCTTTTTTATTTTTAGACGCTCAGCCTTCGTGCGCTAAGTCTCAGAGGTTTCGACGGTTTACGCCACTGGAACCGCTCACCCCTGTTTGGATTCGAAGCAGCGAACACCAGATCAGGAGTCCGGCGCTCTACCCCCTGACCACGGGACCTTCAGTGTGTTATTTAAGAGATCAAATATTTATTTCCTTATTTTACAATGCTCTTGAATTTACAAGTAAATAGATAATAAGTAATAATAACACTGCAATATCTCAAATTCATTTTCTACTTAAAATGTTACAAAATGCTTTTACACACTTAATTCCATAATATGTTTAACATTCGAGAATTTCTGTGTTGATAAAAGGAAAGAAGTCTGTAATTCATCAGTGTGAAAGGAATAATCTCTTGAAATAGCACACTTAATTAGTTAAATAAGTACGTACACCAAATATTATATTGAATTTTAACCGCGACAGCATTGGTTGCGCTCTAAAACAAAGACATATCTCATTTAAATTTGAACTGACAGATTCGTTCTCAAATAACGCCTGTTCATTACGGGTTATATAAAGAGTTAATACGCCTAAAATGAATGCATTGACAGCGGCATGAGGTCGGTTCAGTTGATTTATTTTCACTTAGTGACTCTCATTGTTTTGTTGAACTTTTGTATACTTATATAATGATATTTGCAATGTTATACCGCAGCCATTAGTTCTCGACATCGCGAAGAAGTACGCGTTGAAGATAAATATTCAAGTGTTAACATGTGATTTCAGTACCAGCGTGGTTACCTTTAACTTATATTTTAGAATGACTTGATAAGTTCTGCAGTAAAGTGGCCAAACATTGCGACTCAAAGACACATTTCAGATAAACAGGATTAACTAAAAATAACTTACATTAAGGACGAAATGGGAACAGGTGCAACAAAACCTAGGCGTAAGCCAGAATTATTGCAGTGCTCGATATGTTTTAATGTTTTTAAAGACCCTCGCATGTTACCATGCCAACACACTTTCTGTGAACGCTGTCTTCATACGTATATTACAAGAACTATGGCATTTGAATCAGAGAAGTCAACATTTCCGTGTCCCTTGTGCCGAGAAGTAACGAACGTACCGAACCCCGAAAAGCCGCGGGAGAAGTGGGCAAAACTCTTCCCAAAGAACAGACTGATTCTTTCGTTATTTGAAGGGGAGTTTGAACGGTCAGAATGTTGTAGGTAAGATATTGCATTCTTACATAATACCTGAGTCATTAACCTGCAGTGAACAAAGTGCAGAGTAAGTTAATGATAAGCACATAAATACAATGTAGTTTCAAGTAAACCTTTTGCCTATTAAAAATGAGATATCTACTGTTAAACGTTCTTCTTCTATTAGGTTGCATCCAGGGAAGATGGTCGAATTCTACTGTGAGAGCCACATTGAAATCGGTTGCAGCACGTGCCTCATAACTAGGCATAAAGGATGCGAAGTCGTCCAAATAGAAACGTTCATCAAGAATGGAAAGTTCAAAAGAAGTTGCCAGAAAAACAATGATATGCTTCAACAGTACAAGAAGATGTTTGAAGACCTGGTAGTAGAGGCGGGTCAAAATCTCGATTCTTTGGAGAAAGAGAGATCAAATCTCATTGAAGAAGTGAAAGAAATAAAAAGCACCCTTACAAATATGTTAAACGATTTAGAAGAGAAGATAATTATTGATATAGGTATTTATCTTAGTAAAATAAATACAGAACATTCAGTTACAATACCAAGGTTTCTTATGTCACCACTTAATTGTAACTTAAAGATTTTGAAAAGAAATATTTTTGGATCATTTGCTTGCTTTGTATGAACATTACAAATCAGTCAAATCAAAACTCAGTTAATATACTTAATCTTAGTTCTAAATTACTGTCATTAATTACCTCAAGAATTCCTAGCATTCAATACCATACAATTAGTAAAAACTAAAACCGATAGCAATAACCAGTAATAAGACAGATGGTGCGATTATATTGTCAAATGTTGAAATAATAAGGACTAACAGTAATCAAGTTTGAAATAGATACTACTCGGTTGACTTAAAATACGATAGTAGTGTAAATCCTTCACGCTCAAACACAGTATAATAACTCTACTATAATTTCGTTTGTTGTACTTTTACAGGACTGCCATGATTTGTTATTTCTTTAACAATTGATTAATTTGAGGTTAAATTAAAGATTTGCTCATAGCTGCCTGTCCGCAAATGTTTGAATTACATGTATTTTCTGTTGTTATTGTTGATAAAAATGAAGAATAAGAGGTATAAATTGAAAAAAAAATAGAAATGTACTTACAAAATCTTATCTAATAAAGAGACATACTTCTTTTTAAAAAGGCATTTTTTGAGGTTCTGGAATGGAAAGCGTCTTTAGCCTAAAATAAAGTAAAGTTTTATTTCCGTAATAAGAGTTTTGTTCTCCGTTATATTCCAGACGAAAAATATAAAGCCGAATGCGATAAGTTGTGTGAGCAGACATCTCGATGTAGAAAGGTTATAGCAGACGTAAACAACTCTATAGAACAAGTGGCTGCAGCACAGACCGATATCAACATGGTAACTGGTTTTGTAAACACTTCAGTTGTAATAAATATAATCGGAACCTTTATCCGACATCGTAATCAAGAACATTGCAAGCTGGCATGTTCATATGCAAATTGTAATTGCAAAACTATATGTTAGCGAGCATGAAGGTTGCGGAAAGAAAATATGTACATACCAACTTACGGAATTTAGTCAATAAAACATTATTGTGCTTCCTGTTACAGGTTCAAAAGGCAGAAATTATTGTAAGTATTGAAGAAAAGATGGCGAATTATGGCAAAAATATACGCAATGAACACGATAGTTTCTGCACCATTACCATGACAGTAACATTTGATACACTCCTAGAAGATCTCAAACAGGGTCTTGAGAAATTTGGGGAAGTCAATGTTGAAAGGTAACACAGCTTAACACAGTTGATGTTCTTACAAACTTTTCAACTGAGTCTAAGAAGAAATGAGAAAGATAATTGTTCTGGTACCGAATGTCTTCTTTGCTTTGATTAAAAAGAAAACAGTTTTAATTGTCCCTACCAATTTGTTCCTAACATAAGCACAACAAATGAACAGTCACAGTAAGGGTTTAACACTCTGGCACATTGTTTCTTTTACTTTCAGAACAAAAAAGGAACATTTGCTACCTAGGTTTGTGCCTAATTCCCAAGAACTTGAGAAAGGAGCAGGAAAACGTCACAGAAGTAAGCACGTTGTAAAAATAAGTGAATACAGTGTCAGTGGCGAGGAAGAACCGTTCTTCTGTAACATAACTAGTACAGTAGTCTTACCTGACGGACGGGTCATTCTTGCAGACGATAGTAATAGCAAGCTTAAAATGATGAATGGGCGTTTCAATGTTGACTTTGAGTTGAAGTTGGACTCCAATCCTCTAAACTTGGCTGCTGTCTCTGAAACAGAAATTGCTGTCACTCTACCAGGAAAAAGAGAAATATGTTTTCTGGAGGTTGGCTTGAGTCAGTTCATTGTGAAGAGAAGATTTAATACAAGGCTAGATTGCTGGGGCATTGATACACTTGAAAATCTTGTTATTGTCACTACAGGCAGGGATGGACATTCTATAATTATTCTAGACATGAAAGGCAAAGAGTTAAACTCGTTTTTACTGTCGAAACATGCAGATGAAAATATACGATGTCCGGTTTCTGTTGTATGTGACAAAAGACGGAGACTTCTCTATGTAACCTGTACAGGTGGTGCCTGGAGTAAAGGCTGTGTCGTCTGTATGGACATGAACGGGAAACTAGAAAACATTTACAGTGACCCCGATTTAGACACACCTCGGAGTGCTGCAATAGATAGGCACGGCAAACTTTACGTGTGTGGTCTAGAATCGTCAACAGTATACCAGTACAACGAAAAAGGAGATGTATTTAGAATTTTTCCCGCCAAAACGGAACAAGTCTTTGGACCGTTGCATTTAAATTTTATCAAAAACTATCACATCCGGTTTTTACTCACAGAAGTTGCCAGCGATATTTTGAAAATTTATGAACTTCCTACAGCAAAGTAAACACTAAAAGACTTAAATATTTCACGCTGAATGTTCTGTATTGCATAATTTCAGTGTCGTTACCAAAGTATTTCGGAATAAACATTTATATTGTCAAATTTTTTGTCAACTTGTTCAAACCTTGTCTTACTAAGTCCTAAGACATAAAGTACCACAGATTGGCAACTTGTGTAAATCTCACAAAATCTTGCGGCAGCTGGATAAGATCTCGCAAAATTTCGTTTGTTTTATATCTCAAATGTCTCAAATCTATTTGATTTATGACGAAAACAAATTGCATAATGCAATTGAACATTCATCTACAAAATGATACCTTACTTAACAGAATCGAACCAGAAATGATAAAGTTTTATGAAAAAAAGAGAGAAAAAAAAGAAACCCACCTGTTTGGTAAGGAATGTTTTCAAAATATTTCAAGTACTTTTTGAATTATCGCAGGATTCCTTTTTTGCGAACGGACAGACGGACGGATCGAGGGACGGACGGGGGGGGGGCAAACCTATAGTCCCCCCGGTGAACTGGTAGGGGACTAATTAATCCATTTATAACAAACAAGGGTACTATATGCCAGAAATAATTGTGTTGAAGGAGAACAGTTTATATTAATGTAGCAACTGATATTGGTAATAGCTAATTTTCATGAAAGTATTGAAACTGATAACTTAAAGCTGTCTAACACACTAAGCTTTTCATATATAGATACAACTTTTGTTGACAAACAGGTGCGAGCAATGAATACCTGGAATACCACTAAAAGACTTATCAATATACCATAAAATATCTATATACCAAAAATGTTTTAGAGGGGAGGTAATTCAAAAATGAGACCTGATAGTGATATATTTCTTGCAAACTGCACTTCTACTTCTTTATATCTTTATTCTGAGTTTTGTTTTCAAATGAATCCCTTTCATAATGTTCAAGTTATGCTCTGGAGAAAAATACATTATAAAACCAAAGAAACGTAGATAACTTAAAACTGGATAAGACAGAGTTGTGCTTCTTGGGCAATGCACTTCTCCTTGTCACCAGCTATCTATATTTTAAGTTTTACATCAATTCACTTCAAACTCCGGGGGAAAAAAAAATTAAGAAATAAGATAATTAAAAAAAATGGGACCAGGTAGAGTTATGGTTCCTGTGCACTACACTTGAACTTCTTACCATTTATCTTTATCTAAAGTTTCAAGGCAATCCCTTTCATAGTGTTCGAGCTTTGCTCTGGACAAAACTTAAGAAGCTTTCTCATAACCTGGATCAGGAAAAGTTTTGATTCTTCGACACTGCACTTCTCCCTGTTGCCAGCTATTTGTAATTTAGTTTCACATCCATACACCTCACATTCATAAAAGTTAAGCTCCGGTTAAAAAAGGGAGATAATTCAAAATTTGGACCAGGTAGATTTATGGTTCTATGCAGTGTATTTCTACTTCTTATCATTAATTTTCGTATTAAGATTCAAGACAATCCTTTTCATAGTTTTCATGTTATAACCCAGAAAAAAATCATTATGAAATAAGAAAAGGAGAAATAACTCTAAAATAGGAAAAGGTAGAGATGTGCTTTTTGGGCATTGCACTTTTCCTTGTCATCATCTATCTATATTTTTCACATCAATTCACTTCATAGTTTTAAAGTTATGCTCCGGACAAAAAAAATAAGAATGGAGATAATTAGAAAATGTGACCAGGTAAAATGATAATTCTTGAGCAATGCACTTCTACTTCTTACAATCTATCTCTGTCTTCAAGACAATCTCTTTTACAGCGTTCAAGTTATGCTCCGGACAAAAATTCAATATATAAATTAAAGTAGGGAAGATAACTAAAAAAGTGAATAAGATAAACATATGTCTTTTGGGCACTTCACTTTTCTTTGTCGAAAGCTATCTATATTTTAAATTTCACACCAATTCACTTTACAGTTTTAAAGCAATGCCTCGGACAAAGAAATCAAGAGGGGAGATAATTCAAAAATTGGGAACATTTATATATAGAGTGTTCATTTTGGGATCAGTTTTCTTTAATACTTCATCTGCGACATTTTTGCTATCATTAATAAAGGAACCTTATATAACTATGCAGATGATAATACTCTATCCTATACAAGACCTTGTAAAAACATTTGATGTAGAAAGTCTAGTGCTAACTATTTCCCTTTTAAACACAATCGAGAAAGTCTTGGAACGTATCATTTTCAAACACATCTTCAACCACTTAAAGGATTCTCAATTTCTTACGCCTAGTCAGTGGGCTTTATTCCCGGTGATTCGACAGTTAATCAATTGACCTTTATCTATGATACATTTTGTAAAGCACTAGATGACGGACTTGAAGTCCGAACAGTCTTCTTCGACATAAGTAAAGCCTTTGACAAAGTTTGGCACAAGGGTCTTCTAGCAAAACTTAAAACTGCAGGCATAAATGGCCCTCTTTTTTGCTGGTTCACTGATTATCTCGAAAACAGACGCCAAAGAGTTGTCATACCTGGTACCTTATCCTCATGGGCGACCATTAAAGCAGGTGTTCCCCAGGGATCAATATTGGGTCCTCTTCTGTTTCTTGTATTCATAAATGACAGTGTTATAGATATTGACTCGTCTGTTAACCTTTTTGCCGACGATACTAGCCTTTATATTATAGTTGATAAACCTGACACAGCGGCAAATTTCCTTCAAAGTGACATAAATAAAATATCTTCCTGGGCGAAAAAATGGCTGGTAACATTTAATCCTGCCAAATCTGAATCACTTCTTATTTCTAGGAAAACTAACCGACAAAACCATCCACCTTTGTTTATGTTAGGCCAGAAGATTCCTGAAGTTGAAGAACATAAACATCTTGGAATATTTCTTTCTAATGATTGCACTTGGCATTCTCATATCGACTATATCATGAACAAGGCCTGGAAAAGAGTTAATATAATGCGCAAATTTAAGTTCTCCCTTGACCGGAAGTCGCTCGAAATCATATACACTTCCTTTATAAGACCAATTCTGGAATACGCCGATGTTGTATGGAACAATTGTACAAATTATGAAATGAACCAGCTTGACAAAATTCAAAACGAATGTGCTCGTATTTGCATAGGGGCTACACAACTCATTTCTTTGGAGCGTCTTCACAATGAAATTAAATGGGAATCTCTAGCAGAACGAAGATATAAACATAGACTTCTTCTTTTCTACAAAATGGTAAATAATCAAACACCAGAATATCTTTCCTCCCTTATCCCACGAACTCATGAACCACGCTATAACTTACGCAACTCAGAAGATATCCGAGGTATCCAAGCCCGTACATCTCTTTATTTTAGATCTTACTTACCCTCGGTCATTCAAGACTGGAACTCACTGCCACTTACTGTTCGGCATTCAACATCGATATCATCGTTTAAAAACTATCTGAATAAAGAAACTCAGAAAACTCCTTCTTACTACTACGTAGGTCCGAGAAAATTACAAGTTCTTCACGCGCGACTTCGTACTAAATGTAGTTCGCTGAACTATCATCTTTTTCTAAAAAAAATAGTTCGTTCACCCTTATGTATTTGCGGTCAAAAGGAAAACTCTTTTCATTTTTTCTTTGAATGCAGGTTCTATACTGTTATCCGTGCCGTTATGTTTGACAAACTTCAGAATTTTAACATAAACCTTGATACCCTTCTTAACGGAGACTCATCTCTTACGGACAACGACAATACCTTTATTTTTACAACAGTGCAAACCTATATAGCAGACAGCAAGAGATTTTCATAACAACAGAATGTATTTCCTTAACATACTGTGAGACATCCCTTCTAATTGCTTTTTCTGTCTTTCCTATCTTCCTTCTCTCCTTAAATTTATATTTTAAGAAGCTGTTCCACTTCCTATGAAAACCTTAATTTTATTTTGATTGTTAATTTTTCTCAGCTTATGCATTTTTTTCGCGTCCTTGTTAGTCCTATTTTTTTCCAATAAATAAACTCTAAAGCTCAGAGCAACATACTAATACAAACTGTTAACCATAGGAGAAGAATTCTATAAGACGATGTCTTTCATTCTAATCCTATCCTTATGACTATGTTAATTGTTAGTATTTCCACATGTTATTATATGTACAGATTATTGGAATAAATATGTTTAAACTAGTGCTAACTAACTTAAATTGTTCTCTAAAATTCACATGAAGGCCAACCCAGAAAAAAAAAAACACACAAAAAAATTGCCTTAACAGTGTAGCCATATCATGTGATAATTGATGTCATTTAGGGTGTCGCAAGCAGCATTATTTTGCCTCCTTTCGGAGGAGAAAACTGCTGTAAGTATTTTATTTCTTCATCGATGGTAATGGTATATAGCGCATGCGAAGTTGACCTACACATCTGCTCTGATGATTCTTTTATCAGATGTACAGAATTGCCTAACATTCGGGAAAACTGATACGCTTTTCGCGATGGCATGGTATGATCTTGTTAATTACAACGATTCTTCTTATATTTTAGATAGCAGAATCTAGTTTAAATTCCTAATCCACAAATGTATTGTTATAAAACATTTAGATATGCGGCTAGAACTGGAACTCTCTTTCAAATGAATGCCGAATCGCCTCGACTTTCAATCAGTTTAAAAGATTTGTGTCCAGCTGGAATGGTGAAAAATTTTCGTGCTGGTCATGCAGTTAAAATTGGTCCCGCCCCAGAGGTCACACGATTTGACAGGTGTCCGGACAAAATCTCTCCTGGACATAACTCCACTCACCACTGCTCATTTTTGTATAGGTGGACGAAACCTCCCTCATGCATTTTACAAGGTGGACAACCCCCGCCCCCACCCCCCTCATGCATTTTACAAGTTGGACAAACCCCCTCTTCCATTTTACAAAGTGGACATAACGCCCCTCATTTCTAATATTATCATTGGAGAGGTCATCATCAGACCTCTCCACAGTGTTGGCTTTAATTGCTGGCGGCATCCATTTTTGCGTATCAAATTAAAGTTAATGATCTCATATTAAGCCTAAAATCATGAAAACCAGTCTACAAAGATAGTTATGCGCATGCTCCGAATCATAATACGAATTTATTTAAACGAAACCAAAATTTAAAATCGGGTCAAAACGGCCCATGGTTAAAACGGCCATGGTAAGAACGGCCCATTATGAACAGAACGTACAGAATAATTTTGTATTCCCTTAACTAAACACAAAAATACAATTATAGGGATGCGTTTCTTATAATGCATGCTACTTTTTAAAAACTACAAATTCTAAAATGCATTTTTTTTCTGAGAAACTTATCAGCCTGTTGAACAAATTAATATTTAGCCATGGTCATGAAAAAATGGTAAATATTTTTTACGAATTTCAGAGCATTTTTGACAAGTCCATTTACTCGATTTGGATCAAATTTACGCCCTTTTAATATTTAGTCCAGCTTAACAGATTATCGCTGATTATTTTGTAAAATATTTGGACTAAGAAATGTGTAATAAAAGCTTGAAAGGAAAACAAAACTTGATAAGCCTAAAAAAGCAGCAGTTTAACATGGGAGTTCTGGCTTCAACAACTACATGCATTGTTGTAAAAGAGGGGGTAGTAAAGCCTTAGGGGCTTATAAGAAGATCCTCAAGAGTCTACAAAGTATGAAATACATAAGGTTGTCTTAATTTGTTTCATTTATTTAAATGATAGATACGCCACTATAAAAACATTTGAATATAACTAAATTATAGTCAGTTTCGGTCATCTTGCCTAATAAGGTATTAACTATTAATAATAGTTAGGTTACTAGTTTTTATAATTATTTAAGTCACAGAACGTTTAAAAAATTCAAAATGATCTTGGAAACAAGTACATGTAGATTCATTCTTTCAGTGACGACAGCTGCTGACCTCTCTTTGGCTTACTTTTTAAAGGAAGCCAACTTGTTTTTTCTCAGTTTTGCCTTTCCCTTCTGCATGTTGCTTTTGATACATAGCTTGTTACATCACTCTCACGAGTGAACTGTCAGTTTTAATGTTTCGTCTTCACTTGTGTTATATAAAGTTTTCATTTAAATGAGCTTCTTACTATAAAATAGGAAATACAGAATTATATAATCAAAATTGAGGTTATCGTCACACAAAGATTTTTGCGGAAGCAGGTCGTCACATGGCAATACCTAGAAATGAAAGACTGTGTAAAGTGTATACTTTAAACGATGTAGAAGACGTTTTTCATTTTATTCTTGTGTGTTCAAAATACAACCAGTTAAGAATTACTTTTGTCCCAAGATATTTTAGAGTAAGATCAATTATGATTAAATTAGTCGAATTACTTGACGAAACTCGAAAAAGCAATCTTATAATCAAATTATGTATTTTTTTGTGTGAACAAGTTTAAGTTAAGGTATAAACCTATGTAGAAAATGGGTAATGAATCAGCCTAGTGGATTACTATAGAATTAATAAATAAAATACATATTTGTTTAATATTTCTAACTGGTGTTTTTTATGAAAATGTATTTATTTCCCACTATATATCAATGTATAAAGGCTTGTTTCACTGAATGTGCTGTTATATTACATATTACATGTAGCAATATGACAATGAGCTACGTACTTTTGCTGTGGATAGTACACTGGGATTTGGTGGTTTTTAACCTACACGGCAGACTGGTTCCATTTTAGCTTCTTCGGAGAGCTACTCGTCTACCGAAAACATCAACAAAAACATGTGTGACGAAATATTTAATGATTCTGGCGACGAGAACGGAATCTTAGAGACAACATGGAAGAAAACAGTTGACAGCATTAGTAAGGTAACATGTCTTTTGTTCGTTGTCTTACACGGTTGAGTGTTTGGCTAAGCCTGAAATACTGTCCGTCGGATTTTGAGCCCGTTCGCCCTGAAACAAAATCGCTCAGTAACCAGTTCGCCCTAATTCCTGTTCGGCCTAGGTCTGTTCGACCAATTTAATTTTCTCCTGAGATCAATTCATCCATATTTGAAAAAGTTCAGCTAGTCTTTAATTTTGCTGCTTGATTTTTGTGTGTGAAGTCTTAAAGGGATATGAATGAAATTTATGTAAGCAGTTTCTATCCCTCAAGTAGTAGCATTATGACCGGTTACACTGAACACCGAAATCTACTTTGGACCGAAATCTACCGAATTCTACTTTGCAGGACCGAAATCTACTCAGTACAGCCAAGATATGGCATTATTTATTACTTTTTGAAGATATTATTAATTAGTTAATATATATGAATATATACTCAAAATTTCAATATTGTAAGTTTTGTATTTTTAGAGTTTGAACCAATTTTATATTATTATGTTACAGGCGGTGTCTAAGTGAGCGTGAGAACAATGTATGTATGGGAAATCGCAACGACTTATTCTGGCGACTACATAGATCTAGTTGTAAAGTTTGATTTTTAAAATAAAATTTTATGGAAAAAGAGCTTGTTTTTTTTATTTTGTCTTTAATGAACATATTTATAAATTTTATGAAGATATTTATAAAGATTTATAAAATTGACAAATTGTAACCAAAATGGATTCAGTGATGTGTACATTAAACAAATAATAATTACGTTATAATGAACAGTTATAGCTATCAAATTAAATTGTCACGAAATCAACGATTAAAGAAATGCATTTAAAAAGGAGCATTGCGATAAGCAAAATTATAATGTTTTCGCAAACTGAAGCCGCCATGCACTATGTCCCGCGTTTTGCACGTGCATGCAGAGGTTACAGTTTAGTTTTCTTTTATCATACAGTTTTGTAATTTGACAATGATGAGTAGGTAAATATTTATAATTTGAAAATTTCCTTCTTCTTTTCAAACTTTTCAAAGTTGTTTTGATGTATTAAGACGTGATGCAAACCCCTTTTTTTAATTTACTCGTAAATCACGAGTAATATCCCAAAAACGTATTTAAATTCGATCTTCTAACCTTCAATATGCATAAGTTCATCGCAATCATGGAGTTTTCTTGTGTTGTTTGTTTTAAAGAATGTCTAAATGGCAGCATACATTGCCAAAATTGTAAAAACTGGGTTCATGCCGAATGTGCAAATTTCGTTGTAATTCATACTGCTGAAGTAGAAAAATATTCTCAAAAAAGTATTTGATATGTTAAATACATATTAAAATGTATTAAAACATTTTCGCTGAATGTGATTTTAATTAATGATTACACAAACGCTATCTAAGTGTCCTACTGGTATACGTTCTAAGTCTAAGTCACGTGACAACAGTGCACGCGAAAGTCACTTCTGGTGCTTTTTCAGTAAGGACCGATATTAAGTTAATAAAATATATACGCTGTATTAGAAGACAACAAGTGTTATATACATATATTATTTATTTTTCTTGACATTCGATAAAAACTGAATTATACATTATAACGTTTAGCGAATTAATTCTTAAAGATTTACCATCCTGCCTTTTTATTTGATGACTATTGCTCTGTATTAATGGCCACTATCTGTATTGATCAAGATTACTTTTTAGGAATTGCTTTTTGAGTTTATTTATCTTCTGTGTATGTATGTATGCTTTTACAAATTTTTATCTCCATATTATTACATGTGTCCTAAACTTATTTTGGCAATATGCTCAAAACGTTAAATTTTTTAGTCTGTTTTTCATTCATAAACTGTACTTATATTTCTTAATCTGATGCTTTACATTATATGCCTTATATTGCATTTATTATATTTAATATTTTTAGCATTTGTATTTTGATTTGTTTTTAACTTAACAAGTATTTTCCTTTTGCTTTTACCTTTAAATTGTTTAAATCAATGTTTGTTTTATCAATTTCTTATGTTTTTCTTTTTGCAAAGCTTCAAGTCTTTCAATAATAACAGTTATTTTTTAGGCATTCTATCTTTTTGATGTATTGAGCATTTCGTATCGTTATTTCGCACACTTTGATGTTTAATGTTTTAAATCTGTAAAAATAATCGAAATCGGGTTCATTCCTTATCTATTTATCTGAATTAAATTCATTTTTTGATCATTTCCGTAGATTTTTTTTCGATTAAAAAAAAATAATGGGCCATGTTCCTCCTCGTGGTGTGGCCTGGATATTACATTTCTTGTTTTCGTGAACTAAATATGTTAGTTTTATTAATAAATTTTACATGGATCTGCATTGTGTACTTCAAAACTACCTTTTTTATAGTGATTTTCACGCTCACCGATTTCAATAATTTTTACATTTATTAATATAACTTTTTTACTAAATAAACTTTTCAATTGAAATTTGAAATATAAGTTGTTTATAATGTAATTTATCATAAAAAACTCAAACATTAAGAAATAATGCCATATCTTGGCTGTACTGAGTAGATTTCGGTCCTGCAAAGTAGAATTCGGTAGATTTCGGTCCAAAGTAGATTTCGGTGTTCAGTGTAACCTGCATTATGACTTCAGTTTGTTCCAAGAGGAGCTCACATGTTCCACATTTAGGGGTCAGTGTAAAACACAACTTTTTACGCAGCCAATATAGAGACATAGGAAAACACAGCCAGTATGAAGTATATAGCAAAACGCAGCCAATATACAATAAGAAGGTGAATGAAAATGTCGGTACTGGCCTGAAACCAATAGCCGAAAGGGTACCAATAGCCGAAACCAATATTTTTATTTGAATAAATTGTATTGATTTTCAATCTGTTGCACTGTTTGTTTTTATTCAACGATCTCCATGACTACAGCCAAGAATCATTTACAGCTGGTAAGGTTTTGCTATTGATTTCACACTATTTGCTTGTTTATTCACAATTTCTATCTTGACCTTAGCCGGGGACTTCCGTTTATGACTGAGCATGCGCATGAAGTTGTCATTTTAGAGGCCCCTATAGAGGGTACTGGTACAGCTTCTTTTTACCAATATATCAGCAGACGAATGGAAGCAACATTAGAAAAAGACGATTCATATCAGATTTAAAAAATGCAACTGGAACACAAATTTCTTAGAAACTTTTACTGTAGTTTCAGAGAACTGTTTTGGAACATGGCTCGTGGTAATATTAATGCCACCGTGTCAATTTCCCCTGTGTATTTTTCTAGAACTACAGTACACGCAGCGCGGACTTTGACAACGAACACCCGTCCCCGCGATTTTACTGTCCGCGTTGAGGACTAAAATGACCACCGCGTCGAGTGTTCATTCGTACAAAATTTGGTGGTCAGCGCAGCGGTTCGCGGTGTTCACTACCACGCCGTGTGAGGCCTCGGATCGCAGGGTTTGCAGTGTCCCAAAAAAATGAAGCCTCAGCTCAATTTTACTTTCCCAAAATTTGTTTTTTTTTCAAAATAGTTACAACGTACATGTAATTATTACCAGTTGAAGTTGTTTCGTTTTCTTTTTAATACCCCATCCGGTTTAATTTTTGTTTGTTGACGATCGATGTTTGGTTGTATAATTAAGGGTATTTGTAGAAAAGTAACAGCTGATAATAAATAGATTTACACACCTACATGACATCTTGTTAATAAACTTTAATTGCTGCAATTAATACATTTTGAAGTCTTCAATCAGTGCCGTGTTTGCGTTAATCCACTCGCAAATAAATTTACAAATGATAACCAAACCGCGAAAAGTTAATAGATCTAATTTAAACAGTGAAAATTCGAACAAATCCGCTCTAATTTATTTGTGTACGAACGCTCCTATCTGTTTACACAAAAAGACAATTCAAAGCAGTTATTTCCGGAAACAATTGATCATATTTTCAGAAAATGAATCAACACGTGTTTAACTGCTTTCAACATCTGTATCGTCTAGGCGCTTGGCAAAATTATTGATCGATTTGGCTATATAATAACAAGCGTTTTACAAATATTCCAAAAACGAAAGTACTCAATAAACATACACCGCGTATGTATTTGAAATTTGGTTTTAATTTGTTTAATATGTTGTTACATATTGATAGAATTATACCCAGCTTAGTACGCTGTCAATATAGATATTCATGAAAAACGCAGCCAACATACAGTATATAGGAAAATGCATCCCATTAATAAAAAAGGGAAAATTACCGTATATACTCGGCCAAAAGTCGAGTTTTTAATCCCCGGAAAATGGCCTTAAAGTCACTGCTCGACGTATGGGCGAGTCAGGTAAAGAAAATGAAAAAATTTATCAAATGTACTTGCCCGTATGACAGTCATATTTTTTACACTACACTAAGGTAACCCCGCAGCGTAATTACATCATTAATATTCAGCAGGCTTCTCTAATCAATAAAGAACTTACAAAAGAGACTAGCCTTTGTTTTGTTTTATTAGTCTGCTTTGCAGTATGACAAAGATATTTTCACACATCTAATTGACATGTATTAAACAAACAACCATGTCGCGGTTGTTGTAGAGTGACTTCCCTTGTTTATTGATAAAGTCTGTCCAGTGTCAGGGCTTTTCCGGTTGTATAATCGTATATCATACAGGTCCTTATTGCTATGTAAACATAACAGCATTATGCTTTATTCAGAAATCAAAGGTGTGAACAATTACTGGCATTAATTTTTTTCATAATAACTCGTATAATTTCAGTGTAATAATTCCTGTTTGAAATTATTCATGTGCTTCGGTATTACATTTCTGTGTTTGTTTTTTTGTGCATTTTGAACGACCTGCAAGTTAAATACATTATTAATTAAAAGAATAATTTTGACAGCAAACAACTGTGTCACTTTCATATTATCCCTTCCAAAATGTCTTAAAACATACTGCCCGTACGTCTTCGGTATAATGAAACTACCGCACACCACTCTATCGACGTAGTTGCTTCCCTTTACTGTAGATACGCAATTTGTACGATTGCATAAAATCTAAAAAATCCAACTCGACGTATGAAAGGGTCTAAGTAAAAATCATCAATTTTTACCTCAAAAACCCCTTCTCGACTAATGGTTGAGTCGACTTTTGGCTGAGTATATACGGTATGCTATAAGTCGATAATGTTTTTTCTGAAGTTTTAAATTATTTAGAATATGGTAAGCGAATATACTTTATGTTAAATGTGTGATGTTGAATGTACAATGTAGCTGCTATTGTACAAAGAATAAGAAGCACTTGTTAGGCAATCCAAAACTTAAATATTTAACCCCGTCTTTAATTCTATTATAATTGAATTTATTAGTAAGCTAGTTTTCTTATGATCAGCACCTATTGTATGTAGATTTATTAATTCCATAGAATTCTACGCAGCTTCTTAGGCAGTCAACATACAGTTTATCCCCGTATATATACCATAAAGGAGCAGAAACAAAAGCTAATAACTTTGTCATTTATTATATATACGTTTATTTTATACAGTCAACAACAAGTGCAGCATACATGTATGCCATTTACATAACTGTTAAAAAACATAACACAAAAATAATGTTTAAAATTTTCTTCGTATTAGAGACAGTAGTTTGTCAGTGTTTAAAATGATATTAAATACTAAAAAATAACAGAATAATGTTTCAGTACTCTACGTCTACTTTATATCATTTGGATCTAAATGATCTCAAAGAATAAAAATGCATGTTTTCCTCAATACTTTATACTGACTTGCACTGTGTAGAAAAATCAGTAAATAGACCTGGACTAATTTATAATTTGCCGGTTCTTTAACAGAAATAAATTAAATTAAACTAAGTACATTTACCACTCAAGGGAGTTAAAAACACTTTGCTTGTACGATTTTCTGTTCTGTTAGCATTTGCAGTTCCTGCACTGTTCTGAGATAATCACTGCCCTTTTCTATTGCGAAGTTTTTAAATTTAATCAACATTTCAAGGATAGTTCAGATCTATGACTTTTAGGCGGTGTCTCGGACATTTTGACAATGCCAGTGTTGAAAGTTTCATAAAGAGCCATAATTTAAAGACCTTTTTATTTGCTCAAGTTTGAAAAAAAATCGCCAATTACAACCAACATGTAGGCCGATGTTGGCTAATTAATTACGCTTTTTAAGACACTCCAATTACAATTTAATCCTTAAAGTTGCTTGTAGCAAACAGCTGTTATCACTCCACTAATCATTGCTTTTTACCTCAGTCTAATTATTGATATATTCGGCTGCATTTCAATCGTAAATTGACAGCTTTTATTCGAACACTTGTCAAAATAAATGATCACTGCTAATTGGTAAACAACAGATACAGACGTGAAATTTTTGCGATCTTAGGTCTGTTTTTTGCACCTTTTTATTTTTCTGTTATTTGGAAGTAAAATTGCATTGATATAAACTAAATTTTACTGAAAAATCATCTGGAATTCAGAATTTTGAAATTCCGGATTTCAGAAGTATGATTTACACAGAATTTTCGGAAGTTCCACTGTATTGATCATTAACTGAAAAATGGTTTCTGATGAAAAACTACAGAATGCTTGGTCCTAAGGTCCTTAAACTTGCAAGGCTGGTTGATAATCACCTGTAAATGACATATTGTGTCGCAAGCTACAAAGTAGCTGCGACATATAGTGATCACCTGTCCGTCATCTGTCTGTCTGTCCTTCTGTCCGTCCATCACAAAACTTGTCCGGACTACTCCTCAGAAAGTACTGGTGCAATTTCATCCAAATTTTACAGGAATGATCAGTACTAAGTCTAGTTTTGCATATCATCTGCATGAAATGTTACAGGATTGATTGGTACTAAGTACTTGCGCATATTTAACGGGTTTTTCAGTTGAATGATATTTGGTTGAGTTATGGCCTTTGAATACCGTAAAAAAGCGTTTTTTAGCCAACAAACTGTCCAATCACCCCTCAATACAACTGCTTAATTGGCTATCATCAGGCGACACATGTGATCACTGATCGTTCTCGTATCGCTTTTGGAGTCACTTGGTCAAAGTTCAAGGTCAGAGTGACCATTAACAGAAAAATGGTTTCCAGTCAATAACTAGAGAACCCTCGGGCACTGGCTTCACAGACCTGCTATATGCAGGTTGGTCTGTTCAGATGACCCCTATTATCTTTGAGGTCACTAAGTTAAAGGCCAAGGTCATGGTGGCTGTACACCTTAAAGAGGAAAAAAGATTCTGATTGATAACTGGAGAACGTAAAAGCCTTGCTGCCGCAAAACTTCCTACCTACCCACCCTCCCACATTACTACCTACCTAACTACTCATGCAGTTCCTATACTCCAGTAATTGAACTTTATGCATTTAAAACCATTGACATAATCTGCAGTTCCTCTCATTCATCTACTTGCCATGGCCAATAGCTTTTGATATCAGAAACCCCTGTCATCCTCCCTTTAATGTACTGACACAAGTCCCTATCCTTCTACCTACCTATACTTTTATGGCTGTCTCTAGTCTAGGGATAAGAAGCTAAGGGGGGGGGGGGGCATATATGTTTTACAAACATCTCTTGTTTATGTAGCATTGTACAGTGGATACATACCAAACTTGTACTAATTATGTCTCTGGGATCAAGATTCGCCATGCCTCATGCAGGTTTCTATTTTTATAAAATATGAGATTTTTGAAATCTTCAGTTACGAACCTGTTATGCTTCTTGTCTGAAACCAGAAATCTGGAGCTTAGATATTTTGCTTGGAGCATCATGTAGAGGTCCTCTACCAAGATTGTTCAAATTATGACACTGAGCTCATTAATGACACTGCCCTAGGTGTAATTTAGTTTTAGAAGAAATATATAGCAAAAATTTAAAAAATATTCTTGTCTGAAAACACTTTGCAGATATCTTTGAAATTCAGTGTAAAGCATTCTCAAGTAGACCTCTACTAAGGTTGTTCAAGTTATGTCTATGTCCCTGTGGTCAAAATTGGCCCTGCCCTAGGTGGTCACATGTTTTGCATAGTATTATATAGGAAAAATTTTGAAAATCATTTTTTCTGAACCAGATGGCATAGAACTGAGATATTTTGCATGGTGCATCATCTAGTTACCAGGATTTTTCTATGTCCCTGGGGATCATGTGTTTTGCAAAGAATAGAAAATGGAACTAAAACATTGAAAATGTGCCTGTCTGAAACCAGAAGGCCTAGAGCTGAGATATTTTGCATGGAGCATCATCTAGAAGTTCCTACTAAAATTGCTCAAATTATATCCATGGGGTCATTAATGGCACTGCCCATTTATAAAAAAAAATTCTTCTCGTAAACCACATAGCTTTGAGTCTAAATATTTTGTGTCATATTGTCAAGTAGACCTATATGGAGGTTGATCAAATTATGTTCCTTGGGTCAAAGTTCGCCCCATCCCAGGGATCATGTTTGCATAGAATTATATGTGAAAAACTTTAAAAATCTTCTTGTCTGAAACATAAGGCCTACAGCTGAAATATTTTGCATGGAGCATTATGTACATGTAGAGGTCCTCTTCCAAGACTGTTCAAATTATACCCCTGGGGTCATTAACAAGCTTGCAGAAATGTTTGAAACTCAGTCGGTCATTAATGTCACGGAGCTGGGGTCACTTTGTTTTTAGCTTACCTGTCATGTAGTGACAGAGTGAGTTTTTCTGATCACCTTTTGTCCGTCGTCCGTCCGTCCGTTAACAATTAATTTGTTAACACTCTAGTGGTCACATTTTTGCCTCAAATGTCGTGAAACTTGGTCAGGATGTTTGTCTCATTAATATCTCAGACGAGTTCGAACATGGGTTATCAGGGTTGGAAAACTAGGTCACAGAGCCCAAATATAGAAAAACCTTGTTAACACTCTAGAGGCTACTTTTTCAGTCCAGATATCCTGGAAATTTGTCAGAAAGGTTCTATCGATCATTTCTAGCTCAAGTTCAAATATGGGTCATCTGGGTTCAAAAACTAGGTCACGGAGCCCAAAAAAAGAAAAATCTTGTTAACACTCTAGAGGTTACATTTTCAGCCCAAATAATCTGGAAATTTGTCAGAAAGGTTGCTTTGACGATTTCTAGGTCAAGTTCAAATATGGATCATCTGGGTTCAGAAACTAGGTCACAAAGCCCAAATATTGAAAAACTTTGTTAACACTCTAGAGGTAACATTTTTAGACCAAATAATCTGGAAATTTGTTAGGAAGGTTGCTTCTATGATTTCTAGCTCAAGTTTGAATATGGGTCATCTGGGTTCAAAAACTAGGTCACAGAGCCCAAAAATAGAAACATCTTGTTAACACTCTAGAGGTTACATTTTCAGCCCAAATAATCTGGAAATTTGTCAGAAAGGTTGCTTTGATGATTTCTAGGTCAAGTTCAAATATGGGTCATCTGGGTTCAAAAACTAGGTCACAGAGCCCAAATATTGAAAAACCTTGTTAACACTCTAGAGGTAACATTTTTAGACCAAATAATCTGGAAATTTGTCAGGAAGGTTGCTTCTGTGATTTCTAGCTCAAGTTTGAATATGGGTCATCTGGGTTCAAAAACTAGGTCACAGAGCCCAAAAATAGAAACATCTTGTTAACACTCTAGAGGTTACATTTTCAGCCCAAATAATCTGGAAATTTGTCAGAAAGGCTGCCTTGAAGATTTCTAGATCAAGTTTGAATATGGGTCATCTGGGGTCACAAACTACAAATGTTGGTCAAAGAGTCCAAATATGGAAAAACCTTGTTAACATCCTAAAGATAGCTCTTCCAGTCCAAATAACCTGGAAATTTGTCAGAAAGCTTAATTCTTTTTTCGGTCAAGTTTGAATATGGGTCATCTGGAGTCGAAACATCTAGGTCACAGAGCCCAAATATCGAAAAACTTTGTAAACACTCAAGAGGCTACATTTTCAGTCCAAATGTCCTGGAAATTTGTCAGAAAGGTTGTTTTGATGATTTGTAGCTCAAGTTTGGATATGGGTTATCTGGGGTCAAAAACTAGGTCACAGAGCCTAAATATCGAAAAACCTTGTTAACACTGTAGAGGCTTCTTTTTCAGTTTAAATATCCTGGAAATTTGTCAGAGAGATTGTTTTGATAATTTCTAGCTCAAGTTCGAATATGGGACATCTGGGTTAAAAAACTAGGTCATAGAGCCCAAATATGGAAAAACCTTGTTAACACTCTAGAGGTAACATTTTCAGTACAAATAACCTTGAAATTTGTCAAAGAGATTGTTTCAATAATTTCTAGGTCAAGTTCGAATATGGGTCATCTGGGGTCATTTAACCAGGTCCATAGCAACTTTGTTAAAAGCAGTCATACTCAGGTGAGCGATACAGGGCCATCATGGCCCTCTTGTATAGTCATATTCAGAAAAAACTTGGAAAATTTTCTCCTTTTAAAGCACAAGGCCTGGAGTCTAAATATTTTGTGTACCAAGTTTATTCAGATTAAAGCCGTGCAGTCAAAAGTGGCTCCACCCCTTGAGTCAGGTTTGCATAGACTTATAAAGGAGAAACAATTGGAAGTTTTCTTTTATGAAACCAGAAGGCACATAGCTGAGATTTTGCATGGAGCTTCATCTAGAGGTCCTCTACCAAGATTGTTCAATTGATGCCTTTTGGGTCATTTATGACCACTCCCAGGATTCAGTTGATTTTATGTAGGCTTATAGGATGAAAACTTTGACAACCTTCTTGTCTTAAACCACAAGGCCTAGAGCTGAAGTTCTGTGTATCTAGCTGTCCTCAACTAAAGTTCTTCAGATTATGTCCCTGGGGTCATAATTGACTCCACCCTAGGGGTCCTTTATGTGTAAAATAAAATCTTTAAAAATCTTCTTGTCAGCAACCATAAGCACTTGAACTTAGATATTTCGTTTGTAGCATCATTAAGCTTATCTCTACACAGACCGCTAAAATTATTTGCCTACTGTTAAAATTGACACTTTTCAAGGGGTCACCTGATGTACTTAGAGATTCAATTTTCTCTTCAGATGTTTCATATAAGTTGGCTGATAAATATGTCCATAGTGGCAGTCAAAGAATTTATGGAATTTGGTTTTGTGGAACAGAATGTAGTATTTCAGTAGGTTTCCAAATGTGCAAGTGTAAAATAACATTAAGTTAGTTGGAAAATAAGGATTTCCCCAAATCCATTTTCCACCACTATGTTGGTGGTTTCTGCTTGAGACGTAATGTTAGCCATCCTGCTTGAAGTCGCAATATTGAGACTACCTATATACTTAAATTGTTCAAATGAGATGTTTCTCTTCTCCAGGATGGTTACAGAGCTGGTATAGATGTGGGCCAAGAAGAATGTCTACAGCAGAGGTTTAATGGAGCTTTCTTACATTCATCAAAACTACTATACACTGTTTCAGAACTGAGGGGCATTGTTAGGTATGGAAGATACTGTAACCAAACAAAATATTAGTGACCAATTTATTATGCTCCCCAAAGGGAGAGCATATAGTCGCCGCCTGGTCTGTCCTTCCGTCAAACTCTTGTCCAGAGAATAACTTGAAAATTAGGGAAGGAATTTGATTGAAACTTAACACATTGATAAAGACCAGTGAGAGGAAGTGCATTTTCCAAGAACCATTTTTCTACCTTGCATAATTTTTGAATTATCTTCATTAAGTTAATAATGCTTGTCCGGAATATAACTTCAAAAGTGTCCATGATATCTCATTGAAACTTCACACAGTTATAGAGACTAGTCAGAAGAAGTGCAGTGTCAAAGAATCATAACTCTAATTTACTTAGTTTTTGAATTATCTCCCTTTATAATAAAATGCTTGTCCAGATATTAATTTCAAAAAGTATTGAAGGAATTTGATTAAAACTTTACACAGTCAAAGTGAGTGAAAGTGCACTGTCTCAATAACCATATGTCTATCTTGCTTAATTTTTGAATTATCTCCCTTAGTGATACTTAAAATGTTTAATAATGCTTGTCCGGAGTACAACTTCTACCCCATCACATTCCAAAACTTGTGCATTTGATAAAATCTGCATGTTGGTCACAAGTATTATGTAGTGCACATCTCCAGAAGTAATTCAGGTAGAGTCATGAAATTTACAGCAATGTTTATAAGCGTATAGAGTTGTGCACCTGGGTTTTTGTTTTTGCAAGCCCACTTTACTTAATTAGAATTTGCCTTTTGTATGCTTTTGTTTCCTTTAATTCTACACTGTCCAAGTTCCAATATCATGCAGTGGCAACATAGGGGGATGGTGTATTTGGAGGGGGAGAGACATATGTTTTTGTCTTAAAAACAATGCCATAGTTAAAAATAGATTTATGCAAGGACGTAATACTAGTTTAATTACAAATTCATTATGTGAAAAGAGTCCGAATTTGGGTCTGGAAACAGTAGTGTTTGTTTAGTATAAAATCTTTTTCAAGTCCATTTCATGGAATGTCTACTTTACCAGCATTCCTGTGACTCAATCTTCTATAAGAGTGTTTGACTGTCTAGATGATCTTAGAGTAAATAAGACCACCGTGTAGTATATATATACTGACATTATTATGAACCTTCAGTACTTTAGTATATAGACAACTAATTTTAGCTCAACTAAGCACAATGGCATTATCCTCATGTTGATTTTTTGTGATCACTCTGTGACCAATAACATTGTGTCATCAACTTTTACCATAAGCATTATCTGCTCCTAAACCACTTGTTCAAAGCTGTTAAGTTTAGAAGGGATGTTCTTTGCATAAAATCCAGTTATAATTATTCAGAAACTTGTATTCCGTGCAGAATTCTAGCTGCTATTGCAGCAAGAATGAAAACTTTAAAAATCATGTCTAAAACCAGAAGGCCCAGAGCTCTGATGTTTGATGTGTAGCATTGTTTAGTGAACCTCTTTCAAAATTGTTCACATCATATCGCTGGTGTCACTATTGGCCCCAACCGAGTGGATACATGTTTAATACAAAAATACCTAGGAATATTTTTTAAATTATTCTTGTATGAAACAATGAGACCATGAGTTCTAAAACTGCTCAAATCATTATCTAGCAGTCTTCTACAAAGGTTGTTCAAACTTTGCTCTTGGAAACATTTTTATCCACCCTGGGGATCAGCTCTTAAAAACTCATCTTATCAGAAAGCTAGACTGAGACTTATGAAATTTGTAATGTAGCTTTGTCCAGTGAACCTGTACAATGATCGTTCAATTTATGACCCTGGAGTCTTTATTAGCTTCACCTCAGGAGTCACATATTTAACTAAGAAATATATAGGAAGATTTTTAAAATTCATCTTGTCTGAAACCACAAGTTTAGAATTCTGGAAATTTGGTATTGTGTATTGTCTAGGCAACCAAGATTGTTCAAATTATACATTTACCTCTGAGACATTTTTAGCTTAATTCTAAAGGTCACATGTCTTGCTGTGAAATCATTTTTGTTCACTTAGGACAAATGTTTGCATATTTCACACTATGAACAGTGTGCAAATTTAAGTCAGTGCTAATATAAAACTAACAGCAATCATAAAAGTTATACAGATTTAGAACAAGTCCGAAATACATGCTTATCATTTTGCCTCCTACCTTTTACTTGAAGTCATTGATTTTTCAGTCAGTTTTAATTGAATACTCTGATATATTGTCATGCTTTGATTATGGAGTCCAATTTTAATGAAACATTTTTTAAATTTTTCTTTTTCATTCTTTAATCCTACATGTAGATGGCAAATGCTGTCAGATGGCAAAATTATTCTTGCCATCTGTTGTGACAAAACTTCGGTAAATAATTTAATTTGTACAGTAAAGAACTTTGGTCATATGTATCTAACTGACAATCATGACTATTAATTTATTTTTACTCGTATTAAATTTCGATATATCTATTTGCAAGTTAAAATGATAAAAATTAACATGCAAAACAATAAACATTATACTGGTACTCGATCTGAAAACAAGTCTGAAAATGGAAAGAAGTCGCAATAAATAAATAAGTGATTAGTATAGGAATTATTAACATCAAACATTGTTGTTTTAGTGTAATTGGTCAGGTATCAGTCGCTTGTAGACAAGATCTCATAGGACTTTTGTTGTCTATCAGTCTTTTTGTGTCAGGTAATGCCAATTAACAGCGGGACCTGTTCGTTTGTTGTCTATCAGTCTTTTTGTGTCAGGTAATGCCAATTAACAGCGGCACCTGTTCGTTTGTTTATTCAGTGGGGACCACTATAATATTGACACATAAACCAGTGTCAATGGATTACAATGCACATTAAATCTGTCATCTGCATAAATATCTATGATCAAAAAGAAATGAAAATGCGCAAATTGAACAACCTACCATTTTTGTCATTTGCATGAAATTTCACCCCAGCAAAATAAAATGATTTCACAGTAAATAAAAATACATTGGATTAAACAAGCTTATCTAAAACTACAAGGCTCATAATTCTGAAATTTTGCATGAAGCATTGCCTAGTGGACCTGTACCAAGACTTTTTCAGACTTTACCCCTTTGGTCTTTTTGACACAACCCCTGGGGTCAGTTGTTTTACATAGTCTTTCTAGCAAAAACTTTAAAATCTTACTGTAAGAAACCATTAGGCTGTGATTTCTGAAATTTGGTATGTAGTATATATTGTGGTATGATTGTTCAAAGATGCTTCTGGGGTTATTTTTCCTCCGAGGACACTTGTTTAACCTTGAAATATTAGGTAAATTCCAAAGTAGTATAAAAGGAATATTTGGAAAAATTTGATATTTGACATGTAACATTAGTTTAAAGTCTTTGTTTTAATTTGAAGATAAGTCCATTACATATCATAGTTTTAAGCAGTTATACTCAGGTGAGCATTTTAGGGCCATCATGGTCTTCACATTATATTTCCAGTGGGAAGTTGTCATACAACTTGATGAAGCCTGGTTCATTGTCAGATGAGCAAGAAAAACTTGTGCAAACATTACTTGGTGATATTATAAATTATGAGACAGAACTGCTGAAATTTTCAAAAGACATTTACTCTCGGATAGATAAAAAATTACAACAGTCATCTGTAATTGATGAAGGCAACAGAAAAGATGGATTAACTGTCCAAGAGGATTCAGCTGTAATAAATGTTTGTAGTGAGATAAAAGGTAAATCTGACTTAGAAAACACACATTGTGAATACATAACTGTCAGAAGTAGCAATTCAAGTTGTGATGTTTTAACTGATATAGAAGAAACTGTTACTGATGTTGCATGCAGACTCAGCCAGCTAAAGACTAGATTAAAAGGCATTTAACAGTAACAACAGCTTACTTTTATTCATGCCTATATGGATATTTTGTATGTACATGTACAATGTTAAACAGTTAATGATTATTTTTGCTATACCTGACATTATTGCTGACGGGTAAGCCAACGGTTGATAATGAATAGAAACGTGTTTGTCTCCCACTTGCTTCAGTTAAGATATTAGAATACTAAATACATTTTGTCAGCCCTCACTGAATTGAGCTTTTTTAAGAAATATACTATCCTAGGACAAAGTATGGACCATATAAGAAAGACACTTTTACCATGGAAGTATTGTCTAGCTAACCTCTACCAGGATTGTTCAAATTATGCCCATTGGGTCAAAATTGCCCCGCTTGAGGGGTCTTTTTTTATATTGAGAAAACTTCAAAAATCTTCTTGTCTGAATCTACTGTGCTTTGGGATTTGATATTTGGCATACAGGTTCACCAAGAGCTCCACTACAAAGACTGTTCAAATTATATGCCCCTGGGTTCATAGATGGCTCTGCCCCAAAGGTCACTTGATTTAATAAATGATTATAATAGAGAAAACTTTGAAAATCTTCTTCTATGAAACCAGAAGGCCTAGTTCTTAGAAATTTTGCATGGAGCATCATCTAAACGTCCTCTACCAAGATTGTTTAAATTATGCTTTTGTAGTCAAAACTGACCCTATCCCAGGAGTCACTTGGTTTTTGTATTAAATACTTGCATAGAAAAAAAAAATTTCTTGTCAATAACCACAAGGCTTAGTGTTAAATATTTGATGTGAAAATGGCCTAGTATATCTTTACCAAGTTTGTTTAAATTTTGGCCCTGAGGTCAAAATTTTGCTGCCCTTGGGTCACCAAGGCTAAAAATATACTTTTCAAAGTTTCGACATAAAGCTTTCAGTAACTGACAGATATCAAAGATATTTGGTATATAGGCAACTTGCATGAATCTCTGCCATTCACTTGGTTCAAGGTCAAGGTCTTCAAGGCTAAAAATAGATGTTTATACATTTCGCCGTAGAGTCTTGATTTATTCATTGATATTTGGTATGTAAATTGCAAGGACCCCTACCTTTAGGTGGAGTTTAAGATCACTGGGTCAAGATCATTAAGATTAAACTAGATTTTTTTCTACTTTTTGTTATAGAGCCTTTATTAATCGATAAATATTTTAAATATTTGGTATAGACACACCTTGCATAAACCTCTTTCATTAAATTGGTATTTCAGGTTACTGGGTCAAGGTCACCACAGATAATAATACAGTTTTCTACTTTCTGTCATAAAGCCTTTACTTATAGACTGATATTATAGATATTTGGTTTTTAGGCAACTACAAATCTTCAATTAGAAAATGTTATACTGCTTCTTACATTTGCTTAACAGCAAACCCACAGCCAGATTACTCAGATGAGCGATCTAGGGCCATTATGGCTCACATGTTTTTAGAAAGTTATGGTCCATTTGATTTTGGTACATATTGTAATGACTGGCTATCCAGAATATTTTATCCAAAAGTGTTCCTCTATACTGATTAAGCTTACCTCTATTTTTATGGTAATCATCTTTTCTAGTACTAAAATCCTTTTATAACCTTAACTCAGCTTATCACAGTCTTTTAACAATGTATACATTCACTGAAATATGTTTACTTAATGTATTTTTGGATTTCAGCTTTGTTTAAATGCTGTCAAGTTAGAAATTGTCCACCATGATAACTGTTTTAGTTACGGCGTATTATACACCTACCAAAGTTTTGCCCCAGGGAGGGGGATGGCAGACTAACCCAGGGGAATTTGACATTTTTCCTTTTTATGAGTCTAAATCCTCACCCTAGAGCAATGGTAATTTGTCAAAATCCCCACAGTGGGAGATGCTTTACATATCTAATGACCTTGGATCTAAAATTTGGCCAAAGTCTATTTCCTGGACTATGAACCATTCTTTTTGTCAAATTCTAGCCAGTCAGAACATTCTGTCAAATGTCCCTTGTATGCCCACCGCTCCCCTGGTGGCAAAACATTGAAAGGTGCATTGATTGAATCAAAATGTTATTTTTGTCATGTCAAATGTAATTTTGTGCTTATTGTTATAAGTAAAATTGCATTTTAAAGCATTTTTATGTACAGAATTATCCATCTATACTATTAAAAATATGAATATGCCAATTTAGCACTTATATATGGGCACATCAAGTTGACATTTCTTTCAGGACAGAGCCTTTTGATATTTACAAAAATCGGCAAAAATCAACAAAATGATTGGTGTGTTTTCTTCTAAAACTAGAAAACTAAAAATAGACACAGAAAACTCCAATAACTTCATGTGTTTGTTTGATTCTTAACATAAAATTGTTCTTACATTTTGATCAAATTTAGCAGATAATGGGTGTCACCCAGAAACTGCCTATTTGACTTGAAATTAAAAAAAAAAAGTGTAATTGAAACAAACTTAACTTTATTTGCATTTTTGGTCATCTGAGGTTCAGCTGCTTTAACAAATACTTATGGCTTATCAGTCATTTACCATGTAATACGTACATGGAGATCTTGAGCACATTTTCTAATATTACAGTTTTCTCTTCAAAAGGGTGCAAATCTTTCTGCAATAATTACTGCTGTTTCTATTTGCTCTTGGAAAGGGGCACACCTTGTAGGACCAGTAGGATGGAGTGCTCTCTCCTAAGCAAAACTATTGTACAGTCATTCCTCGATGGCTCATAGTCGTCGGGACTGTGATCTTAACTTCGAGCATTGTGGAATTAGAGCCATGCGAGAATACTTCATGTTGGCATCGGTTTGAGTACAATTTTAGCAGTACTTTAAAACTCTGTTTTTAGTACAAATAATAACAACTTGGTAATAATCCTGTTTGCAATGTAATGACAAACTGTCAAGTCAGTGTATCATTAAAAACAATCAAGAAATAATCGATTATCAAGTCGCCAGTGCTTTGTTAAAGTTATGACGGCCATGTGATTTCACATCAAAATAAAACTTCACCCCAAGCAAACTATAAAAGTTGTAAATTGGCAAAGCGGGTGCTTACAAACACCTCGAGCCATGAAGAAATTTGAGCCACAAAGTCAAGCCATGTGTATAATTTTAATAGAAAAATATAAGGGGGGAGGGGAAATTGGACTTCGCCTCAACTTCAAGTGATGGGGAATTCAAGTGAAGCAAGATCAAGCCATTGAGGAACAGCTGTATTAAGATTTGATTTTTTGATAAACCTTTTCAAACCTTTTTGATTTTCAAGATCTGTAGCAATAAAATTATAGGTCTTTTAAAGACAGCACAAAATTTTATAATTAACCTGTATTCTATTTAAGCTATATGGTTAAAAGTGTTCACAGGTACTGTGTAAGGCATTATGGAAGAAGATGCTTGCAAGTTTCAAAGAATTTCTCAGATAATCAGAAACAAAACTGTATCTTTATGATTTTCTAAGTGTTTTTAACAATATAGGAATCACTTTGTATTACTGTTGTAATACTTGATGCTTGTTATTGCATGTAATTGTTAAAATAGAAAAGACTTGACAGCACTACTATGCTTTACTGCTTGACGCTGGCATGTTTTGATCAGTTGTTTAGGTTTTGCCAGCATCCATATGGTATAAAAGAGCAACAGAATGAGAAATGTGGGCCATTTTCCCATTGAGGCTCAGACCTTCCTAGTAAAGTCTGCTTTAGTCAGTCTTGATTTTTCACTTCTACATTTTTATCTAACATTATACTACTGCTAGCTGGTAAGACTCGCTTTGGTAACCATTGAGCTATCAAAAGCCCTTAAGAAACTTTTATTAGCAAGTATGTATTCAATATAGAGTATTAAAAGTAGTTTCCTTTTGAAACTGGTAAGACATTTCATAGACATTGAAGTAAATATCAACCATGAGTTTATTTCATGATTAATATTGTTCATTAGAAATATTGAAACAACACTTTGTTCCTTGTTCTTTTATCATGACAAAAACTAGTGAGCCAGGAGTCTTACAATATGATAGACTATATAGTACTATTTTCATGTAGGCTATTTCCCTGGAACCAGGAGCTGAAATTTTCATGAAAATTTATAGTACCAGGAGGAAACATACATGGGTGCAAGTTTACTGGCATGTGCCAAAAGTTCCATTTTTTCAGGTTCTGGAAGGCTCATTTTCCCAAATCATGTAAATCCATTGAGATATTTGGAGGGGGTAGAGTGTGAGTCTACTCTGTCAACAAACTGGTTTATCAAAATCCAGAGTTCATAAATGAGAATGATGTTTAACATAATGAACTCTAACAGTTGTTCTGGAAGCACCTATCATTAACATACAACACTTATTCATGAAAACTACTGAACTACTGATGATAAACAAGTAAAGGTGGATATTTATGAATATGGACATGATCAATCCTGGCATGCAACTTTAACTGCAAATTTATAACAGTGGTGCACTGATAAATTTCAGCCGTTGAAAAAGGGGCTTCTTGATCTAGGCTTTGGTTCAAAGATGGATGCCTTTATAAACAGAAACTGATCGGAGTGGTCCAGTGGTAATGTGCTTGACTGGTAACCCAGGGGTCGTGAAATGATCCCCCGCTCCTCCACTAACATTACTAATTGTCTTTCAGATGAGACGTTAAACCGTGGTCCCATGTATCAGCGCTGTATACTGAGCATGCAAAAGAACCAGAGGTGCCTCTGGAACAGGATGATTTCTGCATAAAAATATAGCCTGCAGAGAGAGGGCCTGTCTTCATTATATGACCATTTGGTAAACTTAGGAAATTTTCTTTGAGAAATGGCTTGTACAATTTAAAGAATTTCTCACAAATTCTCCTTAGTTGGCTCTTGTTCAAATTCCTTTGAGTAATCTATATTTGTAAACAAGATGACAATGCCCCAGAAGTGGTGCTTTGACCTGTGACCTGAGGACCAGATGAAGATAAATTGTAAATCCTTCTAAAGAAATGTTTTCTTTGACAATTTGACCTCAAGATCATGATCATTCAGGGGTCAAGGTAAAAAAAAAAATATGTGACCACATGAAGATAAATTGTAGATCCATCCAATGAAGTTGTTCTTTTCACAATTTGACCTCAAGTTCAGGTCAGTTAGGGGTCAAGCTAAAAAAATGCATCTGGAAGATTTCTCCCAAAGGGTTGTTGTATGCAAACCTGAACTAAATTGGTTCAGTAATAATGAAGTTATGGCCAATATCAAGTATTTTTGACAACTAGATCTTCGAGGTCAAGGTCATTCTGGGATCAAGGTCATATAAATATTTGTCAGTGGGAAGGTCTTGTCCAAAGGGTGTTGTGTTCAAGTATGAAGTAAATTCAATTACATGTACTAATAAGGAAGTTACAGGTGTTTTTTGACAACTGGACTTTTGATGGCAAGATCATTCTTTGGTCAAGGTCAAACAAAAATATGTCAGTGCGAAGGTCTTGTCCAAATGGTTGTTGTTAAAGTATGAAGTAAATCCATATACTAATACAGAAGTTCTGGGCAATGTTAAAATTTTCAGATGGAATGATGGAAGGACAACAGTTCAAAATAATGGTCCAAATTTCATATACATGTAGCTCATAAAACAGATAATAGGTAAAGGTCAAGGTCAAAGCAAATCTGCATGCAAAACTGTAAACAAAGTTCAAATTCTAATGTTGAGGCTGCAAAAATGAGGCCGGTCCAGGTAAAGGTCACATGAAGGTAATAGACGAAGTTTAATATGTCAACATGAATGTTCTTTCCAAAATCATGAAGGGGATTTTTGGTTTTTCCATACAAGTTTATAAATCACTAGTGACCTCTCGGGGCAGATTCATTTTTGACCTATGGGCCAAGATTTGAATAACTTTGATACAGATCAACTAGACAGTGCGACATATTTGTGTTATCTGATTATCTAAAAGCTAATCAGTTTGACACTTTTATGATCCAATGTACTGTTAATGAACCAAAACCACCTAAATGTTATATACAAACATGGTGTAAATTTTTGTTAAAATGTTTTTACTAATTTTTTAAAAGAACTTTTAAGATAGATTTTTGATGAAAGAATGCATAATGTACTGTCAAAGAAATCTGTCCTTATGTACACTTGTTATTTATGAATTTTGAACATTTAAAAATCACTGACTTGGAGTATCTCGAAAAATACTATACTAAGTTGATTTATGTCTAAAGAAAGCAGTTTTTAGATCAGCTCTAAGTTTTATTTGGGGAGAAAACAGGAAATATTGGTTGCAAGGATTTCCAACTGGGTTAATATTTCCAGCTTGAATCTATTACATACAATCTTTATAATATATAATTTTAACAATTATAATTATTTATTAATTCATTTCAGATTTGACAAGTATTATTTGTATAATAATAGAAATGGGAAATAAAAGAAAATTACACAAAAAAAATTATTTCAGATTTATGTGTTTCATACAATTTCTGTGAATAATGGGTACGAAATATAGCTTACAAATCTAGGTTTCTTTTTATGATATAAAACTTCAATAGTTGGAATTGCAGTTTCTATTAATCAAAGAAATGAATTCAAAATCCTATCATTTCATTTAAAACTGGCTCTTTTCTGTATATATCTTTTTCAATTAATAAATCAGTTAAGTAACTTGCCAATTCCATGTCATAAAGGTGGAAAGGATGATAATCAGGGGAAGTTATCAGGTAAAAATACTAGTTTCTGGAATCATCTGTAATAAATAAGGCAAAGAAGCCCTGGCCATGTTTATTCACAGACTACAACAAATTTCTTAATTTATATTGACAGTCACCAAAGGTACATTGGTTCAAAATTATTTTCAAATAAAGCTAGCATTTTGGAGTTCCCTATTTTATTATGGACATCACAATTTTCACAACTTATACAGAGGATCTCCCAAGGTACGTTTGTTCCAAATTATTTTCAGATCAGGCAACAGTTTGTAAGAAGAAAATTTTTTAAGTTTCCTAAATATAAATACAAAGAAAAGAGGGGCCATGATGACCCTTAATCACTCACATGCATCCCATTGCAAAGGTGTCATAGCTCTTGAACCCATGACAGGATAAGGTTGGTTCAGGAAACTGGATAACCTGTATTCAAAGTTGACCTAGAGATCATCAATACAAACATTATGGCAAGTTTTCATGCCATTTGGACATAAAAATTGGCGTCTAGAGTGTTAACACAGTGTTCAGTGTTTTGACCTAGTTTTTGACCGCAGATGATATACATGTATATTCAAACTTGATCTAGACATTATCAAGATAAACACTCCGAAAAATTTTCATGACACTTGGAAAGAAAATGTAGCTTCTAGAGAGTTAACAAGGTTTTTCTATGAACTGACCCCTTGACCTAGTTTTCAAACCCAGATGACCCATATTCAAACTTGATCTAGAAATCATCATGACAAAGATTCTGACAAAAGGTTATCATATTTGGAAAGAAAATGTAGCTTCTAGAGTACCGGTATTAAAAATGTTTTTCTGTATTTTGACCCTGTAACCTAGTTTTTGAAACCGATTGCCTGAAAATGTGAGCAAAATATGGTAAATCGCAGTTTTTGGACACCATTTCTTCTAAATTCAATAGCTTTGTTTGCTGAAAATTAAAGGCTCAGCCCTTATTTCAGTGGCTGACTTCCAAATATACAGCTTAAAAGCGATATGGAGGCGTATCGTTGCGGCAAAACTCATTTTAAACATTAGGTAACTGAAACATTGGTTTCTCTTTCAATCTACAGTCTAACCTGTCTTAAGAGACCACACAAGGGAGAAAGGAAATATGGTCTCCTAAGACAGGTGGTCTCTTAACTTAGGATTTGTGATGGCAACGTTACCAACTGAATTACACAATATTCTTATTAATGCATTTAATGTTGTACGTTTTAGAATGTAAGTGTGCATTGTAAAACATGTAAATACTGCATGTATACACATTAAAATGATTTCATCTGAATAAAACTACAGGAAATTTTAATATTGACTTTTTCCACAATGCCAATATTGCACAAATAATATTCAACCCTTTGCTATATACAGTACATTAAAATGTTTCTTGTACAATAAAATTGTAAAAAAAAAAAAAAAAAAGAAAGAAAACTTTTGTGCTTGTTCCTATATTACATGTCAAGATATGTTTTTGTTCCGCATTCTACCATTTTGAAACCATTTCTGAAGTTCATTAATGTGGTTGTTAAGAGTAAGTCCAGAACAACGCCGCTTTTTGTACCACTTACATTGCTTTCATAGCCCTCAATAAATTCCAGTTTTCGTTTATGTATGGATTGAATCTGCGTTTTCCCGACTCCCATTTCATCTGCTATTTTGCGACAAGAAACATCTTTTTCAAGTTTATTTATCACTGACATTCGTTCTTCTAATGTTAAAACTTTCCGTTTTGCAGACATATTAGCCAATAAAATTGTTTTGATCATGTATAGGTCGCATAGCAACGTTAATGTGGTGAAATATTAAGGTCGGT
Source organism: Cyclina sinensis (assembly GCA_012932295.1). Taxonomy (NCBI): domain Eukaryota; kingdom Metazoa; phylum Mollusca; class Bivalvia; order Venerida; family Veneridae; genus Cyclina; species Cyclina sinensis. Next base: position 15,305,843 of record JAAONU010000004.1, on the reverse strand, counting down.
AGTCGCGTATCGCAGAGGGTCGTTTAACTAAGTTAAATTAATGAATAGAAAAGCTCGGGAGGAATTTGTAATGGTCGTATAAGGCAGGGAGTCGCTTGAGAAAGGTGGTCGGATGGGCAGGGTAGGCTGTATAGTTATGTTTAAAACCTTGTCATTATTCGGATAATATTTATCTCCTGCTACAACTTTTATTGCATTGCATTCAAAGAATTGTTTTCATGTAATCCAGTCCAAGTCTGAAATCCATGGGGATCTACTTTATTCATAGTGAAGACAAGGTCACTGCCCTTTATTCAGTTTACACCACTTGTAATGCTAGAACAAATCTTCATTGAAAATCCAGGTATGCGGTAAGGAATATTTTGCAAAACTGCAGAGGTTAAAAGGCAAAAGCTTTTGTTCATTCAAATTAAGTTTACGAGTTCTTTTTCTGCATTTCTTAAGGTTAAATGTAATCAAATAAAGTAGGTGCTGTGTTTGCACTGTTTTTTCTTTTGTTTGTCCAAGTACATTATAGAAGTTCGATTTGCTCTTATTTAATCTTGGCAACCTGAAAATTAAAGGTAATTAGCCCTTCAGTTAGACATTAAATGAAATTCTTTCATGCAGCTTAATTTGGGAGATATTACAAGCTGCACATTAAGAAAATAGATCAATCTGATTAAAATCATATCCTAAACATCGCTTTGCTAACCGTAGGGAGATTGTGAACTTCAGGCAGATTGGAAAATATATATTGTGAATAATTATTTCTTCATCATGCCTATAGATTATACCCAAAGGTTTTATTGTTTAAACATTTCTTGAACTAAAATTGTGACAAAACAATCATGTCAGCTACCATGATTCCCCCAACCCGATCCCCGTTCTCTTAAATGGAGAGATGTTGTGCAGTCAGCCACTGAAATAAGGGTTGAACCTTTTTCAGGAATAAATTTAGCTTCTAGAATGGAAGAAATGGTGTCTGAAAACTAAATTACAATATTTTGCTCACATTTTCAGGCAATCGGTTTCAGATAATTAATCTATTAGATGAAAATAACACAAAAATCATGAAAAATCATTTTGTAAACAACTGGTATGAGGTTTTTTTCTCTTAAATTTTTTTATTTTGTTACCTATGAATCTCAAACAAGAGGGCCATGATAGCCCTGTATCGCTCACCTGAGTATGACTGCTTTTTACAAAAGTGGCTATGGGCCTGGTTAGCTGACCCCAGATGACCCATTTTCGAACTTGACCTAGAAATTATTGAAACAATCTTTCTGACAAATTTCCAGGTTGTTTGGACTAAAATGTTACCACTAACAAGTGTTAACAAGGTTTTTCCAAATTGGGCTCTATGACCTAGTTTTTGAACCTAGATGTCCCATATTTGGACTTGAGCTAGAAATTATTGAAACAATCTTTCTGACAAATTTCAAGGATATTTGGACTGAAAAAGTAGCCTCTAGAGTGTTAAAAAGGTTTTTCGATATTTGGGCTCTGTGACCTTGTTTTTTAACCCAGATGACCCATATCCAAACTTGAGCTACAATTCATCAAAACAACTTTTCTGACAAATTTCAAGGACATTTGGACTGAAAATGTATCTTCTAGAGTGTTAAAAAGGTTTTTCGATATTTGGGCTCTGTGACCTAGTTTTTGAACCCAGATGACCCATATTCGAACTTGAGCTAGAAATTGAAACAACCTTCCTGACAAATTGCCAGATTATTTGGACTGAAATTGTAGCCTCTAGTGTTAACAAGGTTTTTCAATATTTGGGCTCTGTGACCTAGTTTTTGACCCTGGATGACCCATATTCGAACTTGAGCTAGAAATCATTGATACAACCTTTCTGACAAATTGCCAGATTATTTGGACTGACAATGTAGCCTCTAGAGTGTTAAAAAGGTTTTTCTATATTTGGGCTCTGTGACCTTGTTTTTCAACCCAGATAACCAATGTTCGAACTCGTCCAAGAAATCATTGGGACAAACATCCTGACTAAGTTTCAAGACAATTTAGGCAAAAATGTGACCACTAGAGTGTTAACAAACTAAGTGTGGACGGACGCCGGACATTGAGCGATCCTTATAGCTCACCATGAGCCTACGGCTCAGGTGAGCTAATAAAAAGCCGAAGAAAGGTTTCTAATAATAAATCTGAGAGGGAGTAGTCATTTGACATAAGTATTTAAGTAAAACTGCTTACCATGTGAAAAATTCCTCAAATTACACAGAAAAGGACTCCTTTATCTGCCATTTTGGAAGTCAGGTCACAAAATCTTTGCTTAAAGCAAGTTGGGATCACTTTACATGGCCCCCTGTATATATATATATATATATATATATATATATATATATATATATATATATATATATGTGTGAGGCAAAAAAAAAAAGAATTTTGCAGATTTTCATTGGTTTGAGTCAACTAGACAATGCTTCTTGGCAAATTTTATAACTCTTGGCCTTGTAGTTTCATTTCATACAAGAATTTTAATGATTTTTCCTAACAGTAACTAGAGTTATGTTTTCTTTCATTTCATTCAGGCAAACATAAATAAAATACCATTTCACTACCCATTACTATATAAATGAAAAGACAACAAACATCATATAGGAATGGTCAAGGGGCATAAACATTTATTCTCTATTAACATACATAAGCATACATTCACGATGGTACTGGAAAAAAAAACATATACCACATAATTATACAGTGGTGTCTGTGTCCATGCACTTAAAACAAAAAGTAAATATCGATACATAGGATATAATTATGGATGTGAAAACGTTCCAGTAAACCATCCTACACATACCAGATGGCTTCCATGAAGAATAAGTAACTATAATTGTTAAATCCAGTCACTAAACAACATAATACTGAATACTCTAAATGTCCGAGAAGCCATCCTCTCTCATTCAAATGAAACATGAATGCGATAAGAATGTTATTTATCTACAACGAGAGAAACAGTGATGAAACACAGTTCAATATTATAAAATAGCAAACTCATTAAGTTATGAATGTATCAAACGGGTAGGCGGGGTGTTGTGTCTGTGAACCAAAAACTGTTTTTGCCTGTTGAACCTCGAATAACTCTTTCTCGCCTTATCCCTCTCTTAAATAACCATGCATTGACCAATAACATGCAACAGTGATTTATATATAAGGAAATACCAAGAAATACACAAGATTTATTTTTCCATATAAGGAAAATAATAAGATAATTACAAAAGAAGGATTATACTGTGGAACGACAGTAAAAATATATGTGTCCATAGGACACGGATGCCCCCATATTCCGCTGTACTGTCACAAAAAATCGTGTACAACTCTGTCAATCCCTGATAAATTTGCGTCAAAATACCCAGGTACGTAAGTTTACATGCTGACAACTATTCTTAGAAAGTTTCATGGCTCAAGCAGTTATACATTTGGAGTGACATGCGACACAAGTCTAAAAATGCTACTTTTTGCTTAATGAAGAAGAATAACTCTGCCGATCTCCAATAAATTTGCGACAAAATACCCAGGTGCATAAGTTTGCATGCTGACAACTATTTTTAGAAAGTTTCATGGCTCTAGCAGTTTTATGTTTGGAGTATAATGCAACTTAAACCAGTGTGATAGCAGGACAACGTGACAGAGGACATGAGGGCAAATCTATATGACCCCACCCCCCCCCCCCACTCCAAAAAAAAATAAGAGCTGTCATAGGACAGCACGCTCGACTGTTCTCAGTACTTGAAACCTTATAAAGTCAAAATTCAAACAAAATCCTTGACAAAGTTACCTCCTCTTGTGAAAGTCTCTTGAGGGTGGATGGGAATGAAGTACCTATGAATTAATCTGAAAAAAAAAATCTGGCCCCGGGGGGGGGGGTTGAGGGTGGACAGGGAGTGAAGTACCTATTTAATAAAAAAAAAAATTGGGGGGGGGGGGGGGGGGGGGGGTGTAAGGTGGACTGGGAGTCAAGTACCTATGTATTAAAAAAAAAAATCCGGCCGTGGGGGGGGGTTTAAGTCAAAAACAGGCCATAATTCAAACAAAATGCTTGACACAGTTATCTCCTCTTGTGAGCAGACTAAGCTCTTGATGGTTAACAAGAATTGTAAGTTTCAGGCCTATATCTGCAAGGGAAAGGTGACTAGTACTACCTTGCCCAAAAACTTTAACCAAATTTCTAAGTCGAAAAGAGGCCATAATTCACACAAATTGCTTCACACAGTTATCTCCTCTTCTGATTAGACTAAGATCTTGAGGGTAAACTAGTATTGTATGTTTCAGGGCTATACCTGCAAGGGAAAGGTGACTAGTACTACCTTGCCCAAAAACTTTAACCAAATTTCTAAGTTGAAAAGTGGCCATAATTCATACAAAATGCTTGACAGAGTTACTTCCTCTTGTTAGTAGAGTAAGCTGTTGATGGTAAACAAGTATTATAAGTTTCAGGGCTATATCTGCAAGGGTTAGGTGAATAATGTTACCTTGCCCTAAAACTTTAACCTGAACAAACGCCGACGCCGACACCAGGGCGTGAACTACAGCCCTCCTTATTCTTCGAATAGTCAAGCTAAAAATGGATAAAAACATGTTACCCCTCTGGCAAGGCTTACAGTGACACAAGGGACATAATTTGAACAAACTAGGTAGCAACACTATACAATGAATTTCATAGCTCTGGACCAAGATGCTTTTAAAAGTTTTTCATTCTTGTTGTCATAGCAACCAGAGTTCTGCATGGAATGAAATTCTTCAAACAACTTTGGTAGAGCTGCATGCAAGGAACATCCCTGCCAAATTATATTAATTTTGACCTTGTGATTTAGGAGGATATGTTCCTTAAAGTAACAAGAGCCACCATAAGCGGGGGCCACGCTCGACTTTTTTCTATTTCCAAAGGCAAACACATCAGAGGAAGCACATATTGGTGAAGGGATTTCAAATGAAACATCATTTGGAAATATAGTTATACATAACAAAGTTATGGCCAATTTTAGCAACATTCAGAAATTTGACCTTAAAGGTCTAGGTCAAGTTCAGTTTAACCTTCTCTGGAGGTATTGTCTAAAAAGTAGTTATGTCCAAGCATGAAGACACTACATCCATTAACAACAAAGATATAGCCAAGTTAAGTAATGTCAAGGTCATTTAAAGGTCAAGGTAATGCTTGAATTGTTTAACACATTTCTTTTATTCTCAGTGTTGTTTTGTCCCTGTATAGATCAAATCCGTCCATAAAACCAGAAGTTTGGCTATTTTAGCAAAATACAATAATTAGAAATTTGACTGTAAAGGTCATTTAAAGGTTAAGGTCATACTTGAATAATTTAACATGTAGGTTTTGTCATAAGCCTTGTTTTGTCAAAGTATTAATAAACAAGAGGGCCAATGGCCCTAAAGCACTAACCTGGTTTCAAAGATGAAAGAAATTTTTATGAATGTAATGATGCATATCACAGAAATGGACCAATGCAATTTCATTGCCATAGCTCCAAAAACAAAAAGGAGGTCAGTAGGTCAAAATATAGGTCATGAGATGACATTTTTGAAATCCGAACAAAAAACTGTACACACAGTCCAAATTTCATTGCCGTAGCTTTAAAACAAAAAAGTAAGTCAGTAGGTCAAAAATATAGGTCAGGCTATGACGTTTTTGAAATCTGAACAAAAACTGTATACATGGTCCAAATTTCATTGCCATAGCTCAAAAAACAAAAAGTAGGTCAGTAAGTCAAAACTATAGGTCATGCAATGACATTTTTGAAATCGGAACGAAAAACTGTGCACATGGTCCAAATTTCATTGCTGTAGCTAAAAAACAAAAAAGTAGGTCAGTAGGTCAAAAATATAGGTCATGCTATGACGTTTTTGAAATTGGAACAAAAAACTGTGTACATGGTCCAAATTTCATTGCTATAGCTCCAAAAACAAAAAGTAGGTCAGTAGGTAAAAAAAGTAGGTCATGCGATGACATTTTTGAAATCGGAAAGAAAAACTGTGCACACAGTCCAAATTCCATAGCTGTAGCTAAAAAACAAAAAATTAGATCAGTAGGTCAAAAATATAGGTCATGCCATGACATTTTTGAATTTGAAACAAGAAACTGTGCACACGGTCCAAATTTCATTGCTGTAGCTAAAAAACGAAAAAGTAGGTCAAAAATATAGGTCATGCCATGACGTTTTTGAATTTGAAATGAAAAACTGTGCACATGGTCCAAATTTCATTGCTGTAGCTAAAAAACAAAAAAGTAGGTCAGTGGGTCAAAAATATAGGTCATGCCATGACGTTTTTGAAATCAGAAGAAAAAACTGTATACAAGGTCCAAATTTCATTGCCACAGCTCCAAAAACAAAAAGTAGGTCAGTAGGTCAAAAATATAGGTCATGCTATGATATTTCTGAAACTGAAACGAAAAACTGTGCACACAGTCCAAATTTCATTGCTGTAGCTAAAAAACAAGAAAAGTAGGTCAGTGGGTCAAAAATATAGGTCATGCCATGACGTTTTTGAAATCAGAAAAAAAAACTGTATACAAGGTCCAAATTTCATTGCTGTAGCTCAAAACCAGAAAGTAGGTCAGTAGGTCAAAAATATAGGTCATGCTATGACATTTTTGAAATCGAAATGAATAAGTGTTGTTTTGTCTAAGTCTGATTCAAATCCAACCATAAATTACATACTTATGGCCAGTTTTAACAAAATTCAATGATTTGACCTTGACCGTCAAGGTCATTTAAAGGTCAAGGTCAAACTTGAAATAATCATAATGTCGGATTTGTCACAACTGTTGTTTAATTCAAGTTTGAATTGAATCTATAAATAAATGAGAAAGTTATGACAATTTAAGCAAAATTCAATCATCTGACCTTGAAGGTCAAGGTAATTTTAAGGTCATGGTCAAATCTGAGTAATTCAACATGTCGGTTTTGTCATAAGTGTTGTTTTGTCCAAGTATAAATCAAATCCTACTAATAAATACTAATGTTATGGTCAATTTTAGCAAAATTCAATAATTTGACCTTGAAGGTGAAGGTCATTTATGAGTCAAGGTCAAGTTTAGTCTGGTCAGCTTGAAGGTCTTGTCAAAAGGGTTGTTGTATCCAAGCATACAGAGAATCCACCTATTAATAATAAAGTTATGGCCAATTTTAGCAAAATTCAATATTTTGATCTTGAATATGAAGGTCATTTATGAGTCAAGGTCAAGTTTAGTCTGGTCAGCTTGAAGGTCTTCTCCAAAGGGTTGTTGTGTCCAAGCATAAAGAGAATCCACCTATTAGTAATAAAGTTATGGCCAATTTTAGCAAAATTCAATATTTTGACCTTGAATATGAAGGTCATTTATGAGTCAAGGTCAAGTTTAGTCTGGTCAGCTTGAAGGTCTTCTCCAAAGGGTTGTTGTGTCCAAGAATTAAGAGAAACCACCTACTTATAATAAAGTTATGGCCAATTTTGGCTAAATTCAATATTTTGACCTTGAATATGAAGGTCATTTAAGAGTCAAGGTCAAGTTTAGTCTGGTCATCTTGAAGGTCTTGTCCAAAGGGTTGTTGTGTCCAAGTATGAAGATAATCCATCAAGGAATAAAAAAATTATGATCAATGTTAAAGTTTTCGGACGGGAACGGCAATGGCAACGGCAACGACACCATGACTATGACAATAACTCGATTTTTTTTTCAAAAAAAGTCAAGCTAAAAACTAGAAGACACATAGCAGACAAGGCAATTACTAAAGCTCCCCTCAAGCATAATGTGCCCAAGTGACCCCAGGGACAGGATTTTAATAATCTTTGTAAAGGTCAGCTAGACAATAGTACATACAATTTTCAGCTCTGGGATTCGTGTTTTTAGACAAGAAGACTTCAGTCATAGAAGTCACAGTTCTTCATGGAATAGAACACTTCTGGTAGAGCTGCATGCAAGGGACATCCCTGTCAAATTTTATCAACTTTGGCCTAATGGAATCAGAGGAGATGTGTGCATGACAACTGACAGAATGGTATCACATTAGCTCACCCTAAGCCTCTGGCTCAGATGAGTTAAAAACTGGCTTGAGTGTGGATCAAACTTACAGCCTTCAGTTTTAAGGTCTTTACTAATACAAACTGGAACTGTCACTGTTCTGGCGACGATACCCCCCCCCCCCCGCATGCCTCTCCGTCAGCAGGGTATTGATATATGGGAACATGTTACTTCATGCCTCAGACTAAATTAAGCATAGAAAATTACAATGGGCAGTAACTCCAAAATTGTGCAAGAGAGTTATGGTTCTTGGGCACTGCACTTCTCTTCAATGAGATCTATCCATCTCTGAAGCTTCAAGTTGATATCTTCAATACTTTTTGAGATGTGCTGCGGAGAAAAATTTCAAAGGGCAATAACTCCAAAATAATGCAAAAAAGAAAAAGAAAATGATGGTTCTAGAGAACTGCACTTCTCCTCAATGAGATCCTTTTTTCTATGAAGTTTCAAGTTGATACCTCCAATCATTTTTGAGTTATGCCCTGGACAAAAATTAAGTATGAAAAATTTCGAAGGGCAATAACTCCAAAATAATAAAAAAGAGTGTGATGGTTCTTGGGCACTGCACTAATTCTCAGTGAGATCTATTTATCTATGAAGTTTCAAGTTAATAACTCCAATACTTTTCGAGTTATGCCCCAGACAAAAATTAAGTATGAAAAATTACAAAGGGCAATAGCTCCAAAATTGTGGAAAAAAAGCTATGGTTCTTGGGCACTGCACTTCTCCTCAATGAAATCTATCCATCTATGAAGTTTCAAGTTGATACCTCTAATAGCTTTTAGCTTGACTATACAAAGTATATGGAGAGCTGTTCTCCTCACTCCCTTGCCAACGTCCAGGTTTCTGATTAAAGTTTTTGTGCAGTAAGATATTTTTTTACTATAACTTATTTATTTCTTGAGGGATTCACTTCAAACTTTAAATATATGTATCATATCATCACCCACATCATATGTGGTAAGGTTCATAACTCTAGCACCCATATTTCCTGAATTATCTCTCCTTTCAACTTAGAATTTTTCCTTAATAATTGTAATATTTTACTATTTTTTTATTTATTTTTCTGCAATTTTATTATCGATATCAATGATAAAATAATAAATATTATATGATATTACATCTACCATGGAGAAAATTCTTGTCTTTATATGTATTGATCTTGAATTAAATTGAGTTTTTAATAGTTATCCCTTTCTTAATTATCCAGTACTCAAATATTAGAGGGTGCTTTCTCCATTGACAGCTATTGTTGAGTAATGCCCAAACAAAACCTGACAACCAGACCGATAAGCTGATTCCAGTATACCCCCTTAGAGCTTAGCTGTGCAGGGGGTATAATTAATGAAACTGAATACTCTTCAGTAAAGGGTAGTGAGGGGGTACAGCATTACACACCACTACCATCATGCAAAAACTGCATTTTTCTTTACTTTGGCTGCTTTTATTTAACCAATGAAGTAAGTTAAGAAGCAAACTGTCCTGGGTTTGCTTCTGCACTCTTGGTAAGCAAAGAACAATGCTGGATTGGACATCTCAACTGTCATCTGTTCACCAGTTCAGTGTTGGATTTTTCTGATAGGCATGATACTCTTCCAGATTGAAAAAAGACAGCTCTGTTTCATTCACTGCGTAAGAAATAGAGAAAGAGTATAATAAAGTCTGTAAAACAATTTTGTTAGTGATATGTAAACAAGAGGGCCATGATGGCCCTGTATCGCTCACCTTAGGATGACTGCTTTTAACAAAATTGCTATGGACCTGGTTTATTGACCCGAGATGACCCATATTCGAACTTGACCGAGAAATTATTGAAACAATCTTTCTGACAAATTTCAAGGTTATTTGGACTGAAAATGTTACCTCTAGAGTGTTAACAAGGTTTTTCCATATTTTGGCTCTATGACCTAGTTTTTGAACCTAGATGACCCATATTCGAACTTGAGCTAGAAATTATTGAAAAAACCTCTCTGAAAAATTTCCAGGATATTTGGACTGAAAAGTATCCTTTAGAGTGTTAACAAGGTTTTTCCATATTTGGACTCTGTGACCTAGTTTTTGATTCCAGATGACCCATATCCAAATTTGAGCTACAAATCATCAAAACAACCTTTCTGACAAATTTCCAGGACATTTGGACTGAAAATGTATCCTCTAGAGTGTTAACAAGGTTTTTCTACTTTTGGGCTCTGTGACCTTGTTTTTGACCCAGATAACCCTTATTCAAAACTGAGCTAGAAATCATTGAAACAATCTTTCTGATAAATTTCAAGGATATCTGGACTGAAAATGTTACGTCTAGGGTGTTAACAAGGTTTCTCTATATTTGGGCTCTGTGACCTAGTTTTTGACCCCAGATGACCCACATTTGAACTTATGCTAGATATCATCGAAACAACCTTTCTGACAAATTTCTAGGTTATTTAGACTGAAAATGTTACCTCTAGAGTGTTAACAAGGTTTTTCCATATTTGGGCTGTTACCTAGTTTTTGACCCCAGATGACCTACATGTACAACTGAACTAGTGTTAGATATCATCGAAACAACCTTTCTGACAAATTTCAAGGATATCTGGACTGAAAAAGTATCCTCTAAAGTGTTAACAAGGTTTTTTCTATTTTTGGGCTCTGTGACCTAGTTTTTGACCAAACATGACCCATATTCGAACTGGAGCTAGAAATCATTGAAACAAGTTTTCTGACAAAAGTCCAGGATATTTGGACTGAAAAGTATCCTTTAGAGTGTTAACAAGGTTTTTCCATATTTAGGCATTGTGACCTAGTTTTTAACCCCAGATGACCCATATTCGAACTCGTCCGCGAAATCATTGGGAAAAACATCCTGACCAAGTTTCAAGATAATTGAGGCAAAAATGCAAAAATGTGACCGCTAGAGCATTAACGAACTAAGTGTTGACGGACGCCGGATGCCGGACATTGATCGATCCTAATAGGTCACCATGAGCCTACGGCTAAGTCTATCACTGATACAGATGAATACCCACAATAATGCCTTGGTTATTTTGATAAGTACCAAGGTGGCTTTGACACAGGAAAAGTATAGAATTATATAACAAATATAACCTACTGATATGTATAAAGCTACACTCGAATTTTTTTATACCATATACACACATGATAAGCCATGCCCACTCTGTAATTGCTGCATGCTTACCACAAATGTAGTTAGTAAAATGAATTATAACAAGAGATGTCAGAATGACATGTATGCCCCCCAATTGTTACTCAAGTTACTGTGCAGAAATAGTTTTCTAATTAAAGGTGATAATAACCTTGACCTTTGACCTAACAATTGAGTTCTTTTACTCAATAAAGGAAACCCCTCTATGAAGTTTGAAGGCTGTGGGTCAAATAGTACTGTATAAGAGGTAAAGTTCGTGACGTAGAAATGTTCACGATTTTCGCGAATTCATATAAATCGTGAAAATATCAGCTAGCGTGAATTTCATCATTCAGAAAGGTATATTTTTACCCATACACTGTTGAGCTAGAACTTGTTATTTCTTTTAAAAACTAATATTTCTTCTTCATTGAATTGTATCTATAAGCAGTGCATCGATTTAATAAGCCTAGAAACAATAAAACTGAAATAGAAAGCAATTTGAAAAAAAGTTAATTTAGATCAACATCACGTGACATTTTTGGTAAATAAAGGGGGAGTAACAGATTCAAAAACTATTTTCTATAAATGTTGTTTTCACAGCTAATAAAATCTCGTACAGCCAGGTCATGCAACAAAGCGATGCACTGTGTAAATATAAAAGGAAATTACCCAACTGAATGAGAATTTGTCACATAACAGAGGAAGGTGAACAATACAAGTTTGGCTGTTTTAATGTATAATTGTTTACAACTTATATACCAGAATATAATGTTACTGTGTTAAATGTGCAAAATAGTCTTAACCTGATAATCTAAAGAGAACCGTTGTAATCATTAACTAATGCATTATAATTGCAGTAAAGTGGTTTATACGATGTGAATATATTACAGATACTAATTTTCCGGATTCGTGTACATTTCCGCCCGCGAAACTTCTGAAATTGTGATTTCGCGAAATTTTATACGTGCAAAAATATCCACTTCTTATACAGTACTCAAATTATTGAGGGGAAACCATTTTCATATTCGAGGTGACCAGGACCTTGATCTAATGACCATAATAACAACAGAGGTCTACTAAATAACATAAACCATATCATGAGGTTTGAAGAGTGTAGGTCAAATGCTACTCGAGTTTTTGAACAGAAATAGTTATCAAGATGACAGTGACCTTGATCTTTAACTTCCTGAACCCAAAAACAATTGTTGTCTTTTACTCAGTAAGGGCAATCAATGTATGAAGTTTGAAGGAAGTCAATCAAATGGTACTACAGCTATTAAGCAGGAACTGCCAGTGCCAGTGCCAGTGACGTTGACCATCAACCTACTAGCCAAACAATTTAAAGAGCTTTTAAACTTAGTAAGGGCAACTGCTCTATAAATTTTGAAGGGTGTGTGTCAAATGGTACTCAAGTTATAGAAAGGCAATGGTGTTCAAATTCAAGGTGACAATGACCTTGATCTTTGACCTACTGACCTTAACAATGATTGCGATTTTCTACTTAGAAATAAAGGAAGAGTATAAAAAAAGTCTGTAAAACAATGGATTTTGAAGAATGGAGTTTGAAGACTTGCGGTCAAATGATAACTTTGCATCCAGTTGTTTTTGGTTCAATGTGCTGAGTTCACATTCTTGTTTGATCCTGTCATTCCGACAGTTCTTGTGTCTAATCAACATTGCTGTAATAGACCACTACTACTGACTTACTATCAACCATTATTTAACTTCGTCCTGTTTGAAACTGTTGTATGCACCTCTATATTACAAGCAGTGCAAAATGCCATAGTTGCCAGGGTGGCACTGAGACTGAGGCGCTGAGAAATAGCGTAAACATACTTATTGAAAACCAAGAAATGCTTTCGTGAGTTTTAACTTTACAACTTTAGCAGATGGTATTTTTAGCGAATTTAAACAGCCACAAAAGAGCCTTTTTTTGAAATTGCAAAATTTTCTAGCTACAACAGAAAAATGACCGACTCAGAGTTAAGTTTTAATTTAATGAATGGGTTATGTAATAATACAACAGTTACTTTGTATTGTTTTACCAGCAATTGTTTATGTATGTGTCATTTTATTATTATCACAGAATAAGTATAGGATAGAGGCTATAAAGTGAAATCTTCAGCATCAGGAACCAAAGGGAGGGAGCGTAGTGACTGACTTCCGTTTCTTCATGTGTACTTTCTGTTGAGTTTTTAGTTGTTTGCAATAATCTTTAAGATACTGTAATTGCATAGTAGTTCTGTGTTATTGTATAGGAATGTTCGTCAATAATTTATTGAAATAAGTAAATAATGAAAATTGGGTTTATGTGTTGTGTTCACTGAGTCCTTCATATTTTGTTCATATGATTTGTGTTTCTGGACTCTTTATTTGCAGAGTTCATGGTCTTCTTCATAAAACAGAAATGTATAAAAATATCCAACTAATGTTTAAACTGTAAAAATACTTACTCATATTGCATTGTAGAAAGGAAAAAACACTGAAAATGGAACACCTCAGGAAACCTAACTTTTTGCCTGGTCCCAAGGGTGTTCAGTTTTTTTGAGGTTCCACTGTATAATGTTCAAGGAAAATTTACTGGTAACTGCACAGACAGGTGAATATTTTTGCTGCAATGACTGAAGTTTTGCATAATAAGCAGATATGTTTTCGTAAATTGTAGAAATTGTCTGCTGTATGTAAAACATGAAATATTGTATCCGTGAAAGTTTCTTGGTTTACAGTAATCTGCAGGCAGAGGGACCAACTGGTAGGACTTCAATACAGCACCATGAATTGTGTACATATATTGCTATTTAACATACTCAGTTCATACCATCTCTCAGGTGTTACTTTGAAATAGCCCGTATTAAGTGTCAAAAGTCTGATTTTTATAACAACATAATATGCTACATCTAGACTAAGAACTTACTGAAAAATCACATCAAAGTTTGGCTGATTCTGAACCTTGATTCTATTCGAAGTTATATCTTGCATGAAGTACTCAAAGTGACTTACCAACACCACATTCTTCCAATGTGTTATCGTCTTTTAATATGAGTTCCTCATCATTTTCTTTGTTGATGACAGGATCTGAAGTCTTTGAAAAAATAACAACATGTGTACATGGAGCAATATAACAAGAGGGCCATGATGGCTGTAAAGGGCTCACCTAAGTACATAATATCATGCATGCAATTTAAAGCTATTTGTATATATAACAAAGTTTCAGAGAAAAAAACAAGACTTTTAAGACTTCCAACACGGACATAATTATAAGAAATATAAACCTTGCCCCTTGCATCCAAGTGTTTTTACTGATTGACAGAATCATATCCGAAAACATCTTCCGAAGTATTTTCAATCAAACCTTCACTCTTTAAGGAGATTTTTAAAGATTGCCCTGCACCTGGCGGCCATGATTTTCCATGGAATGATATGAACTTCATAATTTTGCTTTGCACATGTTGGTAGGTCAGTCCATAGACCAGACCTTGTCCGATGAATAACTTGAGTACCATTTGGCCAATACCCTTTAAACTTTATAGGGTGGTTACTCTTATACAGTAAAAGACCCCTATTGTTTTAAGGGTAAGTAGGTGAATGGTCAAGGTCACTCTCACCTTGGATTTGAAAACCACGTCCACGCAATAACCTGAGTACCATTTGGCCCACCGCCTTCAAACTTCATAGGGTGGTTGCTCTTACTAAGAAGAGGCAATGTCATTTGAACATACTTGTTGACTAACAAAGGAGATGTCATTTGAATGCACTTGTTGACTAACGGACGGTTAAAGGACATTAGGTGATCCTAAAGAGCTGACTTGATCCTACTACCTGTTGACCTCATGTGAGAAATTCGATGTTATCTTTTGACCAAGCATTTTGTTTACTTTTTTGTTAGGGGATTTCACACACATTTTCTAGGGATTTCTACTGGGCATACCCGAGGGATCACTCATGTTGACACTAGTTTCTCATCAAGAAGTCACACCAGCAACATAGTCTTAACCCAGTAATATGCACACGAAATAACAAGAGATGTTTGTAATACAAACATGCCCCCTAGCACCTTACATGTATTACTAGAGGCAGCCATTGAAGTATAGGAAGGTAGAAGGACAGTGACTTGTGTCAGTACATTAAGTAAAGGCCCAAAGGTTCTCTAGTTACCAATCTGAATCTGTTTTCCTCTTTATGTTTTATGGCCACCATGACCTTGACCTTTAACCTAGTGTCCTCAAAGACAACAGCATTTACCTACTGGTCAAGACCAGCTTACCTAACAAGTTTAAAGAACCTGGGCCCAAGGATTGTCTAGATATTTATTGGGAAAAAAAGTTTTGCTTTTCAAGGCCACTGTAACATTGGCCTTGACCTAATAACATGAAAAACTACAGGAGTCATTAACTGGCCATGACCAACTTGCCTATAAAGTTTTGGGGAGCCTGGGCCCAAGCATTCTATAGTTACTGATCGGGAACTGTTTTGCTTTTCAAGGTCACTCTGACCTTGGCTTTTGACCTAATGACCTGAAAAACAATATGGATCATCTACTTATCATGATCAACCTACATACCAAGTTTGAGGAACCTGGGCCCAAGCATTCTATAGTTATTGATTGGAAACTGTTTTGCTGTTCAACGTCAATATGACCTTGGCTTTTGACCTGGTGACCTGAAAAGCAATAGGGGTGACCAACTTGCTTATTAAATTTGCGGAACCTGGGCTCAGGGATTCTCTAGATATTTATCAGAAAAAAATTGCTTTTCAAGGTCAATGAAACATTGACCATGACCAATGTGTCTATGAAGTTATTGAACGTCTGGGCCAAGTATTCTATAGTTATTGATTGGAAAATGTTTAGCTTTTCAAGGTCTATATGACCTTGGCTTTTGACCTAGTGACCTGAAAAACTATAGGGGTCATCTTCTGTTATGACCAACTTATATACCAAGTTTGAGGAAACTGGGGTGAAGGATCCTCCAGATAACTATCAGAAAAGGTATTGCTTTTCAAGGGCCACCATGACCTTGACCTTTGACCTTAAGGAAATAGAGGTCATCTCCTTAAAAGACCAACCTGCATAGCAAGTCTGAGGAGCCAATGCCCAAGGGTTCTCTAGTTATTGATTGGAAACCATTTTTCTGTTAATGGTAACTCTGACCTTATCTGACCCAAAAAGCAATATGAGTCATCTACAGGTCATTATTAACCTGCTTTGCAAGTTTAAGGACTGATGGCCCAAGCATTCTCTAGTTATTCATCAGAAACCATTTTTGAGTTAATGATCAGTATGACCTTGAACTTTGATTTAATGACCCTAAAAACTATAGGGGTCACAACTGGACATGACCAACCTGCCTATATTTTAGAAATTTTGGACCCAAGCATTCTATAGTTACTGATCGGGAACTGTTTTGCTTTTAAAGGTCACTGTGACCTTGGCTTTGACCTAATGACCTGAATAGCAATAGGGGTCACCTACTAGTCATGACCAACCTACATACCAAGTTTGAGGAACCTTGGCCCAAGCGTTCTATAGTTATTGATTGGAAATCGTTTTGCTTTTCAAGGTCACTGTCACCTTGGCCTTTGACCTAATGACCCGAAAAACTACAGGGGTCATCTACTGGTCATGTCCAATTTACAAACCAAGATTGAGGAAGATAGGTCTAGGGATTCTCTAGATATTGATTGGAAACGAAGTGTCTACTGACCGACCAACTGACATTTGCTAAACAATATGCCCCCTCATCTTCGATGGGGGGCATAACAAGAGGGCCATGATGGCCCTGTATCGCTCATCTGAGTTTGACTGCTTTTAACAAAGTTGCTATGGACCTGGTTAATTGACCCCAGATGACCCATATTCAAACTTGACCTTGAAATTATTGAAACAATCTTTCTGACAAATTTCCAGGTTATTTGGACTGAAAATGGTACTTCTAGAGTGTTGACAAGGTTTTTCCATATTTTGGTTCTGTGACCTAGTTTTTGACCAAAGATGACCCATATTCGAACTTGAGCTAGAAATCATTGAAACAACCTTTCTGACAAATTTCCAGGATATATGCACTGAAAAAGTATTCTCTAGAGTGTTAACAAGGTTTTTCGATATTTGGGCTCTGTGACCTAGTTTTTGACCCCAGATGACCCATGTCCAAACTTGAGCTACAAATCATTTAAACAACCTTTCTGACAAATATCCAGGACATTTGGACTGAAAATGTAGCCTCTAGAGTGTTTACAAAGTTTTTCGATATTTGAGCTCTGTGACCTAGTTTTTGACTCCAGATGACCCATATTTGAATCTGAGCTAGAAATCATAGAAGCAACCTTTCTGACAAATTTCCAGGTTATTTGGATTTAAAATCTAACCTCTGGAGTGTTAACAAGGTTTTTCCATATTTGGGCTCTGTGACCTAGTTTTTGACCCAAGATGACCCATGTCCAAACTTGAGCTACAAATCATTAAAACAACTTTTCTGACAAATTTCCAGGACATTTGGACTGAAAATGTAGCCTCTAGAGTGTTAACAAGGTTTTTCAATATTTAGGCTCTGTGACCTAGTTTTTGACCCTAGATGACCCATATTCGAACTTGTGCTAGAAATCATTGATACAACCTTTCTGACAAATTTGCAGGATATTTGGACTGAAAAAGTAGCCTCTAGAGTGTTAACAAGGCTTTTCTATATTTGGGCTCTGTGACCTAGTTTTTCAACCCAGATAACCCATGTTCGAACTCGTCCGAGAAATTAATGAGACAAACATCCTGATCAAGTTTCATGACAATTGAGGCAAAAATGTGACCACTAGAGTGTTAACAAACTAATTGTGGACGGATGGACGACAGACAAAAGGTGATCACAAAAGCTCACTCTGTCACTACATGACAGGTGAGCTAAAAACTGAACTGGTTTTAAGTAGTTACATTTGATACCATTACAGAGATGTAAGTATATGTCTACAAATTATCTTTATTTATTCAACAGAATGTGGCAGATCTAGACCCACTCGTACGTGTGGTAAAAGTGGACTGCAGCGTGTTTAGACCTCTAGCAGCAATACCTTTGCTCCAAATGGCTGATGAGATATCTTCATTGTATCTGAAACATTAGGTTTAATTTTAATATCCAATCTGATAAAAATAAGGTAAAAATATTGCAATGTCTTAGTTAATGGTTCAAAACATCATTATTACAACATTTCTTCATTATTTACAAGCATTTGAAATTCTGCTTACTGGCAACATAAAGTAGTGCCTAATTTCAAATATAGCTAATATCTGCAGCAAACTTCTTTCAAATCTGGACAATACCTACTTGCAACATTTGCCAGTCTCTCTTTTAAGTGAACAATGCTAGTTTGCAACATAAGTTTCAGCATGTAACTTGACACCACAATCATTTTCAATATTAGTCAATTTTGGCCAGCAATAAAATCCAGTAACTACAGAAAATGCCAATCTCTTGACCTAACAGGAGTAAGTGCAAGGACTGTTCTGAATAGTCCATTTCTTTCTCAAAAAGCATGGAAATGAGCCTGCTTGTAACATGGGTGTGCTTGCTTGTAGCAATCTTCTGCTTGCAGTATCCAGGCAAGTCAGATTTATGGTTGTGTAAGTCAGATCTATGAAAATGATATATTTTTACAGAATGTGACCGAATCTGAATTACAACTTACCATAGTTGTGAGTTCTTATTGGAGGTGGTAGTCCAGAATGTGTCTTCAGCTCTGAAAGAAACAAACATCTATACTGTCATTACTAATACAAAGTCCCATGCACCTTTATGGCTACGGATGAATCTTAAGCTTTTCAAGTTTCTCTGAATGTTTGGCTTTGGCCAGGTCAGCAAGTATAACATTGGTCAAGTACATGTAACTTCTTATAACTATGACAAAACTCTCAAATGTTTTACCCTAATTTTTAGCTTGTCCTTTATGTATGTACAGTTTGTGGTGTGACAACACAAAGTATGATTAAAACTCAATTGTTACTACCGGTACCTGTTTTTGTACAGCTTGTCATGATGTTTTAACTTGGAGTAAGCTGACAAGGTTTAGTACAGTAGCATCAGTTTAAGTATATATTTTAGGGTTTGCCCATGCAGGTATACCTGTTTTAACAAACTGCTTTAGATCTGATACTGTCTGCTCCAGAATAACATCATGGTAAACAATATGCTTTATGATGCGATGTTCAAATGACCGGATAAGTCGAACTGTAACTGTAACTTTCTTGCCTTCTTCTGTCATAATGCCTGCTGTAAATAAGTTTCCCTCTGAACAGATGGAAAAGAAATATATATGAGAAAGATGTTATGTGCAATATTTAGCCACTATAAAGAAATATCAAGAAAAGTATTAGTAAAAAACTTTAAATCAATGACACATTGACACCTCATTATTACAACCAAGTTTTTCATTCAAGAAAAGAACATTGTTTAAAAGATCATACGGGTAGACAGACAGGTTTTTCATACAGTTCTTCGAAATAACTGCTGTAAATTAAGGTGGTACTCTCAAGTCTGTCAAGTTAAGTTAATCTATAGAATAAATTGTAAAAGTGTGTGTTCTAAATCTTTAAGACTTTATTGGTCAGTGTTGTCTGCCTACAATAACTTCATTAAAGAAATCATGAATATGTAATGTACAAGATTTCCAGTTAATATGAATGAGTTAAAAACAGTCTTGGCATATAGGCACAACTTTGCCTTTTACCATTAGGATCAGAAGAAATTCAGTTGTTTAAATAATGTAATAATAATCAGATAAGAAATATCATAAAATAAGTGTTGTCATAAAAAAAGTAACCAGGATCCATTTCTATTGTCTGTTGTTCAATTGTCCTATGAATGAATTCTGACTTTTTTGGGTCCCATTTTAGAGTTTGAAACTTTCCTAATCATCCTTAAAAACCAATTTTCATAAATAAATTACTAAGCAACACAAACTTTGTTGTTTCAAAAAACTAAGTTTTGACTTCTTGACTTCCTGCTTAAATTGGTATACTGAAATGAACAACTAAATTCCTGAGTGTAACCTGTTCCTGAGCTAATTTCTTTTTTGCTTAAAAATCTGGCTATACATGTATAAAACATTTTTACAACAAGAAGCGCTGCAGTGCGATGAAACCAGGGTATTGATGTGACAAGAATTTGGAATGAAATATAACAGTGAAGAAAAAATGATGCTGTTATTTTGGTTGCATGCAGATAGTGATCTATGCAGGGTTAGTAGAAATCCATATAGGTTTAGTACAAAGGAAATGGTGAAACACTGCAATAAATAAATGATTGGGAAAAGTGGTTGATGAAACAAATCAATTATTGGGCTTGTTCCTGACCCTACACAGACATATAGGAGGTCAGTAATTTCAGTCCCATTTTTGCCCCATATGCAAATTACTGATCCATACATGTTCATGCAGTGGCAGGAACAAACCCAGCTAGTGATTCTTAATAATAATACATGTACCGTATTGATGTACTTTGTAAATTATATGGCTGCCCATACTATCTTGTGGTCACTCAATAGGTCTCAGCAAACTGAAGTTATTACGTGGAAACTGAATTTCTATTTTTAGCAACAGTGACCTTGACCTTGATCAAAGACATCTGGGTAGCAATCCCAAGCTGCCTCTTGATATAAGCTACCCACACACCAAGTTTGGCGTCAATAGGCCAAAGCAAACTCAAGTTATTGAGCGGAAACCAAAAGTTGACGCCCGCCCGCAGACTTCTACATTACAATAACTGGTTTTTGTTGAAAACCTGGTTAAAAAGCAGCACTACTTTCAATGTAAGCAACAACAATATACATGCCATATCTTCCTGTTGAAGTTTAAATCTAACAGAATTTTGCTCCATGTCATGACGAGGGGTGAAAAACTTACATGGAAATTAAACTTTACGTAAAAAGAAAATTACTCTTTCTACTTTGCAGGTTTTGCAGATTAAAGTTGCCACACTACACTGATAATTGTTGTTTTGGCTGTAATAAATCAGTAGGCACATGCACCTGTCAAACAATGTGTCATCAAGTGGAATTAACAGATGGATTAATCATGTTTATTCTAGTGAGGGTAAACTCCACTATAGGTGCAATTAATTAAACATAGCACAGAACTTGTCTTCTGCATCTTTAAAGTATTTGAAATGGATTATTGTAATAAGAACAATCCAGGGCTTTTTAGCTTTTTAAAGAGGTGCTATTTTTCTTTACCACAGAAACACTTTAAATGTCCCAAATCATGAGAAAAAATAAAAAACAATGAATTACTGAAAACAAGTGAAAAACCTTGTTAGTATTTAGTTATTTTGAACAAACTGTAAAATTTTTAAATAGATTATAGATAATATCTGACACATTAAAAGAAAAATTGTGAACTATAAATAGCCGAGTATTTCTCAATTATCATGTTTTTATGTGCGTTGTTGTCTGGTCCTTTAAGTAGGATTTTAGACCTATTTTACTATGATAATTTTAATGGGCAGCAGTTTTAGTGACCTTTTTGTTGTATTTTAAGTGACACGAGTATGTCAATTGTGTAACTGTACAATTTTCTTTTTGTAATAGACTGATAAAATTTTTTGGGGGGATCCATTTACAAATTTGTGGATTTGATGACACATCATTAAAAGACCCAATCTCCCTGTCTGAAAACCAGTATCTCCCTGGGAGACCCTCCAGAAATATGGAATGTATGTTGTTGTAAATTCATCCTTAATGAAAAGTGCAAATAAATTTGTGAAGAGAAAAGGCATAAGTTATTTAGCTGCTAATTTTAATGCTGTCCCAACTACATCATTATTTTTTGTAATTTGTGTGAGAACTAGGTCCATTACTCCTTTTTTCAGGGTAAGAAAACATGGTAAATGCAAATGACAGTGGTTAAAGGAAAGTAAACAGAAATAATGATATATAAACAAAATGTTTTACTTCTGTATTTCACTTCCGATCTTTGAGAAGATTGAACCAGTTATGAATTTTCGTTCACCTGATGGTTAGGCATGCAACTATAACATAATATAGCTCAGGAACAGGTGACACCATTTTGACAGGTGCTGGTAACTTAGGTAAATTACAAGTTTTGTAAATTGATCTTATTTAGAATATGGCTTGGACATTTTGGTAAAAAGAAATTTCAATATAGGTTAGTGATAATATAGGTTAGTGATAATATAAGTGATAATATAGGTTAGTGATAATATAGGTTAGTGACAATATAGGTTAGTGATAATTTCAATATAGGTTAGTGATAATTTCAATATAGGTTAATTAGTGATAATTGGATGACTGTTGGGATTACCTACATAATTTAAGATGATTATTGCATGTACGTGTATCATTTTTAGAATACTATTTGTTAGGAAGGTTTTAGTACTGTAAGTAAAAATTATCTAGGATAGTCATTTATAGGTCTGAAAAGACTGGTTGCGTACATAAGTTTTTTTTTTTTTTAAGTATATAAATGTGTGATATGTATGTATGACTTGTATGTATGTGTAGCAGAGGTATAATACGGCACTTGTACTCCCTTGCCTATCAGCTAGCTTTTGTGGCGACATGGTAGAGTGTCCGCTTAGTAATCGAAGGTACCGGAGTTCAAACCCAGCTCAGGGCAGATGGATTTTTCCTGGTTACATTTGGCACCGAACGTGGGACACTCTACCACATTGCCATAAAAGCTAGCTGATAGGCAAGGGAGTACAAGTGCCATATTATACCTCTGCTACATATGTATGTATGTATGTATGTAAGCAGACTTGACTCTAAAAAATTTAGATAAATAAGAAAAATGTGTTAATATTACTGTTGGGCTTTAAAGTTTGAAAAATGAATATGTTTTGTCTAAATGCATCTTGTTAAAAGTTGTATTAGAGTTTGTATACATGCACAATTATGTCATATTCAAGTTGACAACAACAAAAACCAGCAAGAACACTTCCTTGATCAAACTTTGTTAGGTTGTAGCCAGCTTATTTAAAAACTATTAGAACCTTTTTGTTTGTTTCAGAGCTTTCTTTTATATACTACAGTAACTTTTAATCATTATACGGCCAACTTCAACAGTGCAATAAAAACCAAACCAATTAAAAGTTGCACTTTTACTGCAGCAAAAGTAAGACATCATCCTTATAATAATATTGTTTTGAAAATGTTTTGCCAGTTACCTTGAAATTCCTTCACATTATATTTTTATACTATTTAAGGGTTTTTAATTGGTGCTAAGATAATTTTACACAACTGATGATGTAACACATTAAATACTACTCTTAATATTGCGACTTCAGGCAGGATGCTGCCTTTCTGAAGGCGGATATCGACCATTCAAATAATAGCACGATATTCAACGTTTTGAGTACATGTACAATTATTTGGACTAATCAAATACAAGCCGTAATTAGGGCCGTAGAAAGAGGCGTAGAATAGTGAAGCCCGATTTGAGAATGCAATAAGACATGAATTTGGGCATAAATTTTTTTTTCAGAAGGTGCTAAATCACATACTTTTGCATAAATTACTAACAATAGATCTACATAACACGTTTGATACCTGTCACAGCTGTAGCATGTCGCGAAAATTGAAATCAATCGCTAATATTTCTAAATTTAAGAAATGTCAATTTTTCAAACGTATATTGCTAACCAAAATATAATAATTCTATTCGACTTGTACTATAATTTTATTAATAATATTTATCCAATGAGTAATTATGTTTCTTAAATATCTTTCTTGACTATTTGGACCCAAATTGGGTAAACACCACCAAATCAGAGTTGTCGGAAACCATTACATTAGACTGGTTCCCTTCCGTAATTTGAAAGAGAAAGAGACGAATAGGGGACCAGTCTACCATTACATACACTTTTTTAGGTATAACTCTACTAAATACCTTTCAGTAGACCGCGATTATACAGGTTTTAGCCCGCTCAGGCTTATCACAACATTCGTCATGCAAATCGGTAGCCTTTTTACTCAGAACCATAAACACTCTAGTATTATACTAGAGTATACCGTAATTACTAGTCGTTTAGGTATATCCTTTGATTTTCTACAAACCGTGGTAATTTCCTACAAAGTAGCTTTCCGAAAACGTTTGTTTCCTTAATGAAGAACAGCCAGACTTAAAAACAGATTGCAACATCATATGGTCAAAAATTTCAATAACTAGTATCAAAGACATATATGCCTCTGCATAGTACAACTCCCATGAGAATGATGAACACTCACTCAATGAACTAGCTGTGGTCATCTCTAGTAAAAAATCCTCAAACAACAACATCTGGATACTGGGTGATTTCAATCTCCCAGACATGAACTGCATGGTCAAATGAAACACCAACAGATGCATTTAAATTCAAAGACATGTATGAAAAATTTGCAGAGAACATGTTTAATCATAATCTTGAACAAATGGTCAAAGTTCCCACACGGGTTAAACATATCCTAGATCTCTTTCTCACGTACACTCCTGGTCACGTCCATGACACAGAAGTCTTACCAAGCTTAGGTACATGATATAGTCTTCCATGAACTTTAGATAAAAAAGGGCGAATCAGACAAAACCCTCGACTGGTCAAATCATACAAGAAAGTAAACTGGTCTGCCTTCAAGAATGACTAGGTCACATTCACTAGGACGTTCAACCAAAACCAAAATGAAGACCCAAACCAATTATTGGAGTTGTTCAAAGCCGAGATCAAAAGGTTATCATCCATACACATACCATCAAGAGTATGCAAAAATAAAGCTGATTTACCATGGGTTACTCATGGTATTGTCAAATAGATTAGGAATGGGAACAAACTCTTCACAAAAATAAAAAAGTCTCGGTCACAGAATAGTCTGAACATGAAGAAATTCAAACATCTTAAAGCATCAGTGCAAAAACAAATAAGGAATGCTTATTGGTCATATCTAGAGTCAATCATCTTCTCAGATTATACAGTTCCAGGTCATAAGAAAAAGTTCTACAACTTTATTAAACACAAAAACTGAAAACACAGGAATTGCACCACTCAGCACTGAAGGTCATACTTACAGTGACCCAGTGTCGAAGGCGAACATACTAAACAAACAGTTTGAATCAGTCTTCTCAAAGCCTTCGCCACTCAGTCTTAAACAAATAGCTAGGAGCTCAATGTCATCACTTGATCACCCACCCATGGCTCCCATATCCATCTCAGTTCAAGGAGTTGATAAGTTATTGACAGGACTAAACCCCCATAAAGCCCAAGGTCCAGATGAGATCCCACCTAGGTTAATTACTCAAAGAGCTACACTTGACACGGGTTTTGTTCCTAAGAACTGGAAACATGCCATCATCACACCAGCATACAAAAAAGGATCAAAAACTACACCTAGCAACTCAGACCAATATCACTCACATGTATAGCATCGAAACTTATGGAACACATCATTGTTTCAAACATGATGGATTACTTTGACAAACACAGCATACTTTGCCCCCAGCAACATGGATTCGGGTCAAAACATAGCTGTGAGACACAGCTCATCGGCTTCACACAAGAAATAGTTGACAACCTAGATCAAGGTCATCAAACTGATGTCATTGTCATGGACTTCAGTAAAGCATTTGACAAAGTAGACCACCACAAACTCATACACGAGCTGAAACACACAGGAGTTCACCCATACATCTGTTCATGGATACAAAACTTTCTCCAAAACAGGTCACAACAATTATTAGTGGAAAACAAGGTCTCTGACAGGCTCCCTGTGCTTTCTGGTATCCCGCAGGGATCGGTCACAGGTCCTTGCCTCTTTCTCGCATACATCAATGACCTAGTGTCAGGAGCCGGGTGCGTCTATTTGCGGACGACACCATAGTTTATCTAACAATTAAATCACAAGCAGCTGCACAAACCTTACAAAATGATTTACACAACCTTGAAATATGGGAAATGAATTGTCAATGGAATTCAACCCTGACAAATGTGAAGTACTCAGAATACACAGGAAAAAGAAACCGGTCATCTTTCCCTACACCCTAAATAGCACTTTACTGAAAACAAGAGAAAATGCAATTTACTTAGGAGTTACTATAAGTAGTAACCTGAACTGGTCATCCCACATAACATCACAAACAAAGCAAACAAACAGCTTTTAAAGGTTCATCAGACGAAATGTCAAAACACAAAACAAACAACTCAAAGAAGCAGCATACAAAACTTATGTGAGACCACAGGTCGAATACTGCTCAACCATATGGCACCCATGGCAGAAATATTTCACTCACAAAATTGAAATGGTCCAGAGATCAGGTACAAGGAACGTTCATAATAATTACCACTATACAAGCAGTGTAACAAACATGATTAAGGAACTAAAATGGTCAACATTAGAACAAAGGCGAAACCATGCCAGCCTGGTGATCAATTTTGATCACAATCACCTTACAAACACAAGAAAGAACAAATTCGTCATCCCGCAATCAAAAACACAACATCACATGAACTTACTCTTCCCAAGGACTATACGACTCTGGTACGAATTACCGACCGAGATTTAGGCTTCCCCTACTGTGCCAGCTTTTATCAGTGGACTGAACAAGTTCTATAGATTCTAAACATTCAAAATAAATGATTAAGTAAGATCTTTAATAAAGTCTTGTTTTCTTTGTAATTATCTTTTATAATTTTAATATTCCTGACACGCGCCTGCCTAGTATAGTCAGTATTGACTTTTGGCAGTAATAAGTTGAAGTTGAAGTTCGTTTTGCATTTAAAGCCATGTTTATAACTCAAAATCTGAATGATAAAACTATTATTTGCATGATTAAATAAATGGGCAGACTTGACTTGCCATCCACTTATCTAGCTCACTTCAGCACGTAGTTGATAAGTTCGAACATAGGTCATGTAGGACTAAAAACTACTTCATTACGTCAGATCAAAGGAAAACCTTGATATTACACTAGAGGTCTCAGTTTTGTCCCAGTCTCCGTGATCAAAATTTGATAGGGATCACTTTTTATTTCTTAAATATCTTTTTAATGATAACCTCAAGATAACTGATTTTTCTCATACATGTAGTTTATTCATATGGCAAAGCCGACCAGTCCAGCAGATTTTGAGTGTTTACCTGTACATGCTCGGGATGCACGGGAAAAGCGATACCCCTGGGAAAGTGGTGCACCGCGGGCATGTACCTTCCTGTACACATCCGTTTTATTCAGACTTCGCTTGTGCATGGTAACGTTAATATCGAACCTAGCACTGGTCATGGCAAATCTACGGCAAAGACGGCGTATTGACGATGAGGAGATGAATAGGGGGGGTAGGGATGCTTGAGGCTGGGCGTTCCCAACGGCACGTGGCAGGTGTCCTTGGGTTGTCCCAGAGCACCGTTGCCAGGATGTGGCGACGGTTTCAAACTTACGGGCATGTCACGCATAGGCAAGGCGGAGGGCGTCAGAGTTCCACTACTCAGCGTGAGGACCGGTTTATTGTCGTTCAAGCGAGACTTCAGCGCTTTGTTACCGCTACTGCCCTCCAAAATGACTTCCAGAATGCCACTGGTGTAAGACTTTCCACTCAAACCATCAGGAACCGTCTTCATACAGCTGGCATGAAGGCTAGAAGACCAGCAATCCGAATCCCATTGACGCGAAACCACATCCAGGCACGTCTTCAATGGGCCCACGATCACGCCAGGTGGACGCTGCAAGACTGGACGGACCCCAGTGCTTTTTACTGACGAGTCTAGATTCTGTGTGGACTTCACTGATAGGCGAGTGCGGGTATGGAGATCCGCCAATGAGCGTTTGGCACCCGTATGTGTTGCTACCCATGACTGTCATGGCGGGGGCTCGGTCATGGTGTGGGCGGGCATTAGCGTGCAGGGAAGAACGGACCTGCACATTGTTCAAAACGGCACATTGACGGCTGTACGATACGTCAATGAAATCTTAGATGTGTACGTTCGTCCGTACGCTGGTGCTATAGGCCCTGAGTTCATTTTAATGGACGACAACGCCCGGCCTCACAGGGCAAGGGTCACCGACGAGTACCTGGAGGCAGCAGCCATAGAGAGAATGGACTGGCCAGCAAGGTCTCCAGACCTCAGTCCAATAGAGCACGCCTTGGACATGCTGCAGACTGCAATATCTGCTCGCCCGGTCCAGCCAACCACGGTCCCTGGGCTACAGCAGGCCCTTCAGGACGAGTGGGCTCGACTCCCACAACAAAGCATCCGGAGACTCATTAGCAGCATGAGAATGCGGTGCAGAGCAGTAACCCAAGTAAACGGACACCACACGCGATATTAAAGCAAAATTCAGGCCATAGACTTGATTTTTCCAAAAAGTTCCATTTCATCTCCTGTCTGTGTTATCCCAAATTCGTGCCCCTCCCACGGCTCAGCCTCTGTCACGCTTCAACAGTTTACAGACTTACTCATTTTTTGGTACCAAACTGTTGTCATATGAACATATTTTCAGAATCACAACAAAAATGTAACCTTTCAACCTTATGTAGTAAATATACACATTCTTATAAGTGATTCCTATCAAATTTTGAGTAGTATACTCGGTCAATATATTTGTATCAGTAATATCTTCACTCTTAAGATTGTTTTCCCGGGGTCAGCTATGGTTCCGCCTTGGGGTTCAATTGATTTCTCGTACTGCGTAGGCTTATATAGGAAAGACTTCAAACATCTGCTTGTCCTTGAACTTATATTTGGCATGGAGGTTCAACCAAAGATCATCTACCAAGATTGTTCAGTTTATGTCCCTTCGGTCATTAATCACCCAGTCCCAGTTTGCATGAATGCTCTCCAAGATTGTCCAAATAATGCTTTGGGGACAAATACGGCCCGCCATTGGACTCATTTGATTTCACGTAGGTTTATATAAGGAATATTTTAAAAGTCTTCTTGTCTTAACCACTGTGGATTGGCCTTATATATTTGGCATGGCGGTTCAACTAGAAGTCATCTACCAAGATAGTCCAAATTATACCATAGGGGTCATTAATTACCCAGCCTCGGGGTCACATAGTTTCTCACAGGCTTATATAGGGATTTTAAAAAACAATGTCTTTAACAACTAGGCGTAGGGCTTCTAAGATATTTTGCATGGAGGTTCCACCAGCGGAGCAAAACTCCAACACTATCAAAGCTGTTGACTTGAAACTTCATAGGTGCATAGATCTCATTGAGACAGAGTGCAGTGCACAAGAACCGTCACTGTATACTCAATGATTTTGGAGTTATTCCCCTTAGTTCAAATTTCGTACTTGATGTTTGTCTGGACCATTCTCCTACATTATCAAAGCTATTGACTTGAAACTTCATAGGTGGATAGATGTTATTGAAACAAATTGCTCAATTGACGGGGTATTTTGCTCCACCTTGCGGCGCTCTTGTTCATGTAGATTTAAACTTCAACATTCGGCGAATTTACACAGATTTCTTTATTTGCCTTGACGCGGTACTCAGGTGAACGTTAGTGGGCCACCATGGTCCTCTAGTTTATCTGGCGCGCACATTTCAAATGTGTAGCTGTCGGCACTGTATATTACTTATATAGCATTTGATTTTCTTATGTAACTAGCTTAAAATCTGTCTGATAACACCTACCTGATATACTTTTTAGATCATTTTGACATTTTTTATTAGCATAGAATGGTATAATACACATTTATAGTCATAATCGTGATACAGTGGTGCAAAGAAACATGTACATGTGCTTCTATGGAACAGAATGAATGCATTTATCCCATATTGCTTGGTGACATTAGAACTTGCATAATGCTTGATTCCATCTTGTTTTATGGAATGGAAACGTATATTTTGATGAATAACATCATACTTTATGGTAACTGAATGCGCTATCATCTCATTGCAATTTCATTTGTTCCTCTCCGATATATGCAATATGCTATATGTTTATTGCAGCTTTCTTGAATGACAACGCAATATGTTCGGCATTTTATCGATCAGTCTTAAATTACTAGTTATTATTATTACTTGATGTAAAATGTTACGTTACCTTCAATTACCTTAATTTGCAGAATGTCTTTTACTGCATATCATCCACCTACGTGTATCGAACCTATTTCATTATTAATAATTAATTTAGGTCTGTGCTCTTGATTTTGTCGTGTCTTAGCATTCTTATTTTTCAATGCGTTCTTTCAACACAAATAGAAAAGCATTTCATAAACACTACGCACCGAACACGAGGATGACAACGATACCAATAACAAAATAAACCAAATTCAAACTTCACTAATCGGTAAGCACTAAGCAGTAAGCGTAATGTTTGTTTCAGTCTTTTGTTTGCATACCAAAAACTTCGACTAAATCATAAATGAGATATCATTAAACGCTACAACCTTGAGAACGATTTTACTTTAGTGTTTATTTTACCTGCTAAATAGTTATCCTCGGTAACGCAGGTTACTGACAACTCTCGACAAGTTTCATTAAAAAAAGCTCAGAGTTATTGTAATAAGCTATTTAAACTAGAACTATCGCTGAATGCGATTCATACCCCCACCAATGTTCTTGACAGAAAACGACATGGAAAGGTGGTTAAGGGAATAACTTTAGTGGCACAAATACATATACATAAAAAGAAATTATCTCTGGTGAAAAAAAAACAAAACAAATTGTACAGGTAATAGTATAAATATATATTGTCAAATCATGTTCGAAACAGTTACAAATACCTTTCATTTTCCCAATGTACTAAAACAAACAAAAGCAGTGAAGTTAAGAAAATAGCATAATTATGTCAAAATGTAATTAAGAGTGGAAAAACTTTGCATACTGAGCTTACTT
This sequence comes from Cyclina sinensis, assembly GCA_012932295.1. Classification (NCBI taxonomy): domain Eukaryota; kingdom Metazoa; phylum Mollusca; class Bivalvia; order Venerida; family Veneridae; genus Cyclina; species Cyclina sinensis. The sequence continues at coordinate 15,274,896 of JAAONU010000004.1, read as the reverse complement.
GTTCTAGTTTTAGAAATATTCAAGTACATGTTAAAATTTCAGAACATTTTCTAAGTCAATTTTTGACCTTCAAGTGTGGCCTTGACCTTAAGCTGGCACAAGGGTAAGATGGGTTCTGCACATTGTCCAGTTGGGGTGAACATTTGAGTCAAGTTTGAAGAAAATCCTTCCATTAGTATAGAATTTATAGAGCGGACACGACATATTGTCTAGTATTGATTGTAAGTTAATTAAAAGACTTAAAAAGGGGCATAACTTTGTCAAATGGCAATACAGAGTTATGAAACTTGACCTGCATATCTTACTTGTGATACCTCATATATCTTTTAAGTTTTAAGCAAATACCTGTGCTAGTTTCAGAAATATTCAAGTACATGTTAAAATTTAAGAACATTTTCTAAGTCAATTTTGATCTTCAAGTGTGACCTTGACCTTAAGCCGGCACAAAGGTAACATGGGTTCTGCACATAACTTTGTTGAGTTAAACATTTGAGTAAAGTTTGAAGAAATTTCTTCCATTAGTATAGGATTTATAGAGCGGACACGACATATTGTCTAATATTTGATTGTATGTAAATTTGAAGACTTAAAAAGGGGCATAACTTTGTCAAAATGCAATACAGAGTTATGAAACTTGACCTGCATATCCTAATTGTGACACTTCATATATATTTTAAGTTTCAAGCAAATACGTTTTCTAGTTTCAGAAATATTCAAATACATGCTAAAATTTAAGAATATTTTCTAAGTCAACTTTTGACCTTCAAGTGTGACCTTGACCTTAAGCCAGCAAAAGGGTAACATGGGTTCTGCACATCCCCTTGTTGAGGTGAACATTTGAGCCTAGATTAAAGAAAATCTTTTAATTAGTGTAGGACTTACAGAGCGGACACGACATAATGTCTAATATTTGATTGTTTGATATTTGACCTTCAATTGTGACCTTGACCTTGAGCTGACACATGGGCAACATGGGTTCTGCACATCCCCTTGTTGAGGTGAACATTTCAGCCAAGTTTGAAGAAAATCCTTAAATTGGTATAGGATTTATAGAGCGGACACGATAATGGAGACGGACGGACGGACGGACGGACGCGACAAAGCGAATCCATTATAGCCACCCCCCACATTTTGTGGTGGGGGTATAATTAAGGTACCGTAAACTGCGTAATCAATCTCTGGATTGATTGGCGTGTCTTAAGCAAAAGTTCATGCATTGAGGGATTTTAATATAACTTGGCACAAATGTTCACCATTGTGACGCGGAGTGTCGCGCGTAAAATGTAGGCCCCTGTGGCCAAGGTCCAGGTCACACATAGAGGTAGAAGGTCAGATAAAAGTATGAAAATGTGTGTACGGGCCATTAGTATCAGAAATGTCGGAGGCGAGGGGTAATTTTTGGAAATTTGAGTTATAGTGATTTTCAAGCTTTTTAACAACGGTAGAAGACTGCCGTATCATGATCGTCACCGTGCAGATTTCTTTACTCGTTTAGATTTTATTGATTCACAGATGTATATTAGGTAATTTTACAGTAACAATAACAGTATTGGCTGCAACTTCATGTTACAAAAATTGAAATCTATTCAATACTCTCGGACTCCTCAATGACAAATTGCATAGACAAACTAAATCAAGACTGTTTTCGTTGTGTATAACCTAACAGGAAGTCCCCGAACACATTTTAAACGAAATCGTAAATATTATTTTTTATATGTTTATTAACTGGTGCCGGCTGTAAAGAATATTTCAGAAAACAAAAAGAAATGTATGTGAAAACGAAGAACTTTTTTGAGAAAATAATATGAGATTAGATTAAATCTGAAATTAAAATTTCGTTAAATAATCTTGAAATGAGTCTGCAGGTTGCCGACGAAAGATTTCACAACAGGACCAGGAATTTCAACGGTAATTTTGATTTATAAGTCGCCCCCAATGTTTGTAAAGCGCAAAGGATAACAAGTATTCAAATCAGAGTATTGTTGAAATGTCATATATTTAGTTGTTTTGATAAATTATGATCAGATGTGACAGTGAAGTAATGCCACCTCACCGCCAAGCTAAACATGCTAAAACGAAAGAAAAAGAACGGGTAAGGTTTCAGTTACCTATGATTTGTTTGACCAATGTGAAAAAATATTCTTTATTCGTTCTCTTTTCATACGAGTCTAACCACAATTATCAAAATAGGTTGAATCCTTGGACTTCATATTTAGCAGTGGCTAGCATTATTGTCACCTAAGCTAGAATCCTGTGAATTATAGACTATATTTTGGAAAAATACCGACGATTTTCCAGGACCGCTCAGATCATTTTCCCATTCAAAACAGACTGATTGAAAATACTCCAAATTAGGTGTTTAATAGCTCACCTGACTGAAGGTCAGATGTATCCAACATTTATTATGCTCTTTAGTCTGTCGTCTGTTGTTCATTGTCCACATTTAGCTTCCACTGACATCTCCTATACCAATGAGCCTCATGCAATAAAACTAAACAGGAATGATTGAAAAATAAAAAAAAAAGAAATTCCATGCAGACCTTTAATTGCTATAACAACTTAAAGGAAAAACTTTTGAAATCTTTTTGTCTGAGGCCACAAGGTCTTAAGCTTAGATACTTGTTTTGTAGCTAAAGAGACTTCAGCCAACAGGTTTTATAGTATCGCTAGACCTGTTCGCTGAAGCCAGTCCCGTAATTGAAAGTCAACCAGAACTTCGACATATTTAAGTCGCGCTGTAATTTCATAAATTTGCATTATGTGGTCAAAATCCTTACACAATAGGGTAATTCAATCTACAGTACACGCAGCGTGGACTTTGACGTTGTTAACATTGTCGTGGGGGCCGGTATCGTCTCCGGGTGGCCAGTCGCGGTGGTCTGAACACCCGAAATATCAGATTTGGTCGCATTTTACGGAATAGGTAGTCCGCAACGACCTCGAGGAAAACGAGAGTTCCTCCTGGCGCGTACTGTATCTCACCTGAATTAGCTGAACATTTAATGAAACTGTGCATTTTACGTCTAACAATTATGTGACTTTTGGTAAAATTAAAACCAATTTCAAATACATTTGTAGTAGGTTATTGTGTACTTCTGTTGTTGAAATTTTGAAAATTCTTGTTATTATATACCGAAAGCGATCAATAATTTTTGCCAAGCGCCTAGACGATGCAGATGTTGCAGCAGGGTCTGTGTTTTCTTTAAATGGGAAAGCAGTTTTAACACATCTCAATCGGAAACCAGTCAATTTATTTTCTGAAAATATTGTCAGCTGTTTTGAGAAGCAATTGCTTTGAATTATCATTCTTTGCTTTAACAAATAGGAGCATTCATAAACAAATGCATCAGAATGAGGGTTTTATACATTTATTTGACAGGGTGTTCGGTAGACTCTGAAACTCAAGGGTCAATGACCCATCAGATAAAACTTTCAAGGGTCAAACTGAGATACTCAAGGGTCAAACTGAAATATGCAAGGGTCAAAAGTAATATTTACAAACCTCTTTAAGTTCAGGTTAAAACAATGTTTATAACACCCTAATTAATCTGTGGGTTTTTTAACAGTTTTTGGGGAAGGGGGTCAGTGCCCATTGGAACTATCATTATGACTGTCACTCGTATTCCTCACAAAAAAAAAAATTGTAATTGCATGTGAACAAGGCCCTAGTCTCTTTTTTCCCTGATTTAGGTTTCAACTTAATACTGGCCAAAGTCAATACTGACTATTTTAGGCAGGTTAGAAATTATGCAGAGTTAAGACTTTGTATGTTTATATTTACTTAGATGCAAACTGGTACTTATAATCAAATTATGACCATGATCTTAGTAAATTAACTGTATGCTGTAAGTTCTTCTTGTAAAAAGCCTCAAAGTCTCGGAAATATATGACAAACGAAATTTATCCGAGGTTTTCACTCACTGCTTCATGTTTTATGAACATAGTATTGGCTGTAATTGACATAAAAACGTAAAGAAAATACCATAAGCATTACAAAGAGCATAGGCAGTCAGAAGAAATGCTATCAACCATCAAAATTTCGCATATTTTTTTCTTTTGCCGATGAAAATTTTTTGCTGTTTCTTTGGGAAAAATATATACTCCGACAGATGGTGAAAGGGGTCAAATATCGCCACATTTTGGCCAAAAGTAACACTGTTAATTGTTTTACATGTCTGACTTGGGTATTGATTTTTTTCTGTAACTTCTCGCTCTAAGATTATGACCAAGTGCATGTCGACCGCTGATTAGCTGAAACCACTTCAGTGTGGAAAATTCGCCCCACCTTCTTTACCTGTATGCGGAAAAGATCTTTTTCAAGTCTCTTTAGCAACAACATTTATTGACATTGATTGACAACAAGCAAGTCTTCACGCAGCCGTGGATATTTCTCACGAGTCAATTATGACTCGTGGGCTGATTTTGTGACGGGTCAAATGAGTGTTTTTGAGAATTTTCGCGGGTCAAGACCCGAGACCACGGGTCAAACGAAACTCCTTGTTTGGATATTTTTAAAGCGTAAAATTCACCGAAATGCATGTAGTCATGGAACTATGTGAGCTTCGATATCAATTATTACTTGCGGAACCATTAAGCAGACATCCGCCGCGATATTTGGTGACCATGTCCGCGGCGGATGCTAAAAATGTAGTAGATTTGGTCCTGTTTTACAAAATGGGTAGTCCGCGCACACCTCAAGGAAAATGAGAGTTCCTCCTGGCTTGTACTGCAGTACATAATGGGGTGAAAATAAAAACAATGTATGTTTCTCCTTGAAAAAAACGCTCTGAATATCCACTGTGTAAGGTTACATACAATCGCCACATTTTAAAGAATAAGAGAGCATTCCCACAGAGATTCTCCACGAATATTCTAATGCTTCATCAACAGAGTTTTGAGAAAATATTTCCCTTTTTATTGCTACTGTCATGGTGTCGTTGCTGTTCCTGTCCGAAAATTTTAACATTGATCATATTTTTTTTATTTCTAAATGGATTGTCTTCATACTTGGACCCAACAGCCCTTTGAACAAGATCTTCAAGTAGACCAGACTGAATTTGACCTTTTCTCATAAATGACCTTCACCTTCAAGATTGAATTTGCCTAAATTGTCTTGACTTTGTCATTTATTTACGGATTTGATTCATACTTGGACTTTTATGACAAAACTGACCTATTGAATTATTCAAATTTTAATTATAAAGCCCGAAACTAAGTTTGAGGGGGTGGGTATAAAGGAGTTTCCCGGTGGTTGGTCAGGCGGGCGGTCCGTTGCAATTTCCTTGTCCGGATTATAACTTGAAAACTACTGATTGGAATTCAATGCAACTTCATACAATGGTCAAGCACAATTTGAGGAAGTGCATTGGTCAAGAATCATAACTCCATCTTCACTATTGTGTACAGAGTTATTGTCCTTTATTGGTTTTCCTTGTCTGGAGCATAACTTGAAAATTACTTGTTGGAATTCAGTGCAGCTTCATACGATGCTCAAGCACAATGAGAGGAATTGCAGTATTCGAGAATCATATCTCCGTCTTCACTATTTGCACAGTTATTGCCTTTTGTTGGTTTTCCTTTTCTGGAGTATAACTTGAAAACTACTGGTTTAAATTCAATGCAACTTCATACAAAGGTCAAGCACAACAATAGGAAATGCTGTGTACAAGAGCTATAACTCTATCTTCACTATTTGCACAGTTATTGCCCTTTGTTTGTTTTCCTTGTCCATAGCATAACTTGAATTCTATTGGTTAGAATTCAGTGCAACTTCATGCAATGGTCAAGCTTAATGACCGGAAGTGCATTGTTTAAGAACCATAACTCCATCTTCATTATTTGCAGAGTTATTGCCCTTCGTTTTTTTTTTTGTCAGGAGCATACATGTAACTTGAAAAGTAATGGTTGGAATTCATTGCAACTTCATGCAGTGGTCAAGCACAACGAGATGAAGTGCAGTGTTCAAGAATCGTAACTCCACCTTCACTATTTGCAGAGTTATTGCCCTTTGTTGATTTTCCTTGTCCAGAGCATAATTGGAAAACTGATGGTTGGAATTCAGTGCAACTTCATACAGTGATCAAGCACAATGACAGGAAGTGCAGTGTACAAAAGCTATAACTCTGTCTTGACTATATGCACAGTAATTGCCCTTTGTTGGATTTCCTTGTCCGGAGCATAACTTGAAAACTACTAGTTGGAATTCAATGCAACTTCATACAATGGTCAAGCACAATGAGTGGATGTTCAGTGTACAAGAGCTATAACTCTATCTTTACTATTTGCACAGTTATTGCCTTTTGTTGCGGTCCCAAGTTTTACTGGAATTGACCATTTTTAATCGGAATCTACTGGAATCGACCATAATAAGTCTGTGTTTTTACTATATATCTAAGCTATGTACTGGAAAGCAGTGTTTAATAAATAGTGACAAAACCATTCAAGTTCGAGTTTTTGCCATTAGGATGTGACAATAACTTTGTGATACAAAGCAATATTTCTGTCCTTAAGTAGATTTTAAGTTTCCTGAGTTGTCAATTCCAGAATTACTAGAACTCGAAGATGAATATGTTTTTGATGATTGACTGTCGTCGGGACCACTTACTCTCTGACTGTTGTCTTGAAAACTGTGATTTGACTTTAACAGTGACAGTCTGAACAAAATATCAATCTTTTTTGAACCCTCTTTTTTGTTAATTTTTTTATGCGAAATTTTGCATTGTTACATGACATTTCGGGCTGAAATTCGGCCCCATTCCTTTGACCAAATTGTGTACTTTTTTTCCCCAAGGTCTGCCTAAAATTCCCCAACTAGCAACTACATGTATATAAAATGTCTATTTCTTATTATTTGTTTTATTTAGCTTTACAATTGCTATTTGTTTAGTATAAAGGGGATAAAATCAATATAATTATAGTGTAAACAAGTGTTTTATTGGCAAAAAATTGGCGATTTTAATGTCCATAAAGTTTATTGAATTTCAGATAAACAATTTCGGATACGAAAATTTTAGTAGAAAATAAGAACAAATCTTTATTTTAGAAACCTTTTCTTTGTTTTCATGAAGATGTTTATGTTTACTTGAAGCTTAGTTGCAGAGATCAAACCTTTAACAGGTGCCTTGATAAGAAAATAAGTATAATGGTCTGCAAATTAATGGATGCGATCATGTTTGATTTTTAAACAATTCTCACTCATCATTAATATGATACTGTCCGGTTTCGTACAGCTTGTTTATTTCTTCCGAGTCAGATATGTTGTGGAGCCAGTTAAAAAGAGTGTTGATTCTATCTTTGAGCCTGACATTTGACAGGGTCAGTCATTAAGTTTAACATTTTTCAAACTTAACAGACAAAGACTTTAACCAGTAATATTGTTTATTCATATTAATTAAAACAATAAAACTACTATTTATTATGCAGATTTGAGTTTTTGTTCCATTGTTAAAATTCCCCAACACTCTTGAAAGGACCCGCCACTTTTCCCCAAAACCACAAAAAGGTCTGGATCACATGAACACTTGACCACTTCATACTTGTTGTATATACAATCGCCTACATGATGCAGACTGCAGCTTGTTTAAAACTCAACGCTGTCCTTAGACTGTGATCTGTAATTATCACTGTTTGTGAATAACATTTAAAATCAACCCAAGTGGAGTTTTTATCTACAGTAGTGGAAAAATATATACTTTTTACCAAGGGAAACACTAAAAGCTTTCAAAATCTTCTCCTCTAAAGCCATATTTTAGGCAAGTTGCAATGAAACTTTATAGGAATGATCCTTGAATAGTCTTTCAAATTTTTATGAAAAATGGAATTCCATTTAGAACGTCAACTGAAAGGAGAACTTATGAAGTCTTATTTTCTCAAACTGCAAGGCCTAGAACTTAGATATTTTGTTTACAGCATCATCAAATGGACCTCTACCAATACAGTCATGGCCTCAGGGTCAAAACTTGTCCCACCCAAAGGTTCACTTCATTTTGCACAGACTTTCATAGGAAAGGCTTTCAAAACAGATTTTTTTTTGGCCACTTTTATAGTCAATATTCGGTCCTATTCCCAGTTGAAAATAGTATCATTTTTCCCCCCAAATCTAAGACAAAAATTTCCAAACAAAATTTAAAAAAAAAAATAACCCAAAACCACCGAAAAACGAGATATTGGGTTCATGTACATAAAAGAAATGCGAAAGCCGTAGTATAGACAAACATCTATGAGCACTTGCTAGTTGTCTAGATGATTGATTTCTTGAAGGTTCCACAATGCAAAGCCTCTGTCAAGCGTAACTATACAAAGTGAAAGAGAAACTTCCATAATGTCGCACAACTTGAAGTATTATGTTAAAAAGATTGAAAAACCTGATAAAAACACGAGAAAAATTGACGTACTATTCAAACAGGTGACTCTCAGTCGTCTGAATGCAGGTAACCTTTCCAAGTCATTGCACACGAACAAGACCGCGTGCAAGGACGATGCCTCGACATAGCGTGAAAAAGAACAGATTGGAATGAAAACATCCTATCGCTCTATAGTAGACTGGTTTCTTTGCACTGATTAAAAGTTTACACCATAAACAGTTGTTGATACATTTTTCCCAATTTGGAGCAAAACAGCGCTAAAATTCCCATTCCCAAAATACTTGAAAAAAAAAAACCCTGCAAAATCTTCTGCTCTTAAAAAAAGCCACTAGGCCCTAAGCCATCTATCATGCAGTATCATTTAGTGGACCTCTTCCAAAATTGTTCAGATATATCCCATGGGGTCAGTATTGGCCCTGCTAAAAGGGTCACTTACATGTATTTTTGCAGACTTACATAGGAAAACCTTCAAAAATCTTCTTTTTTGAAACAACAAGTCCTAGAGCTTAGATGTTTGTAGTATCATCTGGTTCTGGACTTATACCAAGATTGTTCAAATCATAGCCCGGGGGTCAAAATTGTCCGCGCCAGAGGAGTCAGTTACTATTATATTGACTTGCACAGGATTAGGAAAGACAGTCCAAATAAATTTTGAACTTTATTGCAATCCATGAATAAACATGGCCATCAGTAGAGCTGTCATCGACAGAAGTGATATCAATGTATCATTGATATTTTTCTGTCGATCGATTATTGATACGGATTTGAAAAAAATCGATAATTTTGACTAATAATTTAATGCCTACAAATGACAAAAATTCACCTGAAACATAAACGGAAGCAGGTGCCCTGTCAAAAAGACATGTCTAAAACTTGGTGTATGTATAATTTTTATGGCATGTATGGGTAGATGCCAGTAAATAAATAACCACAGTTTATCCACAGTTTTGTATTTTTTATAGTTGACATATTTCATAGCAGTGATGACAAATATGATCAGAAAAAAAAACATGCAGAGGGCATTTATAAACAAAACACATCATAATATTATGTACAGAAGGTGTACCGGTACATGCTTACTTTCTGTGACAAATTTTATGCCACTCTCAAAAACAGTAAACAAATTTCATCTTCCTTTTAGCTCATTAGGCCAGAACTGTCAAATGCCAACAGAACCCTCGCTCGTACAGTTTAAGTTATGGCAACTGTTAGAAATTGATGTGTTGTGTATATATAGTAGACTAGCAAGGCATTTCCAAGCAAGCAATGAAAAGTGATGACAGGGAAGGGCAAAGAGTGCTGTCAAAAATGTTAGGACTGGCTTCTGTAAAATTGGGCAGGGCACTGCATTATTCATTCTGTTCTGCAGCTGGAGTAGTGCTAGCCTAACCCATTGGTTTTGACTAGCATAAGGTTGCTGAACTGCTAGGCACAAGGTCAAATCCACTGAGGGGCTAAGGCTGGCATTCAAGTACTCATAAATTAGTGCTGTAATTGTGGTGAGTGCCTGATTTTGGTCTTAAACAGTTTTACATTCTGAAATTGTAAATTGTAATCTCCGTGCATTATCTCAGTTTTTAGCTCACCTGAGCATGCTCATGTGAGCTTTTAGGATCCTTGATTGTCCGGCGTCCGTCCGTCCGTCCGTCGTCCACAATTCATTCAAACGACATCTCCTCTGAAACCACTGGGCAAAATTGAATGAAACTTGCCTAGAATGTTCCTTGCATGAAGCTCTACCAAGTTTGTTCAAATGGTTCCGGTTCATTGCATTTCTGGGTCACATGAGCTAAAAACAGATTTTAAAACTTGGATCTTTAAAAATCTTCTTGTCAGAAACCACAAGGCCTGGAGCTTTGATATTTGGTATAAAGCATCATCTAGTGGACCTCTACCAAGTTTGTTCAAATCATGGCCTCTGGGTCAAAAATGGCCCCGCCCCAGGGGTAACTTGTTTTACATAGAGTTATATAGGAAAAACTTTAAAAATCTTCTTGTCAGAAACCGTAAGGCATAGAGCTAAGATATTTAGTGTGAAGCATTGTCTAGTGGACCTCTACCAAGTTTGTTCAAATCATGGCCTCTGGGTCAAAAATGGCCCAGCTCCAGGGGTTACTTGTTTTACATAGAGTTATATAGGAAAAACTTTAAAAATCTTCTTGTCAGAAACCGTAAGGCATAGAGCTAAGATATTTAGTGTGAAGCATTGTCTAGTGGACCTCTACCAAGTTTGTTCAAATCATGGCCTCTGGGTCAAAAATGGCCCTGCCCCAGGGGTAACTTGTTTTACATAGAGTTATATAGGAAAAACTTCGAAAATCTTCTTGTCTGAAACCACAAGGCCCTGAGCCTTAAGATTTAGTATGTAGCATTGTCTAGTGGACCTCTACCAAGTTTGTTCAAATCATGGCCTCTGGGTCAAAAATGGCCCCGCCCCAGGGGTAACTTGTTTTACATAGAGTTATATAGGAAAAACTTTAAAAATCTTCTTGTCAGAAACCGTAAGGCATAGAGCTTAGATATTTGGTATGTAGCATTGTCTAGTGGACTCCTACCAAGTTGGTTCAAATTATAGCTCTGGGGTCAAATTTGGCCCAACCCTGGGGTCATTGGTTTTACATAGGCTTATATAGGAAAAACTTCGAAAATCTTCTTGTCTGAAACCACAAGGCCCTGAGCCTTAAGATTTAGTATGTAGCATTGTCTAGTGGACCTCTACCAAGTTTGTTCCAATTATACCCCTGGAGTCAAATTTGCCCCCCCCCCCGGGTCATTTGTTTTACATAGGCTTATATAGTGAAAACTTTGAAAATCTTCTTGTAGAAGGAGAAGTAACATTTTCAGTCCAAATAATCTGGAAATTTGTCAGACAGGTTGTTTCTATGATTTCTAGCTCAAGTTCGAATATGGGTCATCTTGGTTCAGAAACTAGGTCACAGAGCCCAAAAATAGAAAAACCTTGTTAACAATCTAGAGGTTACATTTTAAGTCCAAATATCCTGGAAATTTGTCAGAAAGGTTGTTTTGATGATTTTTAGCTTAAGTTCAAAATTGGGTCATCTTGGGTCAAAAACTAGGTCACAGAGCCCAAATATGGAAAAACCTTGTTAACACTCTAGAGGTAACATTTTCAGTCCAAATAACCTGGAATCTGTCAGAAAGGTTGTTTCAATGATTTCTAGGTTAAATTTGAATATGTGTCATCTGAAATCAAAAACTAGGTCACAGAGCCAAAAAATAGAAAAAACTTGTTAACACTCTAGAAGCTACTTTTCAGTCCAAATATTCTCGAAATTTGTCAGAAAAAATGGTTTAATGATTTCTAGCTCAGATTCAAATAAAGGTCATCTGGGGTCAAAAACTAGGTCACAGACCCCAAATATGGAAAAACCTTGTTTACATGCATTGGGGTAACATTTTCAGTTCAAATAACCTTGAAATTTGTCAGAAAGATTGTTTTAATGATTTCTAGCTCAGTTTTGAATATGGGTTATGTAGGGTCAAAAACTAGGACACAGGGCCAAAAAGTAGAAAATACTTGTTAATGCTCTAGAGGTTACATTTTCAGTCCAAATGTCCTTGAAATTTGTCAGAAAGGTTGTTTCAATGATTTCTAGTCTAGATTAGGATATCGGTCATCTGGGATCAAAAACTAGGTCACAGAGCCCTAAAATGTAAAAACCATTTTAACACTCCAGAGGTTACATTTTCAGTCCAAATATCCTGGAAATTTGTCAGACAGGTTGTTTTGATGATTTCTAGCTCAAGTACTAATATGAGTCATCTTTGGTCAAAAACTAGCTCACAGAGACCAAATATGTAAAAAACCTTGTTAACACTCTAGAGGCTACACTTTTAGTCCAAATAACCTGACAATTTGTCAGAAAGGTTGCTTCTATGATTTCCAGCTCAACTTTGAATATGGGTCATGTGGGGTCAAAAACTAAGTCACAGAGCCTAAATATCGAAAAACTTTCAGTCCAAATAACCTTGAAATTTGTCAGAAAGATTGTTTCAATAATTTCTAGGCCAAGTTTGAATATGGATCATCTGGGGTCAAAAACTAGGTCACAGAGCCCAAATATGGAAAAACCTTGTTAACACTCTAGAGGCTACACTTTCAGTACAAATAACCTTGAAATTTGTCAGAAAGATTGTTTCAATAATTTCTAGGCCAAGTTTGAATATGGGTCATCTGGGGTCAATTAACCAGGTCCATAGCAACTTTGTTAAAAGCAGTCATATTCAGGTGAGCGATATAGGGCCATCATGGCCCTCTTGTTTGTTATCAGTTGTCAGTGAAAGTCACATTTAAATTTTGTAATGAAGATATTTAGAATTATTATTAATCTGTTATTTTTCAGCCGTGTGATATGGCAGGACATCATTACATGAGTGACAGTGGTTATAGTTATGGATATGACCCAAATCAGATGTATTATGTGGATCCAAGTATGCAGCAGGTATTTTAGAAGACAGAATCTTATACCGCAGCAGGGCTTTGGAAACTTTCAAATTTCAATCGTCCAAAACTTCCCCCCTCCTCCCACCATACCACCACTCCAAAATGAAAATAAAAAAATCGGCCAAAAACAGTGTTTAATGTATGTAATTTGTATGCTTTCAAGGCTTTTTCCAACTAAAATTTAATTATAATTCTTACATTAATTGTTTTGTTGACATTGCGAAGAAACGTTTAAAGTGAAAGTAATAACCGGAAGTAGCACAAATTTCATGAGGTAATAACTTTCAACACTGGTTAACAATTGACTGACTAGCTGCCAATCAAACACACTTATTGATGAGATACATCAGTAGTCAGTTAATTGGTGATAACTGCCTTGGGCCACTGGTCACAATTGCAAATTTATGGGTTTATGGTAGGTGTGAAGGACCATATTAGGGATCGATTGGGATTAAGGTGTGAAATTTTGGGATTTTAATGTTAAGTTATACTTAAATTTAATTTTTAGCTCATCTGAGCACAAAGTGCTCAGGGTGAGCTTTTCTGATCGGTCTTTGTCCGTTGTCTGTCGTCCGTCCATCCGTCGTCAACTTTTCATTCAAATGACATCTCCTCTGAAACCAATGGGCCAAATGAAACTTGCCTGGGATGTTTCTTGCATGAAGCTCTACCAAGATTGTTCAAATGGTTCTGCTCCATTGCATTTCTGGTTCATTGGAGCTTAAAATAGATTTTAAAAGTTGGATCTTTAAAAATCTTCTTCTCCGAAACCTCGAGGCCTGGAGCTTAGATATTTGGTATGAAGCCTCATTTAGAGGACCTCTACAAAATTTGGTCAAATTATGACCCTGGGGTCAAAACTGAACCCACCCCAGGGGTCAGTTGATTTTACATAGATTTATATAGGTAAGACTTATATAGAAACCACAAGGCCTAGAGTTTAGATATTTGGTGTGCAGCATTGTGCAGTGGACGTCTACCAAGTTTATTCAAATCATGGCCCCTGGGTCAAAATAGGCCCTGCCCCGGGGGTCAGTTGTTTATGTATACATAGAGTTATATAGGAAAAAGTTTTAAAAATCTTCATTTCAGAAACCAAAAGGCTAGAGGACCTCTACCAATTTTGTTCAAATCATGGCCCCTGGGTCAGCAATGTCTCTGCCCCAGTGGTCACATGTTTTACATAGAGTTATTTAGGAAAAACTTTAAAAATCTTCTTTTCAGATACCACAAGGCCTAGAGTTAAGATATTTGGTGTACAGCATTGTCTATTGGACCTCTACCAAGTTTGTTCAAATCATAGCCCCTGGGTCAAAAAAGGCCCCGCCCCAGGGGTCACATGTTTTACATAGAGTTATATAGGAAAAAACTTTAAAAAAATCTTCTTGTCAGAAACCACAAGGCTTAGAGTTTAAATATTTGGTTTGCAGCATTGTCTAGTGGACCTTTACCAAGTTTGTTCAAATCATGAACCTGGGGTCAAAACTGGCCCCACCCGGGGATGGGGGTCATTTGATTTTACACAAGGACTTATATATGGAAAACTTAAAAAATCTGCTGCTCTGAAACACCAAGGGCTAGACCTTTAATTGTTTGTTGTTATGTCTCCCCCAACCCCACCCTTCTGATGGAGACATTAATGTTTTTGCCCTTTCCATGGGTGTCTGTTTCTGCTCAGTAACTGGAGTACCATTTTACCCAGAGCCTTCAAACTTCATAGGATGATTGTCTTTACTCAGTAAAAAAACCCTATTATTTTTGGTGTCAGTAGGTCAAAAGTCAAAGTCACAGGGACCTGTAGAGTGAAAACTATTTTTGCTCAGTAACTGGAGTACCATTACACCCAGAACCTTCAAACTTAATATGGTAATTATATTAGAAGAACCCTGTTGTTTTTGGGTTCTGTAGGTCAAAGGTCAAATTCACTGGGACCTGTAGAGTAAAACTATTTCTGCTCAAAAATTTGAGTACCATTACACCCAGAGTCTTCAAAGTTATTGCAAACTTATTCAAACTTGTGAACAACGAACACCCATAACAACCAATAACGATACTTATAACATGAGCAATGATACTCACGATTTAGGGCCACCACAGCCCTCTTGTTTTTTTGAACACTTTTGGATCCATTTTTATACGCCCGTTTGAAAAAACTGGTCATATTATTGGAACACCCATGGTGAGTGGGTGGGTTGGTGGCATCCAGTTTTGTTTGAGGCAGATCTTCTACATGCATGGTGGGATTTTAGTATTACTTGCTATCAGTGTTCACCATCATGAGACGTAGTGTTGCATGAATGAACCAGGTCACACTACTGAAGATGTCGGATGAAAATGCTTGTCCGGAGCAAAACTTCTACATGCATTGAGGGATTTTAAAATAACTTGGCACAAATGTTCACCATTGTGAAGTGGAGTGTCACATGCAAAATTAAGGTCTCTGTGGTCAAGGTCACACATTGAGGTCAAAGGTCAGATTTAAAAAGTGAAAATATGAGTACAGACCATTTAGTCATCATGAATTTACATGCAGTGATTCTATTATATATGTTCACCATCATGAGTCTGAGTACTATTACACGAATAATCCAGTTCCCTATATGCAAGGTCAAGGTCATTAGAGATGATGAAATGTCCAAATTTTGTCAGGAGCATATTTTCTACATGTACATACATAGAGAGATTTTAATATTAACTGATCATATGTTCACCATCATGAAAGGTAGTGTCACATGCATGAACCACGTCTCTGGGTCAAAGATCAAGGTCACTTTTAGACAACAGAGGAAAACACTTATCTAAAGCAAAACTTCTACTTGTATTAAGGTATTTTAACATAACTTGGCACAAATGTTCACCATTGTGAAGTGGAGTGTCGATGGAAAATTCAGGTCCTTGTGGCGAAGGTCAAGGTCACATAGAGGTCAAAGGTCAGATAAAATATGGAAATGTGTGTACAGACTAATTACTCATCATGAATTAAAGGATTCTGTCACATATGTTCACCATCATTAGACTGTGTGTTACACGCATAATCCAAGTCCATATTTTTGCAAGGTCAAGGTCACTGGAGATGATGAAGTGTCCAAATTTTGTCCGGAGCATATCATTTGTGAAGGGATTTCAGTATTACTTCAGGTTGAATGGTTGAATGGTGTAATGTTATAACTTTACATGTAAGCATTTGACTCTGGTGAAAACTTTTGAAATGAGAAAAACTGCCTTTCATTAGTTAATTATTATATAAATAGTATATATATAGCTGTTGCTATAGTAACAGTATCAATAAAGAGTTGAAAGAAAAATAAATGTTTTTTAAAGATATCCTGGTCTAAACAGTTTTTTCTGGGATTTTCAGAAAAATCTTCAACAGGGCCAATTCTCACTTTTCATGAACTAAGCTCTTTATTCGTTATTCATTAACAAAATTAAAAGAAACTTAGAATAATGCAGTTTTGTTAACTTCTTTTTTCAGACAGACTTTTACTCAGAAGGTCAACATTTTGGGGGTTGGGGATGGCAAGCCCAGGGGTATGGCCAAGTCCAGCAGCCAGCATTTGGAGGATACATGCAGCAAGAAATGGAATATGACTACTATAATCAATATGATAATGGGATGGTATATGGACAACAAGGGATGCTGAATTATGAAGTTCCATCGTCTTACAGCAGACAGTCAGTCCCAAGCTCACGTAGTAAACATTCTTATTCTCAAAACAGATCAAGGAATAGACCAAGACCAGAGATGCAACAAGAAGTTAATTCAAATTTGGCTGAAAATATCAATAATAATGCAAACAACAGTGAAAACAACTCACAGTCAAAATCAAATTCTAATGATACAAAGTCAGAAAACCCAAGCAATAAGATAAGTGAGGAATATATTGGAACTGAGGAAACAAAAAGTAGTTCATGGTCAAATGGTAAAGAGAATTTAAAAAGTAGAGGTAGATTTCAAGGTTCAGATTCTAGAACTAGAAAATTTGATAACAGACAGCAACTTATTGATAGACAAAGGGCATATGACAGAAGCTACTCTGGTGACCAGGGAGGTAGAAGCTCTAAAGATGATCCTAATGAATCCTTACAGCAAAAAACTGACTCTATAGGTGAAGGAATATCTGACAAGAAATCTGATGCTGACCCTGGAGCACGACTAAAATCTTCAAGAGATACAAAAGGAAACACTGGTTACAAGAAAGACAAAGTGCCTGGTAACAATAAGAAAACTGGAGAAAGCTTTGATAGATACGGAGGTAAAGGTCAAAAATCAGAAAGAAGTTTCGGTGACAAAAGATCAGAAACAAGCAGTAAAAGATCAAAGGAGTTGCAGAAAACTGGTGCTGAATCCTCATCGAATGATTTAAGCAACAAATCTGAGGGAAATTCTGATGTGAAAGACAATTCAGGAAGAAGAAAAAAGAAGGAATATCAGGTCTATTCTTCAGGTAGTCCAAGAGAGTGGCAGGGGAAACAGGTTCAGTATGGTCATTCAAGGGATACGTATAACAGGTATAATTTCAGGGGTCAAGATTATAACAAAAGGCATAAAGAATTTCCCACACAATCAATAGAGAGAGGGGGAGAGAGAACTAAGTTATCTATAGATTTAGATGGTGAAAAAAAAGCCAGCAGTCCAGAATTAGAGGTTGGAGGTGATGATTACAGTACTGGTGAAGGCGGTAGGATGAACAGTGATAGTCAGAAGAAATCAAGGAATATTGGACCACAGAGAGGTACAAGGTTTAAACAGAGAGACAAGATGGATGAAAGCCAAAGAGGTATGTTTAGTAATTTTCAGGTTGGACCATGTTGTAAAAGTAAAGTACATGTAGTTACATTTATAAACATTTGAAGATACATGTACAGATATCAAATTACAGTGAAAAATATATACAAGATAACATTAGAATCCATCAAAAAAGCATTTTATAATAATTTGTGATTTCTTTTGTATTTCTACTTGTAAGTCTAACTTCTCTGAATTTTGTTTGTATATTTACTGGAAAATCGTAAATACCTATTGAATTTTCTGCTTTTTCTCTGCAACTTAAAGGTGTGTTAATTGAACAGCTCAGTAAAGGGTCCTATGAATGTATGGTCTGCTGTGAGATTGTTCGTGCAAGCCATCCTGTATGGAACTGCAGTAACTGCTATCATGTGTTCCACCTCCGTTGTATCAAGAAATGGGCAAAGTCTCCAAATGCTGTTATGTCTGGCTCAGAAAAGGATGGCTGGAGATGTCCAGCCTGTCAAAACCTGTCGTTTAAGTTTCCCAGCCAGTATAGATGTTTCTGTGGTAAGTTTGAAAGCTGCCTACTGGTTGTTTTATTTGTTTTCGAGTATTTTCAATCGCCTTTTTATCAAATAAACATGTACAGTATACATTCTAGTCACTAGTCATGAATGTTCTTTATTACTTTCTGAATCTGTCTTGTATATTCCAGGAAAAGTGCGTGACCCAGAAGTAAGTCGGATGGACACACCCCATAGCTGTGGGGATGTATGTCAAAAAGACAGGGGAGAAGATTGCAAGCATCCCTGTAACATGTAAGCTGTCCACATCATCTCTGTTTCTTGTCTTTACTGGACCTCCGAAGAGACAACTATTTTTTTGTTGTTAATTTTGTGTCATTCATGCATATACGTATTTTCACATTTTAAATGATTTTATGGAAACATTTGAAGAATGATTGTCAATTTAGCACTTGTTGTAGAATGTGGTCCAGATTAAACAATTAATTAATTGAAAGCAAGAGGACACACATGCTTGAATATTCTGTATGTAGAGATTTGAAAAATCCAAGACTTAAGAAAATGCTCGTTTTACACCAGGTATTCAAAAAATCAGTGCATGACTTACCTTTACCATTTTACTGTATTAATGGCTGTAATATTTTGAATGTTTTTAAATGTTTGTTAACCTTTGTTTAAACTTATTTGCTAGTAATTAATCTTTTAGACATCTCTGTCACTTAAGTCAGTTTACAGAATGTGTAGTTATATAGACCAACATAATAAAAGCATAACAATGACATTATGAATTAACTGTATTTGTTATACTTTACCACAGATTGTGTCATCCAGGACCTTGCCCAGAATGCAATGCAACTATCACAAAATCTTGTGACTGTGGTAAAACAAAGTAAGTAAGCCCATGAAGTGAGTAATTTTCAAGTAATTGACTGAAGATCACTAAGTTCCAAGCACAGGCCTCTCTGAAACTGACATTTCATGTAGTCTCAGTTTGAGAATTAGTGGGGCAGAGGCAAAACACAACTGCTGTTTCCACTTTTAGTCACTAATTCCAACCATGTTGTAAAATTTGAAGGTTTTTAGTATTTTTTTTTTCAGTTACTAATCAGAAACCATTTTGAAAGGTCCCTTTGAGCTTGACCTTTGACTTTATGGGTTATTGATAGGAAACCATTTTCACACTGCAAACCCCTGTGAGCTTGACCTTTGATCTAGAGTACCCTAAAACATTAGGGTTCTTCTACACGAGATGCCCAGCCTACCATCAGTCTTGCTTGTCTGTGCTTATGTTTTCTCTTGTAATTGATTGAAAACAAACTGGTCTACCAACCAACATCTTCAGATCAATATGCCTCCTCTTCTTTGAAGGGGGGCATTTTTAAAGACGTTACAGCCTTAAAATTTAAGTTGCCTTGGAACTGTTATTAGGAACTCAAAATATGGCATATACTGGCTGCTCTCATGATTTTGTATTCACATAAGTTTAAACTACTAAATTAGATGAATACCAGTGGGTAGAGCTGGCAGATATAGGATAAAGGCAAGATTTGTTTTTAAAGAAATGTCTGGCATTATTTGGAGTAAGAAATAAACCTTGAAAGGCTGTTTTGTTGTTTTTTTCAGGCAATCAGCAAAATGTAGTCAGTCAACTGTGATTAAATGTGAACTTACATGTGAGCGACTGTTGAATTGTGGGAGACATTTCTGTAAGGCCAAATGTCACTCTGGACAGTGTGAAAAATGTGAGGAAGTCATTGTACAAGGTAAAGTGTAAATTCAGTTTTATTTTCACTCCATTACAATCTTAAACCAAGTTTACAACAGAATGAATGGCTATCCTAAACCTGAACCTTTCATATGTTGAGGATGGCACTTGGTAGTATTTGTAACAGAGATTTGTTTTCTTTTATATCAATACATTGTCTTGAAACCATTCAATGTTATCTAGCATTTGAACAGGACATATACATGCTAGTTGTCCACACCATTCTTTTCATCATGTTATGAATTTATTTTTCCATCGTCTTAGACTTTACTGTCATCTTTAACACAGACTCAGCTGCATAATTATTAGCTGGAAGGCATGAAATCATTGACTAGAATTGCCATAGAAGGTTACAGAAGTATTATTATTTCAGCAAGCAATAATTATAGAATGCTGGCAGCAACAGTACTGTCTGTGTATTTATTTTGTTCAGTAAGCTATTCATTAAGGTACTTTGAATCTGGTCGTCATAAATGTTGATTAAATAGAGATGATGTATAGAACAAGACTTGGTCATGATGTTAAGGACATAATCACACTTTGATGCACAGTCATGACAGAATACTGCTTAAGTGAATTGTTCTGTCAGCTGTTTAGCTTGGCCATACATTAGATGGTCACATCCCATATACAGCCCTGTTACAAACAGTTTTTACACTATAGAGGGATGTTTGACTTACAATGCAATTTATTGTTTTGAGAATGTTTTTGTTGTCATTTCAGAGTGTTACGGCGAACATGAAAAGCGTCAGATACTCTGCGGAAGTGAGGAGTCCTTCACTGAATCATACAGCTGTCAAAAGATATGCTCAAAGTATGTCAGAGATTGTCTCAGAAGTCTTGCACAAAAAATTACTCTCCTCTCAACAAAATCTAAAAGTGTTTGAGCTAAACTTTCATTTCAAGCTCATTTTTGTGTCGCCTGCAACATAAAGGGATCACTTCTCTGTCGTCTGTCTGTCCATCCATCCCAAAAGATGTCTGGACTACTCCTAAAAAACAACAGGTGCAATTTCATGCAAACTTTACTGGAATAATCAGAACTAAGTGCATGTTGTTAGCAATTTCCAGTTCAATGATTTTTGTCAGAGTTATGGCCCTTTAATGATTTTAATTTTTAAAGTTTGTCTGGACTACTTCTCTTATACTACTAATGCAATTTGAATGAAATGTTACAGGATTGATCGATACCTCAATTTACATTTCCAACAAACTGTCCAATCACCCCTCAATACAACTGCTTAATTGGCTATCATCAGACGACACGTGATCACTGATCGCTCTTGTCTTTGCATTATTATACACCTAGATAGAATATCTAGGGGCTATATTCGTTTCATGTGCACTGGTTGGTCATTAGGTCGGTCCATCCGTCTGGCTGTAGACAAAATTTGTCCAGACTGTTTCTCAGCAAGTGTTTCTCGGATTTTAATAATACTTTGCAAGAATCACAACCCTAGTTGTGCATATCTTTGTCACATCCCATTCCAATGAGTTTTTCAGAAGCAAAATTCTTCAAACTCATATTACAGTCAGATGGGCATCACATTAGCCTAGTAATTCATTGGACCAAAATTTTAGTGCCTGTTTGAGTCTGAAAGTTTATTTCAACAAACAGATGGAAAGTCTATGAACAGATGGAAAGTCTATGAACAGATGGAAAGTCTATGATTATTATGATCTCATTGTTTCTTCTGTTTTTTCAGAACCTTAGACTGTGGTAATCACACCTGTGATAGACCTTGTCACTTACCTCCCTGTGATAGCTGCCTTATGCTGCCAGCCAACACTACTCACTGCCCATGTGGTGCTAAACAACTTACAGAACTCTCTGCACAACCCCGGGTCAGCTGTCTTGACCCCATTCCTACCTGTGGTGCTGTTTGCAATAAAGTTCTTGACTGTGGACCTCCTGGTGAGTTTGATAAAGCAGTAGTAGTTACTTTACATGTATATTCATAGATACCATATTACAAGTTTACATAGACCAGTAATGTTGATTTTCTCTGTTCTAAGGATATGAAATATGCATTTCTTTTGTCTAAAACCACATGGCCTAGAGCTTAGATATTTAGTTGATAACATTATCTAATGGACCTCTACCAAAGTTATATAAATCTTGGCCCGGGGGTCAAATTTGGCCCCACCGAAGTTATCTCTTGATTTTACATTGATTTAAATAGGAAAAACTTAAAAAATCGTCTTGTCAGAAAGCATAAGGCCTAGAGATAAGATGTTTGGTGTGTATGATTGTCTGGTAGACATCTACCAAGTTTATACAAATCATGGCCCCTGGATCAGAATTGGCCCCACCCCAGTGTCACTTGAACTTACATAGAGTTATATAGGAAAAAAGTTTTTAAAGATCTTCTTGTCAGAAACCACAACGCCTAGAGCTTACATATTTGGTTGATAGTAGACCTCTACCAAAGTTATTTAAATCATGGCTGTGGGGTTAGAATTGGTCCGAGCCCTTGGGTCACTTGATTTTACATAAACTTACATATGAAAAACTTTAAAATAATCTTCTTGTCAGAAACCATCAGGCCTAGGGTATAGATATTTTGTTTGCACCATTGTCTAGTAGACCTGTGCCAAATTTGTACAAATCATGGCCCCTGGATCAAAATTGGCCCCTCCCCAGTGGTCACTTGGTTTTATATTGAGTAATATAGGAAAAAGTTTGAAAGAAGGTGAAAGGCCTTGAGCTAAAATACATATGGAATTTTAACTATTTGTATAAATTTGCATGCAGACTTCAGTTTTTACCTTGGCTGACTTTGACCTACTGACCTACTTCCTTGTTTTTGAAGATTTGTGTTTGAAATTTTAACTATTTCTGTAAGTTTGCAGACTTGAAATTTGACATGGGTTTACCTTGAACTATTGTCCTCCTTCCTTGGTTTTGAAAATATTTTTTGATATCTTATGTGTTATTTGAACTGTCTGCCATTTGACACATCCCTTAGATGACACCCCCACTCCACCAGTTGTTTGGTAGTTTCTTTTCAGGTGAGTGACCCAGGACCATCTGGTCCTCTTATTCATGTAATTTACCCAATTTTCTACAACAACAAAAATTATACCATAACTAGTATTTGACTGAAGAAAAGAAATGAACAGTTAATTTTTTACCTTCTTCATAATAATAAAAAAAGGAATGAATAATAGTGAAGTTATTGATGTTTTCAGGTAGTGCACATCGATGTGACAAGTTATGTCATGAAGGACCTTGTGGGCCATGTAATGGAACCACATTGCTGACATGCAGTTGTCTCTTCATGGACAAGGAATTCCTGTGTTCAGATATTGCAGATATGAAAAGTATATTTGTTTGTCATTTAAAAAATGAAGTTACCTTTAAATGTTTTTATGCAATTAGCTTGAAAGAATGCATGCATATAACTGTGTAAGTGTCAAATATAGAAGTTTGTGTCTAACTGAAAGTACTATAGAAACCGTATGAGTAACACCGGCTCTTGAACTTCATGTATTAGCATCTGTAGAATTTATAAAAGTAGATAGATACAACTTTGAAGCTAGCATCATAGATAACACCATACAGTGTAGCACATTGATCACATTTTCCATAATCTTCCAGTTAACTCAAACTTCATTGTTTCATAACCAGATATACATGTATATGACCCTTGTCACTGTTTCAGAGGAAAATTTTGTAATTTAGTAATTATAAATATCACAAATATTTGAACAGTCGTACATTGATATTTCATCAATAAAATAACTTGAATTTAACTCCCTTCAAATAAGTGTACATTGAAGAATATATATATATATATATTGTTGCCTTGATCTACAGTGTTTGTGAAATATTGAATTGATCATTTATCTCCTATATAGAAGAAGGTCAACAGTTTCTCTGTGATAAAAGGTGTAACAGAAAGAAAACTTGTGGACGACATAAATGTGGACAACCTTGCTGTGTTGTAAGCCATTTGTCTGAATTTATAATTAGTGACTGACTTTTTAATTATATCCCTAGATGTTACATCTGGGGCTGTATTGGATTCACATGTGTTGGTTGGTCAGTCGGTCAGCCTGTCCATCCGTCCATAGACAAAATTTGTTTGGACTGTTTCTCAGCAACTATTTCTCAGACTTTAATTATACTTTGCAAGAATTATAAGTACCGAGCCTAGTTGCACATATTGTTGTCACGTCCTACTCCATTGATTTTTCATTGAGTTATGGCCCTATTTTCTTTACACCTCAGTTGTCCAGACTGTTTTTCATCAACTGTTATTTAGATGTTAATAATACTTTTTTAGAATCATAAGTATCAAGTCTTGTTGTGCTTGTTTTTGCCGCATTCCATTGCCATGATTTTTCACTGAGTTATGGCCTTTTGATCCTTT
Source organism: Cyclina sinensis (assembly GCA_012932295.1). Lineage (NCBI taxonomy): Eukaryota > Metazoa > Mollusca > Bivalvia > Venerida > Veneridae > Cyclina > Cyclina sinensis. The sequence continues at coordinate 15,250,671 of JAAONU010000004.1, read as the reverse complement.
TTTGATACATAAATTTGTCTGGACTGGACTGGCAACTATTTGTTGGATTTTAGTAATACTTTGCAAAAATCTTAAGTACCAAGCCGATGAATGCATGTTATTGTTGTGTTCCAGTCCAAAGAATTTTTACTCAGTTTTGGTCATTTTTCTTAAGATATAAGTTTGTCCAGTTTGAGTTTGTCTATGCTTTTTTCAGCAATTATAAATTGATGTATAATCAAACTTCATTAGCACTTAGCCCAGATTCGCATGTCCTTAGCATGGTGTGTGTTTATTGAGTTCTGCTAATTTTTTTTTGCAGGATGGTTAAATTGTTCATGTTTATCCATATGGTTGACTTATACTGCTGAGTTAACTTTTGACAGAAGTTTGAATTTTGACTTTCACCAAAATTTTTATTATAATTATAGCAGAAACTACTTTGTCAAGGCGGTATCTGAGGTTATTTGTCACCTTAAGCGATAGATCTTGTTTGCTTCTGTTTATAAATTATGTCCTTATCATTATTTTAAATTCGGTTTACCTTTTTTTTTTCTCCCCCATCGAAGATGAGGAGGCATATAGTTTTGCAAATGTCAGTCGGTCAGTAGGTATGTCGGTCGGTAGACACTTTAGTTTCTGATCAGTATCTAAAAATCCTTGGATCCACTTCCTCAGACTTGGTATGTAGGTTGATCATGATTAGTAGATGATCCTGATAGTTTTTCAGGTGACCAGGGCAAAGGTCAAGGTCATAGTGACCTTGAATATCAAAATGGTTTCCGATCAATAACTATAGAACCCTTGGTCCCAGGTTGTTCAAACTTAGTTTGTAGTTTGGTCATGACCAGTAGTTGATCCCTACAGTTTTTCACATCACCAGGTGAAAGGTCAAGGTCACAGTGACCTTGAAATGCAAAACAGTTTCCGATCAATAACTATATAGCGCTTGGCCCCAGGTTGCTCAAGCTTAGTGTTAAGATTGGTCATTAGTAGTAGATAACCCCTATAGTTTTTCAGATCACCAGGTCAAAGGTCAAGGTCACAGTGACCTTGAAATGCAAAACAGTTTCCTATCAATAATTATACAACACTTCGTCCAAGGTTGTTCAAACTTAGTATGTAGATTGGTCATGAGTGGTAGATAACCCTTACAGTTTTTCAGGTGACCAGGTCAAAGGTCAAGGTCATAGTGACCTTAAAAAAAAGCAAATCGGTTTCCGATCAATAACTGTAGGACGCTTGGTCCCAGGTTGTTCAAACTTAGTTTGTAGCTTGGTCATGACCAGTAGTTGACTCCTGAAGTTTTTCATTTCACCAGGTCAAAGGTCAAGGTCACAGTGACCTCGAATTTCAAAATGGTTTTCAATTAATAACTATAGAATGCTTGGTCCGAAGTTGTTCGATCTTTGTATGTTGGTTGGTCATGACCAGTAGATGACTCCTATAGTTTTTCAGGTCAAAGGTCAAGGTCAGGTGATTTTGAACAGGAAAACGATTTTCAGTCAATAACCATAGAACCTTTGGTCTCAGGTTCTTCAAACTTAGTATGTAGATTGGTCATGACTGTTTGATGACCCTTTTAGTTTTTCAGTTGACCAGGTCAAAGGCCAAGATCACAGTGACCTTGAAAAGCAAAATGAGTTCTAATTAATAACTACAGAACTCTTGGGCCCAGGTTCCTCTAACTTGATATTTAGGTTGGCCATGACCAGAAGATGACTTCTATAGCTTTTCAGGTTAAAGGTCTAGGTCACAGTGACCTTGTATAGCAAAATGGTGTCTGATCAATTACTATAGAACAGTTGGGTCCAGCTCCTCAAAACTTAAGGTAGTTTGGTCATTACAGTAAGATGACCCTGTAGTTTTTAGGGTTATTAGGTCAGAGGTCAAGGTCACAGTAACCTTGAAAAGCAAAACAGTTTCTGCTGAATATCTAGGGAACCTTTTGTCCCAGGTTCGTCAGATTTGGTATGAAAGTTTGTCATGATCAGAAAATGACATTTTTTCAGGTCATTTGGTCAAAGGTCAAGGGTCACAATGTCTTTGATAAGCAAAATGGTTTCCGATGAATAAGTGTAGAATGCTTGGGCCCATGTTCCTCAAACTTTGTATTTAGTTGTTCTTGACTTGTAGATGAGCCCTTTAGTTTTTCAGGTCACCAAGTCAAAGGCCATGGTCACAGGGACCTTGAATAGCAAAATGGTTTCCAGTCAAAAACTATAGAACACTTGGTATCAGCTCCTCAAAACTTCATGGCTGCCTCTAGGGATAAGGCACTAGGGGGGCATATATGTTTTACAAACAACATTTGTGTTTAATAACTGTTAGTTTTTCTGTATCAAAAGGCAGATAAGGCAGTTGGTGTGTTGTGACATATCATCAATGTTTTCGCTATTTAGAGACTTGCCTTATTTGTCAGAATGCAAGTTTGATGACTGTTAATGTTGTTTTCTTAGGTTCTTTCTACAATTAGTTTTTCTATGATTAATCTGTTATTTATTTTACTAGAGAGAAGATCACCCTTGTGACATGTTATGTGGAAGAAAACTGTCTTGTGGTCTTCACAAGTGCACAGAACCCTGTCATAAGAATAACTGTCCACCATGCCTGATGGCAGGTACATGTTGCTTGTTGTCTTTTAACTTGAGTACTAGGCATGGCCTAATGTAGAGCTCTAATTAATTTTGTGAAGACTTGAGTACTTGGCATGGCCTTATGTAGAGCTCTGAGTAATTTTGTGAAGACTTGAGTACTAGGCATGGCCTAATGTAGAGCTCTGAGTAATTTTGTGAAGACTTGAGTGCTAGGCATGGCCTAATGTAGAGCTCTGAGTAATTTTGTGAAGACTTGAGTACTAGGCATGGCCTAATGTAGAGCTCTGAGTAATTTGGTGAAGACTTGAGTACTAGGCATGGTCTAATGTAGAGCACTGAGTAATTTTGTGAAGACTTGAGTACTAGGCATGGCCTAATGTAGAACTCTGAGTAATTTTGTGAAGACTTGAGTACTAGGCATGGCCTAATGTAGAGCACTGAGTAATTTTGTGAAGACTTGAGTACTAGGCATGGCCTAATGTAGAGCTCTGAGTAATTTTGTGAAGACTTGAGTACTAGGCATGGCCTAATGTAGAGCTCTGAGTAATTTTGTGAAGACTTGAGTACTAGGCATGGCCTAATGTAGAGCTCTGAGTAATTTTGTGAAGACTTGAGTACTAGGCATGGCCTAATGTAGAGCACTGAGTAATTTTGTGAAGACTTGAGTACTTGGCATGGCCTAATGTAAGTAATTTTTTGAAGACTTGAGTACTAGGCATGGCCTAATGTAGAGCACTGAGTAACGTTGTGAAGTTTTAGTTATACTGACATATCAGTTTGTTCATGAAGTGGATTCATGGCATGATCACTATTGTCAAACTGGTAATTATTTGTTTAATAAGAGCAGATGTTTCTTGATGAAAAGTATCAATACTTGTTAAGATGCTGGAATGCACTTGTTTTGTTTAACTGTGTTAAAAATTCAAATAGTAGGTTACATCTAATCTTGTGAGTTATCTAGTGGTTTTTTGGTGTGAAGAGGTCAAGACCTCATTTTCTAAGATAGATATCAATGACTAAATTGAAATTTTAGGTTTTGATGAGTTAACATGTTATTGTGGTGCTGAGGTGTTGTTTCCACCAATTCCTTGTGGCACTAAACCACCAGAATGTGACAGGCCCTGTACAAGGAACCATGGATGTGATCACCCAGGTATGTGTAAGTTATAGACATATACGTGAGACATACTCAGAATGTGACAGGCCCTGTACAAGGAACCATGGATGTGATCACCCAGGTATGTGTAAGTTATAGACATATACGTGAGACATACTCAGAATGTGACAGGCCCTGTACAAGGAACCATGGATGTGATCACCCAGGTATGTGTAAGTTATAGACATATACGTGAGACATACTCAGATATCTTGACTTGGCAATATAGAGCTTTGTTAACATAAGAAAGCAGGGCCCGACAAATTCGCTTGTAATTACGATTAGAAATTGATTCTGGGCAAGCTGATCTTCCAGCAGCATTCGTCCTGCAGAACAAGTGGACTTCCTAACTGAAAATAATCAAATTTGAAGTTATAAATATACATGAAACAGAACATACAATAATTCCCCGTATTTGATAAGCAAACTGGATGTTGATTTATTGTATACAACTTTAAAATCTGTCCAGTTTCGTTATGATTGCATAAGTTAAAGCTGTGAAGATTCTGGTATGTTCCACATACACTGAACTTTATTACTATAAAAAGAAGTCTTCATGAGAATGTCTCAGAAAAAATTTCAAAAATGTCACTGAGATATTCGGTGCATGTTTGGGCAGGTAGTAGGGAACTCGGAGAAGAGGGAAGCGGAATTAATTTATTGCATTTTCCTTGAGTGAACTTAAGGACGAGTACATATTGCACCAGGACAAGTGAAAATTCTAAACTGCTCGTCCTGCAGGACATGTTGCTTCCAAAAAATTTGTAGAGCACTGGTAAGGTAAAGCTACAACTGGTGCACAACTGCAAATTTGAATTTAAGACAGACATGTGAAATGGTGTACATAAATACCCCAAAAATCAAGTCTGAATATATATTTGTATTTTAGTGCTTGAATAAAAACTGGATGAAGAGTCAACATAAAATCTTACTTGGTTCAGTTTTGCACCAAGCCCATTAGAAGTTATTGTTATGATTTCTACTTACTTATACTGACTTTTACTGACTGACTGACTGACTTTGGTGGGATGGTTCTTGCTGTTTGTATATGGAAAATGAATGCTTATTTCGCTAGGCTGCTTCTTCATCAAATCTCAGAAATGAATTTCTTTCAACTTTCTTGTGCTTTTAGTTCGTCACAACTGTCACAGTGAAGAAAAATGTCCACCCTGTACAGAGCTTACCAAGAAAATGTGTATGGGAAATCATGTTGTAAGTATTGTATAAGTTAAGCCACATCTAAAGAAATGAGTTAAAGGAGTTAAAGGAGACATGCCTTCACTGTGTAGCAAGACCAGTTTGGGTATAAGAAGTACACTGTATAAATTGTCTGAGAAATATTTGTTATGCCCCCCTTTGAAAAAGGGAAGGCATATTGCTTTGCTGCCGTCTGTCTGTCAGTCTGTCTATGTCCACCAACAGTTTCCGTTCATTTTCTTCGCAGAGGTTGCACATACTGACATAAAATTTGGTAAACAGATTTATCATAAGAATATTTAGGTCAAGTTCTGTTTTGGGTTTGATTGAGCAATTTTTGACAGAGTTATGCCCCTTGGACTTAGAAAAATTCCAATTATTTGCAGTTTCCGTTCATTTTCTATGCAGAGATTGCACATACTGAAATAAAATTTGGTAAACAGATTTATCATAAGAATATCTAGGTCAAGTTCTGTTTTGGGATTGATCGAGCAATTTTTGACAGAGTTATGCCCCTTGGACTTAGAAAAATTCCAATTATTTGCAGTTTCCGTTCATTCTTTTGCAGAGGTTGCCCATACTGAAATAAAATTTGGTAAACAGATTTATCATAAGAATATCTAGGTCTAGTTTTAGCTTAGACACGTCATACTTGATAGGTTGATGCATCTCAGATATTACCTGTAGATAACCCCTATTATTTTAAGTTCTCAAGGTAAATTTCATTTTCATGTACATTGCCCATAATGTATACTGCCGGGTGGGAGGGGTGTGTGGCATAAGTGTTTCACAAACATCTCTTGTTTTCTATAGTAAGGCTATTTGTGTTTATGACATACGAAAATCTGTAGGTCTGAATTAGGTTTCAAAGGCCAAAAAAACTGTTTGAAGGTAAAGGTAACAATTTGATAGGTGAAATAATAAGACTTTGGCCGGTATTTTACGGGTTTTCAAGCTGGAAAAAATTGTCAGACGGCCCACCCTCGTGTATAATACGCACCCCTTTGTGGATACTGAAAATTCTTGAAAAAAAGTGCGTATTATATTCGAGCGTTTACGGTAGTAAAGAAGGTTACAGAGAGAAACAAATTCCATTGTTGCCTTAGAATTTTTGTGGTAATAAATCATTATCTAAAGCTGAATACTTGTAGTCTGGCTACAGTCTAGCAAAAAACTGGTAGCACTGTTAAACATCTTATTATGACATGAAATTATGAAATGTTTTATTTTTATGTCTGATCAGATATTAAACATTGAAGGTACCTTGTTTCTTGTTCTTGAGAGTGTGAATATATGTTGTCATGCTTGTTAGAGGTCTAGACTATATGGATATTATGTATGGTGGATTTGACTGTAAATCCTGATGGGAGAATTCAGGGTTCTTCAGGGGACAGTAGTACCTATATTTTTATTCATTTGAGTAAGATTGAAATTTTAACAATTTATCCCTTTTACTTGCATGTTTTAGATGAGAGCCAACATTCCCTGTCACCTGACTGATATCTCATGCGGTATGAAGTGTAGTAAACCATTGCCATGCGGAGAACATTCCTGCATCAAAACATGTCATAAGGTGTTTTTTCAAAAATATCTCATACAGTTAATAAAGATTCAAAATTCCAGCTTCAGGTAACAGTATCTACTTGTTTAACATAACTGCAGCAATTAATTATTCTAAGTGATACCTTGGTGCTTGGATTTTATTGAAAATGAAATATTGAAGAAGTTGTATTTGTTGCTGTAAAAGCTTCTAGATTTTGAGCAAAAAGGTCTGACTTGATTTTACATGACTATTATGATTTACAGCTTCTTCCAGACCAGTAATCATTTCAGCATAACAGTCTTAACAGTTTATAAATTTACTAAACAACAATTATTTAAAATTGAATATTAATAAGGCCTGAATTGAAGAAAGTTAATGTATTTTATTACATTTAATTTATGAATATATTTTAAAGATTTATCACATTGATAAATATTATGAAAAAAGGGGTATATTTATAGTAATTCTCTGTTTGTGAAAGTGACAATGAACAGTTTTAAAACTGTTTGATCAGATTTTAAAGGCAACTAAGGTTGTTGTCACTGTAATTTGAGTAAGCACTTCTCATTCTATTACAAATGTATGGATCAAGTAACAGAGCCATGTTTTCATGCTTTATATGTGAAAATATATTATTGAGGAAAATATTTACAATTGCATCAAAGTTGTAAAGAATAGTAAACATTAGCAGCAGGTAAAAACCATTACACAGTATAACATGTTGCATATAATTTGAAATAAGAATAGATGCAGTTTCATATTGCCTGTGAAATAGAAACCATGAAGTTTAGTTATTTTATTCCTATATAAATCATAAATTAAGAAATTCAGTCATTTTCATTTGTTGTGATTTACCAGTTATTGTAGATGTGTGTGTTTCTTATAAGTTTTTTTAATATGTTTATGCATTTCTAGGGCCCATGTGTGGAAGAAGGTCAGGTGTGTACACAGCTGTGTCAAAGGAAGCGTGAGCTGTGTGAGCATGTATGTGGAGCTGTGTGTCATGGGGAAACACCCTGTCCAAACACACCCTGTAAAGCTAAGGTAAGTATAGCTGTTTTGGCTCAGACACGAGAGAAATTGGTAGCTCGGTGTAAATGAAAAGAGGTGCTTGATTAATGTAGTTTATTGGCATCAATTCAGCTGATTAGATACTTGGACTGTCAAATCCTGAAAACACTATAAAGCATTTATTTTGATGTTGGTTGTTTGTACAAGTATCAGTAGATCTAATAGCTATAACATTTTTTATGATAAAATATTATTTGTTAAAAGTCATGAAATTTTTATGAGTTTTTCTTAAACTTCAAGGGAATAAACATGATAAGATGATGTTGTTCACAGGTTCTAGTGAAGTGTGCTTGTGGTCATCGGGAGAGTGAGACATTGTGTTCTACAGGGACAGTCAGCTATGATACTGACTATCAAAAGTAAGTTTGAATTTATATGACAGGCAGCATTTCATGTCTGCTCATTTTTAGGTTGTCTGTTTCGAAGAAGAAGTCGAGCTGTATCGTCATCATTGTCATGTTGTCGTTGTTCAAAAACTTTAATGTAGCCCATTACTCAAACTATTTAAAAGCCATCAGTATGAAACTTGGACTGCTTGCTTATCATGACAAGAGGCAGTTGTAACACAAGGGGCATTATTCTGAAAGCTATATTTTTGGAGTTAGTCCCTTTTTAACTTACAATTTTTGTCAAAATTGCTCAATTATTTGACTGATCAAAGGTATCAATATTAACAGTGTCAACATCTTGACATGAAACGTCAGAGGTACAGTACGCTCAGCGCGGATTCTGCCTTTTCCGCGATACCACCGCGGACGATTTTTCTTTATTGCGGACAAACGTGGCGGACGTCCGCGATGAGAGGGCTAATTTCCGTCGCGATCCGCGGTGTCAAGTTGTTTCCACCGCGGACAGAATAGCCAAGACTGTATTTAAATTATCGATAAAATCGGTTACCTGTTTCTCGCGGCGGATTGCGGCGGCCATTTTAACTATAGCTTCAAAAATAAATGTTTATTTTATAAAATTTTCACTGTGTTCTTATTTTACAACATGACTAAATGGTATTAACATTAGTTAAAATTGTAGATGTAAAATGTTGAAACAGCATTTAAAATGAAAAACGTTACCTTTGTTTTGATTGTAAAATTTGGAGTGACCGTGAAGATAGACACAAACTACATACTACAGAGTATACTACAGCATCATTGTTTCCTTGAACTATCCAAAACCATCGCTAATTAAAACATTCCTAACAATAATTACATGTAATTATCGGGGTTATTTCCAGTGAACTGCTTTAACTGTCAAAGAAATTACGTCACTCAATAGCGGCTTTCAACTTTTTACAAAGGGCGCCATGTCTTCAGATTAACTCATAATCACAGCTGACACCTGTGTGAATAACACACCTAAATACAAACTTAAACACCTTTTGTCTAACTAGTTTATAAACAAATCTGAGCTCTAGTTTTTAAAGTGAAATCTACAGAACTTGTATAAATATAATTTTGGGATGCAAAACAAAAACGTGTTAATTGTAAATTTCAGTGGCTCAACACTTCCCATATAGTTCTATCATTTGGGGATGAATTTCACAATCTTTTATATCGTAATATTGTTGTGAAACATACATGTAGCCTCAAAGGAACAACCTGTCAGTCACACTGCCCGTGACCTATGATCTTTACACATCATACAATACCGTAGTTTTATTGGTTGCAAATTCAAGAGCTAACCTTTGACGGCAAGTCTGAGTAATTTTCCATTAAAAAATCCCAGTATTTTACCACCTTTTCCACATCACATGATCTTATGCTGCATTGTCGATTTCAATTCTCATTTTCGGAAAATCTTTAAATAGTAACACCTAGTTTTCGTAGGAGATATTGACAAGGGTAAAATTTTCATGGTATAAGAACATTGTTGTCTCTTGTTACTTTTTTCGTAAATGCTGTACACCGAGATTATTCAGTATTTGACTTAAAAGTGGTTTTCACAACCATGAACTTGCATATCTACTCTATTTAGATTTTAATATGACAATGATTTGCCGCGATTTAGTGTACTTTAGTGCCCATTTTTGTACATGGTAATAAAAAAACGAGAGAACAACAAGAAGTACAAACAACAAATTGTATCTCCATAAATTTTTATTACAAAATCAAATTTTACATATTTTAAGAAGTAAAGTTTTAATAAATAATCGTAAAATGCAACAGTTTTTACCGCGATCCGCGGTGATTGACACCGCGTTCCCCCACGATTTACCGCGGCGTTCCGCGGGGGAAACGCTTACGGCCACAGATTTATGTCCGCGGTGGTGACCATTTTCAGTCCGCGGGGTCTCGTGGACAAATTTTGTGCAAAATTTCGTCCGCGCTGAGTCTCATCCGCGGGGTCTCGCGGGTTTTGCAAAATCCGCGCTGAGCGTACTGTATATAGACCTCCTTCAGGAGTAGTGCACAAGAACTATAACTGTGGCCCCATTTGTCGACATGTAAAACAGATGAGGGTTGGTGCCGCTCCACAGAGCTCTTGTCTTTCTTTACAGTTAAGCTGTAACTTTAACTAAACTTGGTCAGTTGATTGCCAATAAAAACCTTTTCCGGGGATTGCCTTTGGAGGTCACTTTTGATTTTTAGTTTCAACTCAGTATTTTATCTACAGTATTAAGACTTGATAGCAAGATAGCATGTATCACTACCTTACTGCAGGTTAAGGGTCACTCTCTAATACTAAAAATAGATCTTTGGTTTCCATTCAATATCTTGAGTTCCAGTCAGCCTGTTGTAACCTGAAATGAACAGTAGATAGCTTATAGCAAGTCCTTCCTTGGGATAGTTTCTGGAGCCATTTTGGTCAAGGGGTCAATCAATGTAACTAAAATAGATTTTCATTTTCCAGTCAGTATCCTCTGTTTCATTGGACCTATTACGCTACAACTTAGTTATAAGGTAGCGTAATGCTTAACCTCACTTAAGATTGCTTAAGTGTTCATTAGGATCAAAAGATAGACCATGGTTATTACAAAAAAAAAAAAAAAAAAAAAAAAAAAAAAAAAAAAAAAAAAAAATTAGGTTTCCATTCAATATTATAAGTTACAACTGGCCCATGAGGTGTCTGCCTTGCAGTCACACAAACAACTTACTTGTGGAGAACAACCAGATTTGAAAGCAGATTGCAATACCATGCGGTCAAAAATTTCATTGACATATCAAAAACATATACATGTACATCTCTGCATACTACAAGCCCCATGAGAATGATGAACACTCACTCAAAGAACTTTGGTCATCAGTAAAAAAAATCCTCAAAACAACAATATCTTGATACTGGGTGATTTCAGTCTCCCAGACATGAACTGGTCAAATGAATTACCAACAGATACATACAAATTTAAAAACAAATTTAAGAACATGATTAATCACAATCTTGAACAAATGGTCAAGGTCCACACTTGTGATAAAAACATCCTAGATCTATTTCTCAAAAACACTGCTTGTCATGTTCACAACACAAAAGTCTTAACAAGCTTAGGTACATCAGACCATGATATAGTCTTTCATGAACTTAAGAACAAAAGAGGGTGAATCAGACAAACTCATTAAAAACCTCCTTGGGCCCAAATCTCTCTGTCTTAAAACAAAGTCTCCATGAGAGACCCTGCAGAATATGGCATGTATGGAGCTGATTAAACTTGGAAATTTCAGGAAGTGCTTATAATGGTTGAAAAAAAGGCTTTAAATTGTATTTGTTAATATTGCTTTTGGCTTGGAATTAAAAGAATAGACCTAAAAAAATGAGAGAAAAATATGGAATTTTATCTGCAGGAAACAGTGAGAACTCGATATATAGTTTGTAGCATTATGTTATGGTCTGCAAGTTGTTTAAATTATGACACTTGCTTCAAAATTGGCCCAACCTAGGGGTCACTCACTTATGAAGGAATTTTGAAAATATATAATCTTCTGTAAGATCTTAAGGCCCAGAGTTTAGATATTTTGTAGTGGTTCTGTACCAAAGTTGTTCATATTATTGCCCCAGGGTCAGAAGTGACCCCATCCAAGGTGTCTTTATTGTGTCGCCCTTTCGAAGAAAAGGTGATACATAGGGATCGCTTTGTCCGTCGGTCCGGCGGTCCGTCATGAAAACTTAACGTTGGCTATAACTTTGCCATTTCTAAACATTATCTTATTAAACTTTCAAATTGTATTGCTTATGACAACAGGGTCAGGTTGATGCCAAAATTTCTAGGTCAAGGTCACATTTGACAGAGTTATGCCCCTTTTTATACATGGATTTTGTCATGAAAACTTAACGTTGGGAATAACTTGGCCATTTTTTAACATTTCAACATCAAACTTCCAAATTATATTGCTTACGACAACAGGGTCGTGATGATGCCAAAATGTATAGGTCAAGGTCACAATTGACAGAGTTATGCCCCTTTTTGTACTTGGATTTTGTCATGAAAACTTAACAGTGGCTATAACTATGCCATTTCTTAATGTTTCTTCATCAAACTTTTTAGTTGTAATGCTTACAATTGTATCACTTAAGACAACACCATTTCTCAAGGGCAGATAACCCTCAAATTTTTTTTTGCAATGTTATGCCCCTTTTTCAAGTTAAAATTTCTTGGTTAACCTTTTTCTTTATGTCCATGTCTCAAAAAGTGTCAAGGATATTCCATTCAAACTTGGAATACTTGATCACCAGCAAGACCCCTGCAAAGATTGTTGGTACCCATGTCCCGGGGGTCACAGTTAGCCCCACCCCCGGGGTCACTTGATTTTGCTTAAACTTATATATAGGAAAAAAAACTTCTCATGCCTAGAAATAAAATATTAACTGACATGAGATGGGTAAGTACTCCCCCCCCCCCCCTCCCCCCCACTGTCCCCTCTGCATGATGGGAATCCGCCCGCCCCCCCCCGGGGCCCAATTTTTTATTTTTTTATTTTTAAAACATATGCACTTAATCCCCCCCCCCCCCCCCCCCCCCCCCTACCTCAAACCCCCCCCCCCCCCCCCGGCCAAATTTTTTTTTTTTTAATTTTAAAATTTAAATTTTAATACATAGGTACTTGACTCCCAATCCACCCTCAACCCCAGCAGGCTCTTGTTTACCTTTTTAGTTATTCTAACAGAGTACCCAAGGGCGACACAAGTGTTCCACTGAACAGCCATCTAGTTTTAATATAGACTTACATTGAGTAACTAAAATTCAGCTGAAATAATTTAGGGAGAAACCTTCATGTTGACATGTTTTACTTTATCCTTGACCTTCATGTGACCTTTCCCTTGACCAGCTGCCTTACTTCCTTGTTTTTGCAGTTAACTGAACATTTTTACCACAGCATGGAAATTTATCAGTTGTACATAAAGATTTAGCAGTACATTACTTTACTATAATATTTAAAACGTGTTTTGCTTAAAGTGTTGATGTTGAAAGCCTGGTTTTATTCCTTTGTAGATTATAACTAATTTCTGACCGAACAAAGTTTTAAATATCAGTGGGATGCTAAGTTTACTACCATACATTTATATTCTTGTACTTATATAATGAAATCTTATCAATATTTACTGGATAATGTGTGAAAACTTATGTTCACAGGCTTGCTATGCAGAGTTTGAAGGATTCTATTCAAGGGATCATGGGTGCATCTTCATCAGTAAATATTGGAAAACTTAATCAAATGAAACTGGGCCAAGGACGTAGGTAAGTACTGTTTTTTCTCTCAAATGTTTGATTTATTGACACTCAGTTAGTATGTTTGGACATGCATTTAGCTCAAGAGCTGCTATATTATTATTATACCCCCCACAAAGTTAATTGGCAAAGGGTGAGAGTATATATGTCAGCTTGTCAGTCGGTTCTTCTGATGGATTTTACTTGTTCTACATGATGTAATGAGATAAGATTGCCATGTATTCATGCAACTTCATAATAAACAATCACGAACAATTGTTGTTGTTTAAAAATTATAAGTGATTACTTCTAATGAGTTTTGATATCATTTTGAAAAAAAAAAAAATGCTGTCCTGTATAATTGAGAACAAACTTTTCATCACTTTATGGAGACAGATTCCTAAACTGATGTATATATTGTCATTCAGTATCTTCCCATCTAAACACTTAAATCTTTGTGTAGCTAGAACATTTGTAAATAGGTTGGATGTGAGGTTAAACACATCACATTTTTAGCTGACCTGAGCCCATAGTGCTCATATGAGCTTTCATCATCCATCGTCCACTAGGGCTTAGATATTTGGTATGTAGCATTGGCTAGTGGACCTCTACCAGCTTTATTCAAATCATGGCTCAAGGGACAAAATTGACCCCACCCCAAGGGGCAACATTATTATGTCCCCCATCGAAGATGAAGGGGCATATAGTTTTGCAAATGTCGGTCGGTCGGTCGGTTGGTAGACACTTCGTTTCTGATCAATAACTAGAGAACGCTTTGACCTAGGTTCACCAAACTTGGTATGCTGGTTGGTCATCACCAGTAGATGACTTTGAGGTCATTAGATCAAAGGTCAAGATCACAGAGACTTTCATCCTGAAAACGGTTTCCGATCAATAACTAGAGAACGCTTTGACCTAGGTTCACCAAACTTGGTATGCTGGTTGGCCATCACTAGTAGATGACCCCTATTGATTTTGAAGTCATTAGGTCAAAGGTCAAGCTCACAGGGACCTTCATCCGAAAAACGGTTTCCAATCAATAACTAGAGAATGCTTTGACCTAGGTTCACCAAACTTGGTATGCTGGTTGGCCATCACCAGTAGATGACCCCTTTTGATTTTGAGGTCATTAGGTCAAAGGTCAAGCTCACAGGGACCTTCATCCTAAAAACTGTTCCGATCAATAACTAGATAACACTTTGGCCAAACCACAAGCAATTAGGTGCTGCTGGGGGGCATGTATGTTTTACAAACATTTCTTGTTTTGCATAAGCTTTTAATGGGAAAACTTTGAAAATCTTCTTCTCTTAAACCACAAGGCCGAGGGCTAAGATATTTGGTATGTAGCATTGTCTAGTGGACCTCTATCTAGTGGACCTCTACCAAGTTTGTTCAAATCATGGTTCAATTGTCAAAATTGACCCAGCCCTCGGGCCACAGGATTTTATTTAGGCATATATAGGGAAAACTTAAAAAAATCTTCTTGTCTGAAACCACAAGGTTTAGGGCTAAGGTATTTGGTGTGTAACAATGTCTGGTGGACCTCTACTGAATTTGTTAAAATCATGGCCGAAGGGTCAAAATTGACCCTGCCCAGTGGCCACATGATTTTATGTATGCTTTTATAGGGAAAACTTCAGAAATCTTCTTGTATAACTTCTTTGCCTTGGTGTTTTATATTTGGTATACAGGTTCACCTAGAGCTCAGATTGTTCAAATCATGCATCATTTTTCTTGAACCAGAATGATTCCATCATGGGTTCCAGAGGTATAGGGGCCAGAATAAGCTTATTTTGTCATGTCTGCATAGCTTCACAGCTTTGATAATCTTACAAACCACTTGCCTGAGTCTTCATTTATTGACCCATACTTTAGACATTTGGTATGTATGTATCATGGACATCTGCCCTTGGGTTGGATTTTGTTCACTAGTGTCAAGGTTACTGAGGCTAAAAAATCAAATGAACCCCAGGGGTCACTTGGTTTTATATGGACTGACATAGGTAAAATTTTTTAGAAATATTCCTGTCAGAAACCACAAGGCCTGGAGTTCAGATATTTGGTGTGTGAATGAAAGTAGTTGCAGTTGTTCTCAGGTGAGCGATAAAAGGGCCATCATGTTTGTTTGTTTGTTCATCATGAGAGAACCCATCCTTCTCAGTGCTTCAGTGCTTCAGTGCTTTGATTAACAAATTAAGTTCTCATTTTTAGCTCACCTGAGCACTTTGTGCTCAAGGTGAGCTTTTGTGATCGCCCTGTGTGCGTTGTCAGCTTTTTACTTTAAACAACATCTCCTCCTTAACCACTAGATGAAAGACGATAAAACTTTACAGGAATGTTCTATTTATAAAGCTTAACCAAAGTTGTTCAAAGAATTCCTTTCAATGAAGAACTCCAGTTGCTATGGCAACAAGAATGAAAAACTTTAAAAAATCTTCTTGTCTAAAAACTGCTAAGCCCAGAGGTGTGAAATTTGGTGTGTGGCATTGTCTACTTGACCTCTACCAAGTTTATTCAAAAAATGTCCCTCGGGTCACTATTGGCCTTGCCTGAGGGGTCATAAGTTTTAAATAGAAATATAGAATAATATCTTTAAAAAAATCTTGTCTTAAACCATAAGGCCTTGTGTTTTAAAATTTGGCTTGAAGCATTGTCTAGTGGACCTCTACCAAGTTTATTCAATTAATGTCCCTGGGGTCACTACTGCCCCCGCCAAGGGGTCTCAAGTTTTACATAGCAATATAGAATAAAATCTTTAATCTTCTTGTCTGAAACCACAAGGCCTAGAGTTTTAAAATTTGGCATGAAGCATTGTCTAGTGGACCATTACCAAGTTTGTTCAAATAATGTCCCTGGGGTCACTATTGGCCCTGCCTGAGGGGTCACCAGTTTTACATAGCAGTATAGAATAAAATCTTAAAAATCTTCTTGTCTGAAACCACAAGGTCTAGTTTTTTAAAATTTGGCATGAAGCATTGTTTAGTGGACCTATGTCAAGCTTTTTCAAATTGTTAGATGAGGTTAAAAGTCACCAAGGCTAAAAATAGATTTATCTACTTTACCTCATAGAGCCTTCTTTTATAGACCAGTATCTTTGATATTCGGTATATAGGTTCCTTGCATGAACCTCCACCCATGGGTGGGGCTTGAGGTCACTGGGTCAAGGTCAAGGTCACCATAGCTTATAATAGATATTTCTACTCTCTGTCATGAAGGCTTTATTTATTGACTGATATTTTACATATTGTAGGCACCTACATATCTTCAATTAGAAAATGAAATACTGCTTCTTATGTTTGCTTAACAGCAAACCCACAGGCAAAGTACTCAGGTGAGTGATCCATGGCCATCATGGCCCTCTTTTTACAAAGATCTAATCTCTTAGAAGTAAAAAGGCCAATGTTCATAAAATTATCAGAATGAGTTATTGTATTCTTACAGCCTGGAATGTAATGAGGAATGTGCCTTGATAGAGAGGAACCGACGTTTAGCGCTTGCCCTTGAGATACAGAACCCTGATTTGAGCAGCAAGCTGGGCAACCCTTCATACACAGAGTTCCTCAAAGAAATTGCAAAGTAAGCTGTCATTATTATTGTTTCCAGGAGAGAATTAGTGAATATTTCTTAATGGACTGTAGGAAGATACTGAAAGGAAAATTAGGCATAATAAATCTATGTATGAACATGGCACTGTGAAGGTTAAGGTTCATTGTAAACATATTTCAAATCATGTTTAACTTTAATTAATACTGAAATCCGTCTCAGAAAGTTTTGTTCTATTTTCTTAGAAAATCAAAAAGATTAAAATTGTCAGTATATTTAGTTACTCATTTTAATTCTTATATGAATATGAAACTTGGTTTTCTTGACCATATATATTGTTTAAATCTAGGAAAGATTCTGCATTTGTAGCTGGTATAGAGAAGACTTTAAGTGACCTGGTACAGTCTGCAAAACAGGTAAGAATTAAACATAAAATATTCTTAGTGAATTTTATTTGTCTTGAGCAAACTTTGAAAAGGTCAGTTTTTGGGCATAAATGTAACAGTTCTGCCAAATTTGTCCTGAGGAGATCTTAGATTACTACTTGCTCCTGTAAACTAGTGGCACAGCCAAGTTCCAGTTATAAAAGTAGTCTACAAGTGGTCTTAATAGCAATGATAGTAGGTTAATAACAATGATAGTAGGTTTTATTATTCTCTGATAGGCCACACAGATACAGTAATAGTTTGTCTGTCTGTACATACTAATAGATATTAATGTATGTTAGAATCCCACATTACAACCACTCTGAAAATACAACCACTCCACTAATACAACTGATTTTTCAAATCTTACTTTTAGCTCACCTGAGCTGGCTCATGGTGAGCTGTAAGGATCGATCAATGTCCGTCGTCCATCCACACTTAGTTTGTTAACACTCTAGTGGTCACATTTTCACCTCAATTGTCATGAAACTTAGTCAGGATGTTTGTCCCAGTGATAACTCGGATGAGTTCGAACATGGGTTATCTGGGATGAAAAACTAGATCACAAAGCCCAAAAATAGAAAAACCTTGTTAACAATCTAGAGGCTACATTTTCAGTCCAAATAACTTGGAAATTTGTCAGAAAGATTGTTTCAATAATTTCTAGCTAAGTTTGAAAATGTCATCTGGGGTCAAAAACTAGGTTACAGAACCCAAATGTGGAAAAACCTTGTTAACACTCTAGAGGCTACTTTTTCAGTTCAGTTTCAGTTCCTGGAAATTTGTCAAAAAGGTTGTATTGATGGTTTCAAGCTCAACTTCGAATGTTGGTCATCTTGGATCAAAAAGTAGGTCACAGAGCCCAAAAATAGAAAAACCTTGTTGACACTCTAGAAACTACTTTTTCAGTTCAAATATCCCAGAAATTTGGCAGAAAGGTTGTTTCATTGATTTCTAGCTCAAGTTTGAATATGGGCCCTAAAATAGAAAAACCTTGTTTATGCTCTAGAGGCTACTTTTTCTGCCCAAATATCTTGGAAATTTGTCAGAAAGGTTGTTTTCATGACATATAGCAAGAGTTTGAATATGGGTCATCTGGGGTCAAAAACTAGGTCGCAGAGCCCAAATATGGAAAAACCTTGTTAACACACCAGAGGGTACTTTTTCAGTCCAAATATCTTGAAAATTCGTCAGAAAGGTTGTTTCAATGATTTCTAGCTGAAGTTTGAATATGTGTCATCTGTGTTCAAGAACTAGGTCACAGAACCAAAATATGGGAAAACTTTGTTAAAACTCAAGAGGTATTATTTTCAGTCCAAATAACCTGGAAATTTGCCAGAAAAGTTGTTTCGGTAAGTTCTATGTCAAGTTTGAATAGGGGTAATCTGGGTCAATTAATCAGGTCCATAACAATTTTGTTAAAAAGAGTCATATTCAGGTGAGCGATCTAGGACCATCATGGCCCTCTTGTTTTAAAAACTTTAATTCAATTGATATTTGTTCAACCACCCTAGTTAATCCACTTATACAACCACTGATTTCAGTCCTGCTGCCATTTTATGGTCTTTATTAATATCTGCAGTATTACAATCACTAAAATTTCTTTTCAAGTATCCTGGTCAGAGCCCCAAGAAGTGACATACTTTTATGATATTGATGTTTGATATACAAACTTTTTTCTTGAAATGAAGAAATGAGAGACATCTTTAATTATTATACATGTAATGGATTCATTGTATTGAGAATGATATTGATGTTTGATATACAAACATTTTTTTTTCTTGAAATGAAGAAATGAGAGACATCTTTAATTATTATACATGTAATGGATTCATTGTATTGAGAGCTTACATTCAAACCATCAATAGTTATTTATCATATGAAAGATTAAGATACAGATTGAGTGGATAAATTACAGTGTTTGTTTTAGTTTTTATCACTTTAGTTTTTGTTTTTCTTTATCTATCCCCACCAAACATCTTGTATGTGTGTGGAGGTGGGGGCTATATAGGAATCACTTTGCCCTGTTCCCATTCTTTTCTTGAAATCTGTATAGGTACTGTATTGACATTTACTTTAATATGGGAGGTCACAGTGCAATTCCATGTGCAAAGTTTGATAACGAAGAGTTGTATTTCAACTGACACCCCATTTTTACCAAGGGCATTTCCAGTAATAAATGTATGGGGGAGGGGACGGCACCAAAATTTTTTAATTGTGGGTCATGGGGTGAACTGGAAATTAAAAATTATGCATGGTGGGACTCCTTAAAAAATCCTAATTATGGGTCATGGGTCTTTGTCAAAGACAAAAATTATTGGGGTGGGGTGAGTCCATAGACCATTATTAGTTTAATAATTTAATCAATGAAAAAAAAAATTGTTGTATTAGTTTTGCCCGCTGGGCATTTAATACTCATGCAGAGATTAGTCCTAACCAACGTTCATTAATTGCCTCTCCTTTTGTTCGCAACGATCATGGCAGAGGAAAAATCGTGGGAAAAATTGACGATAGATGTTGTTGTAAAATGGGCTTTTGGTATCTTGAAGCAAAATTTAGAGGTAATATACTTTTCCTATCAATATATATCAGAAAAAATAATCAAGCTACATGTACATGGTACCATGGAAGTCCATCACTTTGTATCTGTGTTTGACCTGTCAGTTTTTGGACGTAAACTCAGCATGCAAAAACCACAATAATTCTATGCTGGAAAGATAAGCGTTTTTTCTTTAAAAAAATAATTTGCCCAGTGGGGTTTTCACAAAAAAATAAAGATGGTGTATGTGAATATATTATAAAATTTGTAATTGCGGGAGATGGGGTTTAAAGAAAGTGAATAAAGCTGGGTGGTTGTTCTGATTATTTATATTTATGGGTTGTGGGGGTCTTCAAAAAAGTGCCGTCCACTCCCCATACACTTATTACTGGAATAGCCCTGAGAAAATGTCCCAAAATTTACATTTTTCTTGAAAATCTCTTTTATCATTATAGTTAGTAACTTGAAAATTAAATTGTAAATGAAAGATCACAGTGCAACTCCAAATGCCAAGTTCAATAACTCTGGCATGTATTTTGTTATAATTATTGCTTTTTTCACTTTGATAATGTCCCAGAATTTACTTTTTCCTGATTATCTCTGAAACCAGTACCTTTTAAAATTTATATGAAAGATCACAGTGCAACTCTGTGTGGCAAGTTTGATTTCTCAGAGTATTTTGACTTAATTATGCCCGAAAATGTCCCCAAATTTTCATTTTTCCTGAATATCTGTGGAACCAGTATAGTTATTAACTTGTAACTTATAACTAGGGATGTCAACGAATACCTAAAACGGTATCCGGATACTCGTATAGACTATCCGGATACTATCCGGATACTTGTATAAAATCGACGACTAGACGATCTCAATGTTCCAATTCCTAGGCTTAACATTTGATGTATGTTTTACATATTGTTCCGGTAGTCATATTACAGGTGATAAGACAGTTACACAAAACAATAACTGTTTTTGTATCTACGTGTAAATAAAGATGATAATACAAAGACATGTTGTTGACCGTTTTTAGTTTTCTTGTGGCCACTGAAGTATATTTTCCGGCCAATACGCATGTGTGGCAATTCTAAGTTTCTAACGAAAACGTCATTCGTCCGTTTATTGTTTCTTTATTTTTTTCATGGTCGGTCCATTTTACTTTCTAAATATGATATGTCATTTAAACTTTTTTGAAGATATCATTTTACTATCACCGTATATCAAAATGTTATTTTATTAATCTATTCTTTCATACAGGTACATGTATTTATGCAGCTTACGGTACTATGTGAGCGCAAACAAAATAAGACAAAATAATGATTTCAAACGTGTTTGAAGTTTTAATAGACTTCAAAACGTTTCTGTCTGTTTGTTTTTCGCTGTTTTTGCTTTCCGATCACGTGAAGTATTTCGAAACGTCGGATGCTATTTTAGGAGGCATGTTGCTGAGAATGGTTCTTATTTTTTTAATATGAATGCTTTGGAATTCTAGAAAAGAATGATTGTTTAACACATTAAAATTATAACGTTTGTTTTAGAAAATCATTGATTGGATACATCGTTTGAGTACTCACATTTTGAATGGATATTCTTTTAATATTGCGTTAAAACTATTATAGGATTATTTGCGGAAGTAACCGTGTACCCCATAATTGCCATGTTTGACACTGCTAATTGTTTTACAATGGGGCAAGATATTCTTATATAGACTCTATAAACACAATGGATTAAGGTAATTGAAACACAATGGGGTGTTGTGTTGTATCTTAGCAGTTTGCAAGACGAATACACGGCGTGCGACAATAAACCAATTAAGTGATATGCCACGGGCAGTCAATAGACACGCTTTTGTTTGGCGTCATGAAATTGTCAAATTAATTTAGCCAGTGTTTGATTTTTTTCTATCAAAGTTAAATTTCACTGTTATTTTTATTTTGTATACGAATATTCGTATAGAAAATTAGTATCCAAATACCAACATAGTATCCGGATATCCGAGTACTCGGATACTCGTTGACATTCCTACTTATAACATATAAATAAAATTATGAAGAAAGAGAGGCAATCTCTAACTGCCAGGTTTGATAATTCTGACTTGTGCTTTGATGTAATTATGCCCCCTTTTCACTTTGTTGCACCAAGTTTCAGTTGGGAGTATGAATCACATTCAGCAATAGCTCTAGTTTATGTGGATTATTCAGCAATGAAATGAAGATTATTAGAAGATTATTTTTGATAGTTTGGATTCCTTCTTTTGTCGAACTTTTTAAATTAATGAAATTTCTCAAACATTCAGACAATTATTTTTAAGTAAAATTATGTTCCCTTTGCAGAATTTAAGTTAAAGAAATGTTTATGAGAGAAATGTGTTTTACATTATAATCTATTTTGATTTCATTCTGATAGAATACTGTTCATTTTATTATTTTTGGTAATCTGATACTCATTGAGAAACACAGACACAAAAAATGATTTTAAAGACTAAGTAGAATTAATACATTGTCTTTATACTGCCACCACGAACTTGTAGGGGTGGCGGGGTGTACTGGAATCCCTTTGTTGCGTCGGTTGGTACATCCGTCCGTCTCCACCTTGTCCACTCAATAAATCATATACTTATGGAAGGATTTTCTTCAAACTTGGCTTTGATGTTAACCTCAACATAGGAATGTGCAGTACACATGTTGCCCTTGTGTCAGGTCAAGGTCACACTGGAAGGTCAGACAATATTCGTGTCCACTCTGTAAATTTTATACCCTTTGAAGGATTTTCTTCAAACTTGGCACAAATGTGACAGCGATGTGCAGAACCCATGTTGACCTTGTACTAGCTCAAGGTCAAGGTCACACTTGAAGATCAAATATTTGACAATGAATAATAAGACAAGGATTTTCTTCTAACTTCGCCCAAATGTTCATCTCAACAAGGCAGTGTGCATATCCCATATTGCCCTTGTGTCAGCTCAAGATGAAGGTCACACTGGAAAGTCAGACAATTTTATTGTCAGCTCTTTAAATCCTATACCACCTGAAGGATTTTATTCAAACTTAGCTCAAATGTTTCCCTGATGAAGAGGATATGCAGAATTGGTGTTGAACTTGTGTTGCCCTTGTACTAGCTCATGGTCAAAGTCACACTTGAAAGTAAAAAATTAGACAATCTAATTAAGATGAGGGCTTTTTTCTTACTTGGCTAAATACATGATAATCTTTATTTTAGCTCATAATTTCTTTGTTTTTGTTAATTTGCAAAATCAAAGGTTATTGTTACAAGTTTCCTGATTTGATGATTCAAAATTTATTCATTACTATTACCTGTGAAGTGTTGTCTTTTTTTCCATCAAACACATCTATTTTATGCCACAAAAGTTATTCCCTTTTCCATATATTCAAATATCCAAGTTACCTTCTATCAATGACATTGGTGGGAGTATGAATCACATTCAGTGATAGTTCTAGTTTCCTTTGAAACTGCTGACCCAGTTTAAAAATTATTTGGAGCAGATGTTCCTTGGGTGACCATCTGTATAAGATTTAAAATTCATTGCTGATCTGTGAAAAAAAACATGTTCATCATATATGAGGATTTTTTCTTTTAAATCTATGTGGGAAACTTGAAAAATCTGCATGCTTGATAATTTGAAAATAATTTGGATCAAATGTTCTGTGGAAGACTGTTAAAATTCTGAACATGACAGCCATTGTTGAGGCTTTTTTATTTTATAGCTATATTGGAAACTTAAAAAAATTGCTCCTTAGAAACTGCTTGCTTGATTGGAAAATAATTTAGAACAAATATTTTTTGTGTGACCCCTTAAACAAATTGTGTAACTTGTATTGATCTGTGAAAACCTTGGCTAGAAGAGGCAGGGCTTATTTCATTACATGTTGATAGATGAATGACAAATTTTAAAATGTACATATTAGGTGAGTGTTTTAAGGCCTTCTTGGCCCTCTTGTATTTCTTAATGATATTTTTGATAGACATTTCTTAAATATGACTCAAAACAACCAAAGAAATTAGTAAGTATTTCAACAGTATCTCCTACATGTTTCTGGTTTTCATCCATAACACCTTTTTTGGTGGCCTAACCCCATAACAGTTTCAGTAAAATCTCACATCATATGTAAAAAAACCTCTCCCAGGGATTTACTTGAAATTTCACACTAAAGTACATAATAATCTATTGAGGTGCACAATCTAAGGGCCGTAACAGTATTTTGCATTTCTTTATAGATCTTCCTTTATACCGTATCTCCATTGGCAATATTGCTTTTGCAGGGGGATGGCCATATCTAATATAGCTCTTGTTTGTCCTAAAACTTAGACCTTGGTTCTTTCAGAGTGCATATTTGTGCATGAGTTTGAAATATTTAAAGTGGTGTTGATAGCAGAACTTAACTGTTTTTTATAATTATACTTCTTTGAAAATTGTTTACACATATATACATGTGTAATGTTAAAACTGAATTGTCATCAGTACTACATTGTCACTGTCAAAAGTAACATAGGCCAGAGTGATATGGTAATACTTCACATTTATTCTCTTCAGTCAAAGCAGTCATCAAGAAGTCATGCTTTCCCCAGCATGAACATGACTCAGAGGAGAGTGGTGCATGAGCTGGCAGAGTTCTACGGGTGTCAGACACAGAGCTATGACTATGAACCAAAGAAAAATGTTGTAGCTACAGCACAGAGGTAATTTTTTCCATCAGTCATTATCTCCTACGTGGCACCCAATTTGCTAAAATCATTTCAAAACTGTTACTTGTTTTGATAGTTTGACTGAAGATTTTTAGCTTCCAAAATCACAAAGGGTTTTTCTGTTCTTGTAATTGTGATTTAAGACAGTTACAGGCTGAAATGGTACTGAAAGTCTGAACATTTAGTTAAATACTTTAAATACCTCCTGTTATTACATATTTTAAAATGTAACAATTATCTTCAAAATGCAAATACGTGTTTATGATTTTTTCAAGTCAAAATGACTGTAAGGTTAAGTTGATAAAAAAATAGCACATGTACAATTCTTATAAAATCATTTTTATATGTCCAAGGGGGCATATTATGTTATAGTCCTGGAGGTCCGTCCGTCCGCACTACAGAAAATAAATAGGGGGCCATCTTACTGTAAACATAACAAAAGAGAACAATAGAGTTCATACCGTAACAATAGAATATGGGGCCAATGGCCCTCTATTAAACAAAAAAAAATGCCCCCTATCCAGTTTTGGCCATCCGTCCGTCTGACTGTCTGTTAGCAATTTGGTTTCCAGATGAAAACTTGAGTAACTCTTTGGCCTAAAGTCTTTTAACTTCATATGATTATTGCCCACATTGAGTGGCTCACCCCTATTGATTTTTGAGTGAGCAGCTCAAAGGTCAATGTCACATAGACCTTAATATTGAAAACCATTTCCTCCATGTAACTTGACAATCATTTGTTATAGGGATTTCAAACTTTATATCATGATTGCACACATTGTGTGGATGACCCCTACACATTTTGGGGTCAGTAGGTCAAAGGTCAAGGTCACTGTGACCTAAATGTTTAGAATAATTAACACTCTATAACTCGACAACCATTTGTCATAGAGACTTCAAAATTAATTTAGTGGTTGCACACATTGAGTGAATGACCCCTATACATTTTAGGGTCAGTATGTCAAAGGTCAAGGTCACAGTGACCTAAATGTTTAGAATCATTTACATTCTATAACTCGACAACCATTTTGTCATAGAGAAGCGAAAATTCATATTGGTTGCACCAATTGAGTGAATTACCCCTATTGATTTTGGGGTCAGTGGGTCAAAGGTCAAGGTCACAGTGACCTTTATGTTCTGATATATCAAATTCCATCTGTGTTTAATAGCTTTAACTATGATGTTCAACACCAGTTGTCACTTGGTAACCAATATCTTTACTTTCTGATTGTAAAGATATGAAGTATTTCCTCATTTCCACATCACTTTTCAGCTTCACCTTTATCTATTAAATCTGTTAAAACCAACTGCAACTTATGTTTTGACTGTAACCCTGCATACCAAAAAACATGCCGCTGTTCCAATCTTAGAGTACGTAGTGGGGAGACATATGTTTTTGTGACAAAAACTCCTTCTGGTTTACATTGAAAAATAGAGGAAAAAATCTTAAAAAATCTTCTGGTCTAAAACTGCTAAGCCAAGAAGTCTGAAATTTGGTGTGTAGCATTGACTGGTAGACCTCTACCAAGTTTATTTAAAATATGTTCTTAGGATCACTGTGAGCCCCACCAAAGGGGTCACATGTTTTACATAGAAATACTGAATAAATTCTTTAAAAATCGTCTTGTCTGAAACCACATGGTCTAGAGTTCTGAAACCACTACCAAGTTTGTTCAAAATATGTTCCTGGGGTCAAGATTGGCTCCGCCCCGGGGGCTTATTTATGTAAAATCTTTGAAAATCTTCATGTGAGAAACTGTAAGCTAATTTGTTGGAGCTTCATATTCTGTACCAAGATTGTTTAAATTATGCTGGGGTCATTAATACCCAGGCTTGCATGACTTTACACAGGCTTATATTTAAGATATCTTCTTGTCTGAAACCATATGCCTTAGAGCTAAAATATTTCGATGTAGTATAGTCTAGAAGACCTCTACCAAGTTCACTCTAATTATGTACCTGTAAACAAAATTAGCCCAACCCTACAGGTCCAGTTGATATAAAATATTTTATCTTTGAAAATCTTCTTGTGAAAAACCGTAAGCTGTATTTTGCATGGAGCGTCATCTTGAGATCCTCTATCAAGACAGTTCAAATTATTCCCTTGCGGCCATTTTTGGCTTTGCATTGGGGTCACATGATTTTACATAGGCTTATACAGGACGTAGAGGTTAGATATTTTGGGTATTGCATTGTTTAGTGGTCCTCTACCAGATTTATTTATCCCCCTGCCAAAGGCGAAGGGGATATTAGAAATGCCCTTCGTGCATCCGTGTGTCCGTGCGTCTGTCCGTCCGAAAGAATTTTGTCCAGAGCATAACTCCAAAACTACTTGAGGGATTTTATTCAAACTTCATACACTGACAGAGCCAATGGTAGGTAGTGCAGTGTGCAAGTGCAATAACTCTACCTTGCCTTTTTTTAGAGTTATTCTGCTTCATCAGATTTACTTGATAAATTTTGTCCGGAGCATAACTCCAAAACTACTTGAGGGATTTTATTCAAACTTCATACACTGACAGAGCACATTGGTAGGTAGTGCAGTGTGCAAGTCCAATAACTCTACCTTGCCTATTTTTTAGAGTTATTCCCCTTTATCAGAATTACTTGATAAATTTTGTCCGGAGCATAACTCCAAAAGTACTTGAGCGATTTTCTTCAAACTTAATACACTGACATAGCACATTAATAGGAAGTGCAGTTTGCAAGAACAGTAACTCTACCTTGCCTATTTTTTGTGGGATTTTCTTCAAACATTATTACATTGAGTGTTTGAAAGTACAACCTTCAGGTAGCTTCTTCCCGGCGAGGGGATTAATGTGTAACATGGCTCTTGTTTGAACTTTGTCCTTGGGGTCAAATATTGGCCCATCTGCCACCCAAGGGTAAAGGTCACTGAGGCTAAAAATAGATTTCTCTACTTTACCTCATAGGGCCTTCATTTATAGACAAATATCTTTGATATTTGGTATGTAGGTTCCTTGCATGAACCTGCATCTACCAAGATTGTTTAAATTAAGCCTCTGGTTATTAATGGCCCGTCCCTGGAGTCACTTGATTTTACATAGGCTTATAAAGGGGACTTACAAAAAAATCTTCTTTTCTGAAACCACAGTGAAGGTATAGAACTTTGATATTTTGCACAGAGCATCATCTAGATGTCCTCTACCAAGTTTGTTCAGATTATGGCCCTTGGGTCATAATTGGCTCTTCCCTTGGTGAACTTTAAATCATATAGTCTTATATAGGGAAAACCTTAAAAAAAAGTTTCTGATGTTTGCTCAACAGCAGGCCCAAAGCCAAAGTATTCAGGTGAGTGATCCTGGGCCATGATGGCCCTTTTGTATCATATTTGTAAAGACTTTATCATTATACTGGTTCTAGGGACAAGTGTTGGCTGCCATCAGTGACACTGACTGCCTTGGTACAAAGAGAACTACACCCAAGGGCTCCACCCCCAATACCTCATGTACATAAAGAGGAAACTCTCAGGTATGTCACAAAACTGCTGCGTAAAGCATACTATGATTTTCTTATCAGAGCACACTGTGTTCAAGGTGAGCTGTTGCAATTGACCTGTTTCTGCTGTTTGGTGTCCATCTGTCATCAACTGTCTATCTATTTGAGTTTATTTACCTTCGTAACCCGTTGCCTATATGACCGACGCCCCGGTTGAGATAGTTATAACCCCTAAACGAAGTTTGGGGGGTATATAGGAGTCACCTGGTGGTTGGTCGCTCGGGCGGTCTGTTGCAATTTCCTTGTCTGGAGTATAACTTGAAAACTAATGATTGGGATTCAGTGCACTTTTACACAATGATCAAGCACAATGACAGGAAGTGCAGTGTACAAGAGCCATAACTCCATCTTCAGTATTTGCAGAGTTATTGCCATTTGTTGGTTTTCCTTGTCTGGAGCATAACTTGAAAACTACTTGTTGGAATTCAGTGCAACTTCATACAATGCTCAAGCACAATGAAAAGAAGTGCAGTTTTCAAGAATCATAACTCCATCTTCTCTATTTGCACAGTTATTGCCCTTTGTTGGTTTTCCTTGTCCGGACTAAAACTTGAAAACTAATGGTTGCGATTCAGTGCACTTTTACACAATGATCAAGCACAATGACAGGAAGTGCAGTGTACAA
This sequence comes from Cyclina sinensis, assembly GCA_012932295.1. NCBI lineage: Eukaryota > Metazoa > Mollusca > Bivalvia > Venerida > Veneridae > Cyclina > Cyclina sinensis. The sequence continues at coordinate 15,222,141 of JAAONU010000004.1, read as the reverse complement.
GAGCCATAACTCCATCTTCAGTATTTGCAGAGTTATTGCCCTTTGTTGGTTTTCCTTGTCTGGAGCATAACTTGAAAAGTACTGGTTGGAATTCAGTGCAACTTCATACAATGCTCAAGCACAATGAGAAGAAGTGCAGTTTTCAAGAATCATAACTCTGTCTTCTCTATTTGCACAGTTATTGCACTTTGTTGGTTTTCCTTGTCCGGACTATAACTTGAAAACTAATGGTTGGGATTCAGTGCAACTTCATACAATGGTCAAGCATAATGACAGGAAATGCAGTATACAAGAGCCATAACTCCATCTTCAGTATTTGCAGAGTTATTGCCCTTTGTTGGTTTTCCTTGTCTGGAGCATAACTTGAAAAGTACTGGTTGTAATTTAATGCAACTTCATACAGTCGTCAGTGAAAGGAAATGCAGTGTATAAGAACCACAACTATCTTTAATTGCCCACAACTATAACTCTATTTCAATTCTTTAACAAAGTATTCTGTTATGAATAGCTTCCTCAGTTCCGAAGCAGTCTTGCTGGGTATTAATCACATTTAGTGATAGCTCCAGTTTAACATTAGATACATATGATAATTGTGTTTTGTTTCTATTTGAAATTGATCACTGTTAGGAGATGAATACAAGGAAATGATAAAGTAATTCTGTTCCTACAATTATTTAGTGAAATACTATGTGCTTGCTTTATGATGTGGTGGCTCTACAAATTTCTTTGAAATTGAGTTGTCCAGGACAACTGACTATGGCAAAATAGAGTTGTCCCAAAAACAAAGTCAGATGTCCAAGTGACAAGTATAACATTTTGCGATAAGCACTATTAGTTAATTGGGCTTTTTATTTTACAAAGTCAATTTAAAAAAAGAATAAGAAACACTTTTGAAATGATAGATTCTTTCATAGATCTTTTAAAAATACCCCAAACTTCTCAACAGAAATTGAGTTCACTTTAAGAGACTATGACAGACAGCAAATATGTGGACTGGTTGTTATTCAACTTACTGTTTTAAACTAACGTACTTCTGGCATCAAAATTCAGTGACTTTTTGATGGAATGTCTGTTTACTTAGGGGATGTGTTTCCATTTCTCCAGAATTTTATTTGAACAAGTTTCAAAGTTTTTAAGATGTAAAGCATGTTGATTCATTCTAATTGTTGCTTTCAAAAGTAATTACGACAGAAATATTAAAGTCTTAGAGAAAAGGAACATTTTTCATTGAAAAAGAAAAAAACTGGTACCTATAAAATCATGACCACTTATCTTAATCAGTCAGCTGATTGTTGTAATATTGCCTTGTAAAAAGTCTCCAAGACAGTGTTTTCTAGAAATAATAAAATACGACGGGGTTGCAGAAATATATGACATACGGAAGTTATCCAAGATTTTCACTCGCTGCTTCATGTTTAATGAAATAAATATTTTCTAGAATTGGTTGCCTTCATTTTGTTAAGCTTGTCTTAAATCTACTTTACTTTTTCTTACAGATAAATCTGATAATTAAAACAAAAATGCCATAAAGAATTTTTGCTCTTTTTTGTGGTTTCTTGTCTAAAAGCTTAGAATAACATTGGCAAAGCTTTGATGTTAAACCTTTTGCCTTTGGAATTAAGCATTCAATGAATCTGTTAAGACATTTACTTGCTTGAATTATTTCAAAGTCACGTGATACCAACACAGATTTACATAATATAATCAATATCCATAGTAAATTGTAACTTGAGTCATGATTTGTTGTCCTTTTCAGCTCACTGCTGTCACTTCTCTATTAGGGCGGAGCTTATAGAATAACATTCGGTTAGAAATCGATTGCATCATGTTGTTTATTCAATTGGGTTGTTTATTTGAGCAGTTATCCAAGATTTATGACTGTCAAAATTCTAGTTGTCCAGGACAAGACTTTTGTACACAGTTAGGTGTCCGAGAGCAAGTTTAGAGCTGTCCTGGATGTTAGACAATATAATTTTTGTAGAGCCCTGCCAAGATTGATTAAATTATGTCTCAGGGTCATTTATGGCCCTGCCCCGGGGTCACATGATTTTACAAAGGTTATATCGGAAAGATTTACAAAATCTTTTTGTCTGAGACCATATGCCTTCGAGCTAAAATATTATGTATGTTGCATAGTCTAGAAAATCTCTTCATAGTTTGTTCAGATTATGTCCCAGGGGCCATAATTGGCCCAACTCCCAGGGTCCTATTTGTATAAAATAGTTGATCTTTGAAAATATTCTTATGAAAAACTGTAAACTGTAGACCTTAAATATTTTGCATGGAGCATCATCTTGAGGTCCTCTACCAAGGTAGTTCAAATTATGCCCTTGTTGTCATTAGTTGCTCTGCCCTGGGGTCACATGATTTTACATTATATGTTATTTGGGTTTTTGAGTGATATATTTGGATATATTACCTGTCAAGATTTTATATCACCCGAGCCGTTAGGCTAGGGTGATATTTTATCTTGGCAGGTAATATATCCACATATATCACTCATAAACCCAAATAATAATTTTATTACCCTTCCCCTGCCGAGTAAAACGATTTTAAAATAAATCATTGCTGTTTCAAATAAAACGTCGAAATAACATTCCCTTTAGGGTACCCTTTCACGGCAAAATGACGTCACAACATAATTTGTGCTGGCGAAAAGCGGTATTTTCCAAGAAGTGATCTGTTTGTTTGAATATTAAATATATATCCTTAATGAAAGCCATAAATTTGGGTTAATATTTCCGCGCATTCAGTACAGATTATTTTCTTAAACTTTTTATAAATTTTATTTCAATAGTTTGTCTGTAGATCTACAAAAAGTATTTGCTTTCGTACCTAACGAATGTAAACAAGAGAAAAGGAGTAGTCTGTTGAAGACACTTTTTGTGATTAATATCAAGGTTTGGCGAGGTCATATTTGTTTCAAATACTGATAAGAATATTTATCATTACTCTATTCTGGTAAATATATTCTATTTGACAATAAAAAAAGTGCTTGTATATCGGAATTTACACTTTACAACATCGAACCGTACGCGCATCATTACAACGCATGTTGTTTACATCATGGGGTACCGAAGGGGAAATTTAATGTGTATATTACCTGTCTGGCTCGGTAATATCAATTTCTTTCGACGGATCAATAGCCAATCAAAAAAGAGAAAAAAATCTGGAAGGGTAATAAAGGCTTATATAGGAAATTTTAAAAAACTCTCCTTATCTGAAACTGTATGCTGTAGAGGTTAGATATTTTGGATGTTGCATTGTCTGGTGGACCTCTACCAGACTTTTTCAAATTTTGTCCCTGGTTCAAAATTGGCCCCATGCCGGGGCTCCTATTTGTGTTAAATATTTAATATTTCGAAATCTTCTTGTCTGAACCCATATGCTTTAGAGGTTAGATATTTTGCATGTTGTATTATCTATTGGACCTGCCCCAGGGTCACTTGATTTTACATAGGCTTATATAGGAGGCTTATATAGGAAAGACTTAAAACACCTTCTTGTCAGAAATTGTATTTCTTAGAGGTTAGATATTTTGTATGTTGCACAGTCTATTGGACATCTACCAAATTTTGTTCTTCTCCAGTGTTCAATTTCTACAAAATATCAGATCTTTGAAAATCTTAATTCAGAACCTGTTATTTTGCTTCTGATGTTTGCTCAACAGCAGACCCAAAGCCGAAGTATTCAGGTGAGCGACCAAGGGCCATCATGGTTCTCTTGTTCACAAATGCAGCCTTGTTTATGTCCGGAGCAAAACACAATAATTATAAGAGGACTTTGTTAATAAATTTGTATAAATGGTCCATTATACAGTTGCATTCTTTCTGACATTCCACTTGTTGAAATAACTTGACACAGTTGTTCAGTATAATACATTTTTCATTCTATAGTTCCATCCCCATAGATGGCTTTCAATTGGCTGGCTTGACAGGCATTCTAGTATTGACAGACTTTGACAGAAACAGCAAAGTGTAGACTTTTGAAATTTGATGTTTATCTAGTGGTACTCTAGCAAGATTTTGTCCCTGTAGTCATTAATGGCTGGGTCACCTGAGGTGACAGATGTCTAACATAGAAATATATAATTTGTTTTTAAACTCTCCTTCTCTGAAACAATAATACCCATGAAGAAGCATTACTCTGTAGACCTGTATGAAGATTGTTCAAATTGAGCCCCTACTGTCAATGTTTGGCGGCACCCTGGGTTAGGAGATAAGATCTTTTATATATATAATTATACAGACAAACTCTGAAAAAATATGTCCTATCAGAAGCTATATGGCTGAGTCTTCTGAAATTTGGTTTGAAGAATTGCCTAATGGACTTCTGCAAATATTGTTCAAATTATGCCCCTTGTTCGTTTTTTTTTTTAATTTAAATAATAAATTCAATACATGGCACTCATCTTTCTTAGCATTTACATTGTCGTGAGTGCATTAGAGCCATCATGGTCCTCTTGTTAAGCATCAACAGATTGTATTTCCATAACATCATCAACTAATTGAACAAAAAGTTACCACAAAATTGAAACTGTACATATTTACATGTAGTGAAAAATTTGGACAGTTTTAAAAATTGATTAAAATTAAAAGTCAAAAGAAGGCACCTAACACAATCTTTAGGACTTGAAGGATAAAGTCATTTGTATTTTTGAATTTATTCTGAGAGAAAAAGTTTCTTAGTTTGAAAAAATAACAGTCAAAACTTGTTTTAACTCGAGTTGCATAGGAAAATCTTGTCTGAAACAGTATGCCTTAGAGCGTAGATATTTTGTATGTTGCATTTTCTAGTGGACCTCTACAAGGTTAGTTAAAATTATGGCCCTGAGGGGGTCAAAATTGGCACTGCCTCAGGGTTCCTGTTTGTGTAAAAATATTTAATCTTTGAAAATCTTTTTATATGGAACCGTAATATCTAGACCTTAGAGACTTGATATGTAGTATAGTATAGCTGACCCCTCAAAGATTGTTCAAATTACTTCCCTTGGGCCAAAATCAACCTTGCCGTGGTGTCACTTCTTTTACATTGAGTTGTGTAGGAAAAACTTCAAAAATCTTGTTTGAAACTGTATTCCTTAGATTTTTTTTATGTTTCATTGTATAGTGGATCTCTACCAAATTTGTTCAAATTACATCCCTGGGGTTGAATCGCACCACCCTGGGTGAACTCAGGTGAGCAATATAAGGCCATTATAGCCCTCATGTTTATAATAATGTGGATGTTATTCCATTCACAAAAGATTCACTTAAGATGTTCTCTCTCTGGTATAGACCCTTGATCTGATTTAAAAGTATGCCATTCTTGCTATTTTATCAAATATAATGATACTAATGACAAGTAAAAAATATTGTCTGAAATATGTTGGAGATAGTGTTAATTAATACTATGAGTGTTACTTGTGTTTTATAGGATGACAAATCTAGCATCAAAGCAGTCGACAGCAGTCCTTGGGGAACGAGAGGCACAAGCATCACTCACTCCTGAAGGTTGGCAGGTGATTGGCAAAAAGACAAAGAAGTCGAGCACAACTACACCAAAGTCAGCTATAGCAACTATAGACAAGTTTGAGTCTGACTTGGCTGATATATGCTCAACAGGGACAATTAATTATGAATCACTCAGCAAAGAGAGTAAGCAGGCCTTGAAGTCAGAACCAGTCGTTGATTATTTTGACTTCACTGTAAACTAATCCTAGCCTTCCTGATAAATTTTATCAGAATATAATTAAAAGTGGAGGGATGACAAAAATAATACTGGTATGAAGCTAAAGCTTAAAAGACAACAGTCTAGTGGTTGCTTTAAGAATGGCTTGGTTCCAGTACAATTTACAATTACAAATTGATAACAAACCAGAAATTTTGGAGAAGAGAGATTGTTCATGAAAGATTGGTTGATGTTTTTTTTGATAATGTTTAAATGTTTGTAAATGCTAAACATACAGATATTGCATTCAAGTTTAAATGTTACTAGGTCAGAGTAGTAAGAAGATATGGAAAAAGTTACAAATCAGAACTGGTGAAAACATGTATATTTTAGCAGAAAACCCATCTTATTCTTATATCAGTAACAGAATATAAGAAATATTTAAAGAGTATGAAGTATGTAAAATGAATGAAAGCAATAGAAATTTGTCAGTAAGCAAGGACTGGCCTTGATAATGCTCTTTCTGTGTGACTCTCATACTGTACATGAATCACTCAAGATAAATGTGCTTGGAAAACTGAAAAGCAAAAATCATTTAATGATATGCAATAAGTGTACATAATTGATTGTTTGCTAGTGTACTTTTGGTACCATTTTTTTGTTTATTTGATTGAACAATGATTGGGTCCCTTGTTAATAATATATATATATATCCAGTTGGAGTGTCTTCTTTGTAAATTCCTTCAGATATCTTGTGTGAAATATCTTGTGTGAAATAATCAGTTTGCTTTAAAATGGTTCATCATTCTGTTTATGGAATCACATATTTACTTTAAAGAAACATTTCTTGATATATTTTGCCTCTGGGCATTTTTATGCTCTTCAGACAGAAGTTGTGGGGAGCGTATATACACTACTTTGTTCGTCCTTAACACACCTGTCCTGGCTGTTTCTCACAAAGAACTGGTTAGAATTAAATGGAACTGTCAGTACCAAGATGAGACACACATATTACCAGTGTGGGTCACTTGATTAGAGATGCAAATTGGAAGGATTTTGAGCTTCTCAGATGTGAAAAAAATCTTTCACCGACATAAGCATTAAATATATCTGGATGAAATCTGTCAACTGTGCATGATATCAGTATAATACATGCCAAATTCATGCATAAAAGATGAAATTCACATAAATTCCATCGGAAGGATAAATTGAAAATGTCCCATCACTAATATTATTTTTAAACCATGGAAGTTTCAGTTTAGAGTAAATTGGTTAACATAAATGATTTTTCCCAGATTTGTTTTACATTACAGCTTTGCCATTTTTTATAAGATTTTGCAAAATAATGCCCATATCACAGAACTTTGTAACAGTTGTAAATAATCTTCAAGGTTGATTAATGTTACATAGGCTGCTTAATGTAACATAGGAAAATTAGTTCTGACTACATAAAAAATCCTTAAGTTTCGTACTTCAAAATTGATCATAGGGTTATTGTTCACTTTGTTAGACAGAATTCTATTAAAAATCACCAAGTTTATTGGATTGTCATCTATTTTCATGACCCCAGTGACAGACTGTAGTACAGGAACTATGACAAGAACAGTTATACTTAAAAGTTGATATAAAACTGTATTACTGCTGATTGCAGATTTGATATTCAAGTAAATCTAAGCAGTTGATTAGATTACATGTCATGTTGTATCTTTCAGACACAATGATTTTGAATACATCAAATGGGTAGTTGGATTATACCCCCATATAGAATGTCTGGGGGCTATATTGGATTCACGTGCATTGGTAAGTCTGGCCATCTGTAGACAAAATTTGTCCAGACTTTTTCTCAGCAACCATTTCTCAGATTTTAATAATACTTTGCAAGAATCATAAGTACCAAGTCTAGTTGCGCATATCATTGTCACGTCCCACTCGATTTGAGTTGTGGACCTTTGATATATTTTTTACACATCAGTTTGTCCGGACTGTTTCTCATGTTATCAGATTTTAATAAAACTTTGCAAGAATCATAAGTACCAAGGGTAGTTGGGCATGTTGTTGCTGCGTTCCACTGCAATGAATTTTCCCTGAGTCATGGGCCTTTTATTTTTTTTAATACTTAATTTGTCCACCCTATTTCTCAGCAACTATTTGTTAGATTTTAATAATACTTTGCAAAAATCATAAGTGCAAAGCCTACTTACATATCATTGTTCTGTCCCAGTCTAATGAATTTTCACTGAGTTATGGTCCTTTGATTTTTTTTTTTTCATTTAAAAAATAAAAAGTTTGTCCACTGTAAGTTTGTCTGTGCTTTTTCAGCAATTATTGGAGTATTATCAAACTTCTTTAGTACTTGGCCCAGATTTGCATGTCCTCATCACAAGTGTTTGTATTGATTTCTGCTGATAGTTTTCAAGGATGATTGTGTTTTGTGTTGACTTACACTGCTTAGTTAACTTTCCACTGAAGTTTCAGTTCTGAAATTTCAGCCAAATTTTTTTATATTATGGCAGACTAACTATATATCGTAGAAACTGCTGTGTCAAGGTGGTATCTTGGGGTATTCATCACCTTTAGTGATAGCTCTTGTTGTATCCTTCATTGATAATAGAAGTCCTGATAACATGTATAACTTCAGATAAACCCATCACTCTTTAAAAATTGTTCAGATTTTAAACCTTAAATATTCTTGGTCATATAATGAATATGGAATCCGGACATTTGCACCCCCTCCACCCCCTCCAAGGACATTTGCTCCCCAGTCTTTAAATGTATTATTGGACTTTAGTCCCCCTGGTAAAAAATTAGCTTATACATTTGCCCCCCAGAAGAAATATCACCTTGGCACCTTGGACATTTGCCCCCAAGCAGAAACATTACCATGGCAAATGAAATGTCGGAATATAGTCTATTCCAGAAATAATTACTTCCCTGATTACCTCCCCTGCATCCACCATAAGGGTTTGCAGATTGAAAAAAGCTTTTGAGTCCCTTTTTTTCATAGCTGTAAAGTGCTTCAAACATTTTATGATAGAAAATCAGATTCTTATAAATCATGAAACATTTATCATCAGAGATCCATTCTAACTGAAAAAAATATGTACTCAAGGTATTTTGGTGACATCTCACAACTGTTGAATTTTTAAATACTTTTTGAAACTAAATTTTTGAAAGCAAGAATTAAGTTAAAATAAAAAAAGATCCACATGACAATACTTAGATGCTGCGTCTTATTAGTTCTTGAATGTCATGCTTGGAAGAAAAAATCTAGTGATACAATTTCACATAACAGTCAAGCACAAATAAAGACCACGTTTTGAAGCCTTCAGGGCATGTTCACAAGAAAAGATCTGATTATTAAAGTGTTTTACTGTGACTCGAGCAAGATTTTAAGATGAATATATAATAAACTTATATGAAAGGTGTAAATCTTTTCTTGTGAACATGCCTGGAATGACTCGATCAAGACTGACAGAACAATAAATTACACAAGGATTTAATCTTTTGTAATGAAAGAATGGTAGTGTGGAATGTACTACTGTACACTAATATGTTTTTCAATGATTTTTATTGGTTTCCCAGAAATCTCATGTGTTCGAATTTTTGTATGACAACCAGGTGCAGGAGACAACACAAATTTTATAATTTGTTCATCAATAATAAATTGTTAAAAATAATACTAGTAATACAATTTTATTTCTGAAACTAACTGCATTCAATATCACAAAGTGAAGTAGTGTGTAACATTGAAATGTGCTTTAGTTATAGTCATAAGATACCTAATAAAGCAACACTTTAAAAGGCAAACACAGTCCTTCTGTCATTTATTTACTGAATGGACTATGTCATTGACCATTACTAATAAAGTCTTGCTTTTAATCTTGACTATACCTATAGCTATGAAAGTCTAAACTGCTTCAGTTGTTTGGTAAATTTGTATTTAAATATTTTACCTTTTGTTAATTATAGTATTGCTTTGGTATATATTCTTGTTTGTATTGAGGGTTGTTGGTTTATATTTGATTGTTGTTATGATATTTGTAAAAAAAAAAAAAAAAAAAAAAAAAAAACAACTGAAAAATACACTGTTTATCAGTATTTTGTGCATGAAATATCATGTATAAAATTTTAATATTCAATTAATTTTGCCTATGAATATGGTTAATACCAAATAGATGCAAAGGTTATTTATATATGCTTACCATTTTACTGTATGTTAGTGGTGGTTAACCCCAAATATTTCTGTATAAAAACTTGTTATAAATAGTTGAAGCTTTTTTGTAAGCAGTCAAAAAAATACGAGAACATTAACAGAATATAGGTCAAGATCTTCTAACTCAGTAATGTACATAGAGAACTTGTGATTACCAAATTGCTTACTTTTATAGGCATTTGTTTGGCATGAAAAAATTGCTGAATCTTAGAAGACATTGTTAGAGATTGGTGAAGAGTAGTATTGCATTATTTGATCACTGTAGACTTGTCCTCTGACCCTCATGTCTAAATCATCTGTAAGTCTTGTCCATCTGATCCTCGTGTCTAAATCATCTGTAAGTCTTGTCCATCTGATCCTCATGTCTAAATCATCTGTAAGTCTTGTCCATCTGATCCTCATGTCTAAATCATCTGTAAGTCTTGTCCATCTGATCCTCATGTCTAAATCATCTGTAAGTCTTGTCCATCTGATCCTCATGTCTAAATCATCTGTAAGTCTTGTCCATCTGGATAGCATGAAAGCTACTACAATAGGTAGGTCCATGAAATCTGATATGTGGATAGATAATAGGCACATCTGAGATTAATGTGTATTAGTTTCCAGGGTGCAGTGTGGGTCTTGAATGGATAAATTGCTAAACAGAGATAATGACATTGGCTCTGTCACTTTACAAGTTTATCACAGAATAGCCTTTAGTAGAGGACAAGTGTAATGCTTTTAATTGTTGAAGTCTTTATTATTAAAGCTTTTGAAGATTTCAGAAAAGGGGGTTTTAAGATATCAGTGTCTTAGATATGTGTAACTATGTGATTTTTCAAATAATTATTTTTATGCGCCTGCTATAGGCAGAAGGACATATGGTGTTACTCCTCTGTGTGTGTTTTTATGTTTGAAATTTCATATGTCTGGTCCATAACTTTGTTATGCATACTGGTATTTAAAAATAATTTGGTACACTTAATCATCATTAGTAGACGCCTAAGGTCCCTAGGTCAAAGGACAATGTTATAGAGGGTCATTGAACTTAGTGTATTTCTTGTTTACTCTTCATTGCAAAAGTGGTTTGTGTCTGGTCCAGAACTTATGTCATCTGTGCATCATCAGCATTTCTTAAAGCAACTTCTGCTTCAGAACCATTGCACCAGTTTTGATAAATTTGACAGAGATATACCCTGCTTGGTCTTGTTGAAATTTTTATAAAGAATTAAAACAAATGTGGAACTCTTGTTACCATTGCAGCTGAAAGGAAAAACTTTAAATTCTTCTTGTCTGAAACCACAAGGCCCAGGTATTTGGTATTATCTGAGATAAATACTGTGTCAATTATTTTTATAGTAGGGACATCAGATGGAAATTGAATTTTGTCATTACATGGCTGTATGATATGCAAGGATAACTTTGAAAATAGCTTGGTTCAATTGTTCTTTTTTATAACCCACTTTGTTAGTTATTACAACTCTACTCAGCAAAACTTTATATTGCCTTTTAAAGACCGCTATGGCAGTGGCATCCGTGTCCTATGGACACATTTCTAGTTTGTTTCTGTTGTTTCTGTCATATTCAACATAAAAGCAGCATTATTGATTTAAAGACATGAACTAACATTTCAAACTGTATAATGACTGTATAAATGATTATATTTGTTCTTTGGTATAAACAGATTGTTTACCCAGCATAATTAATATTAAAAAGATAGCAACAAATATGTATCACGTTTCAGATGATTTGAACTTTAATAAAGATATACTTACATTTACATCTTGACTGAGTCTTACTCTCAGTAAATATCATATTAAGACATAATGATTGTTGAATTATAATGAAAGGAATACAGCTGTTATTTATTATATAGTCTTTGTTTTCTATATCAACTCAGACTTTGTTGATCTTTAGGTTGTTAGAGGATATTATGCCCCCCTCTGAAGAAGTGGGGGTATATTTCTTCACACGTTGGTTGGTCGGTATGTCCATAGACCAGACATCAATAACTAGAGAATGCATTGGCTTACAATCCTCAGATTCGGTTGGGAGGTTTGTCATGACCAGTAGATGACCCCTGCTGATTTTGAGGTCAAGGTCACAGTGATCTTGACCACAAAAAGCATCTCCCATCAGTCACTAAAGAACGCTTTGGCATACAGTTTCAGATTTGATGGGGTTGTTTATCATAACCTGTAAATGACCCATATTATTTTTGAGGTCAGTAGGTCAAAGTACAAGGTCACTGTGACCTTGACCACAAAAAAGTTGTCTGATCAATAACCATAGAAAGCTTTGGTCATCAAATTTAAAGGGGAGGTTGTTCATGACTGGTAGATGACTCCTATTTTTTAGAAGTCCATGTAACATGACTAATTGGTTGCCATTAGGAGGACATACATGTTTTACAAACATCCGTTGTTTGCTCAGTTGTCTGATGAATTGTTTCTGTGCTATTAGCTAAATATTTAACATTTTGCTTGGATCTTGTTCTGACTTGTTAGCCTGTAAAGTTTGTGTTTTAGTTGTATGGCACATGTCCTTAGTCTAGATCACTGATGTTAGTCACATGTCTGACTAGTAAGATTATTTCTGACCGCAGCCAATTTTCAAATTCAAAGAAATCATTAACCTATTTACTTCACCTTTACAAGTCTCTCATATTTTATTGTTGGAGCATAATTCTAACATTCTAGTTTTTATGCTCCTGAAGGAGGGAATTAAGTTTTTGAATTGTCAGCCTTGTTGTCTCTCAGTCAATCATTTGTTCTGAAAACTTTAATATTAGCCATAACTTCCTTATAAGTAAATGGATTTACTACATACTTGAACACAGTACCCCTTTGGACAAGACCTTCCCACTGATATACTTATATGACCTTGACCTGTGAATAACCTTGACCTCTAAGGTCCAGTTGTCAAAAATACTTAATATTGACCATAACTCCCTTATTACTCTACAGATTTAGTTCCTTTTTGCAAGCTACAACCCTTGGGAGAGATCTTTCAAATGACATATATCTTTAGACAATGACCCCTAAATAACCTTGAGGTTAATTGTCTAAAAGCTGTACTTCTTTTAAATCAACAGATTAAGTTATGTCTTTTCGGGGTCAGCCGGTCATAATTGGCAGTTTATATAGTAGAATCTGAATAACCAGCAGCCTTCTGAAATGCAGTTGGGGATTCTAATATCCTCTTTGTAATATCCAACTGTCAGTTGCCAACTAGCTTTACCATCATAAATTGTAAAAAGTCTCAGATGACGCCATAGCCTTATAGTTTGTTAAATCATACATGTATATTGTGTGGTTTTGGCCATGAAAAACAACACTTTCTACGTCTTGTACATGTGCTACTTAATATTGGCCAGTCATCGCTGTATCATCAGGAAAACAACACTTTCTACGTATTGTACATGTGCTACTTAATATTGGCCAGTCATCGCTGTATCATCAGGAAAACAACACTTTCTACGTATTGTACATGTGCTACTTAATATTGGCCAGTCATCGCTGTATCATCAGGAAAACAACACTTTCTACGTATTGTACATGTGCTACTTAATATTGGCCAGTCATCGCTGTATCATCAGGAAAACAACACTTTCTACGTATTGTACATGTGCTACTTAATATTGGCCAGTCATCACTGTATCATCAGGAAAACAACACTTTCTACGTATTGTACATGTGCTACTTAATATTGGCCAGTCATCACTGTATCATCAGGAAAACAACACTTTCTAGGTCTTGTACATGTGCTACATAATATTGGCCAGTCATCACTGTATCATCAGGAAAACAACACTTTCTAGGTCTTGTACATGTGCTACTTAATATTGGCCAGTCATCACTGTATCATCAGGAAAACAACACTTTCTAGGTCTTGTACATGTGCAACTTAATATTGGCCAGTCATCACTGTATCATCAGGAAAACAACACTTTCTAGGTCTTATACATGTGCTACTTAATATTGGCCAGTCATCACTGTATCATCAGGAAAACAACACTTTCTACGTCTTGTACATGTGCTACTTAATATTGGCCAGTCATCGCTGTATCATCAGGAAAACAACACTTTCTACGTCTTGTAAAGAAAAGCTCAAAAATGCTATAATGTGAGCTACATACAACTACTAAAAATAACGCTTGCTGATATCAATCAGGTTTGTTGTTTTTTCACATAAAATTACATGTAAACTAAAACAGGTATGGACATGCAACAAAAAAACAATATTATGAATAAGATTTAATTACAGCTTTCAGAAGAACAACCCAATCAGATGATATAAGCTGGTGTCTTACTTTCATTGAAAGACATTTGTTTCCTGACCATTCTAGTCACACCCATCCCTGTTTTACATCGCAATATATGTGCATAATCTGAGTATTAAATTTCATTGTATTATTCATTTAGTTTTACAAGCCACGATGTACATTTTTCAACCTCTTCCATTAGACTATGTCCAGGCACAACAGGAATCGAGGTAATTTTTATGTCACTGAGGTTTTCCTGAAATGATTCATAATTCTGTACTAAAGTTATATCATTCACTTGATGAATAGTTTCTTTTAATCGATTTAAAGTATGTTTCATGTTTGTTGCTTCCAACATTTGCTTGTCTAGTATTTCATTTGACAAGACCTTTTGTTCCTCATTTATTCTTCTTATTTTTTCCTCAAAACACTGAAACTTTTCATTAATTTTTGAAATTACAACCTCTTTTTCCTTAGCTAATGCAGTCATTTGTTCACTAAAGAAAGCTTGTTTTGCCTCTGTTTGTCTTTGCACTATTTGTATGTTTTTCTCAATCTCTCTTATATTGCCGTCAGATTTACAAATTAATTGCTTAAGTGTCTGTCTCGTTTCTTTTGCATGTAAAGATAGATTCACAGACAGGTGCTCACTGTGCTGATCTTCCTTGCATACCTGACACACTAGTTCTTTACAGTCATTGCAAAACATTGTGACATCTTCACAAGGATGTTTTCTGCAGTGTGTAATAGTCTGACTAAATCCTTGAACAGCGGCATCTACAGGTGAAAGTGGTATCAAACTATGATCTTTAGAAGATGACATACGCAGATGCACATTGCAGCACTTTTCACAGAAATTCTGCTCGCATTCTTGACATGTTTTTGTCGCTGCATTACTGTTACCACAAGCATCGCAGTCGAAATCGGATTTCCTTGGATTCTTAGACGTGACGTAAAAGTTTGTCTGAAAACCCCTGGCTCCTTCTATTGGGATCGCGATTGCTTTTCGACACGTCGGGCAGGGAAACGTATCGGTCTTTGCAGTGCTGCACAGGTTCCATTCCAAGCATGTCACACAAAAGGTATGGAAACATGGCAATATTTTCGGTTCTGTAAATTCCAACAAACAAATTCCACACACATTTTCTAAAGCATTGTTCTCTGCCATTTTTACTTTGAAACAGACACGAGTGTAGTCAAGAATAGCATATATTTCAAATTTTCTGTAATATTACATCAACAGATAAAGAAAATGCTTAACGCTATAACTCACAGTTTATCTAATAGAAGCACTGTCATACTTAATCTTAACCTTGCAGATAAAAACCCTTAACATTACCGATATATGCAGTAACTTACAGCATAACATTACGTTATAACCTGTCTATATAAATAGAAATTATTGGCGCAAACATATACTCGTCTATAGATCTGGTATATTTATTCATTGTACCGTTTATTGTAGTTAATTATCGGGGTGAAGTTTTCGTGACATTTTAGTTTAATCAGGGTCTTTCAAATACTCTATATTTACCTAGATTTCTCATTTTACTTCAGTAAATAATTTGAATAAAAATTCTTTTATATAACATTAAATAACTCCCTATGTACGAAATACCTGGAGAGAAAGTGCAAACCTATTTTTAAATGTTTATTTACTGTTTACTGTTGTTATTCATTGTGATGTTAAAAAATCCAGCGTTGGTATACCAGCCTGGCATGCATCAGGTTTTATAAGACTTGGAAACGGGACCTGTGTTAACATTCTTAAAAACTTACAGTCGTAACAGTTAAAGGTACGATATTTCATTCATACACATGTGTGTTTAGGATCCCAACCTATGCGATAATATAGACTTATCTTCACTGTACTGTATCGTTTATTTGAACCGGAAAGAAAAAGTCTGAGGTGTTGACATAATATTTTTTAGCCATAAGAAAATTTTAAAACGTGAAAATAGTACTAAGCTGAGTAAAACTGAATGAAAAAAATCTTTGATTTCGAAAAAAATGTTTAAGTTTTCGCTAAAAATAAGGATTTCAATTTTTTGGATTTTTATTTCCCTTTTCTCTCTTTCTTGAAAAAGTTTTATCACTGAAAAAAAAACAACACAATAAGTTCAGTAAACGAAGAAGCGAAGAAGTGTTGCAATGGAGAGAAGATGACTGAATCACCGCTGTTGGTTTTAGTTATTACCTCGCTTTGCAGATACAATCTGACTAAAGTACACGATCTCCATACAGTTAGGTCTACAGACGGCATATCAATTCCAATTTCATTAAAGTACACGATCTCCATACAGTTAGGTCTAAAGACGGCCTATCAATTCCAGTTTGATTAAAGTACACGATCTTCATACGGTTAGGTCAACAGAAGGCCTATCAATTTTAAACTGACTAAAGTACACGATCTCCGTAAAGTAAGGTCTGAAGACGGCCTATCAATTTTAAACTGACTAAAGTACACGATCTCCGTAATCTAAGGTCTGAAGACGGCCTATCAATTCCAATCTGATTAAAGTACACGATCTCCATAAAGTAAGGTCTGAAGACGGCCTATCAATTCCAATCTGATTAAAGCCAACGATCTCCGTAATGTAAGGTCTGAAGACGGCCTATCAATACCAATCTGATTAAAGTACACGATCTCCGTAATGTAAGGTCTGAAGACGGCCTATCAATTCCAATCTGATTAAAGCACACGATCTCCGTAATGTAAGGTCTGAAGACGGCCTATCAATTCCAATCTGATTAAAGTACACGATCTCCGTAATGTAAGGTCTGAAGACGGCCTATCAATTCCAATCTGATAAAAGTACACGATCTCCGTAATGTAAGGTCTGAAGACGGCCTATCAATTCCAATCTGATTAAAGCACACGATCTCCATAAAGTAAGGTCTGAAGACGGCCTATCAATTTTAAACTGACTTAAGTACACGATCTCCATAAAGTAAGGTCTAAAGACGGCCAATCAATTCCAATCTGATTAAAGCCAACGATCTCCGTAATGTAAGGTCTGAAGACGGCCTATCAATTCCAATCTGATTAAAGTACACAATCTCCGTAATGTAAGGTCTGAAGACGGCCTATCAATTCCAATCTGATTAAAGTACACGATCTCCATAAAGTAATGTCTGAGGACGGCCTATCAATTCCAATCTGATTAAAGCACACGATCTCCGTAATGTAAGGTCTGAAGACGGCCTATCAATTCCAATCTGATTGAAGTACACGATCTCCGTAAAGTAAGGTTTGCAGACGGCCTATCAATTCCAATCCGATTAAAGCACACGATCTCCGTAATGTAAGGTCTGAAGACGGCCTATCAATTCCAATCTGATTAAAGCACACGATCTCCGTAATGTAAGGTCTGAAGACGGCCTATCAATTTTAAACTGACTAAAGTACACAATCTCATAAAGTAGATCTGAAGACGGCCTATCAATTCAAATCAGATTAAAGCACACGATCTCCGTAATGTAAGGTCTGAAGATGGCCTATCAATTCCAGTCTGATTAAAGCACACGATCTCCGTAATGTAAGGTCTGAAGACGGCCTATCAATTTTAAACTGACTAAAGCACACGATCTCCGTAATGTAAGGTCTGAAGACGCCCTATCAATTCCAATCTGATTAAAGTACATGATCTCCATAAAGTAAGGTCTGAAGACGGCCTATCAATTCCAGTCTGATTAAAGCACACGATCTCCGTAATGTAAGGTCTGAAGACAGCCTATCAATTCCAATCTGATTAAAGTACACGATCTCCGTAATGTAAGGTCTGAAGACTGCCTATCAATTTCAATCTGATTAAAGCACACGATCTCCGTAATGTAAGGTCTGAAGACGGCCTATCAATTCCAATCTGATTAAAGCACACGATCTCCGTAATGTAAGGCCTGAAGACAGCCTATCAATTCCAATCTGATTAAAGTACACGATCTCCGTAATGTAAGGTCTGAAGACGGCCTATCAATTCCAATCTGATTAAAGCACACGATCTCCGTAATGTAAGGTCTGAAGACGGCCTATCAATTCCAATCTGATTAAAGCACACGATCTCCGTAATGTAAGGTCTGAAGACGGCCTATCAATTCCAGTCTGATTAAAGTACATGATCTCCATAAAGTAAGGTCTGAAGACGGCCTATCAATGCCAGTCTGATTAAAGCACACGATCTCCCTAATGTAAGGTCTGAAGACGGCCTATCAATTCCAATCTGATTAAAGTACACGATCTCCGTAATGTAAGGTCTGAAGACGGCCTATCAATTTCAATCTGATTAAAATACACGATCTCCGTAAAGTAAGGTCTGAAGACGGTCTATCAATTCCAATCTGATTAAAGCACACGATCTCCATAATGTAAGGTCTGAAGACGGCCTATCAATTCCAATCTGATTAAAGTACACGATCTCCGTAATGTCAGGTCTGAAGACGGCCTATCAATTTCAATCTGATTAAAGTACACGATCTCCGTAATGTAAGGTCTGAAGACGGCCTATCAATTCCAATCTGATTAAAGTACACGATCTCCATACAGTTAGGTTTACAGAAGGCCTATCAATTTTAAACTGATTAAAGTAGTTTAATCAGATGTTATTGCTCTTAGCGATATAAAATAATACTTACACACATAACTACAATTAATAGCAAAGGGCAAAAGCGTTGAACAACAAGTTCTGACAACATTAGAGACTGTCCTTCCCTTTAGCAATACAAACAAGAAACGAATACATAAATAAAGCAAGTACAAGAGCAATTAGGGGATAAGATCATGTGACTGGTACTAAAGAAAATATTGATAGAAAAAAGAAAGAAAAAGAGAAAATAAATAACACAGATAACTTCTCTTTTGTTTGGTTCTGCTTGTCTGTCTGTCTACATGTGTTCGCCGTGTAAAACATTCAAGGATTCATGGATTTATAAAAATACATGATTAAAGTACACGATCTCCGTAAAGTTAGGTATTCAGACGGCCTATCAATTCCCATATGATTAAATTACACGATCTCCGTAAAGTAAGGTCTGAAGACGGCCTATCAATTCCAATCTGATTAAAGTACACGATCTCCGTAAAGTTAAGTCTATAGACGGCCTATCAATTCCAATATGATTAAAGTACACGATCTCCGTAAAGTAAGGTCTGAAGACGGCATATCAATTCCAATCTGATTAAAGTACACTATCTCCGTACAGTTAGGTCCAGAGATGAAGGCCTATCGATTCCAATCTGATTAAAGTACACGATCTCCGTAAAGTTAAGTCTATAGACGGCCTATCAATTCCAATATGATTAAAGTACACGATCTCCGTAAAGTAAGGTCTGAAGACGGCATATCAATTCCAATCTGATTAAAGTACACTATCTCCGTACAGTTAGGTCCAGAGATGAAGGCCTATCGATTCCAATCTGATTAAATTACACGATCTCCGTAAAGTAAGGTCTGAAGACGGCCTATCAATTCCAATCTGATGAAAGTACACGATTTCCATAGAGTTAGGTCTACAGACGGCCTATCTTTTTTAAACTGACTGAAGTACACGATCTCCATACAGTTAGTTCTACAGACGGCCTATCAATTCCAATCTGATTAAAGTACACGAACTCCGTAAAGTAAGGTCTGAAAACGGCCTATCAATTCCAATCTGATTAAAGTACAAGATTTCCGTAAAGTAAGGTTTGAAGACGGCCTATCTATAATAATTAATATGCACGTAACCTCAATCTAACCTTCTTTTAGCCAATCATCATCTGGTCACTCTATAGGTCGGTATTTTGAAAGTTTACATCTTCTGTAAAAGCTCTATAAAATTGCCAAATATCTATGGATATATTTCTCATATATTCAGGTAAATTGTATTTATGTATTTTGTAATCATTATTCTTTATGTGTCTGAAATATTATTATGATATGTTATGTATTTGATGACTTATAACGGGTTTTTATTCACTGTGTCGATAGCGGTCAGTTACGCGCCACCACACATGTATATTGAAATGCTCCGTTTGCTTACCTTTTTGTCAGCTGTCATCTGTCAAACCATAAACTTATATTTTCATGTTATATTTATTATTTGCTATTGTTTATTTTCAGACACTGATTTAGTGATAATCATTTGATCGGCATAATTAAACCCATATTGAAGACTTATAAATATTGTTTGTCATCCTCCCACACCCTCCAATAAACTGCAATTTCAATTTCATAAAAGTTCACGATCTCTATACAGCTATCTCTACAGACGGCCTATCAATTTTAAACTGACTAAAGTACACGATCTCGATCCGTAAAGTAAGGTCTGAAGACGGCCTATTAATTCCAATCTGATTTCAATACAGTCCGGTCTAACGGCGGCCTATCTATTTCAATCTTACTAAACTAATCTATCTTAACACATTAAAGTCTAAATTTGGTCTCTCAATTCCAGTCTGACTAAAGTACGCGATTTCCATGTAGTTCGGTTTGGAGAGTGCCTATAAATTCCAGTCTTACTAAAGTACAGGATTTCCATACAGTACAGTCTATAGATGGCCAATCGAATCCAGTCTGACTAAAGCCTACTTTCTCAATAAAGTAAGGTCCGAAGACAGCCTATCAATTGTAATCTGACTAAAGTACACGATCTCCATAAAGTAAGGTCTGAAGGCGTCCTATCAATTTTGATCTTAGTGAAGTACACGATCTTCCTACAGGTTAGTGTGACGACGGATCATCAATTCCAGTTGGACTTAAGTAAACAATCTCCATCAAGTAAGGTCTGAAGACGGTATATCAATTCCAATCTAACTAAAGTACACGATCTCCATACAGTTTCTGAAGACAGCCTATCGATATCAATCTGATTAAAGTACACGATCTCCAAACAGTTAGGTCTGAAGTTAGCTTCAGTTCTAGTCTTACTAAAGTACGCAATCTCCATACAGTTAAGTCATAAACCGGCCATTGATTCCAATCTGACTAGAATACATAATCTCCATACAGTAAGACCTGAAGACAACGCTTCAATTTCTCTGACTGAAATTACACGATCTCCTTTCAGTAAGGTCAAAAGTCGGCGTATCAATTACAACCTGACTAATGTACACGATCTCTAAACAGTTCGGTCTGAAGACGGCCCATCAATCCCCGGACTAAATAGCATGAATTTCCTGCAGTTAGGTCTTAAGTCGACCTATTATTTCAAAACAGACTAGAGTAAACGATCTACATACAATTAGATCTGGAGACGGCCAATCAATTCCATGCTGTCTTAAGTACACTTATTTCTTACATTAAGGTTTGCAGTCAGCCCACCAGTACCGCTCTGACTTCAGTACACGATCTCCCTACAGCTAGGTCTGAAGTCAGCAACTCAATTTCACCCGACTAAAGTACACGATCTTGCTGTAGTAAGGGCTGAAATCGGCCCATCAATTCTCTTCGACTAAAGTACACGATCTCCCTATAGCTAGAGCTGAAGTCGGCCCATCAATTCCAATCTGACTAAAGTACACGATTTTCATGCAGTTAGGTCTGAAGTCAGTCCATCAATTCAATGCTGACTCAAATAGACGATCTCCTAAAAGCTACGCTGAAGACAGCCAATTGATTCCATAAACACTTAAGTAAAGATATCCCTGAAGACGGTCTATCAACTCCAGTCTGAATAAGGTACACGATTTTCCTGTGGTAAGGGCTGATGCTGAATAAAGTACACGATCTCTCTACAGCTAGGACTCTAGACAGTCTATCAATTCCAATCTGACGTAAGAACATGATTTTCTGCAGTTAGGTTTGAAGACGGCATAACATTTTCATTCTGATTTTAGTGCACGATCTACCGGCAGTTAGGTCTGAAGACTTCCGATCAATTCCATGCTTACTAAAGTGCACGAATTTCCTACGTTAAGGTTTGCAGTCGGCCCATCAATTCTAATCTGACTAAAGTACAAGATCTCCCTTTAACTTTTTCTTAAGACCCTCCATCAATTCCAATCTGACTAAAGTACTTGATCTTCCAGCAGAAGAGTCTGAAGTCGGTCCATCAATTCCGTGATAACTTCAGTAACGGTCTCCCTATGACTATGACTGAAGACGGCCAATCAATTCCATCCTGACTAAAGTATACGATCTTCCTGCAGTTACGTCTGAAGACAGTCCGTTAATTTCAATCTGATTTAAGTACACGATCACCATACAGCTAGGGCTGAAGACGACCTATCAATTCCAATCTGACTAAATTACACAATCTTCCTATAGCTAGGGCTGAAGACGACCTATCAATTCCTATCTGACTAAATTACACAATCTTCCTACAGCAAGGGCTGAAGACGACCTATCAATTCCTATCTGACTAAATACACAATCTTCCTACAGCTAGGGCTGAAGACGACCTATCAATTCCTATCTGACTAAAGTACACGATCTCCCTACAGTTAGCTCTGAAGACAGCCTATAAAGACTAAAGTACACAGTTTAACTAAGGTTTGCAGTCAGCCTATCAATTCCAGACTGATTAAAGTACACGATCTCCCTACAGCTAGGGCTGAAGACGACCAGTCAGTTCCATTTTGACTGAAGTACACGATATATATACAGCTAGGACACAAGACTTTAAAAACAAACTAAACTAAAAAACCGTTAATTTTATACCACGGTGTCATATAATGGTTAATGTTCTGAAAGTCTTCACGGGTTTAGTGCCCTGGGGCTATCAAGAGTTCGTCATAATTTTATCATGAATAAATGACGTTAAATGCCGACACGACCTTTGAATGTGTGTTTTATCTTATAGTTTTCGCTGCTGTATGTAATCGCTATCTGTTTACTATGACCAATCAGCTGTTTTATTTTTTTTAATGTTACAAATGTCAAATAAAACATCTGTGTCAGCTCTGCGTGAGTACTTTGTCTTTTTTACTATGTCCACATAGTGTGTACTGTGATGATATATATTGTCAGTTATAAGAGTATCGTCAGTTATAAGAGTAGTGGTAATGTTGGACAGCTCACGAATTATATTGTACACTAGTCTACGCAAACTCAGTATAAATGAGAAAATCTTTCAGATACAACATATGACTTCAGCAATAGTATTTTTATCAGGATTATTATAGGTACAAGTCAATGTCTTAACGAACACGTTCTACATAAAAAGGATTTTAGCAATCATCTAAGATAAAACGAAATCAGTTTCAACGAATTTGAGGATATGAGGACATAACAGATATGTCAGCAGTTTCACGCATCCGTGCGAGGAAACATACACACACACTACCTTTTTCTTACAAGTACTGTGAACGAAGAACTTTATGTCTCATTCAACAATCACTAGTTTAGTAAATCCCTTCGTGTTAAGTCACCAGAAACTGTGAAGATTAATAATCAAGTTAAATATATGTTCGAAGGTTCCATGAGCAACAGCTGGCACAGATCAGCAAATATTTTATTTGGATCTTTGTTTAAAGTCTTTCAAGGCTAGAAGTGTCAGCTGCTCACTAAGTCATGAGAGGTATGAGTCTTGAGAGGTATGAATCCTGAGAGGTTTGAGTCCTAAGAGGTTTGAGTTCTCAGGCCCGAGAGGTATAAATCCTGAAAGGTTTGAGTCCTAAGAGGCTTGAGTACTCAGGCCCGAGAGGTATGTATCCTGAGAGGTTTGAGTCCTAAGAGGTTTGAGTTTTCAGGCCGGAGAGGTATGAATCCTGAGAGGTTTGAGTCCTAAGAGGTTTGAGTTCTCAGGCCCGAGAGGTATGAATCCTGAGAGGTTTGAGTCCTAAGAGGTTTGAGTTCTCAGGCCCGAGAGGTACGAATCCTGAGAGGTTTGAGTCCTAAGACGTTTGAGTTCTCAGGCCCGAGAGGTATGAATCCTGAGAGGTTTGAGTCCTAAGACGTTTGAGTTCTCAGGCCCGAGAGGTATGGATCCTGAAAGGTTTGAGTCCAAAGAGGTTTGAGTCCTGAGAGGAATGAGTCCTGAAAGGTTAGAGTCCTGAATGGTTTGAATCCTGAGAGGTTTGAGTCCTGAGAGGTATGAGTCCTGAGAGGTATGAGTCCTGAAAGGTTAGAGTCCTGAATGGTTTGAATCCTGAGAGGTTTGAGTCCTGAGAGGTATGAATCCTGAGAAGTATGAGTCCTGAGAGGAATGAGTCCTGAAAGGGTAGAGTCCTGAATGTTTGGATCCTGAGAGGTTTGAGTCCTCAGTCCTGATAAGTATGAGTCCAGAGTCCTTAGAAGTTTGAGATATTCTCGGAAGGGACAGTTTTATTACACGCAAGACTGGTCGTGACAATTAAGTGAAACGATTTGTGACTCCGAAAATATCAACAAACCAAGAAATAAAAAAAATAAATATGAAAACGATTTTTTTTTTCATCGCATGTTATGGTTTTATATGACGATATATAACTAGGTATAATAGTGATCTAATTAAAAGTTTGTGCTTCTGCATCTTAATTTTAAAATTAATATGTAAATAAATATTCAGAACAAAATATACCTGACTGATAACACTGTCCTGAAGAAAATCTCACACGAAATTGTTTACACGTAGAATTTGGTTCGGCAAATGTAAATGGAATTTTTGAACGGCTGATTTGTTCGCTTTAACATCGAAATATTTATAGAAGAACAAAGTGTTAAAGAAACAGATGTTATAATGCTGGAAGAAAACCATAAAGAAAAGAATAATGTTGATTCAAAACTTGTTGAGAATAGTGATATAAGGGACAAATTAGAAGATGTGGAAATAGAAAACAAAACAGATAAATATCTAATTTATGGAGTAACGGATAGTCCACCTCTGCATATCACTGTAGTGTGTGGCTTACAGGTAAGCCTTTTGAGAAAGGTAACATTTTCCAGATGAAATGTAAAGGGCCCAGCTGTCCAATGACCCCAGGGGTTTGAAGACCTGCTTTTGACCGAGGCAGTCCAGCTTCGCATCCCGTCGTTAGTTTAATTACCTAAATGATGGTAAATGGTCAGTGAGTTGAGGACGGAGTCTTTTCCTTCAGTGTTGTCGTACATAAAAGTCTGTTGCCTATGTTTATTGTTATTTGTAAATGTATTTAAATAATACAAAATATTCAGGTAAGGTTACGTCTAATAGCTATAATGCTTTTTGTCATAGACGCTTGCTTCTAATCTTTGACAACTAATCGTAATGATAATCTATCATGGATAACAAATCGTAATGATGATCTATCATAGACAAATTATCGTAATGATTATCTGTCCTTCCAGTCTGTCCTTCCACCCGTCCTTCAATTTTCCACGGGCTGTAACTTTGTCAGTAAAGGATTTTCATAAAACATGGCACACGTTTTCAGCACACCAAAATGACGTGTCTTGTGCGACACTCACGTCCCTAACCCAAACACGCTGAGATTTTAAAAGTAACCAAATTCTGTATATATGTACACATCTGTGTCCGAACTGTAATTCTCCTATGCATTGAAATATTTTAAAATGACTTGGCACAACTGTTCATCATATCACGACAACGTAATATATATTTCTTTCTATTATGGACACTAGATCGTAAAAATGTATTTCTTTTTTCATTGACATCTAATCGTTACGTTTCTACTTTATTATGGACAATCAATCGCAATGCTGCCTCTTAACCAGAACTGCATGTAACTCATTGATTCGGTGATTTTTTTTCAGCAAGGACTACTTTCTCTGTCAAGTCAACTGATCGTCTCCCTACTTGTGGCTGAAGCAGTGTGTGCCTCCAACAATGAAATCTTCAAAGCTCGTCTCCTTAGCTCCACGTTGTTCATGAGTGGTGTAACAACAGTCGCCATGAACCTTTTTGGTATAAGGTAAACTTCTTAGGCATCTTTCTTTTTCTGCAATGATATTCATTCTCAGTTACAGAAAGAACAAATTAAATGTTTCTATTCTCACTGTTTAAGAATTAGTCAGTTGTTTCTTGCTAGTACTGTGAATCTAACTGCATCTGCATGATTTATGCATGCCAGTCTGTCACAATATAAATAAAATCTATCAGGCGGGATACTAATGCTTAGGATAAAATCTGGAATTTGGAAAGTATACACACTAACTTTTGGTTTTTGAAGATTATTTAGCACAATTCGAAGTCTCCAGTTGCAGTTTAAAGCGACTGACTCAGAATTTAGCTGAATTGTTTTTCTTTAAAATTGAAGAGAAGTTATATTTTATGGAAAAAAAACATAATATTATGTTTCTATACACCATGAAAACTAATAAAAAAGTTTGGCTTCCACCGAGATTCGAACCCATGCCCCTTTCGGTCAGGAAAATATAGAGGGACGATCTACACCACTAGTTATCATAATTCGTGAAAATTAAATTTGTAGCCAAAGTATCTAACGGACTAACGGAGTAAATTTTTTACCGATAAAAGTGTGTAAATCTTTATATTGTGATGTGTTTCTGTAACAAAAAATGGGTCAATAACTTATTTAGATATGTTCTGTACAATTACAGCTAGAATTTCTGGATCTATAAACATTTTCTTTTTTTCATCGTCGGCCCATCTATGAGTCAGTCGCTTTAAACCTAAACCTGCCTAGCTAAAGCTGTGGGACTTTTCTTAACGGAAAGGGGCTTTTTATATATAATTGTAAAATGCTTTAAGATGCTCGGGAAACGAAATTACATAATTTATCAATAAGAGCAATTTAATCCTACCACGATAAATTGTAGATTGACTAAGACGGTACTTTCATACTACAGTTTCTGTATTTAATTGAGGCGTCTTTCATTTCAACCTTAACTAATAAACTAATATTTTCCATCTCTCTTCACAATTGTAGACTTCCGCTGTTCCAGGGTGCGGCTTCCGAGTACGTGATACCTCTGTTACTTGTCGCAAATGTAGATGGAACTTTCTGCTCCAGTCTTACGGAGTCAGGTTGTAATCACACATAGTTCTAGCATTCTACTGTGTTACCTTAGCAGGTTGAACAAAATATAATTACGATTGCCATAGTTCTAAAGGAATTCTTATGAGAAGTCATTATTTTCCAAGGAGCTACGCGGCATATCTAATATAAATTATGGTGACTCTTAACCAAGCGTTCAGTAAATTTATTTTATACCTTAATCCTTAAAGCTTATCATAAACATTGCCCCTTTCTGTTAACTCCACAAATCTTTACATAGGTTCTCTATTGATGTGTTTTATTCATTCAACGTTTGATACCTTTCCAATATTTCAGATATTTCAATATCTGTCAGGTACATTGTTAATTTTACATTTGATACATATCCAATGCTTAATTCAATGTCTGTCTCTTAAAATGTTTATTTTACTTTTGGCACCTGACAATGCTTATTTCAATTTCTGTCAGGTACATTGTTAATTTTACATTTGATACATATCCAATGCTTAATTCAATGTCTGTCTCTTAAAATGTTTATTTTACTTTTGGCACCTGACAATGCTTATTTCAATTTCTGTCAGGTACATTGTTAATTTTACATTTGATACATATCCGATGCTTTATTCAATGTCTGTCTCTTAAAATGTTTATTTTACTTTTGGCACCTGACAATGCTTATTTCAATTTCTGTCAGGTACAGTGATTATTTTACATTTGATACCTTTCCGATGCTTATTATAATGTCAGTGAGGTACAATGTTTATTTTATGTTTGGCACCTTTCAAATGATTATTTCACTGTCTGTCAGGAACAATGTTTATATTACGTTTGACATCTCCCCAATGATTATTTTAATGTCTAGCTGGTACAATGTTTATATTACGTTTGACATCTCTCCAATGATTATTTTAATGTCTAGCTGGTACAATGTTTATATTACGTTTGACATCTCTCCAATGATTATTTTAATGTCTAGCTGGTACAATGTTTATATTACGTTTGACATCTCTCCAATGATTATTTTAATGTCTAGCTGGTACAAGTTTATTTTACATTTTACACTGTTTCCAATGCTTATTCTGAAACATGACTTTTTTTCAGGAGAAGCTTTATCTGTGAATTCGACAATGAATTCCACCTTAGAGGAAGCTCCTTTAGAGAGGATCATCTGGAATATCCAGGCTGTAAGTACTGTCTCACTCACTAATTAAAAAACTATTCAACAATCAAGATATAAGTGACAAATCTAGTGTGAGGAGGCTATGTCGTGGTTATACTCTACCATAACGGCAAGTTTTGACTTGTGGCAGTATTATTTCATTCTATAAAGAAAAGTTTTGTCAAGGTTTCATCAAAATATGTTTGTTGTAATCAGTTACTTCAAGGTTTATCAAGTTTGAGTGTTTCACTGCTGCCGTTGTATATTATGCTATACACTACAAACATCAGTTACTCCAAGGTTTATCAAGTTTGAGTGTTTCACTGCTGCCGTTGTATATTATGCTATACACTACAAACATCAGTTACTCCAAGGTTTATCAAGTTTGAGTGTTTCACTGCTGCCGTTGTATATTATGCTATACACTACAAACATCAATTACTTCAATGTTGATCAAGTTTGAGTGTTTCACTGCTGCCGTTGTATATTATGCTATACACTACAAACATCAATTACTTCAATGTTGATCAAGTTTGAGTGTTTCACTGCTGCCGTTGTATATTATGCTATACACTACAAACATCAATTACTTCAATGTTGATCAAGTTTGAGTGTTTCACTGCTGCCGTTGTATATTATGCTATACACTACAAACATCAGTTACTTCAATGTTGATCAAGTTTGAGTGTTTCACTGCTGCCGTTGTATATTATGCTATACACTACAAACATCAGTTACTTCAATGTTGATCAAGTTTGAGTGTTTCACTGCTGCCGTTGTATATTATGCTATACACTACAAACATCAGTTACTTCAATGTTGATCTTTAGATTAAAATTTCAATGGCCTGATCAAATATTTTGGCGTTTACATTCTATGATTTCGCATAAATGATCATGGTCAGGCATATATACTGACAAATTAATACCACATGATTTCGTTTTGACATTATTATTAAGATAATGACCTGTTGAGCAAGTTTAAGGTTCGTTTACTCTAACGTTTATCACATCATTTATGTTCTTTATGTTAGATTTTTTTTATTTATGTAAGAATACAAGTAATTTGTATGAAATACAGGAAACAAGCACCGATTGTAGAAATACATTATACAATAGCTTGAATTGTTTCTATATATGTGTACAGTAAGTTGAAACAATACGTTGAATTCCAGCTACAAGGAAGTCTGATGGTAGCCGGATTGGTTCACGCCCTTCTTGGCTTCACAGGTTTGATTGGTTTGTTGCTGAAGTTTGTTGGACCACTGACTATAGTTCCAACCTTAGTCCTCATCTTTATCTTCATTGTTAAACCAGTTCTCAAGTTTGTGGAAGTGAACTGGGCTATTGCCATGTCGTAAGTCAAATCAGTTATGACATTTTATCGCACAACGAAGATTTCTGATAAACAATTACATATTACACACCTGTAATATAACGAGAAAAATTGTTGCACAAAATTTCGGGAGTGCATAATAGTCGCCGCTTTATTTTAGCTTTTTTCATTCCGTGACACTTATGCTTGTCCGAGCTGTACCGTGGCCTTGCTTTGAGGGTTTTCAAAATATATTGGCACAAATGCTTGCCTCAATGAGACGGTGTGTCGTGCGCATGAACCATGTCGGTAACCCAAAGGCCAAGATAACACTTGGAGGTCATAAGTCAAAATTGGTCCCAATTCTGCTTGTCCGAACTGTAACATAGACTATGTTGGAGGAATTCAGAATTTCTCGGCACAAATGTTTGCTTCAATGAGACGTTGTGTCGCGCACATGAAGCAGATCGATAGGTCTATGTCACACCTAGGTAAAATTCTGCTCGTCCTTGCTGTAACTTTCGCTTTGGTTAGAGGGATTTCAAAAATTATCGACACAATTGTTCGCTTTAATGAGACGGTGTGTCACGTGCATGGTTCAGGTCGGTGGCTCAAAGATCAAGGTCACATTTAGAGGATAAATTTCAAAATTGGCCTTTAATTCTGCTTTTCTGGACTGTAACTTTGCCTTGGTTGGAGAGATTTTAAAATTACTTCCTCGTTAAAAAATACTTAATTCGTTTAAACTATATGTGAATTATAACCGCCTTATAGTTCACCCCGCCTTTTTTAAAACAGTCAATTCACCGTTTAAATGGAGTCACTTAATGAACTAAATAGTTATTGCACATATTGCTCAATATATGGATAAATAGCCTCAAAATTTAAAAAAAAAATCTCTGGATGCTGATTGGTTGTTAGGCATAGGGTGAATTGGTGTGATTTAATGTATTTTTTTGTGATTACAGTTAATAAAGTTGCTGCCATGTAGTTGTTCCATTTCTAACAGACGTGTTCTATTTCAGTTTTACATGATAAATTTTGACATTCTATTGTTACCTTTTGCTTGGTTAATGTTTTGTAAGGGTCTCTTTTAAGTAAAGTTTTAGCTGATTTCGTCTTGTAATAAAAATATCGGACACTTGTAAACATTTCAAAAAAATTTCATTTAAACTCGACAAGGTTATTATAATACAATATTATTAAAGATCGAGTTTCACTTGCAAAGATAAATATGATAAAATAACAGGATTTACATCTAACGAGAGTGACGCTAGATATTCGTTATATTTGTAATACGTTTAGATCTGCTTAGGCTCTTGTGACTAACAACATGACAGTAGCTAATTTGCACCTTTGGTGTTCCCTGCAGATTCGTAAATATTTGGGAGGGAATGTATTTAGCTGTATGAATACTGGGAATGGTTGTAAGAAGTATAGTTATAACACATATGTGAATATGTTGTTTTAGCATATTTTATATTTGTAAGTGAAACTGAATCTTTAAGACCAGTGGCTCGCTTTAAAATTGTAAAATTAAAGCATTCGATATAGGCCGTTATGCTCTAACTGGTATGAAATTTCGGTTGCATTCCAAACCGACCGACTAACAACGCTATGGACAGATATATGCCGGTAGAACTTTATTCCTATAAAATAAGACAAAATAGATAATATAAGTTATACACAACCACGATGTTTGGATAGTCATTTACAATTTATTAATTCTTCAGTACGGTTCTTGTTGCCGTGATTCTGTTCCTGTACCTTGGCAATCATAACATGCCCATACCGGTATGGACTCCCAAAGCTGGTTTCAGGATTATTCGCTATCCCTTGCACCAAGTTTTTGCGGTGAGCCCTTTTTTATGATAATATGCGACACATATCTTTATTTGAAATCCAAAACATCATATCTTAATAAAAGGTATCGAGTTTACATGTTAGCAATGTACACTTCCTAAGCATCTTTTATTTGTTTAAGAGACAAATAGTTACAATGTATACGTAAATATTCAAAGCGCTGAAGTTAATTTATAGAGGATAAGTTCTGCATGCAAATGAAGAGTTTTCAGTAAAGGCATAATCCTGGGGGCGTCGTGAGAGATAATCATTAAAGATATATACAAAAGGGAAAAGATAGCAGAAGTAAAAAAAACACTGTCCCTATTATATTTTTTGTTTTGAAGAACATTTTTCTGAGGTGTACACATGCTTAGCTTGATGTTGACAGTTTCGTGCAAGTCAATGAACAATTTATTTCAGTCTCATTTTTTAAAACTGTAAATTAAAATTGCAATTTAATTGAAAATAGCTTAACACCTGTGTGGACGATTTCACGTTACAGGAATGGCGTTCTTTTTCTATATTGCAGATTCTGATTTCAATAATTGTAAACTGGATTATCTGTGGAATCTTGACACGATACGATGTTTTAACTAACGATCCAGAAAATAAAGGTTTCAATGCAAGGACTGACGCCAGAAGTGATATTATTTCCGACAATCCATGGTTTACATTCCCTTATCCAGGCAAGTGTGTATAGGCTCATGTTATGCTTCGTTCTGTGGCGTAAGATCCCATAGTTGATACGAGAAGTGTTCAAAAAGAAGTGTTTATTGTAATGTGGGTCGATATCCACGTGAAAATTGAAACGCCTCAAAACATTCCTGTGTACCTTTATAATGGCGTACAGATGTACATATAAACATAGATGTGTAGTATTAAATAGATTATTTCCCATTTGAATACGTACAGTCGTTGACAATTGTTGGTAAGGTGTTGCAAAAAGGGAGAAAATACGGGCTTACCTTAAAGCACGTTGAAATGGATTCACTGTCTGGTTATGCATTCTAAATCGAGGGCATGATAGAAAGAAGCGTGTGATTTTAAACGCTCCATGTCACAATAAGCAATCCTTTTGAACATCCCTCCTACATGTAATACAATACTTGTGGACTTATTAGAGAGCAATGTCTATGCCTTACTCAAAAAGTGCAATTTTATTTGAGTTATTATAAAAAGCAAATTTTTAATCATATATTTAAAAATCAATGGAGCGCGCTTTTGCTTTCTTTACAACATATCATGTATATATTACAGGTCAATACGGAATGTTCCGTTTCAGCGGCCCAGCATTTCTCTCATGTATGATCGCAACACTAATATCTGTGCTGGATTCAATTGGTGATTACTACGCATGCGCAAGAGTGTGCCGTGTTCCAGCACCGCCCCGTCATGCAGTTAACCGAGGTATTCTAATTGAAGGCGTATGCAGTTTTATCTCTGGTACCGTAGGATGTGGTCATGCAACCTCGACCTATGGTGGGAACATTGGAGCAGTTGGAGTCTCAAGAGTAAGCGAATGTAAAATTATTTTGGGAAATGATGGTGCATGTTAATAATTTTTATTTGACATAATTTAGTTAAATAAACCTTTATTTTCAAAAATTTATCTGAGTACAAACTGATTGGTCTTAGACATAGATCAAGAGTTTATTAGAAAATGCGCTATTAAGATGTATAAAGCGGTAGCAACTCTCTCCGATTCAAAACGAGTTACAAAGCAAATCTCTATCTTCGGTTAAATTTTCTGCCAAACTTTCTATTTCCATATTGTTTTCTTATATGTTTTCATCTATGTATTTTATTCACCATTACAGTTTCGGTACTTTGAATAGGCACATAAAGAGGTACTGTTTTTTCAGGTAGCAAGTCGTCAGGTGTTCTTGTGTACGGGCATATTGTACATACTGTTCGGTGTATTCGGCAAGTTTTCGGCATTGTTTATCACCATACCATACCCTGTCCTTGGTGGAGCAATCGTCGTTATGTTTGGAATTTTCTTTGGCGTTGTTCTCTCAAATCTTGAAGTGAGTAGAAAATACATAATGAAAGCTTTGGCTTGATACCCTAGCTTGTTTGTAAATACCAAATGTTAGTCAGACGTGATAATAAAATTATAAACCTTTTATTTAATAGTTACATAGAATCTACATAATCAATCATCTCTACGTTTTGTAAAATACAATTTTCATGGCATATAGGATTAAAGAACTTTGACTGGAGATAGATGTTGTGTTGAATATTGAAACATTTATATTGCTAAATAATGTAACACCAGTGTTAAACCATATGAGTATTTTGCTTTCATGTTTAGGTAACAAATATGTCATCACCGCGTAACATGGCGATCATCGGACTGTCTATCTTCATTGGTTTATCTGTCCCTACCTGGGTACAGAAGGTCGAGACACCAGTGAAGACAGGTTAGTGATATGTTATTGTACTGTCCGTTAATGTTGCTATGTTAATGTTTATCTGCCCCTGTTGCTATGTGTATGTTTATCTGTCCCTACCTGTGTTCATAAGGTCAAGACGCTAGTGAAGACAGATTTGTGATGTGTTATTGTACTGTCCGTTAATGTTGCTATGTTAATGTTTAACTGTCGCTACGGCTACCTGTGTTCATAAGGTCAAGACGCTAGTGAAGACAGGTTCGTGATGTGTTATTGTACTGTCCGTTAATTGTTGCTATGTTAATGTTTATCTGTCGCTACGGCTACCTGTGTTCATAAGGACGAGACGCCAGTGAAGACAGGTTCGTGATTTGTTATTGTACTGTCCGTTAATGTTGCTTTGTGAATGTTTAGCTGTCGCTACGGCTACCTGTGTTCATAAGGTCGAGACGACAGTGAAAACAGGTTCGTACGGCTACCAGTGTTCATAAGGTCGAGACGCCAGTGAAGACAGGTTCGTGATTTGTTATTGTACTGTCCGTTAATGTTGCTTTGTGAATGTTAAGCTGTTGCTACGGTTACCTGTGTTCATAAGGTCGAGACGCCAGTGAAGACAGGTTCGTGATGTGTTATTGTACTGTCCGTTAATGTTGCTATGTTAATGTTTATCTGTCGCTACGGCTACCTGTGTTCATAAGGTCGAGACGCCAGTGAAGACAGGTTCGTGATGTGTTATTGTACTGTCCGTTAATGTTGCTATGTTAATGTTTATCTATCGCTACGGCTACCTGTGTTCATAAGGTCGAGACGCCAGTGAAGACAGGTTCGTGATTTGTTATTGTACTGTCCGTTAATGTTGCTATGTGAATGTTTATCTATCGCTACGGCTACCTGTGTTCATAAGGTCGAGACGCCAGTGAAGACTGGTTCGTGATGTGTTAATGTACTGTCCGTTAATGTTGCTTTGTGAATGTTTAGCTGTCGCTACGGCTACCTGTGTTCATAAGGTCGAGACGTCAGTGAAAACAGGTTCGTGAAGTGTTATTGTACTGTCCGTTAATGTTGCTATGTTAATGTTTATCTGTCCCTGTTTGCTATGTGAATGTTTATCTGTCGCTATGGCTACCTGTGTTCATAAGGTCGAGACGCCAGTGAAGACAGGTTCGTGATTTGTTATTGTACTGTCCGTTAATGTTGCTTAGTGAATGTTAAGCTGTCGCTACGGCTACCTGTGTTCATAAGGTCGAGACGCCAGTGAAGACAGGTTCGTGATGTGTTATTGTACTGTCCGTTAATGTTGCTATGTTAATGTTTATCTATCGCTACGGCTACCTGTGTTCATAAGGTCGAGACGATGTTAATGTTTATCTGTCCCTGTTTGCTATGTGAATGTTTATCTGTCGCTACGGCTACCTGTGTTCATAAGGTCGAGACGCCAGTGAAGACAGGTTCGTGATGTGTTATTGTACTGTCCGTTAATGTTGCTATGTGAATGTTAAGCTGTCGCTACGGCTACCTGTGTTCATAAGGTCGAGACGCCAGTGAAGACAGGTTCGTGATTTGTTATTGTACTGTCCGTTAATGTTGCTATGTGAATGTTTATCTGTCGCTACGGCTACCTGTGTTCATAAGGTCGAGACGCCAGTGAAGACAGGTTCGTGATGTGTTATTGTACTGTCCGTTAATGTTGCTATGTTAATGTTTATCTGTCGTTACCGCTACCTGTGTTCATAAGGTCGAGACGCCAGTGAAGACAGGTTCGTGATGTGTTATTGTACTGTCCGTTAATGTTGCTATGTTAATGTTTATCGGTCGTTACGGCTACCTGTGTTCATAAGGTCGAGACGCCAGTGAAGACAGGTTCGTGATGTGTTATTGTGCTGTCCGTTAATGTTGAAATGTTAATGTTTATCTGTCGCTACGGCTACCTGTGTTCATAAGGTCGAGACGCCAGTGAAGACAGGTTCGTGAAGTGTTATTGTACTGTCCGTTAATGTTGCTTTGTGAATGTTTATCTATCGCTACGGCTACCTGTGTTCATAAGGTCGAGACGCCAGTGAAGACAGGTTCGTGATTTGTTATTGTACTGTCCGTTAATGTTGCTATGTGAATGTTTATCTATCGCTACGGCTACCTGTGTTCATAAGGTCGAGACGCCAGTGAAGACTGGTTCGTGATGTGTTAATGTACTGTCCGTTAATGTTGCTTTGTGAATGTTTAGCTGTCGCTACGGCTACCTGTGTTCATAAGGTCGAGACGTCAGTGAAAACAGGTTCGTGAAGTGTTATTGTACTGTCCGTTAATGTTGCTATGTTAATGTTTATCTGTCTCTGTTTGCTATGTGAATGTTTATCTGTCGCTACGGCTACCTGTGTTCATAAGGTCGAGACGCCAGTGAAGACAGGTTCGTGATTTGTTATTGTACTGTCCGTTAATGTTGCTTAGTGAATGTTAAGCTGTCGCTACGGCTACCTGTGTTCATAAGGTCGAGACGCCAGTGAAGACAGGTTCGTGATGTGTTATTGTACTGTCCGTTAATGTTGCTATGTTAATGTTTATCTATCGCTACGGCTACCTGTGTTCATAAGGTCGAGACGATGTTAATGTTTATCTGTCCCTGTTTGCTATGTGAATGTTTATCTGTCGCTACGGCTACCTGTGTTCATAAGGTCGAGACGCCAGTGAAGACAGGTTGTGATGTGTTATTGTACTGTCCGTTAATGTTGCTATGTGAATGTTAAGCTGTCGCTACGGCTACCTGTGTTCATAAGGTCGAGACGCCAGTGAAGACAGGTTCGTGATTTGTTATTGTACTGTCCGTTAATGTTGCTATGTGAATGTTTATCTGTCGCTACGGCTACCTGTGTTCATAAGGTCGAGACGCCAGTGAAGACAGGTTCGTGATGTGTTATTGTACTGTCCGTTAATGTTGCTATGTTAATGTTTATCTGTCGTTACCGCTACCTGTGTTCATAAGGTGGAGACGCCAGTGAAGACAGGTTCGTGATGTGTTATTGTACTGTCCGTTAATGTTGCTATGTTAATGTTTATCGGTCGTTACGGCTACCTGTGTTCATAAGGTCGAGACGCCAGTGAAGACAGGTTCGTGATGTGTTATTGTGCTGTCCGTTAATGTTGAAATGTTAATGTTTATCTGTCGCTACGGCTACCTGTGTTCATAAGGTCGAGACGCCAGTGAAGACAGGTTCGTGAAGTGTTATTGTACTGTCCGTTAATGTTGCTTTGTGAATGTTTATCTATCGCTACGGCTACCTGTGTTCATAAGGTCGAGACGCCAGTGAAGACAGGTTCGTGATTTGTTATTGTACTGTCCGTTAATGTAACTATGTTAATGTTTATCTGTCGCTACGGCTACCTGTGTTCATAAGTCGAGACGCCAGTGAAGACAGGTTCGTGATGTGTTATTGTACTGTCCGTTAATGTTGCTTTGTTAATGTTTATTTGACCCTGTTTGCTATGTGAATGTTAAGCTGTCGCTACGGCTTCCTGTGTTCATAAGGTCGAGACGCCAGTGAAGACAGGTTCGTGATGTGTTATTGTACTGTCCGTTAATGTTGCTTTGTTAATGTTTATTTGACCCTGTTTGCTATGTGAATGTTTATCTGTCGCTACGGCTACCTGTGTTCAGAAGGTCGAGACACCAGTGAAGACAGGTTTGTGATGTGTTATTGTACTGTCCGTTTATGTTGCTATGCTTATGTTTATCTGCCCCTGTTGCTATGTGAATGTTTATCTGTCCCTACCTGTGTTCAGAAGGTCGAGATACCAGTTAAGACAGGTTAGTGATGTGTTATTGTACTGTCCGTTAATGTTGCTATGTTAATGTTTATCTGTCCCTGTTGCTATGTGAATGTTAATCTGTCGCTACGGCTACCTATGTTCAAAAGGTCGAGACACCAGTGAAGACAGGTTCGTGATGTGTTATTGTACTGTCCGTTTATGTTGCTTTGTTAATGTTTATCTTCCCTGTTGCTATGTGAATGTTTATCTGTCCCTACCTGTGTTCATAAGGTCAAGACGCCAGTGAAGACAGATTCGTGATGTGTTATTGTACTGTCCGTTAATGTTGCTATGTTAATGTTAATCTGTCGCTACGGCTACCTGTGTTCATAAGGTCAAGACGCCACTGAAGACAGGTTCGTGATGTGTTATTGTA
The DNA here is from genome assembly GCA_012932295.1 of Cyclina sinensis. Taxonomy (NCBI): domain Eukaryota; kingdom Metazoa; phylum Mollusca; class Bivalvia; order Venerida; family Veneridae; genus Cyclina; species Cyclina sinensis. The sequence continues at coordinate 15,184,295 of JAAONU010000004.1, read as the reverse complement.
CTGTCCGTTAATTGTTCCTATGTTAATGTTTATCTGTCGCTACGGCTACCTGTGTTCATAAGGACGAGACGCCAGTGAAGACAGGTTCGTGATTTGTTATTGTACTGTCCGTTAATGTTGCTTTGTGAATGTTTAGCTGTCGCTACGGCTACCTGTGTTCATAAGGTCGAGACGACAGTGAAAACAGGTTCGTACGGCTACCTGTGTTCATAAGGTCGAGACGCCAGTGAAGACAGGTTCGTGATTTGTTATTGTACTGTCCGTTAATGTTGCTTTGTGAATGTTAAGCTGTTGCTACGGTTACCTGTGTTCATAAGGTCGAGACGCCAGTGAAGACAGGTTCGTGGTGTGTTATTGTACTGTCCGTTAATGTTGCTATGTTAATGTTTATCTGTCGCTACGGCTACCTGTGTTCATAAGGTCGAGACGCCAGTGAAGACAGGTTCGTGATGTGTTATTGTACTGTCCGTTAATGTTGCTATGTTAATGTTTATCTATCGCTACGGCTACCTGTGTTCATAAGATCGAGACGCCAGTGAAGACAGGTTCGTGATTTGTTATTGTACTGTCCGTTAATGTTGCTATGTGAATGTTTATCTATCGCTACGGCTACCTGTGTTCATAAGGTCGAGACGCCAGTGAAGACAGGTTCGTGATGTGTTATTGTACTGTCCGTTAATGTTGCTTTGTGAATGTTTAGCTGTCGCTACGGCTACCTGTGTTCATAACGTCGAGACGTCAGTGAAAACAGGTTCGTGAAGTGTTATTGTACTGTCCGTTAATGTTGCTATGTTAATGTTTATCTGTCCCTGTTTGCTATGTGAATGTTTATCTGTCGCTACGGCTACCTGTGTTCATAAGGTCGAGACGCCAGTGAAGACAGGTTCGTGATTTGTTATTGTACTGTCCGTTAATGTTGCTTAGTGAATGTTAAGCTGTCGCTACGGCTACCTGTGTTCATAAGGTCGAGACGCCAGTGAAGACAGGTTCGTGATGTGTTATTGTACTGTCCGTTAATGTTGCTATGTTAATGTTTATCTATCGCTACGGCTACCTGTGTTCATAAGGTCGAGACGATGTTAATGTTTATCTGTCCCTGTTTGCTATGTGAATTATCTGTCGCTACGGCTACCTGTGTTCATAAGGTCGAGACGCCAGTGAAGACAGGTTCGTGATTTGTTATTGTACTGTCCGTTAATGTTGCTATGTGAATGTTAAGCTGTCGCTACGGCTACCTGTGTTCATAACGTCGAGACGTCAGTGAAAACAGGTTCGTGAAGTGTTATTGTACTGTCCGTTAATGTTGCTATGTTAATGTTTATCTGTCCCTGTTTGCTATGTGAATGTTTATCTGTCGCTACGGCTACCTGTGTTCATAAGGTCGAGACGCCAGTGAAGACAGGTTCGTGATTTGTTATTGTACTGTCCGTTAATGTTGCTTAGTGAATGTTAAGCTGTCGCTACGGCTACCTGTGTTCATAAGGTCGAGACGCCAGTGAAGACAGGTTCGTGATGTGTTATTGTACTGTCCGTTAATGTTGCTATGTTAATGTTTATCTATCGCTACGGCTACCTGTGTTCATAAGGTCGAGACGATGTTAATGTTTATCTGTCCCTGTTTGCTATGTGAATGTTTATCTGTCGCTACGGCTACCTGTGTTCATAAGGTCGAGACGCCAGTGAAGACAGGTTCGTGATTTGTTATTGTACTGTCCGTTAATGTTGCTATGTGAATGTTAAGCTGTCGCTACGGCTACCTGTGTTCATAAGGTCGAGACGCCAGTGAAGACAGGTTCGTGATTTGTTATTGTACTGTCCGTTAATGTTGCTATGTGAATGTTTATCTGTCGCTACGGCTACCTGTGTTCATAAGGTCGAGACGCCAGTGAAGACAGGTTCGTGATGTGTTATTGTACTGTCCGTTAATGTTGCTATGTTAATGTTTATCTGTCGTTACCGCTACCTGTGTTCATAATGTCGAGACGCCAGTGAAGACAGGTTCGTGATGTGTTATTGTACTGTCCGTTAATGTTGCTATGTTAATGTTTATCTGTCGTTACGGCTACCTGTGTTCATAAGGTGGAGACGCCAGTGAAGACAGGTTCGTGATGTGTTATTGTGCTGTCCGTTAATGTTGAAATGTTAATGTTTATCTGTCGCTACGGCTACCTGTGTTCATAAGGTCGAGACGCCAGTGAAGACAGGTTCGTGAAGTGTTATTGTACTGTCCGTTAATGTTGCTTTGTGAATGTTTATCTATCGCTACGGCTACCTGTGTTCATAAGGTCGAGACGCCAGTGAAGACAGGTTCGTGATTTGTTATTGTACTGTCTGTTAATGTTGCTTTGTGAATGTTTATTTGACCCTGTTTGCTATGTGAATTTTAAGCTGTCGCTACGGCTTCCTGTGTTCATAAGGTCGATACGCCAGTGAAGACAGGTTCGTGATGTGTTATTGTACTGTCCGTTAATGTTGCTTTGTTAATGTTTATTTGACCCTGTTTGCTATGTGAATGTTTATCTGTCGCTACGGCTACCTGTGTTCAGAAGGTCGAGACACCAGTGAAGACAGGTTTGTGATGTGTTATTGTACTGTCCGTTTATGTTGCTATGCTTATGTTTATCTCCCCCTGTTGCTATGTGAATGTTTATCTGTCCCTACCTGTGTTCAGAAGGTCGAGATACCAGTTAAGACAGGTTAGTGATGTGTTATTGTACTGTCCGTTAATGTTGCTATGTTAATGTTTATCTGTCCCTGTTGCTATGTGAATGTTAATCTGTCGCTACGGCTACCTATGTTCAAAAGGTCGAGACACCAGTGAAGACATGTTCGTGATTTGTTATTGTACTGTCCGTTTATGTTGCTATGTTAATGTTTATCTGTCCCTGTTGCTATGTGAATGTTTATCTGTCCCTACCTGTGTTCAGAAGGTCGAGACACCAGTGAAGACAGGTTTGTGATGTGTTATTGTACTGTCCGTTAATGTTGCTATGTTATTGTTTATCTGTCCCTGTTGCTATGTGAATGTTTATCTGTCCCTACCTATGTTCAGAAGGTCGAGACACCAGTGAAGACAGGTTCGTGATGTGTTATTGTTCTGTCCGTTAATGTTGCTATGTTAATGTTTATCTGACCCTACCTGTGTTCATAAGGTCGAGACACCAGTGAAGACAGGTTCGTGAAATGTTTTTGTACTGTCCGTTAATGTTGCTATGTTAATGTTTATCTGTCCCTGTTTGCTATGTGAATGTTTATCTGTCGCTACGGCTACCTGTGTTCAGAAGGTCGAGACACCAGTGAAAACAGGTTTGTGATGTGTTATTGTACTGTCCGTTTATGTTGCTATGCTTATGTTTATCTGCCCCTGTTGCTATGTGAATGTTTATCTGTCCCTACCTGTGTTCAGAATGTCGAGATACCAGTTAAGACAGGTTAGTGATGTGTTATTGTACTGTCCGTTAATGTTGCTATGTTAATGTTTATCTGTCCCTGTTGCTATGTGAATGTTAATCTGTCGCTACGGCTACCTATGTTCAAAAGGTCGAGACACCAGTGAAGACAGGTTCGTGATATGTTATTGTACTGTCCGTTTATGTTGCTATGTTAATGTTTATCTGTCCCTGTTGCTATGTGAATGTTTATCTGTCCCTACCTGTGTTCAGAAGGTCGAGACACCAGTGAAGACAAGTTCGTGAAGTGTTATTGTACTGTCCGTTAATGTTGCTATGTTATTGTTTATCTGTCCCTGTTGCTATGTGAATGTTTATCTGTCCCTACCTGTGTTCAGAAGGTCGAGACACCAGTGAAGACAGGTTCGTGATGTGTTATTGTACTGTCCGTTAATGTTGCTATGTTAATGTTTATCTGACCCTACCTGTGTTCATAAGGTCGAGACACCAGTGAAGACAGGTTCGTGAAATGTTTTTGTACTGTCCGTTAATGTTGCTATGTTAATGTTTATCTGTCCCTGTTTGCTATGTGAATGTTTATCTGTCGCTACGGCTACCTGTGTTCAGAAGGTCGACACACCAGTGAAGACAGGTTCGTGAAGTGTTATTGTACTGTCCGTTTATGTTGCTATGACTTTTGCAATAAGATACTGAAAAATGTTCCCAGACATGCTCGCTGACATTTCAGTAGCTTTCTAAAACATATTATGTAAATGAGGCGCGTTATTTTATGTTTCTGTGTCTATAAATCAAGTCTTTATTCAAAATATTAAAAAGTATTCTTAGGAGTGTAAACAAATAAGTAAACAACGAATTATGCATCTATTTCTTTGTATATATCAGACAATAATCGCATAACGTATATTGCATCTGTTACTTTGTATATATCAGACATCAATCGCTTATTCTTGCCTTGCTTTAGGTTATGCACAGTTTGACAGAATAATGTCAATGTTGCTTGGAAACCCAAACCTTGTGGGAACAATACTCGCTTGTTTTCTCGACAATACAGTCCCAGGTAAGGAGATAAACGCTTTTCATTTTACTTTTAGTTTCACTTTTCAGTCTTAACTATTGTAACAATTTTCACTTTGTGCGCTTTTCACTCTGACCTATATATTTCCTCGTGAAATGTTTTGCACAGTTGCAGCTTTACACGGCTGTGTTAATCTGTAAAAATATAAAGAGTCTTCTCGGGAACTTAAAGTAAATGTAAGGGAACCTGACTAGCTAAACTGTAAATTGGAACATTTCGATAGTTTGGACAGATAACATTAATTTCATTTAAAATTTCAACTTTGTATTGTTATGGCCACGAAGTCAGTCAGTCCTTCAACCATTCTGTCCTAAAACTTTAACATTGCCGATAGCTTCCTAATTAGTAAATGGATTTACTTCATACTTGAACATAACACGAAGGTCCAATTGTCAAAAATCTTTGATACTGGCCATAACTCCCTTATTACGTAACAGATTTAGTTCATGTTTGCAAACAACAGCCTTTTAGAAAAGATCTTCTAAATGGCTTTCTATACCATGCCCTTTATACAACCTTGAGGTCAAATGGTAAAAAAACCACCTTTTTTGTTGGATCTACAATTTATCTTCATCTGGTTCTCAGCTCAAAGGTCAAAGCACCATTTCGGCGGCTTTTTCATCTTTCTGTGACAGTTCTTGTTTTAGTATGGTTTGTTATGCATCATCAGATGTGAGCCACATGAGCAGGTCTAGTACTTAAGTACCAGTACCAGTACTTGCCCATATGGGCAGTACCAGTACTAGATTTTCAGGAAGTACTGCAGTACCAGTACTTCATCTGGTGAAAGTACTGCAGTATTTTTCTGTGTAACTGTAGAATTTATAATCCTTTGCATATTTAAACACAAAGTATGTATACTACTACTTAATAAATTTATTATGCTGACATCTTCAAACCATTCAATCGTCTGAATAACACTTTATCATAAAGTCGTTAAATGTGCCATCTTGCATCCTGCACGGATCGGAAAAAAATTCACCGGTCACCGAAAACAGTCGCTCCACTAGTGCCGATGTGCAGGGAATGGCCAGATATGTCGATGCTAGGCTCTGTAATACTTGGAACAGTGGTGAATTGCCCTTCAAGGACCAGTATTGCAGTGGGTCCTGAAATAGATAATTATCACTATTCACTAGTCAATAACTGTCATTTACATTTTAAATCTGATTAATAAGATATTTTATACTTATAGCTAGGTTATCATTATCCTTCTCATTTATACACATGTATCAAATACCTGTAATGTGTTGGATACTTAAGCTTAGTGGCTACATAAAACTGTCTCTGTAAATATTAAATGACTTACAGCTTTCCTGTCGATACATATTTCATTGAAGAAGGTCTCCACCTCATTGATCCCTCCCGTCCCACATAGATGGCGTTTTCAAGCTGGACTTCGTGACTCCATAAAACTGAAGAAAGAATCGTTCTTCTGTAGTTTCTAGGAGGGGAGTTTTCGTCATCGTCATTAGCTAGTGTTTGCTTAGCAGGCCTCACTTTTGATAACAACAGGTCTTCGTGTTGTTTGCATTCATTTAGTTTGCACCAATCAAGCTTAAATTGTGGATCAAAATCCAATTAATCCAACTCATTTCTGTTCTCCTGGCTTAAATCGTGGATCAAAATCCAATTAATCCAACTCATTTCTGTTCTCCTGGTTATAGTTAAATCGTGGATCAAAATCCAATTAATCCAACTAATTTCTGTTCTCCTGGTTATAGTTAAATCGTGGATCAAAATCCAATTAATCCAACTCATTTCTGTTCTCCTGGCTTAAATCGTGGATCAAAATCCAATTAATCCAACTCATTTCTGTTCTCCTGGTTATAGTTTATATACTTTATTCTTATACTGTTTACTTCATTTCATTTTAACATTACCCTCCGTAATGACAACTTGATTTATTATAACAAAATGGGCCACAAAATGAGTATGCTATATCAGATGTTCTGTATGTGTAGTGTTGTTGAAAACAGCTCACCATTCACTATTTACTTGACCATTAAAAAAAACCCTATACAAATGACCAAATTTACACACAGACATATTGTAGTGATTTACTTCTGTTATGTTACTAATTACCATTGTGCTGTTAACATTTTTTCAACTCTCAATTAGTTACCCCACTATATCAGATTTACTGTTATAATTATTTTAATGTGTTTGCTTTATTTGATTGCAGAAACAACTATATACAAAATGTAATAATAGCTGAAAGAAAAAGATTTCTTTGATTTTCATTACATGTATAGGTTTATGACTGCTGACCTTAATGTGTCCATATTTTAAACAGAAAATTTGCTAAAATGTGAGAAAAAATGAAGTACTGCTAAAGTACTGCAGTACCAGTACCAATGTTTGTAAGAGTAATGCTGTACCAGTACCAGTATTTGCCAAATTTTGTCCAAGTAATGCAGTACAGTACCAGTACTTGGCCAAAAGTACTGCAGTACTACTGCATATATATATTATCTTTATTTACGTCTCACCATACATGTTACAATTTTATTTACGATCAGATCTAAATTACAACATGTAAGCCATTCTATAAGAATTGTGAGAGACCAATAAAATATACAATAATGTACAAGAATTAAAAACTCAAATTTCATTTACAAGCATAAAAAGCTGCTAAAATACCAGTGGCATTTCACTAAGATTATAATACATTCTATATAATGAATTACACCATTAGAAACAACTGCAGTACCAGTGCCAGTGTATATATATATATATATATATTGTTTTCTAATCATTATTTTGTATACGTCATCTTCAAACCAGCTTGTTCAAAACCAACATTTTGTTTATGTCACTAGGGTCGGATGAAGATCGCGGTATAGCAGCCTGGCGTGTGGGCGATGACAAGGAACTGTCGGACGAGGAGAAACTCAAGTACAACGAAGGCTATGAAGTCTACAACCCACTGTTCCCTCGCAGCTTTCTTTCCTCTAAACTGATGAAAATAGTACCATTTTTACCATACCGGAAGGATAAAAAATCAGAGGTGGTCTCAAAGTGTGTATGAACAAAAAGATTTTAGTTAGTTTAAATTATACAAGGATTTACGACAACATTCCTAGTATTATATTCAGAATTTTCCTATATATATTGTACTCATCTTGGTGTTATTTAGAATTGTTTAAAGATATACAAACAAAAAAGTGTTTTTGTTGTTAAAACATCACTAAAACAAGTAAATTAAAAGAATCAGACATTGTCTATTGTTGTCTTCAAACCGTAATTTGGCAGAAGAAAATGTTTCGATGTGACGCCCAAGAAGAGACTGAAAACAGACAACGGTAACATTCATTTTACATGGTGACAACATGCAAGAGACGAATATTGTCAAGGTGAAAATTGAGACAGTCATTTTACAAAGGGTAGGTCCCAGACATACGCTTACATGCATACGACAAACATCAGATAAAAGCCTCAAAGATCACAACAGACATCAGACACATACTGCTAAGATGTCGATAAAGCGAAAACCGAAACATTAAATTTTCAAAAGTATTTCTCTTCCTGCGACAGCTACCTTTTGCACTGACTTAGTGGCAGGAATTATATGAATCTTTGAATATCGCAATCTTCATTTATCTACATTTAATCTCGTTATGAGAGTTTCGGGTTTATTTCATAAAACATTTTATATATCTGAACAGAAAAATGTTGTTTTGCAAATAAACAGATTGCTTAAAGCTATATTTGCTAAAAGCTTTATCTTTACAACACAGCTTGCTAAAAGCTATATCTTTACAACACAGCTTGCTAAAAGCTATATCTTTACAACACAGCTTGCTAAAAGCTTTATCTTTACAACACAGCTTGCTAAAAGCTATATCTTTACAACACAGCTGGCAATATTATTCTTTTTATGTCAAAATATCCACTTCATATTAACAGAATACATAAGGGTTCTGCTGACATTATTTATAGTCAGCAGTATATTGTGTTACATAGAAAATTACTTTAAAAGGTTCATGAACATCTGAGCCATTATTATTATGTGCTTATATGTATAAGAGCAAAGAAGTGATAAGAAATATGAAAAAAGCAACACATATTTTCTATTTATACACATTTAAATTGAATTTACTGTTGATTACTCAGTCGAAAGACACACCTTATGTAACGTGATCAATGTAAACACACAAATCGCACAATACAGTAGGAAGCCTATTTTGAAACTAAGCAACATAAGGGACAGGGGGAGCTGTGTATGTCTGAAATTTATCATATAAATCTTTAAGATCAAAAAGATCGTTACAGTAGTGAAGAAAGACCGGTAGAAAAATAAATGTCTGTCGTGTTATAAAAGCGTCTTCTGAACAGTTCTCACTTTTGATTTCTATGGCTGTTTAAATTTGTTATTTTGAGGGCGCCTTTTGAGAGAATCGAACGTGCATTTTAATACTGTTTTAGGTTTGAAGCTTAAATTTGCTGACTATGTACATATAGCAGTTTATGTCAGAACTCACTTATGAACACAGATGAAATATCCAATTTAAGCACATGTTTCCACTAATGATATAATACATTTTGTTACTGATTTTTTTCTGTACGGAAAATTGCCAGTATTATAACAATATTTATATATTATTGTACAATATTTTCCTCAAATACGACGTAGATTAAGAGACCAATACATTCAAAAATGGTAAGCTTCAATCTCAAGTACAAATAAATTGTCTTATTACAGAAAATTCAAAACTAGCTTTGAATATGAATCGTACTTGGATAATATAGAAAGTGATCTATTAAGAATACAATTAACACGTTTTAGAGTATCCTCACATACCTTAGCAATAGAAACTGGTAGATATAATAATACTCCTAGAGAAAATAGATACTGTATTTTTTGCAATCAAAGGCGAATTGAGACAGAATTTCATTTTCTTCTAATGTGTCCGAAATACAAGGACTTGCGTAAACGTTTATTACAAATCAACACAGCATGGCCTACAATTAATAAATTCAACAATATTATGTCTGCCAAAAGTAAGAAATTACAACTATGTTTAGCAAAATTTATTAAAGTGGCTATGGAAACTAGAAATGCTTTGTAATTTTTATGACTTAGTAACAGTTGTACGATAAAAGTGTACTTTCATATTATTGTAAAATAGGTGCAATGTTTGAAAATATATTTACTGATTGGTATAACGTATAATTTAAATAATGTTATATTTCTAATGTTATGTTTGTATGGTACATAGATATATATTATTGTCTTGGCCATATTTTCATGCACACAATTGTAAATGGCCAAAGGCAAATGTTTTGCCGATTGCCAAATAAATTGACTTGACTTGACTTTATAACTGGAGCGGAGTTAGTGTTATCCAATATTATGTAATTCTAAGTTTTCATTGGCTGTTAGAAGATCCGATTATTGCCGAAGCCATGATTACGTATTTTTACGATGTACTACCTGTTGAATCAATTTGCGAATGCTTGATTTGGATGTTGTGTTATTCCGTAAATTCTCGGACAGAATCACGTGACTGTCTTGTAATATTGTTATATGTGCATATATCTGGACGTTATGCTCCATTGTGTTTATATACATGATTTATGGGGGAGGTTTTTCGTCTAAGGTTTCTGCAAAGGGTGAAGCAGCTTAATTTAATTGATGAAGTCAACTTTAATATTAAAGTTGTGTTTAATTTGGAGAATAAGCATCGTAATAACAAAATCATAGCGGGTTACCGTAAATACTCTGTACATAGCAGGTGCCCGAATAGTGGAGTCAAGGGAGATAATGCTGAAAATCGGTTCTCATGTCAATACTGTTTGAACTTTTCTGTATATTTAGTGGCAATTTGAATTATTTGTTCCAAAAATATATCATTTAAGCTCCTGTAAACTTAATTTTAGGTTACAACTTCAACATTGATATAAAAAATGCATTATTATATAGGCCAGCTTTGTTACCATAATTGTCCACACATGTCATGGCAAAGAAAATTACTGCTGTTCATTTTATTTTGTTGATGTGCATCACCAAAAGATGTTGTGTCCGCTGCCCGATAATTCTTGTTTTTCGCACAATGAATTGGACTGTTATTGGTTTTATTTCAAATGATGTATGCTCGTTTTCTTTGTGTATTGTCCCTACTGGATTCTTGACTGTATCATCTGAATGTCGTTTTCTGTTCGGTTACCTACTCGTACTCTTTTTAAAAGTGATGCACATCAACAAAATAAAATGAACAGCAGTAATTTTCTTTGCCATATGTGGACAATTATGGTAATGCAAGGTCAGACATTAAAGACAGCATGCATAGATATTTGCGTTGACATCTTCCAAGGTGGAAGTAGAGTTTCAACATTTAGTGATTTACATATATGCAAATTACCCCCCCCCCCCCCACCCCCCCTTCAGCTTTACCCACCCCGGAATATCTGACAAGAATAAGATGACATTAAGAAAATCAACCTGCAGATATCTTGAAATGACCTTGTACTGTACATTTGCTATCTCAACACCTGGTCCTTTATTAATTTGTAAGAAAATAATACTTCCTCTGACGTTGAAAACAAAATGGCAGATATTGAGCAAAGTGGGATTTTTGATTCACAAACTCTTGAGGATATTCAAAATAAACAAAAACAATTGGATTCAATGTGGAGTAAATTTGTTACAACAGACAAAGCTGAAAAAGCGTGAGTCAAAATTCCAAGCAGACTTAACAGACTTGAGAAGTAGAAGTATGTGAGACAATCTGCTCTTCTTTGGTATTGCCAACTGTGCAGACAAAGTGCTTAAACTCATTGAAGACGACAAGGAAATTGAAAACGCTTCGAGCACTTTAAAGATTCAACGTGCACATAGAATTGGCAAGTTTAGTGTATCAAAGGTGAGACCTATAGTCGCAAAGTTCGCTTTCGATTCTGACAAAGAATTAGTGCGCTCTAAGGCAAATAAATTAAAGAAGCCAAATTGTATAAGTCAGCAGTACCCACGAGAAGTTATGGAAGAAAGAAAATGAGGCAAGACATTGACTCCATATCTTCATTATCACTTTTCAAAGTTTTAAAAACTAATTTTGAACTTTCAGAATATTTGGTAAAAATGAACTGTGTAAAAAACAGAAATATTGTTGCTAGAATAAGATTGTCATCTCACCAAATAAATATAGAAACAGGTCGCCATAGAAATATTCCAAGAAATGAACGTAAATGTACTCAGTGTGAACGAAATGAAATAGAAGATGAATACCATGTTTTCATTATCTGTCCGGCATACACAAATTTAAGATAACAATACATCCCAAGATATTACCATAGACGACCAAGTATGTACAAATTTTTAGAATTACTTTATTTCACTAATGTAAAAATTTTGAATAAATTAGCAATATTTTATAGAAAATCTTTCCAAACAAGAGTTGATAATTTAAACCGTGTTGAGCACTAATTGTTGAAATACTAAGTGTAAGCTAGTGTATGACTGTCCGTTTGTTTAGATAAATATAATTATACTTGTTTGCAAACATGTACATTATTTTAATTTTCGGCTAGTTAAACAGTAAGCATATACTTTACTTTTATTCCCTTGCCTACCTACATATCTTACTTTTCGTTTCGGTAAGTTATGGCAATAATATGGCAGAAGTAATCTATAAACAAGAAGTTCCTTTTAGTATAAACCCTTGCTTTTTCTCTCTCGTTAAGGGTTTGTCACCAAATTACTTTCAATATTGGTTTAAGTTGTTGCTATGTCTCCGTTTGTATTCAAAATATTATAAAGTTAAAAAAAACCCCAAAAAACATTAATAATAATTTATAACGTATAGATAAGTTTCTCCGGGCAGGGCATTCACTAGCGTACACTGGTTTATTGGTAAATATTTTCATTCATGTATTTGTGTTTTCTTATTCTTTTCTTTTGTAAATATGTGTACATGTTCTTGTGTTTACATTTCTATGTTTTATATTGGAAATGTTTTATTCCCGCTATTACTAGCGCATGTTGTAAATAGTCAGTTACAGATGAGGAACTCTTTTGAGTTCAAGCCTTATGTAAATAAAATTCTGTTCTGTTCTGTAAACCATTAGAAATACTCAGTGGAAATGCTTAGGGTATCAAAAACCAGTCTATTTAAAAAGAAAACACCACATCACCCTGCTTATAGTTATAACATTTTACAGACAGTTTTCATTATAATTCATTATGTCATTACAAGTATTGATACAAGGCATGAAAAGGCACTGAACTCTTTCCTATTGTTCAGTTCAGTGTTACACTGTATAATTTTTTGATAATATTGTGTCTAAAATATATTGTTAGTAAATAGTACATTAATAGAACCTATTACCAAAATGTGCATTAATATAGGACCATTATACTGTTCTGCAATGAATATGAACAAGAACCCTTAAAAAACATTCAGAATTGCTTGACCTCATCTTAAAGTATTACCTGTTGAAATTTCATATACATGTATGACAGATCAGAAGCATAGTAATAAGTGACTATATCTCACCTGGTCTTTATGTTGAATTATATCAAAGTAATCAAAGCATGGTCATAGTTTATTATTATAATTGATATTACAAGTATATTTGTTATTTTATTCAAGCATGTTTGTTATTCTGTTCAAGCATGTTATTCCATAAAATTCATGTTATTTTGTTACTTAACAAACCAAACAATGTTTCAGTATCATAATTATCACCATTAACATCAAGAGATATATAGAAATAAAAAGTTGAACAAATATTTTGTTGTTGTTCTTCAAAAAATGTGCATTACCTTAGTTATAATACGTCTTAACTGACAAGTCTTCAGTTTAAAGATATATATTAAATTCCTTTTTATTGGCATCTGCAAACAAAATAGAGTGCTGCAGCTTACGGGTCCTTAAAAATACAATAAAAACCGTACACTCAAATGGACTCAAGTTCATTTGACTTTCCCCTGTTTCTATCATAACATATACAGACATATTTCATATTCAAATGTCTACTATAGAAACGATTAAGTATAGAATTAGTAAATAATAGAGTACGAAAACGTGCACACTTCATTTTGATGTCACCATGTTTATACAGATAAGGAACACGAAGAACAATAGTGTTATCGAATTAAGGTCATTGACATTATCTATCTGCCATGATTCGATTAAGATAGAACGTAGAAATGCGCTAGGTCGATTAATCTTGACCGAGAGATAGAAACTTATTGCGCTCAGTCATTAAAGGATTGGTACAGAATGACCTATGTATTTTAAAAAGTCAACAATTCTTATCTTGTTATTCATTTATATATGTGAAGTACAGAGTTAGAACTAACAGTAAGTAATTTACTAAATCATTTTGCTGTTATTACACTTGCTTACTTGCCAAACGAAAAAAATATAAATAAAGGTGCTTGTTTCAAATAAATTATTGTAAATTAGAAAACAAGGTAATGTTGTAATGTTGTAATTATCTATTCCTGTTCTTACTCGTTAACTTTAGAAGAAATGATTTTTGTTCTTTACAGTAATAAAGTGATTACAGACTAAGATTTAATTCCTTTAACATTGCTAACCATGCTCTGGAAACAATGAACTTATATATATCAGTCATATGTTTGCTCAAGATGGCAGTTAAATTCCAGTTAAAGAAGACTGTAATTTAAGGAATATGTTCATTTTGTTCTTATTCTTTGTTGACTCTGTAACCATAAAACCATTGTCGCACATTGTAGATGACAGAATTTGTAAGGTGTATAAGCTTGTTGGTGCTGATGGCTGGGACATGGTGTGTTGAGGAACCAGGAAAAAGGTTCATCTTCGGTCCCTTCAGTCAGGGGCTGTCTGGTACAAAATACTCTGAAATATTTTGTTTAAGCATTAGTTAGAACAATTCGTTGGTTCTTACTATTGGCTGTGCTTGTAGATGTTTTTCATTAGGTCTTCTACTGTAAATAATTACAGTGCATTGCTGTTTTTTTTTGTAAGAATAAGAAAACAATGTGTTTCTTTTTACTTCATCGGCCCATTAAATTTTGTGAGATTTAAAATTTATAATTGTCATATCTATAAAAGCTCATAACATTAGTGCCTTTAACTGTTTAATTTTGTCATAACATGTGTTTCTTAAAAAGCTGAAATCACTGATGTGTGAAAACATTTAAGTATGGGTGTAATACCTTAAATATGGTAGTGTCAGTGGCTCCCATACACCAAAAACGCGTGATATGCGATTAGGTGGCTCATTCATGTCTGTGAAGTAAGCACCAATTAACATATCTAGGATGAGTATTAGCTCCAGGATTAGACTTCTACAAGAGTTAATGAGTTAGCAGCCAGGATTAGACATCCTACAATGATGTCTTTGAGTATAGCACCGGAATAGACATTCCTACAAGTAGATGTTAAATGAGTATTAGCAACCAGGAATTAGACATTCCTACAAGTAGATGTTAATTGAGTATTAGCAACCAGGAATTAGACATTCCTACAAGTAGATGTTAATTGAGTATTAGCAACCAGGAATTAGACATTCCTACAAGTAGATGTTAAATGAGTATTAGCAACCAGGAATTAGACATTCCTACAAGTAGATGTTAAATGAGTATTAGCAACCAGGAATTAGACATTCCTACAAGTAGATGTTAAATGAGTATTAGCAACCAGGAATTAGACATTCCTACAAGTAGATGTTAATTGAGTATTAGCAACTTTAGACTGAATCAAGCAGAGGTAATATTACTGATGCAACAGTCGTTATGATTAGTTTAACAGTCAGTCTTATATTCCGATTATTGTTTTATTATCATAAAGTGTCTTTGTATTCCTTTAACAGAAACATGTCATTTAGAATGTTGTTTAGGTCGAAAAACTAAAGGTCGTTCACTTCCAGAATTTGCAGCAAATTGGGGATAATTATATAATGCGTCAACCATTCTTCTCCAGGAAACAGTCAAACTACTTTATCTTCAAATTCTGTTTCTGTGCCTAACTGCTCATACACTACAACAAACCTGGAAAGAGCAAAATGCATCCTGGAGTCATACCCACTCATAGACGGGTATGGTATAATATACAAGCGAGAGGAAGAGAGCGTGATTGATTGTAATGACAACATTGTTTTATTTTTGCGTTACGTTGGATTGTGCAAACTTACCATTCTCTAACACAGATATTTTAAACACTGTCCCGCTAAAAATCTTAAATGGCCTCAAATTTGCCTAATTTTCAATGAAGGCAAATAAATTGCTATTTCAAAGAGATTTCAATTAATGAAGCTGATAAATTTAATCTAGATCATGGTCGGTACGCATGGTCAGGAATTTCACTGTTTGCAAGAAATGCTTCTTCTGTGATATGGTATGCATGTGATATGTATTTCACAGGCCTTGACTAATCCTCACCTTTTTCATTTATGTGTATCAGAAGAATAAATCATGGTTTTTATACTTTTTTTCTGATTTTATACTACCTCTTTTAGGCATAACGATCTCGCAGAAAGGTACCGAGAGTTTGCTAATAATTCAGTTTACAGTGTCGATCTTTACTCCGACCTTAGTCAGTCATGGGATAAAATCGAGGCTCAAACAGATATTCCCAGGCTAAAGGCGGGAAAACTTGGAGCGCAGGTAAATCTGTACTATTTGTTATTATTTTTTCTTGATGAAATGTGTCCAAAGTTAAAAAAATCTGAGAACTTAAAGATATACAAGAGATTTGATCTTCAGGATCTTCAGAAATGGATCCCTGTGAATACAAAATTGAAATTCTTGCCACTTTATGTTTACTCCGTGTTGGTCTTTACAATATGACTTCTGAAGTATACTTCGATAACTTACGCAGTACGCATGCGTATGTCAAGTCAAGTGAAAGCAAGCATATGTCAGGTGAAGTGCATGCATGTCAGGTGAAGTGTATGCGTATGTCAAATGAAGTGTATGTGTATGTCAAGTGAAGTGTACGCGTATGTCAGGTGAAGTGTACGCGTATGTCAGGTGAAATGTATGCGTATGTCACTGAAGTGTACGCGTATGCCAGCTGAAGTGTATGCGTATGTCAAGTGAAGTGTACGCGTATGTCACTGAAGTGTACGCGTATGTCAGGTGAAATGTATGCGTATGTCACTGAAGAGTACGCGTATGTCAGGTGAAGTGTACGCATATGTCAAATGAAGTGTATGCATATGTCAGGTGAAGTGTACGCGTATGTCAGGTGAAGTGTATGCGTTGGTCAACTGAAGTGTATGCGTATGTCAGGTGAAGTGTATGCGTATGTCAATTGAAGTGTATGCGTATGTCAAGTGAAGTGTATGCGTATGTCACTGAAGTGTACGCGTCTGTCAGGTAAAATGTATGCGGATGTCAGGTGAAGCGTACCCGTATGTCAGGTGGAGTGTACGCGTATGCCAAGTGAAGTGTACGCGTTTGTCAGGTGAAGTGTGCGTTTTTGTCAAGTAAAATGTATGCGTTCGCAGGTGAAGCATACGCGTATGTCAGGTAAAGTGTATGCGTTTGTCAAGTGAAGTGTATGGGTATGTCAGGTGAAGTGTATGCGTATGCGAGGTGAAGTGTATGCGTATGTCAGGTGAAGTTTATTCGTATGTACTGTGCGGTGTACGCGTATGTCAAGTAAAGTGTACACGTATGTCAGGTGCAGTGTACGCGTATGTCAACTGAAGTGTACGTGTTTGTCAGGTTAAGTGTATGCGTTTGTCAAGTGAAGTGTATGGGTATGTCAGGTGAAGTGTTTGCGTATGCCAGGTGAAGTGTATGCGTATGTCAGGTGAAGTTTATTCGTATGTACTATGCTGTGTACCCCTATGTCATATGAAGTGTATGCGTACGTCAGGTGCAGTGTACGCGTATGTCAACTGAAATGTATGCGTATGTCAGGTGAAGTTTATTCGTATGTACTGTGCAGTGTATGCATATGTCAAGTGAAGTGTATGCGTATGTCAGGTGAAGCTTATTCGTATGTACTGTGCAGTGTATGCGTATGTCAAGTGAAGCTTATTCGTATGTACTGTGCAGTGTATGCGTATGTCAGGTGAAGCTTATTCGTATGTACTGTGCAGTGTATGCGTATGTCAAGTGAAGCTTATTCGTATGTACTGTGCAGTGTATGTGTATGTCAAGTGAAGCTTATTCGTATGTACTGTGCAGTGTATGTGTATGTCAAGTGAAGCTTATTCGTATGTACTGTGCAGTGTATGCGTATGTCAAGTGAAGCTTATTCGTATGTACTGTGCAGTGTATGCGTATGTCAAGTGAAGCTTATTCGTATGTACTGTGCAGTGTATGTGTATGTCAGGTGAAGCTTATTCGTATGTACTGTGCAGTGTATGCGTATGTCAGGTGAAGCTTATTCGTATGTACTGTGCAGTGTATGCGTATGTCAAGTGAAGCTTATTCGTATGTACTATGCAGTGTACGCGTATGTCAAGTGAAGTGTATGCGTACGTCAGGTGCAGTGTACGCGTATGTCAACTGAAGTGTATGCGTATGTCAAGTGAAGTGTATGCGTATTTCAGGTGAAGCTTATTCGTATGTACTGTGCAGTGTATGCATATGTCAAGTTAATTCTATGCATATTTCAGTTCTGGTCTTGCTGGGTAGATTGTGGCAGTCAGTTCCAAGATCCTGTACGCATGACAATGGATCAACTCGATGTCATTAAAAAATTCATCAGTAGATACCCCGAAGTGTTCAAGTTTGTTACTTCTGCTCAAGGTGTTTTTATTACTACAAATTTGTCTTAAGTATTTTGCCGTTCTTATGGAGACCTACCTAAAATTTTGGATAGCCTATTGCATACATTTCTTGTATACTATTTCCATGTTTAATCTTTGATTTCAAAATTAACTCATTTCTTTCTATCCAGACATAGTGAGAACACAAGCATGTTTTATTTAAATAGGAATAGAATACTTATCATTTTTGAAGTGGAAAATTTATAGAGTACTCAGCTCTCAATAAAACAGTTGTGAAACGCTTTCTTCCCTTTAGGATTGTACATAGATTTCAAACCCTTTTAGGTATTCTCGATGCCTTCTCTGAGGGAAAAATAGCAAGTTTAATAGGTCTGGAGGGAGGGCATTCACTGGGTAGCAGCCTTGGCGTGCTGCGTATGTATTATGAGCTTGGTGTACGGTATATGACAGTAACCCACAGTTGTAATACTCCCTGGTAAGTCCCTGCATTTATAATTACTATATAATATTATATAATCGGTTATATATATCCATTCTTTTACTGGCATCACAAAACACTGTGACTAGATGGATTCCATCCCTAACCTGATTTCGAATCCAGTATACAGATTTTGACAACAATTATCAGTGCGCTTCCCAACTCAAACGTCTGACAGTCACCAGGAGCCATTGAGAATGGATTTTTTTCTTTTTTATAACTATTAAGTTGATATAAAAAGAGTGACTGAAAAGAAATTAAAAAGACAGGTCAATAGTAAATGCTAATGAGCTTGTAAATAATTCTACTTACTGCTTAATAAAACATAGCAACATTTTCTTCTATAGAATCTCTTAGATCATCGAAAAAACGTCTCGTTTTGACAAGGGCTTTATTTCTTATTGATTCTCATTGTGTTCTAAACATTAGTCTACCATTAAAATGACTTGCCTGATTTATATCAAAGAAATTATTCATAATAAGAACAGGCTATGTACATGGTTCTTATTATTTTAAAGGGCAGACAACTTTCACGTTGATGAACTTGGATTTAATGGAACTAAATTGAATGGACTTACAGACTTTGGCAAGGTACTAAAAATTACTGCTTATTAATTATGTAGTATCTTTCTTAATGGTCAAGATGGCTGACATATTCATATCAGTGTTGATAAGTGTTACCGACCTTGCTCTTATAGATGTGCAGTAGTGTTTTTACAGAATACTAGTCAGGTTGGTATAGAACTTTTTCTTCATAGTGCCAATTAATCAGACAACGAGACTCAATCATGAACATAGAGCAATAGCGATGACACTTCATAACAAAGGAACTGACCGTTCCTAAAACTCCTGTCACTTTAAGACTATTTTAAACACACATTTGTCACTTTATTTTAGAAAGTTATACAGGAGATGAACAGGCTTGGTATGATAGTGGACCTAGCACACGTATCTAAGAAGACCATGTCTGACATTCTAGATGTATCTGTGGCGCCGGTCATCTTCAGTCACTCTTCAGCGTTCAGACTATGTAACCATTTCAGAAATGTACAAGATGATATTCTCTTTAGAACTGTAAGTACGAGTCGTGTAATGTGATTGAAAAAAAGAAAATGTTTGCATGTTGATACAGCGACCTATTTAGGGTAGAACATGAATAAGCTCTGCCTGTTTAAATTTTATGTTTGTTATACACTAAATTTGCCTCTGTCATACACTAAATTTGCCTCTGTCTGTTTGAATTTTATATTTGTTATATACTAAATTTGCCTCTGTCTTATACATTAAATTTGTCTTTGCCTGTTATAATTTTATGTTTGTTATACACTAAATTTTCCTCTGCCTGGTTTAATTTTATGTTTGTTATACACTAAAATTGCCTCTGTCATACACTAAATTTGCCTCTGTCTGTTTGAATTTTATATTTGTTATATACTAAATTTGCCTCTGTCTTATACATTAAATTTGTCTTTGCCTGTTTGAATTTTTATGTTTGTTATACACTAAATTTGCCTCTGCCTGGTTTAATTTTATGTTCGTTATACATTAGCTTTGCCTTTGATTCATGAACAGAGGGAGACCTTATAATACCATACACATAGTTCCTTTATATTTAAAAAAGTTCAGTATGAATTGCATTCAAATTCTTATTAAAAAATCCCTGGCTTCAGTGTATAACAGAAAGTAAGCGTGATTACTTACAATATTTTGTTCAGGTTGTAAACGTCAACCTGCATTATATGAGCCAATCTTTGTAATTTTTAATTTCTATTAAATTTGTACTTTTGTGTATTCCATATAGAAAGCTAATGGCGGTGTTGTCATGGTCAACTTCTATGATAAATTCGTGGTTTGTCCTCCAAACAACAAACCAGATGCCACACTGTCTGATGTCGCAGGTTTTCACCTATTTTTCATGTTTAAAGATTTTTCATGAAGTGTAAGAAGTGTTGTTTTTTTATTGTGAGGAACACACCTTAAACATTTTACTGCTGACGAGGTAAATCAGAAAACAGCTGCTGTAAAATGAAATATTTTCAGTATATTTAAAGGTAATAAGAACAAATTCGAGTAAAAAAATGATTTCTTACATGTGGCTGTTTGACAGTATGTGTTTATTAACAGGGTTAAACATAAAGATTAAAATTTAAATTAATACTTTCTTACAATATAACTAGTAACGCTCCCTATTCGTTATTTATTATAACAGATCACATAGATTACATAAAAAAACTCATTGGCGTCGACCATGTCGGAATCGGTTCCGATTTCAGTGGAATTCCAAGGTAAGCTGTAGCATAGATTGTCATTTTTATGTCAAAATTTCTTATTTCTGTGATTTTCATATTAAACATGTTTCCTGAGTTTTAAAGGGGAAAACATTCTTTTGTTTCGTTGTAAACTGACCTGTTATGGAAGTCTTAGCAAGGAATCAAGTTGTATAAAAGGTCTTCCGTGTAGAAAGTTTTTCTATTCCGGATATTTTCAGGGTTTTTTTTTAAGAAACAGTATTGTCTATACTTTGTTCATTTATCTTACTTGACTCGTCAGTGAAGAGAATTTCATTTATCATTCATGGATTTTCTGTACACAATATTAGGCACTTGGTTATTGTAATTTGTGTAGCAGAACGATTACATGTTAAATGTCTCTTCATTAATTAGTACACCAAAAGGTTTAGAAGACGTATCTAAGTACCCGGATTTGTTTGCTGAACTGATCCGGCGGGGGTGGAGTGACACAGACCTGCAGAAACTGGCGGGCAAAAATGTTATAAGAGTGTTTAAAGCAGTTGATACGGTAAACCATTTTTGTCAATAGAAATATTTTTCTCCAAAAGTGTTCAACAGTAACTTTTGCATCCGGGAGATTTCTATTTAGAGTAAAAATCTGATGCTAACAAGATATATGTACTGTTACATGACTTTTTCTAGCAACAACGGTAGTCCCGTACAGTGGAAATAACAGTAGAACAAATTCTATTCCATGTAGTAAGATATGATAAAGCAGGATAAAGGACGGTGAATAAATGTATGGAACATTTTATTGTGTCTATAACAGGTGCGCGAGGGACTGTCCTATATGTCTCCTATTGAAGACCATATTCCGACCGACCAGTACACGGACAATACTTGCAGATACGACTTTTAACGTTCACATTATATGTATTAAAGAAGTGACATTAAAAGTTTTGCTTAGCCTTGGATCTTCGTTCTGATATTTGTTCAGGACAATGCAAAACGTATTTCACATTTATGGCAGGATTTGTCACATTCGTTGTCGCATTATTTCATTTTTAGTATTAACCAGTTTACAGTGATTTCATTCGCCGCGCATTATGATATAAACTACACCGCTCTGCAGTCTCATTTCGTGACAGACTTTGTCAGGCTTTAGAAATATTTTTACAGAATTTCGTAGTTTACACTAAAATAATAACTTTAAATGCAGGTAAATTCAAAAAATACACTACAGGAAATATATTATTCTTACAAGTGGTAATATCGAATCAAAACGGGGGCTGTTGTGAATTACGGCTACAAACAGGGACATACCTGTTAATTTACCAATAAGTCATTCGCTACAGATTAATTATTGACTTCGGCTCAACATGATTTATACTAATTAATTGTAGGCGTATTTTTAAAAATTTATTGATAAATTATGATTACAAGTCTATTTGGTTTACATTCCAGATTCTAATTTTCTCCCTTGTATGTTACGTACTATTTCATCCCCTGACCAGATGTTTCTGATTATAATTATATAGAGAAAACCGTAATTGTAACTGTACTGCTATGAGAATATAAATGTATTTTGACAAACCATGCAGAATAAAAGGTATTCTTTTATAAAGCAGCTAAATCTATTCAGTTCTTTTGAAAATTGAGTGTGTGAAATGTTAAATAGTAAAGGAATAGTATTCATTAGCAAAATAATGTATATAAGGAGACTTACTCTGAGAGGTAGAAAAGTCAAAAAGAACTGTTTTTCCTTTCAATAAAGAAAATACTGAAAAAGTCACACTGAGATATTGACGGTAGTTTCTGCCGGCCACTCCTCCAGGAATGAGAAATTGTTCACAAAATTACAGATAGGGTAGACAAGAACAATGTGAACACATGTTGGTAACAACATTGTAGACAAGAGCAATGTGAACACATGGTGGTAACAACATTGTAGACAAGAGCAATGTGAACACATGGTGGTAACTGTGAACACATGATGGTAACAACATTGTAGACAAGAGCAATGTGAACACATGGTGGTAACAACATTGTAGACAAGAGCAATGTGAACACATGGTGGTAACAACATTGTAGACAAGAGCAATGTGAACACATGGTGGTAACAACATTGTAGAAAAGCATTTCAGTTTTCTAAAACTTGTAACAATAATTTAAAATTAACGCGTAGAAAGTTTGAAAATATAGTAAGACAAAGTTTCAAGTTATCTTTTGCACAGTTCAAATGTCTTTCTAGAGAATGTTTACAGGGGATGGATGTGCATAGGGCAAAATAGAAATACTGTTTCACTGATTGTCTGCAGACAGTTGTATTGTATTGCCTTGTTAATATTGATATGTCAAACATACTGCTGCAAAAACACTTTTGATGCGAAAGTCGTAATTGAGCGTAGGGCGGATAGCGCAACACTTCCGGTCAGTTTGTTCCTCCGTATTAAGAGACATATTCTAAGGTGTCCGCTTACGTAGCCGTTAGGGTCTTGTTCTGACGAGACCAGTTGGTGAAACGCAAGCTAGTTAAAAAATGGCCTGTCCGCCTGGAGCCTGGCTCATATATGAAATCGGGGGGTTAAATGTTTAAAACAATGGAGGTGCCTCATATGTAAAGGAGGCTAACGATTCTATAAGTAAGCAAGAGATTTACTCTACTTTCAGTACTTTGACATCTAAAACTTCTTTGCATGGTGGTAGAAGAAAGTTATGACAAAATTAAAATCTAATTATGCTATGAATATTTGCACATTGATATTATTTCTTCCGATTAACTAAAACAACCCCATACTGTGTCCGAAACCGTTCAACCGACGCACAATGTTTGTGTCATCTCATATGTGTTGTTTTAGGATCGTTTGCCGTCTGATGTGCGTCCGTCTGTCAACAAGTGCATTCAAACAACATCATCTCCGAAACCACTTGACTTATTTCAATCTAACTTTACCAGAATATTCCTTGGATAGGCTTCTTGCATTTTTTTCTGAGTTCTATACAGAACTCTAGTTGCAAAGTAAAGGCAACCAAAAGGAATTCTTTCGATGTTCTTCTCCCGCGCAACCCAAAAGCCGAAAATAATTTGATACAAACGTTTCTTTGAAGACCTCCTATAAAAGTTGTGAAAATATTGCGATCCTTGAAAAAGATGTGGCTTGTTATCCTTATGTGTTTATATGGGAAACATCAAAAACCTTTTCCTTAGAAACCGCTGGTTACATTTGAAAATAATTTGAAACGTATAGTCCTTGGGTACCATCTGTTTTAAATCGTTAAATTAATGTTAATCTGTGAAAAACTGTGGCCGTCAGGGACGGGGCTTTTTCCTTATATGTTTATGTTGGAAAATTTAAATTTGTAAAATCTTCTCTTCAGAAACTGCTGACCCATTGTGAGAATTATTTGGAACAAATGATCTTTAGGCGATTCTCTATATAAATTGTGATGTTTAAAAAAACAAAAACAAAACCTAAACAAAAACAATGATAAACAAGAGGGCCATGATGGCCCTGGATCGCTCACCTGAGTACTTTGGCTGTAGGTTTGCTGCTAAGCAGTATTTCATTTTTTAATTGAAAATATGTAAGTGCCTACAAACCAAATATGTAAAATATCAGTCAATAAATAAAGGCTCTATGACAGAAAGTAGAAATATCTATTATAAGCTATGGTGACCTTGACCCAGTGACCTCAAACCCTACCCATGGGTAGACGTCCATGCAAGGAACCTATAGATATTGGTCTATAAATGAAGGCTCTATGAGGTACAGTAGATAAATCTATTTTTAGCCTCCATGACCTTTAACCTAATAATTTGAAAAAGCTTGATAAAGCTTGATTCATGCCAAATTTTAAAATTCTAGGCCTTGTGGTTTCAGACAAGAAGATTTTTAAAGATTTTCTTCTATACTGCTATTTAAAACTTATGACCCCTCGGGCGGGGCCAATAGTGACCCCAGTGAAATTTTTCAAACAAACTAGGTAGAGGTCCGGTAGACAATGCTGCATACCAAATATCTAAGCTGTAGGCATTGAGGGTTCCAGTAAGAAGATTTTTAAAGATTGCCTTTTTTACATATTGAAGGCCCCCGCGGCGGGGCCATTTTTGATCCTGGGGCCAACATATTAAGAATACTGGTAAAGGTTCACAACACAATACTCCACACCAAATATGTAAGGTCTAGTCCTATTAGTTTCGGAGAAAAATGATTTTTCATGTTTTTCCTATATAACTATATGTAAATCAATAGAACCCTGGGGCGTAACCAATTTTGACCCAGGGGACATCATTTGAACAAACTTGATAGAGGTCCACTAGACAATGCTGCACACCAAATATCTAAACTCTACGCCTTGCGGTTTCTGACAAGAAGATTTTTTAAAGTTTTTCCTATATAACTTTATATAAAACATTTGACCCCTGGGGGGTCTTTTTGACCCAGGAGCCATGATTTGAACAAACTTGGTAGAGGTCCACTGGACAATGCTGCACACCAAATATCTAAACTCTAGGCCTTGCAGTTTCTGACAAGAAGTTTTTTTAAAGTTTTTCCTATATAACTCTATGTAAAACATGTGACCCCCGGGGCTGGGCCATTTTTGACCCAGGAGCCATGATTTGAACAAACTTGGTAGAGGTCCACTGGACAATGCTGCACACCAAATATCTAAACTCTAGGCCTTGTGGTTTCAGACAAGAAGATTTTTAAAGTTTTTCCTATATAATTCTATGTACAACTAGTGACCCCTGGGGCAAGGCCATTTTTGAGCCAGGGGTCATGATTTGAACAAACTTGGTAAAGGTCCACCTGATGATGCTTCATACCAAATATCTAAGCTCCAGGCCTTGTAGTTCTGGAGAAGAAGATTTTTAAAGTTCCAACTTTGAAAATCTAATTTTAGCTCCTGTGGCCTAGAAATGCAATGGACCTGAACCTTTTGAACAATTTTGGTAAAGCTTCATGCAAGTAACATTCCTGCCAAGTTTCAGCAAGATTGGCCCAGCAGTTCAGGAGAAGAAGTTGTTTGAAGAAAAAGTTGACGACGCACGCACGCACGGACGGACGACGGACGACGGACGCCGGACATCAGGCAATCACAAAAGCTCACCTTGAGCACTTTGTGCTCAGGTGAGCTAAAAAATAAACAAACAAACAAAAGCAATTGTCCGCCTGTAGCAGGCTTATATTCCTTATATGTCTATATGTGAAAAAATCTTTTGAAACCGGTCTCCCGATTTGAAAATATTTTTGACACACACGTGTCTTTGGTGATACTCTACACACATTATGAACTTTATATCCATTCATGAAAAAAAAAACATGTCCACAAGGGGGCGGTGCTTATTTTCTATATACACATAGATATACACAGGGGATTTAAAAAAACTTCTCCTAGAAAACTTCTGATTTGATTTGAAAATAACTTGGAACAAATGTTCTTCTGGTGTCCGTCTACATAAATTGTTAACCTTATATCGATCCTGAAAAAGTTTGGCTACAAACTTTGAAAACTTTCTTCTCTTCTTCTCGGAAACTCTAGGGTCTTGGGTCTATTTTGGTGTGTAGCATTGTCTTGAGCCTCTTACAAAGATTGTTCAAGTGGAAACCCCAAAAAATGGTTCCACCTCCAATGGGTCACTTAATTCTACATAGACTTCTGTTTGGAAAAAATGCAAAGACACTGGCTTTGTTTACACGTTTCCAGCAATAAACTATCCGTGCATTACACATAGTGTTGCTATTGCAATGTCAGTCAACAAATAACCGTGAAAGTAGCAGTTAATTTTTGCGAAAATATAAATTTCCTCTATTAACGGTAGTTTTCCTGTCTTTAGAAAAATTCAAGGACGTCGAAGATGTCAAAAATGTCTTCTAATGCTTTCAAGCCAGCTCGACGAAATGTCAGTAAATAAATTGATGGCATCATTATCTCTCTCTCCTTTCGTTCCTTTGGGCATTGTCTAAACAAGTTTTCCTTGACAATAACAGCGGAATAACGAGGTCGTCTCTGCAATAACGCGAAAATGAAACTTAATTACGCGAGGAGTTCCGATATGCTTTCACAAATTAAAAGGTCACGAGGGATATAAACTTCTAACTGTAATAGATCTTACACATAAAATTTGATGGAAGCAAACACGACTTCTTTGCTTACATTGTAAAACTAGTCGAGCATTGTTTTCTGAAACGTTTTGACTATTCCAATAAAATAAGAAAATCCATGCTGTCAACTTTTTCAACATGGTCTGTTGTTTGATCAAATTGCAGTTAGTATACACGAAGAAATGAAATAGTTTTCAACACTAAGAACCCATTTAGTTTTTAACATATTTCTGGAACAAACGTAGCAATATAATTGCTTAAGTAAAAAACGGTATAATTTAATGTAGTGTAACGAAGTTTCATCCGGCAGCAAGGACGTAATCACAACTTCAGGTTCTCAATCCTTCAATCATCATACATCTTCGTCATACAAAATATTTCTTCCATATTGTTGGAAAATTAGAGCTGTAGTGTCCTAATAGCATGTCCCATTGTTACAAGAAGCCTAAACTGAATAGTGTCGTTAAATATTGTATTTCAAAAACGAATTTTCTTTAGTGCTCAAAGTAAAAAAGTTGATAAGTGTCAACACGAACAGCTTTGTTCTACTAATAGTTTTACACACTTGCCAAAAATATTTGATCAAGGCGAAAAGGGTAATAGAGGGTAGTAGAAGGTTAAAAGAAGTAGATAGTCGTAACAATTTCTGAATATTACGTAAAATGACAATTTGAAAAGACAATACTTAGACACGATTGAGATCTTAACGACAAAAAGATCATTTCGAATAAATGCACTTACTTTGAGAATTAAGGGAATATCTGTTTCGCAGAATTATCCAATAGCCACAACTGTGTATTAGTGAATATCAAAATATTTATAACAACTTTGAAACATTAAGGAAATGATTTGATTCCTTTTAACCAGCTTAAAGCTGGTCTTACTAATGTATGGCATCTCAGATCGAGCTATTCTACGAGAGCCGAAGTACTATCTGAAAAAATAAACAACATTTCCTATCAATACCTAACAGAATATAAATAAACCATTTTGTATCAAGACGTCCTTTCTATTGCTTTTAAATTCCAATAAACAATTCCGTTAGATTTGTCCTATTTAAACGAACTCTTTTTTGTCTTATTTCATCAGCTGCCATATAGGAAACTCCACTGTGTAGCCCTCCACCTTTGATCAAACCGAAGTCAAGTAATTAACATACGGAAAAATACGAAAAGACACAAAGCTTCGAAAAAGTACTGATAATAACTTTGAGCTAACTTTTTCGATAAATGAAACAAACAAATGAGTGCTTGAAAAAAATGATACAACCATTCTCTAGCATTCAAAGACAAGAAAAGATAAACCACTGCCGAGTTCTGTATCAGAGTGTTACTGTCGACTAATAATAAATGAATGACGTCATAAGGTGCCATTTTGAAGCTGAATGAGAAAAATATGGCCGTACAGTATGTGTCTTTCTGTCGCAGCTTTTTCACGTGATTGACCATATTAAGATCAAGTCAGAACGAAGAATTTGAAATAGTGGTCTGAGCTTATGATTTAGATTGTATGACTTGAACAAAATGCCAACGCTCAATTCGCAATTTCTTTTATTTCTGAGATTTAGCTTTTAGAAGCGTTCATTTGGTACGACAGTAGCTATAACAACGGAAATTTTGCATTTAGAAAACTTTTTGAAACAATGTCTGGTTTAGTCTAAGACCGTTTTTTTAATCTTTGTAATCTCCCTCTAGTGTTCGCCCCACATGCGAATTGTTTTTCTAGACAGAGTAATTCGTTTAGATTATGTAAAACCGTTTTTTTCCAGGCTAGACGTAAGATTGTTTAGGGCATATGTATATAGTCATTATTCAATTTATACTGGAAGTTTTCGCATTCACTGATTCGTACCTTAAAGTATCGTCTTGAGTTAATTTTGTTATAATTCCGTTTCAAACTTTTTTAAATAGACTGCTAGGTTTTAATCACAGAGTAATAATAAGAACAAGTTTTTGTAACATTTCTTTCAGATAATATTTGTTGAAGAATTTAAGTATTTTATTGTTTACAATTATTTCATTTGTCATTTTGTCAAAATCTGACTGTGAATTTACTTTAAGCACACTTTTCTTGTGTATGTGTTTTCAGTTCATACACTATCATGAAATAGCCCATACTCAATTTAATTATATCGAATACATTGTGAAAAGGACTTATGGTTTTTGTTTGCAGGATCCTTGTTCCAAGACATTACAATAATCTGCAAGATCTTGAAGTTAACTAGCAATAGAGAAATTAGCAGTTTTTGCAATGATCAGAGTTGCCTCCTTTACTGGATATAATTTGGTGTAAATATATACTGAGACATGTGGTCAATAGTATACCTAGACACGCGATCTACTGGTGGAAATATATACTGAGACAAGTGGTCAGTCGTGTACTTTGACACGCGATCTACTGGTGGAAATATATATAATGAGACATGTGGTCAACAGTATTCTTATACACGCGATTTTTTGGAGTAAATTTATACTGAGACACGTGATCAACAGTATACTGAAATCCGTGATCTATTGGAGTAAATTTATACGAGATATGTGGTCAATTGTATACTGAGACACTTGATCAGTTGGCGTAAATTAATACTGAGAGATGTGGTCAATAACTTAGACACGTGATCAATAGTGTAATGAGACACGTGATCTATAAGAGTAAATATACATTGAGGCATGTAGTCACGTGAGCAATAGTAAACTGAGAAACCTGATCTATTGGAGTAAATTGATACTGGACATGTGGTCAGTAGTATACCGAGACACACGATCAATAGTATACTGAACACGTGATCTATTGGAGTAAATATATACTGAGACATGTGATCAATGGTATACTTAGACACGTGATCTATTGGAATTAATTTATACCAAGACTCGCGATCAGTAAGAGCAAATTTGTACTGAGATATTTTACCAATAGAAATCAGTGTGGAGAAGCACGTGACCAAAATGGCGGATATTTGTGTTGTTTGGCCACGATTTTTCAAGTTTGGTAAGAACTTATGAGTTTTTTGTCTCATATGGCGCATCGATAGCTCTTTCAAACGGTGTTTACACCACTCTACTGTCTGACTTACCTTCGAGAGTTAAAGCGAGGAATATTTTGGGTAAGTGAACTGTGGTACGAAACACGCAATCACGTTTTTACGCCAAAATATCAACGATTTTAAATTTTCCACACTTGCAGTTGTACATATTTATACGATATTTAATGTACAATAACTATTCACATTCATTTGTTCAGCAATACCCATTTATTCTGCGAAGAAATACACAGAAATGGACAAACTATGAGAATGGTACATTCCACGGACATGATACGTAACACGTAAACAAGAAAAATTCAGATGGACTTGAGTCCATTTGAGTGTACGGTTTTTTACTGTATTTTTAAGGAACCTTAAATTACAGCACTCTATTTTGTTTGCAGAAGCCTAAAAAGAAATTTAATATATATCTTTAAATTGAAGACCTGTCTGTTCAGACATATTTTAACTAAGGTAATGCACATTTTTTGAAAAACAACAACAACATATTTGTTCAACCTTTAATTTCCATATATCTCTTGATATTAATGGTGATAATTATGATACTGAAACTTTGTTTGTTTTGTTAAAGTAACAAAATAACATGAATTTCATGGAATAACATGCTTGAACAGAGTAACAAACATGCTTGAACAGAATAACAAATACCTGTATACTTGTAATATCAATGTTGATAAACTATGACCATGCTTTGATTACTTTGATATAATTCAACATAAAGACCAGGTGAGACACAGTCACTGCAGTAGCAAAGTACGACCGGGAACCAGACAGAATTTTTAATTTTAGATAACTATTTTCTTCGTGAGCCGAATTCTATTAATTGAAAACATTAAACATAAACATTTATCATTTTACATCATTTGAAGGCTCTTTAAATTCATATTTTGAAAATATAAGCAGATTTGGAATTTTTGCTTTTAAAAAAGAAAACTAAACTAATTTATACCTGTCGTTTCAGCATTTTTCTAGCAGCTTAGATGTACTAAGTTTAACCATTTAAAACAAAAAATAAACAGTTTTGACAATTATGTTTTAAATATGTAAAATATGAGTTTACAGACCTTTAAAATGATATAAAATACTTTAATGTTTGATGAAAAATGACTTTCAAACGGTAATTACAAAATTACTATGTTTTGCATTGTTATCAACCGCCATAATTTTGCCAACCTTCAAAAAGTTACCTGTATCTCTTTTCAGTTACTTGTTACTATTAATAGATTTCAAAACAATAACATCCAATGTTCCTACACAAATTACCAGACAGCCACGTGATTCTCTCCGAGGATTTCCGGAATAACACAACTTCGCAAATTGATTCAACAGGTAGCACATCGTAAAAATACGTAATGCTTCGGCATTAATCGGATCTTCTAACAGCCAATCAAAACATAGAATTACATAATATTGGATAACACTAACCCCGCTCCAATTGTACATATAGGAATATAATACTGGCAATTTTCCGTACAGAAAAATCGATACCTCATGTGATCTCTATTTCGATGATGGAACCGTCAAATAACATGTAGACGTTTTTAAGACAGAATACTTCAGATTGACTACAATAGTGCAAATGAACGTGTGATTTCAAATAGAGAGATCGGTTATTATATTTGTTAGATACACCGGAACACTTCTTAGGTGAACTGACCACCGTGGTATGACCAAAACGCTTTTGAAACCGGCGTTAAACTCAGATAAACAAAATTTCAAATATGTCATTTTTATATTAATGATGACGTTATGTGCTGTAATATATATATTGAATGGGCTATAATATGACAGAAAAGTACTCTAGCTCTATCCAAACTTGAAAAATCGCGTCCCAACAGCTAAAAAATCCGACATGTTGGCAGTGATTCTCCACCCTAGAAATGAGATTCGCGATCAGTGTGAGTGTACTTGATTCACAAAATCTGTAAAACAATACAGACGACTGCATTTGTTTACAGACTGTTTATTGTATAACGTATTGATTATATGCCTTGCACAGCTACAAAACTTGACACAGTTAAACGTTTTTATCAAACGTTTAAATTGTAAATGATAAACAGTTGTATTTATCTTTACATGACGACGAGTATACTGCCTAACAAGTTTACACATACGCTTGTCAACATTTAAAGATGATAGACAACCTTATTTTTTCATTTGTTAGCAAGACAGTATTCATCTATGTATACACGTAGTTTCTTTTTATAGCATTTAAGCTATGTTTAAAGTGCGCAAATACTCAAGCGATATGCATTTGCAAGTACAAAGGTATGCAGGATTTTTTGCGCGAAAATCGACAAACTCACTAGTTTTAATAGTTATACTGATTGTATCTTTTCTTGGCTGGACGTTGTTAAATACGAGGAAGCCTACGATAAAAGTGAATCTCGAACAGTCCCTTGTGGATTACATTGCTTTACATCTCGACGTAAAGTTAACAGCTGGAGACACTGTGCCCACAGCACGGGAAATTCACATTACACTAACAAACACAGGATCTGAAGATATACCGTATGGACGATGGAGGATTTATTTCTACATGTTTGGGACACTCACAACAGAACAAACAGCCGGTTTTGAATTAGTATGGGTGAACGGAGGATTGCATTACCTGTCACCTGTAAAGGAACAGTTTAGTGGTATTCCTGCGGGAAAGAAACGTTATCTTACTCTCAAAGGATACAAGTGTTCAGCGCGTTCAGATCAGTTTCCAAATTGGTACGTTGCGTCCAGTGTTTACGGTCTCTCTACTCCAAGGATACTGGAATTCACCAGAGGCGAGGATTTATCTTATGTAGGTGATTTTGTTTCATCTGTTCAGTGGAAGAGACATGAATTCGATTTATACAACCCTTACTCCCCTGAAGATAGATACTTCTTGTACAAAACGTATGATAACGTACATATTAATGCAACTGACGGCAACCTGAAGGTCATACCTACTCCTTTTTCAGTGAAATCGGTTTCTTCAAAAACGGTTGTTATTGACAATACCTGGGTCGTTGTCAAGCCCATCGATTCAGAAAATATCATGGCTTCAAAGCTGTTGGCGAAGAGACTTAGACTTAAAGAAGTGTCTGCAAGGAAAACGAGTGGTGAAAATATCATTTTTCAAATTGATAAAAGATTAAGCACAGAGCAATATGCAATTCGTATAAAGGCAGATATAAAAGAGGTATTAATCATTACAGGGAGCAAGGAAGGGGCATTTTACGGAAGCCAGACTCTTCTGAGCATACTTGAGACATCGTATACGATTCCTGAAGTTATAATCAATGACAAACCGAGATTCAGTCACAGAGGATTAATGCTAGATGTGTCACGAAACTTCCACACAAAACACAGTTTGAAGAAATTAATTGATGTCATGGCAATGTACAAGATGAATAAATTGCATTTACACCTTAGCGACGACGAAGGCTGGAGAATCGAGATACCTTCGATTCCAGAACTGACCAAGTATGGTTCGAGAAGGTGTAACTTTTTTCAAGAAGAGAAATGTTTGGTTCCAAGTCTGGGGTCCGGGCCGTTTAGCAACTCCTCCGGGTCTGGATTCTACAGTGTGAAAGACTTCAGAGAAATACTCAGGTATGCCAAAACACGACATGTTCAAGTCATTCCTGAAATAGATATACCAGGTCATGCATTATCCGCAATACAAGCAATGTTCTTCAGAGAACAAGATCTTCAAATACAACATAGTGTAGAAAAACGTTTATCTTATATTCTCTCGGACGATGTGTCAGGAATACCCTCTGTGCAGAATTGGATTGGAAACTCTATGAATCCTTGTTTCAACGCATCTTATCGATTCATTGATACGGTTCTAGCTGATTTACAGATGATATACCAGGGTATACAAACATTAGACTTGGTTCACCTAGGAGGAGACGAAGTACCACGTGGTGTTTGGGAACACTCAACTGCATGCCAAGCAGTCTTTCACGGCAGTTTCAGTCACAGTACCATAAAAAGGATGTTCTTGTTTACTATAGCTGATATTGCCCACAGACGAGGTTTAAACATTGCTGCTTGGGAAGATGGGGTTTACAATGACGGACACGGTCCGTATAACGTTGACGACTTTAAACAGAAAGAAGTTAGTGTAAACACCTGGAATAATGTCTGGGAATCTGGTGAAGGTGGAAGAGCCATTGATTTTGCAGACAGCGGTTATCATGTAATTCTTTCAATGGCTACTCACTTATACTTTGACCACCCCTACGAGCCAGACCCTGAAGAACCCGGTCTTTATTGGGCAACTAGATATATCGACACTTACAAAGTGTTTGGTTTCATGCCGTTAGATGTGTTTGCTAATGCAGAATTTGATTCAGTAGGGAACAAAATAAATCTCGCGTCTCTTTGTGAAGGCACTTGTCGTCAATTCAAAAAACCTGAAAACATTATCGGTATAGAAGCATGTGTATGGTCAGAAAAGATACGAAATGAAAATCAGCTTTTCAGCATGATATTTCCACGGCTGCTTGCTTTAGCAGAAAGAGCATGGCATCAGGCTAACTGGGAGTCTATAAGTGCTATTGAGGAAAGACAAGAAGCTAAGAAACGTGACTTTGAACATTTTATAAACGTTGTAGGAGGTAAGGAGCTTGCTCGTTTAGAAAATGCTCAGGTTTCCTACCGCATTCCTCCACCCGGGGTGTTTCTGTCTAGGGACAACAAAAGAGCTAAAATTCATACTTTCTTCTCTGACCATGACATATTGATTTCATTTGGAAATGACAGTACCTGGAAAACTGTTGATAATGATATAACTATACCAAAAGAAGTACAGGATATACATGTGCGTTCAGTATCGCCTGTTCTTAGGCGTGAAAGTAGGACTGTTTCAATTCATCTTGCAAACGACGCTATTTCACTCTATGCTTGCTCTTCATTTAAGTATATAGCTTTTGTTTTCTTAGTTTGTCTTCATATTCCACTAAAACAACAACAACAACGAAGCAGAGAGCGAAAATGGAACTGAAATTTTAAAGAAATGTGTCAGTTGGACGGTTGTAAGCTAATTCAGCGTTTACTTTAGATCAGTGCTACATTAAATTCATCCAACTATGAGAACGATGCGAAACACACGTAACTAAAATTAGCCTCGAGAATTACAGAAACAAGAAAAATTCAAATAGACTTGAGTCCATTTGAGTGTACGGTTTTTATTGTATTTTTAAGGAACCTTAAACTACAGCACTCTATCCACTATACGGGTACCTGCTATGTACAGAGTATTTCCGATTACCCGCTATGTTATTACGATGCTTATTCTCCAAATTTAACACAACTTTAATATTAAAGTTGACTTAATCAATTAAGTTAAGCTGCTTCACACTTTGCAGAAATCTTAGACATAAAACCTCCCCATAAATCATGTATATAAACACAATGGAGCATGACGTCCAGATATATGCAGATACAAACAATATTACTAGACAGTCACGTGATGCTGTCCGAGAATTTCCGGAATAACAAAAATTCGCAAATTGATTCAACAGGTGGTTCATCGTAAAAATACGTTAAGCTTCGGCAATAATCGGATCTCCTAACAGCCAATCAAAACATAGAATTACATAATATTGGATAACACTATCCCCGCTCCAATTGTACATATAGGAATATAATACTGGCAATTTTCCGTACAGAAAAGGCGTGTAATTCAAGAAAGATATGATCATGTAACTTAAAGTTATTAAAGGCAACGGACTGACTGTAACAGTATGATGTAATGTATAGGTTAACCAAGGTCAACACAATATCAATAACATATTGTCAATCTTTGTGCTAATTTAAAGTAACTGACATAGAAGTCACGTAAGGTCAAAATTAGATCTACAGAATTCTCCGTTTTCTGTCTTTTTTTCTCATTTTTTCCTGTAAGTATTCAATAATTATATCCTCAAAATACAAACGCATTTCAGTCAATTAAGTTAGCAAACAAACGAACAAATGAATGTACAGGGAATTTCATACACTGACAAGTTATGTGTTAATGCTTAATATTAAAATTCTTTTTAATACATTCCTTTGTTTTGAAGACTTTTTATTTCAAACAGAAGACGGATGAACAATGGCAAAAACAAAATACGAGGCTGGGCATAACCATCCTATATGTTAGCGCTTTAAGCACTTTGATTATCACATCATGTGAGAATACTTCCCATCGGATGAATTGTATTTCAAATCTTGATATATTCACATTTCTACCAGCTAAAACTTTTTAGCTCAAAACTCTGTTTCATCACTAAATGCCTATTAAAACAAACTACTATATTGATCAATTCTTTGATTAATGCTAGTGTTTATTCAAGTCAAAAGTAAAGTGTAGATTATTTCATACTAAACGAGACTTATCTTTACTCTTTGACTTTATATTTCAGATATACCGTGCAAATATATCTAGCCTTGCTATAATTGCGTCAGTTATAGCATGGCGCATGCTCCCTACATTTCCACCAGTGTTTTTAAACACTACAGTTTTCATATACATATAACGTAATATGACAATTAACACAATAAGAACCCCCGACCCAATTTGCCGTCACCAATGCATAATTTCATATATTTGACGTTATACACTAGCTACAGCATGACTTTTCGCGTATGTGCAATTAATGCTTGCGTATGACGTTTTTCCCCCTAGAATGTTAAACCAGGCCAAGGATATCGCTTTTATTTTAACCAACAGATCTGTTGTATAGAATATGTAACGTGTTTAGTCGTTAATGAGATTATAGCGGCCTGAACTGTTCTTGTTTTCGAAGGAAAAACATGACTGTGCTTAATTTCGTAAACGTTCATAGCTTATAGCTCGTACATTAATTTTTATTGTTTCAGTGAAAAATATACCCTTTATGTGACTTTTATCGAACACAATTTTCAAGGTCAAGAATTATTTATTAGATAAGAGGAGAAGCAAGACCTATGTCCCTAACTATCGGCTTGTTCCCTACTGAATATAAATTCGCATAGTTTTATTATAAGTTGAGAAATACGGAAAACTGTCGATGAAGTACATGAGTTAAAAGAAATTTACATTATTTAATCTACTTAAATCCACATCCTGTGCCTGAAAAATTTATAATATTCTTTCCATAAATTTTGTAACTATAGCATAGCTGAACGAAAGTTGTTGTATGACAAGATCGGGTTCTTGTGTAACATAATGATTTAATTTCTTCCCACGCAGTTGTATTTGATTGATTAAATTGGATACATGAGAATATCTAGTTAATGATCAGATTATGTTTATCTGATTAATTATCAAACATGACAATATTTAGTATAATTAAAGTTCTTAACTATCATTACAACTTACCAAACCATTCACTTTATAACACAAAATATGAATTTTAGTACATTTTTGTTAGCTTAAATTTTTCTTACATTCTGACTTGAAATCCTTCGAGCAAATCGTATCTCCTTCTTAGTTACGATTAAATCAAGTGATGAGAATATTTTGGAAGGAAGCATGTTAGCTTTGTGTATAGGCATTAGAAAGCTGTATTCTTCTCATGTTAACAATTTATACTGCACATTCGCGACTACGATCCTCGTGAGGCAGTATCAATATGAATAATTTTCTAATATTCTTATTTTTCTAAAGATATCAGTTACGTGGTTTACTTAAAATACACATTTTCTTCTGCATGGGTGCAATATTTATATCAAAAGAAAACAAAATCTTTGGCAAAACGTTCTCTCCAAACTGGTGAATCAGACTAAAATACATCAGTTTATCTACTTTACAACAGTGAAAAGGTTTTGTGAGTGGTAACACAAAAATTCGTAACTCCTTAATTTATTTGGTTTTGTTAAAGTTTGGTAACTTTAATCGTCAAAAAGTAACCTTAAAAAACATCAACTATTGAATTACATAAGACACAGTTCGTATAATATTCTGGTTGAAGAGATAGGAAATATAACTACCAGACTTCAGATGATTTTTTTACACAAACAAGTACTGTCATTAGGATATCTGTCACGGACACATTTTGGTTTTGTTTCCAAAACTGTCAGTCTTAATTAATTATCCCTGATCGTAAGGAAAAGAGATCACGAAGTTCATTAAAAGAGAAGAACAGTAGACAATAGTCAGTAGTATGTGCAATTCCCGTATGTCTTCATCATGACTGATGACAAACTTCATGTTGACAAACTTGTTGGTGTGTAGACGTTTGTCGATATACCTTTTGATAACTTTATAAGTCATCATTTAGCCTTTCATGGTGCTCCATATACGCTTCCGTACTTATTACCTGTTTTACGATATGCGTTGTTTACTTTAGATAATATGTGGGTATCATTTTTTTTTTATAAATTTTCTTTTCCAAACTTGATAGTCAATACGCCATTTACAATATTCCCTTTTAAACTATAAAGCAAACGTATTTTATTCTTTACTTATAAGAAGATACTTTCTTGACAGTGGCAGATGCTGCAGATAAGAAAATGAGCCAAGTCGCAATTGATTACCATCAAGGACCGATGGAAACGAGGAGGAGAAATCTATACCAGAGGACATTTATCGTTGTTTTTATACACACAAAGACATTCCAGACTAATTTAGAAGAATATAAACTCACTACAGTTCCTCGATTCTTAATCCTGTATCTGGCCTTATAAGTCTGTTATATTTCGCTCCAAGAAATTAACATACTTTTACTGCTTTCCTTTACTAAGTATATGACTGTCAATGTAAAACAAAAGATGTATTTCGTTAAGGATGGAAATGTGGCATGTCTCGGATTGGTCATATTCATTACAGAAAAGGAGAACAGTAACATACTTTTTTCTGAGTTCATTATTATCCCCGCCGAGTGGCGAGGGATATTGTTTTGGCAATGTCCGCCTTTCGTCCGTCGGTAGACACTTCGGTTTCCATCAATATCTGTAGAATGCTTCGACCAAAGTTTATCAAACTTGACAGGCAGGTTGTTCATGATCAGTAGATGACATTGTTTTTTTTGTTTCTACTAGGTCAAAGATTAGTTTCATAGTTAGTTACGGTTTACGATCGATATATTGAGAACACTTACACTCATTTGGTAGGGGGTAGTAGATGATCTCTATTGATTGTCGGTTTACAAGGTCAAAGGTCAACGCCACAGTGACAGTACACAACAAAACCGTTTCGATCAATATCTTGGGACGGCTTCAGGAAAGGCTTCTCAAACTTGATAGGTTCGTTGTTCATGACTGGTAGATGACACCTACTTTTCAGATCACTAGTTCAGTGCTATAGGCAACAAAACTGTTTCTGATCAATATCTGCAGATGCTTAGAACGTTTCCTCCTCAAACTGAAAGCAGATTGGTCATGACTAATAGATGACAGATGTCAAATGTCAACGCCACAGTTACCTTGCACAGCAAAGTTGTTTCTTATTAATTTTTTCCCGAACGCTTCAGCATAGGTTCCTCAAATTTGGTAGGCCGGTTGGTCCTGACGAGAAAATGACCCTATACTGTTTTTACGTCACGAGGCCAAAGGCGAACATTACAGTGACATTGCACATAAAAACTGTTTCGGATCAATTGGTGGAGATCGCTTAGGCCTAAGCTTAAAATGATAGGCCTATTGGTCATTATCAGTAGATGACTGATAATTTTACGGGTCACCAGGTGAAAGGGCAAGGCTACAATGACATTGAACAGCTAAACCGTTTCCAATTAATATCTGAAGATCGCTTATGGCCAGGATATTCAAACTTGGTAGAGCGGTTGGCTATGACCAGCAGATGACACATTTTGATTTCATGTCACCAGATCAAAGGTCAACGCCACAGTGAAGTTGCATAGCAAAGCCGTTTCCGAACTGGAGATGGCTTAACCTAGTTTCCTCTAACTGGGTAGGTAGGGTGCACATGATGAGTAGATGGACTCTGGTATTTTTCAGTGGTCAAGACCACAGTAATATTAAACAATAAAACTGTATCTGATCAATACCTGATCAAAATTCAGATCAATGTCTCAAGAACAATTAGGCTGAGGCTCCTCTAACTTGATAGTCTGGTTGATCATGATCAGTAGTTGACTGTTTTTGTTTTTCGGTCACTAGATGAAAGGTCAAGACCACACGACCATAAGCACATTTTTAGTCACAGTCTACCATTCATCCACAACATGGCCTACACGGTGAACTATCTCCAACAACCATGCGCTTATGTGGGGCATATATGTTTTACAAACATCTCTTGTTAAAACTAGGAGAACGTTGCGTGTCAATTGCCGTCATAATTTACAAACTTTGTGTTCGTGTTTTGCTGTTAATTCAGTTCGTTCGGTCCTGTTATAGTTCGTGATGTACATTTTCCGTTATATTCGGTGAAAACCAATTTACTAGTTCGTGCTGTAGATCTGATTCATTTTCAGTTTGTTTTGTTCCTTATTTGTTACCTTGATAAAGCTGTTTGTTATGTCAAGTCAAATTAATTAGTAAGTTTATGCTAGGTATGTTATCCCCATGATAAGTTTTTATAACAGATATTCTAACAAATATGGCTCTAAAGCGCTCATCTGAGTATAACTGCTAAGGAATCCATCACCAAATAAACAAAAAGTAAACAGCCGTGCTGTATTGAATTTACTTAGTGCCAAGAAAATGGGAAAAAAATATATCATTCTTGATGAAATATGACCACAGTTCACAAGTAAATGTTGCATAAAACAATGCCCAAGTCTTTCAAACTTTGCCCCTGGGGTGATTTTTGGCGCCATCCCGGGGATAAGGTGTTTAACAAACCTTTGTTCACTGGCATCTCCCATGAGGTCCTTTATCATAATGTGAGGTTTCAACAAATTACCTTCAACAGTATTAGAGTTATGCTCCGAACAAAAATGTCACAGACAGAGCTCTTTACCATATCCGTCCCGCATATCGTTAAACAAGACCATTAAACATATTACTGAAGTAATTTGTGATCTATTATTTTTTAGTATTATAACAACAAAGTAATGTCAAGTGTCTAATTTAAGTAAGAGTTTTGAACATATTACTGCAGTAATTTGTGATCTATTATTTTTTAGTATTATAACAACAAAGTAATGTCCAGTGTCTAATTTAAGTAAGAGGAGTCTATTCATATGCTTCTTGGGATTCACAATAAAAAAAGAGAAATTTATTGCGTTGAAAGTCCTTTGTTTTTGCACTTATTTAGCGTTTAAGAAAGTTCAGAATATTTTATTCGGATGTAGAAACAACAATATTTACTGTTTGGAAACACTATATCATGTAAAATAATTATTTCGTTTAAACGAATCAATGTTTTGTTTAAACGAATTAGTGTTTCGTTTAAACGAAATAAGTTGTCGTTTAAACGAGATAAGCCTTAGTTATAACAATATAATATTTCGTTTAAACTTATTTTGTTTGATATTTGATATACATGTACTAATAAATTCAGTATAGTGACGGTTTTCTAGAAAGGCATCTGTGTCGTAGCATTAAAGATTTGTTGTACATGTATAGCCGAATTTACTAAATAGTTAATTATTTAAGGCAAGAATACAAATACATAACCAAATTTTGAAATACCTAAGGTATGGATCTTGGTATGAAAATAAAAAAAAGATGTCCTTTTCGACCTTAAACCTTCATGCATATAGCAAAACGCACAGTCATGTGATGCATTTTAACTATGTGGATAGAAAAAACACCAAAAACATACATGTAGGGGTCATGTACAACCTGAGAAAGTTGAGTAAGATTTAAGAAACATCGATCACCAAAAAAATCACGATGCTGAATGCACTGACTCAAAAAAACTGCAAATAACCCCAACGATTAAAATTCTAACAAGGAGACTCCACAGAAAGGAGTGCACTGGTGACTACTTACAATTGTTTCTACTAAGTTTTCTTCCAGACTGATTTTACATTCATTACGTGTTAATTTTTTGTAGAACTTTTATACTCATTCTCACATTGTACAATAATACTCAGAAGTCTGACAGGTGATTTTGAAATCCAATATAACATCAAAAAAAAAAAAAAAAAAAAAAAACACACACACCAGACGCCATTTCTTAGAAAAAGTCTAAGTGCCCGGATGTATTTTGTTTATTTACCGGCATTAGAGTAATTTTGTTAACTGAGTGCCGGGCACCAGACAGCACTACTACGAGTATCAACAGCAATCTATTTTTAGACCTAAAATATAACATCGGAAAAACCCAGAATGCAGGAATATAACGATATATTGTTGGTCGCCGACTGCTCTTTGAACCAATGGGATCGCGTCTCTTTATAGGTCATATAATAAACATGATGATTGCCTATAAAGAGTACTAGGTTTCCCATATCATAACAAAATAACTTATCTCCTACTTTTTGTGAACAGTACATGTTTATTATAAGTGATTAGATATATTGGAAATAAATTGGCATATTGAAATAACAAATACAACAATGTGTGAAATGGCGGATATCCCCTTCCATATAGATGTGATCACATGTACAGTTCAATTATTGGGCATAGCCCTTTTTTTAAGCAGCCAACTTATTGATATTAAAGCTATTACTGAGAAGGTCTGCGTTTGACTGCGTCAAGTTAAGAAGTACCGAATGATTTTAAACTTGCACGCTGATCAGTGATCGTTACTGATTTAACAGTAAAGAGTTCACAGGGGAAATGCTATTTCATGTTGTCTGTGAATAGACACGACTGCAAAAGTTAGCTCGTCTCCACTATATAAAACACATATTCCTTTCGTGATGACTTTCTTTTTGTAATTGCAAAGGTACAAGTTTATTGATTTTTGTAAATGTAATCCAGTTTATGGACAACTTTATGTTTACAAGCTTGCTAATTTAATTATGGCGTAAGCAAACATAATCAGACAAGGCCTGAGTGTAATGGCCAATCATTACGTAGGCTATTAAACAATTAAGCTTAATGTTGAAATGTTGAGGAGAGCAAGTGCACGTTGGAGAAATAAAATTAAGTTATATCCTGTAAATAAAGTGGATCCAATTTAACAGCTCACCTGTAATCAATGGAAGTCAGACGTTTGGGTAGTTAACTCATTTTATCTAACATGTT
Organism: Cyclina sinensis; assembly: GCA_012932295.1. NCBI lineage: Eukaryota > Metazoa > Mollusca > Bivalvia > Venerida > Veneridae > Cyclina > Cyclina sinensis. Next base: position 15,141,224 of record JAAONU010000004.1, on the reverse strand, counting down.
TTTTCATATAAGATAACAACAAATTCACTGACTCAATACCCGTGAAGCATAAAATCTATAAAATATAATACTCTAGCGAAGAATTGTCTATCAATCAAGCATAGAGGACATTTGGAGGTGACCTATGATTTTTCGCTATGAAACGTAATTATGCTTGGTGCATGTTTTTTAAAAAGTAATAAGGTCTTTAGTTGTTTTAATCTTGTCTGGAATTATGAACTTCAAAACAATGACAAACGTAAATTAAAAATGTCATCAAACATAATGCTTTAGAAGTACGGGGAGAATTTGGACACAACTGTTCTTTCCTGATTATATAAAAATATTTTCTCCAAAAAGTTCTTCAGTAGAAAAATAAAAGTTAACGTATAACCTGTTTTCTTACATCTGATAAACATCTTGGCAAAAATTTAGTGAATCACATTTTAAATAATAAAGATACTCAGTCAAAAAATGACAAAAGCAATAAATGATAAATTATAAAGTTAAACTGTTTCATATTCTTGGAGCTTATACTAAAACTAAGATAAATCATTTTGACATTTTGTAGACTGTCTGAGCTTATATTTGTCTTATCTTTGACACACAGATGACAGTTTCATTACTTTTGGATTTACAGGAATGTCAATGTAGCATTTGCTCTCATCCACAAAATATTTCTCTGAAACACATTGACTAATTACAGTAAACAACTGCGGATTATATGACATCACTGAAGCTTTCATGAATTGATAAAAAACCCATAACATATGCAATGAAACTCACTTGCCTTTATTCCTTGAAAAAATGATGTTTACATTTCCAGTAAAATAGTAACTTTCTTCTATAGTGCAACGAAACAGACATACCTAGTGAGTGCAAAATATTTTGTTAAAAGAGCGTTAACAACTCGGCAAACAAAACCACTTTACAGCGAAATAAGAGGATTAAAAGAGACACATCACTAATTCTTTCCACGATTCGCCTAAAATGTTCTAGCTAAAGATACATAATTATCAGTAATTCTCTCCGTGAATCACCTAAAATGCTCTAACTAAAGATACGTCAATTCACATAGCAGCTGATATTTCTTAATTTCTCTTAATTATAGATGTTCTCATACTTTGAATAACACACTAACATACAGTCTAAATTCAGCATAACTGCTCCCATATTTGTGATATAACAGAATAGCAACACTGATTTGTAAAGCATATAAGGGCATTCTGTCGAAGCACTTTCAATTCCTCGTGATGATAAATATATTATACATATAACTGTTGTGTGTTAAATAATATATATGTAATGTATTGTGATTAAGCAAACTTTCACGCTTGAAAATTCAGTCTGAATGAATTATTTGAGATGAAATATCACTTTTTTGTAAGTTTTTAAAAGAAAAGATAACAACCAAACAAGACGAATCTTTGAAAACAAACGCCCGGCCGCAACACATGAAATTGAGAATGTATACACTGACAGTTCGAGTACAAGTACTGCAACACCAGTTTGTAATGTAATTTGGCGGGAGAAATGCGCGCGCTTTTACATGACCGAGTAGCAAAAAGCAAAATGTTGAATCCGACCTCTACGACATTTTCACAGATAATTTACCATCGTGAAATGCGCAAAATGTAAAACAATTGAAAACTGCTTATGAATCTATAATTTTGGATGTAAAGCATAAGTAAAAGTTATACAACTGCTTATTTATTTCTTTTATACTATCTGTTAAAAGCACTTTTGAAAATTATCAAGGTAAAACATTAAATAAAGCATAGACTTTATAATTCTCTTTTTTTTGCGAAAACTGGGCGCGCCTGACTGAGATTATGTAGGGACACCGGTCATACAAACGACGCAATTAAAATAACATCAGTTCAATAAACTTCAAATTCCCATAGTGTTTAAACAAATGTAATTTAGATTACTTTTGCTTTTTTTTGTTTTTCCAAATTTTATGCCTGAACTGTAAAGTATAGTATAAAGTGTCCATTGTACATCTCCATATCAAGTTTGCCATTAAAACAATAACTTAATAACTGAAATCACAAATTTTAATCTGTGAACACAGCCTGGAAGGTAGTGAACTCAAGTAGCTTAGAGATTTCCTGGCCGCCACATGGTAGCCGGCCTTGAGACTCTCAAAGCCGGGTGCCACGGTCAAAACTGGTCCCAGCGAATTGCAGAAAATAAAATTAAAGCCGCGCCCTTTACCTAACACATGTTCTCTTTTCCAATATGACTGCTTCAATCCCTTCATGGATTTTGTTCAAAAACACGTCATTGTCCAAGAGAGACAAAAGCACACTATCTGCCTTTAAAGAGAAACTTCTTCAGACATTATACCAGAGTGTAAAATGAAATCTCCTGTCGACTTAAAATCAAGTTTTGCAGCAAAGGAATTTATCATTTTCTTAGCCTGGCTTATTATCGTGCGAAAATTTCCAAGATCGTCTTGGCAGAATTTTCAGACCAAGTAAATGTGTGAGGAAATTTATTTTGAGTATTTTTTACAACGGTACCTATGGATTTTCTAGTTGTAAGAAGTGGAAGTTTGCCAAGGTCATTACCCCAATAATGGAGCATTACATGAGTGGGAGTATTTCCTAGCTCCAGCAGGGTTTTCATCTTTGTGTTCAAACCTCTTACACCCAATCCTCCATAACCTTGCCGACATATTTCTGTAATTGGTATACCAATATTCAGACCTTCCTTTCGGCATTTTGCAGTTAGAAATGCTGTTTTACAATAGACAAGCAAACAAACCAAATAACTTTTCCTACATAAGAACAAATTACATTATTTATAAATGGTTTCAAAATTCAAGTTTAGATGAACAACATTATATGAGTCTCATTTATTCAGTTGATACGCTACGTAATAAAAACTCTTTCCTATCATGTTTTTAAGTCTTTGGGTACAATGTCATATATCATGCATTGAATGGCATTAAGACAAACATATGACTCGTAAGCTGCAGGTTTCCACCTGCTAGCTTTTTTAATACAGTCCTCTGACAGACCTAAACCAGCCGTTGTAGTTGCTGCACCTGTACGAAATGAATGTGATTTGAAATTGGCAATATGTAAATCTTGTACTGCTAAGGCTTTCTTGAGAACAGCAGAAAACTAGCACCTTGTAACTGTACTTTCATTAAAATGTATCAAAAACTGACCACAAATTTTAGAAATTATTGCCATGTATGCATGTACTGCTTTAAACCGACAAATATTATTTGCTTGTGCTGAAAACTAGCACAAGGCCACGGCCTTCCTGGTCTGTTATTGAGAATGTCATCTGTAATAAAACAGTTTTTTTTTATTTTGTCGATTTTGATCTCATCTATACCTAACACATGGTCTGCATTCCTTTTGTTTAAACACGCAAGCTCACTAGTCCTGGAGAATCTAAAGAAAGCCAAATAATAGACTGCTTGTCTATAAAAGACAGGATATCACAGTTTTACAACGGCTGGAAGTTTCGATACAATAACTGACAACAATGCAGGTAACCTTGCATCTGTGCAATGCGTGTTTCGCTTTAAGCCTTCTAATACTTTGGAAACTAGAAACTGCTTTGTAACATCTGTCTTACCAAGTATCTTGCACTGAACATTTCGGGCTGCAACATACACTTAAACAGAAGCTTATGATAAAACTTCAAACGAAAGTGCTGGTATAAAATGTACAACATGGTCAACTGGTAGATAACCCATATTATATAGTTTTGGAACCGTCTACAAAATATTTTGACAGTTGCATTAAACGCTTAGACTTAATTGGTTGCCGATTCAGAAAAAAATAACTTTTCTGTTACTTAGCAACTTTCCCTGAAGCATGCCGCCTAACACCACTGGCACCATTTCCGAAAATGATATCTCTTTAAGTACTGACCTATCTTTCCATAACTGGTACCACTGAAAGAATGACCCAATTCCTTTGAAATGGCAAGCTGCACCTAATTGCTCACTTCCAGCGCTATCAGTGTACAGACTGATAAGTTCTGCCAACTTCTTTCGAAATATATATAATTCAATTAAATTTTCTTTAAAAATTGAAGTTTTCATTTCAACTGACAAACGACGACGATGATGTCTTTAAACCAGACATCAAATCGTGAAAGACGAAGGACTTACAGCCCTAATGAACAAAACTCAACTTGCTCACAGGTAACTGAAGTTCTCTCAGTGTAACTTTGGTTTTCGAAAGGTATGTTTTAATTAGCTGTACTAATTCAACAATCGTAAGCTGTGGTATATCTCTGCCGAGACTATTTCCAAACCAAGATATATGGGAATCCTTCTGATTTGTCAACTACGATCTGAATTCCAATTTCTTTACACACAGACTTAAAACACTATACGAGATTTTTGGCATTCATTTGAACCCTGTTTCCAGGCAAAGATAAAATCATCCAGGAAATGATCCAAGCTGTCAAAACCTGATATTTTATCTACTCGCCAGTGTAAAGATGTTGACACTTTTCCCATAGTGTACATGAAATGCTAAAACCCATAGCTTCCGGTCAAGTTTTGTATATGGACGCCATTTTTCATGTGAAAGAAATTTTGGATATATTTTTGATTTACACATAGTTTAAGAGGGACAAACGACATTAAACTGAAATATTAATTAGTATTATGTGTGATCTGTCAGGTGTCGAAAGTAGAACTTCTTTGAGTGGTTCTATCTTATCACAAAATCCATTTGAAATGTTGAGCTGTGAAGAAAATGGCGGCACTGATTTATTGTCAAGCGATTCAAGGGTAGTAATCTGAATAAAATACTGTGGTCCGTGATGGAAAACGACAACGTGTACACACTGATGACAACAATAAGTGTGTTGGACCTTGTGAATACGAAAAGTTATGTACGGACGATAAACTTTCAGTCGTGTTCACCGAGATGGGCAAAATTGGTCTCAAAGTCGATCAATGTCTCTAAGTACATCAGAAGGTAGCTGAACTAGAGAGGCAGGTATCACAGCACTTCAGTCGTCTGACTCTTCTAGAGTATCAATCACTCGGCATGGAGGCCTGCAGAAGGCGACATAACATTATTTTCGGAGGTATACCTGAAAGAAAAGATGAAAATTGCCATAAGCGATTGCAAATTTTCTATTCGATGAATTAGGTATCGATCCGTGCCCGCCCATGCCTAGAGTTCATAGGCTCGGACGCTACAAACGGGCTCTACCCGAGCTATTATAGCGAATTTTCTAGACAGCAGAGACACAGAATATGTGATTTCGAGAGCTAACCGGCTAAAAGGTACAGATTTTAATATAAACAGAGATCTTCCTAAGGAAATTGTGAGCGCCAGAAAATGTTATGGCCAGAATACAAACGCCTGAGAACAAATTTTCCGGACAGTAAAAAAAAGCATAGTATACCAAGCAAAACTGGTTAAAGACAATATAACAGTGGCTGACATGTTCCCCAACTGGAACCTCTCTATGCAAAACGATCGAGTTATACTGAACAAGCCAGTGTTTACAAACCTACTGGTCAGCATGATTTCCGTGCGCCACGTAATGTTGACTCTCGTGAGAACATTGCTAATCCGTCTGTTCCAAATACTAATATACCCAAAAGCGTTATTCATCTTGGGAAGGATCGTAGCAGCACGGGATGTGCGTCAGTCACTGTTCCTCAAGGCTTATCGTCCTCCAAGCGCTCCACACACTAAGACTCAACGCAGCAATACCGTTTCTACATCACGCACATCTCATTCTTATCGGTCCAGACAGCAGTCGCCATCTCCACCACGCAGCCGAGCTCCAAGTCTCCATAGACCAGCTGTCCAAACCGATCCGCACCGAGCACCAGCAGCAAATGATGCTATAATCACAGATCCTGAAATCAGGCGACCATTGGACACCACTGCAAATCCTCAACCGCGTCAAAGTAGTGCAACCCACTAGGACATTTGGGAGGCTGATCCCTCGCTTTTACTGAAAGATAAAAGTGTAAAGCTATGTGCAATTAATGTAAGTGGACTTAAAAACCGTCTTCATTACCCAGATTTTATTGACTTTGTAAATAAATTTGATATACTTTGTTTATAGAAAACACATACGGATGATACAGATATACTTGGCATTGAGGGCTATGCATATTTTGCTAATAATAGAATTCAGGCATATTATAGGAAGTCGGGAGGCATTGGTATTTATGTTCGTAGTAATATAGCACCTTTTATTTCTGTTCATGAAACTAATTCGGAATACGTGCTTTGGATATCAATAGATAAAGCTTTTACAAATTAAGACAAACATATTACACTCGGTTCAGTTTACACTCAACCGGAAAATTCGCGTTTCTTTAATGAAGATCTTTGGAACGAGTTTGAAAATGAACTTGTACAAAAATGTTGTAGGCATAAATACGTATATATTGCCGCTAGGAGTTCTGCGTGATTTTGTCCCTTCAGACCCATATAGATGAGGAAATACAAGCCGTTATTGATAGGCATATAATTTTAGAAAATTTACCAATCCGGTTAGAAAGAAATTCGAAAGATTAAATAGTCACGGCATGCGTTTAATTGAAATATTCAGAACTAACAACTTTTTGTACTCAATGGAAGACTCTTCGATGATAAAGACATAGGCAAATTTACCTTCAGAAATAAAACCGTAATTGATTATGTTTTCGCGACCGCTGAATGTTTTCAACAAAAAAACTGCTTTTAAAATCGTGGAATCAGACTCTTTATTCTCTGACGGACATAATGCCCTTTGTTGGGAGATAAGCATTCAAAACAAAGCTTACACTTCCGAATATAGCTATATGCATAGTAGAACTAAACCGCTTTGGAAAACTGAGCTGTCCGCATCTTGCAACGCAAATCTTGACGCTGATGTAATAAATAATATTAACTGTCAACAGGACCAATTTCCGTAATCAAAATATACTTTTGACCAAGTGACTTATGAAATTCGAAAACTTTTTTTTCAGAACGCTGCCAAAAAAAACCCTTCCCTCAACGTTTTTAAGCCCATTTCACTACCTCTTCCATAAAAAGTAAGCCTTGGTTCGGATCAAAATGCCATAGGGCAAGGAAAATCTACCACGATGCGAAAGGTACTTACCTCTACAAGGCTCAAACACGCAAGTAAACTATACAAAAGAACAATGAATTTTTATATAAAGAAACATAATCAAAACAATGCAACTAAATTAAGAGAACTTAACGATAAAAGCCCTAAAATATTGGAAATTCCTTAATAGTATTAAATCTAATAAGAGAGACAATCCTTCACCTAACATACATGAATTTTTCGAGTTCTTTGAGAAAACTAATTCAAACACCATTCAAGATGACAGATTTGATGATTGTGAAATACGTTCGTCACAAGAATCCATGACTTTCTTGACTCACCGATAAATTCGAGCGAAATATACAAATGTATACCAAATCTTCAAAACTCCAAAGGCCCACATCCCACTGATTAGATTATAAACGAATACTTAAAATCAACCAAAGATACCCTTTTACCTACCTACTATAAATTATGCAACAGTGTATTTAAATCCAGTCTTATCCAAAGATTAACAAAATTTTTAGAAGATAATAACTTGTTAGATCAGAATCAGGCAGGATTTAGGAAAGGTTACTCATGTAGTGATCATATATTTAAGGAAAGGTTACTCATGTAGTGACCATATATTTACACTACACTGCCTTTTTTTAAATTATCAGAAAGAGGAAACATAAGCTTTTCTTCGGGTTTGTTGACTTCTCGCAAGCTTTTGACAAGGTATGGCGTATAGAACTGTGACACAAACTCCTTAACAACTCCATTAATGGTAAATTGTTTAAAGTCAAAAATAATATGTATAAAAACATCAAATAGTGTATTTCACATAATGGGCAAATTTCGGATACATTCACATCCGAAATCGGTGTAAGGCAGGGCGATAATTTGTCGCCGGTACTTTTTTCTATGTACTTAAATGATCTTCAGTCACGTTTGCACTTAAATGGCGCAGTTGGTATAGAGCTAAGAGACCCACTCGACTTTGATATATGGCTTAAACTGTTAGTCTTGCTCTATGCCGATGATACAGTTATAAGTGAGTCAGCCGAGGATTTTCAACGTAGTCTGTCTTTATTTAATGACTACTGTAAAAGTTGGCACTTGCAAGTTAATATAAAAAAGACGAAAATTGTCATATCTGGAGCCCGACAACTGAATTACTTTGAGTTAAAATTAGTCGACCAAATTATTGAAATTACCGCTCAATACCATTATCTTGGCGTAACTTTCTCAAGCAGCGGATCTTTTCTTAAAGCATGAAAACATGTAACTGAACAAGCAACAAAGGCTATGCACCTACTTTTCACGAGAGCCAATGATTCTGATTTACCAACAGATCTTATTCTTAAACTGTTTGACCATACCCATATTAACTTACGGATCTGAAGAAATCGGTTACGAAAATATTGACATTGTAGAAAAAGTACACAACAACTTTCTTCGGAAAATTACTAAAGCCAGACGCTCTACTTCTATGTCCTTTTCATACGGACAATCTCAATAAGAAACAATGATAAAGTCGGAGGATTCCAACTGAAAGGACCAATGTGCTGATGTTTCTCTTTTGTTTATTTGTTTGTTTTTCTGCTTGCATTTTTTCATGTGCATTTTGATTGTTGTCTTTTTGCCTATGTTGTGTATCTTGATCGGAAACCTTTGCTATTGTTTTCATAATTTGTTTGTGTTATATCCCCATGTTGTATGTAAAGTACCTGGGAGAAATAAAAGATATGTTCTGTTCTGTTCATTGGCAAAACACTTGCCTATGTAATTATTTTCACCAATGGCACATTGTTTCAAAAATTTCGTTTTTTATTGATTCCTTTTATGCTATTGAGCAATGTCTTGTTTGTTGTAAACATCATGCTCAATAGGGCGATTCTCTACAATCGATTTGCCAGTGTAAAAAGATACCATGCCCTTAGTTTCAGTAAAGCATTGTCACAACTTTAATTTGCGAACTAACAATTTCCATTAACACAATTGGCATCAGATTCTTTTAATGTGTACGAGCGTTTATGTTTGATATTAGATTTAAAACATGGTCAAAAAAATAAAAGAGAAAAACTTGTAATATATTTTAAAAAAGAAACTACCAAAATTTTCTAAGCAGTCATAATACATAAACAAGAAATGTTTGTAAAACATACATGCCCCCAGCAGCACCTAATTGCTTGTGGTTGGGCCAAAGCGTTCTCTAGTTATTGATCAGAAAACATTTTTAGGATTGAGGTCCCTGTGGCCTTTACCTTTGACCTAATGACCTCAAAATCAATAAAGGTCATCTACTGGTGATGACCAACCAGCATACCAAGTTTGGTGAACCTAGGTCAAAGCATTCTCTAGTTATTGATCGGAAACCGTTTTAGGATGAAAGTCCCTGTGAGCTTGACTTTTCACCTGATGACCTCAAAGTCAATAGGGGTCATTTACTGGTGATGACCAACCAGCATACCAAGTTTGGTGAACCTATGTCAAAGCGTTCTCTAGTTATTGATCGGAAACCGTTTTTAGGATGAAGGTCCCTGTGATCTTGACCTAATGACTTCAAAATCAATAGCGGTCATCTACTGGTGATGACCAACCAGCATACCAAGTTTGGTGAACCTAGGTCAAAGCGTTCTCTAGTTATTGATCGGAAAACTTTTTAGGACTGAGGTCCCTGTGGCCTTTACCTTTGACTTAATGACCTCAAAATCAATAGGGGTCATCTACTGGTGATGACCAACCAGCATACCAAGTTTGGTGAACCTAGGTCAAAGCATTCTCTAGTTATTGATCGGAAACCGTTTTTAGGATGAAAGTCCCTGTGAGCTTGACTTTTCACCTAATGACCTCAAAGTCAATAGGGGTCATTTACTGATGATGACCAACCAGCATACCAAGTTTGGTGAACCTATGTCAAAGCGTTCTCTAGTTATTGATCGGAAACCGTTTTAAGGATGAAGGTCACTGTGATCTTGACCTAATGACCTCAAAATCAATAGCGGTTATCTACTGGTGATGACCAACCAGCATACCAAGTTTGGTGAACCTAGGTCAAAGCGTTCTCTAGTTATTGATCGGAAAACTTTTTAGGATGAGAGTCTCTGTGATCTTGACCTTTGACCTTACGACCTCAAAGTCAATAGGGGTCATCTACTGGTGTCGAGAATACGTAACGTTATGTTTACGCCAATTTCTACGTGACTTTGGCGCCAATTTCAGTGTTTACGTTTACGTCAGACGTTGATGTCATATTGTTGTAGTTTATTTATGTTGCTAGCAGACATTAAAGAAGGATCGAATCATTCAGACGCGTTGTACTTATTTCACAGAAATTTCCTTCACGCCTTTCCAACATTTTATGGTGCCGTGACTAAAGAAAGATGAATTCACAGAAACATATAGCACAGAGAAGCGCACAGAAAAATGTTGTAGACAATTTTTTGACGAAGATAGAAGAAGTGAAAAACAACGAAAACTTTTCACTTATCGACTTCAACGGCATTTTCGAGAAACTTTTAGCCAAGGTGAAACAAATAGAAGAACTCAACGATAAAATTGCTAATCTTACAGACAGCGATGAAATTAATGAAGAAATGATGCAAACTGAAACGTATATGCTGGACTTAGAACTCAAGTTGCGACATTTGAGTGACTTCAGAGATAAACAGACACATGTTAATATAGATTTCTCACAACAGGCGCCATCCTTCGCCACAGTGTCGCAGCCGCAAGTTTATGGAGTCGGGTCGCAAATACCATATCTCGCCGTCGGATCACAACAGTTTAATTCCACTGAGTCGTCACAGTCTAATTACAATGGACCGTCCCAGGTAACATCCGGATTTCAACAACCGCAACTGAACGCGAATGCTCATCCATTTATAGGGCAAACTGTAAGTAACACTTATAACTCATCTCAATTCCACAGCCTGCCTAAATTATCTCTGCCTACATTTCACGGTGATATTCTGAAATGGCAAGGTTTTTGGGATTCTTTTGAGTCAACAATTCACCTGAATCACCAACTCACAGACGTCCAGAAATTTACTTATCTCAAATCCCAACTTGAGGGCGCAGCAGCAAGTACCATAGACGGTTATGCGTTAACAAATGCTAATTATTTGAGAGCTATAAGCCTACTTAGAGAAAGATTCGGTCAGCAGCATAAGATTACACACGCAACGATGCAAGCTTTGATACAGTTACCATCACCATTTAACACTATAAGCAGTTTACAAACATTTTATGACAAAATGGAAACCTATATTCGAGGATTAGAGTCAATGGGACAGAACCAAGAAAGTTACGGAAGCCTGTTAGTGCCAATTATCCTAGACAAAATGCCATCTGAAGTGAGAAAGAACATTACACGAGAACACGGGGATAATAACTGGAACTTAGAAGAACTCAGAACCGCGCTGAGAAAAGAAGTCCGTATAATGGAGGTCGGAAGTCAGAATCACTCACCGGAAGTAAACGACTTCGTATCTACAGCATCCTTTTATACAGGAACGTTATCAAAGCAAACAAGAAAGCCAACCAGAGATAGAATAGCTACTGAAATAAATGATAAGAAACATCATCTGTGCATTTTGTGAAGAATTTCATAATCCACGGACTTTGCGAACTTTCCAGATTCGTCATCAAGATTGCAAAAAGTAAAAGACAAACAGTTGTGTTTTAATTGCCTTAGAAAACACCAAGTATCAAAGTGTAAATCGCATCAAAGATGCCGGGTATGCAATAAGAAACATCACACCAGCATCTGTAACAACAGGAGTCCAGAACAGAGAAGTAACAGAAATTTACCGAAAGTAGAGCCATCCAAACCGGAAACGACAGTGCTACACTCGTCTACATTAGAATCCAAACAGGGTGTTCTTTTGAAAACAGCCGTTAGCAAAGTAACTTCCGGTCACATACAGACGGACGCTCAAATTCTTTTTTACGAAGGTGCACAGAAGTCCTTTATCACCGAGACGCTAGCCAATGAACTTCAACTACACAGAACTGGAACAGAATCAGTACACCTCTCAACATTCGGTAACCAAGGGCAACATTTACAGCACTTAGATACAGCGACAGTTTATCTTATCACAGACCAGAAAGAGAGAATACCCATCCATGTATTAATCATACCTACTATAGCAACGTCCATCAGTACGACTCTACACAAAACGGCGTCCCATTTACATTACCTAAGAGGATTGAACCTGGCACATCCCGTCCAGTGATCAGACAATTACCATATCCATGCTGATAGGAGCCGACCATTGGGATGTTATCGAAGATCACATTATACGCGGAAGTGGACCAACTGCTATGAAATCCAAGATAGGATATCTTTTATCCGGGCCTGTGAGTACATCATACAGTCCTAGATCTACAGGTTCTATGAACCATATATTGAACGTTATAATGTCACGTGCACGAGATGAATCCACCATAGAACGTTTTTGGTCGCTAGAGAGCATAGGCATCACTCCAAACGCTGATGAGCAGCCGAAGACTGATTACTTAAAGATTTATCAGCAGACGTCTATTGAATTTACAGATGACAAATACGTAGCAGCCCTTCCCTGGAAAATTGAACATGACCTACTTCCGTCAAATTTCAGCATTACAAAGAAAAGAACAGAGACCACGATATACAGGCTCAGTCGAGAACCAGATGTGTTAAAGAAATATAGTGAAATAATAGCAGAGCAAGAGAGACGGGGATTTATAGAAAAGGTCGATGAATCTACACCAACTTCAAATACAATCCACTATATACCCCATCATCCTGTGCGAAAAGATTCATCTACTACTCCTCTACGCATTGTATACGACTGCAGTTGTAAACAGTCGCCTGAGCTGCCTAGCCTGAACGACTGCTTGGAATCTACACCACCCGTGTTAAATGAATTAACGTCTGTATTGATGAGATTCCGCCTGAAACTGTACGCTGTAACCACAGACATTGAAAAGGCCTTCTTACATATAGGATTACATAAAAAAGATAGAGATTTTACTCGTTTCCTGTGGCTTACTGACCCTAGTGACCCAGACTCTCGACTATGTACATATCGTTTCAAAGCAGTATTATTTGGCGCGACTTGCTCACCGTTTATAGTAAATGCCACCATTCTTAAACACTTGGAGTTGAACAAATCGAACGAAGCAGCCGAAATTTTAGGAAGAGACTTATACGTCGATAATATATTGTCCAGTTTTCAAGACGAAGGTGAACTACTTACCTATTTCCGCGACGCACGTAAGCTGATGATGTGTGCCAATATGAACTTGCGGTCTTGGACGTCTAACAACCCAGCACTAAGAGATATTGCTACGCGAGAAGGAGTCATCGATAGAGATGAAGAAACTAAGGTACTAGGAATGCGTTGGCAACCAGAAACAGATACCATGACATTTGTGCATCGCGAGATTCCCACGTTAGACACCGTGACTAAGAGAGACATTCTGAGATACTCCTCACGAATATATGATCCGCTAGGTTTACTAAGTCCTGTGACTGTCAGAGCAAAACTCCAGCAATTATGGAAAGCAAAGTTTGTTTGGGATGTACCTTTACCAACAGACGTACAAGACACATGGAACCAGCTAGTCGAAGACTTAAATAAAGTTACAAACATAGAATTTCCCAGACAGTATGTTCGAAACCAAGACAAGACGGAGAGCATGAACAGTTCAAAAACAGACACTAGTCTTCATGTATTCGTCGATTCAAGCCTCAAGTCGTACGGGGCAGCAGTATACATAGTAAATACAAATGAATCTCGACTAGTTATGGCGAAGAACCGTGTAGCTGCCGTGAAACTTATGACCTTACCACAACTTGAACTTATGTCTGCAGTAGTCGGCGCTAGACTAATCCGGCACGTACAACAGTCCCTAAACATCCCCAACGTCATTTGCTGGTCCGATAGCCAGATAGTATTGTATTGGTTATTCACATCAAAGCCACTCAAACGATTTGTGAGGAACAGAGTGGAAGAAATACAGACACTTACCCGAAACTATCCATGGCGCTACTGTCCGACACAGGACAACCCTGCTGACCTTCTGACCAGAGGTATAACAGCTGATTAGCTAGCACACAATACACTATGGAATACCGGGCCGTCATGGATAAGAAACGACTCCGCCGAGTGGCCGAATTGGAAACCAACCGGAAATCCTGCGCAGACGACAGATGAATCGTTGCCTAACGACTCTGACAGTAAAACGAGCATAGTTAACAGCTTACAGTGTGATGTAAATACAGGCATCAGCCAGGTAATCAATTTTGAGAAATACAGCAAGTATTCGAAATTGTTACGTGTCACAGCCTACGTTTTACGATTCATAGACAACTGCCGAAATAAGACAAAACTTACCAATGTATTCACGTCAGCAGAGTTAGAACGTGCAGAGAGAAGATGGCTTAAGTCCTGCCAAGAAAATACATACCTAGATGAAATGACTAGTTTGAAGTCCAAGAAGCCTACCAGGTTGCCACTTGTGAAGCAGTTGCGTTAATTTGTAGACAGTAACAGTATTATTCGATGTGGAGGACGTATACACAACGCACCACTATCTGAGGTCACCAGATTCCCATATTTGTTACCTAAGAGACATCCACTTACCCGCCTGATAGTATTAGATGCACACGAGAACCAGTTACACGCAGGATCGAACGCTACTACAACCCAGTTAAGACAAAAATACTGGATCCCGGCTATAAGGCAATGTGTTAAATCTATACTCCGGAACTGTACCATATGCAGACGCGTACAAGGCAAGCCATACAGAGCACCAGATCCACCACCGTTACCAAAGGAACGAGTAGAGGAAACTCCACCCTTCAGCGTAACAGGTGTTGACTACACAGGTGCACTTTACGTGAGAGACCATTCCAGAGGTGAGTCAAAGGTTTATATTTGTCTGTTTACATGCGCCAATACTCGAGCCTTACACCTAGAGATTGTGCCAGACTTGTCAAAGGAGTCATTTCTACTGGCTTTTAGACGTTTTTGTAGCCGGAGGTCTGTTCCGAAAATCATTAAGTCAGACAACGCTACTACCTTTACCGGTGCATCTCACGTCCTGAAACAAATCTTACAGTCAATGACAGACAGAGAAACTTTTAGCAGAAAGGGCATAGAATGGCACTTCATTCCGAAACGAGCACCATGGTATGGAGGATGGTGGGAGCGGCTCATAGGTCTCACCAAAACAGCATTAAAGAAAGTTTTAGGACGCTCCCTCGTTACCATAGAAACGCTACAGACGGTCGTCACGGAGATCGAAGCTATGCTGAACGATAGACCTTTAACACAAGTACCTTCAAGTGGCGATGAATTGGAACCACTGACGCCCTCACACCTTCTCTACGGTCGCAGATTGACGTCACTTCCGTATAACACCAATGCCATAGACATAGAAAATTCATCCAGAACTGACGAACACTTTACAATTACTAAACAGGCAAAATTACATTCCACGATCCTTGACCATTTCTGGAAACGATGGCGAACAGAGTACTTGACAGCGCTACGCGAAACCCACCGTCAATCAGGAACGAATCAGCAGACGATAGCAGTAGGTGACTTGGTTCAAATCCACGACGAATGTTCAAGGAATCGATGGAAACTAGGAGTAATTGAGCAATTAATTACCGGAAGAGATGATCGAACCCGAGCTGCCACGATCAGAACTACCAGCGGAACTACAACAAGACCAAAAGTGAAGTTATATCCCCTAGAATTATTACGCAATAAAGACACTTAATACCCCCTAAAATGAGAAGTGATAGAGACACTATTCCCCCATCCCCTTTGAGTGATATTAACTTTATTAAGTAATTCAGAGTGCCACAAGTGACATTCATTACTTGTAACCGAGTATATAGACATTTGCACGCGGATGATAGATTGTTACTCAGCACAGAACACTATTGATAGTATATAGATATTTAAAGTTAAACTTAGTATTCTTGGATTTCGTTAATTTATAGAAACTACTACAAGTATTGAAATAATTTATCCTTGTATAGATTTCACTGTTTCATAAACATGTAATTCATATAAATTCTTTTAGCGGCCCCAGGATGTCGAGAATACGTAACGTTATGTTTACGCCAATTTCCACGTGACGTTGGCGCCAATTTCAGTGTTTACGTTTACGTCAGACGTTGATGTCATATTGTTGTAGTTTATTCATGTTGCTAGCAGACATTAAAGAAGGATCGAATCATTCAGACGCGTTGTACTTATTTCACAGAAATTTCCTTCACGCCTTTCCAACAACTGGTGATGACCAACCAACATACCAAGTTTGGTGAACCTAGGTCAAAGCGTCCTTTAGTTATTGATCGGAAACCGTTTTTAGGATGAAAGTCCCTGTGAACTTGACTTTTCACCTAATGACCTCAAAATCAATAGGGGTCATCTACTGGTGATGACCAACCAGCATACCAAGTTTGGTGAACCTAGGTCAAAGCATTCTCTAGTTATTGATCGGAAACCGTTTTTAGGATGAAAGTCTCTGTGATCTTGACCTTTTACCTTATGACCTCAAAATCAATAGGGGTCATCTACTGATAATGACCAACCAACATACCAAGTTTGGTGAACCGAGATCAAAGTGTTCTCTAGTTATTGATTGGAAACCGTTTTCAGTATGAAGGTCCCTGTGAGCTTGACCTTTGACCTAATGACCTCAAAATCAATAGGAGTCATCTACTGGTGATGACCAACCAACTCATCAAGTGTGGTGAACCTAGGACAAAGCGTTCTCTAGTTATTGATCGGAAACCGTTTTCAGTATGAAGGTCCCTGTGAGCTTGACTTTTGACCTAATGACCTCAAAATCAATAGGGGTCATCTACTGGTGATGACCAACCAGCAAACCAAGTTTGGTGAACTTAGGTCAAAGCGTTCTCTAGTTATTGATCGGAAACGAAGTGTCTACCGACGGACCGACCGACAGACCGACCGACCTACCGACCGACCGACATTTGCAAAACTATATGCCCCCTCATCTTCGATGGGGGGCATAAAAATAGTAAACATTCGCGATAAGTTAATAGAAACTGTGCACATCCGTAACAAAAAACAGATCAATCTGCCGACATTCTAGACTAATAGCGTGACAACATTACACAGATTAGTTTTTAACAACAACATTGGTATACAACGCACAGTGCATTTTTCTCTCGAGACTTCTCTCGACTTAATTATTCCTCAATAATGGATGAGTATGTCACGTAACAAAAGACAGTTTGACCTACAAGTATGTATTGTCGGGCTGATATCGTGACGTTGGAATACTTGATAAATTACTTGGTATGTTGTTTGGAAATGTTTAACCCTCAAGCTACGGAGAATTTTTGTAAGGGATTTCAAAGTTCTGCATTCTTAATGAAGTAGAAGAAAACTAATAGTTGTCAAATGTTCTTTTTATTTTGAACTGAGAGTACATTGTCAATTGCTGGAATATTAGAAAAAACGTTAAGTTTTATTAAGACAAATATCCACAAAACAATATGTTTTCTGTTAAAATTATGTATTTTACGTTCAACACAACAAATTACAAAAGACTTGTTTCTTTTCTGTTGAAATAATGTATTTTACGAACAAAACATAAATTTTATTTCGTAACTTATACAATGCAGTATCTCGTTTCATAAAACAAGATACATAATAAATAATTGATCATATGACATAATTATAACATATAAAGTCTCTTTGAGAATGAACGTGCAGTGTTTTTTAAAATAAAGGTATTAATCATTCTTCCAAGTTTTATCATTCTTTCACATCCAACATTCTTTACATTAACTATATAAAAGCAATATTATACAATTTATACAAACACTTTATTCATGAAATATACATTTTATTCGTAACCTAGTCTTAATGACATATCTTTCCTTTTACAGTTTGAAAATTTGATATATTTACATAAATTCAGCAGTACAGTTTTGCATCTTTTACGTGCAACACAAATATTTAGAAAAACGTCTTGTTTTTTGTTGAAATAATGTATTTTTACGTTGAACTTCCTGTTCACGTTAAAATAATAATTTCATCTTCTCTAAAGTTCTACTGTATTTGAAACAAGACAGTCCAATCGAGACTACTAACAGGCATTATTTTGCCTTATGAAAATAACCTTAGATTAATACATCAAGATTCTTATTTATCGATAAATTATTAAATTCTTTAACTACAAATGGTTATTTTGGAAAACTGTTTATTAAAAGAAGAAGAGTTTCTGATTAAATTGTGACTGATCAAATCTCTAAATTATTGTTCATTTTTAAAGATTTTAAGTTTTAGTCCATAAACAATTTTAAATGAACCTTTATTTTTCAATCATTTTAGCATTTCAAAATTAAATGTTTCAACACAAGCACGGACGGTAAAGAACCTGTTTTATTTCAGTTTGTTAATTCACAGTATGACAAAAGTACCAATTTCATCCTTAGACTAATTTTACTTCCCTGAATACAAGCTGTCAGATGGAAGTGTTTTATTTGCCAGAATTCTATATTACATCAAGTAATTGACTTCTGATTTTCTACTTGACCTTTGAATTGAATTACATTAATTTGTTTGCATCTGTCGAAATATATTTTTCATTCAGTTATGATTTGATTTTTAGAAAACCCACACACTGCCTTGTTTAACTGTGTTTGGCTTACTGATATTTGACAACAGCTGTAACTAAATGTTCGACTGTTTTTCTTGCCCTGCAAGACATATTTTCCGGCACTTTGCATTGTACAAACTTCTCTGTCAACAGTATACGCTGACTTGGAATTCTTACTTTGCTAACCATGTAAATATGATTAGTACACCTGACATGGTGTTTGTCAACCCAAAAATTATGAATGACAGAAGTATGCTTAATTTTCATATCCACTATAGCACTGTGTGCGCAATGAATTTACCGTAAGTTTCAAATGGCATTTCATTTCCCACACGTTTTATTGAAGGTTTCGCTTTGAAGACACTTCCTTTGCAGCCATTGTTTTAATTATTACGTAAATCGTATTATTTGTAATATATGGTCTCTTCATAGAGGAAAGAAATAATTAAAATTATCTCACCTTACAGACAAACAATTCGAATGATGATCTCTTGTTATAGACAAAAATGGGTCTCTAAACTTACCAAAGTGTTCAAATCTCCGGATTTCTAGCAATCGGCTAGAGCTGAAAGCAGAATTCGGAAGTCCGGTTCACACACAAAAAATAACAACACAACAACAAACAATATACCAAACCTGTTGCACCGTTCCCTTTTGCTTTATTAATCTATTGTACGAGCTATATTTCAAAGCTTTCTTTATTCGTTTTACTTTTTTTAAAGTACATTTCCCCAGTTAATAAGGGAGATAACTCATTCGTCCATTGTTTTTCATCTGCACTGACAGAGACATAGATAGTTATCTATGTCTCTGGCACTGACGACTTTTACCTTACTGAAAATTTTGTATAAACTGATCCGCCATGAATTTTATAATTATCTTTTGCGTGTGCATGCAGATATCTTTTGTAATTAATAATAATTTGGTTTATGCGCATTACATTTTTTTTCAGTGTTAATTACAATTCTTCAAAATGCGTAACGTTTTGAGGCTTGATCTACTTTTTAGTGTAGCTACGTTGTTGTAGGTTATCCGTCCAATCTGTTTAGTAAAGAAGAAAAAAAAGTTCTCGGCCAGACTGCAGCAACTGATTGCCAAAAGTCTGGCGGCTTAAATATTTGTTATTGTTAGCTTCTGCGAATGAACTCGTACGATTCTGTTAGTTTTTGAATCGACATAAGTCAATGTTTCTTGGATTATATAGCACAGAATATATAACAGTAAGAATGTAACTGCTTTTGTCACGAATGTGAATGATGTTTGTTTGTTTTCGATGGATTCTACGGCAGATCAACATATTGAAGAGAGAGAGAGAGAGAGAGAGAGAGAGAGAGAGAGAGAGAGAGAGAGAAATGTCAGGAAATATAATCTCTGGTTTCTGAGTTATTTGCCGTTAAAAGACGAGGAAAATGGCCAATACCATGTTGTTCATCGAGAACAATACATGAATAGTCTAATTAAGTCGAAGAATGTGCTTAAGTCAGGTCCATAGTTGAAAATGTTCCTGTGGCAGGATGAAGGCAAGTTCTTTAATTGTCATTCAGAAGGCAGAATTAACAATTTTCTTACATTGTTATACGGCAGCTTTAAACCACTTCGTTGAAAGTCACAAAAAACTGAAAATCTATAAAAAACATCTCCAAAACGTCAGCCGAAAACAATTTCTAACAAACATTCTGTTCGTAAGTCGCATGTAAATTCAATACAAAAGATTCGATGTGACAAAAAATTGTTTTCAAAGGAATCCCGTGATTCTGTTCGAAGATCAATAGATTTTAACTTCTCGAACTCGTTCAATCTATGAAGGACAAGGACATGAGCTTATCCCTCCCCCGGGAGCCCTCCCCGTAGAAAACAAGTTACATCTATCAGGTCTCCAGAATAATGCAATTCCTTTTGGGTTAGTCGATTGGTCATCAAACCCTGCAGTGGGATTGTCGTGGTTTAAGATCAAACTGTAATCACCTTCTCCTTTTATTATCAAAATATTACCCTAAAGTTTCTTGCCAGCGGGAAATTTTTCCCTGATGAAATGATGATACTCTTTCCATATACACTATAATTACACTGATACTAACAGAGTCTTTGGAGGGTCCATTATTGGTGTTGCATGAGCTAAATACTACATTACAAAGCGTTGTTGTCAGTTGTTTTACATAGACCTATCAGAATTTGTTCTTTATACCTTCCGACAGGTTTTCATTTACTACCACAAACTAGAAAGGTGCAGTAATTGAAACAAGAAAAAAGGCATCACAGAACAGATGCAATATA
This sequence comes from Cyclina sinensis, assembly GCA_012932295.1. NCBI lineage: Eukaryota > Metazoa > Mollusca > Bivalvia > Venerida > Veneridae > Cyclina > Cyclina sinensis. The sequence goes on along the minus strand of JAAONU010000004.1, from coordinate 15,120,302 downwards.
TGCCCGCCAGCCTAGGCTGCGAACGGATGATGCCATACATTTCACATGGCACTCCGCAAATATTTGGAAATCATCAAATTTTTCTACCCTGTGTTGAAAGACGCTAAAAGACTCTTATCAATATACCATAAAATATTTATATACCAAAAATGTTTTAAGAGTGGAGATAATTTAAAAATGAGACCTAACAGAGATATATTTCCTGCACATCGCACTTCTTACCACATATTTTTATTTTCAGTTTCAATCCAGTCCCTTTCATAATGATCAAGTTATGCTCCGGACAATATTTTATTATAGAAATTAAATAAGGGGAGATTACTCAAAACCTGGATAAGGTAGAATTATGCTTCTTAAGCAGTCCTATTCTCTTTGTCGCCTGCTATCTTTATTTTAGGTTTCAAGGTAGAGCTATGCTCCTTAAGCACTACACTTTTACTCATTGCAAGAAAGTTGCACAGCAAGTTTGAAGTCAGTCAGAAAATTGGCAACATAAATATGGTCAGAACAAGGTCAGGACGCCGCCCACCCGTTCGTGATAAAAAGTGATAGTAAATTGTTCGCTTGTTCTCTGTTTACTTCAACAGTGCTTTTTTGATAGTTTTTTTATAGAAGTGGAAATTCCAATAATGGAAGAAATATGTTTCTCTGTAAAGAAGGACGATAGCGAAGATTTTTTTATCAAAGAGCAATTCCAAGATCAAGAATCATGGAAAGGAAGATTTGGCGCCAGTATTCGCAACAGGAGGGGATTTGTTTTCACACCTGTTTGATTTATTTCTTATAGCCTTAGTTTTTTTGATAGCAACAGAAAGTTCGGGAAAGGAGCATTGCTTTCAGAAAACAATTACAAATATACTACGTAAATGAAAATTTAAAATGAATCAAAACTTAAAAACAGCAAAATACAACAAACTTTACCATGTTTTGATTTGCATGTTATTGCAGATTTTTATTATTTGAACTCCGAAAATTATTTACAAGCATTTAAAAGTGTTTTCCTATTACTTTATCGTCAGCTGTATAAAACTGGAAATTGCTAAAACCAAATAATGCTCCCCGAAATATTTTTTATTCAGAATGGCAGAAAAGTAAGAAATGTACTATCAATGGTATTTCAATGTAGATATGAAATTAAATACTTTTTAAATTATAGTAAGGATAATCATGATGAAACATATTTGAGGATTTATGGTATAAAAAAAACCACATTTGTAAGGACAGTTGATTTATTGCAAAATTTAGCTGCTACTAGTTTATCTGTAAATGTTTGCCAGAATTTTTATAATCACAACAAGAGGTGTCAAGTGCCTGGCTGACAGGTGTAAAAAGTAGACCTGCAATTCATATAATCAGTGTTGTTTTCCAGAACTTCAGCTGATAAGCCAGTGATTTATCTATCGATCAGGGTTGCTATATTAAGTTTTATAAAGAGAGATAATTAAAAATGCCAACTAATGTAAAGTGATGGTTTTTTAAACTCTGCACTTCCTATCATTGGTCTTTATAATTGTGTGAAGTCTTATTTAATATCCTTCAATACTTTTCAAGTTGTTTTCCTAACAAGCATTATTAGATATTATAAAGGGAGATAATTAAAAAACTAAGTAATGTAGAGTGATGGTTTTGTAAGATGGCATTTCCTCTCACTAGTCTGTATAATTATGTGAAGATATAAGGAGATATCGTTGATACTTTAGAAGTTATACTCCAGACAAGCATTATCTAACTTTTGTATTTATCATTAAGGGAGATGATTAAAAAATTAAGCAAGGTAGAATTAAGATTCATAAACACTGCATTTCCTCTCACTGTTTTCTATCACTGTGTGAAGTTTTAATAAAATTCCTTAAATAGTTTTGAAGTTATTCTCCTTCCGAGAAGCATAATTAAGCACTATAAAGAGAGAGAATTCATAAACAAAGTAATGAAGGGTTATTGTTCTTTGACAGTACACTTCTTGACACTAGTCTCTATAACTGTGTGAAGTTATCACTGATAGTTTAGAAGCTGTACTCCGGACAAGCATTTTTAAACATTTTAAGTATCATTAAGGTAGATAATTAAAAAATTAAGCAAGGTAGACATATGGTTATTAAACAGTGCACTTTCACTCACTACTATCTATGACTGTTTGAAGTTTTAATCAAATTCCTTCAATACTTTTCAAATTGATATCCCGACAAACATTACTAAGTATTATAAAGGAAGATAATTTAAAAACTAAGTGAATTTGAATTATGGTTCTTTAACACTGCACTTCCTCTGACTAGTCTCTATAACTTTGTGAAGTTTCAATGAGATATGGACAGTTTAGGAGTTATATTCCGGACAAGCATTATTAACTTAAGGAAGATACTTAAAAATATGCAAGGTAGAATTATGGTTCTTGGATACTGCACTTTCTCTCACTGGCATCTTTCAAAGTGTTAAGTTTCAATCCAATTCTTCAATACTTTTCAAGTTATTCTCCGGACAAGGACACGAGTGTGACGGACGGACAAAATGACGGACAAGGCGGCAACTATATGCTCACCCTTCGGGGAGCATAAAAATATCCCCCTCGCCACTCTGAACTCAAACCTGGTCTCTGTGGTCTTACCTTAGTCCAGTTGGGTGAAAAATCTTTCATCAACTTACCACGCTCAACCTTTATGTATAAATTGAAGTCTCCAGTTTATTCCTAGTCGATCTTAGCTGGTGACCTGGATTTTGGCCAAACGTAACTAGTTTAATTTATCAAAGAGATGATCAAGATAACCATTCTGGGCATATTTCTATCAAGACATGGCAAATGATATGTCCTCTAAAATGTTTTCAAGATTTTCCACGGACATGAGATAGTGACCAATTTTTCTACGCCATATGACCCAGTTACAAACCAATCTCATAAATTATAAAAGCAATCAGATCTGATTTTATGAAGATTGGGTCAAATATGTGATCTCTAAAGTGTTCATAATGTCATAAAGCTGCATGACAAGTTTCGTTCATGGTCAGATCACCAGGAAAATATTAGGAGCAAGTTTCTTAAGAATTTGGTCAAAAATATTTTCTGTAAAGTTTTCACATTGTTTTTTATTGTTGCTGATGATCTAGATTTCTAGCCCGGAAGATTCAGATTTAAATTCTTTTGCGAAAGCAGGACAACAAACAATTTGATTATATCTTTTATGTACAGCGCGCCGACAATGTTACTTCTAGAGTGTTTGCAAGGTTACCCCCTTTTTCAGTCTGTTCACTTAGGTTTTGGACCTACATGGCACTGTTGATATCATCGGATCAAACATTCTGAGCAGGATTTATGAAGGCTGGATTAAAAGTCTCTAGTGTTCAGATGCTTAAATGTTGACGACATATGTTGCACGACGGAAGACCAAAGCCATTGACATAAGCTCACCATGTACTCATGTGAGCTGTAAATATTACTTTAACAGGATAAGAGAAAAGAAGAAAGAAAACAAAACAATGGTCAAGCTGACAGATGCAAGCTTATTTAAATCCTCATCTTAACATTTTGATAACACAACGTAATCTTGGAGAACTTATCATAAGCAGGCAACAGTTGACAGCATCCACAATGCATTAAAACTCACAGAATGTCCAAGAAAGGTGTCCAACAGCACTTAAAATGAATATGACACTACATGAAGACAATGCAAACTAATAACAGAATAGTTCTGAACATGAGACAGTCGAAGTGTTTCATAGAACCAGTTACGGCGCCTTGTTTATGAAATAAATATTATTTGTATACATAGTGTTTGAGCGGGTTCAGTAGATGCACAAAAAGCCCAGATTTTGCAACCCCCCTAAACATGGACTGTTATGCTGCTGAAACAGCGCCGCTTAACGGTTATCTCGAAAAAAAGGGGTTAAACGTATCGACGAGTTGATAACAGCTAACACTTACAAGCTATCTCTCACAACAATTTTCAAGCTTACCTTCAGCTAACCACACAGCACTATTTTAAACATAGTCATTGTACTCACGCTGGAATATCTTTATGCTCATCTTTGCGGACTCATACATTATACCTTCCACTTTAAAAAGACACCTTGCCAGACCTACAGTCTAGAAACCGACACAAACAATACTCATTTTGTCAATTTTAAATTCATAAAGAAAAGAAAGAAATCTTACAAATTCGTTGGAGAATACTAGTAGGGCGGTCGTCCTCAAGGAACGATAACCTTTAGCGTCTGGTTTCGTTTTTTCTTGTTATTTCCCCAGAATAGTTTGACATTTTAGTATACTGGTGTTAGATAAAAAGGAGGTTATCTTATTTGTCTGTAGGCTGTCCGTTTACGGACTTTGATGAAGAGGTATTGAATTGATGAAGGCCCTGTAAGTTATCCACACAGACAGTGTCCTTAGAGGTATAGTTGCAAATAAATGTCAGTAAAAAGTGTTTGGACGAATCGTTACAACAAAACCAGCAGGGTGAGGTAAAATGTGTGCACGGACGATCTAGGTTTATTCTAGCCTGACTGCTCAAAAATATAGAAGGAAAAAATCACTTTGATACATTTTGCAGATTTATGTAAGATGCTTGTTTTAATATAGAGAAAATAAAGTAAACAACTATGTTATATGAACATTGATTAAAAATTCTGAAAGGCTATAGTTATTATATATTTTTTCGATGGTTATGAAATTTCGTTTCCTAGGGTTACCAGGTCTGGAAGTGTAATGAATTACAAATCTGTGGTATCAAACTAAATTACTCCGTTCCCATTCCCCTTTTTGACATCATCCAGTATACTTGCGACTTTTCGAACTGCCAGAGCGTCTATTGACAAAGAAAATGCAGCAGAGCGTCTGGAGCCCGAGATTTTCGGACACCCTATTGCGTGCGATCCAGTTTGTGACCCTATTCGCGGCCCTAGTTTTAGCGATGCGCAGTAATTAGATTTTTCTTAATGTTTAGTAGCGGTACTGAATCTGTTTTTTTAATTTGTTATTCGCAAGTATTCTTTTTGTGTTTAATAAGGTAAATGATGTGTTTAAATCTAGCAGAGGAATTGATTTAATTAAGGTATATTTTCTTAAAGTTTTATCAACGCCAGTTATTAAATCGAAACTAATCAGCTGCACGAACAACAGACTAACAATTCAGACTATGGTGTTTTTGAAGTTGTTTTTGTCGTAGAAGCATGTTTCAAGCTTCCGAAAACATTTGATGAAAATCGTTAAATTTTATAAATTAAAATGAAGCCTAATTTCAATATATGCTTAGAACGTCAACAATTTGAACAATTCCCCAGAATTCAGAAAATGCGTAAAATACTGGCAGGCGATGTAAGCATAGCAAAATGACTCTGTATTTCTCTGTCTATTTGAGCAAATGATTTGTTTTTATTTTTTCTATGCCTTAATGTAAAGGATAAATTCTATCGGACTTAGTTATATCAACTGTTGATTATTAAATGGCATTAAATCCCTATGCTTTCTTCTTCAAAGACAATTTCTTCGTAGTACCTATGTGCGTTAATATGTTAATCCATTTATTTCGAGCAGAATTTGAATATGCATCTTTTTTCATGTTTCCGCACATTTGACCAAGTAGTTTCAGAGGAGATGACATTCGAAATAATTGTGGATAACAGACGAGAGACGGACAACGGACAGCCATGAGCACTACATGCTCGAGTGAGCTAATAACTAAAGAAAAACAAGAGAACAAATGGCAAAACAAAATTATATTGTAGACTATTGATAAACATAGTAATAACCAGGAGTTGAAACATGAAGAAAATGAATACATTTTTCTGACAAGCAGCCAGACGATAAGCAAGAACAATAACCTGAAATCATAATGTTTATAGGTTATTTGTGTTTAAGGTGTATTTTATGTACTCTTTCACATTTCTTCAGACAGATTAATCACCAAAATTGTTTCATCAATATTAAAGAGGCCCTCACGTTTTATTTATTCGATTTATCTTGGTTTATCAAACAGTCGTGCACTTGCGTCGAGTGTATATTTTCCCAGTAATGTTCTTTTTAAGGAAATGTATAATTTACCTAGAATTTGTATTTTTATGAAGTTATTTTGCCACAATGAATAACAATAATAACTTGCCTATGTTAAACATATAACTGAATTTTGTTATAGTTTTTTTTTTTTTGGCTACCGTAAGATGCAAATGCACTGACACAGAATGATGCAGGGAAACCACTATTTATGTTAATTTGATTACAAAATACGTCAGTGGACTTTAAAACAAACTCATAAATTCAAAGAAAGCTTAGAGTGACAGTGACCTTCAACTTCATGACAAAGCGTCTATATAAAAGCCTGTCCGGGTCTGCAAGTGTTGCTGAAACCATTTCATATTATAAACTGAATTGTTTGATCTGCCGTTAAATGATAAGCCAGCCAGTGGAAACAATTTAAACTTATGATGACATTTGTGTTTGCACACGACTTGATATCTTCTCATGATATAAGTCTTGCTTCAGTTGCAAATAATTTACTCTAACATTTCATTATTATGTTCATGTCTATTAAGCTATCAACTGAGATTTTAGCATTTAGATGCAAATTTTGTAGATAAATTGCATGGGGGAAATCGCCTTAATGTCTACCATTAGAAAGTCTTGTGTGAATAGAATAAATACGTGATCATACGCTTCAACTGGTATGCAATAAATGTTTGCTAAGGCTGTTTGAAGTAAACCATAACTCAGAGTCTAAAAAGTCTGCAAACACTGATCCAGAATTGCTGCTCACACAATTATGGTAGAACAAGTGACAAAATAACTACAGTAAATTGTATTAGATTGCTCAGAAAACATTTATAGCAGAAATCTCAAATTCTCATTTTGTTTGTGAGGAAGAGATAAGAAATATTTTTTACAAATTATTTACACAACTGTGATTAAGCAAACTTCATGCATTAAAAGTGTCATTCTGATTGAATTGGGAGCGATTTATTGAAGATCAAGTTTCACTTGCAATGATTAAATATACCAGAGTAACAAATCTGACGTATGTGTTACAACTATTTTTTTTTCATAAGCCGTTTCATATCTTGATAAACAACCTAAATGCGAAGAATTTCCCACAAACTTTCATTCACTAAAAAATTCATTATCGTAGAAATTAAGATGCTTTGTTACCATGCCGTATTGTTCAAACTGTTTAAAAATTAGATAAAGATGCCATTCTTAGCGGATTGTAGAATACAACAGAATGCTAGGTCATGTAAGTTTTCCACAAAAAGAGCCGAAGTAAGCGTTATTTCGTCTTTTCCTTAGCGCCGAAGCGAACATCGCCGATCGGCACGTTTTCGTGTAGGCGTTTTCTAGTCTTCTCGTTAGCATCGGAAGTGCCGAGATGAAGACACGACACATATACTGCGCCATCATCGGCCCCTCTTCTTACATCGTCTTCTCGCATCGGCGCCTTTCAATATTTTGCAGTAGTCGCTTCGCGACAACACGAAAACCCGCCATTACGCGACTATTTGCATAGTCGATAGTGCCGAGGCGTCGGGGAAGGGGGTGGGGGTGCATAAATCAGCAACCATAGATCTTAAATGTTTAAATCTATTTCAAAAACATTGCAAAATTAAAACATTCCTTGTTAGCCGAATTCAATATGCAGTAAGTACTACTAGTATATCTTTTAGCACAATCATTTTTAAGCTGCAGGTGCATGTATTTGGCATATGTACACAAGTAAGATAAATACACGATACTAGTCTGAAACACTTGTTTTTTTTACCTTGTAATAAAAAGGCACTAACTACAGAATAGTGTGTAACGGATTCTTGTCAATTTTTAATAACATCTTTCTAACCGTTGGAAAACAAGCTGGCTGCTTAAAAATATATACATACATACATTTCTATCTATCTATCTATAGTTTCATAACACCGTAGTTTCAGGCAGAAGGGTGCGTTCTGCACTCACGTTGTGGGCAGGCGACCGTAAAAATGGGCAGAACGCTATCTGCCCTGATATACGGTTCCTTACTTTGAATCTGCCTTCCCAGGAACACAAAAATAGTTGGTCGAATCATCTGCCTAAAATGTCCCAGTGTGGAAACCAGGCAGAAAAATACAAATTTGAGTTGTTTCACTTTCGATTCCAGAGACTTACATGATTTGCCGGGGAATGCCAAATTAGATTTTATGTTTAGTTTGTGCTGCGGTTTTGTAAAAAAATAGTACCAATGTATCGCTGAATTAAGAACAAAATTAATTCACAAAGCAAATGCACTGGCCACATCTACACACTCTTGCTGTGTGTAACAATACACCAAATCTGCAATAATGGTCAAATAAAGGGAGCGTGTTGATCACACACAAATCAGGGTCAACTCGACCTAAAAACCTGTCTCTAAGAGTTCTTTCAGGAACATTAAACTTTCTACTGGCCCTATAGACAGTAATGCCTTCCTCTTTGACCATTTTATAGGCACTGGTAAGTGCAGAAGATGAATAAGTTCTGTACTTATGTTTTACTCACTGAGGATTTGACTTAAACAGAAAGTAAAAATCAATTCCTTTTCAAAAATTGTGGTAAGGACAGTTGTTCTGAAAAACGAGCATTAAAATTTGTTTGGCCATACTACGAAAATATTATCACGTGATCTACATTCATAAAATGTAAATAAAGCAGACGAACTAGTTCACGGTAAAAAAAAATTGAATTTTAGGATATATGAAACAGTGTTTCTACAAAGATTACTTAGGAAATAGTCAAATATCACTTTTTTAGTTTAATCAAACATTTTATAAGTAAATTACTTGTTTAAATCTCATGATGATGAATCTGACATCCACTTCCTTGAGAAAAAATATCGTATTAAGTCTGACGTCATAATCTCGCAATGTGCGCACATCTCGCATGACAACAGTAAAAACAACAATGGCGGCGATTTTAGGGACGTCTACACTTACAAAGGATGAAAGTGGGGGTTATTTCACTTTTATGATAGCGTCCTGGAAAAGGAAACGATACTTCATCTTAAAAAAGTTAAATTTGGACTTTTTCCGTTTGGTGATGATGTCACGGGAAAGGGGAGTATACTCTAACAAGGAAATTGGGGGTCATTTTCCTTTGATGATAACGTTACAGAAAATGAAAAATAAATTCCTGCGTTTTACAAAAATTAAATTGGGGATGATTTCCCTTCAATGATGACGTCATTAGAAAGTGCATAAAAATGAATGTGTTATTTCCCTTTGCTGGTGACGTCATGGAAAGGGAGACAATACTTCTACATCTTACAAAAATCAAATTCAGCGTTTTTTCCTCTTTGATGATGACGTCATTTGAAAGGGGACAAGAATCAACTAGAGCTATCACTAAATGTGATTCATACCCCCAAAACACCGCTACAGAACAGAGAAAGTTATCAATTTAGTAACAGAATACTTCGTAAAAAAAATTAAAAAGAGTTATGGTTGTGGGCAATTAAAGATAGTTGTGGTTCTATACATTGCATTTCCTCTCACTGCGCTTGACCATTGTATGAAGTTGCATTGACTTCCAAAAAAGTAGTTGTCAAGTTATTCTCCAGACAAAGAAAACTCACAAAGGGCAATAACTGTGCAAACAGTGAAGAGCGAGTTATAGCTCTTGTACATCGCACATTGACCATTGTATGAAGTTGCATTGAATTCCAACCAGTAGTTTTCAAGCTATGCTCTGAATAAAGAAAGCCAATAAAGGGCAAAACTCTGCAAATAGAGAAATTGAAGTAATGATTCTTGAACACTGCACTTCCTCTCATTGTGCTTGACCATTGTAAGATGTGGCATTGAATTCAAACCAGTAGTTTTCAAGTTTTGCTCCCTACAAAGAAAAAACCAATAAAGGGCAATAACTCTGAAAATAGTGAAGATGCTGTTATGATTCTTTGACACTGCACTTTCTCTCATTGTGCTTGACCATTGTATGAAGTTGCATTGAATTCCAACCAGTAGTTTTCAAGTTAGTCTCCGGACAAGGAAAACCAATTAAGGACAATAAATCTGAAAAAAGAGAAGATGGAGTTATGTTTCTTGAACAATGCACTTTCTCTCATTGTACTTGACCATTGTATGTAGTTGCATTGAATTCCAACCAGTAGTTTTCAAGTTATGCTCTGGACAAAAAAAACAAAAAAAGGGCAATAACTTTTAAATTAGTGAAGATGGGGTTATGATTCTTGGACACTGCACTTCCTCTCATTGTGATTGACCACTGTGTGAAGCCGCAATGAAGTCCAACCAGTAGTTTTCAAGTTTTGCTCCAAACAAAGGAAAACCAACAAAGGGCAACAACTCTGCAAATAGTGAGCATGTAGTTATGATTCTTGGACATTGCACTTCCTCTCATTGTGCTTGACCATTGTATGAAGTTGCACTGAATTCCAACCAGTAGTTTTCAAGTTATGCCCAGGACAAGAAAAAAACAATAAAGGGCAATAACTCTGACAATAGTGAAGATAGAGTTATGATTCTTAAACATTGCACTTCCTCTCATTGTGATTGACCATTGTATGAAGTTGCATTGAATTCCAACCAGTAGTTTTTAAGTTATGCTCCGGACAACGGTATGATATGACGTCACAGGAAAGAGGACAATACTTCTACATCTTTCAAAAAAAATTTGGGATTACAAATGTCTTTATCTTTGGTGATCAAGTCACGGGAAAGGGGACAATATTCTGACTAGGAATGAAACTTGAGGTTATTTCCATTAGATGTTGACGTCACAGTAAACAGGACAATACACCTGCGTCTTTTTTAAAATTAAATTTGGGATTATTTCCCTTCGATGATGACGTCATAGTAGTGTACGAAAAAGTTTTTCTCTTTGCTGGAGACGTCACGGACATCTGACAAAAATCAAATTGTGATGAAGGGATTTCAAATGAAACATCATTTGGAAATATAAATGTCAAATTCCACCATACATTACAAAGTTATGGCCAATTTTAGCAACATTCAGAAATTTGACATTAAAGGTCAAGTTCAAGTTCAGTTTAACTTTCTTTGGAAGTATTGTCTAAAAGATGTCCAATAATGAAGACACCACATCCATTAATAAAAAAGATATAGTGAAGTTAAGCAATGTCAATGTCATTTAAAGGTCAAGGTAATACTTGAATTGTTCAACACGTTTGTTTTATTCTCAGTGTTGTTTTGTCCCAGTATAATCCGTCCATAAATAACAAAAATTTGGCTATTCTCAGTGTTGTTTAGTGCCAGTATAATCCGTCCATAAATAAACAAAATTTGGCTATTTTACCAAATTTCAATAATTTGACCTTGACGGTCAAGGTAATTTTAAGTTCAAGGTCATACCTGAATAATTTAACATATAGGTTTTGTCATAAGTGTCGTTTTGTCCAAGTATGAATCAAATCAAAATAAAATAACATGACCTTGGAAGGTCATTTTAATGTCAATGTCACACTTGTATTATTCAACCTGTCCGTTTTGTCATAAGTGTTGTTTTGTCCAAGTATGAATGTAAATTGATAAAGTTATTACAATGTAAGCAAAATTCTATAATTTGACCTTGACTTTCAAGGTCATTTTAAGGCTAAGGTCACACTTGAATAATGTAACATGTAGGTTTTGTCAGAAGTGTTGTTTTGCCCAAGTATTAATCAAAAAGAACTAAAAATGACGTTATAGCCAATTTGAGCAAAATTCAATAATATGACCTTGACAGTCATGGTCATATAAAGGTCATGATCAAACCTGAATGATTCAACATGTCAGTTTTGTCATAAGTGTTGTTTAATCAAACCATAAATAAATATGTTACGGCCATTTTCAGCCAAATTCAATAACTTGACCTTGAATGTCAAGGTCATGAAGGTCAGGGTCATTCTTTAATAAATCAAATTGTAGGTGTTGTTGTTTTATCAAGGTATTAAAAATGACACTCATGACAATTTAAGCGAAATTCAATTATTTGACCTTGACTGCCAAGGTCATTTTACGCTATTGTCAAACATGAGTTAATCAACGTGTCAGTTTTGTTATTATTGTTGTTTTGTCCAAGTATGAGTCAAATCCAACCATAAACAACAAAGTTTTGGCTAATTGTAGCAAAATTCAATAATTTGACCTTAACTGTCAAGGTCATTTAAAGGTCAAGGTCATACTTGAAGGAATCATAATGTCAGATTTGTGATAAGTGTGTTTTGTCCAAGTATGAATCAAATCCATAAATAAATGACAAAGTTATGACAATCTGAGCAAAATTCAATAATCTGACCTTGACGGTCACGGTCATTTTAAGGTTAAGGTCATACTTGAATAATTTAACATGTCCGCTTTGTCATAAGTGTTGTTACGTCCAAGTTTGATTCAAATCCAACCATAAATAAAGTTATGGCCATTTTTGGTAAAATTATAAATCTGACCTTGACGGTCACTGACGGTCATTTTAAGACAAAGGTCATACTTGAATAATTTAACATGCCGGATTTGTCCTAAGTGTTGTTTAAGTATGAATCAAATCCATTAATACATGTGAAAGTTATGACAATTTAAACAAAATTCAATCATCTGACCTTGACGGTCAGTGTCATTTTTTGGTCATGGTTATACTTGAGTTATTCAACATGTCGGTTTTGTCATAAGCGTTTTTTGTCTAAGTTTAAATCAAAACAAACCATAAAGAACAAAGTTATGGCCAATTTAAACAAAGTTCAATAAATTGACCTTCACCGTGAAGGTCATTTAAAGTTCAAGGTAATACCTGAAAGAATCATAATGTTGTATTTTTCATAAGACAGTGTTGTTTTGTCCAAGTATAAATCAAATCCAACAACAAATAACAGTCATGGCCAATTTTACCAAAATTCAATAATATGAACTTTAAGGTGAAGGTCATCTATGAGTCAAGGTCAAGTTTAGGCTGGTGTACTTGAAGGTTTTGTCCAAAGGGTTGCTGTGTCAAAGTATGAAGACAATCTATAAAGGAATAAAAAAAATATAATCAGTGTTAAAGTTTTCGGACGGGAACGACAACGACACCATGACTATAACTATAGCAATAACTCGATTTTTTTCTTCGAAAAAGGTCGAGTTAAAAATGACATCATAGGAAAGGAACAATAGTCTTACATCTTAAATAGCTATTTCCATGTTGACGTCAAAGGAAAAGATAATACTCTTACATTGTTAACTGTGTTATTTTCCATTGTTGATGTCAACATATGTAAGGGGTTTGCTTCACTAACTAATTCATTCAGTCAAGACTTATTCAACAATACTAACACAACTTTTAGTACCCACCCAATTACATGCCCAGTTTATTTTTATTATCTATCTTTACAACAGCATTTCTTTGAACCATTTTTGTTCTTTGTTATCTTCAGCGGCACCTACAATACAGAAATCAAGGACAGGAAAAAAGTAAGAATTAATGTTTCTGTAGCAATATATAAAGTGATCGCATCCGGATTTGCTTTTTTATTGAGTATTTTTTCTCTAAAATGCTCAGCCATCTCAGAAGAAAATGTAAAAGTACTCCAGAACAAGATGTGAATAACGATTCACATGAATGTACAAGGCAGCAATAAGAGCTTTAAACAATAAGCTGGCACAAAGGATCAATGCTCATGTTGAGAAAAAGAATAAAAGTGATCAGTCTTATTTAGCAAAGGCACAGGGGGATCAGAGTCCTATTTATCAAAGGGCAAAGAGGGATCAGTGGCCTATTTATCAAAAGGGGGATCAGAAGTCTTATTTATCGAAGGGTACAGGGCTATCAGTAATCTTATTTACCAAAGGACCCAGGGGGATCAGGGGTCTTCTGTATCAAAGAGGGATCAGTGGTCTTATTTATCAGAAGGCGGATCAGAAGTCTTATTTATCGAAGGGTACAGAGGTATCAGTAATCTTATTTACCAAAGGACCCAGGGGGATCAGGGGTCTTCTTTATCAAAGGGCACAGGGGGATCAGAAGTCTTATTTATCAAAGGGCAAAGGGGGATCAGGGGTCTTCTTTATCAAAGGGCACAGGAGGATCAGTAGTCTTATTTATCAAAGGGCACAGGGGAATCAATGGTCTTATTTCTCAAAGGGTAAAGGAATATCAGTGGTCTTACTGATCAAAGGGCGCAGGGGGATCAGTGGATATATTTATCAAAGGGCACAGAGGGATCAGTGGTCTTATTTATCAAAGGGCACAGAGGAATCAGTGGTCTTTTTTATCAAAGGGCACGGAGGGATCAGTGGTCTTACTGATCAAAGGACAGGAGGATCAGTGGTCTTATTTATCAAAAGGCATAGGGGAACAGTGGTATTATTTATCAAAGGGTGCAGGGGGATCAGTTGACTTATCAAAGGGCATAGGGGGAACAGTTGACTAACTTATCAAAAGGTACAGGAGCATCAGTGGTCTTATTTATCAAAGGGCACAGGGGGATCAGGGGTCTTTTTTATCAAAGGGCACAGGGGGAAAAGTAGTCTTATTTATCAAAGGGCAAAGGGGGATCAGTGGTCTTATTTATCAAAAGGCATAGGGGAACAGTGGTATTATTTATCAAAGGGTGCAGGGGGATCAGTTGACTTATCAAAGGGCATAGGGGGATCAGTGGACTAACTTATCAAAAGGTACAGGAGCATCAGTGGTCTTATTTATCAAAGGGCACAGGGGGATCAGGGGTCTTTTTTATCAAAGGGCACAGGGGGAAAAGTAGTCTTATTTATCAAAGGGCAAAGGGGGATCAGTGGTCTTTTTTATCACAGGGGACAGGAGGATCAGTGGTTTTATTCATCAAAGCGCACTGAGGGATCAATGGCTTTATTTATCAAAGGGCACATAAGGCTCAATGGTCTTATTTATCAAAGGGCACAGAGGGATCAGCGGTCTAATTATCAAAGAGCACACAGGGATCAGTGATCTTATTTTTTTAAAGGGCACAGGGGGATCAGTGGACTTATTTATCAAAGGGTACAGGGGGATCAGCGGTCTAATTATCAAAGAGCACACAGGGATCAGTGATCTTATTTTTTTAAAGGGCACAGGGGGATCAGTGGACTTATTTATCAAAGGGTACAGGGGGATCAGTGGTCTTATCAAAAGATTAGTGGTATTTTTTATCAAAGAGCACAAAGGTATCAGTGGTGTTCTTTATCAAAGGGAACAGGGCGATCAGTGGTCTTATCTATCAGAGGCCACAGAGGGATCAGTGGTCTTATTTATCAAAGGGCACAGAGGGATCAGTGGTCCTATTAATCAAAGGGCACAGAGAGATCAGCGGATTTATTTATCAGTGGCCTTACTTATCAAAGGGCAGACGGTGATCAGTGGCCTCACTGATCAAAGGGCACAGGGGAATCAAGGATCCAATGTATCAGGGCACAGGGGGATCAGTGGTCCAATTTATCAGAGCACAGAGGATCAGTGGTCTTATTTATCAAAAGATTAGAGGTCTTATTTATCAAAGGGCACATGGTGATCAGTGGTCTTATTTAACAAAAGGCAGAGGGGGATCAGTGGTCTTATTTATCGAAGGGCACAGGGGGATCAGTGGTCCTATTTATCAAAAAACACGGGGTATCAAAGGTCTTATTTACCAAACACCACAGGGGTGTCAGTGGTCTTATTTATCAAAGGGCACAGAGGAACAGGTGTCTTATTTATCAAACCATTAGTGGTCTTATTTATCAAAAGATTAGTGGTCTTATTTATCAAAGGGCACATGAGGATCAGTGGTCTCATTTAACAAAAGGCAGAGGGCGATCAGTGGTCTTTTTTTATCGAAGGGCACAGGGGGATCAGTGGTCCTATTTATCAAAAAGCACGGGGTATCAAAGGTCTTATTTACCAAACAGCACAGGGGGGATCTGTGGTCTTATTTATCAAAGGGCACAGAGGGATCAATGGTCTTATTTATCAAAGAGCCAGGGGGATTAGTTGTTTTATTTATCAAACGGCACAGGGGGATCAGTGGTCTTATTTATCAAAGGGCACAGGGGGATCAGAGGTCTTATTGATAAAAGGGCACAGGGTTTTCAGTGGTCTTATTTATCAAAGAGCCAGGGGGAACAGTGCTTTTATTTATCAAAGGGTACAGGGGGATCTGTGGTCTTATTTATCAAAGGGCAAAGAGGGATGAGTGGTCTTATTTATTAAAGGGCATAGAAGGATCAGCGGCTTTTTATTAAATGGCAAAGAAGGATCAGTCGTCTTATTAATCAAAGGGCATAGGGGGATTAGTGGTCTTATTTATCAAAGAGCCAGGGTAATCAGTGGTTTTATTTATCAAAAGGCACAGGGGGATCAGTGGTCTTATTTATCGAAGGGCACAGGGGGATCAGTGGTCTTATTGACCAAAGGGCACAAGGGGATAAGTGGGTTTTTTTATCAAGAGCCAGGGGAATCAGTGGTTTTATTTATCAAAGGGCACAAGGGGGATCAGTGGTCTTATGTATCGAAGGACACAGGGGAATCAGTGGTCTAATTGACCAAAGGGAATAGGGGTTTCAGTGGTCTTATTTATCAAAGAGCCAGGGGGAACAGTGGTTTTATTTATCAAAGGGTACAGGGGGATCAGTGGTCTTATTTATCAAAATGCACAGAGGGATCAGTGGTCTTATTGATCAAATGGCACAGAGGGTCAGCGGCTTTTTTATTAAAGGGCACAGAGGGATCAGTGGTCCTATTAATCAAAGGGCACAGAGGGATCAGCGGATTTATTTATCAGTGGCCTTACTTATCCAAGGGCAGACGGTGATCAGTGGTCTCATTGATCAAAGGGCACAGGGGAATCAGTGATCCAATGTATCAGGGCACAGGGGGATCAGTGGTCCAATTTGTCAGAGCACAGAGGATCAGTGGTCTTATTTATCAAAAGATTAGAGGTCTTATTTATCAAAGGGCACATGGTGATCAGTGGTCTTATTTAACAAAAGGCAGAGGGGGATCAGTGGTCTTATTTATCGAAGGGCACAGGGGGATCAGTGGTCCTATTTATCAAAAAGCACGGGGTATCAAAGGTCTTATTTACCAAACAGCACAGGGGTGTCAGTGGTCTTATTTATCAAAGGGCACAGAGGAACAGGTGTCTTATTTATCAAACTATTAGTGGTCTTATTTATCAAATGATTAGTGGTCTTATTTATCAAAGGGCACATTGGGATCAGTGGTCTCATTTAACAAAAGGCAGAGGGCGATCAGTGGTCTTTTTTTATCGAAGGGCACAGGGGGATTAGTGGTCCTATTTATCAAAAAGCACGGGGTATCAAAGGTCTTATTTACCAAACAGCACAGGGGGGGATCTGTGGTCTTATTTATCAAAGGGCACAGAGGGATCAATAGTCTTATTTATCAAAGAGCCAGGGGGATTAGTTGTTTTATTTATCAAACGGCACAGGGGGATCAGTGGTCTTATTTATCAAAGGGCACAGGGGGATCAGAGGTCTTATTGATAAAAGGGCACAGGGTTTTCAGTGGTCTTATTTATTAAAGAGCCAGGGGGAACAGTGTTTTTATTTATCAAAGGGTACAGGGGGATCTGTGGTCTTATTTATCAAAGTGCAAAGAGGGATCAGTGGTCTTAATTATCCAAGGGCATAGAAGGATCAGCGGCTTTTTATTAAATGGCAAAGAAGGATCAGTCGTCCTATTAATCAAAGGGCATAGGGAGATTAGTGGTCTTATTTATCAAAGAGCCAGGGTAATCAGTGGTTTTATTTATCAAAAGGCACAGGGGGATCAGTGGTCTTATTTATCGAAGGGCACAGGGGGATCAGTGTTCTTATTGACCAAAGGGCACAAGGGGATAAGTGGTCTTTTTTATCAAGAGCCAGGGGAATCAGTGGTTTTATTTATCAAAGGGCACAAGGGGGATCAGTGGTCTTATGTATCGAAGGGCACAGGGGAATCAGTGGTCTAATTGACCAAAGGGCACAGGGGTTTCAGTGGTCTTATTTATCAAAGAGCCAGGGGGAACAGTGGTTTTATTTATCAAAGGGTACAGGGGGATCAGTGGTCTTATTTATCAAAATGCGCAGAGGGATCAGTGGTCATTGATCAAATGGCACAGAGGGTCAGCGGCTTTTTTATTAAAGGGCACAGAAGGATCAGTGCTCTTATTTATCAAAGGGCACATGGGGACCAGTGGTATAATGTATCAAAGCGCACAGAGGATCAGTGGTTTTATTTATCAAAAAATTAGAAGACTTATTTATCAAAGGGCAGAGGGGAATCAGTATTCTTATTTAACAAAGGATAGACGGGGTTAGTGGTCTTATTAATCAAAGGGCACAGGGTGATCAGTGGTTCTATTTATCGAAAGGCACGGGGGACAATGCTTTTATCTATCAAAGGGCACAGGGGATCAGTGGTCTTATTTATCAATGGGCACAGAGGGATCAGTGGTCTTTTTTTTCAAAGGGCACAGGGGGATCAATGTTCTAATTGATCAAAGGGCACAGGGGGTTAGTGATCTTATTTATCAAAGGGCACAGAGAAACAGTTCTCTTATTTATCAAAATATTAGTGGTCTTATTTATCAGAAGGACAGGGGGATAAGTGGCCTTATTTGTCAAAAGGACAGGGGGATCAGTGGTTTTATTGATCAAAGGGCACAGAGGGATTAGTTGTCTTATTTTTCAAAGGGATAGGGGGATCAGTTGTCTTATTTAGCAAATGACACAGAGGAATCAGAGGTTTTATTTATGAATGTGTACAGGGGGGTCAGTGGTCTTTTTTATCAAAGGGCACAGGGGGGATCAGTGGTCTTATTGATCAAAAGATTAGTGGTCTTATTTATCAAAGGGCACAGAGGGATAAGTGGTCTTATTTAACAAAGGGCAGAGGGGGTCAGTGGTCTTATTTATCAAAGGGTACAGGGGAATCAGTGGTCTTATTTATCAAAGGGTACAGGGGAGCAGTGGTCCTGTTTATCGAAGAGCACGGGGGGATCAATGGTCTTATTTATCAAAGAGGACAGCGAAATTAGTGGTCTTATTTATCAATAGGCACAGAGGCATCAGTGGTCTTATTTATCAAAGGGCACATGGGGATCAGTGGTCTTATTGATCAAAGGGCATAGGGAGGTCAGTGGTCTTATTTATCAAAAGACACAGAGTAACAGTTGTCTTATTTATCAAAAAATTAGTGGTCTTCTTTATCAGAGAGCACAGGTGGGATCTGTGGTCTTATTGATCAAAGGGCACAGGGTGGTCAGTGGCCTTATTTATCAAAAGATACAGAGGAACAGTTGTCTTATTTATCAAAAGATTAGTGGTCTGATTTATCAGAGAGCAAGTGGGGATCTGTGGTCTTATTTATCAAAGAGCACAGCGGGATCAGTGGTCTTATTTATCAATGGGCACAGAGGGATCAGTGGCCCTATTTATCAAAGGGCATAGGGGGATCAGTGTTCTTATTGATCAAAGAGCACAGAGGGATCAGTGGTCTTATTTATCAAAGGGACAGGGGTATCAGTGGTCTTATTTATTAAAGGGACAGGGGAATCAGTGGTATTATTAATCGAAGGGCACAGAGGGATCAGTTGTCTTATTTATCAAAGGGACAGGGGGATCAGCGGTCTTATTAAGCAAATGGCACAGAGGGATCGGTAGACTTATTTAGCAAATGGCACAGAGGTATCACTAGTTTTTTAAGCAAAGGGCACAGATGGATTACTTGTCTTAATTATGGCAAGAGACAGACCATTAGTCTTTTGAAGATAAAGAGAACTTACTTTATCTGTGCCTTACCAATTTTGTAACTCATGTTACATTCATTTAAAACATGTTTTTTTTCTGGTGTTTGCTCTTTATACCTTGTTTGCAAAATTTATAATTAAGTTCTGCTCTTTTCTGCTGTGTGACTTTCTAGAAAATACCTATCTGATTTTATTATCTTTAAAAACCCACAAGACTATGTTTTCACATCTTAATTATGTATATTTTATGCACAAGCTAACTGTTTATGCCATTTTAATTTATAACAATCTACTTGTTACACGATTTTCTTGTTTTCCTCATAATCTGTCATCTTTATTATTTTCTGATTATCGTTAGTGTTATCATTAGTGTCATCATCATCATTATAATTCACTCAATCTTTATTGACTTTTTAAATGAGTTAAATTCTACCATAACCTACCAGATAAGACTAGCTGGATAACAAGAACATGACAACAATGATATCATAACTAAAATCCTAACACCCATCTAAGCAAAAAAAATCCATAAAACAGAGGACTACCATGACACCACAACCAGCAAACACTGAAAACATGAACCTATACAATGCAAAGACATTAACAACAACATTACAACAACTTCCACCAAAACCAAATCAACATAACCACTCAGACCATTATGACCTCTAAAACCGAAACAATGCCATTATTGTTAAAATAAAACACAATGAACAATAACACTATCACGATGTCTAATCTACATCAGAACACAATCACCAAGAACACCATCACATCCCAGCAAAATAACTAAAAACACAATCACATTACAGCAATAAATTATATCTATCAAAACCATCACATCCCAGCAAAATAAACATCACCGTCACATACCAGCACTATTACTAACAATAACATCACATAACAGCACTATAACAAACAACACCATCATATACCAGCATAAAAAGTAGCAACACCATAACAGACCAGCAAAAAAGTAACAACACCATAATATCCCAGCCTAACAATAAACAACACCATCACATCCCAGCCTAACAACAAACAACACCATCACATCCCAGCCTAACAATAAACAACACCATCACATCCCAGCCTAACAATAAACAACACCATCACATCCCAGTCTAACAATAAACAACACCATTACATCCCAGCCTAACAATAAACAACACCATCATATCCCAGCCTAACAATAAACAACACCATCATATCCCAGCCTAATAACAAACAACACCATCACATCCCAGCCTAACAATAAACAACACCATCACATCCCAGCCTAACAATAAACAACACCATCACATCCCAGCCTAACAATAAACAACACCATCACATCCCAGCCTAACAATAAACAACACCATCATATCCCAGCCTAACAATAAACAACACCATCATATCCCAGCCTAACAACAAACAACACCATCATATCCCAGCCTAATAACAAACAACACCATCATATCCCAGCCTAACAATAAACAACACCATCATATCCCAGCCTAACAATAAACAACACCATCACATCCCAGCCTAATAACAAACAACACCATCATATCCCCGCCTAACAATAAACAACACCATCACATCCCAGCCTAACAACAAACAACACCATCACATCCCAGCCTAACAATAAACAACACCATCACATCCCAGCCTAACAATAAACAACACCATCATATCCCAGCCTAACAATAAACAACACCATCACATCCCAGTCTAACAATAAACAACACCATCATATCCCAGCCTAACAATAAACAACACCATCAACACACATCCCAGCCTAAACAATAAACAACACCATCACATCCAGCCTAACAATAAACACACCATCACATCCCAGCCTAACAATAACAACACCATCACATCCCAGCCTAATCCCAGCCCTAATAACAAACAACACTATCATATCCCAGCCTCAGACAACAAACCAACACCATCCTATCCACAAAAATAACTTAAACACCAAATCAGCTATGCAAAAAGAACACCACCACCACCACATTCCAGCATAATGACCAGCAACAGCATCACAGTCTAGCACACTGATCAACAACACCAAAACATCCATGCAAAAAGAACAACAGCAAGAACACTTCGACCAACAACACCATCAAATCCAACCGCAATGACTAACAACACCATCACATACCAGCCCTTTAACAAACAACACCATCACATACCAGCATAATAACTAAAAGCACCATCAAATGCCAGCAAAATAACTAACAGCACCATCACAACCAGCAGAATAACTAAAAACACTATAACAAACCAGCAAAATAACTAACAACACCATCAGAAACCAGCATTAAAACTAACAAAATCATCGCCTCCAAGCCTTACAACAAACAACACCATCACAATTATATCTCAGCAAAATAACTAACAAGAGGGCCATGATGGCCCTGTATCGCTCACCTGAGTATGACTGCTTTTAACAAAGTTGCTATGGACCTGGTTAATTGACCCCAAATGACCCATATTCGACCTTGACCTTGAAATTATTGAAACAATCCCTTTGACAAATTTCCAGGATATTTGGACTGAAACAGTAGCCTTTGGAGTGTTTTAAAGGTTTTTCGATATTTAGGCTCTGTGACCTAGTTTTTGACCCGAAATAACCCATATCTAAACTTGAGCTACAAATCATCAAAACAACCTTTCTGACAAATTTCAAGGACATTTGGACTGAAAATGTAGCCTCTAGAGTGTTTACAAAGTTTTTCGATATTTGGGCTCTGTGACCTAGATGTTTCGACTCCAGATGACCCATATTCAAACTTAAGCTAGAAACCATAGAATTAAGCTTTCTGACAAATTTCCAGGTTATTTGGAATTAAAGTAATACCTCTAGAGTGTTAACAAGGTTTTTCCATATTTGGGCTATGTGACCTAGTTTTTGACCCAAGATGACCTATACTCCAACTTGAGCTAGAAATCATCAAAAAAACCTGTCTGACAAATTTCCAGGATATTTGGACTGAAAATTAATGTAACCTCTGGAGTGTTAAAAAGTTTTTTACATTTTTGGACCATGTGACCTAGTTTCTGATCCCAGATGACCCATATCCAAATTTGAGCTAGAAATCATTGAAACAACCTTTCTGACAAATTCCAAGGACATTTTGACTAAAAATGTAACCTCTAGAGCATTAACAAGGTTTTTCTACTTTCGGGCTCTGTGACCTAGTTTTTGACCCCAGAAAACCTATATTCAAAACTGAGCTAGTAATCATCGATAGAACCTTTCTGACAAATTTCCAGGTTATTTGGACTGAAAATGCTACCTTTAGAATGTTAACAAGGTTTTTCCATATTTGGACTCTGTGACCAAGTTTGTGACCCCAGATGACCCATATTTGAACTTGATCTAGAAATCCTCAAGGCAATCTTTCTGACAAATTTCCAGATTATTTGGGCTGAAAATGTAACCTCTAGTGTGTTAACAAGATTTTTCAATTTTTGGACTCCGTGACCTTGTTTTTGAACCCAGATGACCCATATTTGAACTTGTGCTAGAAATCTTTGAAGCAACCTTCCTGACAAATTTCCAGATTATTTGGGCTAAAAAAGTAACCTCTAGAGTGTTAACAAGTTGTTTCTATTTTTGGGCTCTGTGACCTAGTTTTTGAAACAAGATGACCCATATTCGAACTTGAGCTAGAATCACAGAAGCAACCTTCCTGACAAATTTCCAGATTATTTGGTCTAAAAATGTTACCTCTAGAGTGTTAAAAGGTTTTTCAATATTTGGGCTCCGTGACCTAGTTTTTGAACCCAGATGACCCATATTTGAACTTGTGCTAGAAATCTTTGAAGCAACCTTTCTGACAAATTTCCAGATTATTTGGGCTGAAAATGTTACCTCTAGAGTGTTAACAAGTTGTTTCTATTTTTGGGCTCTGTGACCTAGTTTTTCAACCCAGATGACCCATATTCGAACTTGACCTAGAAATCGTCAAAGCAACCTTTCTGACCTAGAAATCATCGATAGAACCTTTCTGACAAATTTCCAGGATATTTGGACTGAAAAAGTAGCCTCTAGAGTGTTAACAAGGTTTTTCTATATTTGGGCTCTGTGACCTAGTTTTCTAACCCTGATAACCCATGTTCGAACTCGTCCAAGATATTAATGAGAAAAACATCCTGACCAAGTTTCATGACAATTGAGGCAAAAATGTGACCACTAGAGTGTTAACAAACTAATTGTGGACGGACGGACGGACGGACGACGGACAAAAGGTGATCAGAAAAGCTCACTCTGTCACTACGTGACAGGTGAGCTAAAAACACCATCACATACTAGCACAATAACAAGCAACACAAAAACATCCATGCAAAAAGAAAAACATTAAGAAGACATCAACCAACAATACCATTACAACCAAGCACAATGACTTACAACATCATCACATCCCAGAACAATGACCAACAACACCAAATCATCCTTGCAAAAAACACCATCACAATCCAGTAGAATCACCAACAACACCAAACATCCATGCAAAAAGAACAACAGCAAGACACATCGACCAACAACACCATCTCAATCTAGCACAATGAACAACAACATGAAAGGGGACAATGCTCTAAAATCAAAGTGGACGTTGTTTCCCTTTGGTAATGACGTCAAGGAGAAGGGGATGATATTCTTACCAAAAAATGAAAATTGGGGTTATTTTTCCTTTGGCGATGACGCATGGGAAAGGGGACAATAGTTGAATACTTCTTGATCTTACAAAAATCAAATGCGTGATAAATTCCCTTTGATGATGACATCACGGGGAAGGGGACAATACACCTACATTTTAAACAAATCGTGATTATTTCCCTTTGCTGATGACGTCACGGAAATTAGGAAAATATTTCTACATCTTAAACGATCAAATCTGAGATTATTTCTCTTTGGTAATGACGTCACGGGAAAGGGGACGCTACTTCTTCAAAAAATGAGTGGGTGGTTTTTCTTTGATGATGTTGTCTAGAGGGGAAATTACTTTTTTCTCTTACAAAATTCAAATGAGATTCGCTTTGTTGATGACGTTATTGGAAAGAGGACAATTCTTCTACATCTTAGAAATATCAAAAGACAAAACAAGAGCCACCGCATTCGGGGGCCACTCTCGACTTTTTCCTATTTCCAAAGGCAAACACATCAGAGGAAGCACACTGTGGTGAAGAGATTTTAAATGAAACATCATTTGGAAATATAAATATCAAATTCATACATACATAACAAAGTTATGGCCAATTTTAGCAACATTCAGAAATTTGACATTAAAGGTCAAGGTCAGTTTAACCTTCTTTGGAGGTATTGTCTAAAAGATGACCAAGAATGAAGACACCACATCCATAAATAACAAAGATATAGTGAAGTTAAGCAATGTCAATGTCATTTAAAGGTCAAGGTAATACTTGAATTGTTCAACACGTTTGTTTTATTCTCAGTGTTGTTTTGTCCCAGTTTAATCCGTCCATAAATAACTAAAATTTGGCTATTCTCAGTGTTGTTTAGTGCCAGTATAATCCTTCCATGAATAAACAAAATTTGGCTACTTTGGCAAATTTCAATAATTTGACCTTGACGGTCAAGGTAATTTTAGGTTCAAGGTCATACCTGAATAATTTAACATGTAGGTTTTGTCATAAGTGTCGTTTTGTCCAAGTATGAATCAAATCAATATAAAATAAAATAACATGACCTTGAAGGTCATTTTAACGTCAATGTCATACTTGTATTATTCAACCTGTCCGTTTTGTCATAAGTGTTGTTTTGTCCAAGTATGAATGTAAATTGATAAAGTTATTACAATGTAAGCAAAATTCTATAATTTGACCTTGACTTTTAAGGTCATTTTAAGGCTAAGGTTACACTTGAATAATGTAACATGTAGGTTTTGTCAGAAGTGTTGTTTTGCCCAAGTATTAATCAAAAAGAACTAAAAATGACGTTATAGCCAATTTGAGCAAAATTCAATAATTTGACCTTGACAGTCATGGTCATATAAAGGTCATGATCAAACCTGAATGATTCAACATGTCAGTTTTGTCATAAGTGTTGTTTAATCAAACCATAAATAAACATGTTACGTCCATTTTCAGCAAACTTGACCTTGAATGTCAAGGTCATGAAGGTCAAGATCATACTTTAATAAATCAAACTGTCGGTGTTTTTGTTTTATCAAAGTATGAATCAAATACATTAAACAAGAGCACTGCTGGGCGGAGCATTATATGCCTGAAGGGTGTTTTTTTTTCTAATTATGATACATTTGTGACATAAGGGAAGAAACCTTAGGCTTTAAATGTAAATGATTTGCTTTAAATTTTGAATTTTTTGACCTTTGACCTACTGTCCCCAAAATTAATAGGAGTCAGTCACTCAATATGTGCAACCATTATATGAATTTTGAAGTCTCTACGACAAATGGTTGTCGGGTTACAGAGTGTAAATGATTCTAAACATTTATGTCTCTGTAACCCTGACCTTTGACATACTGATCTCAAAATGTATAGGGGTCATCATCTCAATGTGTGCAATTGTGATATAAATTTTGAAGTCTCTATAACAAATGATTGTCATGTTACAAGATGGAAACAGTTTTCAATACTATGATCACTGTGACCTTGACCTTTGACCTACAGACCCCAAAAATCAAAAGAGGTCATTCAGTCCATGCATGCAACAATTACATGAATTTTTGAAGTCTCTTAGACAAATGGTTGTCAAGTAACAGAGTGTAAATGATTCTAAACATTTAGGTCACTGTGACCCTGACCTTTGACATACTGACCTCAAAATGTATATAAGTCATCACTCAATGTGTGCAATCATGAAATAAAGTTTGAAGTCTCTACATCAAATGACTGTTAAATTACATGGCGGAAATGGTTTTCAATGTTAAGGTCTATGTGACCTTGACCACTGACCTACTGACCCCAAAATCAATAGTGGCCATTCACTCAATGTGTGGAACCATTATATAAATTTTGAAGTCGCTAAACCAAATGGTTGTCGAGAAACAGAGTTCAAATGATTCTAAACATTTATGTCACTGTGACCTTGACCTTTGACATACTGACCCCAAAATCAATAGAGGTCATTCACTCAATGTGTGCAACCATTATATGAATTTTGAAGTCTGTATGAAAACTGTTTGTCGAGTTACAGAGTGTAAATGATTCTAAACATTTAGGTCTCTGTGATTCTGATCTTTGACCTACTGATCCCAAAATGTTAACGGGTCATCCACTCAATGTGTGCAATCATGATATAAAGTTTGAAGTCTCTATAACAAACGATTGTCAAACTACATTGCGGAAATGGTTTTTAAATATTAAGGTCACTGTAACATTGACCTTTGTCCTATTGACCCCAAAATCAATAGGGGTCATTCATTTAATGTGTGCAACCATTACAAGAATTTTGAAGTCTCTTAGACAAATGGTTGTTGAGTTAAAGAGTGTAAATGATTCTTAACATTTCGGTCACTGTGACCTTGACCCCAAAATGTATATGGGTCATCCAATCAATGTGTGCAATCATGATATAAAGTTTGAAGTCTCTAAAACATATGATTGTCAAGTTACATAGCAGAAATGGTTTTCAATGTTAAGCTTGACCTTTGAGCCACTGACTCCAAAATCAATTGGGGCCATCCACTCAGTGTTGGCAATAATCACGTGAAGGTAAAAGACTGTAGGTGAAAAAGTACTCAAGTTATTCCCCAGAAACCAAATTGCTAGCGGACGGACAGACAGACGGACGGACGGACGCCCTAGACCATAACATAATATGCCCCCTTCGGGAATATAAAAATGACAATTTAAGCAAAATTCAATTATTTGACCTTGACTGTCAAGGTCATTTTACGCTATTGTCATACCTCATTAATCATCATGTCAGCTTTGTCATCATCGTTGTTTTGTCCAAGTATGAATCAAATACAACCATAAACAACAAAGTTTTGGCGAATTGTAGCAAAATTCAATAATTTGACCTTAACTGTCAGGGTCATTTTAAGGTCAAGGTCATACTTGAAGGATTCATAATGTCAGATTTGTCATAAGTGTGTTTTGTCCAAGTATGAATCAAATCCATAAATAAATGTTAAAGTTATGACCATCTGAGCAAAATTCAATAATCTGACCTTGACGGTCACGGTCATTTTAAGGTTAAGGACCTTGACGGTCACGGTCATTTTAAGGTTAAGGTCATACTTGAATAATTTAACATGTCGGCTTTGTCATAGGTGTTCTAATGTCCAAGTTTGAATCAAACCCAACCATAAATTAAGTTATGACCAGTTTTAGTAAAATTTAATAATCTGACCTTGACGGTCACGGTCATTTTAAGGTAAAGGTCATACTTGAATAATTTAACATGTCGGATTTGTCATAAGTGTTGTTTAGTCAAAGTATGAATCAAATCCGTTAATAAATGAGAAAGTTATGACAATTTAAGCAAAATTCAATCATCTGACCTTGACGGTCAATGTCATTTTTAGGTCATGGTCATACTTGAGTTATTCAACATGTCGGTATGTCATAAGCGTTGTTTTGTTTAAATATAAATCAACTCCAACAACAAATAACAGTCATGGCCAATTTACCAAAATTCAATAATTTGAAATTGAAGGTGAAGGTCATTTATGAGTCAAGGTCATGTTTAGTCTGGTCTACTTGAAGGTTTTGTCCAAAGGGTTGCTGTATCCAAGCATGGAGACAATGCACCTATTAATGATGAAGTTATGGCTAATTTCAGCAAAATTCAATACATTGATCTTGAAGGTGAAGGTCACCTATGAGTCAAGGTCAAGTTTAGTTTAATCTACTAGGCCTTGTCCAAAGAGTTGTTGTGCCTAAGTATGAAGACAATCCATAAAGGAATAAAAAAATATGATCAATGTAAAAGTTTTCGGACGGGAACGACAACGACACCATGACTATAACTATAGCAAATACTCGATTTTTTCTTCGGAAAAGGTCGAGCTAAAAATGGCATCATAGGAAAGGAACAACAGTCTTACATCTTAAATAGCTATTTCCATGTTGACGTCAAAGGAAAAGAAAATACTCTTACATTGTTAACTGAGTTATTTTCGATTGGTGACGAAAGTTGATGTCAACATATGTTATGGGATTTTGCTTCACTCACTAATTCATTAGGTCAGGCTTATTCAACAATACTAACACAACTTTTATTTCCCACCCAATTACTTGCCCAGCTTATTTTTATTAATCTATCTTTACAATAGCATTTCTCTTGAACCATTCTTGTTCTTTGTTATCTTCAGCTGCACTTGAAATACAGAAATCAAGGACGGGAAACAAAGTAAGAATTTATGTTTCTATAGCAATATATAAGTGATCGCATCCGGCTTGTGATTTTTTATTGAGTATTTTTTCTCTAAAATGCTCAGCCATCTCAGAAGAAAATGTAAAACTACTCCAGAACAAGATGTGAATAACGATTCACATGAATGTACAAGGCAGCAGTAAGAGCTTTAAACAATAAGCTGGCACATAGGATCACTGCTCATGTTGAGAAAAAGAATAAAAGTAATCAGTCTTATTTAGCAAAAGCAGAGGGGGTTCAGTGGTCTTATTTATCAAAGACCAAACGGGGATCAATGGTCTTATTTATCGAACTATACAGGGGGATCAGTGGTCTAATTTAGCAAAGGGCCCAAAGGGATCAGGGGTCTTCTTTATCAAATGGAACAGGGGAATCAGTAATCTTATTTATCGAAGGGTCTAAGGGAATCAGGGTTCTTCTTTATCAAAAGGCACAGGGGGTCTGTAGTCATAATTATCGAAGAGTACAGGGGGAACAGTGGTCTAATTTATCCAAGGGCCCAGGGGGATCAGGGGTCTTCTTTATCAAAGGAAAAAGGGGGATCAGAAGTCTTATTTATCAAAGGGCACAGGGGCTCCGTGGTCTTATTTATCAAAAGGTGCAGAGAAGCAGTGGCCTTATTATTCAAAGGTCACAGGGATTAGTGGTCTAGTTTATCAAAGAACACAGAGGAGGGTCAGTGGTCTTATTTATCAAAGAGCACAGAGGGATCAGTGGTCTTATTTATCAAAGGGCACAAAGGGAAAATGATCTTATTTATCAAAAGGCATAGGGGATCAGTGTTTTTTATCAAAGGGCAGGAAGGGATCAGTGGTCTTACTGATCAAAGGGCACAGGGGGATCAGTGGTCTTATTTATCGAAGGGCACAGGGGGATCAGTAGTCGTATTTATCAAAATATTAGTTGTCTTATTGATCAAAGTGCACAGAGGGATTAGCGGTCATATTTATCAAAGGGTAGAGACGGGTCAGTGGTCTTATTGATCAAAGGTACAGAGGGATCGTGGTCTATTTATCAGAGTACAAAAGTCCTGTTTATCAAGGGCTGAGGATCAGTGGTTATTATCAAAGAGATCTGATGTGAATCAGTGGACTTTTTAAATAAAGGGACGGAGAGGGAAGGGATGAGTGCTCTTATTGATATAACGGCAGAGGGGGATCAGTGACCTTAATTATCAAAGGGTACAGGGGGATCTGTGTTCTTGTTTATCAAAGGGTAGAGAGGGATCAGTGCTCTTACTGATATAAGGGCACAGAGGTATCAGTGATCTTATTTATTAAAGGGCAGAGGGGGATCACTGGTCTTATTGATTAAAGGGTACATAGGGATCAGTGGTCTTATATATCAAAAGGTACAGAGTGATCAGTGGTCTTAATTATCAAAGGACACTGGGGGATCAGTAGTCTTATGTATCAAAGGGCACTGGGGGATCAGTGGTCTTATTTTTAAAAGATTAGTGGTCTGACTTATCAAAGGGCAAAGAGAGATCAGTGGTCTTATTAATTAAAGGGCACAGGGGGATCAGTGGACTACTTTATCAAAGGGTACAGGGGGATCAGTGGTCTTATTTTTCAAAAGATTAGTTGTCTTATTTATGAAAAAACACTGCAGGATCAGTTGTCTTATGGATCAGTGGTCTTTATTATCCAAGGGAACAGGGGGATTAGTGGCCTTGTTTATCAGAGACCACAGAGGGGTCAGTGCTCTTACTTATCAAAGAGTACAGGGTGATCAATGGTTTTATTAATCAACGGGCACAAAGGGTTCAGTCGCTTTATTTATCAAAGAGCACGGATCAGTGGACTAATTTTTCAAAGGGTTCAGGGGGATCAGTGGTCTTATTTTTCAAAAGATTAGTGGTCTTATTTATCAAAAAACACTGCAGGATCACTGGTCTTATGGATCAGTGGTCTTAATTAGTCAAGGGATCAGGGGGATTAGTGGCCTTGTTTATCAAAGGCAACAGAGGGGTCAGTGCTCTTATTTATTTAAGAGTACAGGGTGATCAGTGGTCTTATAATTCAAAGGGCACAGAGGAATCAGAGCTCTTATTTATTAAAGAGCGCAAAGGGTTCAGTCGCTTTATTTATCAAAGAGCACGTAGGGATCAGTGGTCTTATTTATCAAAAGATAATGGGGGATCAGTGATCTTATTGATCAAAGGGCACAGGGGGGTTAAGTGATCTTATTTATCAAAGAGCAGCGAAGGATCAGTAGTCTTTTTTATCAAAGGCCATTGGGGGATCAGTACTCTTATCAAGGGGTAGAGAGGGATCAGTGCTCTTATTTATCAAAGGGCACAGGGGGATCAGTGATCTTACTTATCAAAGGGTACATGGGGATCATTTGTCTTCTTTATCAAAGCGTAAAGAGGGATCAGTGCTGTTATTGATCAAAGAGCAGAGGGGAATGAGAGACCTTATTTATCAAAGGGTAGTGGGGGATCAGTGGTCCTATTTTTCAAAGGGTTAAAAGGAATCATTAGTCTTATTTATCAAAGGGCAGAGGAAATTCAGGGGTCTTATTTCTCAAAGGGCAGAGGGGGATCAGTGACCTTATTAATAAAAAGGGCACAGGGGGATCAGTAGTCTTATTTATCAAAGGGTGCAGGGGGATCAGTGATCGTATTTATCAAAGGATAGTGATGGATCAGTGCTCTTATTTATCGAAGGGCACAGGGGGATCAGTGATCTTATTTATCAATGGGTACAGGGGGATCAGTAGTCTTAGTTATCAAAGGTTAAAGAGGGATCAGTGCTCTTATTGATCAAAAGAGCAGAGGGGAATCAGTGACCTTATCTATCAAACTGCACAGGTAATCAGTGGTCTTATTCATCAAAGGGCAAAGGGGATTCAGTGATCTTTTTTTTTTTAAACCTGAGAGGGTGTTCAGTAGGCTTTTTTATCAAAGGCCACAGGAGAATCACTAGTTTTATTTATCAAAGGGCACAGGAAATCAGGGGTTTTATTTATCAAAGGGCAGAGGGGGGTCAGAGGGTACAGAGGGATCAGTGGCCTTATTTATCAAAGGGTACAGGGGGATAAGTAGTCTAATTGATCAAAGGGAACAGGGGGATCAGTGATCTTATTTATCACAGGGAACAGGAAATCAGTGCTCTTATTTATCAAAGGGCGCAGGGGGATCAGTGGTTTTATTCATCAAAGGAAACAGATGGATAAGTGGTCTTATTTATCAAAGGGTACAGAGGGATCAGTGGTCTTATTGATCAGAGGGCACAGAGGGATCAGAGGCTTTATTAATCAAAGGGCAAGGAGGGATCAGTGGTCTTATTTATCAAATGGCACAGGGGGATCAGTGGTTTTATTCATCAAAGGGAAACAGACGGATAAGTTGTCTAATTTATAAAAAGGTACAGAGGGATCAGTGGTCTTATTTATCAGAGTACAGGGTGATCACTGGTCCTGCTTATCAAAGGCGCTGATGAATCAGTGGGCTTATTTATCAAAGGGATCAGAGGGACCAATGGCTTTATAAATATTAGCGCACGGAGGGATCAGTGGTCTTATTTATTAAAGGGCAGAGGGGGATCAGTGGTCTTACATATTAAAGGTTACAGGGGGATCAGTGGTTATATTTATCAAAGGGTAGAGGGGGATCAGTGGTCCTATGTTTCAAAGGGTACAGAGGGATCAGTGGTCTTATTGATCAAAGGGTACAGAGGCATTAGAGGTCTTATTGATCAAAGGGCACAGAGGGATCAGTGCTCTTATTTATCAAAGGGCACATGAAATCAGTGCTCTTATTTATCAAAGGGCAGAAGGGGATCAGTGGTCTTATTCATCAAAGGCAACAGAGGGATTAGTGTTCCTATTGATCAAAGGGCACACAGGGATCAGTAGTCTTATTTATCAGAAGGCAAAGGGGGATCGTTAGTCTTATTTATCAAAGGGTACAGGGGGATCAGTGGTCTTTCTTATCAATGGGTACAGAGGGATCAGTGGTTTTATTAATCAAAGGGCAGAAGGGGTCAGTGGTCCTATTTTTCAAAGGGTACAGAGGGATCAGTGGTCTTATTGATCAAAGAGCAGAGGAAGTCAGTGGACCTATCTTTCAAAGGGTAGAAAGGGATCAGCGGTCTTACTTATGAAAGAGTACAGGAGATCATTGGTTTTATTTATAAAAGGGCAGAGGGGGATCAGTGCTCTTACTTATCAAAGTGTACGGGGGATCAGTGATCTCATTTATCAAAGGGTAAAGAGGGATCAGAGGTCTCATTAATCAAAGTTTACAGGGGGATCACTGGTCTATCATATCAAAGGGAACAGAGGGATCAGTGGCCTTATTGATCAAAGGGTACGGTTGGATCAGTGCATTACTTTATCAAAGGGTACAGGGGGATCAGTAGTCTTATTTATCAAAGGGCAGAGGGGGATCAGTGGTCTTATTTATCAAAGTGTACAGGGTCATCAGTGGTCCTGTTTATCAAAGGATACAGGGGATCAGTGGAGTAATTTATCAAAGGGTAGAGGGGGATCAGTGGTCTTATTCATCAAAGGACACAGTGGGATCAGTGATATTATTTATCAAAGGGCAGGGGCGGATCAGTGATCTTACTGATCGAAGGGCACAGGGGGCAAAAGTGATCTTATTTATCAAAGGGCAGAGGAGGATCAGTAGCCTTTTTTATCAAAGACCATAGGAGGATCAGTAGTCTTATTTATCAAGGGGTAGAGAGGGATCACTGCTTTGATTTATCTAAGGTTACAGGGGGAATCAGTGATCTTATTTATCAAAGGGTAGAGGGGGATCTTTGGAATTGTTTATCAAACGGTACAGAATGATCAGTGCTCTTAATTGATATAAGGGCAGAGGGGGATCAGTGACCTTATTGATCAAAGGGCACAGGGGGATCATTGATCTTATTTATCAAAGGGCAGAGGAGGGATCAGTAGTCTTTTTTAATCAAAGGCCATAGGGGGATCAGTAATCTTATTCATCAAGGGGTAGAGAGGGATCAGTGCTCTTATTTATCAAACGGTACAGAATGATCAGTGCTATTACTGATATAAGGGCAGAGGGGGATCAGTGACCTTATCTATCAAAGGGTACAGGGTGATCTGTGGTCTTATTTATCAAACGGTACAGAATGATCAGTGCTCTTATTAATATAAGGGCAGAGGGGGATCAGTGACCTTATCTATCAAAGGGTACAGGGGGATCTGTGGTCTTATTCATCAAAAGGTACACAGGAACCAGTGCTCTTAATGATATAAGGACACAGGGGGATTAGTGATCTTATTTATCAAAGGGTACAGGGGGATTTGTGGTCTTATTTATCAAACGGTACAGAATGATCAGTGCTCTTATTGATATAAGGGCAGAGGGGGATCAGTGACCTTATCTATCAAAGGGTACAGAGGGATCTGTGGTCTTATTCATCAAAAGGTACACAAGAACCAGTGCTCATTGATTTAAGGGCACAGGGGGATCAGTGGTCTTATTCATCAAAGGCCAAAGGGGAATCGGTGGACTTATTTATCAAAATGCAAAGGCGAATAAGTGATCTCACTAATCAAAGGACAGAGGGGGGGGATCAGTGATCTTATTGATCAAAGGCACAGGGGGAATCAGTGATCTTATTTATCAAGGGCAGAGGAGGTTCAGTAATCTTTTTTGTCAAAGACTATAGAGGGATCAGTAGTCTTATTTATCAAGGGGTAGAGCTCTTATTAATCAAAGGGCACAGAGGGATTAGTGATCTTATTGATCGAAAGGCACAGGGGGGATCAGTGATCTTATTTATCAAAGGGCAGAGGAGAATCAGTAGTCTTTTTTTATTAAACGCCATAGGGTGATCAGCAGTCTTACTTATCAAGGGGCAGAGAGGGATCATTGCTCTTATTTATCAAAGGGCACAGAGGGATCAGAGATCTTATTTATCAAAGGGTAGAGGGGGGATCTGTGGTCTTATTTATCAAAGGGTACAGAGGGATTAGTGGTCTTAATTATCTAAGGACACTAGGGGAACAGTGGTCTTATTAATCAAAGGGCAGAGAGGGATCTTTGGTCTTATTTATGAAAGGGTACAGGGAGATCTGTGGTCTTATTTATCAAAGTGTACAGAGGGATCAGTGCTCTTACAGATATAAGGGCACAAGGGGATCAGTGATCTTATTCATCAAAGGGCAGAGGGGGATCATTGGTCCTATGTATCAAAGGGTACAGAGGGATCTGTGGTCTTAATTATCAAAGGACACTGGGGGATCAGTGGTCTTATTTGTCAGAGGGCACTGGGGGATCAGTTGCATTATTTATCAAAAGATGAGTGGTCTTATTTATCAAAGGGCAAAGAGGGATTAGTGGTCTAATGGATGAGTGGTCTTATTTATCCAAGGGAACAGGGGTATCAGTGGTCTTATTTCTCAGAGGCCACAAAGGGGTCAGTGTTATTATTTATCAAAAAGTACGGCCAGGGTGATCAGTGGTCTTATTAATCAAAGGACACAGTGGAATCAGTGCTCCTATTTATTAAAGAGCAGAAAGGGTTCATTGGCTTTATTCATCAAGGAGCACGGAGGGATCAGTGGTCTTATTTATCAAAACATAATGGGGGATCAGTGATCTTATTGATCAAAGGGCACAGGGGGATCACTAGACTAATTTATCAAAGGGTACAGAGGGATAAGTGGTCCTATTTATCAAAGGGTAGAGGGGGATCAGTGGTCTTATCAAAAGACACAGTGGGATCAGTGATATTATTTATGAAAGCGCAGAGGCGGATAAGTGATCTCATTGATCAAAGGGCACGGGGGGGGGATCAGTGATCTTACTGATCAAAGGGCACAGGGGGCAAAAGTGATCTTATTTATCAAAGGGCAGAGGAGGATCAGTAGCCTTTTTTATCAAAGGCCATAGGGGAATCAGTACTCTTATTTATCAAGGGGTAGAGAGGGATCACTGCTTTTATTTATCTAAAAGCACAGGGGGAATCAGTGATCTTATTTATCAAAGGGTATAGGGGGATCTGTGGTATTGTTAATCAGATAGTACAGAATGATCAGTGCTCTTTTTGATATGAGGGCAGAGGGGGATCAGTGACATTATTGATCAAAGGGCACAGGGGGATCATTGATCTTATTTATCAAAGGGCAGAGGAGGGTCAGTAGTCTTTTTTAATCAAAAGCCATAGGCGGATCAGTACTCTTATTCATCAAGGGGTAGAGAGGGATCAGTGCTCTTATTTATCAAAGGGCACAGAGGGATCAGTGATCTTATTTATCAAAGGGCGCAGGCCGATCAGTGGTTTTATTCATCAAAGGAAACAGATGGATAAATGGTCTTATTTATCAAAGGGTACAGAGGGATCAGCGGTCATATTGATCAGAGGCCACAGAGGGATCAGAGGTTTTATTTATCAAAGGGCACAGAGGGATCAGTGGTCTTTTTTATCAAATGGCACTGGGGGATAAGTGGTTTTATTCATCAAAGGGAACAGACGGATAAGTCGTCTAATTTATAAAAGGGTACAGAGGGGTCAGTGGTCTTATTTATCAGGGTACAGGGTAATCAGTGGTCCTGCTTATCAAAGGCGCTGATGAATCAGTGGTCTTATTTATCAAATGGATCAGAGGGACCAGTGGCTTTATAAATATAAGGGCACGGAGGGATCAGAGGTCTTATTTATTAAAGGGCAGAGGGCGATCAGTGGTCTTTTTTATTAAAGGTTACATGGGGATGAGTGGTTTTATTTATCAAAGAGTAGAGGGGGATCAGCGGTCCTCTGTTTCAAAGGGTACAGAGGGATCAGTGGTCTTATTGATCAAAGGGTACAGAAGGATTAGAGCTCTTATTGATCAAAGGGTACAGAGGGATCAGTGATCTTATTCATCAAAGGATATATGAAATCAGTGCTCTTATTTATCAAAGGGCAGTAGAGGATCAGTGGTCTTATTAATCAATCGCAACAGAGGGATTAGTGCTCTTATTGATCAAAGGGCACAGACTGATTAGTAGTCTTATTTATCAGAAGGCAAAGGGGAATCGGTGGTCTTATTTATCAAAGGGTACAGGGGGATCAGTGGTCTTTCTTATCAATAGGTACAGAGGGATCAGTGGTTTTACTGATCAAAGGGCACAGGGTGTCAGTGGTCTTATTAATGGGCAGAAGGGGTCAGTGGTCCTATTTTTCAAAGGGTACAGAGGGATCAGTAATCTTATTGATCAAAGGGCAGAGGGGGTTAGTGGACGTATTTTTCAAAGGGTAGAGAGGTATCAACGGTCTTATTTATCAAAGGGTACAGGAAATCTTTGGTTTTATTTATCAAAGGGCAGAGGGGGATCAGTGCTCTTATTTATAAAAGTGTACGGGGGATCAGTGATCTTATTTATCAAAGGGTAAAGAGGGATCAGTGGTCTCATTAATCGAAGTTTACAGGGGGATCAGTGCTCTTACTTATCAAAGTGTACGGGGGATCAGTGACCTTATTTATCAAAGGGTAAAGAGGGATCAGTGGTCTCATTCATCAAAGGGTACAGAGGGATCAGTAGCCTTATTGATCAAAGGGTACGGGGGGATCAGTGCATTACTTTATCAAAGGGTACAGGGGGATCAGTAGTCTTATTTATCATAGGGCAGAGGGGGATCAGTGGTCTTATTTATCATAGGGCAGAGGGGGATCAGTGGTCTTATTTATCAAAGGGTACAGGGGGATCAGTGGTTATATTTAACAAAGTGTATAGGGTCATGAGTGGTCCTGCTTATCAAAGGATACAGGGGATCAGTGGACTAATTTATCAAAGGGTAGAGGGGGATCAGTGGTCATATTCATCAAAGGACACAGTGGGATCAGTGATCTTATTTATCAAAGGGCAGAGGCGGATAAGTGATCTCATTGATCAAAGGGCACAGGGGGGAACAGTGATCTTGCTGATTAAAGGGCACAGGGGGCATAAGTGATCTTATTTATGGGCAGAGGAGGATCAGTAGTCTTTTTTTTCAAAGGCCATAGGGGGATCAGTAGTCTTATTTATCAAGGGGTAGAGAGGGATCAGTGCTCTAATTAATCAAAGGGCACAGGGGGATCAGTGACCTTATTTATCAAAGGATACAGGGGGATCTGTGGACCGTTTTATCCAAGGGCAAAGGCGAATAAGTGATCTCACTGATCAAATGGCAGAGGGGGGATCAGTGATCTTACTGATCAAAGGGCACTGGGGGATAAGTGATCTTATTTATTAAAGGGCAGAGGGGAGGATCAGTAGTACTTTTTATCAAAGGCCATAGGAGGATCAGAAGTCTTATTTATCAAGGGGTAGAGAGGGATCAGTGCTCTTATTTATCAAAGGGCACAGGGAGATCAGTGATCTTATTTATCAAAGGGTACAGTGGGATCTGTGGTTTTATTTATCAAACGGTACAGAAAAATTAGTGCTCTTATTAATCAAAGAGCACAGAGGGATCAATGATCTTATTGATCAAAGGGCACATGGGGGATCAGTGATCTTATTTATCAAAATGCAGAGGAGGATCAGTAGTCTTTTTTTATCAAGGACATAGGGTGATCAGCAGTCTTACTTATCAAGGGGTAGAGAGGGATCAGTGCTCTTATTTATCAAAGGGCACAGAGGGATCATTGATCTTATTTATCAAATGGTAGAGGGTAATCTGTGGTCTTATTCATCAAAAGGCACAGGGGGATCAGTGATCTCATTGATCAAAGGGCACGGGGAGGAGGGGTTCAGTGATTATATTGATCAAAAGACACAGTGGGGATCAGTGATCTTATTTATCAAAGGGCAGAGGAGGATCAGTCCCTTTTTTCAAAGGCCATATGGGAATCAGTACTCTTATTTATCAAGGGGTAGAGAGGGATCACTGCTTTTATTTATCTAAGGGCACAGGGGGAATTAGTGATCCTATTTATCAAAGGGTACAGGGGGATCTGTGGTATTGTTTATCAAACGGTACAGAATATTCAGTGCTCTTATTGATATAAGGGCAGAGGGGGATCAGTGACCTTATTCATCAAAGGGCACAGGGGGATCATTGATCTTATTTATCAAAGGGCAGAGGAGGGTCAGTAGTCTTTTTTAATCAAAGACCATAGGGGGATCGTACTCTTATTCATCAAGGGATAGAAAGGGCTCAGTGACCTTATTTATCAAAGGGTATAGGGGTATCTGTGGTCTTATTTATCAAAGGGTACAGAGGGATCAGTGCTTTTACTGATATAAGGACACAGGGGGCTCAGTGATCTTATTTATCAAAGGGCAATCAGTGGAGGAATTTATCAAAGGGTATAGGGGGAACAGTGGTCTTATTCATCAAAGGGCACCGGGGGATCAGTCATCATATATCAAAGGGCAGATGCGGATAATGATTTCATTATCAAGCCCAGCGCATGGTATAAGTGATCTTATTGATCAAGGGTCAAGGGGGATCTTGATTTTATTCTCAAGGGCAGCAGAGATAAAGTGCTCTTATTTATCAAAATGGAAGAGCGGAAAAGTGATCTCATTGATCAAGGGCAAAAGGGATCCGTGATCTTATTCACAAAGGGGCACAGTGGGATCATGACTTATTGATCAAAGGGCAAAAGTAAATGGTGTCAGTGATCTTATTCCATCAAAGGGCACAGGGGATCAGGTGACTTATTTATCAAGGGCAGAGGGCGATAAGTATTCTCATTCATCAAAGGGCACAGCGCGGGGATCAGTGATCTTATTGATCAAAGGGCAAAGGGGGATCAGTGATCTTATTGATCAAGGGCAATACCGGCGTGATCAGTAGTCTTTTTAATCAAAGGCCATAGGGGGATCAGTAGTCTTAATTATAAAGAGGTAGAGAGAAACAGTGCTCTTACTTATCAAAGGGCACAAGGGATCAGTGATCTTATTTATCAAAGGGTACAAGGGGATTTGTGGTCTTATTTATTAAACAGTACAGAATGATTAGAGCCCTTATTGATATAAGGGCAGAATCAGTGATCAGTGACAGTGATCAGTGACCTTATTTATATAAGGGTACATGGGGATCTGTGGTATTATTTATCAAAGAGTATAGAGGGATCAGTGCTCTTACTGATATTAGGGCACAGGGGGATCAGTGGTCTTATTCATCAAAAGGCACAGGGGAATCAGTGATCTTATTTATCAAAGGGTACAGAAGATCTGTGGTCTTATTTATCAAACGGTACAGAATGATTAGTGCTCTTATTGATATAACGCCAGAAGTGATCAGTGACGTTATTTATCAAAGGGTACAGGGGGATCTGTGGTCTTATTTATCAAAAGGTAGAGAGGGATCAGTGTTCTTACTGATCAAAGGGCACAGGGGGATCAGTGATCTTATTAATCAAAAGGCAGAGAAGGATCAGAAGTCATTTTTATCAATGACCATTGGGTTATCAGTAGTCTTATTTATCAAGGGGTAGATAGAGATCAGTGCTCTTATGTATCAAAGGGCACAGGGGGATCAGTGATCTTATTTAACAAAAGGTACAGAAGATCTGTGGTCCTATTTATTAAACGGTACAGAATGATCAGTGCTCTTATACATATAACGCCAGAGGTGGATCAGTGACCCTATTTATCAAAGGGTCCAGGCGGATCTGTGGTCTTATTTATCAAAGGGTAGAGAGGGATCACTGATCTTATTTATCAAAGGGCACAGGAGGATCAGTGATCTTATTCATCAAAAGGCAGGGGAGGGTTCAGTGGTCTTATTTATCAAAGTGGAATGACGGATCAGAGCTTTTATTGATCAAAGAGCAGAGGGAAATCAGTGACCTTATTTATCAAAGGGTAGTGGGGGATGATTGGTCCTATGTTCAGAATTATCAGTGGTCTTATTCATCAAACGGCACAGGAAATCAGGGTTTTTATTTAACAAAGGGCAGAGGGGGATCAGTGGTCTTATTTATTAAGGGTACAAGGAGATCAGTGGTCTTATTTATCAAAAGGTAGAGCGGGATCAGTGGTCCTTTGTTTCAAAGGGTACAGAAGATCAGCGGTCTTATTTATCAAAGGGTACAGGGGGATCTGTAGTCTTATTTATCAAACGGTACAGAATGATCAGTGCTCTTATTGACATGAAGGCAGAGGGGGATCAGTGACCTTATTTATCAAAGGGTATGGGGAGATCTGTGGTCTTATTTATCAAAGGGTAAAGAGGGATCAGTGCTCTTAGTGATATAAGGGCACAGGGGATCAGTTATCTTATTCATCAAAGGGCAATCAGTGGACGAATTTATCAAAGAGTACAGGGGATCAGTGGTCTTATTCATCAAAGGGCACAGGGGGATCAATGATCTTATTTATCAAAGGGCAGAGGCCGATAAGTGATCTCATTGCATCAAAGGGCACAGCGCGGGGATCAGTGATCTTATTGATCAAAGGGCACAGGGGGATCAGTGATCTTATTTATTAAAGGGCAGAGGAGGATCAGTAGTCTTTTTTATCAAAAGCCATAGGGGGATTAGTAGTTTTAATTATCAAGGGGTAGAGAGAGATCAGTGCTCTTACTGATATAAGGGCACAGGGGGATCAGTGATCTTATTTATCAAAGGGTACAAGGGGATCTGTGGGTCTTAAAAATCACACGGTACAGAATGATTCAGAGCTCTTATTGATATAAGGGCAGAGGGGGATCAG
Organism: Cyclina sinensis; assembly: GCA_012932295.1. Classification (NCBI taxonomy): domain Eukaryota; kingdom Metazoa; phylum Mollusca; class Bivalvia; order Venerida; family Veneridae; genus Cyclina; species Cyclina sinensis. Next base: position 15,078,685 of record JAAONU010000004.1, on the reverse strand, counting down.
TGACCTTATTAAAAAAGGGTACAAAGGGATCTGTGGGTAGAATTTAATCAGCAAAGGGTACAGAGGGAATCAGTGGCTCTTACTGATATAAGGGCACAGGGGGGATCATTGATCTTATTTTTCAAAAGGGGCCAATCAGTGGTACTAATTTATCAAAGGGTACAGGGGATCAGTGGTCATATTCATCAAAAGGCACAGGGGGATCACTGATCTTATTTATCAAAGGGTACAGAAATCTGTGGTCTTATTTATCAAACGGTACAGAATGATCAGTGCTCTTAGATATATATAACGGCAGAGGGGGATCAGTGACTTTATTTATCAAAGGGTACAGGGGGATCTGTTGTCTTATTTATCAAAGGGTAGAGAGGGATCAGTGATCTTATTTATCAAAGGGCACAGGAGGATCAGTGATCTTATTTATCAAAAGGCAGAGGGGGTTCAGTTGTCTTATTTATCAAAGTGTAATGACAGATCAGAGCATTTATTGATCAAATAGAAGAGGGGAATTAGTGACCTTATTTATCAAAGGATAGTGGGGGGTGAGTGGTCCTATGTTCAGAATTATCAGTGGTCTTATTCATCAAACGGCAGAGAAAATCAGAGGTTTTATTTATGAAAGGGCAGAGGGGGATCAGTGGTCTTATTTATTTAGACTACGGGGGATCAGTGGTCTTATTTATCAAAAGGTAGAGCGGGATCAGTGGTCCTTTGTTTCAAAGGGTACAGAGGAATCAGTGGTCTTATTTATCAAAGGGTACAGGGGGATCTGTGGTCTTATTTATCAAACGGTACAGAATGATCAGTGCACTTATTGACATAAAGGCAGAGGGGGATCAATGACCTTATTTATCAAAGGGTATAGGGGGATCTATGGTCTTATTTATCAAAGGGTACAGAGGGATCAGTGCTCTTACTGATATAAGGGCACAAGGGATCAGTGATCTTAATTATCAAAGGGCAATCAGTGGACGAATTTATCGAAGGGTACTGGGAGACCAGTGGTCTTATTCATCAAAAGGCACAGGGGGATCAGTGATCTTATTTATCAAATGGCAGAGGCGGATAAGTGATCTCATTGATCAAAGGGCACAGGGGGATCAGTGATCTTATTTATCAAAGGGCAGAGGAGGATCAGTAGTCTTTTTTATCATAGGGGGATCATTAGTCTTATTTATCAAGGGGTAGAGAGAGATCAGTGCTCTTACTTATCAAAGGGCACAGGGGGATCAATGATCTTATTTGTCAAAGGGTACAAGGGGATCTGTGATCTTAAAAATCAAACGGTTCAGAATGATCAGAGCTCTTATTGATATAAGGGCAGAGGGGGATCAGTGACCTTATTTATCAAAGGGTATAGGGGGATCTATGGTATTATTTATCAAAGGGTACAGAGAGATCAGTGCTCTTACTGATATAAGGGCACAAGGGATCAGTGATCTTAATTATCAAAGGGCAATCAGTGGACGAATTTATCAAAGGGTACTGGGAGACCAGTGGTCTTATTCATCAAAGGGCACAGGGGGATCAGTGATCTTATTTATCAAATGGCAGAGGCGGATAAGTGATCTCATTGATCAAAGGGCACAGGGGGATCAGTGATCTTATTTATCAAAGGGCAGAGGAGGATCAGTAGTCTTTTTTATCATAGGCCATAGGGGGATCATTAGTCTTATTTATCAAGGGGTAGAGAGAGATCAGTGCTCTTACTTATCAAAGGGCACAGGGGGATCAATGATCTTATTTGTCAAAGGGTACAAGGGGATCTGTGATCTTAAAAATCAAACGGTACAGAATGATCAGAGCTCTTATTGATATAAGGGCAGAGGGGGATCAGTGACCTTATTTATAAAAGGGTACAGGGGGATCTGTGGTATTATTTATCAAAGGGTACAGAGGGATCAGTGCTCTTACTGATATAAGGGCACAGCGGGATCAGTAATCTTATTAATCAAAAGGGCAATCAGTGGACTAATTTATCAAAGGGTACAGGGGATCAGTGATCTTATTCATCAAAGGACACAGGGTGATAAGTGATCTTATTTATCAAAGGGCAGAGGACGATCAGTAGTCATTTTTATCAATGGCTATAGGAGGATCATAAGTCTTATTTATCAAGGGGTAGAGAGAGATCAGTGCTCTTAATTATCAAAGGATACAGGGGGATCAGTGCTCTTATTTATCAAAGGGCACAAGGGTATTAGTGATCTTATTTATCAAAGGGCAGAGGGGGATCAGTGATCCTATTTTCAAAAGGTACAGGAGGATCAGTGATTCTATTTATCAAAGGGTACAGGATGATCATTTGTCTTTTTATCAAAGTGTAAAGACGGATCAGAGCTGTTATTGATCAAAGAGCAGAGGGGAATTAGTGACCTTATTTATCAAAGGGTAGTGGGGGATGAGTGGTCCTATGTTCAGAATTATCAGTGGTCTTATTCATCAAAGGGCAGAGGAAATCAGGGGTCTTATTTATCAAAGGGCAGAGGGGTTTCAGTGGTCTTATTTATTAAGGGTACAGGGGGATCAGTTCTCTTATTTATCAAAGGGTAGAGCGGGATCAGTGGTCCTATGTTTCAAAGGGTACAGAGGAATCAGTGGTCTTTTTCATCAAAGGATGGAAAGGGATTAGTGCTTTTATTGATCAAAGAGCACAGAGGGATCAGTGATCTTGTTTATCAAAGGGCACAGAAAATCGTTGCTCTTATTAAGCAAAGGGCGCAGGGGGATAAGTGGCTTTATTCATCAAAGGGAAAAGAGGGATTAGTGGTCTTATTTATCAAATGGTAAAGGGGGATAAGTGGTCTTATTTATCAAAAGATTAGTGGTATCATTAATCAAAGGGCACAGGGGGATCAGTGGTCTTAGTTATCAAAGGGAACAGATGGATTAGTCGTCTTATTTATCAAAGGGTACAGAGGGATCGGTGGTCTTTTTGATCAAAGGGCACAGGGGGATAAGTGGTCTTATTTATCAGAGGCTAGAGAGGGATCAGAGGCTTTATTAATCAAAGGGCACAAGCGATCAGTGGTTTTATTTATCAAAGTGAACAGGGGGATCAGTGGTCTAATTTATCAGAGGCCACAGAGGAATCAGAGGCTTTATTAATCAAAGGGCATAGAGAGATCAGTGGTCTTATTTATCAAATGGGCAGAGGGATCAGTGGTCAAATTTATCAGAGGCCAGAGAAGGACCAGTGGACTTATTTATCAGAGTACAGGGTGATCAGTGGTCCAGTTTATCAAAGGGTATAGAGGAATCAGTGGCCTTATTCATCAAAGGGAACAGAGGGATTAGTGCTTTATTGATCAAAGGGCACACAGGGATCAGTGATCTTATTTATCAAAGGGTACAGGGGGATCAGTGGTTTTATTTACCAATGGGTACAGAGGGACCAGTGCTCTTATAGATTAAAGAGCAGAGGGGGATCAGTGATCTTATTTATCAAAGGGCACGGAGAGAAAGTACTTTTATTTATCAAAGAGCACAGGGGGATAGGTGGTCTTATTGATCAAAGGGCAAATGCGGGTCAGTGGTCTTATTTATCAATGGGCAGAGAGGAACAGTTGTCTTATTTATCATAAGATTATAGGCTTTATTTATCAAAGTGCACAGGGGATCAATGGTCTTATTTATCAAAGGGCACAGAGGGATCAGTGGTCTTATTTATCAATGGGCACAGAGAGATCAGTGGTCTTATTTATCAAAGGGCACAGGGGGTCAGTGGTTTTATTGATCAAAGGGCAGAGGGGGTCAGTGGTTCTATTTTTAAAAGGGTACAGAGGGATCAGTGGTCTTATTGATAAGAGGAGCAGAGGGGGTCAATGTACCTTTTTTTCAAAGGGTACAGAGGGATCAGTGGTCTTATTTATCGAAGGGTACAGGAAATCAGTGGTCTTATTAATCAAAAGGCAGAGAAGGATCAGTGCTTTTATTTATCAAAGTGTACGGGGGATCAATGATTTATCAAATGGTCGAGAGTGATCAATGGTCTCATTAATCAAAGGGTAGAGGGGGATCAGTGGTCTTATTTATCAAAGGCTTACAGAGGGATCAGTGGCCTTATTGATCAAAGGGCACAGGGGGATCAGTGGACTAATTTATCAAAGTGTACAGGAAATCAGATGTCTTATTTATAAAATGGCAAAGGGGGATAAGTGCTGTAATTTATCAAAGTGTACGGGGGATCAGTGATCTAATTTATCAAAGGATAGAGAGGGATCAATGGTCTCATTAATCATAGGGTACAGGGGGATCAGTGGTCTTATTTATCAAAGGCTACAGAGGGATCAGTGGCCTTATTGATAAAAGGGCACAGGGGGATCAGTGGACTAATTTATCAAAGGGTACAGGGGGATCAGTAGTCTTATTCCTCAAAGGGCACATGGGGTAACAGTGGTCTTATTTATCAAAGTTTTATTTATCAAAGGGTACAAAGGGATCAGTGGTCTTATTTACCAATGGGTACAGAGGGATTAGTGCTCTTATTGATTAAAGAGCAGAGGAGGATCAGTGATCTTATTTAACGAAGGGAACAGAGAGACAGTGGTTCTATTTATCAAAGGGCACAGGGGGGTCAGTGGTCTTATTTATCAAAGGGCACAGAGAGATCAGTGGTCTTATTTATCAAAGGGCACAGGAAGTCAGTGGTCTTATTGATCAAAGGACACAGGGGGGCAGTGGTCTTATTTATAAATGGGCACAGAGGAAAGTTGTCTTATTGATCATAAGATTAGTGGTCTTATTTATCAAAAGGCACAGGGGGATCTGTAATCTTATTTACCAAAAGGCTAAAGGGGATCAGTGGTCTTATTTATCAAAGGGACAGAGGGGATCAGTTGTCTTATTGATCAAAGGGCACAGAGGGATCAGTTGTCTTATTTATCAAAGGGACAGGGGGATCAGTGGTCTTATTTAGCGAATGGCACAGAGGGATCAGTAGACTTTTTTAGCAAATGGCACAGAGGGATCACAAGTTTTTTAAGAAAAGGGCACAGAATGATCACTAGTCTTATTTATGGCAAGAGACAGACCATTGTCTTTTAAAGATAAAGAGAACTTACTTTATGTGCCTGGCCAATTTTGTCACTCATGTTACAGTCATTTAAAACAATTGTTTTTTCTGGTGTCTGCTCTTTATACCTTGTTTGCAACCCACAAGACTATGTTTTCACATCTTAATTATGTATATTTTATGCACAAGCTAACTGTTTATGCCATTTCAATTTATAACAATCTACTTGATACACGATTTTCTTTTTTTCCTCATAATTTGTCATCTTTATTATTTTCTGATTATCGTTAGTGTTATCATTAGTGTCATCATCATCATCATTATAATTCACTCAATCTTTATGGACTTTTTAAATGAGTTAAATTCTACCATAACTAACCAGATAAGACTAGCTGGAAAACAAGAACATGACAACAATGATATCATAACTAAAATCCTAACACCCATCTAAGCAAAAAAAATCCATAAAACAGAGGACTACCATGACACCACAACCAGCAAACACTGAAAACATGAACCTTTACAATGCAAAGACATTAACAACAACATTACAACATCTTCCACCAAAACCAAATCAACATAAGCACTGAGACAATTATGACCTCTAAGACGGAAACAATACCATTATTGTTAAAATAAAACACAATAAACAAAAACACTATCAAGATGTCTAATCTACATCAGAACACAATCACCAAGAACACCATCACATCCCAGCAAAATAACTAAAAACACAATCATATTACAGCAATATATCTATCAACACCATCACATCCCTGCAAAATAAACAACACCATCACATACCAGCACTGTAACTAACAACACCATCATATACCAGCATAAAAACTAGCAACACCATAACAAACCTGCAAAATAAGTAACAACACCATCACATCCCAGCCTTAAAACAAACAGCACCATCATATCCCAGCAAAATAACTAAAACACCAAATCAGCTATGCAGAAAGAACAACACCACCACCACATTCCAGCATAATGACCAGCAACACCATCACAGTCTAGCACACTGACCAACAACACCAAAACATCCATGCAAAAAGAACAACAGCAAGAACACTTTGACCAGCAACATCATCAAATCCAAGCGCAATGACTAACAACACCATTACATACCAGCCCTTTAACAAACAACACCATCACATACCAGCAAAATAACTAAAAGCACTATCACATACCAGCAACATAACTAACAACACTATCACATGCCAGCAAAATAACTTAAAACAACATCACATACCAGCACAATAACTAACAGCACCATCACAACCAGCAGAATAACTAAAAACACCATCACAAACCAGCATTTAAACTAACAGAATCATCGCATCCCAGCCTTACAACAAACAACACCATCATATCCAAGCAAAATAACTAAAATCACCATCACATACTAGCACAATAACTAGCAACACCAAAACATCCATGCAAAAAGAAAAACATAAAGAAGACATCAACCAACAATACCATTGCAACCCAGCACAATGACCAACAACACCAAATCATCCTTGCAAAAAGAACAACAATGAGAACACATCGACAAACAACACCATCAAATCCAAGAACAACAACAAACAACACCAAAACATCAATGCCAAAGGAACAACACCAACACCAAATTCCAGCAGAATCACCAACAACACCAAACATCCATGCAAAAAGAACAACAGCAAGACACACCAACAAACAACACCATCTCAATCCAGCACAATGAACAACAACACGAAAACATCCATGTAAAAAGAACACCAACAAGAATACATCGACAAACAACACCATCAAATCAAAACACAATTACTAACAAAAGCATCACATCCCAGCACAACAGCCAAAAACACTTTCACAATCCAGCACAATGACTGGCATTACCATCACATTCCAGCACAGCAAACACCACCATCAAAATCCAGCACAAAGACCATCAACACCATCATAACCCAGCACAATGACCAACAACACTAAAATAACCCAGCACAATGACCAACACCACCAGCACATCCCAGCACAATGACCAACACCACCAGCACATCCTAACAGAATAACCAACTTCACCATCACATCCAAGCATAATGACCAACAACACTATCATAACCCGGCACAATGACCAACAATACTATCACATCTCAGCACAGCAATAAACACCATCAAAATACAGCACAATGACTAACAACACCATCTCATCCCAGCATAATGATCAACTCCACCATCACATCCAAGCAAAATAACAACATCATCACAATCCAGCATAATGACAAACAGCACCATCACATCCCTGCATAATGACCAACACCACCATCACATCTTAGCAAAATAACAACATTATCACAGTTCAGCACAATGACCAACATCACTATCACAACCCAGCACAATGACCAACAACACCAGCACATCCCAGCACAATGACCAACACCACCAGCACATCCTAACAGAATGACCAACATCACCATCACATCCAAGCACAATGACCAACAACACTATCATAACCCGGCACAATGACCAACAATACCATCACATCTCAGCACAGCAATCAACACCATCAAAATACAGCACAATGACTAACAACACCATCTCATCCCAGCATAATGATCAACTCCACCATCACATCCAAGCAAAATAACAACATCATCACAATCCAGCATAATGACAAACAGCACCATCACATCCCTGCATAATGACCAACACCACCATCACATCTTAGCAAAATAACAACATTATCACAGTTCAGCACAATGACCAACAACACTATCATAACCCAGCACAGTGACAAACAAAACACCATTATAACCCATCACAATGACCAACAACACCATCAAAACCCAGAACAATGACCAACAACACCATCATAATCCAGCACAATGACCAACAACACCATCATAACCCAGCACAAGGACCAACAACGCCATCATAACCCAGCACGAGGACCAACAACACCATCATAACCCAGCACAAGGACCAACAACGCCATCATAACCCAGCACAAGGACCAACAACACCATCGTAACCCAGCAGTTTGACTAACAACACCATCATAATCCTTCACAATGACCAACAACTCCTTCATAACCCAGCCAATCATAACCTAGCACAATGACCAACAACACCTTCATAACCCAGCACAATGACCAACAACACCATCAAAATCCAGCACAATGACCAACAACACGATCATAACCTAGCACAATGACCAACAACACCTTCATAACCCAGCACAATGACCAACAACACCATCAAAATCCAGCACAATGACCAACAACACGATCATAACCCAGCACAATGACCAACAACACCTTTATTACCCAGCACAGTGACAAACAACACCACCATAATCTAGCACAATGACCAACAACACAATCATAACCCATCACAATGACCAACAACACCTTCATAACCCAGCTTAATGACCAACAATACCATCATATCCATGCTCAAGGACCAAAAACACCATCATAACCCAGCATAATGACCAACAACACCTTCATAACCAAGCACAATGACAAACAACACCATCACAATCCAGCACAATGACCAACGACACGATCACAATCCAGCACAATGACAAACAACACCATCATAACCCAGCAAAATGACCAACAACACTATCACAATCCAGCACAATGACCAACAACACCATCACTATCCAGGATAATGACCAAAAACACCATCATTTCCCAGCTAAAGGACCAAAAACACCATCATAACACAGCACAATGACAAACAACACCATTACAATCCAACACAATGACAAACGACACAATCACAATCCAGCACAATGACCAACAACGCAATCATAACCCAGCACAATGACCAACAACACCATCACAATCCAGCACAATGACCAACGACACGATCACAATCCAGCACAATGACAAACAACACCATCATAACCCAGCACAATGACCAACAACGCCATCATAACCCAGCACATGGACCAACAACACCATCATTACCCAGCACAATGACCAACAACACCATCATAAACCATCACTATAACCAACAACACCACCATAACCCAGCACAATGACTAACAACACCATCATAACTCAGCACAAAGACCAACAACTCCATCATAATCTAGCACAATGACTAACAACCCATCACAATGACCAACAACACCTTCATTACCCAGCAGAATGACCAACAACACCATCATTACCCAGCACAAGGACCAACAACACCATCCTAACCCAGCACAAAGACCAACGACACCATCACAATCCAGCACAATGACCAACAACACCATCAAACCTAGCAAACTGACCAACAACACCATCATTACCCAGCACAATGACCAACAACACCATCATAAACCATCACTATAACCAACAACACCACCATAACCCAGCACAATGACTTACAACACCATCATAACTCAGCACAAAGACCAACAACACCATCATAACACAGCACAATGACCAACAACACCATCATATCCCATCACTATGACCAACAACACCATCATAACCCAGCACAATGACTAACAACACCATCACAATCCAGCACATTGACCAACTCCACCATCACATCCCTGCAAAATAACAATATCATCACAATCCAGCATAATGAACAACAACACCATCACATTTTAGCGAAATAACAACATCATCAAAATCCAGCATAATGACCAACAACACTATCACATCCCTGCATAATGACCAACACCACCATCACATCCCAGCAAAATAACAACATCATCACAATGTAGCATAATGACCAACAACACCATCACATCCCTGCATAATGAGCAATCCCACCATCACATCTTAGCGAAATAACAACATCATCACAATTCAGCACAATGACCAATCCCACTATCACAACCCAGCAGTGACCAACACCATCCCCACAATCCAGTATATTGACTAAGAACTCCATCACAATCCAGCACAATGACCAACAATACCATCATATCCCAGCTCAAGGACCAACAACACCATCATATCCCAGCTCAAGGACCAACAACACCATCATTACCAAGCACAATGACCAACAACCCATCACAATGATCAACAACACCTTCATAGCCCAGCAGAATGACCAACAACACCATCATAACCCAGCACAATGACCAACAACACCATCATAACCCAGCACAATGACCAACAACACCATCATAACTCAGCACAATGACCAACAACACCATCATAACACAGCACAATGACCAACAACACCATCATATCCCATCACTATGACCAACAACACCATTATAACCCAGCACAATGACCAACAACACCATCATAACCCAGCACAATGACCAACAACACCATCATAACCCAGCACAATGACCAACAACACCATCATATCCCATCACTATGACCAACAACACCATTATAACCCAGCACAATGACCAACAACACCATCATATCCCATCACTATGACCAACAACACCATCATAACCCAGCACAATGACCAACAACACCATCATAACCCAGCACAATGACCAACAACACCATCATAACCCAGCACAATGACTAACAACACCATCATAACCCAGCACAACGACCAACAACACCATCATAACACAGCACAATGAACAACAACACCATCTCATCCCAGCATAATGATCAACTCCACCATCACATCCCAGCAAAAAAACAACATCATCACAATCCAGCATAATGACAAACAACACCATCACATCCCTGCATAATGACCAACACCACCATCACATCTTAGCAAAATAACAACATTATCACAGTTCAGCACAATGACCAATCCCACTATCACCACCCAGCAGTGACCAGCACCATCCCCACAATCCAGTATAATGACTAACAACTCTATCACAATCCAGCACAATGACCAACAACTCCATCATACCTCACCACAATGACCAACAACAGCACAACATTTCTGCACATTGACCAACAACATCACCACATTCCAGCATAATGACCAACACCACCATCACATAATTTACAGCACAAAGACTTAAAACAAAATCACATACCAGCACAAAACCAACAACACAATCGTAATGACCAACAACACCATCACATCCATCCAGTCAACCATGCATTAATTTTATCAAAACAAAATGACCAACAACATACAGTCAAAACTATCATATATTCAGCATAACACAACATTCAACAAAATGACCAACAACATACGGTCAAAACTATCATATATTCAGCATAACACAACATTCAACAATGCCAGTACAACTGTTAAGTATCATGTATATTTATCACAACACAGTGATAAGCAATATTACTGTATCCATCAAATCATGATGTAAAAGCTACAACACAAAATTAAAGCTTTAAGGTCACAAAAGCACTAAGATTACCATAGAATCATTTCATTGATACAGCATCCAACACTACCACTAGTTACAACTGTCATCATGTCATAAAATTTATTTTCATAATCAAAATTATTATTATGATTTTTTAACATTTTCTTCCTTTTTTTATAACATTTTCTTTTTTTTATTTTATTTTATTAATCATACAACAAATGTATGTACATGTATTTGAAGACAGCTGTTCCCTTTTTTTTTTTTTTTTGATATCGTAAAAGAATTTTACTCATCATCATCATCATTCTCATTGTTGTTGTTGTTTTTAAATCAGGGGCATCAAAGCTCTTTCAGTTCTTTGTTATAATTACATAGTTTTTCATATATTTGATTTTATAATTGCTTCACCATCCATTGGTTATTTTAAAATATTTTTTTCCGTTATATCACATTTTCATCTGAGTAACACTAAAAATGCTTGACATACATGATCAAAGTCACTAAAAACTCACTAAATCCTCAAGCTAGAGGTCTAAATTACACATGCTAACTATTTTTCTATTTGTTATTTCTAAAACCTCACTCATCTACATAGATATGTCGAGGAAAGAAGAGACAAAATAAATTCAAGTTTTGTTTAAAGAAAACAACAAATTTGAGTCATCAGGCTTAGTCTGCATCTGTAGTTCAAATAACAGCAGTGTTTCATTAAATTATATCAAATAATATTGACAAAATCTATATTGCAGATTTTCAGAAATCATTTTTTCATTTTGTTTGCACTTTCAGTTACCTCCCCTGTATAATACTGCTCTGGTATGTGTGCATTTAAACAAGAGGGCCATGATAGCCCTAAATCACTCACCTGAGTCTCATTGATCATGTTACAAATATTGTTATTGGTTTTTATGGGTGCAAGTTTGAATAAGTTTGCAATAAGTTTGAAGACTCTTGGTTAATCAAATTTTTTAGCAGAAATAGTTTTACTCTACAGGTCTCAGTAACTTTAACCTTTGACCTACAGACCCCAAAAACAAAAGGGTTCTTCTAATATAATTACCCTATAAAGTTTGAAGTTTCTGGGTGTACTGATACTCCAGTTACTGAGAAGAAATAGTTTTCACTCTACAGGTCCCTGTGACCTTGACTTTAGACCTACTGACCCCAAAAAAGATTAGGTTCTTTTACTCAGTAAAAAAAAATCATCCTTAAAGTTTGAAGGCTCTGAGTAAAACGGTTCTTCAGTTACTGAGCAGAAACAGTTTTCACTCTTCAGGTCCCTGTGAACTTAACCTTTGACCTATGGACCCTAAAAACAATAGGGTTCCTCTAATACAACAAGATATGTTTGTAAAACATGTATGCCCCCTATCGGCAGCCAATTAGTCATGTGGCCAGATTATTGTGACTGACTTTTGACCTAGTGACCAAATATACATGTTTTCTAAAATGTAAGTCTCACAGTCCACAAAACCCGATGCCATTTGGTAGCCAAGTTATTGGTCTGAATTGTTTCGACATACATGTGACCTTGACCTTTGACCCCAAAATCAGTAGGGGTCATCTACTGGCCAAGACAAATGCAGATATGAAGTTTGAGGGTCAACGGCCCATGGGTTGTCAAGTTATTGATTGGAAACCGTTTTTTACCTACAAGGTCAATGTGACCTTGACCTTTGACCCCTTGACCCCAAAATCAATAGGGGTCATCCGCTGGTGATGGACAATCATCCTACCAAGATTGAAGTTTCTAGGCCTAAGCGTTCTCTAGTTATTGATCAGAAACCGTTTTTATGATGAAAGTCTCTGTGATCTTAACCTTTGACCTAATGACCTCAAAGTCAATAGGGGTCATCTGCTGGTGATAACCAACCAGTATACCAAGTTTGGTGAACCTAGGTCAAAGTGTTCTCTAGTTTTTGATCAGAAACCGTTTTTAGGATGGAAGCCCCTGTGAGCTTGACCTTTGACCTAATGACCTCAAAATTAATAGGGGTCATATACTGGTGATGATCAACCAGCGTACCAAGTTTGGTGAACCTAGGTCAAAGCGTTCTCTAGTTATTGATCGGAAACCGTTTTAAGGATGAAAGTCTCTGTGATCTTGACCTTTGACCTAATGACCTCAAAGTCAATAGGGATCATCTACTGCTGATGACCAACCAGCACACCAAGTTTGGTGAACCTAGGTCAAAGCGTTCTCTAGTTATTGATCGGAAACCGTTTTTAGGATGAAGGTCCCTGTGAGCTTGACCTTTGACCTAATGACCTCAAAATCAATAGGGGTCATATACTGGTGATGACCAACCAGCATACCAAGTTTGGTGAACCTAGGTCAAAGCGTTCTCTAGTTATTGATCGGAAACCGTTTTTAGGATGAAGGTCCCTGTGAGCTTGACCTTTGACCCCTTGACCCCAAAATCAATAGGGGTCATCTACTAGTGATGGACAATCATCCTACCAAGTTTGAAGTTTCTAGGCCTAAGCGTTCTTTAGTTATTGGTCGGAAACTGTTTCTACCTACAAGGTCAATGTGACCTTGACCTTTGACCCCTTGACCCCAAAATTAATAGGGGTCATCTATTGGTGATGGACAATCATCCTACCAAGTTTGAAGTTCCTAGGCCTAAGCATTCTTTAGTTATTGGTCGGAAACCATTTGGTCTACGGACCGACGGACCGACCGACAGACAGACAATTGCAAAGCAATATACCCCCTGTTCTTTGAAGTGGGGGCATAATTATCCTATAAAGTTTGAAGGCTCTGGGTGTAATGGTACTACAGTTACTCTGTAGAAATAGTTTTCACTCTACAGGTCCCTGTGGCCTAAATGGTAATCCTGTTATTGAATGGAAACGGTTTTCACTCTAGAGGCCCCTCTGACCTTGACCTTTGACCTACAGACCCAAAACACCAAAGGGATTTTTTGTACTCAATAAGGGCAATAACCCTGTGAAGGCTTTTGGTCAACTAGTACTCAAGTTATTGAATGGAAACGAAGTGTGAAAGACAGACGGACAGACAGACACCAATGGACAAGGCAAAAACAATATGTCTCCATCAGAAGGGTGGGGTTGGGGGAGACATAACAACAAACAATTGAAGGTATAGCCCTTGATGTTTCAGAGCAGCAGATTTTTAAAGATTTCCTATATAAATCCTTGTGTAAAATCAAATGACCCCCCGGGTGGGGCCAGTTTTGACCCCAGGGTCATGATTTGAACAAACTTGGTAGAGGTCCACTAGACAATGCTGCAAACCAAATATCTAAACTCTAGGCCTTGTGGTTTCTGACAAGAAGATTTTAAAAACTTTTCCTATATAACTCTATCTAAAACATGTGACACCTGAGGCGGGGCCTTTTTTGACCCAGGGGCTATGATTTGAACAAACTTGGTAAAGGTCTAGTAGACAATGCTACATACAAAATATCTAAGCTCTATGTCTTTTGGTTTTTCTGAGGCAAAGACTTTTTAAACTTTTTCCTATATAACTCTATGTAAACGAGTGACCCCGGGGCAGTGCCTATTTTGACCTAGTGGCTATGATTTGAACAAGCTTAATAGAGGTCTACTGGACAATGCTACATACCAAATATCTAAACTCTAGGCCTTGCGGTTTCTGACAAGAAGATTTTAAAAAGTTTTTCCTATATAACTCTATAAAAACAAGAGCCATGTTACACATGGTTAATCCCCCCGCCGGGAAGAAGCTACCTGAAGGTTGTACTTTCAAACACTCAATGTAATAATCTTTGAAGAAAATCCCACAAAAAATAGGCAAGGTAGAGTTATTGTTTTTGCAAACTGCACTTCCTACCAATGTGCTATGTCAGTGTATTAAGTTTGAAGAAAATCGCTCAAGCACTTTTGGAGTTATGCTTCGGACTAAGTTTTTCAATTAAATCTGATAAAGGGGAATAATTCTAAAAGTAGGCGAGGTAGAGTTATTATTCTTTCACACTGCACCTCCTCCGAATGTGCTCTTTCAGTATATGAAGGTTGAAGAAAATCACTCAAGTACTTTTGGAGTTATGCTCCGGACAAAACTGGAACGGACGGACACACGGATGGAAAGAGACCATTTCTAATATCCCCTTCGCCTTTTGCGGGGGGATAATAAGTTCAAGAATTCAAGAATTAGATATACATGCATATGCTGGGATTTTTAAAATGTAAACAAGTAAATCTGATAAAGGGGAATAAATCTAAAAAATAGGCAAGGTAGAGTTATTGGACTTGCACACTGCACTACCTACCAATGTGCTCTGTCAATGTATGAAATTTGAATAAAATCCCTCAAGTAGTTTTGGAGTTATGCTCCGGACAAAATTTATCAAGTAATTCTGATAAAGGGGAATAACTCTAAAAATAGGCAAGGTAGAGTTATTGTTCTTGCACACTGCACTACCTACCAATGTGCTCTGTCAGTGTATGAAGTTTGAATAAAATCCCTCAAGTAGTTTTAGAGTTATGCTCCAGACAAAATTTATCAAGTAATTCTGATAAAAGGGAATAACTCTAAAAATAGGCAAGGCAGAGTTATTGCACTTGCACACTGCACTCCCTACCAATGTGCTCTGTCAGTGTATGAAGTTTGAATAAAATCCCTCAAGTGACTAAGTTTTGGAGTTATGCTCCGGACAAAATTTATCAAGTAATTCTGCTAAAGAGGAGTTACTCTAAAAAATAGGCAAGGTAGAGTTATTGGACTTGCACATTGCACTACCTACCAATGTGCTCTGTCAGTGTATGAAGTTTAAATAAAATCCCTCTGGCAGTTTTGGAGTTATGCTCCGGACAAAATTTATCAAGTAAATTTGATAAAGCGGAATAACTCTAAACAAGAGGGCCATGATGGCCCTATATCGCTCACCTGAATATGACTGCTTTTAACAAAGTTGCTATGGACCTGGTTAATTGACCCCAGATGACCCATATTCGAACTTGACCTAGAAATTATTGAAACAATCTTTCTGACAAATTTCAAGGTTATTTGAACTGAAAGTGTAGCCTCTAGAGTGTTAACAAGGTTTTTCCATATTTGGGCTCTGTGACCTAGTTTTTGACCCCAGATGATCCATATGCAAAGTTGAGCTGGAAATCATAGAATCAACCTTTCTGACAAATTTTCAGGTTATTTGGAATTAAAATCTTAACTCTAGAGTGTTAACAAGGTTTTTCCATATTTAGGCTCTGTGACCTAGTTTTTGACCAAACATGACCCATATTAGTACTTGAGCTAGAAATCATCAAAACAACCTGTCTGACAAATTTCCAGGATATTTGGACTGAAAATGTAACCTCTGGAGTGTTAAAATGGTTTTAACATTTTAGGGCTCTGTGACCTAGTTTTTGATCCCAGATGACCTATATCCTAATCTGGGCTAGAAATCATTGAAGCAACCTTTCTGACAAATTTCAAGGACATTTGGACTGAAAATGTAACCTCTAGAGCATTAACAAGGATTTTCTACTTTTTGGCCCTGTGTCCTAGTTTTTGAACCCAGATAACCCATATTCAAATCTGAGCTAGAAATCATTAAAATAATCTTTCTGACAAATTTCAAGGTTATTTGAACTGAAAATGTTACCTCAATGCGTCTTAACAAGGTTTTTCCATATTTGGGGTCTGTGACCTACTTTTTGACCTCAGATGAGATTTATTCGAATCTGAGATAGAAATCATTAAAACATCCTTTCTGACAAATTTGGAGAATATTTGGACTATAAAGTAGCTTCTAGAGTGTTAACAAGTTTTTCCTATTTTTGGGCTCTGTGACCTAGTTTTTGATTTCAGATGACCCATATTCAAATTTAACCTAGAAATCATTGAAACAACCTTTCTGACAGATTCCAGGTTATTTGGACTGAAAATGTTACCTCTAGAGTGTTTACAAGGTTTTTCCATATTTGGGCTCTGTGACCTAGTTTTTGACCCCAGATGACCCAATTTTGAACTTGAGCTAAAAATCATTAAAACAACCTTTCTGACAAATTTCCGGGATATTTTGACTGAAAATGTAACCTCTAGAGTGTTAACGAGGTTTTTCTATTTTTGGGCTCTGTGACCTAGTTTTTGAACCAAGATGACCCATATTCAAACTTGAGCTAGAAATCATATAAACAACCTGTCTGACAAATTTCCAGATTATTTGGACTGAAAATGTTACTTCTCCTTCTACAAGAAGATTTTCAAAGTTATCACTATATAAGCCTATGTAAAACCAATGACCCCGGGGTGGGGCCAAATTTGACCCCAGGGGTATAATTTGAACAAACTTGGTAGAGGTCCACTAGACAATGCTATATACCAAATCTTAAGGCTCAGGGCCTTGTGGTTTCAGACAAGAAGATTTTCGAAGTTTTTCCTATATAAGCCTATGTAAAACCAATGACCCCCAAGGTGGGGCCAAATTTGACCCCAGGGGCATAATTTGAACAAACTTGGTAGAGGTCCACTAGACAATGCTACATACCAAATATCTAAGCTCTATGCCTTATGGTTTCTGACAACAAGATTTTTAAAGTTTTTCTTATATGACTCTATGTAAAATAAGTTACCCCTGGGGTGGGGCCATTTTTGACCCAGAGGCCATGATTTGAACAAACTTGGTAGAGGTCCACTAGACAATGCAGCACACCAAATATCTTAGCTCTACGCCTTACGGTTTCTGACAAGAAGATTTTTAAAGTTTTTCCTATATAACTCTGTGTAAAACAAGTTACCCCTGGGACGGGCCAATTTTTGACCCCAGGATCATAATTTGAACAAACTTGGTAGAGGTCCACTAGATGATGCTTCATACCAAATATCAAAGCTCCAGGCCTTGTGGTTTCTGACAAGAAGATTTTTAAAGATCCAACTTTTAAAATCTGTTTTTAGCTCCTGTGACCCAGAAATGCAATGGACCGGAACCATTTGAACAAACTTGGTAGAGCTTCATGCAAGGAACATTCTAGGCAAGTTTCATTAAATTTTGCCCAGTGGTTTCAGAGGAGATGTCGTTTGAATGAATTGTGGACGACGGACGGACGGACGGACGGACGGACGCCGGACAATCAAGGATCCTAAAAGCTCACATGAGCATGCTCAGGTGAGCTAAAAAAGGCAAGGTAGAGTTATTGCACTTTCACACTGCACTACCTACCAATGTGCTCTGTCAGTGTATGAAGTTTGAATAAAATCCCTCAAGTAGTTTTGAAGTAATGCTCCGGACAAAATTGTTTCAGACGGACGCACAGACGCACGGATGCACAGACACACGGATGCACGGACGCACGGACAGACGAAGGGCATTCCTAATATTCCTCCGCCTTTGGCGGGGGGATAAAAATGTGACCCCTGGGGCGGGTCCATGTTTGACCCAGGAGCCATGATTTGAACAAACTTGGTAAAGGTTCACTGGACGATGCTGCACACCAAATATCTAAACTCTAGGCCTTGTGGTTTCTGACAAGAAGATTTTTTAGTTTTTCCTGTTCTATTTAAAATCAACTGACTGCTGGGATGGAGTCAGTTTTGTCCCCACGGTCATTATTTGAACACACTTGGTAGAGGTCTACTAGATGATGCTTCATTCCAAATATCTAAGCTCCAGGCCTTGAGGTTTTCGAGAAGAAGATTTTTAAAAATCCAACTTTTAAAATCTGATTTTAGCTCCAGTGAACCAGAAGTGCAATGGACCAGTACCATTTGAACAATCTTGGTAGAGCTTCATCCAAGGAACATCCAAGGCAAGTTTCATTTAATTTGGCCCTTTGGTTTCAGAGGAGATGTCATTTGAATGAAAAGTTGAGGACGGACAGACGGACGGACAGCGGACAAAGACTGATCCAAAAAGCTCACCCTAAGCACTTTGTGCTTAGGTCAGCTAAAAACAAGCATTGCAGCTTTTTTTATTATGGCAATAATATGTCATCTTAACAAGAGCCAGCCGCAAGCGGGCCCACGCTCGACTTTTTCCTATTTCCAAAGGCAAACACATCAGACGAAGCACATTGTGGTGAAGGGATTCAAATGAAACATCATTTGGAAATATAATTGAAAATAACAAAGTTATGGCCAATTTTAGCAACATTCAGAAATTTGACCTTAAAGGTCAAGGTCAAGTTCAGTTTAACCTTCTTTGGAGGTATTGCCTAAAAGGTAGTTATGTTCAAGCATGAAGAAACTACATCCATTAACAACAAAGATATAGCCAAGTTAAGTAATGTCAAGGTCATTTAAAGGTCAAGGTGATGCTTGAACTGTTCAACACGTTTGTTTTATTCTCAGTGTTGTTCTGTCCCTGTATAGATCAAATCCATCCATAAATAACAAAAGTTTGGCTATTTTAGCAAAATAGGTCACACTTGAATAATTTAACAAGTGGGTTTTGTCATGAGCATTGTTTTGTCAAAGTATTAATTAAAAAGAACTAAAAATGATGTTATGGTCAATATTAGCAAAATTCAATAATTTGACCTTGATGGTCAGGGTCATTTGAAGGTCAAGGTCACAGTTGAATGATTCAATGTGTCAGTTTTGTCATAAGTGATGTTTTGTCCCAGTATAAATCAAATCAAACCATAAACAACAAAAATTTGGCTATTTTAAGCAAGTTCAATAACTTGACCTTAAATGTCAAGGTTATCTAAACGTCAAGGTCATACTTATAATAAATTAAAATGTCGGTTTTGTTGTTTTATCAAAGTATAAATCAAATCCATAAATAAACAACAGTTAGGACAATTTAAGCAAAATACAATAATGGGACCTTGACTGTCAAGGTCATTTTAGGGTAAAGGTCATACCTGAATTATTCAACATGTAAGTTTTGTCAAAAGTATGAATCAAGTCTAACCATAAATTACACAGTTATGACCAATATTAGCAAAACTCAATTATTTGATCTTGCTAGTCAAGGTCATTTTTTAGGTCAAGGTCAAACTTGAATCAAAATGTCGGATTTGTCAAAAGTATTGTTTTGTCCAAGAAAAATCAAATCCATCAATAAATGACAAAGTTATGACAATTTAAGCAAAATTCAATCATCTGACCTTGACGGTCAAGGTCATGGTCACACTTGAGTTCTTCAACATGTCGGTTTTGTCACAAGCGTTGTTTTGTCAAAATATGAATCCATTCAGACAATAAATGACAAAGTTATGGCAAATTGTAGCAAAATTCAATAATTTGACCTTGACTGTCAAGGTCATTTAAAGGTCAAGGTCAAACTTGAAATAAACATAATGTTGGATTTGTCATAAGTGTTGTTCAGTCCAAATATGAATCAAAACTATAAATCAATGAGAAAGTTATGACAATTTAAGCAAAATTCAATCATCTGACCTTGATGGTCAATGTCATTTTAAGGTCATGGTCATATCTGAATTATTCAATATGTCGGTTTTGTCATAAGTGTTGTTTTGTCCAAGTATAAATCAAATCCAACCATAAATACTAAAGTTATGGACAATTTTAGCAAAATTTAATAATTTGACCTTGAAGGTGAAGGTCATTAATGAGTCAAGGTCAAGTTGAGTCTGGTTCACTTGAAGATCTTGTCCAAAGGGTTGTTGTGTCCAAGTATGAAGACAATCCACCTATTAATAATTAAGTTATGGCAAATTTTAGCAAAATTCAATAATTGGACCTTGAAGGTGAAGGTCATTTATGAGTCATGTTCAAGTTTAATCCAGTCTACTGATCTTATCCAAAGGGTTGTTGTGCCCAAGCATGAAGAGAATCCACCTATTTATAATAAAGTTATTGCCAAATTTAGCAAAATTCAATATTTTGACCTTGAAGGTGAAAGTCATTTATTAGTCAAGGCCAAGTTTAGTCTGGTCTACTTGAAGGTATTGTCCAAAGGGTTGTTGTGTCCAAGCATGAAGAGAATCCACCTAGTAATAATAAAGTTATGGCCAATTTTAGCAAAATTCAATATTTTGACCTTGAATTTGAAGGTCATTTAGGAGTCAAGGTCAAGTTTAGTCTGGTCATCTTGAAGGTCTTGTCCAAAGGTTTGTTGTGTCCAAGTATGAAGTTAATCCATCAAGGAATAAAAAAATTATGATCAATGTTAAAGTTTTCAGACAGGAACGGCAACGGCAACGACACCATGACTATGACAATAACTCGATTTTTTTTTTCAAAAAAAGTCGAGCTAAAAACACAACAAAGCTGTATTTACCGTAAAGTAGCAGACATCAGTTTTCAGCATTAATCCACTGGCTGACAACAACCCAACCACTGATGATTCCAATACCACTTCATCAACCTTAAAAGGATTTCTTCCACGTTATAACACCTATATAATTAACGTAAAATACATAGCTTTTTTGAGAATTATTCATAAAATCGAATACATCAAAAACATCATCTTCTAACATTTAAAACTTTTATCAAAGGTCAATCAGCAAAAAACATGCTGAAGCTATCATTCTATCATTTTTCATCAGTATTTTTGTGACCAATAAAAACCTTTAACCATAGTTAGCCAGATACCAAAAGAACATATCCATGTTGCACATTTCCATTTAGTAACCTCTAACTTTAGATTCATTACCCTTTTTTGTAGCTCAAAAGCAAGCAACTGACATTCACTTTTTCGAGTGGGGAGGGGTTCATAGTAAGTCCATGTATGGGAAAGTTATGGAGCCAAAACAACAATCAGCATGGCTATTTAAAGTAACAACCCCTAATAATCTCTAAGCATCTGTCTAGTCATTGTATGCAACAACTCTTCCAGAAAAACAAAATGGCTCACTTAATGCTGAGTATGGAAATTGCACTTAATTTTTATGGAAACATGTGAAACCTAACATCGAAATATTACCTGAAGAAATAAGTCATTGTAGGAATTTTCTATATTGCTCCAAACTGACTTCAGACAATCTAGCTTTCGTATCTAATGGGCATGGTTTATTACTTCAAATGTCATCCATGTTTCAAGATTACCACGAATGTTACATGATGATGATGGAAATAAACTTTTTTCAAATTGCTTTCAGCTATTTTAGTTTAATCATTTGAAGGCAAATCAAATTAAATCAATTCAATGAACAAGAAAATATACTTTCTGAAAAGAAATTACAACCAGCTACACTGTGCATGGGTAGAAATATATATTTCTGAATAATGAAAGTTACAGTGACTGATTTTTTTGCAATTTATATGAATTCACAAAAACCACGAACATTTCCATATCGCAAACTTTTACCACTTATATAGTACCATAGGCACTCTGGCTCTAGCAAAAGTTTATGCTATATTTCAAGTTTCTTCAATCAATATACAATAAATGTGATCGAAATAAATACAATGATCAGTCCCAGTAACAAAAATTTCCTTTTTTTAAATGAAAAACCGGGTGGTTTCCTAACTTGACCCACGTGGGTCCAGACAGAAAATTTAGATTTCACACTAATTTTTGCAGTGAATGATTGGACGGTTGAAGTACCTGTCACGTGATAAACATCAAAAAAGCAACCCAAGAGAAACGACAATGGGTTGTTTTTGTCACGTGACCCATTTAAAAATAACTCGGTGATTCCGTTCACGTTTTACTTTCTGTTAAAAAGGTTCAAATATTTACGTTCAAGCCCGCATTTCACTTTATTTATATGGACAAACATACTTGGAATTTGAAGTTTTTCATCTTTTAAGGTGATTTGAGCAAATACCGGTAATATCAGTTTTAATTTCTTGGGCATTCATTTGCCTGACTGTATCCCTTTAAAAGATATATTGCATTGTAATGAGTTTAGGTATTTCATAAACTAGATGGGTGTTCAATGGAACACTTGTGTCAGCCTTGGGTGCTATAAACAAGAGCCTGCTGGAAAAGACAGCATGCTAGTCAAAGTACAACAAGACCTGTCCACAGACAGCATGCTCCACTTTTCTCAGTGCTGGATAATTAATTATAAGCCAAGTTAAACAAGAGGCCCAAGTGAAAAAAATTTGAGTGAGGGAAGGGCAAGTACCTAGTCATAGAAGATAAAAAAAAAATTGGGTCAAGTACTTTTGACTGGGGAGTCAAGTACTTATGTATTGAAATTAAAAAAAAAACAAAAAGGGCCCCCATTTGGGGGGGGAATCCCATGCAGAGGGGACGGTGGGGGGGATACTTACCCATCCCATGTCAGTTAAAGGGGCTGTGCTCCAGATGACAAAAAGAAGAAAGTTTTCTTGTATTATAAATTTCTTGTAATATTTATGACTAATGCTTAAAAAATAACTTACTGACAAAAAATAAGTGAAATAATTACATTATAAATTGATTTTTTTCCCTTTCAAAGTGCTATACCGTAACGCGACGGTATAACTATATCGTATAAGATTTAAAGTAAATATCTGTAATAACTCATGCGGCGATGGTGGTGACAGTAAAAGCGTTGGAAATATTTTGTTAACATGAGGGTCCAGAGTTCAAATCAGGCTGGAGCGAAAATATTTTTTTTATTCTATTTTGACTTTTATAATCAGTTTTGAAGTAAAATATTATGTTGTTATAATCTCACGGCATCTAAATATATAATTTATGAAAAAAATTTTTTTATGTCAAATCTGGAGTACAGCCTCTTTAATGTTTTATTTCTAGGCTTAAGAAGTTTTTTCCTATATATAAGCAAAATCAAGTGACCCCTGGGGGTGGGGTTAACGGTGACCCCAGGGACATGGGTACCAACAATCTTTGCAGGGGTCTTGTTTGTGATCAAGTAGTCCAAGTTTGAATGGAATACCTTTGACACTTCTTGAGACATGGACATAAAGAAAAAGGTTAACCAAGAAATTTACACTTGAAAAAGGGGCATAACATTGCAAAAATAAATTTGAGGGTTATCTGCCCTTGAGAAATGGTGTTATCTTAAGTGATACAATTGTAAGCATTACAACTGGAACGTCAGATGAAGTAATTTTAATTTAAGAAATGGCATAGTTATAGCCAATGTTAAGTTTTCATGACAAAATCCAAGTTCAAAAAGGAGCATAAGTCTGTCAATTGTGACCTTGACCTACAGATTTTGGCATCATCACAATCCTGTTGTCATAAGCAGTATAATTTGAAAGTTTGATGTCGAAATGTTAAGAAATGACAAAGTTATTGCCAACATTTAGTTTTCATGACAAAATCCAAGTACAAAAAGGGGCATAACTCTGTCAAATGTGACCTTGACTTAAAGATTTTGGCATCATCCCGACCCTGTTGTCATAAGCAATACAATTTGAAAGTTTGATAAGATAATGTTTAGAAATGGCAAAGCCAACTTTAAGTTTTTGTGACAGACCGATGGACAGAGGGACAAAGCGATCCCTATGTCTCGCCGTTTCTTCGAAAGGGCGACACAAAAAACTAGCTCGTATTTATATGAAGAACAGTAAAAAATAACATCTCTAACCTGGGCATGTATCACCTAAATAAGATTTTCCAACATTATGAGAACATATTAGGGCCTGCATTTTTCATGACAAAATATGCATATGTCAAGATGAGCATATCTGCCATGTTTTATCTCAAGTTTCTAAAATCTCTACAATAGGGACCCTCATGAATGAAAGGTACTTTCTAAATGTAACATTCAAGAAATTACTTACCAGATTTTCCACGTTTCCTGTGCTTGTAATGCATGGCCTCAGAAACAGATGTCATCAGGTTGTACCTCTTCCATAGCTGGTGAAAAAACCTGCCAGGAAAGAAAAAAACAATAATTGTATGAAGCTTTAATTTTACTAGTAAAGACACTCGAATATAATTTATAAATTGACATGCAAACAAGATGTGGAATCACATAATCAGACAAGTCTCTAAGCAAAAAGGATTTTTTTACGACTAACCAGAAAAAAGAACAATAACAAATGGTTTAAAGTTGCTACTTATTATGAATATAAATGATTTTCATGATAAAGACCTAAGAAGACAAAAACAAAGATAGAATTTAGAATTTAGTCTTTTAGAATCTGAAATTAAATCCCTTCTCATTTTGAGATTGTTATGATCATGTGACTCCACATGAATCTGAAAATAGAAGAAAAATATACTGTTATATCAAAACATTGATTAATAAATGAATCAAGTTGGACATCATTCAAGAAAGCATAAAGTCAACTCACTGTCTGTACAGACCAATATCAGGGACCTCAAGAGTTGGAACCCCCATGAATGAAAGGTAGTTTCGCACTGGAAGCCACATGAAACAAACCCCTCCACCGAGTGGACTGAAGTCCATGCCACACAAACATCAGTGTGAACACTTCCATGCATCTGACCATAAAATTTCTGCCTAGGAAATGTTAATTTTATCACCTATGGGTTGAAATTATTACAAAACTTGCAGATATCTGGGCATGTGCAATTTTCCACCTATCAGTGTTAATTTTGTCCCAATTAAATGTGGAAAAACACGTAAATAGAAGTTCAACTTCTCTTCATTCTATACATAAACCACCAATTCTATAATTACTTTATCAAGTCTGTTCATACCACAATTGTTTTTTAGATTTCTTCCTGATTTGTTTTTACATAATTATTGATATATCAATAGTTAAAGTTGTAAGCCACTCTGAATAGCTAGACCTCTACCCATCTATTTTGAAAATGGCTCCTGGCAAATTTAGGAATTACCTGTCTTAAAATTTGTCAAATTGGGGAAAAAAAAAATTAAATCAAAATTTGCCACAACCTAAAAGTATTTACCAGATATATACACAGACAAGGCCACATATCACTGTCATTTACTTTCTAACATTTAAAGCATGTTTTCAGAGTGACATAATTTGTAGAGATTAATCTATTACATATAAAGAGTCTACATAGTGTTGTTTATTCAATCTTGCAACATGCCTTCAGAATTTTCTAGGAAACAAAATATTACAAGCTGTGTGTGCAATCATGAAATCATTGAAATTCATTATTATATACAGTCAAATATGATAAAGATATAAGCACTGTTTAAATTACAGACCAAGGAAAATGCTACCTAACATTCAGACAAGGTTAAGTTCAGAGTTTTATTATCATTACTTTTTTGACCGGTCCTAGTCGAATACTTCCGTCTGAACTTCCATTGATATCAACGCATTGCTAGCAAAAAATCTTAAAATCAATCCAATCAGGATTTGAGTCATATTTGAGCCAGTGTTACCTGACTGCATAAGATGTTTCATGAAAAAGAGTAATGTGAAGCCTTCGGATTAATAACAGTTTGTTACAAATAACTCCTCTGTTGTACAGATGTGGAAAATGAAACCATTTTGTTCGACCAACAGATAAAATTCAGACTTAGTTCATTCACTATGGGAAATTCAGTCAGAGAAATAAGAACACCCTAAGTGCAGCCAATTTGCCTTTCCTGATAAACAGATAAAGGGATAACATTTTCTCGGTGTGTTTAAGGAAGGAATCTTTTTTAATTTTCATCAAGTAGTCAGTACAAACCAATGGAAGTTACATCTGTAAAAAGTCTTTTTAATATTCCATTAATCCTGTAGGGTACAGTTATGTGGAATAGTAGCTACCAGATACTCTTTGAAGTTGAGCGTAATCGATTACACCGTGTTTATAATACTACTGACATAAATTAGAACATGTTTTATCCTTTCTTTAGATCTTCTGTTTTTTTCTCTGATAAGTGATTTAATTCTGAAATGACTGAATAAAACATAACATATTATAAATTAGCTGGGATTAATTTTACCAAATCTGCAAATATATTTGAACTGTTTTGAAGAAGAGTAAAAGATTAAAGGGACAAAATGGCATTTTATCATTGAGAATAATCTAAATATGGAAAAGATAGCTAAAATCATTTGAACTCTTAGCAGATGGCATTGGAGTCTAGTATGGCCAAAATAGATCTATTTTACTTCACAGTGAAGGTTTTAGGGGAAGCAAGACGTTTTCCTTACTTTGCAGGAAAAAGATGGCACTAATTTAGATGAAACAAGAAATCGGTAGAACCGATGGATGCTCCCCGAATAAATACCAATGCCAAAAGGGCTATTGTTTAATATGTTGTTTTTTTTTAGTATGAAAAGTAACAAAGGGCAATAACTCCTAAATTATGCAAAATAGAGTTACAGTTCTTGCACGCTGCATTTCTCCTCATAGAGATCTATCTACCTATAAAGTTTCATGTTAATACCTCTTATACTTTGTGAGATATGCCCCGGACAAAAAATAAGTATGAGAAATTAAAAAAGGCAACAACTCACAATTTAATAAAGCAAGAGTTATGGTTCTTGTGCATTGCACTGATCCTTAATGAGATCTAACTACCTATGAAGTTTGGTCTTGATATCTCTCATAGTTTTTGTGTTATGCTCCGGACAAAATTATGACCGACGAATGAACGGACGAACGAATGGACGGGAGGGACAAAGCGGCAACTATATGCTTGCCCTTCGGGGAACATAAAAAGTCATCCATGCTTTTAATAAATATTTCATAAGAAAAACTAATCTGCCTTATGAAAGATACCAGTTTAGTGCTATAAAACAGTTAGAATCAGAAACACTGTTGAACAGTATGAGTTGAGACTGAGGCAAACAGCTGCAACTGGAAAATTTGACAAGACAGACAAACAAATCCTTATTCATTGACAAGTGGATAAAAAGTGTTCAAATTAAGAATCAGTTAGTTAAACAAGAGGGCCATGATGGCCCTGGATCGCTCACCTGAGTACTTTGGCTGTAGGTTTGCTGTTAAGCAGTATTTCATTTTTTAATTGAAAATATATAAGTGCCTACAAACCAAATATGTAAAATATCAGTCAATAAATAAAGGCTCTATGACAGAAAGTAGAAATATCTATTATAAGCTATGGTGACCTTGACCTTGACCCAGTGACCTCAAACCCTACCCATGGGTAGAGGTCATGCAAGGAACCTATATACTGAATATCAAAGATAATGGACAATAACCAAAGGCTTTATGAGGTACAGTAGATAAATCTATTTTTAGCCTCCGTGACCTTTAACCTAATCCAATAATTTGAAAAAGCTTGCTTCATGCCAAATTTTAAAATTCTAGGCCTTGTGGTTTCAGACAAGAAGATTTTTAAAGATTGCTTTTTTAACATATTAAGGGCCCCCGGGGCGGGGCAAATTTTGACCCAAGGGCCAACATTTAAACAATATTGGTAAAGGTTCTATTTGTTTTGGAGAAAAATTATTTTTCATGTTTTTCCTATATAAATCAATGTAAAACAAGAGAACCCTGGGGTGTGGCCAATTTTGACCCAGGGGACATAATTTGAACAAACATGGTAAACATCCACTAGACAATGCTACATACCAAATATCTAAGCTGTAGGCATTGAGATTTCCAGTAAGAAAATTTTTAAAGATTGCCTTTTTTACATATTAAGGGCCCTTGGGGCAGGGCCAATTTTGACCCCAGGGCCAACATATAAACAATACTGGTAAAGGTTATCTACACAATACTCCACACAAAATATCTAAGGTCTAGTCCTATTAGTTTCAGAGAAAAATGACTTTTAATGTTTTTCCTATATAACTATATGTAAACCAAGAGACCCCTGGGGCGTGGCCAATTTTGACCCAGGGAACATAATTTGAACCAACTTGGTAGACAATCACTAGACATTGCTACATACCAAATATCAAAGCTGTAGGCATTGAGGTTTCCAGTAAGAAGATTTTTAAAGATTGCCTTTTTTACATATTAAGGGCCCCTGGGGCGGGGCCAATTTTGACCCCAGGGCCAACATATAAACAATACTGGTAAAGGTTCTTTACACAATACTCCACACCAAATATCTAAGGTCTAGTCCTATTAGTTTCGGAGAAAAATGATTTTTAATGTTTTTCCTATATAACTATATGTAAACCAAGAGAACCCTGGGGCGTGGCCAATTTTGACCCAGGGGACATAATTTGAACAAACTTGGTAGACATCTACTAGACAATGCTACATACCAAATATCAAAGCTGTAGGCACTGCGGTTTCTGAGAAGAAGATTTTTAAAGATTTGCTTTATAAGTCTATGTAAAAGGAAGTGTCCCCTGGGACGGGGCCAATTTTGACCCCAGGGAAATAATTTGAACAATTTTTGTAGAGTTCCATTAGAGGGTGCTAAATGCCAAATATCTAAGCTCTAGGCCTTGTGGTTTCAGACAAGAAGATTTTCAAAGTTTTTCCTTTAAGTTGCCATAGCAACCAGAGTTCTGCATGGAATTCAATTCTTTGAACAATTTTCAAAGGGGACCACCCAAGAAACATTCATGGGAAGTTTGGATGAAATTGGCTTAGCGGTATATGAGAAGATGTCGTTTAAAGTAAAAGTTTATGGACGGACGGACGGACGCCGGACAAATTGCAATCACAAAAGCTCACCTTGTCACTATGTGACAGGTGAGTTAAAAAAAGTGGAAAGACCTGCAAGAGTAATGCGTAATTGTTTTGATCATGGAGTTTAGGGCAAACACAATTGCAAACAATGGACAGCAGTCTCAAGATGGGGACTTCATCTGTTGAGAGTATGCATAAAGTTAGGAATGGAGCAAGACCCAAACTACATGCTTCACAAGAAGATCACAATTATGCAATTGGAATAAAATTGAAAGAAAGCAGGTTATTATAGGTGCAGTAAAACTGGCAATATGAGCATGGATAAAAGTTGCCATGCACTTGACAAAAGGTGTGTTCAGTGTGGCTTTGTAGGACATATTAGGAGATTTTGTAAAACCCTTGTAGAAAAAATGTGAAAATCCAGGACATGGGTAATGAAATGTGCACAATAGTGATCATACTCATGTAAATACTGTTAAAATGAAATGCAGCTTTAGTGTTTAGTAAAACTGATTTGACAACGACTTTCCTTCAGATGAGCTAGGTCCATCACCAAGACAATATCAGATTTTAATTGACCATAAGCCACTGACTGTTTTGTATACCTTGAAGTAAGACAAAAATGCAAGAATTGAAAGGTGAATTCTGAGACTAATGCCATATTCATACACAATCAATCATATCCAAGGGCAAGAATATTGTGGAAATGAACTCCCCAGATTAGTAGGCAAAAATCAGTTTTCAGGAATATTTATGTAAGATGAACTTGCATGAAAGCTGGGTCAAAAGGAGCCAGATTGAAAATGCCCTACTTGTGAGTGAAATCCTGAAATATTTTAAGAAACACACAATTAAAAATATACAGACCAGGGCTTTACATTGGGAACTGGGAAGGGTTTGATAATAATATTCCATCATGTGAAATTGGGAGAACAGGACTTCTGAGTGGCCAGTACTA
The DNA here is from genome assembly GCA_012932295.1 of Cyclina sinensis. Classification (NCBI taxonomy): domain Eukaryota; kingdom Metazoa; phylum Mollusca; class Bivalvia; order Venerida; family Veneridae; genus Cyclina; species Cyclina sinensis. The sequence goes on along the minus strand of JAAONU010000004.1, from coordinate 15,048,155 downwards.
AAGGTTTATTCATCAATATTAGTCTTTAGTAACTAGGTATCATTTTTTGGAAAATTTTGCTGCCAAACTGAGACTAACTTCTTATTTTCTGTTGGGAAGAAGCTTGTGACTGGCCCCTTCTATTTAAGATATAAAGCCCATAAAGCTTCCATGTAATGACAATATACACATCCATATCCTCTTGAAGTTAAACAATAATCTGTTTTTCTTTAAGTTAAAAAAGAAAGGTACACCACTGAAATATTTCAATTCTAGTTAAAAGTAATTCTAGTTGTTTTTCTTCAAACAAAGGGAAATTCAAAGCATCTAGTGATTTAGGTGACAACTACATTGTATTTTTAAGATGCAAAATCTGGTTTTTATTTACTTAGAGGTCTTTGTTGTATTTTGTCTTAAAAGATCATATTTTGCAAAATAAAGTATATTTAGACAGTTTCTGGTTATCCCCTGTTTATCACTATTAGTTTCAACAGTAGTTTCAACAAGGTCCGAGTTGTGACCCGTTGTATTTTTGGGGGCTATTGGTATTACCAATAGGCTGAAAATTCCCAAAACTTTTCCAAAGAAAGGAATATGATTCTTTCACCATGAATTAATTGCATTCATTTCTACTTTTCTGTAAATATTACCAGACACATGAATAACTCTTATCATTAGACTTTTACAACCAGAATATTGGGCCTTGCAATGCTTTGTTACATAATGCATTTGTGACTCAAACATTTAAGAATGTGAAATTAAGTTTGTGTTTCTATTTGTGTGGCTTCATTTATGTAATAACTATGTATAACTTCATGTATTTGAATAACTATATATATATATTAAGTTTCTGTCAATTTTCTTGAATTTTTTTATTGACAACTTCAAGTTCACAGCTTTCAATAAATTTGCATACAACAGAATCATCACTTCCAGTCATATAAACATTACAGTTATCTTGTGCAGGGCAAAAATATGCCTGCAAAGTCACCTTTATTTACAGTAACAGTTAATAACATGCCAAAAAGACAATCAAGCAGAAACAGATGAAAAATACTTTTTGTATGACATGCAATGCAAATGTGTGTGTGTGCACAATTTCTTTAAGCCAAAAACTGAATTACTTATCAAAAATAACATGATAATGACACTTTACCAAAACAAATCTGTTTCTCAATTCTTTCCTATGGACAAGAAAGTTTCATTAAAAGATCAGTTAAACAAGGACAATTTGGAAATGTTACAATCAGTTCAGAAGATATTGTCAAATACTGCAAGACAGTGAACAAGAATTCTAAGATGTCATGGCATAAAAATAAAACAGTTTGGTCCAACATTTTAGAGAGAACGAAATACCTGCTTCCTCAATTTATTGTCCAAATAATTAAGCAACATTTTTGTGTAAAGCTGCATTCAAGCAGAAAATTTCTCAGAAAAGTGCTAATCATATTACATAATTATGCTTAGGTCACTTTTCCTAACTCAAGGAGTCCTGTTTTTTGTTTTGTTTTGTCTTTATACTAGAGGCAGACAAGGATACAATATTAAGTAGATTTTTGTGTGTGGTGACCCACAAAAGATTGATGCTCTGAAAAGGGCAGTTAAAAATTAATGCCCTGAAAAGGGCAGTTAAAAGTCGATGCCCCTAAAAGGGCAGTAGAGTGTATTCAAATTGAAACTAACAGGTGCCAAGGATCTTGTCCACTATCTTCATAGCCAACAACAGATCTGCAGTTTAAATTGTGTAGTGTAAATGAACAGGATCTTGTCCACTATCTTCACAGCCAACAACAGATCTATCAAATGCTAAGCACAGTTTAAACTGTGTGGTGTAAATGAACAGGATCTTGTCCACTATCTTCATAGCCAACAACAGATCTGCAGTTTAAACTGTGTGGTGTAAATGAACAGGATCTTGTCCACTATCTTCACAGCCAACAACAGATCTATCAAATGTTTAGCGCAGTTTAAACTGTGTGGTGTAAATGAACAGGATCTTGTCCACTATCTTCACAGCCAACAACAGATCTATCAAATGCTAAGCGCAGTTTAAACTGTGTGGTGTAAATGAACAGGATCTTGTCCACTATCTTCACAGCCAACAACAGATCTATCAAATGTTTAGCGCAGTTTAAATTGTGTGGTGTAAGTGAACAGGATCTTGTCCACTATCTTCACAGCCAACAACAGATCTATCAAATGTTTAGCGCAGTTTAAACTGTGTGGTGTAAATGAACAGGATCTTGTCCACTATCTTCACAGCCAACAACAGATCTATCAAATGTTTAGCGCAGTTTAAATTGTGTGGTGTAAGTGAACAGGATCTTGTCCACTATCTTCACAGCCAACAACAGATCTATCACATGTTAGCACAACTTTAATCTTTAACAGTCTCACACTGAAATTGTAGTAATGAAACAGAACAGAACAAAAGTTTTCACTTTTTTTCAATAAAATTTTTCCTGAAAGGTCCACAGATATTGTTCTCTAGCATCAAAACAAAAAAATGTAGATCTGTTTGACATTATATAGAAAAGCTGTGTAATGTTCTTGGATAAGGACTTTGCCAATCATTTGTAATGCAAGCAACTGGAGTTAACTTGTTTAACGCTATCAAATGTAGAACATCATCACTCTTGTTCACTGTCTTTACACAAGAACTATAGATCCTTGACATAAGTGATCTAAAGCAGAACTGCTTTCAAATTAAAAAAAATTCAGGTTTTTTTCTCAGTATTTTGGGAACATGACCCATACCCTTGGGATTGGGAAATCCAGCGATGTTTTGCTAAAAATTGGGGAAAATGCATGACTTCTGTTTTGCAAGTTTTAAATGAACACTAACAATTTGTGTCTATGATGGAAACTTTCAATCCTAACAAGTCTATTACAGTGAAAGATCTCTTGTTTTCGTGGATTTTAGTTTTTGTTTTGTTTTGTTTTTTGTCTTTTGAAGTTTCAGTTGGGATTTTTTTCTGATTTTTTGGGAAAAAAAGATACTATTTTCAATTAGGAATATGACCCAATATCGGCTATAAAATCAGCCTAAAAAAACCCTGTTTATTTAAATCATTTGTATTTATTGTATTAACAATAATTTAACAAAGTGTACACCAACTATTCATTCTATTCTTTTTGCTCTTAGAGCAACATATTTCACCATTCATGTATATATTTTCTGTCTGTTTCTTTGTCATTTCCATACCTGAGCTAGAAATTACTGAATCAACTTTTCTGACAAATTTCAAGGATATTTGGACTAAAAATGTAACCTCTAGAGCATTAACAAGGTTTTTCTACTTTTTGGTCCTATGACCTAGTTTTTGACCCCAGATAACCCATATTCAAAACTTAGCTAGAAATCATTGAAACAATCTTTCTGACAAATTTCAAGGTTATTTGGACTGAAAATTTTACCTCTAGAGTGTTAACAAGGTTTTTCCATATTTGGGGTCTGTGACCTAGTTTTTGACCCCAGATGACCTATATTCGATTATGAGCTAGAAATCATTAAAACAACCTTTCTGACAAATTTTGAGAATATATGGACTGAAAAGCAGCTTCTAGTGCGAGTACAAAGTTTTTCTATTTTTTTGGCTCTGTGACCTAGTTTTTGACTCCAGATGACCCATATTCAAATTTAACCTAGAAATCATTGAAACAACCTTTCTGACAGATTTCCAGATTATTTGGACTGAAAATGTTACCTCTAAGGTGTTAACAAGGTTTTTCCATATTTGGGCTATGTGACCTAGTTTTGAACCCAGATGACCCATATTCGAACTTGACCTAGAAATCTTCAATGCAACCTTTCTGACAAATTTCTAGGATATTTTGACTGAAAATGTAACCTCTAGAGTGTTAACAAGGTTTTTATATTTTTGGGCTCTATGACCTTATTTTTGAACCCAGATGACCCATGTTCGAACTTGAGCTAGAAATCAAAGAAACAACCTGTCTGACAAATTTCCAGATTATTTGGACTCAAAATGTAACCTCTAGAGTGATAAAAAGGTTTTTCCATATTTGGTCTCAGTGACCTAGTTTATGACAAGAAGATTTTCAAAGTTTTCAATATATAAGCCAATGTAAAACCAATGACCCCGGGGTTGGGCCAAATTTGACCCCAGGGGTATAATTTGAACAAACTTGGTAGAAGTCCACTAGACAATGCTACATACCAAATCTTAAGGCTAAGGCCCATGTGGTTTCAGACAAGAAGATTTTTGAAGTTTTTCCTATATAAGCCTATGTTAAACCAATGACCAAATATCTAAGCTCTATGCCTTACGGTTTCAGACAAGAAGATTTTTAAATTTTTCCTATACAAGTTATCCCTGGGGCCGGGCGATTTTTGACCCAAGACCATTATTTGAACAAATTTTGAAAAGGTCTACTAAACAATGCTGCACACCAAATATCTTAACTCTAGGCCTTGTGGTTTCTGACAAGAAGATTTTTAAGTTTTCCCTATATAACTCTATGTAAAATCAACTGACCCCTGTGGTGGGGTCAGTTTTAACCCCAGGATCATAATTAGAACAAACTTGGTAGAGGTCCTCTACATAATGCTTCCTCCCAAATATCTAAGCTCCAGGCTTTGCGATTTCAGAGAAGAAGATTTTTAAAGATCCAACTTTAAAATTCTGTTTTTAGCTCCAGTGACCTAAGCAAAGCAATTGACCAGAACCATTTGAACAATCTTGGTAGAGCTTTATGCAAGGAACATATAAGGCAAGTTTCATTAAATTTGGCCCAGTGGTTTCAGAGGAGATGTTGTTTGAATGAATTGCGGACGACGGACAATCATCGATCCTAAAAGCTCACGAGCACTACGTGCTCAGTCGAGCTAAAACTAAAAATATTCCTACTCCATAAATACTAATAACAAGCTTTTTTCAAGGTGTTACTAGATCTATTTAAAGATTTTCCGAATATGGAACTGAAAGTCAAGAGTGTAGGCTATGCTATTTTAAGAAAAGCATGCAGCTTTTGGTCATGTGATGTGGAAAAGGCAGTAAAATGGGAATGGAAAATTATTCTGGCTTGATGTCAAAGGATACCTCTTAGAATAACAACCAATAAACAAGAGGGCCATCATGGCCCTGGATCGCTCACCTGAGTACTTTGGCTGTAGGTTTGCTGTTAAGCAGTATTTCATTTTTTTAATTGAAAATATATAAGTGCCTACAAACCAAATATGTAAAATATCAGTCAATAAATAAAGGTTCTATGACAGAAAGTAGAAATATCTAATATAAGCTATGGTGACCTTGACCTTGACTCAGTGACCTCAAACCCTACCCATGGGTAGACGTCCATGCAAGGAACCCTATATACTGAATATCAAAGATGTTGGTCTATAAATGAAGGCTCTATGAGGTACAGTAGATAAATCTATTTTTAGCCTCCATGACCTTTAACCTAATCTAATAATTTGAAAAAGATTGATGAAGCTTGCTTCATGCCAAATTTTAAAAATGCTAGGCCTTGTGGTTTCAGACATGAAGATTTTTTAAAGATTTCCTTTTTTACATATTAAGGGCGTCTGGGGCAGGGTAAATTTTTACCCCATTGCCAACATTTCAACAATATTGGTAAAGGTTCTTTACACAATACTCAACACCAAAAATCTAAGGTCTAGTCCTATTTGTTTTAGAGAAAAATAATTTTTCATGTTTTTCCTATATGAATCTATGTAAACCAAGAGAACCCTAGGGCATGGCCAATTTTGACCCCCGGGAACATTATATGAACAAACATGGTAGACATCCACTAGACAATGCTACATACCAAATATCTAAGCTGTAGGCATTGAGGTTTCCAGTAAGAAGATTTTTAAAGATTGCCTTTTTTACATATTAAGGGCCCCCGGGGCAGGGCCAATTTTGACCCCAGGGCCAATATTTAAACAATACTGGTAAAGGTTCTCTACACAATACTCCACACCAAATATCTAAGGTCTAGTCCTATTAGTTTCAGAGAAAAATAATTTCATGTTTTTCCTATATAACTATATGTAAACCAAGACAACCCTGGGGCATGGCCAATTTTGACCCACTGGGGACATAATTTGAACAAACATGGTAGACTTCCACTAGACAATGCTACATACCAAATATCTAAGCTGTAGGCATTGAGGTTTCCAGTAAGAAGATTTTTAAAGATTACCTTTTTACATTTTAAGGGCCCCCGGGGCGGGGCCAATTTTGACCCCATGGCCAACATTTCAACAATATTGGTAAAGGTTCTTTACACAATACTCAAGCACTAAATATCTAAGGCTTAGTCTTATTTGTTCTAGAGAAAAATTATTTTTCATGTTTTTCCTATATGAATCTATGTAAACCAAGAGAACCCTGGGGCATGGCCAATTTTGACCCCTGGAACATAATATGAACAAACATGGTAGACATCCACTAGCCAATGCTACATACTAAATATCTAAGCTGTAGGCATTGAGGTTTCCAGTATAAAGATTTTTAAAGATTGCCTTTTTTACATTTTAAGGGACCCCAAGGTGGGGCAAATTTTGACCCTGGGGCCAACATATAAACAATACTGGTAAAGGTTCTCTACACAATACTCCACACCAAATATCTAAGGTCTAGTCCTATTAGTTACAGAGAAAAATGATTTTTCATGTTTTTCCTATATAACTATATGTAAACCAAGAGAACTTGGGGCGTGGCCAATTTTGAACCAGGGGACATAATTTGAACAAACTTCGTAGGACATCCACTAGTCAATGCTACATACAAAATATCTAAGCTCTATCTCTTTTGGTTTCTGATGTGAAGACTTTTTAAACTTTTTCCTATATAACTCTATGTAAACAAGAGGGCCATGATGGCCCTATATCGCTCACCTGAATATGACTGCTTTTAACAAAGTTGCTATGGACCTGGTTAATTGACCCCAGATGACCCATATTTGAACTTGACCTAGAAATTACTGAAACAATCTTTCTGACAAATTTCAAGGTTATTTGGACTGAAAGTGTAGCCTTTAGAGTGTTAACAAGGTTTTTTCATATTTGGGCTCTGTGACCTAGTTTTTGACCCCAGATGATCCATATCCAAACCTCAGCTTGAAATCATCAAAACAACCTTTCTGACAAATTTCCAGGACATTTTGACTGAAAATGTAGCCTCTGAGTGTTTTAAAGTTTTTTGATATTTAGGCTCTGTGACCTAGTTTTTTAATCCAGATGACCCATATTCAAAGTTGAGCTGGAAATCATAGAAGCAACCTTTCTGACAAATTTTCAGGTTATTTGGAATTAAAATCTTAACTCTCGAGTGTTAACAAGGTTTTTCCATATTTGGGCTCTGTGACCTAGTTTTTGACCAAAGATGACCCATATTAGTACTTGAGCTAGAAATCATCAAAACAACCTGTCTGACAAATTTCCAGGATATCTGGACTGAAAATGACTAACCTCTGGATAGTTAAAATGGTTTTAACATTTTAGGGCTCTGTGACCTAGTTTTTGATCCCAAATGACCCATATCCTAATCTGGGCTAGAAATCATTGAAACAACCTTTCTGACAAATTTCAAGGACAATTGGACTGAAAATGTAACCTCTTGAGCATTAAACAAGGATTTTCTACTTTTTGGCCCTGTGTCCTTGTTTTTGATCCCAGATAACCCATATTCAAAACTGAGCTAGAAATCATTAAAACAATCTTTCTGACAAATTTCAAGGTTATTTGAACTGAAAATGTTACCTCAATGCGTGTTAACAAGGTTTTTCCATATTTGGGGTCTGTGACCTAGTTTTTGAACCCCAGATGACCTTTATTCAAATCTGAGCTAGAAATCATTGAAACATTTTTTCTGACAAATTTGGAGAATATCTGGACCAAAAAGTAGCTTCTAGAGTGTTAACAACTTTTTTTCTATTTTTGGGCTCTGTGACCTAGTTTTTGATTTCAGATGACCCATATTCAAATTTAACCTAGAAATCATTGAAACAACCTTTCTGACAGATTCCTGGTTATTTGGACTGAAAATGTTACCTCTAGAGGTTTTTCCATATTTGGGCTCTGTGACCTAGTTTTTGACCCCAGATGACCCAATTTTGAATTTTAGCTAAAAATCATCAAAACAACTTTTTTGACAAATTTCTGGGATATTTTGACTGCAAATGTAACCTGTAGAGTGTTAAACTGGTTTTTCTATTTTTGGGCTCTGTGACCTAGTTTTTGAACCAAGATGACCCGTATTCGAACTTGAGCTTGAAATCATAGAAACAACCTGTCTGACAAATTTCCAGATTATTTGGACTGAAAATGTTACTTCTCCTTCTACAAGAAGATTTTCAAAGTTATCGCTATATAAGCCTATGTAAAACCAATGACCCCGGGTTTGGGCCAAATTTGACCCCAGGGGTATAATTTGAACAAACTTGGTAGAGGTCCACTAGACAATGCTACATACCAAATCTTAAGGCTCAGGGCCTTGTGGTTTCAGACAAGAAGATTTTTAAAGTTTTTCCTATACAAGCCTATGTAAAACCAATGACCCCAGGGTGGGGCCAAATTTGACCCCAGAGGCCATGATTTGAACAAACTTGGTAGAGGTCCACTAGACAATGCTACATACAAAATATCTAAGCTCTATGCCTTACGGTTTCTGACAAGAAGAGGTTTAAAGTTTTTCCTATATAACTCTTTGTAAAACTAGTTACCCCTGGGGCGGGGCCATTTTTTACCCAGAGGCCATGATTTGAACAAACTTGGTAGAGGTCCACTAGATGATGCTTTATACCAAATAGCAAAGCTCTATGCCTTACAGTTTCTGACAAGAAGATTTTTAAAGTTTTTCCTATATAACTTTATGTAAAACAAGTTACCCCTGCAGCGGGGCCATTTTTGACCCAGAGGCCATGATTTGAACAAACTTGGTAGAGGTCCACTAGACAATGCTGCACACCAAATATCTAAGCTCTATGCCTTACAGTTTCTGACAAGAAGATTTTTAAAGTTTTTCCTATATAACTCTATGTAAAACAAGTTACCCCTGGGGCGGGGCCACTTTTGACCCAGTGGCCATGATTTGAACAAACTTGGTAGAGGTCCACTAGGCAATGCTGCACACCAAATATCTTAGCTCTATGCCTTACGGTTTCTGACAAGAAGATTTTTAAAGTTTTTCCTATATAACTCTATGTAAAACAAGTTACCCCTGGGGCGGGGCCATTTTTGACCCCAGGATCATAATTTGAACAAACTTGGTAGAGGTCCACTAGATGATGCTTTATACCAAATAGCAAAGCTCCAAGCCTTGTGGTTTCTGACAAGAAGATTTTTAAAGATCCAACTTTTCAAATCTGTTTTTAGCTCCTGTGACCCAGAAATGCAATGGACCGGAACCATTTGAACAAACTTGGTAGAGCTTCATGCAAGGAACATTCTAGGCAAGTTTCATTAAATTTTGCCCAGTGGTTTCAGAGGAGATGTCGTTTGAATGAATTGTGGACGACGGACGGACGCCGGACAATCAAGGATCCTAAAAGCTCACATGAGCATGCTCAGGTAAGCTAAAAAGTGACCCCCAGGGGAGGGCCTATTTTGACCCAGTGGCTATGATTAAGTTTTCCCTATATAAATCTATGTAAAATCAACTGACCCCTGGGGTGGGGTCAGTTTTGACCCCACGCTCATAATTTGAAAAACTTGGTAGAGGTCCACTAGATGATCCTTCATCCCAAATATCTAAGCTCCAGGCCTTGAGTTTTCGGAGAAGAAGATTTTTAAAGATCCACTTTTTAAAATCTAATTTTAGCTCCAGTGAACCAGAAATGCAATGGACCAGAACCATTTGAACAATCTTGGTAGAGCTTCATGCAAGGAACATCCCAGGCAAGTTTCATTTAATTTGGCCCTTTGGTTTCAGAGGAGATGTCATTTGAATGAAAAGTTGATGACTGACGGACGGACGACAGACAACTGATGACGGACAAAGACTGATCAGAAAAGCTCACCCTGAGCACTCTAAGAGTGCTCAGGATAGCTAAAAAGGGGTGTATCTATTTTGTTGACCAAACACCACTGACCAATTGACCAAACTGTCTACTCTATTGACCACTGACTAACTGACCAGGTTAAACAAATAATTTGTACTGAAACTTTTAAAGGCTATTTTAAAACCAGTAAATAAAACAAGAGGGCCATGATGGCCCTGGATCGCTCACCTGAGTACTTTGCCTGAGGGTCTACCGTGAAGCAAACAGATGCAACATTACATTTTCTAACTGAAGATATTCAAAGATCTCATATTTTATACAAAAAAATCCATTGGGCAGAGGCAATTTCATGATAACAGCTTGTGAGAAGATGTCATTTGAAGCCATATATAGAAAACCTATTTTTAGCTCTGGTGGCCATTTTGTTCAATGGAGCAGAACTGTTTAAGCAATGTATGTAAGGAACATTTCTGTGAAATTTGATGGAAAATTACCTTGCCATTGAGGAGGAGATGCTGTTTGATTTCTTTTCTACTTTTAGCTTTTGCAGCCCTTATGTGCAATGGAGTGAAATGGTTTTACCAATTTTAGAAAAGGGCAATATAAGGAACATTTCTGTCAAATTTGCAATGGAGCAGAATTGCTTGAGCAATTTTAGACAAGGGGGCCATTGGCTCAAAAGTGCTCACCTAAGGACAGACTATTATTTTTGTTTCATGTTAAATATCCTAAGCTCTAGCATTCTTAGTTTCAGAGATCACTTTTTTTTATATGTATATAAAGAAAACCCATGACCCCAAGGGCAGGGCCAATTTTGACCCTAGGGCCATACTTGAAACAATGTCTGTAAAGGTCCAGAATGTTTCATGCCAAATGTCTAAGCTCTAGCCTTTGAAGCTTCAAAGGATAATTTTCTTATAATTTTTTACTAAATCCATATAATAAATATCTATGACCCCCGGGCAGGCCCAATTTTTACGCCCGATATTATTTGTACAAACTTGGAACAGGTTCACTAGACAATATTTCATGCCAAATAATTAAGCTTAAGGCTTTGTCATTTTAGAGGGGAAGATTTTTTAAGTTTTTTACTATATACATATATGGAAAACCTATGACTCCCTGGGACGGGGCCAATTTTGGCACTAGGGGCATAATTTGAACATCTTTCGTAGAGGACCTATAGATGATGTCATATACTAAATATCAGAGCTCTAGCCTTTGTCATTTCAGAGGAGAAGATTTTTTTAAGTTTTTACTATATACATATAAGGAAAACCTATGACCCCCTGGGGGTAGGGCCAATTTTGAGACTAGGGGCAGAATTTGAACAACTTTGGTAGAGGACCTATAGATGATATCATATACCAAATACCAAATCTCAAGCCTTTGTCATTTCAGAGGAGAAGGTTTTCGAAGTTTTTACTATATACAGTATAACCTGCCCTAACGGTCACCTTATATTGGCGGTCACCTTGTGTCAACTGTCATTTCATGACGCTCCCATCAAAAATCCTTCTAAATAACACGTTAATTAAAAGGTCACCTTACGTCTGCGGCCAGCAGCCACACTAACTGCCGTCAATTTGCCAAAATTCGACCTGATTTAGTGGTCACGTATTGTCTGCTCAAAGTGTGAATATATTTTGACAAGCCCTAAAATAAGTCCTCGAAGGCAAACACATGACAATACACTTTAGTTATAACATTAATTTTGACGCAACCTTACAAGTTGGTGCAGTGGCTCAGTGGTCTAAATCATCGTTCTATATTTTACTGACCAAAAGGTTGTGGGTTCGAATCCTGGTTAAGCCAAAACATTTTTTTTTTCAGTTTTCATGGTATATAGAAGCATAATATCATGTTTTTTCCATAGTATATTAAATTCTTGTAAATTTTAAAGAAAATAAATATTCAGCAAAATTCTGCGAGTCAGTCGCTTTAAAACAAAAAAGTAGGTCAGCCGGTCAAAAATATAGGACTAGATATGACTTTTTTTGAAATCGGAACAAAAAACTGTACACACGGTCCAAATTTAATTGCCATAGCTCCAAAAACAATAAGTAGGTCAGTAGGTCAAAAATATAGGTCATGCAATGACATTTTAGAAATCAAAACGAAAAACTGTGCACATGGTCCAAATTTCATTGCTGTAGCTAAAAAACAAAAGAGTAGGTCAGTAGGTCAAAAATATAGGTCAAGGAATAATGTTTTTGAAATCACCTCGAAAAACTGTACGAAAGGTCCAAATTTTATTGCCATTGGGAAAAACAAAAAAATGAGAAATAATTCTTTTTGGGGGGAGGGGGGAGTTACACCCCCCCCCCCCCCCCAGGGGAGGGGGGATGACCCCACTGTGGTCACAGTGCATTCTACCAAATATCTAAGCTCCAGGCCTTGCAGTTTCTGACAAGAAGATTTTTAAAGTTTTTTGCTATATAACTCTAAGTAAAACATGTGACCCCTTGGGTGGGGAAAGTTTTAACCCAGGGGCCATGATTTGAAAAATCTTGGTAGAGGTCTACTAGACAATGCTCGATCCCTATATAACTCTATGTAAATCAATGGACCCCTGGGGCAGGGCCAGTTCTGACCCAAGGGTTATAATTTGAACAATCTTGGTAGAGGTCCACCAGATGATGCCTCTCACGAAATATCTAAGCTCCAGGCCTTGTGGTTTCTGACAAGATTTTTTAAAAGTTTTCCCTATATACTCTATGTAAATGAAGTGACCCCCAGGGCAAGGTCAGTTCTGACATCACGGTCATAATTTGAACAATCTTGGTAGAGGTCCAATAGATGATGCTACATACCAAATATCTAAGCTCCAGGCCTTGCGGATTTTGAGAATAAGATTATAAAAGTTTGACCTTTTGCTTCCCATGGCAACCAGCGTTCTGCATGGAATTGAATTTCACTGAATAACTTTGGTAGAGCTTCATGCAAGGAACATCCCTGGCATGTTTCATTGAATTTGGCCCAGTGGTTTCAGAGGAGATGTCGTTTGAATGAAATGTTGACTACGCACGACGACGCACGACGGATGGAGGAGGATCACAATAGCTCGAGGTCACCATGTCAATGCATGACAGGTGAGCTAAAAAATTACAAAGGGTTATAAGTCAAAAATTATGCAAAAGAGAATTACGAAAGCTGTATGAGGTACAGTATTTAAACCTATTTTTAGCCTCCGTGACCTTTAACCTAATCTAATTATTCGAAAAAGCTTGATAAAGCTTGCTTAATGCCAAATTTAAAAATTCTAAGCTTTGTTGTTTCAGACATGAAGATTTTTTAAAGATTTTCATTTATACTGCTAATTAATACTTGTGACCCCTCCAGAGGGGCCAGTAGTGACCCCAGTAAAATTTTTTAACAAACTTGAGAGATGTCCTCCAGACATTGCTTCATATCAAATTTTAAGGCTCAGGGCCTTGTAGTTTCATACAAGAGGATTTTTCAAAGTTTACCCTATATGAACTTATGTAACAAGAGGGCCATGATGGCCCTGGATCGCTCACCTGAGTACTTTGGCTGTAGGTTTGCTGTTAAGCAGTATTTCATTTTTTAATTGAAAATATATAAGTGCCTACAAACCAAATATGTAAAATATCAGTCAATAAATAAAGGCTCTATGACAGAAAGTAGGAATGTCTATTATAAGCTATGGTGACCTTGACCTTGACCCAGTGACCTCAAACCCTACCCTTGGGTAGAGTTTTGACAGTTTTTCAGGAAATTTGGGCTAAAAATGGTACCTCTAGAGTGTTAACAAGGTTTTTCCATATACAGGCTGTGTGACCTAGTTTTTGACCCAACATGACCCATATTCCAACTGAGCTAGAAATCATCTTAACAAGCTTTCTGACAGTTTTTCAGGAAATTTGGGCTAAAAATGTTACCTCTAGAGTGTTAACAAGGTTTTACCATATTTGGGCTGTGTAACCTAGTTTTTGACCCCACATGACCCATATTCAAACTTGAGCTAGAAATCATCAAAACAACCTTTCTGACATATTTCCAGGATATTTGGGCTGAAAATGTTACCTCTAGAGTGATAAAAAGGTTTTTCCATATTTGGTCTCAGTGACCTAGTTTTTGACCCCAGATGACCCCATATTCGAACCTGGACTAGAAATCATCCAAATAACCTTTCTGATATATTACAAGGATATTTGGGCTGAAAATGTTACTTCAAAAGTGTTAACAAGGTTTTTCCATATTTGGGCTCTGTGACCTAGTTTTTGGCCCCAGATGACCTATATTCGAACTTGCGCTAGAAACCATCCAAATAACCTTTCTGACATATTACAAGGAAATTTGGACTGAAAATGTGACCTCTAAAGTGTTAACAAGGTTTTTCCATATTTGGGCTCTGTGACCTAGTTTTTGACTCCAGATGACCCATTCAATTCTGAGCTAGAAATCATGGAAACAAGCTTTCTGACAAATTTCCAGGATATTCGGGCTGAAAATCTTACCTCTAGGGTGTTAACAAGGTTTTTCCATATTTGGGCTGTGTGACTTAGTTTTTGACCCCAGATGACCCATATTCAAACTTGGGCTAGAAATCAACCAAACAACCTTTCTGACAAATTGCCAGTACATTTGGACTGAAACAGTAGCCTCTAGAGCCTTAACAAGATTATTCTATTTTTAGGTCATGTGACCTAGTTTTTGACCCCAGATGACCCATATTCGAACTCGTCCGAGTAATTACAGGGACAAACATCGTGACCAAGTTTCGTGATAATTGGAGCAAAAATGTGACCAGTAGAGTGTTAACGAACTAAGTGTGAATGGACGACAGACGACGGACATTCATTGATCCTAATAGCTCACCCTGAGCCAGCTCAGGTGAGCTAAAACTCAGTTGTCCCCCAGTGGGGCCAAATTTGACCCCAGAGGTATAATTTCAACTAACTTGGTTGAGGTTTACTAGACCTTGCTACATACCAAATCTTAAGGATCAGGCACTTGCGGTTTCAGACAGGAAAATTTTCAAAGTTTTCCCTATGTAAAATCAATCGACCCCTGGGGCTGGGCCAAATTTGACCCCAGAGGCATAATTTGAACAAACTTGGTAGAGGTCCACAAGAAAATGCTACATACCAAATCTTAAGACTCAGGGCCTTGTAGTTTCATACAAGAAGATTTTTCAATGTTTATCCCTATATGAACTTATGTAAAAATCATACCTCTGGGGCCAAATTTGGCCCTGAGTGGAGCCAAATTTGACCCCAGAGGTATAATCTGAAGGCACAGGGCCTTGTGGTTTCAGACAACAAGATTTGTAAAATTTCACTATGTTAAATAAGTTGACCCCCGGGGCAGGGCCAAATTTGACCCCAGGGACATAATTTGAACAAACTTGGTAGAGGTCCACTGGACAATGCTACATACATGTACCAAATCTTAAGGCTAAGGGCCTTGATGTTTTAGACAAGAAGATTTTTAAAATTTCACTATGTTAAATAAGTTGACCCCCGGGGTGGGACCAAATTCGACCCCCGTGGCATAATTTGAAAAAACTTGGTAGAAGTCTACTGGACAATGCTTCATACCAAATCTGAAGGCTCACGACCTTGTGGTTTCAGACAAGAAGATTTTCAAAGTTTTTCCTTTCAATTGCCATAGCAACCAGAAATCTTGATGGAATTGAATTCTTTGAACAACTTTGGTATAGCTTAATGCAAGGAACATCCCTGCAAAGTTTCAACAAATTTGGCGAAGTGGTTTAGGAGGGATGTTGTTTAAAGAAATTGTTGATGCACAGACACACGAACGATGGACGACAGACAATGGGCCATCACAAAAGCTCACCTTGAGGACATTGTCCTCAGGTGAACTAAAAAAGGTTTGATTATATAGACAGTATTCAGTTGATATAAATATTGGAAAGGATGTTTTTTAATAAACTAGATTGGTGTTCGGTGGAACACTTGTGTCGCCCTTGGGTACTCTGTTAGAATAACTAAAAAGGTCAACAAGAGCCTGCTGGAAAAGACAGCATGCTAGTCAGAGTACAACAATACCTGTCCACAGACAGCATATGGGGAGTCAAGTACCTATGTATTAAAATTTAAAAAAAAAAGGCCCGGGGGTGGGGGGGTGGGGGGGGTGCGGGGTCCCCATGCTGAGGGGACGGTGGGAGGGGGGAGTACTTACCCATCTCATGTCAGTTAATATTTTATTTCTAGGCTTAAGAAGTTTTTTTCCTATATATAGGTATAATCACAATCAAGTGACCCCTGGGGGTGGGGCTAACTGTGACCCCAGGGACATGGGTACCAACAATCTTTGCAGGGGTCTTGCTGGTGATCAAGTAGTCCAAGTTTGAATGGAATATCCTTGACACTTTTTGAGACATGGACATAAAGAAAAAGGTTAACAAAGAAATTTTAACTTGAAAAAGGGGCATAACATTGCAAAAATAAATTTGAGGGTTATCTGCCTTTGAGAAATGGTGTTTTCTTAAGTGATACAATTGTAAGCATTACAACTGGAAAGTTTGATAAAGAAACATTAAGAAATGGCATAGTTATAGCCAATGTTAAGTTTTCATGACAAAATCCAAGTACAAAAAGGGGCATAACTCTGTCAATTTTGACCCTTGACCTACACATTTTGGCATCATCATGACCCTGTTGTCGTAAGCAATATAATTTGAAAGTTTGATGTTGAAATGTTAAGAAATGGCAAAGTTATTCCCAACGTTAAGTTTTCATGACAAATCCATGTATAAAAAGGAGCATAACTCTGTCAAATGTGACCTTGACCTAGAAATTTTGGCATCAACCCTACCCTGTTGTCATAAGCAATACAATTTGAAGGTTTGATAAGATAATGTTTAGAAATGGCAAATTTATAGCCAACGTTAAGTTTTCGTGACGGACCGACGGACTGACGGACAAAGCGATCCCTATGTATCGCCTACTGAAAGGGCGACACAAAAAGAGGGCCATGATGGCCCTGGATTGCTCACCTGAGTACTTTGGCTGTATTGGTTTGCTGTTATGCAGTATTTCTTTTTTTAATTGAAAATGTGTTAGTGGCTACAAACCAAATAAGTAAAATATCAGTGAATAAATAAAGGCTCTATGACAGAAAGTAGAAATATCTATTATAAGCTATGGTGACCTTGACCTTGACCCAGTGACCTCAAACCCTACCCATGGGTAGACATCCATGCAAGGAACCTATATACTGAATATCAAAGATATTGGTCTATAAATGAAGGCTCTATGAGGTACAGTAGATAAATCTATTTTCAGCCTCCGTGCATGACCTTTAACCTAATCTAATAATTTCAAGAGGCTTGATAAAGCTTGCTTCATGCCAAAATTTTAAAATACTAGGCCTTGTGGTTTCAGACAACAAGATTTTTAAAGATTTTCTTCTATACTGCTATTTAAAATTTGTGACCCCTTGGGCAGTTCCAATAGTGACCCCAGGGACATTTTTCAAACAAACTAGGTAGAAGTCCACTAGACAATGCTGCATACCAAATATCTAAGATGTAGGCATTGAGGTTTCCAGTAAAAAGATTTTTAAAGATTGTCTTTTTTACATAATAAGGGCCCCGGGGCGGGGCCAATTTTGACCCCGGGGCCAACGTATATATAATACTGGTAAAGGTTCTCTACACAATACTCCACACCAAATATCTAAGGTCTAGTCCTATTAGTTTGGAAGAAAGTGATTTTTTATGTTTTTCCTACATAACTTTATGTAAACCAAGAGAACCCTGAGGCATGGCCAATTTTGACCCAGGGGACATAATTTGAACAAACTTGGTAGACATCCAATAGACAATGCTGCATACCATATATCTATGCTGTAGGCATTGAGGTATTCCAGTAAAAAGATTTTTAAAGATTGCCTTTTTTACATATAAAGGGCCCCCGGGGCAGGGCCAATTTTGACCCCAGGGCCAACATTTAAACAATACCGGTAAAGGTTCTCAAAACAAAACTCCTCACCAAATATCTAAGGTCTAGTCCTATTAGTTAGGGAGAAAAATTATTTTTCATGTTTTTCCTATATAACTATATGTAAACCAAGAGAACCCTGGAGCATGGCCAATTTTGACCCAGGTGACATAATTTGAACAAACTTGGTAGACATCCACTAGACAATGCTACATACCAAATATCTAAGCTGTAGGCATTGTGGTTTCTGAGAAGAAGATTTTTAAAGATTTCCTATATAAGCCTATGTAAAATCTATTGACCACCCCCGGTGGGGCCAAATTTGACCCCAGGGGCATCA
Organism: Cyclina sinensis; assembly: GCA_012932295.1. NCBI lineage: Eukaryota > Metazoa > Mollusca > Bivalvia > Venerida > Veneridae > Cyclina > Cyclina sinensis. Next base: position 15,029,933 of record JAAONU010000004.1, on the reverse strand, counting down.
TTTGAACAAACTTGATAGAGGTCCACTAGATAATGCTACATACAAAATCTTAAGGCTCAGGGCCTTGTGGTTTCAGACAAAAAGATTTTCAAAGTTTTTCCTTTAAGTTGCCATAGCAATCAGAGTTCTTGATGGAATTGAATTCTTTGAACAACTTTGGTATAGCTTAATGCAAGGAACATCCCTGCAAAGTTTCAACAAATTTGGCGAAGTGGTTTAGGAGGGATGTTGTTTAAAGAAATTGTTGATGCACAGACACACGAACGATGGACGACAGACAATGGGCCATCACAAAAGCTCACCTTGAGGACATTGTCCTCAGGTGAGCTAAAAAAGGTTTGATTATATAGACAGTATTCAGTTGATATAAATATTGGAAAGGATGTTTTTTAATAAACTAGATTGGTGTTCGGTGGAACACTTGTGTCGCCCTTGGGTACTCTGTTAGAATAACTAAAAAGGTCAACAAGAGCCTGCTGGAAAAGACAGCATGCTAGTCAGAGTACAACAATACCTGTCCACAGACAGCAGGTTTCAGAGGAGATCTCGTTTGAATGAAATTGTTGACGGACAATGGACGCCGGACGACGGACAAAGACCGGTCACAATAGCCCACCATGAGCCAAAGGCTCAGGTGAGCTAAAAAAAAATGTAATTATAATTATATCAAAAGCATAGTGGGAATTATAAATTTATATTAATTGTTTGAAGTTGAACTTTTAATGTTTAATTTGAAGATCAAAGAACTAATACAAACTAATTCAATAGTTTGTTTCTTTGTTGTTATGTCTATAAATTAAGTTTGTCATTAGGAATAATTCATTTCAAAGCAAAACCATTATTACCTATTGATTCATAAACTGTTATCTGTGTGTGTGACAATTGCAATACCGCTTCTGTGTTCTTATAATCTTTTGATTTTGTTAATATTATTATTTGTTTTCCAAAAATCTCATCATGCCTTTTGTTGTACACAGTGGTAACAGTATAAAAGGGACAAAGAGTGAGAAAATGTCTACTTTTCACTTACACACAGGCCAGTTTAGAGCTCAGAATTTGAAATAAAATCTGGATTTTCTCTAGTTTATTGAATCATTTTCTTTGAAATTTAGCATATAGATTCTTTATAACACTTTTAATATAACTCTTAAAAATGTCAGTTGTTTGTTGTATATAAGTCATGTTTCTCAAAAAAAACGAACTATTGCTGAATGCGATTCATACCCCCACCAATGTCCTTGACAGAAGACGACATGGAAAGGTGGTTAAGGGAATAACTTTAGTGGCACAAATACATATACATAAAAGGAAATTATCTCTGGTGAAAAAACAAACCAATTGTACAGGTAATAGTATAAATATATATTGTCAAATCATGTTCCAAACAGTTACAAATAACCTTTCATTTTCGTGAATATCTGTTCTAGTTTCAGAAACATTTAAGTATTAATGGTTGTATCAGAACAATTTCTAAGCCTAAAAGGGGCATAACTTGTGTCATAATTCAATGGAATTGTAGAATTTTCGTCATCTGAGCTTGCTTTTAACCATTCATATAAATTTTAAGTTTCAAGTAAATATCTGTTCTGGTTTAAGAAATATTATAGTAAATAAGTTTAAAGACATAAAAATGGACTTAACTTTGTCAAAATACAATACAAAGTTATCCCCCCCACTTTTTTTAGTTATGAAACTTGACCTGCATATCTTACTTGCGACACTTCGTATATATTTGTAGTTTCAAATGATTATCAAGTGTGGCCTTGACCTTAAGCTGGCACAAGGGTAAGATGGGTTCTGCACATTGCCCAGTTGGGGTGAACATTTGAGTCAAGTTTGAAGAAAATCCTTCCATTAGTATAGAATTTATAGAGCGGACACGACATATTGTCTAGTATTGATTGTAAGTAAATTAAAAGACTTAAAAAGGGGCATAACTTTGTCAAAATGCAATACAGAGTTATGAAACTTGACCTGCATATCTTACTTGTGATACCTCATATATCTTTTAAAGTTCAAGCAAATACGTTTTCTAGCTTCAGAAATATTCACGTACATGTAAAAATTTAAGAACATTTTCTAAGTCAATTTTGACCTTCAAGTGTGACCTTGACCTTAAGCCGGCACAAAGGTAACATGGGTTCTGCACATAACCTTGTTGAGTTGAACATTTGAGTAAAGTTTGAAGAAAATTCTTCCATTAGTATAGGATTTATAGAGCTGACATGACATATTGTCTAATATTTGATTGTATGCAAATTTGAAGACTTAAAAAGGGGCATAACTTTGTTAAAATGCAATACAGAGTTATGAAACTTGACCTGCATATCCTAATTGTGACACTTCATATATCTTTTAAGTTTCAAGCAAATACGTTTTCTAGTTTCAGAAATATTCAAATACATGTTAAAATTTAAGAATATTTTCTAAGTCAATTTTTGACCTTCAAGTGTGACCTTGACCTTAAGCCGGCAAAAGGGTAACATGAGTTCTGCACATCACCTTGTTGAGGTGAACATTTGAGCCAAGATTAAAGAAAATCTTTCAATTAGTGTAGGACTTACAGAGCGGACACGACATAATGTCTAATATTTGATTGTTTGATATTTGACCTTCAATTGTGACCTTGACCTTGAGCTGACACATGGGCAACATGGGTTCTGCACATCCCCTTGTTGAGGTGAACATTTTAGCCAAGTTTGAAGAAAATCCTTCAGTTGGTATAGGATTTACAGAGCGGACACGATAATGGAGATGGACAGACGGACCGACCGACCGCCCGACCGACCAACCGACAGGACAAAAGCTAATCCATTATAGCCCTCCCCCCCCGCACATTTTGTGGTGGGGGTATAAAAAATTGTTGTTCAAATTTCCCTGTAACTGATAAACCAAGCCCACTTTGAGGTCATGAACTTCAAACATCCAATAAAATACTACTGACTCACTGAGTGTTTGTTTACATTCTATCACTGACAGATGGCGGGAGAAGTAAAGTGTTTTCACACAATATTTTAAAGTTTATTTGAGTCAAAGATGCACTATTATTACTTACATATTCTTTAGGTAAAGATATTTAGTATTAAGTTTTTTCCAAATAATGGCCCATACATGGGATATTAGCTGGATTTGGAAGCCATTGCCTAACTAACAATAACACACTCTTTGTACAAAACTGTTAGGTTACATGCATTCGCCCAGATTCCATAATATTTTAAAACATATTACAGAGATAAAAAGATAAATGGACTTCACACTGAAATAACATGGAAAACATAGATTTATATATATCATGATATAATGAGTCAATAATTTTAGCAAATTAAACTATTACTTCAAATATATAGTTAATTGGCCACACTGATGTACGGTACCTATTAATGGAATGAGCACATCTTTGCTAAACAAAGGGCTATGATAAACCTACTATGAATCTTCAAAAGAATAATTAGCGGTTATATCATTTTCAGTGTAACTAAGTATAATTTTTAAAAAAATGGATAGCAGAGCAAATAATTTCAGAATTCAGCTTCCTAGAGATGTAAAGTAAAATCAAAATATTCAAACTAAAAGGGCATTTGTAAGTTTATTCATTCATTTTATATAGCAGTTATTTCTTGTGCAAAAGGTAGAAGATTAAATCAGCTCTCAGAAATAATGATTATAAAATAATAAATTTTTCAGTAATTAACAATGGGTAAATAAATTACTAAAGTTTAACTAAGAGCTGAAAATTATTTCTTGGTGTAAACTGTTGTATCTGAAGCTACACGTGGTTTTGTTTACAAGAAATAAGGGTTCAGTGTTACCATTCATCATGTGTCAGCTAAGCCCAGCCTACTCTCCTTTTATACTTAATGGCTTTACTACCACTGTATCAGCCAGGCAGGACCCGGCGTATAAATTATATTTGAAGTTGCTCCCTAGTTTTCTTCAGTAGGATGATTATCTGCTTTGAAACAATGATTGTAAATACTGTGATATTATATTTTTCATTGGCGGCTCCGAGAACGGCGACGCCTATATTGGAATAGTGTTTCATTTTGTACCATGCGCTGACGTAATCAATTTGGGAGAATCTTGGATCATTATCAATGTAAAAAAATCCAATTATTCTGTACATCACTTAAAATATGTCACTTCATAAATCGCATTTATTAATTTTAAAAATAAATTGATCCAAATCAGGTAAGTTTGTATTTTTAATCAAAAGTTTTTGATGCAAAAATTACAGATTTAATTACTTTTCCCAAAACAAATCAAAGCGCTGCAAGTACTTGTGTATTCACAGCATTTATCTAGCAGTGTGTTGCTACTTAATCTGAAATGCAAATCTTTGTTAATTCTTTCAACTATAGCTATATAAAGAAAGGTGAAGCCAAGTGGTTAAAAGGTCGGACTTGTACTCTATGGATAGCTAGTCAAGACACGAGTTCGAACCCCGTCAGCGGCCGTGTCGGCATCGGTTATTTCCTTCAGCAAGAAACTTTATTCTCATTACTTAGTACTGGTTGGTTCCAGGGACGGATTTGAGAATAATTCTATTAGCTAAAAGCTTTCGTCACAATCGAAATAAAATTGATTTGTATAAACTAACTTGAAAATAGAAATTGTACAAAATCTGTCGTTTTAATGCAATAATAAAGAATGAGTCTGTCTTTGTGAATACAGACACAAGGATGAATTTGAAGAACACTCTTACTTTGCTGGAGTCAATTCAATCGTTATAGTTACAAAAAAAAGCATATCTTTCACTACGCCACTAAACCGTTAAACCATGAATATGATAGAGTACCAGTTGTACTTCGGGTGTTATCTAGTGCAGACAAATTACAAAATATTTGAAATGATGTAATACCATACTGTGAAATGTGGAATTTGAACAAAGATGTTACATGTAAGGTTTTATTTTTTGGATGTCGAATACATAGGAATTGTTATTTCAAAATCGAGGACACACCTTCAGAGACAAGTATCTTGGTATAGTTTTCACCAAATCTGGGAATATTATGCGTACAAGAAAATATTTAGTAGTAAAGCCCTTCATATATTATAGGAGAATGTGTACTCCATAGTTGATTAGCTATACTCCATATCGACAGACCTATCACGTGACCTCAAATAGGTAAACACTCCTCTGTCTTTACTACAGAGAATGAAGTTTACAACTATGCCCAAGATAATAAGCAGAGTTAATCAACTGCTTATCACAGCTAATAAATAAACAATTATACTCTCATTAGCACCAAAAATGTACTATCCCAGATTATAACTGCATTTGAATATCATTCCTATCAAATAATCTAAAATGGCCAGTAGTAATTCTATGAATTGGAGTAAAAAAATAAGTGGAATTCCTAAGTTGTCTACAAAGTAATTGCTGGTTATATAAAAGAAAGAGGAAAAACCAGGGCTTTTGAAAAGGGATACATTTTTTGTAGAAAGTTAAATACATGGTGCATTCGTCTGTCAAACTGATAAAAAACTTCTACCTCAAATTAAAAAATGTTGGCGAAATTAAAGGAAGGCAGAATCGCCACATATATTGTCCGCAAAGATTTGCGCAAAGGAATCAAAACTGCTTGATGGACGATGCAGTTGTATTACAGGGAAAGTAAAATTTTGTGTTTCTATCTAAATGATTCATTTAAAAGCATAATGTATATTTTTGTATATGTACAAATGTACTATTTAAATCTTTTTAATCTTTATTTAAAAACAAACAAACAAACACCCCCACCCCCTAAAAACAATAAAAAAAAAACAGGTATATAAAGATATTACATGTAAAACATCATGCAGAATGATAATAAATGAGACAATAGTCAGTTGATTTTTTATTTTATACTTTTCAGAACTGGAGGAGTCTGCAACCATATAGCACTGCTGTACACTGTAAATTACTAGGTTAGCAAAGAAAATGATAGAGATTCCTGCAGATATGTCATGCACAGTAGTGGGACAAGCCTGGCACAAACCGCCTGGGTATAAAATTGAGCCAGAACCAGTGATAAACCTCACCTATGCCAAGGCTACAATGGAAAGAGAGTAACGTTAACAAGAACCTGCGAAATATTCCTTATATGACGAATTTGCCAAAAAAGTAAATTGACGCTTACACCATCAAAAGAGGAGATAGCTTCTATACAGTAAAGTATTAGTACAAGAAACAGGAACATTCCCATAGTCTATTTCATGGAAGACCACTCAACAAAGTCAAATGACACCTCATTTGGAGATGCACCTACTGGTTCCCCACTCAGCAATCAATTACAAGATTATCAATGCTCAAAACTGGAGTTTTCAGCCTATATTCCTACCAAAGTTGACATTGTTTTGAAAACTAACTTACATTTCTCTGATATACCAATAACACAGTCAAATCTAAACATTGACATAACTCACCTTAATGAAAAAAAGCAAAAAATTCTTGCAGTCATTGGACTTAAGTAAATCTTAGGTCGAGGTGATTGAACAATCGATTAACCAATCTCTAGTTAAACTATGGTATGAGATTCGTAAAATTAGACTTACAGTAATCAAAGTCAACGAAAAGAAACATTACTAAAAAAAATATTTAATTCCAAAAACTTATGAAATGTTGAGATTTGTGAAGTTAGCGGCCTAGTGGCCTGGCGCCGTGAAGTTAGCGACCTAGCGGCCTGGTGGCGTGAAGTAAGTGGCCTAGCGGCGTGAAGTTAGCGGCCTGGCGGCGTGAAGTTAGCGGCCTGGCGGCATGAAATTAGCAGCCTAGCGGCGTGAAGATGGCTGCCTTTATCACAATTTAGGTTGATCTTAAAAACAGATTGAAATCTATTTTTACAGCATATAATGTTAATTGCAGGGGTGTATAAGAAATTTATCGACATGATTTAGCTTTTATTTTTTAAAATAAATTATTTAACAAAGTTCTAGCTTATCTGCAAAGACGACTCGGAATCTCTTTGTACATTTACTCCCATGTACTCTTTGTAAATTACATTTCAGTTGATGATTAAGTAAAATATCAACAAGAACTAGCTTTGATTTTTTTTAAGTTTTCGAAGCCTGGCGGCCTAGCGGCCTAAACTTAATATTTATCATAATTTATGTTTATCTTAAAAACGGCTTGAATTCAATTTTTACAGCATGCAATGTACATTTCAGGGATGATAAAGTAAAATATCAACAAGAACTAGCTTTGATTTTCTTTTAAGTTTTCGAAGCCGCCAGGCCGCTAACTTCACGCCGCCAGGCCGCTAGGTCGCTAACTTCACAAATCTGAAATGTTGCATCAATTTCACATAGAAGAGACAAGGAGGATACTGCATGAAATTTGTACACTAAAAAGATGATGAACAAATGTCATCATGATGCGTAAATATTTCGTACAGAGCTTTCAATAAATCCAGACTGTCCATATCTTACAGCTTCCCTAGACAGCAAAATTTTAGACAGGTCATCATATAACCACATTGAACTGTTGGAAATTAATAGGTGCCAATATAAATCTTGAAATGCTACACATACAGAAGCAGCTAAAAATACAGACTTCTGCCTTGAAATAAAGAACGGGGAGCTGCATTAAAAAACAAAATCACATAATTATTTCTTGTTTTTTATCATTGGGAGATTTATGCAAAAACACATTTTCATCAAAGCCTGAAGCTTTACAATTAGGAACACATCAGCAAAACTCCGTTATTTCTGGACAATGTTGATCTAAGTTCATAATATTGTTAATCTAGATGTATTCAAGTGTTACATACATACTGGCTGGGAAACTCTCTGTTTACCTGTTTCGGGTCACGTGATAAAATCTGTCGATACAGTGTATTGGAAGCACTGTCAGGTCGGCAGCTCTCTTTGTTCCAATTTCAGAAATACACTCACACTGCTACTGCTACACAAAAATTCGTTTCCCGTTTCCTACCAGCGACGGTAATTCATTAGATATAATTTTCTCTTAAAAACAGACCGGGGAAAAAACAAGATTACGAGGTGATTTTAAATAATTTATAATGACTATTCTCTTCTACAGTTCTCTTCTACAGAAATAACCGTCCATGGATCTCAAATTCTCATTCTCTGTGGGAAGAAAAACATATTCTTGGAATTGTCATTCAAGGTTTAAATTTGAAATTTTGACATGTCTTGGGCTGCCTAGAAACTTTGGACAGTGAACTTAGCAACCCTTTTGAAACTTTCCAATCACTGAAGTCATCCTTGTTTCAATTTACTTAATGTGCTATCGGTGGTTCCAAAATGTTCCTTGGTCAATCGCAGCAAATCTATATAAAGTATAGTATTTAATGTACGTTGAAGGCTTATGACCACTGCATGTGCCTGTGTGATGGTATTTTCTTCATGCATACAATATAAACAATGAAAACATAACATTTCTTCAATAAATAGATTGAAAATCTGAGTTTGTAAAAATTGGATTATATCCTGTCTATCATGGTTGCGCAACCAGGATAGAACAGAAAAACACAAAACAGTAGGATTTAAACAGACTAAAATCATTAAAAGGGTATAGATTGTTGAAATAAAGCAAAAGTAGACATTTGGAATATTCAAGTGCTGAATTGTGTCGCAGACGAAGAACACTTGATTATTATCCCAATTTTTAATTTTAAAGGGAGACAATATGCAATTTTCATAAAAAGTGAAAGATCAAATGATTTTTTATGAGAATATAGTCATTCATATCTGGTCATTTTGTTGAAGAAAAGTGAATTCACATGATTTCACATCTTCAATAAAAGTGATTAAAACATGGATATAATTCAAATGTCCCCCTTTAAAATCTTTTTACATCACATCTGTAAATAACTTGATTATATCATCAAAATGTACAACATGTACTATACACGTGTACAATTGTTTAGGTTAATTTATACACTTATTATTTATCTTATTTCAAAACCATGTGCGCCGCCTTTGATGCTTTGCATCAAAATTAATCTTGTTAACTTAATAGGAAAATCTCTTTTTCTCAGGCATAGTGTAAATTGAAGATATCTTAATGAAAATATATTGACAGTGTAAAATGAAAAATCTTGCAGCTAAATGTAAAACAATTTATTCATCTTATTTTATCAGGCATATGCTAAACTATCAATGAAATAAGGAGAATGAATTTTGTCTGTGACACTGATCCTTAAAAAAATCAGGACAGTTCTTTCAACTTTATTAAGTTAAATATACCATATGTTTATTTGGCATTTTGCTTAACTTAGACATGAAGATTTTTAATTAATATTATCTTCAAAACAGAACTGATTAAAAGTCTTATGCCACATTATATATAGCTTAACATAATCAACATATCAAGTTGACAAACTCTTCTATTCAAATGAAAATAGTTTAAATAATTATATCATTAAAATTATTGTTCTTTTCTGGTATTATATTGAATGCAACTACAACTACAAATTTGTATTGCATGAATCATCAGCTAGGCAATTACATTATTATTGTTTATCCTGTATTATATCTGACTGACACCTTACTGTTGATAGGATTAAGAGATAAACTAATTAAGAAGCTACAACATGATACACATATTGAGACTTAACTTATGCAGACACACTTTTACACTTCAGCTGGTAGGCTTTGTAAGCTGATAACTGTGTATTAAAATCACACATGGCAAACTGATGATTGTTAACACTACAAGAAATTTAACTAGTTACATTTTTAGAACAACTGAAATTTTAAGACAGCCATTAACAGGAATTTTGTAAGACATTTGTAATTTAGTAAGTGTTCTTAATTTTTTTTGCTTCTGTTAAAGCGTCTTGTAGACTTTGTTTGCAATTACTTGCAGAATCTGAAATTATTTGAACAAGAGGGCCATGATGGCCCTAAATCGCTCACCTGAGTCTTGCTCATGTTACAAATATCGTTATTGGTTTTTATCTGTGCAAGTTTGAATAAGTTTGCAATAAGTTTGAAGACTCTGAGTCTAATGGTACTCAAATTTTTTAGAAGAAATAGTTTTACTCTACAGGTCCCAGTGAACTTGACCTTTGACCAACAGACCCCAAAAACAATAGAGTACTTCTAACATAATAACCCTATGAAGTTTGAAGGTTCTGGGTGTAATGCTACTCCAATTACTGAGCAGAAATAGTTTTCACTCAAGAGGTACAATTACCCTATAAAGTTTGAAGGCTCTGGGTGTAATGGTACTACAGTTACTCTGCAGAAATACTTTTCACTCTACAGGTCCCTGTGACCCTGACCTTTGACATACTTGCCCCAAAAACAATACAGTTCTTTTCTTTAGTAAAAGCAATCATCCTATGAAGCTTGAAGGCTCTGGGTGAAATGATACTCCTGTTATTGAGTGAAAACAGTTTTCACTCTAGAGGTCCCTCTGACCTTGACCTTTGAACCAAAGAATTTTTTTCTACTCAGTAAGGGCAATAACCCTGTGAAGTTTGAAGGCTTTGGGTCAACTGGTATTCAAGTTATTGAAAGAAAACGAAGTGTGAGAGACAGACAGACAGACAGACACACATGGACAGGGCAAAGACAATATGTCTCCATCAGAAGGGCGGGGTTGGGGGGAGACATAACAACAAACAATTGAAGGTCTAGCCCTTGGTGTTTCAGAGCAGCAGATATTTCAAGTTTTCCCTATATAAGTCCTTGTGTAAAATCAAATAACCCCCCCCCCACCCCTGTTGAGGCCAGTTTTGACCCCAGGGTCATGATTTAAACAAACCTGATAAGTGTCTACTTGACAATGCTGCACACCAAATATCTAGACTCTAGGCCTTGTGGTTTCTGACAAGAAGATTTTTTAAGTTTTTCCTATATAACTCTATGTAAAACATGTGACCCCTGGGGCGGAGCTTTTTTTGACCCAGGGGCTATGATCTGAACAAGCTTGGTAGAGGTCCACTAAACAATGCTACATACAAAATATTAAAGCTCCATGCCTTTTGGTTTCTGATGTTAAGATATTTTAAAACCTTTTCCTATATAACTCAATATAAACAAGTGTCCCCTGGGGCAGGGCCTATTTTGACCCAGTGGCTATGATTTGAACAAACTTAGTAGAGGTCCACTAGACAATGCTGCACACCAAATATCTAAAATCTAGGCCTTGCGGTTTCTAACAAGAAGATTTTTTAAAAGTTTTTCATGTATAACTCCCATGTAGAACATGTGATCCCTGGGGTGGGGCCATTTTTTACCCAGGGGCTATGATTTAACAAACTTGGTAGTGGTCCTCTAGACAATACTACATACAAAATATCTAAGCTCCTTGCCTTTTGGTTTCTGGTGTAAAGATTTTTCAAACTTTTTCCTATATTACTCTATGTAAACAAGTGACCCCTGGGGCTGGGCCTATTTGACCCAGTGGCTATGATTTGAACAAACTTAGTAGAGGTCCACTAGACAATGCTACACACCAAATATCTAAACTCTAGGCCTTGTGGTTTCTGACAAGAAGATTTTTAAGTTTTCCCTATATAAATCCATATAAAATCAGCTGACCCCTGGGGTGGGGTCAGTTCTGACCCCAGGGTAATAATTTGAACAAACTTGGTAGAGGTCCACTAGATGATGCTTCATACCAAATATCTAAGCTCTAGGCCTTGAGGTTTTGGAGAAGAAGATTTTTAAAGATCCTACTTTTAAATCTAATTTTAGCTCCAGTGAACCAGAAATGCAATGGACCAGAACCATTTTGAACAATCTTGGTAGAGCTTCATCCAAGGAACATCCCAGGCAAGTTTCATTAAATTTGGCCCATTGGTTTCAGAGGAGATGTCATTTGAATGAAAAGTTGATGACAGACTGACGGACAGACGATGGACAAAGACTGATCAGAAAAGCTCACCCTGAGCACTATGGCTCAGATGAGCCAAAAATGTACAATTGTGAATACCATTTAAATATACACAGAAAATTTCCATATTATATCCAGAAATGAAAATGATTGATCTTTACCATGTTCTAATTCTTGCATCTAGTAGATTAATTTAACATGGCTTTTTAGACCGGTTGAAGTAAATAGGCTGTAGTTTTTTGTTACTGATTGGTTAACACTCTGAAGAGCTGTGTCATTATTCCAAATTCCAGATAAAAATACAGTTTGAAATTGACGGTTTTATTTCTATTTTCTCAGCACAAACTTGAGTTCCATATTTGAAAATAATTTGGTGTACTCTTATTTATCGACTGCCAGGTAAGTTAACTGAGCACTTGTCCAAGCAGACTGAATTACATTTGATCTTTTTATTTTACGGCTATACCAACAGCACAGCTATATATGAATATAAAGTGTCTTCATATGTTTGTAAGAAGACACTATTTATCAACTGTTTACTTCCATGTGGACCTGTTGTTAGTCAGTGATGCGTATTATCTATTCTTTACACTTAATAATTGTGTGTAAGTCAGATAAATTTACTCATATTTTCTTCGAAAGTGCCATCTTACAGACGTTAAGTGGCTCGCAAAGTTTGTTAGGACAAACAACAAATTTTCAGACAAAAACTGTTGTTTGTCCTAGTTACACCTTCTTAAGATCAGTAAGAAGACACATTTGAAGAAAAACTCGTATTGTCTCTATTACCTGCAAGCGCATCAAGACAAGTCTTCTACACACAATTCAAATGGTGATTACTGCTAGTTTATGCTAATGTTAAAATTTTCAAACAAAATAACATTCAGCAGATTACACAGGTGCACACAATTATCTAGTTTTTTAATTGTTTAATATAGGGCATTTTATTTAAAATATATGCACTAAAATGGAATTCTGACTATAATAAAATACTGAAATTTCAAAACTCATGATAGATTTCTTTGACAAGAGTCAAACCCATAACCTTCAATTGAAAAGGGCCAGTAATACAGCATAATAGAGCTTTCGAAATGTTGTTATGAATTTGCGATTTAGTACCAGAGATTGTTAACTAAATGGTTATAGATGGAGTCCAAGGTAAGATCCCATATGCCTTGTTGGGACTATGGGATAATCTTTGCCTCGGTGGGACTTGTTCAAATCCTGGATGAGTAGTCAGACTACCTTCATGTCATCACTCAATGATGAAATTTTTTTTTCTTAAGTTACAGTCATTCTTTAACAAGACCTGTCCGCAGACAGCACGCTCCACTTTTCTCAGTGCTGGATAGCCAAGTCAAACTAGAGGCCCAAGTGAAAAAAAATTTGAGTGGGGAAGGGGAAGTACCCTAGACAAATAAGATGGAAAAAAACAACTTAAAACAAAAGGGCCATGATGGCCCTAGATCGCTCACCTGAGTATTTTGGCTGTAGGTTTGCAGTTAAGCAGTATTTCATGTTTTAATTGAAAATATGTAAGTAATGTAAATATATATATGTAAATATGTAAAATATCAGTCAATAAAAAAAGGCTCTATGACAGAAAGTAAAAATATCTATCATAAGCTATGGTGACCTTGACCCAGTGACCTAAAACCCTACCCATGGGTAGAGGTCCATGCAAGGATCCAATATACTGAATATCAAAGAAATTGGTCTTTAAATGAAGGCTCTATGAGGTAAAGTATATTAACCTATTTTTAGCCTCGGTGACCTTTAACCTAATTTAATAATTTGAAAAAGATTGATAAAGCTTGTTTCATACCAAATCTTAGATCTCAGGGCCTTGTGGTTTCAGACAAGAAGATTTTTAAAGTTTTACTATATAAGCCTATGTAAAATCAAATGACCCATGGGTAGGGGCCAAATTTGACCCCAGAGGCATAATTTGAACAAACTTGGTAGAGGTCTACATGAAAATGCTACGTACCAAATCTTCAGGCTCAGGACCTTGTGGTTTCAGACAAGAAGATTTTTAAAGTTTCACTATATAAGCCTATGTAAAATCCATTGACCCCCGGGGCAGAGCCAAATTTGACCCCAGGTGTATAATTTGAACAAACTTGGTAGAGGTCCACACAACAATGCTACATACCAAATCTTAAGGCTCAGGTCCCTGTGGTTTCAGAAAAGAATATTTTCAAAGTTTTCCCTATGTAAAATAAGTTGACCATTGGTGCGCGGCTAAATTTTAACCCAGGGGCATAATTTGAACAAACTTGGTAGAGGTCCACACAACAATGCTACATACCAAATCTTAAACCTCAGGTCCCTGTGGTTTCAGACAAGAAGATTTTCAAAGTTTTCCCTATGTAAAATAAGTTGACCACCGGTGCGGGGCCAAATTTGAACCCAGGGGCATAATTTGAACAAATTTGGTAGAGGTCCACACGACAATGCTACAGAGCTACAGAGTTCTAAATGGAATTGAACTCTCTGAACAACTTTGGTAGAGCTTCATGCAAGGAACATCCCAGGCAAGTTTCATTAAATTTGGCCCATGGGTTTCAGAGGAGGTGTCGTTTGAATGAAATTGTTGACGGACGACAAACAAAGACCAGTCACAATAGCGCACCATGAGCCAAAGGCTCAGGTGAGCTAACAAAACTAGAGGGCCAATGGCCCTAAAGCGCTCACCTGGGTTCAAAGATGAAAGAAATTTTTATGAATGTAATGATGCATATCACAGAAATGGACCAATGCAATTTCATTGCCATAGCTCCAAAAAACAAAAAGAAGGTCAGTAGGTCAAAATATAGGTCATGAGACAACATTTTTGAAATCGTAACGAAAAGCTGTACACACAGTCCAAATTTCATTGCTGTAGCTTTAAAACAACAAGAGGGCCATGATGGCCCTGGATCGCTCACCTGAGTATTTTGGCTGTAGGTTTGCAGTTAAGCAGTATTTCATGTTTTAATTGAAAATATGTAAGTAATGTAAATATAAATATGTAAAATATGTAAAATATCAGTCAATAAATAAAGGCTCTATGACAGAAAGTAGAAATATCTATCATAATCTATGGTGACCTTGACCTTGACCCAGTGACCTAAAACCCTACCCATGGGTAGAGGTCCATGCAAGGATCCTATATACCGAATTCAAAGATATTGGTCTTTAAATGAAGGCTCTATGAGGTACAGTATATAAACCTATTTTTAGCCTTGGTGACCTTTAACCTAATTTAATAATTGGAAAAAGCTTGGTAAAACTTGTTTCATACCAAATCTTAGATCTCAGGGCCTTGTGGTTTCAGACAAGAATATTTTAAAAGTCTTACTAAATAAGCCTATGTAAAATCAAATGACCCCTGGGTAGGGGCCAAATTTGACCCCAGAGGCATAATTTGAACAAACTTGGTAGGGGTCCACACAACAATGTTACGTACCAAATCTTCAGGCTCAGGACCTTGTGGTTTCAGACAAGAAGATTTTTAAAGTTTCACTATATAAGCCTATGTACAATCCATTGACCCCCGGGGCAGGGCCAAATTTGACCCCAGGTGTATAATTTGAACAAACTTAATAGAGGTCCACAAGACAATGCTACATATCAAATCTAAGGCCCAGGTCCTTATGGTTTCAGACAAGAAGATTTTCAAAGTTTTTCTATGTAAAATAAGTTGACCCCCTGGGCGGGGCCATATTTGACCCAAGGGGCATTATCTGTATAAATTTGGTAGAGGTCCACACGACAATGCTACATACCAAATCTTAAGCCTCAGGTCCCTGTGGTTTCAGACAAGAAGATTTTTAAAGATTCACTATGTCAAATAAGTTGACCACTGGGGCAGGGCTAAATTTGATCCCAGGGGCATAATTTGAACAAACTTGTTAGAGGTCCACAGACAATGCTACATACCAAATCTTCAGGCTCAGGACCTTGTGGTTTCAGACAAGAAGATTTTTAAAGTTTCACTATATAAGCCTATGTAAAATCCATTGACCCCAGGGGTGGGGCCAAATTTGACCAAGGGGCATAATTTGAACAAACTTGATAGAGGTCCACACGACAATGCTACATACCAAATCTTAAGGCTCAGGGCCTAATGGTTTCAGACAAGAAGACTTTTAAAGTTTTTCCTTTAAGTTGCCATAGTAACCAGAGTTCTTGATGGAATTGAATTCTTTGAACAACTTTGGTAGAGCTTCATGCAAGGAACATCCCAGGCAAGTTTCATCAAATTTGGCCCAGAGGTTTCAGAGGAGATGTCGTTTGAATGAAATTGTTGACGGACGACGGACAAAGTCTGGTCACAATAACCCGTAATGAGCCAAAGGCTCAGGTGAGCTAAAAAAGTAGGTCAGTAGGTCAAAAATATAGATCATGCTGTGATGTTTTTGAAATCAGAACAACAAACTGTACACATGGTCCAAATTTCATTGTCATAGCTCCAAAAACAAAAAGATCAGTAGGTCAAAAATATAGGTCAAGGAATAATGTTTTTGAAATCATCTTGAAAAACTGTACAAATGGTCAAAATTTTACTGCCATTAGCAAAAAACTTTAAAAATGAGAATTTTTTTTTTTTTTGGGGGGGGGGGGGCAAGGGGGGGAATGACCCTCAGGGAAGGAGGATGACCCCACTGTGGTCACAGTGCATACTACCAAATATCTAAGCTCCAGGCCTTACAGTTTGTGACAAGAAAATTCTTAAAGTTTTTTGCTAAATAAAACATGTGACCCCTTGGGCAGGGCCAGTTTTGACCCAGGGACCATGATTTGAACAATCTTGGTAGAGGTCTACTAGACAATGCTCAACACTAAATATCTAAGCTCCATGCCTTGTAGTTTCTTACAAAAAGATTTTTAAAGTTTTCCCTATATAACTCTATGTAAATCAAGTAAGCCATGGGCGGGGTCAGTTCTGACCCAAGGGTCATAATTTGAACAATCTTTGTAGAGGTTTACTAGATGATGCCTCATACTAAATATCTAAGCTCCAGGCCTTGCAGTTTCTGACAAGAAGATTTTTAAAGAATTTACTATATAACTCTATGTAAAACATGTGACCCCTTAGACGGAGCCAATTTTGACCCAGGGGCCATGATTTGAACAATCTTGGTAGAGGTCTACTAGGCAATGCTCAACACCAAATATCTAAGCTCCATGCCTAGCGGTTTCTGACAAGAAGATTTTTAAAGTTTTCCCTATATAACTCTATGTAAATCAAGTAAGCTCCTGGCAGGGTCAGTTCTGACCCCAGGGTCATAATTTGAACAATCTTTGTAGAGAACGACTAGATGATGCCTCATACCAAATATCTCAGCTCAAGGCCTTGGGCTTTCTGACAAGAAGATTTTTAAAGATTTTCCTATATTACTCTATGTAAAACATGTGACCCCTTGGGCAAAGCCAATTTTGACCCAGGGGCCATGATTTGAGCAATCTTGGTAGAGGTCTACAAGATAATGCTTAACACCAAATACCTAAGCTCCAGGCCCTGTGGTTTCTGACAAGAAGATTTTAAAGTTTTTTCCTATATTACTCTATGTAAAACATGTGACCCCTGGGGTGGGGCCAGTTTTGAGCCAGGGTCATAATTTGAACAATCTTGGTAGAGGTCTACTAGACAATGCTGCATACCAAATATCTAAGCTCCTATGTGTTGTGGTTTCTGACAAGAAGATTTTTGAAGTTTTCCCTATGTAACTCTATTTAAAATCAAGTGCCCCTAGGGCAGGGCCAGTTCTCACTCCAGGGTCATAATTTGAACAATCTTGTTAGAGGTCCACTAGATGATGCCTCATATCAAATATCTAAGCTCCAGGCCTTGTGGTTTTTGAGAAGAAGATTTTTAAAGTTTTTTGTTTTTTTTGCTATCGATGGCAACCAGAGTTCTGCATGGAATTGAATTCTTTGAACAACTTTGGAAGAGCTTCATGCAAAAACATCCCATGCAAGTTTCATTGAATTTGGCCCAGTGGTTTCAGAGGAGATGTCGTTTGAATGAAATTGTTGACGCCTCACCACACGAGGCACACCTGACATTGGGGTATGACAAAAGCTCACTCTGGCACTTTGTGCAAGGTGAGCTAAAAAGAGAATTATTATGAAAAAAAAATTATGGTGGGGTGGGGGGGAGTGGGGGGTCCCCAAGCAGAAGTTGGGGGGGGAGTACTTACCCATCCTATGTAAGTTAAAGTTTATTTCTAGGCTTAAGAAGTTTTTTCCCTATATATAAGTATAAGCAAACTCAAATGACCCATGGGGTGGGGCTAACTTTGACCCCAGGGACATGGGTACCAATAATCTTTGCAGGGTTCTTGCTGGTGATCAAGTATTTCAAGACTGAATGGAATATCTTTGACACTTTCTGAGAAATGGACATTAACAAAAAAGGTTAACCAAGAAATTTTAAGTTGAAAAAAGGGGCATAACTTTGCAAAAATAAATTTGAGGGTTATCTGCCCTTGTGAATTGGTGTCGCATTTTGATAGTGAACATGTATACCTAATTTGAAGTAAATAGCTTTGATAGTTTCTGAGAAATGGACCTTAACAAAAAGGTTAACAAACACCGACGCCAACGAGGGGGTCATGACAATAGCTCCACTTTTTTTCTTCGAAAAGTGGAGCTAAAAACATTGGTATACTGTAAGCGCGCAATATACCTGTAGTTTTACTATTGTCATCTATTTCATAAATTAATATAGATACTGTATAATGTGACTTTGGTATAATCAATAAAGCTTACAAATTTGAAAGACATTTTAATGTATTGATGTATGAATCTTAAATGCCCACTGTATAATTAACGTCAAACCACAGGTGCTATGACATGACTTAGGGCTTTAATAATTGATACTTGGAATAAAAAACCCACTATACTCTGGCATTTTGCACAGTTCTTGTACTGTAACCTACAATCAGATGACTTGGAATGTTCAGTGCAAATCAGCAAGTGTATGACATATGCAGATAAAAATGTGTTCAACATAAAAAGAATATTCAGCTGTACCACTAAAATTTCATGTCAATATTGTACCAGACAACATACCAGTTATCATTTCCCTATACAAGGGGTAGGACCTAAATCATGTAGCTCAGTGCTTTAAGCGAGAAAAACGTGTAGTCTATGACTAGTGTCGTCAGTTTTCGCGTAAATATTCATGAATTTGGATAAATTATCAACAGCTATGGGGATTTTCTTGGAATATTTGTATAATGTATATGACTAGTACCTAGCCATATATGTATGCTAACTGTAGCTGCTATTTGACAGAAGAAGAAATGTGTTAGAAAAAAGTTATTGAAGGGATACCAACAATGGTGTCCCATTTTTTGTGTGAATCTGCAATAATTTGGTTAGGTTTTTGAACTTGTCAATCCATTCTGCGCCATTAAAACAATATTTTTAGTAAACAGGCACACAATTAAATATTTAATACCAGTAAGGAACATATATTATATATTATGTTCATTTTTTTAACTTAAAGACAATAAACGTGTAGTTTGGGTCACTTTAAGACCATATTGTGTAACCTCGGTTCTTTATAGGTGTTAAAGTTAAGTTTTTCAAAATAAGCGTATTGAAATATTTTACAAAGAGTTCTGTTTTGTATATTTAACTTTATGTTTCTGATAAAAAAAAAACAAAGTATTTCCTTTTTTAAGCTAAGATGATTCCATAAATGTTGCTATGAATTTGAACACTTGGAAGGTTATGTGGTGCTTTTCATTGTATGATACAAATACAATATTACAAGTAAATTTTAAACTATGAAAGGTTT
This sequence comes from Cyclina sinensis, assembly GCA_012932295.1. Lineage (NCBI taxonomy): Eukaryota > Metazoa > Mollusca > Bivalvia > Venerida > Veneridae > Cyclina > Cyclina sinensis. Next base: position 15,010,350 of record JAAONU010000004.1, on the reverse strand, counting down.
TGACTTGAACACAAGTCTGCAGATTTTATTTAAAATTTCAAAACTGACAGTTTTGTAGATATTACATACATGCAAACATTATATTTATAAAATCAAAAAGGACTTTCTCAGTTGTGCGAAAACAAATGGTCAACTGACAGACAGCCTGTGCCACACAGTTAAATTAACTGTATATACTTGGTACATATAAACAAATTCTTATGTGCTAAGCTCCATATAGTCATTCAAAGGTGAATGGTTCAATCCCTGGACTCAACAAAATATCTCTGCGACATTTATTCTTGGATGCCGTATCTAATGTTCATTTGCATCTTACCATTATTTCAAATAAAAAAAAACAAATTAGAGATACACGCAAATTTGACAAGTTAGATTTCTTAGATCATTTGTAGTTTTTAATGGAGTTTGAAAAATATTATCTTACTTCTTCAATATTTCTTCCGCTTTGACTGGACTGTCATTAAACTTAAATGAAATAATGAACATAAAGTTCTATGGCAACATTATCATCTCCCCGTAAGCAAAAAAAAAAAAAAAAGAAAAAAAAGAAAACAGAAAAAAAAGAAAATTTGATGTAAAATGTATAAAATGTACTTGCATAATTAGTTATTCAAATGTTGACAGGATTACAAAGTTTTTATGAAGTCTTTGTCTACATTACAATGCATAATTTCAAATGGATCATGCAATCCATTCAGAACAGCTTTTCATGACTGAAATAACTGGGTGAGAAATTATGTGTATATTTTCGTATTTATTCATAATATTAAAAACACAATGTCAAAGAATAAAGATGAAGTGAAAATCATTTTCTGAAAAAAAAATAGACCTGGCTGAAAAAATGAACCTCATCACCTTGCTTAAACTGCCGTTTTGCAATAAATTAAATTACGTTGCTGATAATTGTGGTTTTAAGGTATTTCCTGGAAGTGATTAGTCTTTACTAATGAAACTTGGAAAAGGGATGAAAATGAAATAGTTTGCAATAGGTAAAATTATCACCGACTTCCCTTATCTTCAAGCCATCAGGTGTCTTAATACATCCGAAATTTAATTCTATATTTGTTAAAAAAGTAAGTTATCTTTGGAGGATCTATTTACTTCTCATGTATGGTATGTATGAATAGCTTGTAAGTATATGTCATAATGCTATTTTGCTATGATATTTTATTTATGAGCTGTTGCCCCAAGTTACAGAGTATAGAGTTTATCATTCCGGCATCTACAATTTCAAGGCGAATTTGTGCTAAAATATTCTAATCTTTTAATTCTCGCTGGATATCAAACAAAATCTGATTATGATATTAAATTATTGCTTCAACTCACAACTATAAGAATTGTTTATTGTTAACATTTATTTAGCTGTCTGTAAAAAAGAAAACAATCTTGAGCGAATACATATATTGAACGTTAACTTCGGTTGTATCAAAAGACATTCGATTGCTTTCACTTTATAAAATCACCATGTGTAGTTAATGTAATGCCTTTAAATTGGACAAACAATGGGTTTTGAGTATGATTTACAGTGATTATAGTACAAAATAACTGTTAAATTTAACCAGTATGCTAGTGATAGAAAGATATTTTATGTATTAGAATACCGGTATGTAGTTATGAAAGAACCGAGGTTACACAATATGGCCTTAAAGTGATTCAAACTACACGTTCATTGTCTTAAAGTTAAAAAAATCGAACATAGATGCATTGTGTATGTTCCTAACTGGTTGTAAATGTTTAATTCTGTTCCTGTTTACTTAAATTAACATTTTAATAGCGCAAAATTATTGGTCAAGCTGAAAAACCGAAGCATAATATTGCAGATTCACACAAAAAATGGGACACCTTTGTTGGTATCCCTTCAATAACTTTTTTCTAACACATTTCTTCTTCTGTCAAAAAGTAGCTACAGTTAGCATACAAATATGGCTAGGTACTAGTCGTATACATTATACAAATATTCCTAGAAAATTCCCGTACCTGTTGATAATTTATCCAAATTCCTGAATATTTACGCGAAAAGTGACGACACTAGTCATAGACTACACGTTTTTCTCGCTTAAAGCACCGAGCTACATGATTTAGGTCCTGCCCCTTGCTATATCCGCTGTCAGACTGAGTAGATTCATGTTTGAAAAAATAACAGAGTAATGAAAAATGTGTCCCATCTCCTTAATGTATCTCATTTTCATCAAGTTTTTATTCATTTAGAAATAAAGGCTATAATAAGTTTTATTATATTTTGAACCAAATATTATCTTAGTTCTTATCGAGTCCAGCTAATGCCTAAATATCAAAATAACATGTAGAAAATGAACACAGTCATATTCAGAGTACAATTTCTTGTGTTTAACACAATGCCTTTTTTAAAGTAAAAGAAATACAAACTATTATGATGTTACATTAAAACAAACCCCAGTGGCAGATTTACCCTGGAGGCCATAGAGCCTGTCAGAAAATTTCACTGTTAAAACTGAGCAGGACTAAAATTTATATAGAACTTATTTAATGCAATTTTAACTTTGTTCACACCCAGTTCAAAATTTCTGGATCCCCCACTGAATCCTAGAAAAAAATAAACTTCATTTCAGTTCTTGCAAACAGAGATGCAACTTGCCTGATTATGTGCAGAGATACGTACATTTCTGTGACAATCAGTTAATTTTTAGCTTTTTTTCACTGAATTTGCCTGTTTATTTAAAAGCATGTGAATGCTATGAGTTCAAACTAATTTCTTAGTACCTGTCGGTAAAACGTGGTCACAGAAAATTGCGCATGCACAGATTTGGGCAATGTAACTGTTTTGCCCATATTTTAGAGTTTTTAACAAGTTCAACCAACAGGTGCAAACCTGGGCAGTAGTGGACGGACAGATGAACAGAAGTGATCACACCGGTGTCCATATGACATGAACTTCGGTCCATTCGGTGTTTTAGGGGTTTGTTGTTTCATGTGACTTCCATGTACAAAACTACCTTTCAAACATGAAGACACTGACTCGTAAAGCCCAATATATTGGCACAGGCAGATCTTTGGATGACAATATACTTTCTAAACAGCAGAAAAGGATTTCTGCTTCAACTGTTGATACCTGCAAATTTAGCTAGAATGGTGCAAAGTCATTAAAACATTAAAAGCTACCCACTTACAACTGCAAAGGAAACTTGACTTCTTACAGTAAACTGTATTAAAATGGATACAAAAAAATGGATGAAATATGTGCCAGTAGAGTATAATATTCTAAATGAAATATGGGACATGGATGCCGACAAGAAAGGTAAATAAATGTATTTTATCAAATTAGTAAAAGGGCGTAACTCACGTTCCATAAACTAATTACATGTAGTATGTCCTAATATTAAGGGGTTATCTTTCCTAAAATAAATTGTAAATTTAAAGAAGACATGATGGTACTTTTAAAATTAAAATATACATGTACATCTTCCTATGATGTTCAAAAAAAGGTTTTCATTAAAATTCAACTTCAACTTTAACTTATTACAGCCAAAAGTCAATACTGACTATACTAGGCAGGCGCGTGTCAGGAACATTAAAATTATAAAAGTTATTAACAAAGAAAACAAGACTTAATTGAAGATCTTACTTAAACATTTATTTTAGATACTTAAATCTATAAAACTTGTTTAGTCCACTGATAAAAGCTGGCACAGTTGGGGTAGCCTTAGTCTTGGTCGGTAATTCGTTCCAGAGTCGTATAGTCCTTGGGAAGAATGAGTTCATGTGATGTTGTGTTTTTGATTGCGGGATGAGGGATTTGCTGTTTCTTGTGTTTGTAAGGTGATTGTGATCGACATTGACCTGTTTGTTTTTTATTTTGTGTAGCATGACCAGGCTGGCATGGTTTCAGCCTTTGTTCTAAAGTTGACCATTTTAGTTCTTTGATCATGTTTGTTACACTGCTTGTATAGTGGTAATCATTATGAACATACCTTGCAGCTGACCTCTGGACCATTTCTATTTTGTGTGTGAGATATTTTTGCCATGGATGCCATATGGTTGAGCAGTATTCAACCTGTGGTCTTACATATGTTTCGTATAATGCTGCTTCTTTGAGTTGTTTGTTTCATGTTTTGACATTTCGTCCTATTTTTTGCTTTGTGATATTGTTTATATGGGATGACCAGTTTAGGTTGCTACTTATTGTAACTCCTAAGTATTTTGCATTTTCTTTGGTTTTCAGTATAGTGTTATGTAGGGTGTAGGGAAAGATAACCGGTTTCTTTTTCCTGTTTATTCTGAGTACTTCACACTTGTCAGGGTTGAATTCCATTGACCATTCTTTTTCCAATATTTTAAGGTTGTGCAAATCATTTTGTAGGGTTTGTGCAGATGCTAGTGATTTAATTGTTAATAATAAACTATGGTGTCATCAGCAAACAGACGCACCCAGCTCCTGACACTTCCTGGTAGGTCACTGATGTATGCGAGAAAGAGACATGGACCTAAGACCGATCCCTGCGGGACACCAGAAAGCACAGGGAGCCTGTCAGAGACCTAAGTGTTTTCCACTAATACTTGTTGTGATCTGTTTTTGAGAAAGTTTTGTATCCATGAACTGATGTGTGGATGAACTCCCATGTGTTTCAGCTTGGTATGAGTTTGTGGTGGTCTACTTTGTCAAAAGCTTTACTGAAGTCCATGACTATGACATCAGTTTGTTGACCTTGATCAAGGTTGTCAGCTATTTCTTGTGTGAAGCCAATGAGCTGTGTCTCACAGCTATGTTTTGACCTGAATCCATGTTGCTGGGGGCAAAGTATGTTGTGTTTGTCAAAGTAATCCATCATGTTTGAAACAATGATGTGTTCCATTAGTTTTGATGCTATACATGTCAGTGATATTGGTCTGTAATTGCCAGGTTTTGATTTTGACCATTTTTTGTATGCTGGTGTGATGATGGCATGTTTTGTGCCTTTGTACGCTTAATTTAACAAAAGACAGATGGACAGACAACCAGTAGTATAAAATTATTTGGCTTCAAATTTTGCAAAATAAGCAGCAGGCAAAGAAGAATTTGTAACCTACATGTACCAAAGTATATCCCGAAACATCGTTGAAATGTACGAAATTATCAGAGTTTTAGAAGTCAAATTTGCTTTAAAACTGTAAGCAAGTAGCTTATAACAACAATTTCACTTAAACTACATTTAGATTTGGATTCTTAAAATATTATCTATATATTAATGTCTCTGAAAATACTGTTACTCATCTGTAAATTTCATTGACTCTCATCGGCTCATCAAATAACATCTTCCCATTTCTGTCACACCACCTTCCTCCAACAACCAACGTGTCCTTTGTTCCCACCATCGTTACAGCATCTTCAACTATCCCAGTTGTCACCATGTTTGCCCATTCCAATTGCGTTACTAAATACACAAGAAAATTATACTACATGTTTCCACTGACAACAAAAAACCAAACAGAACATGTAGTTTGACTCAAATTTTCGTGGTGAATTTCTCTTACATTCCAGGTTCTTATCAGTATAATCACCTTATGCTTGATGGCACAATCAGGGCCCCATCTGGGCCTTAATCTCAATTTAGGCCTTGACACCATATATTGTGTCTCTTATATCATACCATAGTAACCTCCTCGCCACCATAAATATGTCGATTAGACATTATACAAATGAAGTGAGATAATAGTCTTACAAAATAAGCTTATTTTCATCTGGTCATGGTGAACATTTATGCATTTTGATATTTAGTAAAATAGCATAACATCACTATTCGGGCAAGCAAGTAATAGTGTAATAGAACTCTAATAATTTAGCATTACTAAAATGTATTACAAAAACAAAAACTTTACCTTTACGATGAAATCAAACAAAACATCGAAACATCACCAACAACTGCACCATGTACATCTGCAAAGACCAAACAATGACCACCAAACGACGGCAAGAACGAGCAAGGTCACGGATTAAACGACAAAATCGCACGTGTTTTAATGAGCGATTATCACAATGGTGAAATTTACCGTTAACATACATGTAAAACATTTATAGCCTCTACACATCATAGGTCACGTGTTAACTTGTATTATTTTGAAAGTTGAGAAGGTAGCAAAGTTATAATATTTAAAAACAGACAATATCAACAAAAATAGCGACGCTCTTTAACACAAATATTTGTAATAGGTAATATATGAATATTAACTGACCATGCATTAGATTGTTCCTTATTAAAACTGACCATGCATTAGATTGTTCCTTAGCCTAATTATTATGAACCGTTTTATCTATAGATCTGATATTTTTTAGCTGATCAACCTTTAAAAGAAGTATCTATAAAATGTCAACCTATGATTTCGGTTCACATTCGGAGGCGAAATAGCGAGTCTAATTGTTCCTTGAAAGAAATATTTCGATAAATTCAGTCACTAAATCTTAGATTTTCTGTTTTCTATCTTCAGTGGCACGGTTTAAGATATTCCCTTCATTAGTCTTGATATTTCGGGTATACTTTTAGAAATGATATTCATCTTCATGTTCATTCGTTCATTTTTCGTACATTTTCTTTCCGTTATACTTGAATTTCGAAATTTCGAGGGTTATGTGAAGACAGTATGAACTTTGTCAACGCAGTTCTGAATTTATTTCTGTTTTTGCCATTTAAATTATTTAATCAACTGAAATTGTTTATACTTTTTATAGGCCCCTAAACTGGGTAACCCCGTTTGTTCTCCCCGTCCATAGACTAAGCAGGGGTCGGGGAACCATCCCCTACCAGCCTTACAAAATTATTTCAAACTATATAAACTTTCAAAAACAACATAATCTCTAGACATACGACTTTCCATATAATACAATGTTTCTATAATAGACTGTTTTCTTATAGTAAGCCTTCAGGTAAGCTGGTATTATAAGAGAAGATATACTCTATGCAAAGGGAATCATCTTTAAAATGTAATTTGTTAAAAGATTTCCTCACAGCATTTTTAACTCCTAGATATGTTAAAAAATATATATATATAGTTAAACCCGTTTTCCATTCTAACTCATGCTTATCAAGAAATGTGGCATTTTCTTTTAGAATATCGTTGACATATCTTATACATTTGCCATACCATGTTTTTATATATATACCTTTGTTATCATTTAATTAGGGTTATCAAAAAGGCGCATTTCTGAAAAGCCTTGCATTGTTGAAATCTGTATATTGTCGATCAACTTAGAAGTATGCATATAAAACATCTTTCCAAAAATTATTTTTTATTTGTTTTACCACTACATTTACGTAAAGTTTACCATAGTTTTTTTTTTTCAAAATTTACTATGTTATTAACAAAACCATAACACGTATTATTTCTTGCAATAACTATTCTTCTTAACCACGTTAATTTTAGACTTTCCATGTAATAAAAACCATCTATTCATATTCAGACCACCTTCAGTTATGTCTTTTATTATAATAGACCTCTTAATTTTTGGAGTAGCCTTGCCATATGAAATCAAAATAAAGTTTATCTATCTCCTTTATCATTTCACTATCAGGATTAGGTAAGGATTGTAAAAAGATGAGTCAAAAGTGGTAAAAAAAGGTTTTCACCTCTGTTATTCACTGTAAGTTCTATTCTCTTCCAGTGGAGAATGCTATTTTTGATATTTGTTTTCTATTTTCTCCCTAAAATTTAGGTCAGTCATTTTATCAAGATTAATGTGAAAAATCAAACCCAATAATTTAAACGAAGTAGTACTCAAATTTAATTTCCATTTTGTTTTTAATGACCAGTGTGCTATATTTTGAAGCGCCTATCCATACAATATTTGTTTTCTCAAAATTAACCTTTAAACATGAATAAAAAGCAAGTTCTTGTAAAATATTCAAAGTACAATTTAAAGGGTTTTCAGAGCCATCTAACAGTAATAATGTTTGAAAATTCTGTTCATCTGACAAATGAATCGTCAGGACCAATGTGTAGGGCATAATTTTCCGCTTCGCATGCGCATATACCATCAAAAATTTAAAATTGATGAAAGAATAAGATACTTACAGCAATTTTTTCCTCCGAATAGATGCAAAAAAAGCTGCTTGCAACAGCCTAAATGACGTCATTTACCACGTGGTATGGTCACACTGTTACTGGGGACAGGGTAGAAGTTATGTATCACACATTTACGTAAATTTGTACTTTGGATACGATGCGTACATCTCTATGAAAGATCTTGTCTATCATTTTCACGGCAAACAACAAATCTATCACATGAATACATGATTTAACTGGAACGAATTGACCAGTGCTAATACAGATTTTTCCACTATCTGAACAGCAAACGACAGATCTATCACTGAATAAATTATTTAATCGGAACGAATAAACGAGTGCTACAAATCTTGTATATAGACTGTCTTCACAGAAAACAAGAGATCTGTAACAGGTATAGCATGGTTTAATTCATTGTGTGACGATAAAATGTTTCAAATGACTTTGAAAAAAAAGAAGGCATAAGCTTTCACTTATCGAATGAGGTCTAACAAACAAGGGCTCAGGAAATAGTCTAACATATTTATAGCGAGCAAGAGGCATTTTACAGGAAAATCTTGAATGAACTATAACTATAAATAGGTGCTAAAGATCCTTTCCATGTGTGAACAAAGCAAGTAATTTTTTTAGAATATATCGTATTATCAGAGTTTACGAGCACAGGCTATAATGAATACACTATAAAAATATAAAAATAAAATCTTTGAGAACTCAGGACAACTACGATCATCTATTTTATAAATAATTAAAGTATCGTAAATAGAGCTAAAAAGGGAAAATTAAAAAGGGAACAGCATAACAATCTTATATTTTACAAGACTAACATTTCCAGCGTGCATTATATATTTACTTACATATTTGAAATGAAACCACTGTATTTTGCATTTTTGTTGTCACATTTCAACAAACCGGTATCCTGCAGGAGCAGTGGTAACGCACTGAATTGATATTCCAGGGGTCCTATACATTAGTGCTACACACTGAGCATGCAAAAGAACCAGAGGCGTCATTGAAATGAGATGCTTTCTTGTCTTGCACTATACCCAACATCCTAAAAAAGCTAACCTTTCTATGGGACGGCGGTCAAATGGTCAACACGTACCGACGAGAAATAAACTCAAATAGATGAAGAAGTATACAGTTAATTTAGCAACGCTCACATCACCTGCTGACATTATATGCATTTTCTGAATTCTGCGAAATTGTTCAAATTGTTGAAGTTCTAAACCGCATTCATTTAAATGAGGCTTCATTTAAAAATATCAAATCGAATGTTTATATCAAATGATTTTAGTATGAAACATGTTTCTACGGCAAAACAGTTGGGAAAATCCTAAAGTCTGAATTGTAAGTCTGTTTTCTTTGTGGAGTAAATAGATTTCAATTTTATTTCTGTCGTTTTTAAAAATTATGCAAAATTATATGTAAATTTCTCTGTTGAATTTAAATACATCATTTACCTAAAAACACAAACATATATTTGCCACTCACATTGATACAATCAGATCCAATACATTGAATGCAGATATCTTAATCATATGATTGCACATTGTTAAAACTAGGGTCGCAAATAGGACCGCAAAAACGATCGCAGGGCCGCAGAATAAGGATGCAGAAAATCTCCGGATCTAGACGCTCTGCGCCATATTCTTTTTCAATAGACGCTCTGTCGCATTTGAAAACTCGCCATGCCCTAAGGGGCATAACCCAATAAATGTACTGATAGGATAATGATCGAACAATGGGACTTTTGTGATCCTGGGACTTTACTCTCAGTTCTGTGCGTATTTAATTGCCTAACTTCTAAAGGAAAAGAAACGTTTACAAGTAACTACAATGAAATCATGTTCTTCTCTGTACTCAGTTTAAACAGGTCAGGTGTCCCAAGACATTATTCACTTATTTTCCACCAAACCAATGTCTCTCGGGTAAAGGTCGATAATACGCTTTGTTTTCTTTCATTCGTAAAAGTTTTGAAACAACAAGGGTATTTTAATGATTTTTTTTATTCAGAATATATTAACAGACGGACGAACAGACCTTCTGCGGTTGAGAATAAACTGATTACAACATTTATAAAAAAAAGTCGTAAGCAAAGAAGTTAAATTGCTTAGTTGTACTTTTCTCAGTGAATGCCCTGTCTACCTAAAAATTGTAATGGGAGCCTTTCCCTGCATGTGTTACCAGTAAACATAATTTCGAATAAAGCAGTAGTTTCTCAGGATTTCTATTCTAACTTGAATCGTATATATTGCAATTTATATTATTATAATTCTTTACAAGCACACATATAATGAATACACTATAAAATATAACCTTTGGGAACTCAGTTACGATCAGCTAATCATTGAAAATAAATTAATACAGTAACGTAAACAAAGCTAGAAATGGAAAAGTATTAAAAACAGAACAGCGTTACTTTTCTATATTTTACAACACTTGCATTTCCCGTGTGCATTATATTCAATTGCACATTTGAAATGAAACCACTGTATTTTGCATTTATTTTTGCTGTCAAATTTCAGCATGTTGTCTATTTAAACCGGCATCCTACAGAAGCAATCCAGTGGTAACGCGCTAGACTGGTAATACAGGTGTCGTGATTTCGATCCCCCGCACCACCAATAACATTACTGTCTTACGGATGAGATGTTAAAACAAAGTCTCAAGTATCAGTGCTATACATTGGACCAGGTGTCTTTGGTGGGATGGTTTCTCTATCTTGCACTATCCCATCCAATCTAAAATAACAAACCTATTCAGGGCGTCGGTCACATGGGCAACCGGTATCGACGGTAACTAAACTTATATAGACAGAGTAATTCACAGTCATTTTGGCAACGCTCACATTGCCTGTTGGCATTATAGGCATTTTCTGATTTCTGGGGAATTCCTCAATTTGTAAACGTTCTAAGCATTTATTTAAGTGATAGTAAATCTTATATTTTTGTCAATGTTTTAGAAGTGTGAAACATACTTCTACGGCAAACACAGTACTTAAATTAAATGCATAAAGTTATTCTTTGTTAGAGAAACGTTACCGTGTTAAAGATGACCTGCCATTATTTGTTAGAGAAACGTTACCGTGTTAAAGATGACCTGCCATTATTTGTTAGAGAAACGTTACCGTGTTAAAGATGACCTACCATTATTTGTTAGAGAAACGTTACCGTGTTAAAGATGACCTACCATTATTTGTTAGAGAAACGTTACCGTGTTAAAGATGACCTACCATTATTTGTTAGAGAAACGTTACCGTGTTAAAGATGACCTGCCATTATTTGTTAGAGAAACGTTACCGTGTTAAAGATGACCTGCCATTATTTGTTAGAGAAACGTTACCGTGTTAAAGATGACCTACCATTATTTGTTAGAGAAACGTTACCGTGTTAAAGATGACCTGCCATTATTTGTTAGAGAAACGTTACCGTGTTAAAGATGACCTGCCATTATTTGTTAGAGAAACGTTACCGTGTTAAAGATGACCTGCCATTATTTGTTAGAGAAACGTTACCGTGTTAAAGATGACCTGCCATTATTTGTTAGAGAAACGTTACCGTGTTAAAGATGACCTACCACCTACCATTATTTGTTAGAGAAACGTTACCGTGTTAAAGATGACCTACCACCTACCATTATTTGTTAGAGAAACGTTACCGTGTTAAAGATGACCTGCCATTATTTGTTAGAGAAACGTTACCGTGTTAAAGATGACCTGCCATTATTTGTTAGAGAAACGTTACCGTGTTAAAGATGACCTGCCATTATTTGTTAGAGATACGTTACCGTGTTAAATATGACCTGCCATTATTTGTTAGAGAAACGTTACCGTGTTAAAGATGACCTACCATTATTTGTTAGAGAAACGTTACCGTGTTAAAGATGACCTGCCATTATTTGTTAGAGAAACGTTACCGTGTTAAAGTTGACCTGCCATTATTTGTTAGAGAAACGTTACCGTGTTAAAGATGACCTGCCATTATTTGTTAGAGAAACGTTACCGTGTTAAAGTTGACCTGCCATTATTTGTCCTAGAATGAAATTTTTGAGACAAATACTGACATTTTATTCTCATTTCACTTGAAACTGACAGGTAAACGGCAAACCGTCTGCAAAAATACTTCCAGTGAGATGTTTAGCTACAAAAAGATGACAGTACAGCAGATGTTACATTGACATAAGGTGTTTTTGATTGTTATATTTCGATGTCTTATAGCTGCAGTTACCACGTATCAGTGTTATATATCTCAGTATAAGGAATTATTGATGACTGTTGTCTAAGATAACAGCTGAAGTAGGCTAAACTAGCATCTCTACGAAAACTATACAGCTGAGCTTCGCCATTCTTCTTGCAAGACGAACTGGCACGGGAGGGATTTTATCATAAAAAGAGGACATTTTCGGTCGCAACTCTTTAAGTTTTTGTCGTAATTTCGAACAATTACATCAGAATACTACTTGACATTGACAAGTTTACCTTTTGGCAATAAATAACATGGTGTTGGACATTTAATTACTACAGTCAGTGAGATCGTGTTGGGCGTTGGCATCTGAGAAGACTGCGTAGGTTCTTGCTTCACATTCAGTGCAGAAATGTACACAGAAAACAGCCCGTTGTGACGACAGCTATCAGCAGAGGACACTGCTCAAGTTCAAACGCAATGTATTACAAAAGACAATCTAATATTCAAACTGAAATTCCACTCTTCATACATTGTATTGCATAGAATTTAGTAAATATCTTTTAGAAAAAAAAAACGTGGTTAATTGAATAATGTCGCTCATGGGATTTTATAACAATATTCTCTTTACAGAAGCAGGAATGTGAGTGGTCGTCATTTTAGGCAGTGTAACAGATTACTAAATAAACAGTAACTGAATCAAGTAAATGGTGATCAAGACAGTGGTAATCGAGTGATATATCAACTTCCGGAACAGTTTTGTTTTCTTTAGTGTTTTGCGAATTTTGCATAGACAATTTTTTTGTAAGTTTTTGTGATCGCGTGATGTCCGTCGACCGTGAACAGTTGTTTCAAACGGCATCTACTCTCAAACTAATGGAACAAAGTTAATTGAACTTTGCATGAATGTTCTTTGCATGAAACTCTACCAACTTTACCAGCCAACGTTGTTAAAAAATTTAATTCCACGCAGATTACCAGATGTTAAATCTGACGTACATAAAGGCAGACAGACGAACGCAGAACAAAGTCGACAATAGCGTGAATTACCTAAGCATAAATATCTATCATTAAAACGAGTTTGGTATCTAGCAGCGTAGCTACCAGTACGCAGAATACGCGCTCGTCACTTGGTCCAAATCTTTTAATATGTATGTTCATGAGAAAAGTGAAACAAAATTAAAATGGGAAAAACATGACTTATTTATGCAAAAAATATCCTTAATCCAGAGGGAGCTGACCCCCCTACGATTCTGCGTACGCTTCACGCCCTTGCACCCCTGAGCACAGCCAGTTTCAAACTAGCTAACTCTGGTATTAACAATTGAAACGTACCCAAGAAACTAGCCCCTTCTGTTTGCAAAGGAAGAAAACTTCATTTACGGGTCTGTATTCAGTCGTTTACGGAAAAGTCGCAAGAAGGCACCGACTGTGTTTATGTAATTATTGATACTGAGCTGGTTTTTAACGCTCTGAGCATGGATATGATTACTGTTAGTATCAGTTCATTTCATATGTCACTTCATTTATATACATGACGATATGAGTAAACATATAAATCTATAATTTTCTTATGAAACAAGACAGACAAAAATAGCAATACAGCATAAAACAAGAAAATGGAGGATTGAAATTGTATGAGCAATTGTTTATCTCCTAAAATCATTGAGGACAGAAAATAAATGAAACGACAAATAACTGCGGTGAAAGCAATTTAGTTTTTTCTTTTGTACAGCCTTTATTTAACAGGATTACTCTGGTATTACTGTAGAGTTTATCTTGACTATTTTTGAAACAGATATTTATTTCAAATGTCGTAAATTATTTCAATTTCCACCGGGTAAATGGAAGGAAAATATCCCACTTTTTTACGCGTACCATATTCCAAATAATGATGTACAACTGACAAGGGTCTGGTGCAGTCTATCGTCAATCATTAACAACCTAGTGAATACCACATGACCTTTTATGTATATACATTGTCATGAGGGATCCACAAATTACAAGTGAGCAAGAGATGCAATATTACTGAATTATATTATTGACTTCTGATAGATCTGTTAGAAGTAAAATTATTACCTTTCTGTTTCAAACCTAAACTCCAATAAAAATCGCAAGAAAAGAAAAAGAGAAAAAACTCATATGATCAAAATCTGCTTTCATGTACACGTAGACCCACATAGCCTAAAATGATGTGACAGATGTATACTTTCTTATGAAAAAAACTGAAAACAGGTGATATTTTTCTATGAAAGTTCAATATTGTTTTGTTCCTGTTCGCAGTGTAATTTTTCCCTTATAACAACTTATTATGTTATTCCGTCACACACTTGGTATCTTAGGCAAAGTTCATAATGCAATAAAAATATTCTTTTTACCCGCTTATGTTTCCTTTTACAAAATCTTCTATATGCAAACAACCTTCTACATGATGTAAAAATAAACAAAGACAATCATAAATCGAGAATGCTTCCTTTGACCAGTTTAAAGTTTCCTTCTTGAATACTGCACGCTTAAAAACTCGTATGTTTTGATATTGAAACAAAAATGCTACCATTTTTCATCTGACAGATCTATTTTAGGAATCAACAACAGAACTCAGTAACAGCACGCCTGTTGTCTGTATTTGACCCCTAATGTATATACACAAAGGTCATTTGGTATTCACATCTATTCTTCGGCCTCTATAGTTTGCATCTGAATCTGTTTAATCAGTATCTGGATCACATTACGCATATGAACGTAGCTTATCCCTTCTTCTATTTACCCGGTGGACATTGGAATAATTCACGGTATCTAAAACAAATATATAAGTAAAGTACTTGTTTAAAGTGCTTGTTTATTATTGTGTCACTCCTACTGAAAGGGCCAGCCTCCCGGGCTTATGGGACACCTCTATTTGTGTACACTTTTACTCCCCAATTCCTTATCCTATGTGCAAGGCGGACAGGCAATCGGTAGCCTTTCTTTAACTAGCTCTTCAACCGGTCGCATCAGAACAAGTCCCTGACAGAAATTGAACCTTCGACCTGTGTTTATATGAAAGTTTAATTTTTTTTTTTTAAATAGCATAAAAAACGAAGTCAAACGTAAAAGCAGTCATAATTATTATCTTCGTCATACATGTGTGCATTTCTGAGCTATAGAACGTCAACTATCAATTATTTCAATGGAACTTTAAAAAAACAACAACAACAGAAAAAAAACTACTGCCTACAGAGCGGCGCAAATAAATATTTTACTCCTGAATTTGTGAAAGTAACAAATGTTCTAATGTTCAGTAGTTTTTGACTCGAGAACACTTTAGAAATCATCATTCTAGTCTCTCCTGGAAGGACTTTGATGATAAAAATAGAACCGACATCGTAAAGTATATTATGTTATTCCTTTTCTTTAGAGAAAATGTCATCCCCGGATGATTAATATGACTCACTAACAGACTGATTAATATTTGCTCATTCTTTTCCTTTCCTAGTAGTAATTGATGGCTGAGGGTAACATAAGATTTCTTGATTTGCATATATACTGTATTGGTATTTGGAACATTATAGTCTAGTAAATGTATGGTTTTAATTGCAGTAAAACGCAATAATTTGTAGATCGAAGGTGTGGTTATAATTATACTGGGAAAAAAAGTTTGAAATTGTTCTGTTTTTGTGATTTATAGTAAGTAACTTAAGTCAAGTCAAGTCAAGTATGTTCAAGTCAGTTATTCATTATTTTACAGACGTTTGGATATTAAAATCATAAATAAATATAGAACATGTTGTTATCATGGAGTAAGTGGTGATATAAAAACATTATATCAAACGTCTTTTTAATATAAACCGTAGTAAATGAAAAAGGTTTCGATACTGAATTTTCTTTACAGGAAAAATGTGGACTCAGTCACTATTAATCCTATCACTGAGAAGTATCATCAGTCAAAGTAG
This sequence comes from Cyclina sinensis, assembly GCA_012932295.1. Classification (NCBI taxonomy): domain Eukaryota; kingdom Metazoa; phylum Mollusca; class Bivalvia; order Venerida; family Veneridae; genus Cyclina; species Cyclina sinensis. The sequence goes on along the minus strand of JAAONU010000004.1, from coordinate 14,994,227 downwards.
TTTGTAAATCATACTAGGGTGATATGAAATTAGATAGTTTTAAGGTTTATGTAAAATAATATTAGAATAAATGTATGATAGGAAATACTTTTCACTGCAAGCATGAACTTGTAATGAAGCACCGTTCTTGGTAATCACTGACATATCTTGAAGTTTCTTTAAAATTATAATGGTATTTGAAATTTTGGTTTGAAGTATTTTACGAAAATATTTACAAAGCAGTCTGCGTGGCGTGTTTAATATTGTTTAAAAAGTTTTTTTCGAGAAAAAAAAAGACAAGAGACCGACCCAGTGCATATGCTTCGTAAAAATGTATTCATTTATAGAAAAATGGCTATGCTGCCCTTTTCGTATGGCATCAGAACCACATGAGTTCGGAATTAAAATTTATATTTCATTTTGATTTAATTGTATGTAAATGCTGTTCACAGGGTGCGATCTCAAACAGAAGATCTTTCAACATAAATAAGAACACAAAATTAACAGGAATATAAACAGTAGTTCATCTCTTCGCTTCATCTATTTATAAAAGACTAGCTGATAAAATTTCCTGGTTTAAATAGGATTTCCTTGTACTTAGTTCCAGACAAAAATTATACAAACAGTGAATGAATGAATGTTAGCTATTTCCAAGTAAACATTTAAGTGTAGATAGATAGAATGGAATTTACTCCTTTCAATAACTCTGTGTCACTTTATTTCCGTTTGAGTTTAAACCTGCTTATGATGGCACTTTCTGTATTTTAATTGTAAATATTGTATGATTCCTTGATCATACGCAGTATCACAGATTTAGCGTTGCTTTTTGTGTTTTGTTTTGTGTTTTAAAGGGGCTGTGCTCCAGATGACAAAAAAAGAAAGTTTTCTTGTATTATAAATTTCTTGTAATATTTATGATTAATGCTTAAAAAATAACCTACTGACAAAAAATAAGTCAAATAATTACATTAAAAATTGATTTTTTTCCCTTTCAAAGTGCTATACCGTAACGCGACGGTATAACTATATCGTATAAGATTTAAAGTAAATATCTGTAATATCACATGCGGCGATGGTGGTGACAGTAAAAGCGTTGGAAATATTTTGTTAACATGAGGGTCCAGAGTTCAAATCAGGCTGGAGCGAAAATATTTTTTTATTCTATTTTGACTTTTATAATCAGTTTTGAAGTAAAATATTATGTTGTTATAATCTCACGGCATCTAAATATATAATTTATGAAAAAAATTTTTTTATGTCAAATCTGGAGTACAGCCCCTTTAAAATGATAGATTACAAGAATGGTACGGGTAGGATGGATCATGGTGTAAACATGATTATCTTCTGTTTTTTCCTCATTTTACGATAAAAACTTTCAACCGTTTTTCCAAAATACTAGAAGCCGTTCAAACTGTTTTATCTGGTCTGTGCATTAGTGGCAGATCAGACGGATTAATGTTATCAATCTACTTGGTTCTACCTTCTTTATAAATAGTGGCTGAATTATCTCCCTGGACATGCTTGCATAAGACCCATTGCGGTGCGCTCTTTTGATTTCTGACCACCTGCAAATGTACAGCCGATTTGAAATTAATTTTGACAGGGGTGAAAATCACATAAAAACTTGCGCAGGGAAGTTGAAGTTTCTTTACGATCAGGTTATTTGAAATGTTTAGTAGAAACACATTTAATATGCAAGAAGACGCATTTTGAACGTTCAGTTTCCTTGAAAACATAAAATTTGATTGATATGTGAGAAATCATTACTCGATGTGAAGTGTAAGTAAAATCTTTTAGAACTACTGGCAAACCGAACGCATTAATGTAAGTTGTTATGTAAAAAAGTTATTGTTGTGCATTTTCGGGTAGATAGCAATTTATAATAGACGAGCACTCGTCTATATGCCCTTAGAAAAAAAAAACAAAAACAACAAAAGTTCCTTTAAGCTTTCTACCCCGTTTAAGAGAAAAGACGAATGGAAGCAAATATTTATGTGCTGTTCTATTAGACATCAGAACGATTTTCTGCAAAAATACATCCTCAAATATCTTTCAAAGATGAATATGTCACATTTATGTCAAATGCCAGGGAAATTGATGATGTCTGGTATTAACTGATGGTTACAATAAACTTGAATAATAACAGATTTAATAAATATTATATTTCACCTTATCTTGGTGGAAAAAATTTATTCGTCTTTCTATTATAATCACATGGATATACGTGTTGGATATCAAGCTGACTTGTTCCATCTTAGAGCGGAAACTTGTAGCTGCAGTCAGACTTTGAATGGTTCAAGTTTCAGTCATTATAAACATAATCTTGCAGATTGATTGACTATTATTGAACTGTTATTGATTATTCAGTCTGTAACAAGAAAAACAATGCCTTTATTAAAGAAATGTATTTTTCTCTACGGCGTACACTGAATAGATTTAATAATCAAAACATGAGTAGATAGATGTTTTTATTTTTGTCACAAATACAATCTTGCAGTTAATTAAAATATGTTTACCTAATGTAAGTAGCTTCCTGCAGTTATTTCATTTTAACATCAATCTATTGAAATTGTGGTTTTCAGTCCCTGAATAAGGAATTGCTTTTAGAACTGTATATTTTTAATTGTTTCATTTTCACGCTTTTTATTATAGTATCTATAAAACGAATTGGACAGTCCTGGTGGGTTTTATGCTTCTATGTTATTGCCGACTGAGGAATAGGTGACAACTATATATTCATTAAACATCTCCGAGAAAGCCTTCAATAGTAGTCCGTACTGCTTAAGAATAAGATGTAACCAGAAACGCGTAAGTCCATTCATTTCTGCCTCAGACCATTGCAGTGATTCAGGTCGGTCATATCTTGATATGATCATGATAGTGACAGTGTATGGCTCGATATTACGTTGATGAAAAACTTAGCAATGTACCCTTTCTAGAAGATAATAATAAATTATTTAACCAAGTAACGTTAAACGTCAGTCTTGAACCCCAATGAACAATTTATAGGACCATCTCAGGCTTGATTGTTGTTGATTATTTCTTGTTTACTGACGTCATACATGGCATATCAAACAGAATGAAAACAATCATAGATATTAAAACATATATCGATCGCAGTTCAATTTATAAAGCAATTTAAAGTCAAAGCCACTATAATCATGAATCAATCAAATAGAATGGAAACACTGGCATCGGTCGGCAAAACATGCATAAATATGACAAAATTGATGGCATGTTTGTGGATGTTTATATTAAAGTCCCTAATTCTATTCATATTCTGGAATGACTTTTTAAATCATACGTTGTAATTGTTCTTAACTGGAAATGTTCTTTTTCTAAACCTTTTTTGAAATAAAAATATTACAGCCATTTTACGTGTTACATTTAATCCCCAGTGGAATTCTTGAATGAGGTAACTTATAAGTTTTACTACGTCTATACTGTTCTTTGTTTTGCTCTGAATTGATGCAAGAACATATCCTTGAGAAAGTAAGGTATGGCAAAAGAATACCAAACAAAAACAAACACAATTACCATCTGTCGTGACAAATTTCCATGAAAGAAATAATAATAGAAAAAAAAGCTGATAAAAATAAGGCCACATTAGAGATGAGGAGAATATATGTTATTGATCAAGTCGTACCAAGTATGATCTTCATGACAAAACACACAGAACAGGACCAGTAGTGACGTAAATGGTCTGAAAACAGAACACAAGCCACTAAGAATTTAATAAAGATTGATAGATAATATTCTAAATCTCAAGCTGTAACAATTGACAGAGAAAACAATTACCTTACTTGGATGTGTGAATTGTGTTAGTCAAATTATTCACCTTTATTGTGTCTTCTCCTTAGCAAGGACATTTGATGATTTGCTAGAAGAAGCCGATGGGGAAGTTGCTCGAACATCTGTTGTGAAGGTCCACAGTACACACTATATATCTGAGCTCCAGGCTTAAAGAAACAAAAACAACAACAACAACAACAAACAAAAACAGTGATCCTTTTGGCGGGGCCAGTTATGACAAAGTAAAGAGGCATTCAGCTGTATACTGTAACGTCGTATTAGAATTCCTTTAGTAAATCGAGTTTCATCACAATATGAAATACATTCTGAAAATGTCTAGTAAGTCGCAGTCAAAATGTTATATAAGCAGGAATTACATTTTGCATATTTTATGCCCTGTCATTTAAGAACAACATTAAATTTCGAAAAAATATTTCGCTTGCGAAGTCAAAACTATATTTGATGTTTTTTGTTTCTAAAGTGTCTTCGCAAAAGAAAGTTTGAAGTCTTGAGAAATTATCACATACATTTTGCCTCTTTTCCACGAATGGTTGTATGATACATTTTGTTTTCGTATTAATTACAAAGGAGGGCATTGCCTAAAATTAAAGATCACATTACCTTAGTATTACTACCACACATAGATTGATATTAAGTGAAACTAGAGAAGAAAATACATAAAAGATCCATGTATTTGTCTGCAGATGACAGATTCTGGCGCTCATAACATGCGTCCACTGTGTTAACATCGAAAGTAGAAGGCAAAGACATGGTTAAATGTGAAAACATTGAGAAATCTTACACCTTGGCTGGCAAGACATATGTTTCAAAATTATTTATACCATCAATAAAAAAGACAGTAATTAATAGAATAATATGGCATGAAACCAAAGGCGACATATTTATCTTCCAAATATTTTTGCAGAATTGCTTTTGCAAATTTGACAAAGCAATATGCATATTTTGGCGTATAACATATTCCCATTAATCAGCTAGATTATTTGCTGGTAAAAATGGGTTTTGAATTCACCCAGATACGTCGGCTAATGTCAAAGCTGAAATCTGTGTGCAAAATAATAAAAACATTATCCATTTTAATGCTGAAAGTAAAAAACGGGATATTATTTTCACATAATAATGTATCATTTTGCCGATTTAACGTTTTATTTCTAAGTAAGTCTAAAGAAGAATCATGGAGCAGGGTGCTTTTTTGACCAAAGCCAAGCTTTGAATAATATAAGTATATGACCACTCCCCAATGCCACAAAGCATAGAGTTTACATGTGTTGTTTACTCCCCCGTGCCACAAGATATGGAGCTGACATATGTCGTTTACTCCCCCGTGCCACAAGGTATAGAGCTTACATATGTTGTTTACTCCCCAGAGTGCCACAATGTATAGAGCTTACATATGTTGTTTACTCCCCCGTGCCACAAGGTATATAGCTTACATAATTATGCTGTATACTCTCCAATGCCACAAGGTATAGATTTTACATAATGTTGTTTACTCCCCAGTGCCACAAGGTATAGAGCTTACATATGTTGTTTACTCCCCCGTGCCACAAGGTATAGAGCTTACATATGTTGTTTACTCCCCAGTGCCACAATGTATAGAGCTTACATATGTTGTTTACTCCCCCGTGCCACAAGGTATATAGCTTACATAATTATGCTGTATACTCTCCAATGCCACAAGGTATAGATTTTACAAAATGTTGTTTACTCCCCAGTGCCACAATGTATAGAGCTTACATATGTTGTTTACTCCCCCGTGCCACAAGGTATAGAGCTTACATATGTTGTTTACTCCCCCGTGCCACAAGGTATATAGCTTACATAATTATGCCACAAGTATTGTATACGTTTACTCCCAATGCCACAAGGTATAGAGTTATAGACTTTACATCTTTGTCTTACTCCCCCTGCCAAGGTATAAGCTAAATGTGCCGCCACAAGGTATAGAGCTTACATATGCCCAAGTATAGAGTTTACCTGTTGTTTACTCCCAGTGCCACAAGGTATAGAGCTTACATATGTTGTTTACTCCCCAGTGCCACAAGGTTATAGAGCTTACAAATGTTGTTTACTCCCCAGTGCCACAATGTATAGAGCTTACATATGTTGTTTACTCCCCAGTGCCACAGGGCAAGAGCTAACATATGTTGTTTACTCCCCAGTGCCACAAGGTATAGAGCTTACATATGTTGTTTACTCCCAAGTGCCACAAGGTATAGAGTTTACATCTGTTGTTTACTCACAAGTGCCACAAGGTTACATATGTTGTTTTCTTCCCAGTGCCACAAATTATAGAGCTTACATATTTTTTGTTTACTCCCCAGTGCCACAAGGTATAGAGCTTACATATGTTTTGTACTCCAAGTGCCACAAATTATAGAGCTTACATATGTTGATTACTCTCCCGTGACACAAAGTACAGAGCTTACATATGTTGTATTCTTCCGATTGTCACAAGACATAGAACGTACATATGCCGTATACTCCCCAGTGCCAAAAGGTTAAGAGCTTACACATGTTGAATTTTCGCCAGTACCAGTAAGGTATTGAGCTTACATATATTGTATTCTCTCCAGTCCAACACGGTATAGATCTTACATATGTTGTAGTCTCTTAAGTGCCACAAGACATAGAATGTACACATGCCGTATACTCCCCAGTGCCACAAGGTTAAGAGCTTACAAATGTTGAATTTTCCCCGAGTACCACAAGGTATAGAGCTTGCATAATTTGTTTACACCCTTCTGGACAAAGAAAGTTTTCCTACAATATAAGTCTAACTAAGCCATCTGTGAGTGATGCAAAAACAAATGCAAAAATAGCACCATATTGTTTATGAATAATCATGTAAACCTTAAACTTTGTTTTACTTCCATCTTTTTTGCATACATTTCTATAGTATTTCCACATGATGTTATGCGTGTAATATAACCAATTTCCGCGATGTTTTGTTTGTTATTGCAGGAAAATATTAGCTACAATAACCGTTTATTAAAGGAGACTCATAACGCACATGTATAAGTATTTATTATTCAAGAATTATTACGCAAGATAAACGAATTCATATTTAAGTTTTACATAAATATGTGATTTTAATTTTGTGTGGAAAAACATACTTTATTACAAAATATATATTTTACCTTAATTCCTTCATGGGTTTTGCTTTTTTAACTTTTGGTATTCAGGTGAGCGATATAGGGCCATCAGGACCCTCTTGCTAGACATTTAACTACAAAGGGAATGAATTTTAGTATTGATATTGTAAGGAAATAATCTTTTGCAAATTCACTTTATCATCAACTAAGCATTAAGATACCTTCTAGTAAAAGAAATTGAATAACTTAAAGGTGGGTCAATCAATTTCATTTATAGAAAAAAGAAACGTTGCCATGTGTGCATGAAATGTGTATGGGTATTAATAAAGCTTGAATGCATTTCGTGGCAACATTTTCATTATCATGGCTTCAAGAAAACGTCATTTTTGCTGTTTTTGAAGGATGGCTAAAAGGTGGACGTTTAAAGTTTATGCAATTTTATGTTTAACAGTACAGCATGTATGTAAATTGATTGGAAAATAAAAATAAAATCTCCTGATTGAAAAGAAGTGTCTGTGTACTGTCAATGTATTCCTGAATGAGAAATGCTGTCTGTGTATTGACAAGAAATTCCTGAATAAAACGTGCTGTCTGTGTATGGACAAGATATTCCTGAATGAAAAGTGCTGTCTGTGTACAGTCAAGATATTCCTGATTGAAGAGTGGTGTCTTTGTACTGTCAAAATATTCCTGAATGAAAAGTGCTGTCTGTGTACTGTCAAGAAATTCATGAATGAAAAGTGCTGAATGATAACTGGTGTTTGTGTACTGTCAAAATATTCCTGAATGAAAAGTGCTGAATGAAAACTGGTGTTTGTGTACTGTCAAAATATTACTGAATAAAAACTGGTGTCTGTGTACTGTCAAGATGTTCCTGAATAAAAACTGGTGTCTGTGTACTGTCAAAATATTACTGAATGAAAAGTGGTGTCTGTGTACTGTCAAGATGTTCCTAAATAAAAACTGGTGTCTGTGTACTGTCAAAATATTACTGAATGAAAAGTGGTGTCTGTGTACTGTCAAGATGTTCCTGAATAAAAACTGGTGTCTGTGTACTGTCAAAATATTACTGAATGAAAAGTGTTGTCTGTGTACTTTTAAGGTATTACTGAATGAAAAGTGGTGTATGTGTACTGTCAAGATGTTCCTGAATAAAAACTGGTGTCTGTGTACTGTCAAAATATTACTGAATGAAAAGTGGTGTCTGTATACTGTCAAGATGTTCCTAAATAAAAACTGGTGTCTGTGTACTGTCAAAATATTACTGAATGAAAAGTGGTGTCTGTGTACTGTCAAGATGTTCCTGAATAAAAACTGGTGTCTGTGTACTGTCAAAATATTACTGAATGAAAAGTGTTGTCTGTGTACTTTTAAGGTATTACTGAATGAAAAGTGGTGTATGTGTACTGTCAAGATGTTCCTGAATAAAAACTGGTGTCTGTGTACTGTCAAAATATAACTGAATGAAAACTGGTGTCTGTGTACTGTCAAGATGTTCCTGAATAAAAACTGGTGTCTGTGTACTGTCAAAATATTACTGAATGAAAAGTGGTGTCTGTGTACTGTCAAGGTATTACTGAATGAAAAGTGGTGTCTGTGTACTGTCAAGATGTTCCTGAATAAAAACTGCTGTCTGTGTACTGTCAAAATATTACTGAATGAAAAGTGGTGTCTGTGTACTGTCAAGATGTTCCTGAATAAAAACTGGTGTCTGTGTACTGTCAAAATATTACTGAATGAAAAGTGTTGTCTGTGTACTTTTAAGGTATTACTGAATGAAAAGTGGTGTATGTGTACTGTCAAGATATTCCTGAATAAAAACTGGTGTCTGTGTACTGTCAAAATATTACTGAATGAAAAGTGGTGTCTGTATACTGTCAAGATGTTCCTAAATAAAAACTGGTGTCTGTGTACTGTCAAAATATTACTGAATGAAAAGTGGTGTCTGTGTACTGTCAAGATGTTCCTGAAAAAAAAGTGGTGTCTGTGTACTGTCAAAATATTACTGAATGAAAAGTGTTGTCTGTGTACTTTTAAGGTATTACTGAATGAAAAGTGGTGTCTGTGTACTGTCAAGATGTTCCTGAATAAAAACTGGTGTCTGTGTACTGTCAAAATATTACTGAATGAAAAGTGGTGTCTGTGTACTGTCAAGGTATTACTGAATGAAAAGTGGTGTCTGTGTACTGTCAAGATGTTCCTGAATAAAAACTGCTGTCTGTGTACTGTCAAAATATTACTGAATGAAAAGTGGTGTCTGTGTACTGTCAAAATATTACCGAATGAAAACTGGTGTCTGTGTACTGTCAAGATGTTCCTAAATAAAAACTGGTGCCTGTGTACTGTTAAAATATTACTGAATGAAAAGTGGTGTCTGTGTACTGTCAAGATGTTCTTGAATGAAAACTGGTGTCTGTGTACTGTCAAAATATTACTGAATAAAAAGAGGTGTCTGTGTACTGTCAAGATGTTCCTGAATGAAAACTGGTGTCTGTGTACTGTCAAAATGTTACTGAATGAAAAGTGGTGTCTGTGTACTGTCAAAATATTACTGAATGAAAACTGGTGTCTGTGTACTGTCAAGATTTTCCTGAATGAAAACTGGTGTATGTGTACTGTCAAGATGTTCCTGAATGAAAACTGGTGTCTGTGTACTGTCAAAATATTACTGAATGAAAACTGGTGTCTGTGTACTGTCAAGATGTTCCTGAATGAAAAGTGATGTCTGTGTACTGTCAAAATGTTCCTGAATGAAAACTGGTGTCTGTGTACTGTCAAGATGTTCCTGAATGAAAACTTGTGTCTGTGTACTGTCAAGATGTTCCTGAATGAAAACTGGTGTCTGTGTACTGTCAAGATGTTCCTGAATGAAAACTGGTGTCTGTGTACTGTTAAGATGTTCCTGAATAAAAACTGGTGTCTGTGTACTGTCAAGATGTTCCTGAATGAAAAGTGGTGTATGTGTACTGTCAAAATATTACTGAATGAAAACTGGTGTCTGTGTACTATCAAGATGTTCCTAAATGAAATGTGGTGTATGTGTACTGTCAAAATATTACTGAATGAAAACTGGTGTCTGTGTACTGTCAAGATGTTCCTGAATGAAAACTGGTGTCTGTGTACGGTCAAGATGTTCCTGAATGAAAACTGGTGTCTGTGTACTGTCAAGATGTTCCTGAATGAAAACTGGTGTCTGTGTACTATCAAGATGTTCCTGAATGAAAACTGGTGTCTGTGTACTGTCAAAATATTACTGAATGAAAACTGGTGTCTGTGTACTGTCAAGATGTTCCTGAATGAAAAGTGGTGTCTGTGTACTGTCAAAATATTACTGAATGAAAAGTGGTGTCTGTGTACTGTCAAGGTATTACTGAATGAAAAGTGGTGTCTGTGTACTGTCAAGATGTTCCTGAATGAAAACTGGTGTCTGTGTACTGTCAAAATATTCCTGAATGAAAACTCGTGTCTGTGTACGTTCAAGATGTTCCTGAATGAAAACTGGTGTCTGTGTACTGTCAAGATGTTCCTGAATGAAAACTGGTGTCTGTGTACTGTCAAGATGTTCCTGAATGAAAACTGGTGTCTGTGTACTGTCAAAATATTACTGAATGAAAACTGGTGTCTGTGTACTGTCAAGATGTTCCTGAATGAAAACTGGTGTCTGTGTACTGTCAAAATAATACTGAATGAAAACTGGTGTCTGTGTACTGTCAAGATGTTCCTGAATGAAAACTGGTGTCTGTGTACTGTCAAGATGTTCCTGAATGAAAACTGGTGTCTGTGTACCGTCAAAGTGTTACTGAATGAAAACTGGTGTCTGTGTACGGTCAAGGTATTACTGAATGAAAAGTGGTGTCTGTGTACCGTCAAAGTATTACTAAATGGAAAGTGGTGTCTGTGTACTGTCAAGATGTTCCTGAATGAAAAGTGGTTTCGTGTACCGTCTACTTATTACTGAATGAAAAGTGGTGTCTCTGTACCGTCAAGGTATTACTGAATGAAAAGTGGTGTCTGTGTACCGTCAAGGTATTACTGAATGAAAAGTGGTGTCTGTGTACTGTCAAAATATTCCTGAATGAAAACTCGTGTCTGTGTACGTTCAAGATGTTCCTGATTGAAAACTGGTGTCTGTGTACTGTCAAGATGTTCCTGAATGAAAACTGGTGTCTGTGTACTGTCAAAATATTACTGAATGAAAACTGGTGTCTGTGTACTGTCAAGATGTTCCTGAATGAAAACTGTTGTCTGTGTACTGTCAAAATAATACTGAATAAAAACTGGTGTCTGTGTACTGTCAAGATGTTCCTGAATGAAAACTGGTGTCTGTGTACTGTCAAAATATTACTGAATGAAAAGTGGTGTCTGTGTACTGTCAAAGTATTACTGAGTGAAAACTGGTGTCTGTGTACCGTCAAAGTGTTACTGAATGAAAACTGGTGTCTGTGTACTGTCAAGGTATTACTGAATGAAAAGTGGTGTCTGTGTACCGTCAAAGTATTACTGAATGGAAAGTGGTGTCTGTGTACTGTCAAGATGTTCCTGAATGAAAAGTGGTTTCGTGTACCGTCTACTTATTACTGAATGAAAAGTGGTGTCTCTGTACCGTCAAGGTATTACTGAATGAAAAGTGGTGTCTGTGTACCGTCAAGGTGTTACTGAATGAAAAGTGGTGTTTGTGTACTGTCAAGATGTTCCTGGATGAAAACTGGTGTCTGTGTACTGTCAAAATATTACTGAATGAAAAGTGGTGTCTGTGTACCGTCAAAGTATTACTGAATGAAAAGTGGTGTCTGTGTACTGTCAAGATGTTCCTGAATGAAAACTGGTGTCTGTGTACTGTCAAGATGTTCCTGAATGAAAACTGGTGTCTGTGTACTGTCAAGATAATACTGAAAGAAAAGTGGTGTCTGTGTACTGTCAAGGTATTACTGAATGAAAAGTGGTTTCGTGTACTGTCAAGGTATTACTGAATGAAAAGTGGTGTCTGTGTTCCGTCAAGGTAATACTGAATGAGAAGTGGTGTCTGTGTACTGTCAAGAAATTCCTAAATGAAAAGTGGTGTCTGTGTACTGTCAAAATATTCCTGAATGAAAAGTTGATTCCGTGTACAGTCAATATATTTCTGAATGAAAAGTGGTGTCTGTGTACTGTCAAATTATTTCTAAATGAAAAGTGGTGTCTGTGTACTGTTTAAATAGTCCTGAATGAAAAGTGATGTGTATGTTCTCTCAAGGTATTCCTGAATGAAAAGTACTGAATGAAAAGTGGTGTCTGTGTACTGTCAAGATATTACTGAATGAAAATTGCTGTTTTTGTACTGTCAAGATATTCCTGAATGAAAAATGGTGTCTGTGTACAGTCAAGATGTTCCTGATTGAAGAGTGGTGTCTCTGTACTGTCAAGGTATTCCTGAATGAAAAGTGGTGTCTGTGTACTGTCAAGATATTACTGAAGGAAAAGTGGTGTCTGTGTACTGTCAAGGTATTACTAAATGAAAACTGGTGTCTGTGTACTGTCAAGGTATTACTGAATGAAAAGTAGTGTCTGTGTACTGTCAATGTATTACTGAATGAAAAGTGGTGTCTGTGTACTGTCAAGGTATTACTGAATGAAAAGTGGTGTCTGTAACTGTCAAGATATTCCTGAATGAAAACTGGTGTCTGTGTGATGTCAAGATAATACTAAATGAAAAGTGGTGTCTGTGTACTGTCAAGATATTACTGAATGAAAACTGGTGTCTGTGAACTGTCAAGATATTCCTGAATAAAAACTGGTGTCTGTGTACTGTCAAGATATTACTGAATGAAAAGTGGTGTCTGTGAACTGTCAAGATATTCCTAAATGAAAACTGGTGTCTGTGTACTGTCAAGATATTACTGAATGAAAAGTGGTGTCTGTGAACTGTCAAGATGTTCCTGATTGAAAACTGGTGTCTGTGTACTGTCAAGATAATACTGAATGAAAAGTGGTGTCTGTGTACTGTCAAGGTATTACTAAATAAAAACTAGTGTCTGTGTACTGTCAAGGTATTACTGAATGAAAAGTGGTGTCTGTGTACTGTCAATGTATTACTGAATGAAAAGTGGTGTCTGTGTACCGTCAAGGTATTACTGAATGAAAAGTGGTGTCTGTGAACTGTCAAGATATTTACTGAATGAAAAGTGGTGTCTGTGTACCGTGAAAATATTCCTGAATGAAAAGTGGTGTCCGTGTTCCGTCAAAATATTTCTGAATGAAAAGTGGTGTCTGTGTACTGTCAAAATATTCCTGAATGAAAAGTGGTGTCCGTGTACCGTCAAAATCTTCCTGAATGAAAAGTGATGTCTGTGTTCTGTCAAGGCATTCCTGGATGAAAAGTGCTGAATGAAAAGTGGTGTCTGTGTACTGTCAAGATATTTCTGAATGAAAAGTGGTGTCTGTGTACTGTCAAGGTATTACTGAATGAAAAACGGTGTCTGTGTACTGTCAAGATATTTCTGAATGAAAAGTGGTGTCTGTGTACTGTCAAGATGTTTCTGAATGAATAGTGGGTTCTGTGTACTGTCAAGGTATTACTAAATGAAAAGTGGTGTCTGTGTACTGTCAAGATATTTCTGAATGAAAAGTGGTGTCTGTGTACTGTCAAGACATTACTGAATAAAAATTGCTGTTTTTGTACTGTCAAGATATTCCTGAATGAAAAATGGTGTCTCTGTACTATCAAGATATTCCTGAATGAAAAGTGCTGTTAGTGTACTTTCAAGGTTTTCCTGAATGAAAAGTGCCCTTAGTGTACTGTCAAGATATTTCTGAATGAAAAGTGGTGTCTATGTACTGTCAAGATCTTGAATGAAAAGCTTAAGAACATTAGTTAAGGAATATTTGTTGAACAGATATCTTCTCTCTTATCCTGTTCTGAATTTTCCAGATCAAGTGAGATCTAAGCGACCGAAACGTTAAATATTGTTTTTTCGTATCACCCTTTCGTTGATTTTGATATCAAAATGATTATAGGCAATGCACGACCAAAACTTTTAATACAAAGAAGATTTATGTATACGCAGAAGATTTATGTATACACTGAAATCAAGGCAGATTGATGTAAAAAGAACCGAAAAGCTTAAAAGATCAACAAATCAATCTGCAGCTGAGTCCTCGCGAAAAGTCTCAAACAAACGGTGCTACAAATCTGTTATGGTCATTTATTATGTAGTTATAATAGAAAAACTATTAAGTTTTATCTGTCAAAGAGAAAATTACGTGAAATATCATATTTGTCTCTAAACCATTTGGTAAAATCTAATATAAAATAAGTTTATAGTAACCATAAACGAACACCAGACATCGTAAATTTCTCTGCATAATAGAAAACGTGACATTAGAACGTGACATAAGACAACGACGACATATGTTTGTTTCAAAATAATTTGCGGAATTACTTTTACAGGCACAAACTATACTTGGCAGAGGAATATGCTTTACAGGAAGACTTACATATTTAGCCGTTTGCATTCAAGAGATGGGAATTCTTAATCTGTTCAATTTGATCAGATTCGATAAGGAAATGCTTTAAAATCTTACGTATGAATGATTCTATTGATACGTATGAATGATTTTATTTTGATATAAATAAATACGAGTATACATTGTATACGTAGGTGCAAACAAATAGAAAAAAGGAAAACAAATTAAGCAAACGATATTAACTCCTGCCAATGTCGGCGAGAAATGTTCGTACAATTATTCCAACAGCATGAAATTTCTGCCATTTATTTACGAAAAATATGTTTCATATAATGTTACTAATCTCCGAAGAGAATTAACTATGAAAAATATTTCATTACATAGACATATTTTAGTTAGAAAAACCGAAGTGTTGGCAGTCTCTATTCCTACTATCACACCTTTGATAATTAAAAAAAATGACAATCAGACTGAAATTGTGTGATAAGTAAATTAACCTGTTTTGCGATAAAAGACGTATATTTACATAGTTACACAGCTACTGCAGCAGGCATATAGATCAAAATATCATATTTCCCTCATGCAAAGATAATATTATATGTAGATTTTTCTATAGTTTTCTCTGCCTCTTGCTGTAGCTGTATTGTTTGAACCAAAGAAACAAAGATAAAGTACTCCCTCCTACTTTCAAACTTGAAAAAGTGTTCAAAGAAACACCTACCGGTTAAATGTACTTCAAAAGTGATGACGTCATTTTACTGTTTTCATCATGTTAGCAATGTGAACATTTATGTGAATAAATGATAAAAATCAGATGATTTCATTAGGTAAAAAGCATGTTCACAAAAAAGGAATTTTTCAGATATTGTCATAACAGAAACAAAGCAAGTCCAGGAGGCGAACACAAAAAGCCTAAGAAGCAAAGTAAATCTTAGAAGCGCAGTTAGTCAAAGAAGCGCTGCAAGTCTAAGACGCGCAGAAAGTCCATCTCAGTAAGTCAAAGAAGCGCAGCAAGTCTTACACGTGGAATATGTCTAAGCTCAGTAAGTCTAAGAAGCGCAGCAAGTCTAAGACGCGCAATCAGTCTAAGCTCAGTAAGTCCAAGAAGCGCAGCAAGTCTAAGACGCGCAATTAGTCTAAGTTCAGTAAGTCCAAGAAGCGAAGTAAGTCTAAGACGCGCAATCAGTCTAAGTTCAGTAAGTCTAAGAAGCGCAATAATTTTAAGCTCAGTAAGTCTAAGAGTTAGTTTTCTTATGAAACTCGTGTTAAGTTAATAAGCTCTAGTGAGCACGTTTATCCTGTTAAGATATATATCTGGGTAGCATGGAATGCTTTTACTTGAATATTGAATACGCAACACATTTTTATTGAAAATTGTCTACATAAATAAATAACAAACATAGTTAGCAGAAACATGCTACATTATTAAACAAAGATTTCAATTTGGTAAGTACTGACTGTAAGGATGCCAAAGCAATATCATTGGGCTGATAAGAAGGACTGATTATCAACATTTAAAACTCCGGATGCCGAAAATATATTGTTCATATTTCATTTTACTAGTTACTCATCTCATTGTCCTACTAGAAGCAGTATCAACAAGTTCCTTGTCCTACTAGAAGCAGTATCAACAAGTTCCTTGTCCTACTAGAAGCAGTGTCAACAAGATCCTTGTCCTACTAGAAGCAGTATAAACAAGTTCCTTGTCCTACTAGAAGCAGTATAAACAAGATCCTTGTCCTACTAGAAGCAGTATCAACAAGTTCCTTGTCCTACTAGAAGCAGTATCAACAAGTTCCTTGTCCTACTAGAAGCAGTATCAACAAGATCCTTGTCCTACTAGAAGCAGTGTCAACAAGATCCTTGTCCTACTAGAAGCAGTATAAACAAGTTCCTTGTCCTACTAGAAGCAGTATCAACAAGTTCCTTGTCCTACTAGAAGCAGTATCAACAAGATCCTTGTCCTACTAGAAGCAGTATCAACAAGTTCCTTGTCCTACTAGAAGCAGTATCAACAAGATCCTTGACCTACAAGAAGCAGTATCAACAAGATCCTTGTCCTACTAGATGCAGTATCAACAAGATCCTTGTCCTACTAGAAGCAGTATCAACAAGTTCATTGTCCTACTAGAAGCAGTATCAACAAGTTCCTTGTCCTACTAGAAGCAGTATCAACAAGATCCTTGACCTACAAGAAGCAGTATCAACAAGATCCTTGTCCTACTAGAAGCAGTATCAACAAGATCCTTGTCCTACTAGAAGCAGTATCAACAAGATCCTTGTCCTACTAGAAGCAGTATCAACAAGATCCTTGTCCTACTAGAAGCAGTATCAACAAGATCCTTGTCCTACTAGAAGCAGTATCAACAAGATCCTTGTCCTACTAGAAGCAGTATCAACAAGTTCATTGTCCTACTAGAAGCAGTATCAACAAGTTCCTTGTCCTACTAGAAGCAGTATCAATAAGTTCCTTGTCCTACTAGAAGCAGTATCAACAAGATCCTTGTCCTACTAGATGCAGTATCAACAAGTTCATTGTCCTACTAGAAGCAGTATCAACAAGTTCCTTGTCCTACTAGAAGCAGTATCAACAAGTTCCTTGTTACTAAATGTTGTCAGAAATTAAATAATATGTATCAGTGACCTGATGTGACGCTTTGCAACTGACACAAGAAACACAAGAATTGTTGCGATGTTGCGGCATCTTGTAAACGGGTTTAATCAAATTATTATCTAATAACCTAAATATATGGCTGTAATTTCTAAGGGCACTTTTTCAATAGAGTTGTATCATTATTTACAATGAAAGCTTGTTTTCATATTTCTATATTTTCTATAAGTAAAATAATAGCAAACTACTCTGGTTTAAAATCAGACCTTTATTAAATGAAAAGTTTATTATGACAGACAAATTATAACTTTGACATAACAACATGGGCAGATATTTACATTTAAAGTAAAACCTAGAATACAATAAATGCAAATCAAGACATTTTATAACCTTCTGACATTGATAAATATTTAGAGAAAAAAATAAGACCAATAGAGCATCAGAAAAATATTACTATATCTTTTGTTATATGTGTATTCCTATAGAGAATTCTATCAATCATTTTAACTTGTCATTTGCTATTAAGAAAATGAAAAAAAGAAACAAATTTTTGTTTCCTTTCCATTTTCATCACAAAAGCTTTCCAAAAGAAACATGAAAAAATAAGCAGTCTAAAATCATACAGCTCTTTGCAAACATCACTTCGTCCCGACAAGACAACAGCTTTTTTAGAATCATCATAAGTTTACAATATTAAACATAAGTTTTCCGTCTGACCGTAATTATGTCGTTATTAAGTTAAATGAATGAGGAAGATAAACTAATTTTGTATTTTCTTTGTCTTGATTGTGTATTGCTTTTACAAACCAAGTAAATTTTCTAATAACAATATGACTACAAATATATATCTGTGAATTAAACTAGAAAAGTACCGAAATTTATTAAAGTTATGCAATGAAAGACATGTTTCCGTAATTCCGTGTTCCTCACTATCGATTTATTTTCATTAATCCTGATTTGGCATCTGTTTGTAACAATTCACTTCTGTTAACTTCTAGTGCACAGCTACCTGCGTTGATTAGTTTCAACCTCTGTCAGGGAACCGATGTTAGCTCAGTGCTCTAGAGCGTTCTTCTCCACCATACTACTCCTGACCCTGCGGGCAATCGTTCCCATACGAGAAGATTTGACACGTTGTGTTTCCATCTGCACATGCACTATGATTGCGGAGAGTTACATTAGAATCTATAGTTATGGAGAGAAATTAATGTTGTCTACAATTTCTTTTTGAAACTGTCTCAGCTGCAAAAAGGGAAATCAAAATCATAGTAATGGTTCTTAGAAATATCAATTTATTAATATGTCTGCTCACTCCGTTCACATTTCATTCAAACAAGCCTATTAACCAGTCGTCATTGTGAAGTCTCGGTCTCAAAAATGAAGAAGGCACAATAGAAACACAAGCATACAGCTCTTGGTGTCTTGTTGCACTTCTAGATTTTCTTAATTATGTATATAAATAATGAAACACACCATGTTTCACAATTTTTTCTTCTGCACCATTATTGGTCATTCTGGTCATTATTGGAATTCACAATTTTTACACAGATAATGTCCCTGTGGTCATTATTTGAAGTAACATTCACTCAGATCATGTCCCTGTGGTCATCATTGGAAGTCACATATTTTACACTGAACATGTCCCTGTGGTCATCATTGGAAGTCTCATATTTTACACAGATCATGATCCTGTGGTTATCATTGGAAGTCGCATATTTTACACAGATCATGTCCGTGAGGTCATCATTGAAAGTCATATATTTTACACTGATCTGGCCCTGTGGTTATTATTGAAAGTCGCATATTTTAAAGAATCATGTCCCTGTGATCATTATTGGAATTCCCATATTTTACACTGATCATTTCCCAGGGGTCGTTATTTGAATTCACATATTTTACACTGATCATGTCCATGTGGTCGTTATTGGAATTCACATATTTTACACAGATCATGCCCCCGTGGTCATCATTGGAATTCACATATTTTTGCAAAGATCATGTCTCTGTGGTCATCATTGGAAGTCACATATTTTACAAAGATCATGTCTCTGTGGTCATCATTGAAAGTCATATATTTTACAAAGATCGTGTCCCTGTGGTCATCATTGGAAGTCACATATTTTACACAGAACTATTCAGAAAAATCTTCATATTCCTGCGTGAAAGCGCAAAGTCCAGAGTTCTGAAATTTGGCATGAAGCATGTTAAAGTGAACCCTTCCCAAGACTGTGCAATCATTGCCCTGTGATCATTTTCATTTCTGACACGGGGCCAGATTTTTCACAGAGAGTTAAAGAGGGAAAATCTTTTTTGTCAGAAACCGCAAGGGTAAAACTTTTGTGTTTAGTAATTTCTTGCAGATATATATCAAGTTTGTTAAAATCATGTCCCTGGGGTCACAACTGGTCCCGCCGGAGAGGATCACATGTTTAAGATAGAGATATATAGGACCTTATTCAGAATTATTCTTGTATGAAACCACAAGGTTTATATTCCGCATAAAACAATGTCTAGTGGACCTTAACAAATATTGTTCAAACTTTCCTTCGGGGACAATTTTTGCCTCCACCCCGAGATCATATATAAGGAAACTCTTTAAAAAATCTCTAAAATTTTGCTCAAAGCATCGTCTAGTAGACCAATGCTAAAATTGTTCAAACTTTTCCCAAATGTTCATGAGAGTGATTAAATATTGCATGAGACATTGCCTAGTGGTTTTCAATAAGATTGTTTAATTTTTGCCCCAAAGGGTCACTTTTTGGCCTCACTCTAGGGTATTTCAAGTTCAGTTTCCTTTCCAATGTGTCTGTTGTCGACATTCTGGTGTCTGCATGCTATTTTTTGTCTTTGTTGAAATTGACGCAACATCAACATTTCGACGATGTAGTGTGCAAAAAAATTAAGACAATTCGGTATATCTTATCCTATTACGCCCCTGTTACTCTCTCGCCCCTTGTACAGCTTGTACAGCTTGTACCGCTTTTACCACTTGTGCCGCTTGTGCCGCTTGTACCGCTTGTACCACTTGTACAGCTTGTGCCGCTTGTACAGCTTGTACCGCTTGTACCACTTGTACCGCTTGTATCGCTTGTGCCGCTTGTACAGCTTGTACCACTTGTACCGCTTGTACAGTTTGTACCGCTTGTACCACTTGTACCGCTTGTATCGCTTGTGCCGCTTGTACAGCTTGTACCGCTTGTACCACTTGTACCGCTTGTACCGCTTGTACAGTTTGTACCGCTTGTACCACTTGTACAGCTTGTGCCGCTTGTACCACTTGTACCGCTTGTACCACTTGTACCGAGTGTACAGCTTGTACCGCTTGTACCACTTGTACCGCTTTTTCGACTTGTACCACTTGTACCGATTGTACCGCTTGAACCACTTGTACCGCTTTTATCACTTGTACCACTTGTTCACTTGTACATCTTGTACCACTTGTACCGCTTGAGACCTTGGCTTCTTGACTTGGACTCAACTTCACTTCAAATGTTGTTGAAATCCAAAACTCTCAGCCAATCTAAGAAAAACAGTAAAACTGTACACATAACAACTTCTAATATGAAAAATTCCACAGATTTACACATTTTCTCTGGTACTGTCAGTTCCAGTTCGATAATAATTATCATTTTATAGCAATAATATATTCTATTCTGAGGATAGATGCATATTTTTAGTTTGTGTTTTGTGTAACATTTCATTTTCCGTCATCTTGTTTCCAGTTGACTAATAGTTGCATATTCTAAACAAGATTTGTTTTGTCTCAAATACTGTATTAATGTTGCAATGGTTTGCAGATTTCTGAAGATGTGACATGGATATAAATGTATTAGAAGAAGTTGTTTCCTTAATTTGGTAGTTTGACGTTTAGGAAGTTTTACATATGCAGTGTGAAAAAGAACAGCTAAAAGCCGAAAAGCGTTACTTAGCTCCGCCTTAATACAGTTTCTTAAAAAAAGGGTGTTCAGAACATTTTAGCGTCAAAATAATAATTCCTATTTGAGAGTACGTAGATGAAATCACGGATAGTCGTACAGATGCGTTACCCTTGAAGGTACGTAGATTAAATCACGGGTAGTCGTACAGATGTATTATCCTTGAGGGCACGTAGATTAAATCACGGATAGTCGTACAGATACGTTATCCTTGAGGGTACGTTGATTAAATCCCGGATAGTCGTACAGATGCGTTACCTTTGAGGGTACATAGTTAAATCACGGATAGTCGTACACAGGGATGCATCGAGTACTGAAAATAAGTACTCAATTACTACTCAAGTACTTTTGGATTTAGTACTTTCTTAGTGAGTACAGGTAATGATTTATTTCACAGAACGTGAGTAGTACTTTAGTAATACTTAAAATACTTATAAGTAGATCATAAATACTGCACTTACAAATGTTTCCTGAAAAAGACAACACGCACAATCTCCATTAAAAATACCTTTTACTTCAATATGAAGTTGGACAGAAAGGAACTTCAAAATGTTTTAACACTGCGGATTTAGACATTTTCAGATGATCAATCCAAATATTTTGACAAAAGTCAACTTGCAACTATTTGTACATGCATGATTAAGTATTTTAAAAAGTTCATGAATTGTTGAGATTACAAATCATAATGCATAAAATATACATAATCATTCAGTGATTGACAGTCACAAAGTGGTGACCATATAATCTAATTATCTGTTATATAATAGTATTGACAGAAAGGCCATATTTTTTGCAAAAATTACAATACAATAAACATATGCTTAAAGCAATTTTTAGAATTCACATTCTTTTTCAATATCAGTCCCATTCAATTATTTGAATGGTGTATATAAGACTTTTCAGAAAGTGGATTTTTTAGAAAAATCTTTTTTTTTCATCTTAATGATTGTGCAAATAATGCTAAACTTATCAGTACTTATGAAATACTTATAAGTACAGAGTACTTTAGAGACAGTACTTGAGTAAGTATGAGTACAAGTACAGAAATTTTGCATGAGTACAGGTAAGTATCTAAAAATCAGTACTTGTACCCATAATACTTAAGTACGAGAACGAGTATCCCATCCCTGGTCATATACTCGTATATGCATTATCCTTGAGGGTACGTAGATTAAATCCCGGATAGTCGTACAGATGCGTTATCCTTGAGGGTACGTAAACTTTAACGGATAGTCGTACAGATGCGTTAGATTAGATCTAACTAATATTTTCATTAACACATTTTTCAAAATGAAAAATAATAAATACATTTAAGCAGCAACATATATTCAATAGATTTCCCCTATAGAAAACAGACACTAAAAACGTCTTCTTTCGTAATAACTCACTACCATCCAACAATTGTACAACTTCTTCCTCTGTGAAATTAGTGCAAGCTGTTTACTTAGAATTTCTAAAAGACACACTGACATCGTGTAATGACGAATTATATATCATTCACACATTTTATAATATGTTGAAGGAAATGAAAGGCTCTAAAGGTATAATATAACGGGTAATTTTTACACTCTGTTAATCAGACCCATATTATTAACTTTTTAACTCTGTGAAACCTTTCGACCAGACATACAAACTATTCTTATCTTAAGATAATATAAAAGCCTTTTACCATAAACTTCTCAAGATATGACAAGTATAAACTATAGCGTAAATAGTCCTTTCTAAATATATAGCGTAAATAGTCCTTTTTAAATATATAGTGTAAATAGTCCTTTCTAAATATATAGTGTAAATAGTCCTTTCTAAATATATAGCGTAATGAGTCCTTTCTAAATATATAGCGTAAAGAGTCCTTTCTAAATATATAGCGTAAATAGTCCTCTCTAAATATATAGCGTAAATAGTCCTTTCTAAATATATAGCGTAAATAGTCCTCTCTAAATATATAGCGTGAAGAGTCCTCTCTAAATATATAGCGTAAATAGTCCTTTGTAAATATATAGCGTAAATGGTGCTTTCTAAATATATAGCGTAAATAGTCCTTTCTAAATATATAGCGTAAATAGTCCTTCCTAAATATATAGCGTAAATAGTCCTTTCTAAATATATAGCGAAAATAGTCCTTTCTAAATATATAGCGTAAATAGTCCTTTCTAAATATATAGCATAAATAGTCCTCTCTAAATATATAGCGTAAATAGTCCTTTCTAAATATATAGCGTAAAGAGTCCTCTCTAAATATATAGCGTAAATAGTCCTCTCTAAATATAAAGCGTAAATAGTCCTCTCTAAATATATAGCGTAAATAGTCCTTTCTAAATATATAGCGTAAATAGTCCTCTCTAAATATATAGCGTTAATAGTCCTCTCTAAATATATAGCGTAAATAGTCCTCTCTAAATATATAGCGTAAATAGTCCTTTCTAAATATATAGCGTAAATAGTCCTCTCTAAATATATAGCGTAAATAGTCCTCTCTAAATATATAGCGTAAATAGTCCTCTCTAAATATATAGCGTAAATAGTCTTCTCTAAATTTATAGCGTAAATAGTCCTGTCTAAATATATAGCGTTAATAGTCCTTTCTAAATATATAGCGAAAATAGTCCTTTCTAAATATATAGCGAAAATAGTCCTCTCTAAATATATAGCGTAAATAGTCCTCTCTAAATATATAGCGTAAATAGTCCTCTCTAAATATATAGCGTAAATAGTCCTCTCTAAATATATAGCGTAAATAGTCCTCTCTAAATATATAGCGTAAATAGTCCTCTCTAAATATATAGCGTAAATAGTCCTCTCTAAATAAATAGCGTAAATAGTAGTCCTTTCTAAATAAATAGCGTAAATAGTCCTCTCTAAATATATAGCGTAAAAAGTCCTTTCTAAATATATAGCGTATAAATATATAGCGTAAAGAGTCCTTTCTAAATATATAGCGTAAAGAGTCCTTTCTAAATATATAGGGTAAATAGTCCTTTCTAAATAAATAGCGTAAACAGTCCTCTCTAAATATATAGCGTAAATAGTCCTTTCTAAATATATAGCGTAAATAGTCCTTTCTAAATATATAGCGTAAATAGTCCTTTCTAAATAAATAGCGTAAATAGTCCTTTCTTAGTCTGATTATAAAACAATAGAAATGTCGTGCGCTATCTTTCTCTCTTTCTAAAGACCTAATGGTTGCTGACAAAACACAACAACAACAACAACACACGCACGCACGCACACACACACACACACACACACACGCACATACACAAACACACACACACATTATTACATACACGCTATCAATTTCCCCGAACCACGTTATAGGGATGATATCAAAGGAAACTTCAACAAATAAACTGTAATCATTTTAACCCATATACTTTTCTGTACAAATAGACAAAATATCAAAGAGTCTTACCATGTAGAACTTAATAACTGAAATAATCACTGATATCTAATGTGCAATTATTTACGAACGTGAAGATTAAAGGCTTTAAAACAATTGCAATGCAGCTAATATGAAATTAACTCAATCAAATTCCAGTAAAAGTTAATACAAGACAAAACCGAAAAAGCCTCCCTCCCTACTAACCAAAAAATAATAAATAAAAAAAATAAATTGCTGCATTGGGATTTAATTCCATTCCTTTCCTAGAACAGTACTCAAACCTACACAATTCACCTGAATTGAGTACTATGATTTGTGAAACGTTGCAATAGAACATTGTAATTGTATTGTATATTGCTTCATTTGTAAAAAAAAAAAAAAATTGTATTGTATATTTTCATTAAAACATGTATTAATTTGTACTGACTAACTTTACATTTGTATTTGGTCATTTTTCCATTTCCTTTTCTTTTTATGGTATAATATCCAATTGTAATCAATACTTGTTTTATTATTCAATCCTGAGCTCATTTGTAATACGAGTGTGAGAAAAGTTGTGCTTTCTGAGCAGCTTTTGCAATCAAAAATATACCTTTCCTCTCATTTATTCATGTGTTTAAACTGAATAATAATATTTTCATGTTAAAAAATTCAGATAATAAATAGAAGATTAAAACAAAAAGTCCTATGCACAAGAAAAAGATAATATTGCTCTATTGTTTTAATCCAACAGAGAAAATACTAGAAAATCGAATGATCGTAGACGGTTGTAGATCTGAACGATTTCACGAAAGTCTGTCAGGATATGCGATTTTCTTGATATGGTTTGTGTAAACACTTATTATTTAAAATAGAGTTCTTCCTTGCCTGAAACTGATATTGTTTTATCTTTATCTGTCAAGCTAATGTTTTCATATAACATGGAAAAAAGCTAAGATCGCTCAAAAACAGTTCCATATTCAATGATTATATAATATAAGTTGAACCCGCAATACTTTCTACAGACAATGTGCAATTTGGAGATTTATAACAGTGCAGAACATAAGCCTTTTGAGAGACATCTGATGGAATTTTATCAGCAACATCTTTGCTTAAAGACGGGAGGTTTATGAGGCCCTGTTAACGCACATGAAAAGTAAGAATTGATAGTTTCAATTTTGCATTACTTAAACGAGAAAACTATTACGTCTTAGAGTCAGCACATGTATTATAAACAAATAATCGTAACTCTTGATAAAGCCTGCTAACTTCTTGTCTCTCTAGTATACTTTGTTTACTCTATCCAAAGTTAAGTCGTACTATTTAAAGTTATAACAGGCTCTCAATGGAGATTTCAGCTCGAAAATGTACTTTCTTTTACCATTTGCGACTCATTTAGAAAACGTCTTTCACAGACTGAGAAAGTACATAAATTGCTATCAAGGAAAATGGGCTATTTAGATTACAGCGAATATAATATGCCTTATCGACAAAATTTCCCAACATTGTTATTCCGCTTTTCTGTAGTTATGTTCGGAAAGAGTTATTCCAGAGTACTAATAGGAAGTTGGCAGTAGCAGAAAGCAGTAGCAGTTGGCAGTAGAATTTAAATCAAACGTAAAGTTGGCAGTAGCAGTACGAGCAGTAGCAGTAAACAAAAACGTGAAGTTGGCAGTAGCAGTACCAGCAGTAGCAGTAAACTAAAACGTGAAGTTGGCAGTAGCAGTACGAGCAGTAGCAGTAAACTAAAACGTGAAGTTGGCAGTAGCAGTACGAGCAGTAGCAGTAAACAAAAACGTGAAGTTGGCAGTAGCAGTACGAGCAGTGGCAGTAAACAAAAACGTGAAGTTGGCAGTAGCAGTACGAGCAGTAGCAGTAAACAAAAACGTGAAGTTGGCAGTAGCAGTACGAGCAGTAGCAGTAAATTAAAACGTGAAGTTGGCAGTAGCAGTACGAGCAGTAGCAGTAAATAAAACGTGAAGTTGGCAGTAGCAGTACGAGCAGTAGCAGTAAAGTAAAACGTGAAGTTGGCAGTAGCAGTACCAGCAGTAGCAGTAAACTAAAACGTGAAGTTGGCAGTAGCAGTACGAGCAGTAGCAGTAAACTAAAACGTGAAGTTGGCAGTAGCAGTACCAGCAGTAGCAGTTAACAAAAACGTGAAGTTGGCAGTAGCAGTACGAGCAGTAGCAGTAAACAAAAACGTGAAGTTGGCAGTAGCAGTACGAGCAGTTTGAAACAGTCTCAGACCGGTGCAATCGAACCGGTATGGTAGCTAGACTTTCTAGATTGGCACCAAATTCCTGAAAGTTTGCATTAATGTCAGAAACAGTAGCAGACCGTATCAATGGACACTGGTGGGTCCCTTAACATAAAAAATGACATTTTCTCAATTTTGGCACCAACATTCCTGAAAGTCTACGAGAGGGTTAGAAACAGTTGCCGGTAAAATTGACCCGGGAGGATGGCTAGACCTTAAATATGACATTTTCCCGATTGGCACCAAAATTCCTGAAAGTCTGCGAGAGTGTCAGAAACAGTCACAGACCAGTAAAATCGACACGGGAGGGTCCGTAAACATTAAAAATGGCATTTTCCCGATTGGTACCAAAATTCCTGGAAGTCTGCGAGAGTGTCAGAAACAGTCGCAGACCGATAAAATCGACATGGGAGCGTCCCTAGACATTAAAAATGATATTTTCCCGATTGGCACCTAAATTCCTGAAAGTCTGCGAGTGTGTCAGAAACAGTCGCAGACCGATAAAATCGACATTGGAGGGTCCCTAGACATTAAAAATGACATTTTCCCAAGTGGCACTAAAATTCCTGAAAGTCTGCGAGTGTGTCAGAAACAGTCGCAGACCGGAAAAATCAACACGGGAGGGTCCTTAGACATTAAAAATGACATTTTCCCGATTGGCACCAAAATTCCTGAAAGTCTGCGAGAGTGTCAGAAACAGTCGCAGACCGATAAAATCGACTTGGGAGGGTCCCTAGAAATTAAAAATGACATTTTTCGAATTGGCACTAAAATTCATGAAAATTTGCAAGAGTGTCAGAAACAGTCGCAGAACTACGCAATAGACTCGGGAGGGTCTGTTGATGTTTAAACATGTTTTATTTTCATTGAAACTTTCAAGACTTTTAAGACTTTCCTACTGCTACTGCTGTTACTGCTACTGCCAGCTTCACGTTTCATTTACTGCTTCTGCTGTTACTGCTACTGCCAACTTCACGTATTTGTTTACTGCTACTGCTCGTACTGCTACTGCAAACTTCACGTTTTTGTTTACTGCTACTGCTCGTACTGCTACTGCCAACTTCACGTTTTTGTTTACTGCTACTGCTCGTACTGCTACTGCCAACTTCACGTTTTTGTTTACTGCTACTGCTCGTACTGCTACTGCCAACTTCACGTTTTTGTTTACTGCTACTGCTCGTTCTGCTACTGCCAACTTCACGTTTTAGTTTACTGCTACTGCTGTTACTGCTACTGCCAACTTCACGTTTTAGTTTACTGCTACTGCTCGTACTGCTACTGTCAACTTCACGTTTTAGTTTACTGCTACTGCTCGTACTGCTACTGCCAACTTCACGTTTTAGTTTACTGCTACTGCTCGTACTGCTACTGCCAACTTCACGTTTTAGTTTACTGCTACTGCTCGTACTGCTACTGCCAACTTCACGTTTTTTTACTGCTGCGTACTGCTACTGCTCACTTCCTATACATTTCCAGAGTATTATGTTATTATCATACTACTGGCATTGCTTATTTCATAGAGCATTTAGTAAAGAACTGTCTGTTAAAAAGAGAGATATAAACAGTATAACTATCTATCCATTCAGATTTTTTTTCAGCATAGCTGTCGAACCTCACTTTTGACCTATGTAGGGATAGCAGACAATACGACAATGCCGAATGCATATTTGCACGACTTCTATTGGTAGATATTCCTATACTTAGCCACAAAGGTTTCGCACTATTGTAGCTGGGATATAGGCGTCATATTCACGAGATTCTAATAAAGAATCGTGACTGAATTACAGTTTCTTCTATAACTACATTGACACGTTCGTAGATGCATGTTGAAAGGTGTTAATGGAAAAGGTGTACGTTTGAATACAATAATCTTTACTACGCCGATTGTATTTTGTCTCTGTTTGTCATTGATTGAGCAAGTAATAAGTTATCAGTAGTTCTCTAGATGTGCATGTCGGCATTTGTTGACAGACAGAAGGTAAGACTATGTAGGTATATCCATTTTAAAATATTTTGTCGTGTTTTGTAACAAATCGGGTATTATGTGGTTCTACTTTAGTAGTTTGTGATGTGTGTACAGTAGAAAGAAGAAAAACAAGCCAAAAAGATGGTAAGGATTATTAAAGAATCATTTAAACAGGCCAATTTTATGTCAAATTTAACAAAGCCATATCATAAGTTACCATTCTGTTTGTGGATTGTAGTTTGCTGCCAAGTTTTAAAATACATTCTCTGTTACTTCAACCCCGATCACGGCGTATATCTTGTTTTAATGAAATTTCTTGTTTTCATTTCTTTTGAGTAAAAAACTAAATGTACCTTAAATACATATTGTTTTATCTATTGTTGCAGTGCTTCAAAGCGTAATGTGTCTGTTTGTCTGAAAAACCAAATTTACTTGTTGTTTGTAAATGTTTATGTCTTGAAGTAGGTTTTCCTTAGAAGGTATCAGCTTACAATTTCTTCGCTTCGAGACACTGTCAGTCCCTTGTAGTTACTTGTTTCCGTATTATAGCTCCATTTGGACATTTTCTTCGCGCCATATGACCTTCCCCACAACAATGAGGACAGAGATGCCCGGGGAACTAAGAAAATCTAGAAACGTTCCATTTCTTTGATGCAAATAACCACATTTCTTAAAAAGATATGATTTAAGAAACGAGATATATACCGCACTGA
Source organism: Cyclina sinensis (assembly GCA_012932295.1). NCBI lineage: Eukaryota > Metazoa > Mollusca > Bivalvia > Venerida > Veneridae > Cyclina > Cyclina sinensis. Next base: position 14,965,057 of record JAAONU010000004.1, on the reverse strand, counting down.
CCGTCCTGGCATGACATAACACTGGTTTTGTTAACATGAAAAGATGAACTACAGGGGCCAACACTTTATAATCTTTCGGGTTTTATTCCATGCAGGAATTCCTTTATTGTATTTACACTCCAACTGTTTAACAAAAACATGATTTTTTTATGTCTCTGCAATTGACAACATTTCCCTTAACATAACAACAAAACACTACAAATAAGATTTTGTCTGACTTATACGAACACAAAATGTAGTTCTCAATAATGTGTAGCTTGTCAGTTTAACTGTCTGTGGCAAGGTGCTTTTCTATAAAAAAAAAATACGAAGAATCCCGATCATTTATTTTCTAAATACTGTCAACAACGTTAAATTTAGTGTGAAGTTTTAGCAGCTACATAAGTATAATGTGAACTGTTTCAGCGTGATTTTAAGAGCATTGGGAGAGAAATGAACAATGAGGTCCTGGAACATCAAATATTAGATCTATATACTGTGATTAAAGCAGCGGTAGACATTGTGCTTTTAAGATCTTAAGACTTACATTAGGAAACATGAATAATTGCGCCTGTGGGAATGTATTAAAACACTCATACACTAGGATTTCAGTCTTCATTAGTTTCTACAAACTCCTTCATAAGATTTCAGGTTTGAAAATCGATAAATAAGTGGGTTTTATTTATAAATAAAGTACACAAAAGTAGACAACAGTAAATAATATTATGTCAATTGTACACCTCTTATACTGATGCAGTAAGAGAGAGAGAGAGAGAGAGGCATCCTATCGAACGGGATGGTGACATGCGAAGAAGCTTTACAATATGAAACTTCTTTATCGAAATAGGGGACGCTTTATAAAAACAAAATGTAAAGGGGGTCCCAAAACGGATACTATAGAAAACTGGAGACAGATAATGCTAACTTCTGACCATGCGTTCCTTATTATCCATACATTCCGTGCGATTTAAAAACGTAATGCTTTTGATTTAAAAGAAGACATTTGAAAACTAGTGTTTAATTTATTCTAGCTTTTCTCTTCGATTGCGATGGAAGATATTTAACTTTATTACGTTACTCTAGAGACACCATTTCTAACAGTGAATCACCGCTTACATCTTTTAATACAGCTAAATTAACAACACGAATGTGGCTAGGGTATACCTCGCTTCATCCTAGATTCAAACTTTGTTATTTCGATCCGTAGGTGAACAGTCAACTCTAAAGGTTCTTCTTGCTGTACGCCTGTTTACAATATTGTCATTATCACCATCGTTATAATGTAATACATTAATTTCTTTTCATTTATTTTCAGCGCCTATATTTAATCACGCAGAGAACGTGTTAAAAGTTTTTATGTGCATCGTGCTTGTGAAAGAATTTATGTTCTAAGGTATATTATCATTGTTTTGTCATTGCCCTGCAACTGTTGACATGAATAATCGTCAAATCAAATACTGTATGCTTTAGATCAAACCAGTGCGAAGCTCTTCGGCTTGCATTCTTTATTTCAAAACATGTATAAAATTCAAAATGACTTGCTTTATTACAATTTACACTGAAATGAAAAAGCATTAGGTATCGCGCGCGCAAGCAAGCACACGCAATTATGATGAAATAAATGATGTCTAGTTTAGGAACAAGTTTGTGATACATACCAATCCCCCCTGATGACACTTGATACTTGTAATGTGTGTAAGGTTTTTTAAAACGGCATGCAACTAAGGTGTGTGAACAATTTACTGCATTCCTTTAAAGTGTTTTACCTAGCTATAATCTAATACTAATTTTATTTCACTCGTCACTTAAAAAAGCAACAGTAAAGACTGTTAAAAAAATTGGCAATATAATTTACTCGAACATACTGGACACTGAAATAATTTACCATGTAATAGCGAGGTGTATTTTAGTCAAGGAAATAAGCGGAAGGACCATAATGACCATATATAGCTATATCGCTTACTTGAATATAAATGCTTTTCACATTTAACGTCCATTGAAAGACTTTTAAGTACAGCGTGGAAAACTAGGATAAAAAGATCAAGAACAAAGAAAATATGTGAACAGGAAAATAATAATATAACCGTTTTTTTCTTTCCTTATAGGTCACAAAAAACTAGTGACCCCACGTCAGGGTCACGTTTGACCCATGAGATGAACAACTTTCGTAAACCCTTTCACAATGGTTATATTAAATTTTGAAGCTTTTAGTCCTTACATTTTTATAGAAGATTTTAAAAATTCTGCAATGTTAAAGTAATGACCCCCAAATAGTATTACTTTTTGTTATTGTGCGTGACCACAACACAAAGCCATACACTAAAATTCTAAACTCAAAGCCTTTTGGTTTCTGACTATTTTTCTCATGGTAATCTACGTAAAAATAGTGATCCTTGGGTATTCATTTGAACAATCGTGGTTGAAATCTATTAAACAATGCCTTATACGTAATATCTAGACACCAGACAAGTCAGTTTCAGAGATCTAAATTTTCCTCGAAATGTCTGTGTAAAAAAATGATCCCCCTGTGGCGGAGCCAATAATGACCTCAGGGCCATAATCTGAATAATATTGGCGGAGGTCTACTGAACAATGCTACATACTAAGTCTATGAGTTCTGGTGCTGATAGTTTGACACAAACAGATTTTTAAAATTTTATAGTTCTGTGTGAAATAGAATGTTTTGAACAAATTTCGTAGATATTTATGCAAGAAACATACATACCAAGTTTCAACAACACCGGCCTAGCAGTTTTAGATTTAGAAGAGCAAGTGGTGGAAGACAGACACTGCACAATAGCTTACCATGAGCAACTGCTCTTCAGAGCTAAAATACAACACGAATCGCTGTCAGGTGAGGAAGGAGGTAAGAAAAGAGCAGGCTCTTATAACACTGGGCTTCGTCAGCATGGTTTGGTACGTGCTGACATTTACAGACTTTTCTAACACTACAACTAAAGTAAAAACATACTATTTTTAGTACAACAACTATTTTTGCCGGTCACTTTACCAAGACGACGTCGTTTAACATCAACCTCAACCTGATTTCGCGCAACATTCTTTGCACTCCTTTTCCATTCAGCTACATATGACCTCCTCTAATCTTTGTTTGTCTGTGTTATATCGTGTTGTTATGCTGGTTTGCTAAATTGACGTGTCGTGTCGAATCACCATTCACAAGATCTGAAATTAATTACTGAACAATTTTTCGATATAAATTTACAAACAGACAGGGTTCATGAACGAAAGGAAACATCAAATTCAGGAATATTTCTAACCCTAAGAAAGGGATTTAAGCTCGTTCAAACTTGGATATTTGACGCTCAGTCAAACACACGATAGCAAGTGACCAAGGATCTTATTAGCTAATTTGAGTTTACTACACTGCATCACTTTCTAAGGTGTTTAATTTTTAACTAATTTCATGAAGCTTTGAGAAACATTCGCGTCATTGTTGTTAACAGTGTACCTATCTGAAAACAAACCCTCACTTGTCATAAGCCTAAGTGGGCTATTATGTGACAATTTTGTTTCCTAATCTGGTTTAAAACTGACAGCGAAGATCCACTCATTGTCTTTCCAGGTGTATCTCTCAGTTATTTTAACATTGTCGTAAGCATAATCTTTTTTACGACAAAACGATACATGAGTATCAACAGATCAAACTGTAACATGGACACGTTCTGCGAAATTGTATGGAAAAAAGAAAATAATCATTAAGATAAAAAATATCTATAAAAATTTATACGAGGTTGTGAAATGTAAATACACGATGTTATGATTGCTATGTCTAAGGAAACTTTTATTAGTAAAGTGAATAATGCTATTTATACATTAAAACGTTGAAATTAGTGCTAATTAGTCCGGTCAAAACGATGTACCCTAATAAAGTACCATCATTTGTTACAATATGACAGAACATTGATGAACAGGTAAATATGTGTTGCTGTATTCTATCAGTATCAAATAAAATGCCTGGCTCATTAACATAAAACGTTCTGCAGGAGAATCTTCTGAAGAGGAGTTAGCAATCACTTCAGTTTTGTATGCATTTTATCGTCAATAAACTGTTTGATACTCATGATGTAAATTTGACGCAGTCTAAAGTTTCATATACAGTCCACTCTCGATATCTCGAATTTGGGCAGACCGAGTAAATTACGTCGACTTAGCCGGAATTTGACATATCCGAAGCTGGTATACCTGACAATGTTTTGTGTAAACCTTACATTTATATTCAATCCAAAGTAATAACGCACAGGAAAGGTGATTCAATCGACGATCATATTCGGGTTAGAAATGTAGAGCAAATCCTACCATTTTATACCATTTTCATTCAAATCCGCAAGAATTAAAAAAAAAAAGACTTGCCGATAATTCACTTGATTAGTGACAATTAAATCATTCTAGTGCAATTGCATTTAAATTTGATTTTATCAAATTAGCATAAATTTCATACCTGTAACGTACCTATTCGTGACAAATAAGATACTAAATTAAGTGCCATTTGTAAAGTTGTAATCAACAAACAATCATTAATGCGTATTATTAAACACTAAATTATACATGACACGCGTAATTTGTCCGATCAGTTCCTATAAGTAACCATTAATATCCTTATAAAAGTGCGATTTGTAAAGTTGCATTCAACAAATAATCGTTGACACGCTGACATGTCTGATCAGTTCTCACCTCCAGGTCGTCGTCATAATTGGTAACCTCCAAATTTTCACACTTCGGCTTACCGAGTGGAAAATACATAGGAAAATATACGACGGGACCGAAAAATACCATCGACACAACCGAAGTTCGCACATGTCGAATTCGGCTTAACAGGAGTTATATGATATACAAATATATATATGTAAATAAAGAAGGATTATTGACGGAATCTGAAAAATAATTCGACTCAACCGGAAATTTGACTTGAGCGACTTTGACATACCGAGTGCGGACAGTATTTGACTTTTAGTAATACTTCAGAGGCACGTCATTATTCTAATTATACCGCTATTGATTTTAAACAATGAAATTAGTAAAAGTTTCAATTAAACCTGCGAATTTTAGTCAAACATTCACAACAACAAGTAATTGTTTATGAAATTAACAAAGGATTATTACCGTGACAAAAACAACTTATTTATAAAAGGGTTTTGGTCATTGCAAGTTTGTTAAAAAGAGTTTTTGACATAATATTGTGTTGTATTTCTTTTACAATTCATTTTGACATATTTTAACTACTAGCAAAGAAAATGTATCAGCACCCATTTTAATTTGTAACTTGACTGCTTACATATACATTGTAACTGTTCACAATAGTCCCCTCCTTGTCCGGCCAATAGCTGGCAACCTCCTAGACCTAGGTTCATGAAATTATAGGGTTATTAGACCTGACCAATAAATAATCTATGTTGATTTTGACATCAGTATGTGAAAAGTTACAGATCTATGTAAAGTCTTTATCTGTCTTGTTTTATAAACAGCAGATTGGATATGAGCAGCAGATGACTCCTCTTGAATCTGTGGTCTCTAGATCAAAGATTACAGTTAGTGGCGGCGTGGCCGAGTGGTAAACACGTCGGACTAGTTGAAGAATTGCTAGCCGCATGGGTTCAAGCCCAGTCAGGGACCAGCCGATGTCTCCTTGAGCAAGAAACTTTACACTCATTGCTTAGTACTGGTTGGTTCCAGGAACGGATTCGAGAGTGTGTCTATAAGCTGAAAGCTTCCTACACAATCGAACTAAAATAAATTTGGTATAAACTAAAGTTTACAGTGACAGTGGTCACATGTTTAAAATTCTTACCAAATCTATATTTTGCAAACGCATGAGTTTTGCTTCATGAAACTTCATTAGGTTATATGGCAAGACCAGCAAATTTCCCCTATTGATTTTGAGGGTAGCACAGTCACAGTGGTCAATTTGGTAAACTCCTTGTTCGATCAATGGCAAGCAAACACTTGGGCCTAGATTGCTTTACTGTTATTTATCTAAAGACATATAGAACAATCCATAAACTCACTGTTGTATTTTGAAACAAGAAATATCTTCGAAAAAGACGATCGTCGTAGATACAGTACAAAATCAATGCCCCATAAAAGTATGGTTTTCAGACATTAGCAAATATTGAACGCGTAGTAATCGAAAGTCCTATTTTCATTACAGTTAAGGCTATACACACAAAAAGTTTAGTTTAATGCCATAAGTGTCGCTATCATTATCAAAGAAACAAATTAAATATTTAGTCATATTTGTTTAATATTTATTCCATTAAGTATAATTGTTCATAGTTAAAACGTTTTGGTATTTAATTTGTGTCTGTATCAATTTATTTGCATTCTTCAATTAAACTAACAATTGCAAATTCTGCCTTGAAATTTTATAACAGCAGCACATTAAGCCAATGACAAACTTCCATTTTGTAACTATTTTATTCGTTACAAAGGTGGGTCAAACTCGATATCAATACAGCGACGTCAAAAAAAAAGATAAACCGGTCAATATACTAAAAAGTATTGGTTACCAAACTAGCAATTTCTTTTAAATGCAGTGCAATTTTTGTCATTGAAAAACTGAACATTTATAGTATTTCAACTAATCTTCAAACATCTCAACAAACAGAATCAGCCTCTTCTAATGTTTTTATAACAATTAGGCAACTCCTTTAATTCATTCACAGAAAAGCTCGGTTTGAAAACTTGATGTGAAAAATTACCGTCTGAGCAGAGATATATGTCTATAGGTTTTTGTCTCTTGTAGAAGCGATATCATTTTTATGTTGTCTTTCAGTCGCCAGCATTTCATTTATTGTGTGAAAGTATTTTCACACTTCACTAGAAAAAGCTTCTGTGTGCTTGAACAAAGTTGCTTCCGGGTTAGACGAAAAGGACAATTATTCTCTACATGATATGACATGATATATTTTATAATTTTGGTATCAAAAGTCGACTAGAATTGTTATGCATAGTGTAGCTTTTTGTTACATAAAAGACTTGACGTTGTCGTGCAAAAGGCTTAAGATATAATCGTGGCAAAGATCAAATAAAAGGAATACGCAAAAACCAAGACCATTTAACACTCCTATTCGTTGTTAACGTTTTTCGAAGACGTGATTACAGTATATTAGATCGGCGTAAAGACATATAAGTAATATATTTCTATAAAGCTGTGTTAGACCGACATGTAAGTAATATATGTCTATAAAGCTCTGTTAGACTGACATGTAAGTAATATATGTCTATAAAGCTGTGTAAGACCGACACGAAAGTAATATATGTCTATAAAGCTGTGTAAGACCGACATGTAAGTAATATATGTCTACAAAGCTGTGTTAGACCGACATGTAAGTAATATATGTCAAAAAGCTGTGTTAGACCGACATGTAAGTAATATATGTCTAAAAAGCTGTTAGACCGACATTTAAGTAATATATGTCTATAAAGCTGTGTTAGACCGACATGTAAGTAATATATGTCTATAAAGCTGTGTTAGACCGACAAATAAGTAAAATATGTCTAAAAAGCTGTGTTAGACCGACATATAAGTAATATATGTCTATAAAGCTGTATTAGATCGACAGGTAAGTAATATATGTCTATAAAGCTGTGTTTGACCGACATGTAATTAATATATTTCTATAAAGCTGTGTTTGACGAACATGTAAGTAATATATATCTACAAAGCTGTGTAAGACCGAAATGTAAGTAATATATATCTACAAAGCTGTGTTTGACCGACATGTAAGTACTATCGACATGTAAGTAATATATGTCTATAAAGCTGTGTTAGACCGACATGTAAGTAAAATATATCTACTAAGCTGTGTTAGACCGACGTGTAAGTAATATATGTCTATAAAGCTGTGTCAGACCGTCTTGTAAGCAATATATGTCTATAAAGCTGTGTCAGACCACATTTGAAACGGATTCTGTGCGAATGTAATCAAATTCGTAGCAGAAAAAAATTGTTGCGTAACGGGGGTTGACATAAGACACATATGTAACAGTTTCAGTTATATACTGACAATGTTCAGTTAGTTAATAGAAGTAGAAACAATATTTTATATCTGCCATTAATACTACTACCATTGTCGTTATTACTTCTACGTATAGCTATAGCTATTCTACTACTCGACTAGCTATATCGGTATATCCAGATATCACCATCACCATCACATCTACTACTGCTACTATTACTGCTACTGCTGCTGTTGCTTCTGCTACTACTGCTACTATTACTGCTACTGCTGCTGTTGCTTCTGCTACTACTGCTACTATTACTGCTACTGCTGCTGTTGCTTCTGCTACTACTGCTACTATTACTGCTACTGCTGCTGTTGCTTCTGCTTCTGCTGGCGCTACTGTTACTATTATTAGAACTACCTTTGTCTCTTCTTTAACTTTTACTACGTTGGTGATGATCATGATTAGGTATAGTTACATTTATTATATACAGACTTCTCTGTACATGATCTATATGATCTTTGTATGAAGTGCAGCTTACGTCAGCAGTATTCGGTGCAGGTTTATAGATATAATACATTTTCAAATAACGTTTACAGCACACACGGAAGCGGTATCAGCCGAAAAAATGCGCATCTAGCAGACTAGCAGACTAACTTCAGCAGACTAGCAGACTAACTTCAGCAGACTAGCAGACTAACTTCAGCAGACTAACTTCAGCAGACTAGCAGACTTGTGTCCAAGATGTTTTAAGTAATTCATAATTTTCATTTTACTAAGTTGTAAAAATTACATAAAAATTGTTTAAACCGGAAAAAAGTCGTAAATTTCATTGATTTCCGACTGATAGAACTTTGCTGAGTATAATAGGCACGTTGACTGATCAGTCACCAAGCACCTGTTACCGGAATATATCTGATCTACTCAATATTTATATACATTTGATAGCAGCAGAATTTGCAAAATTTAGATAACTTTCTTCTTTGTGAGCCGAATTTTAAGATTCTCATTTGAAAGTTCTTTAAATTCATATTTTGAAAATATAAGCAGATTTTTAATTTTTGGTTTCAAAAAAGAAAACTTAACTATTTCATACTTGTCGTTTCAGCATTATTCTAGCAGGTAAGATGCGTTAAGTTTAACCATTCATAAACAAAAAAGTAAACAGTTTTGACAATTATTTTTATTATTTTTTTATACCGCGGGGTCAGTATCTGCAAACGATGTCTACTTAACAATTTAATTTTGAACAATTACTATTTATGCAGGAAAATTTAATTTTCCGTTTGACCACAGTAACCTGGTCGGTTTGGAATGAATTTCAGTAGCTACAAAGAACCTGTGCCAGAGCCGAGGTATTTCTCAGACTGGATGGTTCATCGGATGAGCTTCAGCTATTTCAGGAACATGCTGTGGAGTGTTGATGGCCAATGGCAACAGACATCCTATCAAATATTAGATTCAAATTTTTACTTTTTGAGATAAATGATATTGTCATGAAATGATTATGGTTTTAGTGAGGTCGATTTGAGGGTAATTCGACCTTGAAGAACAAATATTCACCGAGGGCGAGGGCATTCAAAATTTAGAATAATGACTTGTTTCCTGAATTCTTCTTTACATGCTGCATCTGCCACAGCTTAATAAACAAATTTTCCTGAGCCGAAATTGTTATATATTGTTTTAAAAAGTCATATAACAAAAAATTTAAACTGGTTCGTTAGCGCAGGCATGTCTGCTGTAAAACCTTTTACATGAACACGCCATCTGAATCTAGGTAAACTGCTGTATTCTGCAATCTAGGTATACTACTGTATTCTGCAGTGAAGATAGACTAATGTATTCTGTATTGAAGATAGACTACGACATTCAGCAATCCAAGTAGACTACTGTTTTCTGTAATCTAGATATACTACTGTATTCTGCAATGTAGGCAGACTACTGTATTCTGCAATGCACGTGGACAACTGGATTCTGCAATGCAGGAAGACTACTGTATTCTACAATCTAAGTAGACTACTGGTTTTTATTTCAAGAATGTAAAACAACATATCCCGTGACTTCCTTATATTGATGTACACATGCATTTGGTTTCAGCTACGCCCTTGCATTGAATAATATCACAAAAAGATGCCAAACAATTTATAACGGCTATATTTAACAATAAAGAAAAAGTAGAGCATGAGTAGAAAGAGGAGGACGAAGAGAAGAAGGTATATTAGCAGTTTTAGTACGAGTAGTAATATTAGTTGCCAGTAGTAGTTGGCAGTAGTACGAGGAACATAATTTGGCGTTTGTTTCAGGCTTAAACCAGACTAGTGACACCTGGCTGTACTTATCTCTTTTTGAAAGTTGCTAAGAAAATGAGTATGCACAATTTAAGTGTCTATAAAACAAAAACATATTTACGGAGTTCTAATGAAATTGTATCAATAGACAGCTACCAAGAATATCTGTAAAAGCATGTTGCTGCCACGGCAATACATGGAAAAAGAAGTAATTTATGACTAAGATTGCGTCGAATGATAAACAACCCTCGGCCTTCGTATGTCTGACACAGCAAACTTTATTAATCATATGCGTGTCTGTTATGACTTATGATGCAATGTTTGCAGTATTCTGTTCGTTTTAAAGCAAAGGTAACTGACCACCACGCAAAGTTAATAGGGTGGTTATTATGTTACAACTCCAGTCTAACTGTATCAGTTTTGTTTTTTTATTGACTACAGCAGCTATCCTAGTAATTTTTTTTCAGCTTTCATAAACCACATTTACGAGTGAGTCACACTATAAGGACAAAATAAACGTTTCATATTCAATAAAGAATGTTATTAAGGAAAGAACTTATCTGAAACTTCTTAAGAAAATCATCATACATATTTTATAAGAGCATTTTGTACATGCTTTCAGCTTTACTTTAGGTTTCAATTCAAACCGTGTGTTAGATTTTGTCCAACCAATGTGACACGTATTAATTAGTAGCGGTTAGGTTGTTACAACAGATTTATAACCATATCATATTCTTGATAAAATAATATAATTCTATTTTATCATTACCATAATCTTCTTAAAGTGCATTTCCCAAATATACAAGAAAACATATTATGCAATCTGTCAAAAATGATGAACTGGTTGAAATTTGAGAACACCGTTATAATTGTCTTTATTGATCAAAAATGACATTGACTATCCCCTCTGTCATCTCGAATTCTAAACTATTTCCCATTAGTTTCTCTTTCTACTAGATATCTGTTTCACTAAATGTCTGTGTGGACTTTTTGGATTATGCCCCTTAGGACATCGCCCAGTATAGTGGCGACTTTTCAAACTACGACAAAGCGTCTATTTACAGTGAAAATGCAGCAGGACGTCTGAAGCCGGAGATTTTCCGATATCCTAATTCTGCGTCCGTCCGTACATTTCAGACGTTTTTTGCAACTGTTTTGTCTTAGAAACATGTTTCACACTAAGTCTTCTAAAACATTTCATAAAAAACCCCCATTAGATTTGATATTTTAAAAATGAAGCATCATTTAAATAAATGCTTAGAACGTTATCATTTAAACAATTCCACAGAATGCAGAAATTGTCTGTAAATCAGCAGGCGATTAGAGCGATAACTGTGTATTGCTCTGAGAGTATATTTATCGTTGGTATCGACTGCCTATATGACCGACGCCCTATGAAAGGTTAGTTATTTTTTTGATACTGTTTTTAGGCAACTTGTCATAATTCCAGATAACGGGATTAGACCTACCTGTTAAAAGATATAATAGGGCAAAATAGTTGGGATTATTATAAAAGCATCATTTAACGAAGACTTTCTGAAAGTAACAGAATCAAGCAGAAATCCATAACAACTCTTTGAATACCGTGCCTGCAGAAACTGTAGTTTGAATTAATTAGATTCAATAAACGAACTTTAATCATCAACGACAGAACATTGTATTACACCATTCTTATTCCAGTGCAATGTAATGCATGAGGTATACATCAAATCCTGACGAGAAAATTTGTTGCATAATCCAGATGAGTCGCTTTAGTATTTTTTTGTGTTACGCCTTAAACCTTTTCTTGTTTACGTTTTACGGTTATAGCTACTGCTTATCTTGGTCTCACATTGATGTGCCTGTCTGCAGTTTGATCGAAAGGGCTAAATAAGCAACTCTTTCCTTACTTCTAGATACAGCCACTACTATACAGGCAAATTCTTAGCTTAGTAGCTACCATATTTTCTGCTGAGATACCATCACACTGATGTGTTGAGGCCCATTTTCCTCAATGTTTTGGCTTCGCAGTATCATGTCCCACGTTTCATTTATCATTTTTTTAACATTTATCTATCAATTGATGTCTGAAAATAATGGAAAAAGATAAAACATCTCTTGATAAAGATTATTTATCCGCGCGCATAAACCATCATTGCCTTAGTGTTGATGTAGCTTCCGAGTTCATAGTAAACCGTTCAAGATCACGTTGACCTGGGCTGGACTGTCAAACTGTCACTCACAGGTCTACGAATTCAACTCCTACGGGCCAAAATGAATGTAGCTATGACTCGTGCGTTGCTGGTTCTGTCTGTTATTGGTTTAGGGACAAGCACATTCTTCAACTATTATTGTTTTCTTAACGTAGGAAAAACAGCTGAAATGTATCGACCTGTTTACAGTCGAAACCGTAACACATCCCCTCTGGAGAAAGGCATCATTTATGATGACGAATGGTGTTGTGTATTTTCTTTACACTTAGATCAGTAGATCAGACAGAAATCTTGAATGATTTTTTTTTAAATTTTATAACTAAGTCCAGATGAGGTCATACCGGACGAGTCCCCATCTTACGCACATCAAAGTCCGTAACAGAAGGATGCAATTCATCTTAGAATACACAACCCAGGGCGGGATTCGAACCCCGGTCTAAGTGCATCGAAGGCCAACACTCTAACCACTGAGCCAAAGAATCGATTCCCTGACCCGGTTATCAGAGGTTCTATTTATACAATATTATAGGAAGGTATGAACCAGACCGTAACACGAAATCAACCGTTTAAGAAAGAAATCAGAGTTAATGCATCAAAATTTATTGCGCAAAAGAAAAACAAAGTCGTGTGAAAATAATATTACGTTTTATAGTATTCAAAATTGTCCCGACACTTCTTCAGACACAGTATCTTAATAGCATTGCTAGGCGGTTGGTGCCGTTCGGTGCGGGTTCGAATTCTACTGGGAACTTGATTATTTATAATTCATAACAGTGCAATTCGTGCAGGGTGGCGGCCGTAAAAAGTCTCCCCGTACATATAGTCAGTGTTGTCATACATTTAACGCCCTTACCGGTGTGGTGTAAGGTGGACATTTACGCCTATTTGCGCAACTTTCTTGGGGGTTATTGCGATGGCCGAGTGGTCTAAGGAATTCTTACTCTGCACTGCTAGGCAATTAGTGCCGTTCGGTGCGGGTTCGAATTCCACTGGGAACTTGATTGAATTTGTGCTATTTGTGCAGTGTGGAGGCCGTAAAGAGTCTACCCGTACATATAGTCAGTGTTGTCGTACATTTAACGCCTGTCACCAGTGTGGTGTGAGGTGGAGACTTATATCCCGGTTATTTGCGCAACTTGATGACCGAGTGGTCTAAGGCATTCCTACTTTGCATTGCTAGACAGTTGGTGCCGTTCGGTGAGGGTTCGAATCCCACCAGAACATAAAACAACAAAAAACATTTGAGTGATTGACTTAAACTACCAACATCAAGAAAAAGTATTTTTCAGAAAAATGTCAAAAACTTTCTTGTTTTGACGACAAAATTTTACTCATGTATAAGACATTTCATTTCTGAATCCGCGCGGATGCATTACTGAAACTGAGTCCGCGTGAAGGCATTTTTTTTTGTTTCAAGGCATTTAGTTTTACAAAAATCTGAATTTGAAGTAAAACAAGCAAACTAAAGCAGTGCATTATGTAAACATCAATCGGCTTTGCTTTTATTGGATGATAATGCTTCAAAACGAAGTTTCTATCATATTAACGGTGTTTTTTTGTTTTGTTTTTTGCAAGAGTCCGCCTGGGAACATCCATCAATAAAATTTTCACCTGTTTTCAGGCCTAAACTAGAATGCTCAACAATTAAAAATCTTATAAATAAGTATATATAAAGCACACAAGCCAATCTTCGGAGCACCTCATGATCTATTGTAACGCTACAGATGACCATTTTACATTTCAAGCGACGGATTGTTTACAAAAAATGTCCACGTGGGAGCATAGAGCAGGTGCTCGATGACGTAGTATTCCAGTTTTGAATATTTGGAAGCACTTCAATTTATTTTTGCTGTAACATCGCAACTTATCATCAGTTTTTAGGTTTTAAATATGAAAGTAGTAAGGACGACGATTTTACAAGAATTTACTAACTGGTTAACTGTAAGATCTCCCACATGATTAATTGTAAATAGGTGGAGTCATTAGGAAAGGCAGGATGTGTTAGTACAATAAGTAGGTGGAGTCATTAGGAAAGGCAGGATGTATTAGTACAATAAATAGGTGGAGTCATTAGGAAAGGCAGGATGTATTAGTACAATAAGTAGGTGGAGTCATTAGGAAAGGCAGGATGTGTTAGTACAATAAGTAGGTGGAGTCATTAGGAAAGGCAGGATGTATTAGTACAATAAGTAGGTGGAGTCATTAGGAAAGGCAGGATGTATTAGTACAATAAGTAGGTGGAGTCATTAGGAAAGGCAGGATGTATTAGTACAATAAGTAGATGGAGTCATTAGGAAAGGCAGGATGTATTAGTACAATAAGTAGGTGGAGTCATTAGGAAAGGCAGGATGTATTAGTACAATAAGTAGGTGGAGTCATTAAGAAAGACAGGATGTGTTAGTAAACTTAGTAGATGGAGTCATGAGGAAAGATGTGTAAGTACAATAAGTAGGCAGAGTCATGAGGAAAGGTTGGAATTGCTAGAACAATTAGTAGATGAAGTCATGAGGAAAGGTAGTATATTTATCTTGAAAATAGTCAACGCTTTAAAAGCTATTTTCAAAGTCATTAGATCAATTGTTCAATACAACGGCGTATTTTCAGACCCAATCAACATTCACCAGTGTGTGAAACAGGGTGATGCGAATTCAAGCTTTCTTTTCATGATGTACGTAAATGACATTTTCGATAATATGAAATTTGACATTACATGAATTTAAAAGAAGAACTAAAATTTGTTTCTAAATTTGGAAGTTGATTGATGACCTAGTTGCAACCTGTTTACTACAACTGACGCTAAATGATATTGAATAATATACTGTGAACAAGGGCGATCAGTGATCACATGTGTTGCATGATGATAGCCAATTAAGCAATTGTATTGAGAGGTGATTAGACTGTTTATTGGCTTAAACGTTTTTTTATTCAAGGGCCATAACTCAGCCAAAATCATTCAACCAGAAAATCCGTTAAATATGAGCAAGTACTTGAGGTACTGATCAATCCTGTGACAGTTCATTCAAATTGCTTTAGTAGTATAGGAGTAGTAGTCCAGACAAACTTTAAAAATAAAAATCATTAAAGGGCCACAACTCTGAAAAAATCATTGAACTGGAAAATGCCCAAAACATGCACAACTAGACTTAGTGCTGATCATTCCTGTAAAGTTTGGATGAAATTGCACCAGTAGTTTCTGAGGAGTAGTCCGGACAAGTTTTGTGACGGACGGACAGATGGACAGACAGACATACAGACGACTAATAAGTGATCCCTATATGGAACATGGAAATTGATACAAATAGAATTAAAGTACATATCTTTGTTCAAGACATACTCATATTATTTTTCACTTTTATAACGGGAAACTGGAAATTATTGATTCCTTTAAATATTTTGGCGTGCTTCTCTTTGAAAATGGCAACTGGCATAGAATACTTTGGGGGTTGAATGATAGAAAAGACTTAGGCTTTGTTCATACGAAATTCTTACATAAAGTTTTATACGTTGATAAATCAACAAATCTTTCCGCCATGTATGGAGATATAGAAAAACCCCAATGAAAATAATACGCAAAATCAACATGTTTCGATATTGGATTAAAATCATCAACAAAGACAAAAAGTCCAATAGTAGAACGTACATGGTTATATTTTATGTTAAAAGAAGATGTAGAAAATAATTCTTTATACAATGGTCAAAATTGGGCTTTTCAGGTGAAATCAACGCTAAACAAACTTGGAATGTCAAATAAATGGATCAACCAAAATAATGAACGAATATTAGATCCTTTTTACCAGTAATGGCATAGCAAAATATCAAATTGCAGTGTATTAAATTTAAAATAGATTTTGAATTAGAACATATCTGAACCGAATAAAAGAAGATAGATACAGAATAGCACTCAGTAGATCTAGATTGTCTTCTCATTCTTGAGAAATAGAAAGGGGTCGAGATTTCAATATTGCTAGAGCAAACAGAATCTGTAAATTTTGTAACTAACATTTCTTAGAAGATGAGTATCACTTTTGACATGTTTGTCCGATATATAAAGATTTAAGAAAACAGGTTTTACAATCATTTACATTGTAACTGTAGTTGGCTAACTCTTACTAAATTTGACAAACTAATGAAATCAAACAGTCCGAAAACGCTGTTACATCTTGGAAAGTACATCGACAAAGCCGTAAAGATAAGAAAACAAATGTTAAGTGATTAATAAATTTTTGAGCTAGTTAATAATTAAAAAAATATACTGATATCATGTTTTCTGTCCTCAAGTGCATACGAGCGTAAAAACCTGGCGACATTTATTTGCTTTTTATCATGTCATTACACCCAACTGTCTACCTGATAAACTTTGCTTTATCAGTCACCCCCGAGTTTATCAGACACCTCATTAATACACATTCTGACCTTGACAGAAAAAAAACTTTCATTTGTTTATTTTGTGATTTCTTAATATCCTGTTCCTTCACAAAGATATGTGTTATGAGCAGATTTCTAGCAAATAAAAGCACATAATCTTAAGGAATTGATTATCTAAATCATTTTACAAGCCAGACATTAGCTAAAAAGATCGTGTATTTGATTCCTTGCATCGGTAAATTCAAGATGGCGAAATTATGACACCAAAGAGTCATGAATGCGAAATAGAATTAAAAGAACGGAAAATTTGTTTTACTTTTGAATCAAAACATTCGGGACAATTCCTTACCCTTGGCTGTTTAAAACAAGAAATCGGTAGAACCGATGGATGCTCCCCGATAAAAATGCTAATTCCAAAAGGGCTATTGTTTAATATGTATTTTTTTTAAGTATGAAAAATAACAAGGGGCAATAACTCCTAAATTATGCAAAATAGAGTTACGGTTCTTGCACGCTGCACTTCTCCTCATAGAGATCTATCTACTTATAAAGGTTCAAGTTGATAACTCTTATACTTTGTGAGATATGCCCCGGACAAAAAATAAGTATGAGAAATTTCAAAGGGCAAAAACTCAAAAATTAATAAAGCAAGAGTTATGGTTCTTGTGCACTGTACTGCTCCTTAATGAGATCTAACTACCTATGAAGTTTGGTCTTGACATCTCTCATAGTTTTTGTGTTATGCTCCGGACAAAATCATGACGGACGGACGAACGGACGGACGAACGGACGGGACGGACAAAGTGGCAACTACATGCTCGCCCTTCGGGGAGCATAAAAAATGAAAACACGATAAATAGAATACTAAACGAGTGTCTGATATTATAAAATTTATAGACAGAGCCTCGCCTTCATTTTTTTCTAAGCCTTGCCTGATAAATTTTATAATATCAGACATTAGTATGGTATTCTCTATTTATTTATTTATCTCTTTTAGATACTTTTAGACATGCTCCTTTATTTAGGAAATAGATTTTAAGTTTGAGTAATATACCGTCTGATATATCACGGTGTCGAGTTCAGATGCGTAGTAATTTAATCACGAAGGCCGTAGGCCTGAGTGATTAAATAACTATGCATATGAACGAGAAACCGTGATATATACGACGGTAGATCACGAAAATGTTAAAATCTATTTCCATTCTAACACGTAGGTATATTTATAAGGGGCGCAAGTATGTGCACTATTTAACATTCACGTTCGCAGTGACGTCAGCGGGCGCGCGCTTGTTTTCAGCGTGCTATACTGCCTATGATATATCACGCTCAATTCCCTCTTTGTTTATTGTCGGCGAATTGCAGATAGTGTTAGAATACATCTTTAATTATTGCATACTACATAATTTGTTATAAATAAAATTCCGACTTGTTTTAAAACCCATGTGTTGCACGATCTTGACCTTGATCCTTATGAATGAATGTATTTACTGTATTTACTGAAATTTAGAACAGGAGCCATTTTTTCCCCCTTTGAAATTGGTAGGTGGTCAAATATCGAGCTTAATGCAAGAACTTGTAAGCTTTGTAGTATACCGGGTGTGGCAAATGAGTACCATTATCTGCTTCAATGTACCTACTTTAACCAAGCTAGGTCCATCTATATTAAATCATACTATCACAGGAGACCAACTATACTCAAATTTAGAGAGCTCCTGATTTCACAATCATGGAACAAGCTACATACACTAAGTACATTTATTAAAATAATCATTAAAACTGTCAAAAAAAACAATAATATCCCTTTAAATCTTACATGCTCCTGCTCAATATGCTCAACTGCTCATTTTTTATATGCCATTGTTGTTATTATCAATAATATCAACCTTTTTTCCTTTTCATATATCACTTGCCTATCGAAAACAATTTGTTTAAATTCTATAAGACTATATATATTTTATTGTCCTATTCTTTGTTATTTTAACTGGCCATAATAATATTATACAGTTCAATATTGTGGCCTCTGTACTGTAATAATAGTCTCATTTTCCCTGAATCACAAGTTGATACACATTTTTCACGTTAGCGCCATAATATTTCATACAAGTGTAATACGAAACTACTTTCCTGAAACAATAGAAAAAAATCACCTCTCAATAACATTTGTAATTATATATAAATTTGTATGGTGTTTAAACAATTATGAGTACCCTCTGGTAAAATACTTTTTGAACATTTTCTATTCTACACGTGACCTTTTAAAATAACACGAATATACAAATGTTTTTGAAATGATACTCACCATGTGTGTAATCCATTGTTTTTATCCGACCCCATAAATAACAGTACTCCTAAAGGAAAATTAGTCCAACAAATTATCTATTCAGCACTTTTATCTTACTTCAGTTTGTAAACACGCGACGTGCGTGTATTGCCCGAAATTGCGTCACATGACCCAATGAGAGAAAATAAAGGCCAGCTGATTTCGAATCTAACGGTACTAGGCCAACCTATAGTCTTTTCCAAAAAAAGATGTTGTTTTTCTTTACAAATTTAAAATGTCACGTGATCATAAGGTGTTCATGTAAATATTTAAATTGGTATATGTACTGTATACTCATGTACCCCTGTTACGGTTTGAGTTAATAAAGTATATGTTTGTTTTTGTTTGTTTTTAGATCTCATTACCACATTATTTTCTGTTACTATATTTAGACATTCATGACAAAACGGTTTCACTTTGCACGAATTTTAAGAAAATTAATGAACGAATGCTATAACATATGCATATGCACTGTCAGCATAACATTTATATCTACGTCATCATATTGACTTCCAATGAAATATTCTTACGCAGGCACGATATTTCTCATCGTTAATAGTTTTAATGTTTTTACCAGTATAGATAATCTTCATGTTTAGTAATGTTCGTGAAGTTGGCGGCCCGACGGCCTTGCGGCCTAACTTAGCGGCCTACCGGCCTAACCGTAGCGGCCTGGCGGCCCAGCAGCCTAAACTATACATTGTGTATCACAATAGAAATCAGATATTTGAACTAAATGTCTACAAACAACAACGCATAAAGGAAGGTATTTTTGAAAATTAAAAAAAGAAGTTTTTTCATGAAAATAAATATTTGCTATCTTAAGGCCGCTGGCGGCCTAGCGGCCCAGCGGCCTAAGATTTACATAGTGTATCACAGTTAAAATGGTATTTTTGAGCTGAGTTCAAACAAACAGCATAAACAAAGGGGTTCATGAATGGACAAAGTCCATATATGGTTGTCTATTGACCTTTAAATAAGGTAATATATTACATGAATCAGTACATGTATTTTTGTAGTAGACTGTCATAACATAAAATCGTATTAATGATGCTTTATAAATTTAAAGACTTACTTAAAGCAGAAAAAAACGGCGGTGAAACTATCTTTAACACGTGGAAATATTTCTAACTGTTAAAGCAATTACAATTTAGCATAGATCATTACAATTTTCTTAAAGATACAGCCTAAGCGCATGTAAAAAACAGAGAAAAGGCGAGCTTAAAATTAAAAACCAAGCACGACCGATTACATTGTCCTTTCAATAACCTATCTCAGTCATTCTAAATCGTATGTGCCGATTATTACAATAACAACACATTTTATTAACCATTGAATACATATTACATATTCATAGCACAATTCAAAGTGATGGAGTACGTAGTGAAGGTGTGTGGAGAGCTCTCTGACATTGTAAGGGTTAACAGAAGAATATATAGAAATCTTTGTTCACTTTATCTCGCTCTCTAAATGCAAAATATAAGTACTTGGATAGTCAGTTAACGTGTTGGGATTTCTTGACGACAATTAAGTTTCTCATTTATGGAGAGTGGGCAAACGACAAAAATATGGTTTCAAACATTGTCTACGTATCATACAATATTTCGGACAAACGAGCAAAACATGGAATTCAGTTTCAATCAGATTCATATTGCATTGTCTACATTTTCTATTTTCTTTAGCTATATTTACATGTCTTCCGACTTCTATTTCTAAATTATGGGATGAAAGCCTGAATGTTGTAATTTCAATTCGATATTAATTTAATTTGTCATGCTTCAAACATTTCTCTAAATCAAACTCATGTTTAAAGAAACTATATGTTTCAAGTTTGCTTGAACTATTTATGTTGACATACCAAGAATGTTTATACATATTTAATGTTCTTAATCTAATTGCTGGAAAGTTAAAACAACAAAGTCTGTGTTATATTTGATTCAGCCATACATTTGCGATTCCTAATTTTCTTGACTTGAAACGCCCAATTATTACCATGGTATGTAAGTTTATCGTCTAAATCATGTTTGAATAAGTTGTACATTTGTTTTATTGAACAGTTATTTAAAGATAGTATTTTCAGCCAAAATTTGATTACAATACATTTACGTTGGATTCTCATGGGGTGTCTATCTTCCCCAAACAATCCATGAAGATTAGTTGATTTTCTAACTTGTAAGATTTTACGAAGAAATTTACAGAGTACAAGTTCTGTATCTTTACCCTCATTACAGCTTTATACTTCCGCATCGTAATTCAAAACAATCAAATAATTGACAATTTTCAGGAATTATCATTTCAAGTTGATTGAAAACAATAAATAGATTATGAAGTGCATAACATAAATGTTGTGCTGGTTTCTGTTGAGTACGATGCCAATGACATTTTATTAAAAGATTAAATAAATGCCAAGATATTTGAATATTTTAACGTTTTCTAGAAATGTATCATAATCACAATAAGGGTGTCTTCCTCGTTATTTTTTTTTTTTTTTGGTTTTATTTGTTAATGATTATAATCTATGAGGGGAGTTCGTCTGCCAGTACAGGAGCAAGAGATTTCAGTTACAGCTATTTTACATTTCATTTATTTGTATGAATTCAATATACACTTTTAAATTATTTTGATCAAACTTGCAGAAACGCTAACGCATAACACTTTGTGACGCCCATCGTTATCTACTCAAACACTTGCCTCACTACCGGCTTATTTATCCAATAAAAGACAAACTGAAGACGGAATCGCTTCTCTAGAGGCTAATATCCCTGTATAAAAAGATGTGTGCAATGCTTCCGTGCTTCAGTCGTAACGTAGATACAAAGAGACTTAATCTTACATGATAGTTTGGATCTGTGAAATGTTAAACAAGCTGTTATATATATGTCAATCTAAAACTATCATAGTTTAATGCTGTGAAATTTGCTTTTTTATTTTCAATTCCATTCATGAGCTCAAGTAGGAGGGGAAAAGATTGTTTTTTGTTGTTACTGAAAAGGGGAGAATAATTTCATAAAGAGGAATTATAAGTTGGTAAGTCTTCGTTTTTTTTTTTTACACAATGTCGAAGTGATAGGTAACAAACACGGGTCAACGTTAGTCGAGTTTATCAGTAAAAAAAATCTTTATTCCATTTGCTGAAATAACATCTCTTCGTAAATACATATTTCATGATTTTTTACAAAATATTATTTTATAATGTGAAATGAGAAGTAATTTATATAAAAAAGTATAACAAATTAAATTAGTGCAGTGGAATTATAACGTCGTTTTGGGGAAAACAAGGGAGAAAAATAACGCTAGTACTGTGTCAAAAAGATAAAAAAAAAATAAATAGATAAATGAATGAATATAAGTTAGTTTATTTATAAACGAATAAATAATTAGATAAGGAAATAAATTGATATAGAAGTTTTGCTTACAAAATAGCAACAATGACTAGTATTGAGATAAAATTGTTTCAGTTAGCAAGACAATGCACAAATAATAATTAGTTTGCAGCAAAAGATTTATAAATGATAGAATATATTATAATATAAATTTGACGTTAAAAGGTTTTAATAATCTGAAAAGAATGTTTCATAAAACTAGTATTCGTTTAGATACATTAGATAAGATAGAAGTAAGATTAGTATGAAAATGTCTTGAATGTTACCCGTTGGTGAAAACCACTTAATGCTTAAAAGCTGAATTGCTTTTTATACGCCCAAAAGGGAGGTATTATGTTATGCCCCTCGTCGTCTGTCGTCCGTCCGTTTGTCCTTTAGCAATTCGTGGCCGCTCTATATATCTTCAACGGCTTGAAAGAGATTTATGAAACCTTGGTCAAATATGTATTTCACTGAGTCGATCTGCAAAACCCACATTTTCAAAAGCACTACTTGAAGGGCAAGGCCACAGTTCAAGATTAAAGATTTGAGCCATAGCATCCCTGTCCGCCATATATCTTCAATGTAAAGCCTTATTTTTCCATTTTACGTAATTTTCTTCTGAACATTTCAAGTCATCGATCAGAAAATTAAGATTTAAACCAGCAGAAGAAAATCGTCAAAAAGGCTTAAAGAACAACATGTTCCTTGTCGTTACAAACAATAATATTTCAGCGCATAAATTAAAATCACCTAAGTGTAATGCTTTGATGTTATGAACGTGAAAATCTGACTCAAAATTCAAAACACATCCCGACCGATCAAATCATTTTCGATCTTTCACTTGCATTTTAAATCGTATAAACCGAATATAGTTCATACATTTGGTTATCAAATAGACATGTTTAGATAACATCAGATGGTAAATAAGATAACTACTAACAAAATCAGTGTTGCTTTTCCGGTAACAACACCCGATTTCCACTATTTTCAGTCTAGGTAACATGAAAACCTCGGTTAAAATCCCCTAATTAAGGACCTGAATTATACAATACGCAGCACGTTCAGAATCATTTATGTTATCCAGTTGTTAATTTGACTGTGTACTCTATATATACCTGAATAAAATGTCTGTCTGTCTGACTGTTGATAAAACTTGTTTAACTTCCAGAAGTGGTTTTAAAACTATTGACTGTTTATCAAATAATCTGCTATGTGCTCTGCAATGCAATGAATGCTACTAGTAGATGATTATACTACATTACGAAACTGCTGGAATTTTAGTCCAGGAATGCTTTCGATATTTCTCTGTATATGTGATAACAACCAGTAATGATTGTTGTCATGTTCTACATCAATTTTGGAAGGCCTTGGAGGTCAACGTTAACACATTGATATCTATAATATTAATCTATACTATTAAAAATGAGCAGTTTGTTGAACAAATAGCGTAAGTTATTCTGTTATATATGTCTCTTAAGTAGCCATATATGAGTATCTCAAGGTTACATTTCTTTTGTAGCAATGTGACTTAATACGAAAATAGGAAAATCGGTCTTAACGACTTTGAAAACACCAGAAGCCTAAAAATAACTCTAATGTTTTAAACTTCGTGTTTTATTATGTCAGACAGTTGGTAAATAGTTAATTAGGTTTAACCGAACGATAACACAACTGGTCAACATTGGCGCTCCGTCGAAACCCCCTTACCTCCCAGCATCACTCGGATAACCATTACAATGTTCTAAAATACTGTGAAGGTAATGGAAAACTGGCATAATGGCTCATAAATGTTGTTGGAAGGTATTAAATAAAGGTTGCACGTAACTTACTGTGCAAGAAATAAACCTGAATCAATATACCGAGCACGTTAATTCAGAGATCGCAAAGACTCTGGTTCCTTCGGTACCCCTTTATTAACCTCTTCGTTTGTTCGCACCTGTGAGACAGTGTTTGGAAAGAAGTAAAATTAACAAAATTACTCTCTACTGTATTGATACAATAAAAATGTCACGCGAAAACCATGTTATATGTGTTAACAATCCTCATATAACCCTTAGCCTGCGTCTACATCTGAAAGAGTCAGTATACAACAATGTACTGTACATGGGATGCTGGCGTATTTAGCATACTTATTATGATGTAATTGTTTGGATGTTTGACATACTATCCTCATTAAATACTATAGTGTATTAAAACATTGAAATAGTTGACATAAAGATAAATAACTAAGTTTAAGTCGTGATTTTGGATCTTCGTGTATTGTTAAATACTTGACTTTCTCTAGCGCTGTCTTTAGGAAAATAATCCGTGAATACTGTTATTGGTTCCATTGCTTTTCTTATATAAGCTAAACAGTCATGTTTCTTTCCCCGTGCGTACACGACAAAGATAAATTACACACAATCTCTGGGTCTGTGACGGGCTATTTATCACAGAACAATGAAATCTGATTTTTTTTGTGGACAAACAAAATCATCTTGGAGCATACTACAAAATGAAAATAATCAAGTTATTCATTTAATCATTTGTTTGGTCAGTTTGGTCGCTCACCTATTGATGGAAATATGTTATATCAATACATAAACTTATTTTTTTAAGGATCAAATTTTTAAAGACTTTAAACAAAATAAAAAAACAACAACAGAATGTAAGAAAAAAGGACAGAAACAAAGAATGAAAACTTAAAAATTTGATATTTTGTTCGTTGCTTTTTGAAAGTTACTGTCAGCTTAAGATACCTACACAGTGACTTGGCAACACATGTTGTTATAATATTTCTTAACCTTAGTATTACATTATATTGTTCTGGTTAAACCGTTGCCTTCCCGGTATTACATTACATTGTTCCGGTTAATCCGTTGCCTTATCGGTATTACATTATATTGTTCTGGTTAATCCGTTGCCTTCCCGGTATTACATTATATTGTTCTGGTTAATCCGTTGCCTTCCCGGTATTACATTACATTTTTCCGGTTAATCCGTTGCCTTATCGGTATTACATTATATTGTTCTGGTTAATCCGTCGCCTTCCCGGTATTACATTACATTTTTCCGGTTAATCCGTTGCCTTATCGGTATTACATTATATTGTTCTGGTTAATCCGTTGCCTTCCCGGTATTACATTACATTTTTCCGGTTAATCCGTTGCCTTCCCGGTATTACATTATATTGTTCTGGTTAATCCGTTGCCTTCCCGGTATTACATTACATTTTTCCGGTTAATCCGTTGCCTTCCCGGTATTACATTATATTGTTCTGGTTAATCCGTTGCCTTCCCGGTATTACATTACATTTTTCCGGTTAATCCGTTGCCTTATCGGTATTACATTATATTGTTCTGGTTAAACCGTTGCCTTCCCGGTATTACATTACATTTTTCCGGTTAATCCGTTGCCTTATCGGTATTACATTATATTGTTCTGGTTAATCCGTTGCCTTCCCGGTATTACATTATATTGTTCTGGTTAATCCGTTGCCTTCCCGGTATTACATTATATTGTTCTGGTTAATCCGTTGCCTTCCCGGTATTACATTACATTTTTCCGGTTAATCCGTTGCCTTCCCGGTATTACATTATATTGTTCTGGTCAATCCGTTGCCTTCCCGGTATTACATTACATTGTTCCGGTTAATCCGTTGCCTTCCCGGTATTACATTATATTGTTCTGGTTAATCCGTTGCCTTCCCGGTATTATATCATTTTGTCCTAAATAATCCGTTGCCTTCCCGGTATTTCAATATATTGTTTTGGTTAATCCGTTGCCTTCCCGGTAAGTCTGATGGACTGTGCCTTCTTGATTTGTTTGCCTTTTCACTTATAAACATTCTTGAGATTTTGAAATGTACGTGTTTTGAATCAACACACATTTTCTCTTAAAACTTTTGATCAACGGCATAATAGATGAGTTTTCAATCCGCTCATCGCCGACTCTATGAATGTTTTACTGGCAAAAACCATATTAATGTTTTACATTTGAGGTAAATGAGTTAAAAAGGTTGGGAAGTTAAAGTTCAAGAATGACAAAATCGAGTACAGCATGTAACTGGAAGGTAAAGCGTTGAAAATGTCGTAAATTAGTTCTCAGGTAAATTAGATGTTTAGATATCTCTACACATTGCTCCGGTCTCTGATATGTGTTAGTAACCGTTACAGCGCATTCTGTACGACAGACTTACAGCAGCTTATAGAAATACGAACAAGGTAAGTAAGAAATACGATCGAAGCATAAGATATCGACGGACAGATATCCTTTACAGACTGAGGTTGTCACTTTAAACGATTCAACACAGTTAAGTTTAAAAGTGTGTCAGTTGGATGAATTAAAATAGTAATCAAATGAACTGGCGAATTTGCAGCGTTATTATGTAAAATAAATATGAGAGGAACTGGCGAACTTTGCTAGGGAATAATGAAAAATGAATATGAGAGGAACTGGTGAACACTGCAGCTGAATAATGTAAATTAAATATGAGAGGAACTGGCGAACTTTGCAGCAAAATAATGTAAAATAAATATGAGAGGAACTGGCGAACTTTGCAGCGAAAAAATGTAAAATAAAATTAATATGAGAGGAACTGGCGAACTTGAAGCGAAATAATGAAAAATAAATATGAGAGGAACTGGCGAACTTTGCAGCAAAATAATGTAAAATAAATATGAGAGGAACTGGCGAACTTTGAAGCGGAATAATGTAAAATAAATACTGAGAGGAACTGGCGAACTTTGAAGCGGATACAATGTAAAATAAATATGAGAGGAACTGGCGAACTTTGCAGCAAAAAAATGTAAAATAAATATGAGAGGAACTGGCGAACTTTGCAGCGAAAAAATGTAAAATTAATATGAGAGGAACTGGCGAACTTTGCAGCAAAATAATGTAAAATAAATATGAGAGGAACTGGCGAACTTTGCAGCGAAAAAATGTGAAATAAATATGAGAGGAACTGGCGAACTTTGCAGACAAAATAATGAAAAATAAATATGAGAGGAACTGGCGAACTTTGCAGCAAAATAATGTAAAATAAATATGAGAGGAACTGGCGAACTTTGCAGCAAAATAATGAAAAATAAAATTAATATGAGAGGAACTGGCGAACTTTGCAGCGAAATAATGTAAAATAAATATGAGAGGAACTGGCGAACTTTGCAGCAAAATAATTTAAAATTAATATGAGAGGAACTGGCGAACTTTGAAGCGGAATAATGTAAAATAAATACGAGAGGAACTGGCAAACTTTGAAGCGTAATAATGTAAAATAAATACGTGAGAAACTGGCGAACGTTGCAGCGGAATAATGTAAAATAAATATGAGATGATCTGGCGAACTTTGCAGCGGAATAATGTAAAATAAATACGAGAGGAGCTTGCGAACTTAGCGGAGTAATATAAAACTGTTTTAACTTATATCATTTGGAATAATAATTCCCCTCTTCGAAGAAGTTAGGGTAAATTGTTTGCCTTTGTTTGCAGTTTTCGATCAGTAACTTGAGATTACAGAGACTTGAGATTTGGTAAGGTTAAGCATGTCTATTGCTTTTGGGTCACCTAGGTCAGAGGTCCAACTAACAGGGTGCCGCAGCTGGAAAATGGTTTCCGATCAATATCTCAAGAATGACAGCATTTCGACCTTTAAACGTTACAGGATTGTTGGACATGATGATTAGATGAATTGTTGTCTTGGGGCCCACATATTGAAGCTCACAGAAGCCCGATTTCGAAAATGGCTGTCAGGACCTTAAAACTTTACAAGATGGCTCGGTATGATCAGTAGATAACCTCAATTGGTATCAAACACAGAGGTCTGCAACGAGAAATAGTTTAAAAAATAAAATATACAAAATAACTCATGAAAATATTGTAACTAGATCCCTCAGATTTTGCAGGATGGTGGTGCATGTATAGATAAATCCTACTGAGTTTATGATCACTGCATCAAATGTTAAGTTCAGAGAAGCCTGCATTTCAAATGATCTTTGCTTAATCACTCAAGATCAACCACAGTGATTCCAGGAAGTTAAACATAATTCAGCTTTATAGGTAGATAACACCGGATCCTACTGTTTGAAGCTGGTGATCTTTGGAATTTCTGATGCGCGTAAGGGGCACCAGAATCATTCTGACACCTCATGTTTTAAAGGATGTAAGATATACAAGATTGCACATTTCCTGAAATGTAGAAACTACAGGATAAGATATTGTATGAGATACAATAAGTACAAAGATTCATATTTATCTGATTAAATAAAAATGTACAGTTGAATTATCAAAATAAACAGCTACATACTTCATACAAAACCTGATTTCAACTCAAGATCAAATGTTGTGTTATACTTGCTTGACAAGTTTGTAAATCTTGATTTGTTCAAGAACTCTTGATTTGTTCAGTTGGCATATATATCGCTTACACAGCTTCATTTTACGTACATATATATTTATTTGTATTCTTAATGTACTATGTTCTGTTTAGAGTTGGGCTGCATGGTTGGCAGATTTATTTTTTCTTTATCATGGCAATCTTTAGTTCTTTTCTTCGGGGAATCTTAGATTATTTTGCAAGTACAATTTGTTCTCAGACTTAATTTTGTTTGCTGCTGTCGTCGAATGGTTTGGAAAATATTAACAAAATATCAAAACATTCCAATCATTTCATGACTCTTTACGACCTTAACTATATTTTTGACAAGTGCTTTATTAAAGAAAGTCAATCACTCAAAAATAACTGCATCCAGACTTTTACAGAATGGTTAGGCACGATGAACAGTTGAATCCTACTTTTTGGAGGAATGGGGCTGGAAGAGGGGACAAAGGGTGAAGGTCAAGTTAAGTGGGGTCCACTCTATAAAAATGTTTCTGATCAATGACTCAAGAATAGCAGCTCCCAGGACCTCCTACAAACTTTACAAATGGTTGGGCTTGATGAACAGATGAATTTTATGTTTTCTTTATCATAATAATCTTCAGTTGTTTTCTAAGCGGCTGTTGATTATTCTGTACAATTTGTTGTCATGGCTTTGCTTATGTTGTTGAATGTTTGGGAGAATATTAACCAGTTACTAATATTGAAAAAGTTTCCTTCAGTTCATGATTTCTTTAGATCTAAATTATGTAGTTGACGAGTTTTTAATTAAGGAATGCAAGCAGTATTATCAACATTTTAATACTATATTTATTGGCATAAATTACGCGCACAATGCAAGGATGCAGTTTTGTAAGGATTATAATATTACTAATTTATGATAATAAACCTTTCTTAAATAAGAGGTAAGTGACTTTTCTGTCAAGAAAAGGAAACTAAGCAGTATTATAACATTATTATTTTTTACGAGAAGCAAATAGCATACATGTAGCTTTTTTGTAGCACATTTATACTGTCTCATGTATTATTTCCTTTATTGCAATGCTATCGTAATATCTCGTGATATGAGAAATTGCCTGAGCTGAAATGACATCAATTTATGTAAATAAAGAAGCAGTTACTTTTATTGATAGAATCTTTGTAACAAGGCATATTGATTCTTGACATAAACAATCTTAAGGTTTGTAGAAATGGCAGTACGAAATAGCTCAGAACAAACATTTTCTTTTTACGTCTACAAACTTGTATTTGGATATTTGGATCGACATTATCTAGAAGATATAGGTAAAACCAAGTTTTTTGGTATAATTTCAGTTAAATTATGTCATTTCATGTAGACCCACTCTTGCAATTCCCATCAGACAACGTTCTTGAATATTTCATTGATAGGCTAATTTACACTTCATAATTTTAAGCCAAAACCATGTAGATCTTTCTTAGCATACAGTTTCCCAGAGGAAGTTATTCTAGCTCACCGAATATAGTCATATGAGATTAGCAATGTACATGTGTATTTTCACTGGATACTTTTACACTAAGCGAAGCCTGATTTATAACACCGTGTCTTTCAAAAAGAACTAATAAACTGAAAACATGATGATGTATTACTTCCCTTTGATAACTCTCCTGTCGTGTATATATTGTGAAAACATTAATATGTGAAATATTTAAAGGTGGTTGATATACAGACTGTCTATTTATTTGATAAAATGTGTCTAATTTGTAAAATAAATCAAATAAATGCAGTAATTTACAAAACTTGCCCTAATAAGACTGTCATCTTGTCAGAAGACCTAGTGTCAGTGAGGTGATTATGAGAATACTATCGCCAGCCCGGGTACCTTAGCTGGTGGAGTACTTGACTTTCAAGCTGAGGGTCACGGGTTCAAGTTCCGTCCAGGGTATATGATTTATCTGACCCCGCGACACTGACGCCCAACGTGGACTGCAACGTTACATTGCAGGTACTTGCATAATAAGCCTCCGTCTGTGGATTTAGGGTCAGATTCTTTGCTTTTGGGAAGTAAAATAAATAGGTTGTTGTAAGCGAACATTAGCATAGGTTAAAACTTATATTTTTGAAATGCAAGTTTACTTTGCAAAACTTATATTTGCCGTTAGATCTGACAGACAATTTCATGTCGTGCATTAAACATTTTTATATTTGTTTCTCACTTAATTATTCCAGTGCTTACCCAAAGATCGAGTATTGCGGTAAATTCGATAGGAAACCCTTCTAGATAATGTAAGCCCCTATTTTGTAATGTAAATAATTAAACTTACAAAATTTCTTGTAAGTAGTATGTTTTCCCTTTTAATGAACACCGAACGTATCTCCTTGCGTATCTTTATTAGTAGAGTTTTTCTTTGAACGTTTAATGAAAATCTGTAAAATTTTCAGCTTTAAACTGGAAAAAAGTTACAAGGCTGTCTGAATGATAATTATCAAATAATGCTGGAGTTGATGTTTAACACAGAAAAAGAAAATATAGGCTCGTTTATGTGGCTTATTTTCGAACTCTTTTGTTCTCTTAGATGCAAACAATTTACGCTAACACGCCGCTTTCTATTCACGCAATGAGTTTCATCTGCTAGATATCTTTGCTTTGAATACATCTTATTATATACATCTTTACCATTTAGAGAAATACCATTTATCACAAAGTAGCTATTTTGAATCCTGTCAGTTGATGTGGTTACAATTACAGATGAAGTAGAGACCTGTTTCTAAGAATACTTCTATTATTGCACTGCCATAATCAATATTTCTTTGCCGCGACAATTTTTGATAGTTAAAACCATTTACATTCAATTATTTCAAATAAGAATAAAATCCTAATCTCCAGACTGATCTAAAATCTAAAATCCTGATCCCCGCACCTACCTAAGACCTATGATTCTAATCCCCGGACTTAGCTAAAATCTCAAATCCTGATCCCCGGGACCGACCTAAAGATCTAAAATCCTGATCCCCGCACCTACCTAAAATTTATAATTTTAATCCAAGGATTTAGCTCAAATCCTGATCCAAGACAGATCTAAAAATCTAAAATCCTGATCCCCGCACCGACCTAAGATCTATAATTCTAATCCCCGGACTTAGCTAAAATCTCAAATCCTGATCCCCGTACCGATCTTAAACGCAAAAAAAAAATAGATATTGACCGTTACTTTTTTCCTTCCACCAGCCTAGCCATCCTCAAAATTCTTTTCATTTGGTTAATCTCTCAGTTTTCAATTGCACTACCTGTGAATTAATTGCTTTTGTAATTTTGCAACCCTGGCACATCAGAAGTCGTGACGCCCACCGTTATCATCAGAAACACTTGCCTCTCTAACGACTTTGTTTAGCCGATATAAGACAAACTGAAGATAGAAACGCGTCTTTTGAAGCCAATATTCGTGTATGCTTCACTTGCAATGCAGATACAACGCAACAGGATCCTACACCATGGTTTACTTTTGATTGTTTTATTCAGTCTCATATTCTATCGAAACAGTTACTTTATGTCGAATCATGTAAAATTCATTAGTTGTTTTAATTGCGTTTAGGTCACAGGAAAAAGTTTAAAGACATATTGCGGGATTTCAGTAAGGTAAGTGTCTATAGTAATCACAATAACTGACTTTAAATAATATCACTTAATTTGGAAATAACAATGTATCATAAGTTCGAAATTAGTATTTGCTACAAAAAAGTTGTACGATTTCTTTTGATAAAAACGGGATTAATTCACCGTCATATCAGAATGTAGGCATTCTTGTTAATCTATTCAATTGAATTGTATAGTTGATGCTTACTGATGTAACATGATATTTGCATGTCGAATGATAAAAATTACTGTTATTGCCAGATTAGTTACGGTTGCTTATTTAAAATGAACAAAGAACTGTTTAGATTGATAAAAAATGAGTATACATGCATATATATTTTTTTAATTTCAATATTACTGATAATTTTATTCTCTCCTCAAAAAATTAAAAAAGATCAAAACGCTGGGGTAAAATAAATATTCTCGGTTCCAATAGAAAAAATGTGAACAATGGTACACATATTACTGAACATATGCTAAAGAATAATTCTGAAGTTAACTTCCGGAGTGTTTATTGGCTAACAACATGACAATGTGTCAACTAATGGGAAGTGCATAATATACTGTATGTCACTGTTTACAGCGGTATACCTAGACAGATAAAAACTCCCTGAACTTTTTGATTTTCATTTAAACATTTACATAAAATGAACTTGAGGTATTGCCATGTAGGTATTGCCATGTAGGTATTGCAGGGAATCTGCTGAACAAGACAAGTATGGTATATAAACAACTGATGGCGTGTTAAACAACGTTAGTTAGTTAAGAATTTTTTAGAATGATATTGAATGGATTTGCGCTGAAATGCTTTTTAAGATGCAGTTTTGTCCTCAAAGTAACTATTTATTATTCAAAATCTATGAGTTTTAAAAGATGTCGTCTGCTAGAGAACAATATTTTACACGCAGTGTTTTTTTACTTGGTCAGTAATAACTCATTACGGAGTCGATTTATTGACGACCTTTAGTGTACATTCCCTACAATTTACCATTGATTTACTGCGAATTTATTTAAATCACTTATTAAAAGGGTGTTGTGATGTACAGAATCCAATTACTTTCCATTGGACATCAGACTCTAAGAAAGTGTACATTTGTAATGAATAGCTACTCTTACCAACACTCCTTAAAATTAAGTATCTGTCTGTATAAAGGCTTTGATTTTTTATTTATTCAGTATGAATAAAAACAGTTTCGAATAGATGATTGTTCCAAACTTACGATATTTCAGTTGCCGACTACCGATCCTAGAGAATTGGTCATAATTGTATTGTCCGTCTTGTTACCTTATTTGATATGATTTCTCCGTGCCCTGTCTGGCACCAGTTATAGAATGAGGTGACTGAATAATTTATTTGAATGTTCCAGTACACGGACTAAACCCGGACAGACTCTCTATCAAATATTAACCTTCATCAAATATTCATGTAATTAATTGATGTAATTAATTGCGATTCCTCTGTATACTTACTTAGTTTCCCTTCACTCTTGCATATAGGTTGTCAATACAAATTTAGAAAAGCGCTCACCATTTATGGCTCAGATGTTGAGGTATTTCAGTACTTGAAATTTATTTCGTTAGTGTTTTCCCGCTACCTTAATGTAACTATTAACTAAAAGCAGATATTAAACACGTTTCTAAGCAGACTTGCTAGCAAGAAATATTGAAACAAGTCAGTATAGTCCAGACAGAAGGCAAAACATCTTTGCTGAATTTACAGAAATCATAGATGAGAGAGTAGGTCAGCTTTCATGACCATACAGCTACCATTACATTTACATAATAACCAGAGAACGAGGCGTTAAATGGCTCTAAGCTTTTACCTTAGGCGCTTGAAAGAAACAGATTTGCATAATATTATGGTAAAATTGGTGATTATTTCTTGTTGAAGTTTTTTATACGTTAGGCGATTGTTGACGTACTTCCAAGTAGGGTGCAATAAAAAGTTTACCAACATTATATAAACAAAAACAAAAACCATAAAAAACGATATCAAAATATAAATGCAAATTTTAATCTAAAGTAAACGATAATATATAAACGGAATACATTATTTTAAAACTCTCTTTCAAATAACTCTCAGGGCTGTACAATTTAAAGAATATGTTATACGTTATAGATGTATGTATATATATACTGAGATCTGTTGCTAAGTTCATGTTTATTTCTAATACTTCTGATAGAAGATTAACTTAAGAAATATAATAAGTGGCAATCATTTGATATTCTAAGATAGAACAAAGAGATCTGCTTAACGATTGATGTCTGTTTTATTTATATGTTATAGCAATTGTTTGCCAGTATATAGAGTAGCCTGTTTGTTTTTTTGTTTTTGTTTATTTTTTTGGCTTGTTTGTTTGTTTGTTGTATTTAATGGGTTTTTACTAAACTTTCTCAGCAATATTGATCAAACCGTACCTTGTCTTAGTCAGTTTCTGTGGACTTTGAATAGTTTCCCGTTGGTAAAAGTGAAAACAGTTTTAGTATAAGAACACAAGATGCTTATATATGTAACTTAAATTATATTTGAATTGTAACAAGAAATATTTTTAAAAAAAAAACTGTTCGACGTAGGTCACATTGTTAACCCCAATAAAACAAACAAATGTAAGAACAAAGTCGGAATTTAACCCGGTGTTTGCACAGAATTATTTCGTACATTCACATTCATCCGTGAGACAGAGCAGGTTATTTGTATCAAACCGTCAACAATCTGAAGGCTTACCATTCCCTGTTTTTCGTAAACTGTCAGCCGTTAAGCCGTGTTACGCCAACCGCTCAAGATTTTAAAGATTTGTGTTAGCAACGCGTCCATATCAACGGAAGTTCAAACCAAAATAAATCGACTACGTCGAAAAATAATTAAACAATTTTTTTCTTCTTGAAATTTGTGTAAGCATTGTATGTGTCATCGTACATATAGGCTAAGGGTAGTTTTATGACATATCATTTATCACAAATGACATACATAAGTGCACATTGTCGTGCTCTAACATAACAGGGCATTACTTCATGCAAAATGCTACCTTCATCATTTCAAACGTATCGCATAATTATATTATTGCAAATCTAGGAATGTTAAATATAGCTGGGGTATGTTATTAGAATTGTATTCATTTTAAAAGTTCTACCAAAATAAATCTTTTGTTTTACTTAATAGAGGAATACAATACATATACAAGGTAGCATATTTATAACAGCAACTGTCTCTGAACGAAAATAAAAAAGAGTAAAATGTCAGTACAAATATTTTTGCATAACCATGAAATAAAAAAAAAAACATTTAAAACTACGATTAGCAGTCTAAGCATTTAAATATAATTGTAAGATAAAGTTTTAAAAATGACACTAAAGTAAAAGCGATAATCCTACTTTAC
The DNA here is from genome assembly GCA_012932295.1 of Cyclina sinensis. Classification (NCBI taxonomy): domain Eukaryota; kingdom Metazoa; phylum Mollusca; class Bivalvia; order Venerida; family Veneridae; genus Cyclina; species Cyclina sinensis. The sequence goes on along the minus strand of JAAONU010000004.1, from coordinate 14,929,258 downwards.
AGAGACTGCAATGTACCAATACATTATCATTTCGCAATATAACTACAGACAACAACCAAAACGAATGGAATTTCTCATTAGAAGCATCCGCTTATATCAATGTATGACCAAATCGCTATTCATAGGCAACATACATACTAGTGGTCATTCTCATATTATCGTCAGTATCGAGCAGTCTCAAAACTTCCATCAAAACACTACTGAGGCTAAAAGGCTTACCTTTTAAAAAGCTTTCGTTTTATTTGCACACATGATAAAACTCAAAATGCTCTTTTTGCAAGTAGAGTGGATGTAGCATAAAGAAGATCTTGAATATCACTCGTTGACGAAGACAAACAAATAACCCGAATGAAAAGGCTCAGTATCGCCAAACAGCCAACAAAAATTTAATTAACTCAACAATTCATTGTTTAAACTGTAAGCGGTACCAGCTGAAAGATGCAGTCAAATTAAAATGTCTGTAAAATATGAATTGTAGTGTTGTATAAATTAAAGCTACTTACACAGGTATTTGTATATGCATTAAACTACGCAGCATTAATATCATGGTGGAGGTCTAGACATTTGGAAACGCTGCGTAAAGCTAGTTGCGGAGATGCGTGCGTTATGACACGCTGCATAAAGCTATATGCGGAGATGCGTGCGTTATGACACGCTGCATAAAGCTATAGGTGGAGATGCGTGCGTTATGACACGCTGCATAAAGCTATATGCGGAGATGCGTGCGTTACGACACGCTACTTAAAGCTGTATGCGGAGATGCTTGCGTTACGACACGCTACATAAAGCTGTATGCGGAGATGCGTGCGTCATTACTCGCTGCATTAAGCTCCTGGGCCAGGTCTATGCAATAATACACGCTGCATAAAGCTTTATGCGGAGATGCATGCGTTACGACACGCTACATAAAAAGCTATATGCGGAGATGCTTGCGTAAGGACACGCTACATAAAGCTATATGCAGAGATGCGTGCGTCATTACTCGCTGCATTAAGCTCCTGGGCAAGGTCTATGCAATAATACACGCTGCATAAAGCTTAATGCGGAGATGCGTGCGTCACGACACGCTACATAAAGCTATATGCGGAGATGCTTGCGTTACGACATGCTACATAAAGCTATATGCGGAGATGCGTGCGTCATTACTCGCTGCATTAAGTTCCTGGGCCAGGTCAATGCAATAAAGCTATATGCGGAGATGCGTGCGTTATGACACGCTGCGTAAAGCTACTTGCGGAGATGCGTGCGTTATGACACGCTGCATAAAGCCATATGCAGAGATGCGTGCGTTACGACACGCTACATAAAGCTATATGCGGAGATGCTTGCGTTACGACACGCTACATAAAGCTGTATGCGGAGATGCGTGCGTCATTACTCGCTGCATTAAGCTCCTGGGCCAGGTCTATGCAGTAATACACGCTGCATAAAGCTATATGCGGAGATGCGTGCGTTACGACACGCTACATAAAGCTATATGCGGAGATGCGTGCGTCATTACTTGCTGCATTAAGCTCTTGGGCCAGGTCTTTGCAATAATACACGCTTCATAAAGCTTTATGCGGAGATGCGTGTGTTACGACACGCTACATAAAGCTATATGCGGAGATGCGTGCGTCATTACTCGCTGCATTAAGCTCCTTGGCCAGGTCTATGCAGTAATACACGCTGCATAAAGCTTTATGCGGAGATGCGTGCGTTACGACACGCTACATAAAGCTATATGCGGAGATGCGTGCGTCATTACTTGCTGCATTAAGCTTCTGGGCCAGGTCTATGAAATGATACACGATGCATAAAGCTCCTTGCAGAGGTCTGTGCGTTGAGACAAGCATTAAGCTCCTTTTAGAAAACACTATATTAAGCTCCTAATGGAGATCTTTGCGGTACGACACGCTGCATTAAGCTCCCGGTTGAGTTCTTTCCGTTAAGATACACTACTTAACTCCTAGCGGAGGTCTATGCGAAAGGATACGTTGTATAAAGCCCCAGATTGAGGTCTAAGCGTTAAGCTCCCTGTAGAGGTCCATGCGTTAGTACACGCTTCATAAAGCTCCTAGTGGAGGTCTTTGTGATAGGATACACTGCATAAAGTAGAGGTCTGTGTGTTAAGACACGCTGCATTAAGCTCCCTGTAGAGGTCCACGCGTTAAGACACGCTGCATAAAGCATCTAGTGCATGTCTTTGTGATAGGATACACTGCATAAAGTAGAGGTCTGTGTGTTAAGACACGCTGCATTAAGCTCCCTGTAGAGGTCCACGCGTTTAGACACGCTGCATAAAGCGCCTATTGGATGTCTGTGCGCTAACAGACCTTGTTTAAAGCTACTAGTACAGGACTGTGCATTTAGACACGCTGCCTTGAACTCTGTGCGTCGATGTTATATACATCAGCTTTAAAAGGTATCGGCAACACTTATGAATACAGCTTTTCACCTACAGCAATGAAAGTTAATCAGCGACCCTTAACCTGTCCTTTTCATTTGCAGAGTACAAATAATAATCAATATCATTGTTGTATCATCATCCTCATCGTTTTTTTACCTTCATCATTGTCGCCGTCTTGATCGTGATCGACGGACAAATATTCATATACTATAAAATCTTTTTTTTTCTTTTGTTATCAGCGTAAAATCATCACGTTGGTTGATTTTTGTTTGTCATCACTGTTAAAATAATCAGAATAGCCGTCATTCTTATCAGCATTGAACAATATATCATAATCGTCACGTAAAAATATTAAGAGCATTGACATCATCGCTAAAAGCAGCTACTACATCTTTTGTTTGACCATAGCATCAAAAAACAATCATCTTGTCTTCATCGCCGCTGGCATCAGCAATATCATGTTAACATTTGCATCACAATCATCTTCTTTTCATTGCCGCTGGCATCAGCAATATCATGTTAATATTAGCATCACAATCATTTTGTCTTCATCGCCGCTGGCATCAGCAACATCATGTTTATATTAGCATCATAATCATTTTGTCTTCATCGCCGCTGGCATCAGCAATATCATGTTCACATTAGCATCACAATCATCTTGTCTTAATCGCTGCTGGCATCAGCAATATCATGTTAACAGACTTATGATGAGTATCATTAAAATAATTATTAGTAGCGCAAATGAAATTGTTATAATGATGGTAATGGTGATCACTATCATCCTTGTCACTTTCATCATTTTACCAACATTAATTTGTACTTGAAGTAGTAATATTTGTTATTTTTGGTAATACTATATATACATAGAGATGCTGCATACAACATAATCAGGCTAACTGAGGCATAAAGCACTTGTTTTCCATGCAGAGCTCTCGAATTCATATTCTTCTTGATATGGAATCATGAGTACAAAATCTAAATAGCAATCATTTACTTATTTTAATGTCATTTCATTTTTTTTCGTTCAAAGGCTCTTTGGAAATTGATGCACTTATAGAGAAAAGTCTGTACATCTCAACATAAGATGGTAAATAGAAACAACTAGGTTTCGATCAGATAAGAAGTTATGGTAATGTAATTGCAATGTACAGCTGCGAGGTTTTATTGCAGACCATTTTATCTAGTTATAAATATTCAATTTTCTTGTTAAATAAGTCTAACAGCTGACATATGTAGTAGCGGTAAATATATACAGAAACATATTAAATATTATCAACTATTATACTATTATATTAACTACTACAACATTTAGGCTGTAAATGTAGTAGTAGTTAATATAGTAGCAGTAAATAGATAGAAAAAGTAAACATAGAGGCAGTAAATGTGGTAACAGTTAATGTAGAAGCAGAAGATATATAGAAACAGTAGACATAGAGACTGTAAATGAAGTAATAGTTTATATGGTAGCAGTTAATATTTAGAAACAGTAACATAGAGGCTGTAAATGTAGTAGCGGTAAATATATAGAAACAGTAAACATAGTGGCTGTGAATGTAGTAGCAGTAAATATATAGAAACAGTAAACATAGTGGCTGTGAATGTAGTAGTTGTTTATATAGTAGCTGTAAATATGTAGAAACAGGAATCATAAAGGCTGTAAATGTGGTAGTAGTTAATATAGTAGCAGTGAATATATAGAAACAGAAAACATAGAGGCTGTAAATGTGGAAGCACTAAACCTGTAAATATAATTGTTGTAAATAATAGAAACAGTAAACCTAGAACCTGTAAATGTAGTAGTAGTAAATATATGGAAACAGTAAACATAGGGACTGTAAATGTGGTAGTAGTTAATGTAGTAGCAGTAAATATATAGAAACAGTAAAAATAGAAACTGTAAATATGATTGCAGTAAATAACAAAAACAGTAAACATAGAGGCTGTAAATATGATTGCAGTAAATAATAGAAACAGTAAACATACAAGCTGTAAATATGATTGCAGTAAATAACAAAAACAGTAAACATAGAGGCTGTAAATATGATTGCAGTAAATAATAAAAACAGTAAACATAGAGGCTGTAAATATGATTGCAGTAAATAATAGAAAAAGTAAACATAAGAGCTGTAAATGTAGTTGTAGTTAATTTAGGAGCAGTAAATAAGTAGCAAGAAATGTGTATAAAGTAAATATAAGTAATAAATGAAGTAAACATATTAACAGTTTTTATGGTAGCAGTGAATATAGTAGCAGTTAAAATGAAAATAGTGAATGCAGGAATCGTAAATAAACTAACAGTTAGTATAGTAGCAGTAAATATATAAGCAGTGAATATAGTAGCAGTAAATATAGTAGCATTAAATGTATAAGCAGTTAATATAGTAGCATTAAATGAGGAAGCAGTAAATTCTTAAATGCTGTGGCGAGGCATATTGGTTTTTGATTCATAATGATTGGAGCTTAACATCATCATACAAATAATTTATAGTAAAGACATATGTTCAATCTAGTTGTGGTTGATAGTATAAAAGCAGACGATGCAGCTTACGTGAAAGTTTTTCAAAGAAATAAACTTAGCATCTGCATACACGGAGGTATGACATTATTTGCTAATTTCCTTTCGCTGTACAAACTTAATGAAACAAGTACACCTGTCGTAAAGATAATTCTAGGTATATTACAATATTTAAAGCTTATCTGTACAAAGATATCAATATTTTATTATCTAATTAGGTAATAAAGTAATTAATGACATGTAAAGGTTGGAATCACTCGTTCTTACACCGTCGGCTGGCGAAAGAAAGGCTGCCTTCCTAGCTGACACCTGACAGGATAAAACATTGCGGAGTAAATGTGTACAAGAGTTGAAGGGTCTCAGAAGCCCTGGATGCTTTCTCAATCAAGAAGTAGACATTATGATAAACATTTTTTTTTCTGTTATTACTCTTTTAGTTTGCATCTACGTGATTATTCAGCAAATGCTAACATAAACCTTTACTGGCGGTTTAACGAGTAACATAAACATAAACCTTTACTGGCGGTTTAACGAATAACATAAACATAAACCTTTACTGGCGGTTTAACGAGTAACATAAACATAAACCTTTACTGGCGGTTTAACGAGTAACATAAACATAAACCTTTACTGGCGGTTTAACGAGTAACATAAACATAAACCTTTACTGGCGGTTTAACAAGTAACATAAACATAAACCTTTACTGGCGGTTTAACGAGTAACATAAACATAAACCTTTACTGGTGGTTTAACGAGTAATACTTTGACTCAAAATATTAAAAGTAGCACGTGTAATGAGTTTTACCGTGGTGAAAATCTTGTGTAGTTAGTTGGAACCTGCTTATTTAATAAAGATATCTTGACCTTACATCCTCCATTTTACATTTCCTAATTTGTAAACAAATTTGCACGAAATAACGACTTGTCAACTGAGCCTCATCAATAATAGAGCAACATCATTGTCTGTATAACTTGTTTCAGAAATGAACATATCATGGAAATGTTTACCAGTTCTTCATACTGTACATCGTTCTGCAAATAAATTATGAAGTTGACAAGATGAAATACATGATGGTAACATTGCATATTAATGTGACATTGTTATAAATGCATGTATACAGGACACTGACCATGCGAAGGTTATAAAAAGTCACATTTCTTGTGACTATTTCTCCCTGTGACTTGTTTATTTTGTTCATTTTGTGATGGTTTAATTGCCAGTTACGACAACAACAACGAAAACTGCTGATTTCATTAAACTTGGGCTTATAGGTTTACATATTCCTACAAAAGTATGATTAAGACGAAATGGTTGTTTATTGTTTTCATATTTCACCGTCAACAGTTGGGAAAAGATTCTCAAGGTTGTTTTAAACAACATGGCGGAATGAAAAAAGTCTTGTCTTGAAATACGAAATGTTTACTTTAATTTTGGCAAAAAGTAATGCGCATGCGCATTAATACAGTGCCTTTTTGTCTAGACATAACACATAGACCATATGGTTTCAAATAAGATTATATGTATTTTTAATTCAGTAGAGGAATTACTTCACTTTTAGGTAAACATTTATTTTTTACAACTGTGCAGCAGTTTGACTATCTTTTTCAGGCGAGGGGAAGACGGCAAATTTTTATTGTGAACCACGCCGCATTTTTATGATTTTTTTAAAATATTTAGAAGTAGGCTGGTTCGGTTGTTGTAACATTTTGTAACTGAAAAAGGGAAGGATAACCAGTTCTCTTTCCTGTTCACCAGTTTTCTTGAAATTAGCGACTGAGTAAATGAATCCAGTTCCAGAATTTGTATTTTGAAAGCATGGGAAAGAGTTCTCGAAAACACTTAAATTGTTATTCAAAAGAATATCTCATAAATACGCCCTTGACCGAATGTTTCGGTTTAATGTCTTTCATTGTACTGTATTCATATTTCTACGTTTCTTTTCAAGAACTTTAATTACTGCATGTTTGTGCATTCTAAGTTTCTGCACTTAACATGTAAAAAATACAACAATTTCACGCACGCGGACACTCGTGCACACATCTTTTAGGGTTTTGAAGTGCCGTGTGATGTGTTTATTTTTGGAAAGACCAGAAGACAGTTGACAGGTGACACTTTAGATCACTTATGGCCCTTCATTGAGAAACAGTAGGGGTACCAGAATTTATCTGCCCTTGTTTTCACTTTCTGATGATTGCATTTATTCGTTTCACTTAGCATGACTGAATTTAATAGTTTTAAATCATAATGAGAAAAGTGATTAAGACTGATGAAAATTCCTGTATAAGTTATTACAGGTAAACATGTTTAAACCTTCACTTTCGCTCTATGTTATCACAATGTTGCAGTGCAGTGTTTAAACCTATTATGTGCAGTATCGTTTTATGCTTGACCTATTTTTCCCCGTCACCTTTCATCTGCCGCCTAACGTTTGGTCTTTACTGTCATTGTAATGATATAGTGCTGGTTGCTTCAGCTATTGTAAGTCATTTATGCGAAATATCAGCGTTACACTAATACATACAAACTTCAAGATTGAAATAACCAGTCATAGACAGTGATGACTGAATAGCAAGTGGAATAAATGAATGGAAAACAGAATTTATTATTCATTGAGTTAATAAATTAACACAAGAATATGCGATATTGATGTTGACAATTTTTGGATTTAGTGAACCTGTAAAACCTGTTATATACAAAATTGTGAGCGGAATCATCAGACTAGATACAGTTTCAGAAATCAAAGGTAAAACTTTGATGACAGATGTGTTCATAGATGTAAAATAAAAAACAACTGAAGAAAACAAACGGTATGTAATAGATACATTCTGTAAATGCTTTACATTCAGATCGATTATATAGAAAAAAATATAACAATTTTATTTTTCGCAATAAACAATTTGCATTTACTTTAACTATGCAATCCGATTCAGTTTACGAACGTACGCATATTAATATAATATCTATTATTTTTCACATGTAGGATGTAACCTTAGCTTTTTCAAGTGTTAGTATCAGGATCCTATATTCCAACAGTAGATTTTTCAGATTATTCATCATAAGTTCTCAGGTGAAACATTCTGAAATCAAGTTGTAAAAAAAATTGCTGTATGGAAACTTGAAGTTTGAAGCTTTTTCTAGAAGTATTGCAACGTTCTGAAGTACCATGTCTGAGAACTGTATTTGTCTAACCTTACTTAAGGACTTTCGCCACCTCCATACATGGATATTACATTTTCGTTTGAATGAACAGTTAAACAAACTGTATGCATAATTTATTAAATGATCTTGCTATTATGTTTGTTTTACACGATTTCTGTCAGTTAAATGCCAATTAAATCACAGCGGTTTTGCATTTGATTAAACTAAGTTAAGATATTGTACGTTTTTATATTGCTTTATTCGAGAGGTAAATAAACTTCTATACTTCTTTATTTCAATGTAAAACCTTCCTTACTCTGTTCTTGATAAATCTGTAATAATTGAAACTTGATTTGTTACTCGGGTGGCATTGTTGATTAAAATATACGAATGATAATATGAGTATGTAGGCTCAGAAATTGTTGTGCCCGTCTGAACGTAAACATGCAGTTGACCTCATTACATCTGTTTATATTTCCTAATAAAACATAATGATATCAATTTATTAGATCAATGTTTAACACCTCAGATAATACTATTATTTTTGCTCATAAGATCGTCCTTATATACATGATGTGTCTGTTATTGCAAAAATTTGGTAAATACACCCGCTTCTTGTGATGAGACCAGTTCGTTTTAGTTTCAAAAATTTCATACATCAGTTCATCAGAACAGAACATAGTGATTTCATCCTTAAGGCAAGTATTTACATTTTGTGAAGGTCAGCGAGTTTGATAACACCAAGGTTTACTCAAGTTACCTATATCTAAGGATGATAATATAGTAACTACCACTGTATACAAATGAAACGATACGTTTCACTAAATCAATGCACGTTTGAGACTTTAAATATAGTCCTTAATGTTAGCAATTGATATGATTGTATTTTAGAAAACGTCAAATAAGAACCGTGGATATTTTAATGCATTGACTTCAATGGACAATACTTTGTCCAATGTGATTTTTTTTCTTTTCTGTTGGATTAAGTGACGTGACAAAATCATGATCGTTTTAATAAAAAAGGGTCACTAACAGTGAGAATGTTCTAAATCTTGGATGGATGGAAGCTGCAACGGTAATGTAAGTAAAGATTAAAATAAATACCTGTTACATCCTTAGTAATATCTATGTTTTGAAAAAAAAACTGTAAGATAAACTTCGATGCTTAAAACTGAAAATCATTTGAAAAACTTAACAGATAACTTACTTTTAGAACGAACGCAATATTTAAAGAATTTTAACAAACAAGACACTGTATCTCTATATCTGTGTATTTAAGTTTATTTATTGTTGGTACTTGCTGCACATATGACATTTGTCGTCTGTACCGAGTCCCATATGACCGATGCCCCCAATGCAGAGATTAAACATTTTATGTTGTGGGGGAAAGTGCAAGATACAAAAAGCATCCCATTCCAGAGACACCTCTGGTTCTTTTGCATGCTCAGTATACAGACTGGGACCTCAGTTTAATGTCTCATTTGAAAGACGAATTGTAAAGTTAGTGGAGGAATGAGATCTCGGGATCCCTGGGTTACCAATCCAGCGCGTTACCACTGAACTACTGTTCTGCTCCAATCTCTATGGGTCGTCCCCTCTTTAATTAAAACCAGTATTGTAAGATTAGCCTAAGTGTGACAAAATTTAAGGAAGAGCAACATATACTGGAACATTATAAAGCATACACAAACAAACGTATATAAGTTGTGTTCATGTTATTTCAGAGCTTAATGATTTAAGCATTAACTAGTCCTTGTATGTTACCAACAACTGGCCGGATGCATGTATTTGTGAACGAGAGATCTTATTCCTACTATTGGCTGGATGCATGTATGTGTGAACGAGGTCATATTCCTACTATTGGCTGGATGCATGTATGTGTGAACGAGGTCTTATTCCTACTATTGGCTGGATGCATGTATGTGTAAACGAAGTCTTATTCCTACTATTGACCGGATGCATGTATATGTGAACGAGGTCTTATTCCTACTATTGGCTGGATGCATGTATGTGTGAACGAGGTCTTATTCCTACTATTGGCTGGATGCATGTATGTGTGAACGAACTTATTCTTACTATTGGCTGGATGCATGTATGTGTGAACGAGGTCTTATTCCTACTATTGGCCGGATGCATGTATGTGTGAACGATTTCTTATTCCTACTATTGACTGGATGCATGTATGTGTGAACGAGGTCTTATTCCTACTATTGGCTGAATGCATGTATGTATGAACGAAGTCTTATTCCTACTATTAACCGGATGCATGTTTGTGTGAAAAAGGTCTTATTCCTACTATTGGCTGGATGCATGTATGTGTGAACAATTTTTATTCCTACAATTGGCCGGATGCATGTATGTGTGAACGATTTTTTATTCCTACAATTGGCCGGATGCATTTTTGTGTGAACGAGGTCTTATTCCTACTATTGGCTGGATGCATGTATGTGTGAACGATTCCTTATTCCTACTATTGGCTGGCTGCATGTATGTGTGAAAGATTTCTTATTCCTACTATTGGCTGGATGCATGTATGTGTGAACGAGGTCATATTCCTACTATTGGCTGGATGCATGTATGTGTGAACGAGGTCTTATTCCTACTATTGGCTGAATGCATGTATGTGTGAACGAGGTCTTATTCCTACTATTGACCGGATGCATGTATGTGTGAACGAGGTCTTATTCCTACTTATGGCTGGATGCATGTATGTGTGAACGAGGTCTTAATTCCTACTATTGGCCGGATGCATGTATTAGTGAACGATTTTTTATTCCTACAATTGGCCGGATGCATGTTTGTGTGAACGAGGTCTTATTCCTACTATTGGCTGGATGCATGTATGTGTGAACGATTTCTTATTCCTACTATTGGCTGGATGCATGTATGTGTGAACGATTTCTTATTCCTACTATTGGCTGGATACATGTATGTGTGAACGATTTCTTATTCCATCTATTGGCTGGATGCATTTATGTGTGAAGGATTTCTTATTACTACTATTGGCTGGATGCATGTATGTGTGAACGATTTCTTATTTCTACTATTGGCTGGATGCATGTATGTGTGAACGAGGTCTTATTCCTACTATTGGCTGGCTGCATGTATGTGTGAACGATTTCTTATTCCTACTATTGGCTTGATGCATGTATGTGTGAACGAGGTCTTATTTCTACTATTGGCCGGATGCATGTATGTGTGAACGATTTCTTATTCCTACAATTGGCCTGATGCATGTATGTGTGAACGAGGTCTTAATTCCTACTATTGGCCGGATGCATGTATGTGTGAACGATTTTTTATTCCTACAATTGGCCGGATGCATGTTTGTGTGAACGAGGTCTTTTCCTACTATTGGCTGGATGCATGTATGTGTGAACGATTTCTTATTCCTACTATTGGATGGATACATGTATGTGTGAACGATTTCTTATTCCTACTATTGGCTGGATACATGTATGTGTGAACGATTTCTTATTCCATCTATTGGCTGGATGCATTTATGTGTGAAGGCTTTCTTATTACTACTATTGGCTGGATGCATGTATGTGTGAACGATATCTTATTTCTACTATTTGCTGGATGCATGTATGTGTGAACGAGGTCTTATTCCTACTATTGGCTGGCTGCATGTATGTGTGAACGATTTCTTATTCCTACTATTGGCTAGATGCATGTATGTGTGAACGAGGTCTTATTCCTACTATTGGCTGGATGCATGTATGTGTGAACGATTTCTTATTCCTACAATTGGCCGGATGCATGTTTGTGTGAACGAGGTCTTATTCCTACTATTGGCTGGATGCATGTATGTGTGAACGAGGTCTTATTCCTACTATTGGCCGGATGCATGTATGTGTGAACGATTTCTTATTCCTACTACTGGCTAGATGCATGTATGTGTGACTGATTTCTTATTCCTACTATTGGCTGGATGCATGTATGTGTGAACGATTTCTTATTCCTACTATTGGTTGGATGCATGTATGTGTGAACGAGGTCTTATTCCTACTATTGGCCGGATGCATGTATGTGTGACCGATTTCTTATTCCTAGAATTGGCTGGATGCATGTATGTGTGGACGAGGTCTTATTCCTACTATTTCGTTACTTCCATACACTGGTGCATTTACGTTTAACTTTGACTTTTCGAGATAAGCAAAACTCTTTTTTACAAATGCGAAGGAACTATTCCCTCTGTCAGATCGTATTGCTACAATGTCTAAGTACTGCGCCCAGGTGTAGTCAAACGAAAGATTTTGCACGTTACTTGCACAGACCCGAGTCGCTGTAAGTAAAATGACACCTTATATAAAATGATTTGATTAAAATGTATCCGTCCAATAGCTATTAATGTATCTCTTGTAAGAGAAAATAATGTAATGTCGCATGGTATGTTGTTTCGTTTGTTTTTAAATACATCTAAAATATATATTTGAATCGACACGAAATTATGTAATTCAGTCATTGTATCTGTTAACATTTTAAATCAACCTTGTAATATTGTAGCAGTTTGAACTTATAATGCAAGCGAGACAGATTCAGTATCTAGAACGTAGCTGCGCAGATCAAGATGTCAGTTAAACTCTGTGTTTGAGCTATCTTCAATATGTATTATATAAACGCCACTTAATTACGAGTTGCAACGAAGTGCATTCCATTTTAAATGAATCTTCAAAAAAAAAAACGAGTCGTATTTATATAATTCAGGAAATCAGAGAGCGTAATTTAGACAGTTTCTGGAATCATGTTCTTTGAGACAACGCCGACTTGTTTCTAAACTTGTAACTTGTAAATGAAATATCATGTATTCGAGACTAATGCCATTGCTGTCAATGTTTACTAAAGTCTTCTCATTAGCTAAAATTATTGAAAACCCTGCCTACTGTATTTCTTTTGCTTTGTTTTCTATCGCGTACAAATGATAAATATATTTTCTTCAAGGGGACAGACCAGGGTTTAGTTATTTTTGTTGAATTTGCATAATAGATAGCAAAGTTGACCCTTTTTTGGCAAAGCTTGTTTCTTGTCTTATGTTTATTTTTTTATGTTTGTCCAGGAAAACATGTACTTGTGAAGAATTGACGTTACTATTGTCTGAAATCGTTATGGCAAAGATACAACATGTAAGATGTGTTTGTAAACTAATCTCTTGCTTGCCCATTGCATTAAAACGGATTTTTCCTCTTTGTTAAACATATCAAAAAGACAAAATGAGACATAACACTTACTTAATATAATGAACTTTAATTTCTATATTAAGATTTAACACTTTCCTGCATGAACTTCTATCGTCTAAAGACAGCCATTCTTTACGACCATTTTCTCTGCATATACAAAATGTACATATATTAAGACATTATATTCCTGGTTCGGGGAGGTATTTCAAGTGACTCGATATTCTTTTTTCATCTTAATCACAATGTAAAATGGTTATATAGAGAGCAATATTTATACAGAGAAATATTTATAGATATGTGTTACTGTTATATACAATATCTGTAATCTCAGTCACAGTCACTTGAAGTTGTGACCTCGCCCCCGTCACCCGTTTTTACTGCCCTTGCACAAGAGTTTTGAAGCATAAAAGTCATGAATAACAGCAACATACAACTGTTCCTACTGTTATCTGTTACAAATGAAGCCTTTTCAAAAAAGGCCAAACCCACTCTCCAACACTATAATATACACAAGTTCTGAAACATTGCGCCTCAAATCACCTCACCTGCCTATGTTTTTCCTTGGTTTTTGCAATAGAAACAAAGGCCCGTTTTCCCGTACCATAACGGACAACTTCTGAATGTGAAATTCTGCGTTCGTTTTTTGGAACCGTTATATTTCTTAATTGATTTATTCCCATATAACTTTTATTACTTAACATGGCAATAAATGAAAGGAAAAACTTACCAATAATACCCAGTTTTTTACCAAAACACACAGAATATACAAAATGAAAATCACGATGTGCTTATCAGCTGGTTCCGCGGACGACTGGTTCCACATTCAAGAATTGTCCGTTTGGTACGGGAAGACGGGAGATAGTGTTGCCGCTGTCATTATTTCTCGAAAGAATATGTGGCGGCGAGTAAATTTTGAGTGTTTTTATTGAATTCCAACCTTATTCTTTCACCTAGAATGGCGAGACCGACATTGATGTGTAGAATAATTACTGCTTAATTGATAGACACCACCAACAATTTTCAGACCTTTGTTTTTATTGCAAAAACCAAGGAAAAACATAGGCAGGTGAGGTGATTTGAGGCGCAATGTTTCATAACTTGTGTATATTACAGTGTTGGAGAGTGGGTTTGGGCTTTTTTTTAAAAGGCTTCATTTGTAACAGATAACAGTAGGAACAGTTGTATGTTGCAGTTATTCATGACTTTTATGCTAAAAAACTCTTGTGCAAGGGCAGTAAGAACGGGGGACGGGGGCGAGGTCACAACTTCAAGTGACTGTGATCTCAGTCAGAATGCGAATGCTAAGTGAGCCCAGCTCCCTTTTAAGCGAGGGTTTTGCTACCTGACTTTCAAATTGACGAAAAAGGGAGTCCTTTTGGACGTAATTTGAGCATTTTTTTCACTTGGTAAACAGTTTTTATTAAATGCTGATGTTAAATGACTACCCCATTCGGATCTATCAGTTTAAAGTGTTCTTCGGTTTTTAATTTAAAATTCATAGGCAACGAAAAAAGACGTTTTACAGAAAAAAGCCTTCGTCATACTCGTTGTTTCTGAAATGAATTTTCATGATTTTTTATGTCATTTTCATCTGTTAGATCCATTATTTGAGACCGACTGCCTGAAAATTTGAGCAAAATATGGCAACTAAGTTTTCGGACACTGTTTCTGATATGGCCGAAAATTAAAGGTTCAGGCCATATTTTGGTGGCTTACTTCACTTCATGCATATTTTAAAGACATGACTTCCACTTGTACAGCTTACAAGTCGCCAGTACAGAACCGTCTCGTTCCTGCAACAAACATATATATGTACAGGTGGGCATTTAAGGTGTATCATCAACCTCTCTTTAAAAACTGCCCGACCTTTCTCCATTAATGAGAACGTGGATCAAGATAACTGATACAAATGATTTTTTTTAATGAAAAATGTTGACTCACCTGTTTATCGTTTATATGGAGAACTATGCAACAATGGTATTAAACTTTTAATGTTTTGTGGACTAATAGATATGGAACAGTTTTGAAGTTATATTCAGGAGTATGACGTTACTGATTCCGATGTTATTATCTGTCTGTATATCAGAAATTACTCGCATTTTTTTTGGGGGGTTTTAATACTTTATTTTGAAGTTGACAATAACATGTTTCTGAGAAAAGAGTTGTTGTTTTCTCCAGTGTTTTGTATACAAGTGATATGTGTCTGCTATTTAACTGAACTGATATTTAAAGATGATTGACTAATCGGTCAAATTATACATTGCATACGCTGACAGCGGTGTTTGGCTATATTAAACTCTCATTTAGAAAATACTTGGATTTTATGCGTTTCGTGAAACTTTCTGATATAGCTAAGGTTTATCATTTGGGTATTTTTATCGTATCAGACATAAAAAGTGCATGTCAGTTGGACAAACAACGAACAGCAAGCATAATGGAAAATTTGCAGTATCATTACACCAGATGGCGTACTTGCGCTATGTTCGACTTTTTTTGGCAATCTACGTACGATGAATAAAAATCGAAACAATATGAGCAAGTTGTGTCCCTTTGCATTAAAGATGACCCGACGATGCATTAAAAAGAAAATGTATATATATATAATATATATATTGAAATTCGAGTTTTTATTGTGAAGAACGTATCTAAAGTATGTTACTGTTTCATTTTTTGTTACAAAAACATATCATATTATGAAATTAACACATTTTTCGTTACCTTTGAATTTCAAATAGAAATATTTTTAACGATTAACTCGAAAAGGAGTAATAATTTGACATACGTATTGAAGCAAAAGTGCTTACCAGGTAAAACAATTCGTCAAATTACGTCGAAAAGGACTCCTTGATCTGCTCTTTTTGAAGTCAGCACAAAAAAAAATCTTGCTTAAAGGAAGTTGGGCTCACTTTACGTTCGCCCCTGTTAGGGCATTGTTTTTTTCCAGTGCATTGTGTGCCAGATTTATTATGACTGAGCAATGTGACATTGAAGCACAAACGTTGTTTAAATTCTAGAGTATGATATTACACACTGTCGCTTAACTTCATGTAAAATTACAGCATAGACTTTTATGACAATGATGTAAGATGATATATCGTTTATTATGATGCTGTACACAATATATGGTTTATTATGATACTGTACAAATACAGAGACGGGCTACTTTATATTTCAAGTTCATCGTTTGTGTTGAAACGATTTTTTAAAACAGAACTTTACGTTTTAATATATAGGTACAAATTGTCAGTTTTCCATGTTTTCATCGGTTTTTTTCCCGCTAAATCTTAACATTGACGATATATTTTCGCTGAATCTTAACATTGATGATATGTTCTCGCTGAATCTTAACATTGATGATATGTTCTCGCTGAATCTTAACATTGATGATATGTTCTCGTTGAATCTTAACATTGATGATATGTTCTCGCTGAATCTTAACATTGATGATATGTTCTCGCTGAATCTTAACATTGATGATATGTTTTCGCTGAATCTTAACATTGATGATATGTTCTCGCTGAATCTTAACATTGATGATATGTTCTCGTTGAATCTTAACATTGATGATATGTTCTCGCTGAATCTTAACATTGATGATATGTTCTCGCTGAATCTTAACATTGATGATATGTTCTCGTTGAATCTTAACATTGATGATATGTTCTCGCTGAATCTTAACATTGATGATATGTTCTCGCTGAATCTTAACATTGATGATATGTTCTCGTTGAATCTTAACATTGATGATATGTTCTCGCTGAATCTTAACATTGATGATATGTTCTCGTTGAATCTTAACATTGATGATATGTTCTCGCTGAATCTTAACATTGATGATATGTTCTCGCTGAATCTTAACATTGATGATATGTTTGTGAATATGACTATCTGAAAATAGTTAAAATATTAAAAAAGGAACGCGCTGTATTTGTTAGATAAAGTTTCTACATCATAGGATTTTATTTAAATGTCATTAACATAAATTTTTCACAAATTTTGCACAATCTGCCTCGACGCAATTTGCATATTATTTAATTTACGAATCTTGATTTTGTTAAATTCAAATAGTCTACACTCACATGAGGTTAAACAGATAGATACGTGACGTTAAAGATTTCGGCCCAGAAAGAATCCTTCATACCAGTGTTTGACTAATCGTTTAAAGTTAGTGACACCCCACTCTTTGCATTCTCTCCCGACTCTCTCACGTTAAATAATAATACGACCTTCATTTTTGTTATTTGATCCTTTTTTCATTGTTTTCTATACTGTCTGTATATTGAAGTCGAATTGCTCTTAAAGATTAAAGTGTGACTTTAAGAGTTAATATTCTTTAGTTTCTTGTTATGTTAATCACTGGACAACACTAATCTTTTTGTGTTTAAGTTATACATGATCTAAAGCACTAGTCTCAATAAAAGTATTAACTGAAGAATAAAATAAGTATTGTTATCCCAGTTCTATGTAATATCAAACGGATAAAGTTATCACTTATATAGACACATTTGCATTCAGTGATAAATCTGTATATTTATGACCGAGGTTTGGGCCAGAATTACTGACTGAAAGCCTGGCAGCTTTAATCATGATATGCATTGTTTTATTGTGTTGATATTCTCGTCCCAGTGAACATTACGACTGCCATAACCTTGAAATGCCTTTGTTTATCTGCATATTAGACACACTTGTCATCACTGTGTCCATCGCTCAATTAAAACTGATTTACAAATACCATTTACATACAAGGGAACAGATCAAATTTGCTTTAGGTTCCTGCTAAAAGCGTTTATTTCATGAGATTTGCCTCTACGCTAAACACGAGATGTTTAAAATCTTTAGTAATTATGACTGGGCTAATAAATCTCAGATTATGTATGTTGATAGTGCAATGCCCATACTATCTCTCGCTGTTTAGCAACAGAAAAATTAAAGATTTTTATTAAAACTTTAACCTCGATAATGTTATTGTCACGGCATAACCTCTTCTTCAACCCTATGTTATTTGTTTTTCTTATAAGGTAACGCATCAAGTGACTAAAGAATGATCGTTCTGTAAAAACATGAAATAGATCAACTAAATTTCGGAAATATCACGCTGAATGATAAATGAATTTAAAATACGAAGGCTTATGAATAGCATAGAATCCGTCGTCTTCCCATTCACTTGGTAACAAATATATCAACAAGGCTGTTGCGGCTTTAACTTTTGTACGCCTCTCCGTCTGTATGTCTTTATGTCTGCCCTATTCGTGGATAGATATAAATATACAGATATAAATTATGGTTTAGGTTTTCTGTCCTCTATGGTGCTGCTGTCTATATGTTCGTTGATAGTAAATCAGAATTAAAATTTAGATTTCTCAACAGTTCTGCAAGTGTAAATGGTGATTTGATAGAAAAACTTGATAATGTAATCCGAAAAGATACACATGCCCTGAGCTGGATTTAAACTCAGGAACATTCGTTTACTAAGCGGACACTCTAGCACGTCGCCATAACAGCTAGCTAAAAGGCCATGGGGTAGGAGTGGTTTACTATACCTCTGCTACAATAATATGTGTCCATAGACAGCAAAGTCGACATATTTCTTCGTTAGTATTTGCCTACATTACAGAAGACATTTATCTTTTTTATTTTTTCTACGTACATGATTAAGTGCATAATAAAGGAGTCCAAGTACATATCTACACTTTTCTGTAGATATGATTTGTAATTGTACATAACAACTTCCTTTTTTATATTTACGAAATTTATGGATGAATGCTATATTTATTGTTATTTCCATGGAGACCTTTGAAAGTATTTTAACCCTCAAAATTAATTTTGTAGAAACGGTTAAGTCAGCTGTCCTTCAGCCACGAGCTAGATACTACGCAATGGCTTAACTCACGTCAGTTCTTGTGTCATGGCTTCCATCGTTTTCTGATTCAAACCATTACTTGTTCTGCTCTGTGACTTCAAAATCCTGTGATATATCCTATGATATCATATACATGTACAATAAGTAAATGACGCATAACTTGTTACAATGTGGCCATCAAAACATGTAAATTAGTTACTGTACATTAACATTCTATCCACAAATTAAGAGGAATAAGTCTCACTTTACCAAACAATGTTACTCAAACACACTAAGTCACGAACGCACGCACGCACGCATGTACGAACTAACGTTACAAGAATACAATGCGACAAGTATGGCGACTGCATTATTAGATAAACATGTTTATGGATTCAACTATAACTTCGACATTGTATATTCATTATGTTTTTAACCTCACAAACGGACTGCCAAAAAATAAAAACTGATTTTAATCTGAAATAGCCAACCCCATCGCTTAAACTCATTTACCATATGAATATAAAAGTTATGCCATTCTAACTTGCAAATGAGGGAAACCAGTGATGTAATTCATATAGGTCATAACACGGAACACATGATGTATCATATATTACTTCTTTACATGTAAAGGCCAAGCAAACGGCGTTCAAAACTTCACTTTATAAGTTTTGAACTTTTACATATTCGAACAAACGGTTTTACTGCACTAAAATACAATTAAATTTGGTTTCCAACAAGTGATACTTACTTGGATAGAAAACACGCGGTGTGATGCGCGCCTTCAAGACATTGTCTGTCAACAAACTGCATTCTGCAGGGAATAACACTGCTTACATATAAACACTGAAACATTTAAAACAGCTTTTTGAAAACTTTATAAGCGCTCATCGCTAAAATTACGAAAATCTTAAACTGCGCGTGAGGGTAAATTCGTTATGTCAGAAATGTTTAAAAAAGTTATATCACAGGGTAGTAGAACTAAATGGCTCATTATATACATACGGAAATTATAAACAGCAAAGTCACATGGGATATAATACTAACTCATTACAGGCACATCGAACATTATAACAGCAAAGTCACATATCGCACAATAATATATAAAAATAATCCCAGAGTGGTTGTGTGATTTTATGAATGTCTGATACCAAAATAGAAAACAGGTAGTAAATTATCAATGAACATAAACAAACAGAACAATTTATTACTTCTTCATGATGAACTTGACCCCTTCACAAATAGTATTTATAGTGATATTAAACTGTAAGCACAGAAAAAAAAGATACCGCACCACAGTCGTGTTGTTAAAACGTTTTTTTTCTTTTTTGTTTGTTTTTTTATTGTTTGTTTGTTTGTTTGTATATACATATATTGTGAAATAGGCTACTATTTGATACATTAGCATACACGGATTTTTATTCTTCGTGGTGTTAATAAAATACGTGAACATGATTTATTCATATCTGCTAATATGTTATTGTATTTTATTATACCTCACGTAAACTGCCAATACTAAATTTATCATAGGCGATCGGGCTTTTAAAACTAATGTTACATTTTGCATCAGCTCAGAGGGTAACATTTTTTTTTCAAAAACCTTCCGGGTGTTATTTAGGAAATAGATTTTAAGTTTGAGTGATATACCGTCTGATATATCACGGTGTCGAGTTCATATGCGTAGTAATTTAATCACGAAGGCCGTAGGCCTGAGTGATTAAATACTTACGCATATGAACGAGAATCCGTGATATATACGACGGTAGATCACGAAAATTTAAAAATCTATTTCCATTCTAACACGTACGTATATTTATAAGGGGTGCAAATGTGTGCACTATTTAACAGTGGCATTCGCAGTGACGTCAGCGGGCGCGCGCTTGTGTTCTGAGTGCTATACTGTATATGATATATCACGCTCAATTTCTTCTTTGTTTATTGTCGGCGAATTGCATATAGTGTTAAAATGTTGTTTTGCACACCCTGCAGAAAATTCAAGCGTCTGATGACGTCGAATGCGCTTATTGAATATATTGACTGTAAGCGTTTAGCTGAGTTTGATTCGACTCGTTACCAAACGAAAAAAGTCCTAAGGTATATATAACATGATCACATGTATGGTTCGGTATAATAAAATGAATAACACACATCAGCGAGGGTGATAGAGGATATTGACACACCTCAAAAAACAATAACACCCTCGGCTGTCGCCTCGGGTGTTATTGTTTTTTTCGGGTTGTCAATATAATCACCTTTGCTGATGTGTGTTATTTATATAATAATACGGTGTTCAAGCCTTTTAATGTTTAAGCATTTCACACTATAAACTTACATTATTCGTATTAACAGCTGAAGTGAAAACATTTATATTACAGACAATTAACTAAATTTTCTATCAAAGCCGGTACTTCATTCATTAGCTAAGTAGACGTTGAAATTTTTCTAACAATATTTTCATTTTTGCTATAGAGAAAACTTATTTATAGAATATTTCAAATCAAGTATCAGCACACAAGATTTACAAGACGATGTAAGTTTTAGGATTTTCTTTATATAGGTATGTTTCTTTTATTCCATTCAGTTTATTTAATCTGTAATCATATGAGACTGAATTTACATTTTTTTTCGAAAGAATTAATGTAAAAAGGCTTCATTTATAAAACCTTGTGCATGATATCTGCATATCTTTGTCCTCTAAAGCCATTTTATCAAATTATAACCTTGAGCTACATCCGAACTGGGTAAATAGAAGATAACATTGAAAGTCTACTGAACAAAGGTCAGTAAATAGAGCCAGTTAAATTCCTAAT
This sequence comes from Cyclina sinensis, assembly GCA_012932295.1. Lineage (NCBI taxonomy): Eukaryota > Metazoa > Mollusca > Bivalvia > Venerida > Veneridae > Cyclina > Cyclina sinensis. The sequence continues at coordinate 14,907,385 of JAAONU010000004.1, read as the reverse complement.
TTGACGGACATAATAAATTAAACGAGACACATTGTTTCATCGTTAAAACACTCGTTGTGCCTCGAGACTGATTATATGGTCGGAACCGAATAACCAGTTTTTAACTCCTCAGTTTAAAACTTTTACGATGGAGAGGTGGTGATTGCCAGCGAGTGTATTTAAATTCAAAAGAGGAAGAATATTTCTTGTTCACTTATTCTTTTTGACACTTCTGGTTCGAACATTTCAAGGTCATTTTGTGTGATGGTAGGTCATCAGAATGAGACAATTGGGTCTTGTCTGAGCTCTTTGCCTTCTGCAACCATACACCGACTTTTTCTTTACGAGTTCAAACGTTTGTATAGTTTAGCGGGTTTACATGATCTGATAATAATAATAATAATAATAATAATAATAATATCTTTTTTTTTCGTAGGTTATATGTTAAGACATTAAATGAAATTAAAAATCTTATTTACAACATGACCTTCTGAAATATAAACAAAATAATAACACAAACAAAAGAATACTACAAGCCTAAACTTTTAAAATTATGTGTAATAGAGAATGAAGAAAAAAGCAAGCTTTGAAAACACATTTGTTTACATTTTTTAACATCTATCATACCATTTTAGTTTAATAAACATTATGTCGAATACATTTACTCCCGACAGACATTCAAAATAAATCTATATCAGCTATAAAAAGACAATACCGTGACCTATTTTAACTTCCTACTGACTGAAAGTTGATAAAATTGTAAGAGAAATAATTTAAAAGGTAAAAATACTAAAAAGAGAGAAAGAAATTATGAGAAGAAAAACATTCTTGTAAAGAATGAGTACAAGAAAATTGCTGATAACATCAATAAAATATGAGAGCTATCCATGTACATAAATAAATCACATTAAGAATTACGATTTCTAAGCAAGTGCTGTTTGTCTTTAAACAATTGTTATTTTGGAATTGTTCTAATGTATTGTGGAATAGCATTCCATATTTTAACTGTATACTATGAAAAATAATCCGTCGTGTAATTAGTACGAGGTTTCGTTGTAGAACAAGATTGTTATGTGCCATAGATCGCAAATTATAATTACTATTTTTAGAAAAAGTTAAACTATCATGTATATATTCTAGGGCACAATTTGTTAGTGTCTTGTAGACTAGCACTGCAGCATGGTACTTACATCTATCAAAGAATGAAAGTCGTTTGTACAGAAACGCTGGAAGGACATTTAGGACTAACGCATTTTAACTTACGACTTAATAGTCACGACTTACAACTTAAGACTTATGACTCGTGTTATCTATCAGAAGAAAAGGAGACAAGATGAGCTTTTGTAATCACCGTCCGTCCGTCCGTCCATCCAGTCGTCTGTAAACAATTTCTAGTCTGCACGATAGAGGTTTTATTTATAATTTGATTTTAACCAAACTTAACACAACTTAAATCAACATTATATCTCGGTTTCTTTCTTGAACCAGCTATATCCCATTTTGGGTTCTAGACTTATGGCCCCTGAAAGGACCCAAAATTGGTTATTTGGTCTTGTCTGCATGAGAGAGGAATCATTTATTATTCAATTTTCACAAAACTTGTACACAACCTATATTGTTCCTTTCTTAAACCAACATTATTATTGTATGGGTTCCAGAGTTACAGCCCCTGAAAGGGCACGAACTTGTTACATAGAGTTATAAAGTAAAAAGTAAACAAAATCTTCTTCTCTGAAAGCATAAGGTCTAGAGCATTGTTATTTTGTATTTAGCTTCATCTAGTGGACCTCTACCAAATTTGCCTAAATTATGGCCCCAGGGTCAAAATTGGATGCAAGTTTGGAGTCAGTTTGTGATTGCATTTGCCTACAGTTACTCTTGCTTGCAAATTTTAAGCAACCGTTGACAGATGAACGACCCTGGGCCCTCTTTTATGAATAATTTGCATTTAAACAGTTTGTGTCAGGTTTTCCAAGTTCTATGTGTTAAATCATTAGTGTTTTAAAGGTCTTATGTCCTTATTGTTAAATAATAAGTGATAAGTCCTAAATGTTAAGTGTTGTTATATCAGATTTAGACAATAAGTTCAGCAGTGAAGCTGTCAATAAGTTCAGCAGTGAATTTGACAATAAGTTCAGCAGTGAAGCTGACAATAAGTTCAGCTGACAAAATGTTCAGCAGTGAATGTGACAATAAGTTCATCAGTGAAGCTGACAATAAGTTCAGCTGACAATCTGTTCAGCAGTGAATTTGACAATAAGTTCAGCAGTGAAGCTGACAATAAGTTCAGCTGACAATAATTCAGCAGTGAATTTAACAAAAAGTTCAGCAGTAAAGCTGACAATAAGTCAAGCAGTGAAGCTGACAATAAGTTCAGCAGTGAAGCTGTCATTAAGTACAGCAGTGAAACTGACAATAAGTTCAGCAGTGAAGCTGACAATAAGTTCAGCAGTGAAGCTGATAATAAGTTCAGCAGTGAAGCTGACAATAAGTCAAGCAGTGAAGCAGACAAGAAGTTTAGCAGTAAAGCTGACAAAAGTTCAGCTGACAATAAGTTCAATAGTGAATTTGACAATAAGTTCAACAGTGAAGCTGACAATAAGTTCAGCTGACAATATGTTCAGTAGTGAATTTGACAATTAGTTCAGCAGTGAAACTGACAATAAGTTCAGCTGTCAATAAGTTCAGCAGTGAAGCTGACAAAAAGTACAGTAGTGAAGCTGACAATAAGTTCAGCAGTGAAGCTGACAATAAATCAAGTAGTGAATCTGACAATAAGTTCAGAAGTGAAGGTGACAATAAGATCAGCTGACAATAAGTTCAGCAGTTAATTTGACAATAAATTCAGCAGTAAAGCTGACAAAAGTTCAGCTGACAATAAGTTCAATAGTGAATTTGACAATAAGTTCAGCAGTGAAGCTGACAATAAGTTCAGCTGACAAAAAGTTCAGCAGTGAAGCTGACAAAAAATCCAGCAGTGAAGCTGACAATAAATTCAGCAGTGAAGCTGACAATAAATCAAGCAGTGAAGCTTACAATAAATTCAGTATTGAAACTGATAGTAAGTTCAGCAGTGAAACTGACAATAAGTTCAGCAGTGAAGCTGACAATAAGATCAGCAGTGAAGCTGACAATAAATCAAGCAGTTAAACTGACAAAAAATTCAACAGTGAAGCTGACAATATGTTCAGGAGTGAAGCTGACAATAACTTCAGTAGTGAAACTGACAATAAGTTCAGCAGTGAAGCTGACAATAAGTTCAGTAGTGAAACTGACAATAAGTTCCATAGTGAATTTGACAATAAGTGCAGCATTGAAACTGATAGTAAGTTCAGCAGTGAAACTGACAAAAAGTTCAACAGTGAAGCTGACAATAAGTTCAGCAGTAAAGCTGACAAAAGTTCAGCTGACAATAAGTTCAATAGTGAATTTGACAATAAGTTCAGCAGTGAAGCTGACAATAAATCAAGCAGTGAAGCTGACAATAAGTCAAGCTGTGAAGCTGACAATAAATCAAGCAGTGAAGCTGACAATAAGTCAAGCAGTGAAGCTGACAATAAATTCAGCAGTGAAGCTGACAATATGTTCAGGAGTGAAGCTGACAATAACTTCAATAGTGAAACTGACAATTAGTTCAGTAGTGAAACTGACAATAAGTTCAACAGTGAAGCTGACAATAAGTTCAGCAGTGAAGCTGACAATAAATCAAGCAGTGAAGCTGTCAATAAATTCAGCTGTGAAGCTGACAGTATGTTCAGGAGTGAAGCTGAAAATAAGTTCAGTAGTGAAACTGACAATAAGTTCAGCAGTGAAACTGACAATAAGTTCAGTAGTTAAACTGACAATAAGTTCAGTAGTGAAACTGACAATAAGTTCCGTAGTGAATTTGACAATAAGTGCAGCATTGAAACTGATAGTAAGTTCAGCAGTGAAACTGACAATAAGTTCAACAGTGAAGCTGACAATAAGTTCAGCAGTGAAGCTGACAATAAATCAAGCAGTGAAGCTGACAATAAATTCAGCTGTGAAGCTGACAGTATGTTCAAGAGTGAAGCTGAAAATAAGTTCAGTAGTGAAACTGACAATAAGTTCAGCAGTGAAGCTGACAATAAGTTCAGTAGTAAAACTGACAATAAAATCAGAAGTGAAATTGACAATAAAATCAGTAGTGAAGCTGACAATAAGTTCAGTAGTGAAACTGACAATAAGTTCAGTAGTGAATTTGACAATAAGTTCAGCATTGAAACTGACAATAAGTTCAGCAGTGAAACTGACAATAAGTTCAGCAGTGAAGCTGTTAATAAGTTCAGCTGATAAAGTTCAGCAGTAAATTTGACAATATGTTCAGCAGTGAAGCTGGCAATAAGTTCAGCAGTGAAACTGTAAATAACGTCAGCAGTGAAGCTGTCAATAAGTCCAGCAGTGAAGCTGACAATAAGTTCAGCTGTGAAACTGTCAATAAGTTCAGCAGTGAAGCTGACAATAAATCAAGCAGTGAAGCTGACAATAAATTCAGCAGTGAAGCTGACAATAAATCAAGCAGTGAAGCTGACAATAAATTCAGTAGTGAAGCTGACAATAGGTTCAGCAGTGAAACTGTCAATAAGTTAAGCAGTGAAGCTGACAATAGGTTCAGCAGTGAAGCGGACAATAAGTTCAGCAGTGAAGCTGACAATAAGTTCAGCTGAAAATAAGTTCAGCAGTGAAGCTGACAATAAGTTCAGCAGTGAAACTGACAAAAATTCAGCAGTGAAGCAAACGATAAGTTCAGCTGTGAAACGGACAATAAGTTCAGCAGTGAAGCTGACAATAAATCAAGATGTCAATAAGTTCAGCAATTTATTTGACATTTAGTTCAGCAGTGAAGCTGACAATAAGTTCAGCTGACAATAAGTTCAGCAGTGAAGCTGACAATAAGTTCAGCAGTGAAACTGACAAAAAGTCAGCAGTGAAGCAAACGATAAGTTCTGCTGTGAAACGGACAATAAGATCAGCAGTGAAGCTGACAATAAGTTCAGCTGTCAATAAGTTCAGCAATTTATTTGACATTTAGTTCAGCAGTGAAGCTGACAATAAGTTCAGCTGACAATAAGTTCAGTAATGAATTTGACAGTAAGTTCAGTAATGAATTTGACAGTAAGTTCAGCAGTGAAGCTGACAATAAGTTCAGCAATGAAGCTGACAATAAGTTCAGCAATGAAGCTGACAATAAGTTCAGCAGTGAAACTGACAATAAGTTCAGTAAAAAACTGACAATAAGTTCAGCAGTGAAGCTTACAATAAATCCAGCCGTGAAGCTGACAATAAGTTCAGCAGTGAAGCTGACAAAAAGTTCAGCAATGAAGCTGACAATAGGTTCAGCAGTGAAGCTGTCAATGTTCAGCAGTGAAGCTGACAATAAGTTCAGCAGTGAAGCTGACAATAAGTTCAGCAGTGAAACTGACAATAAGTTCAGCAAAAAACTGACAATAAGTTCAGCAGTGAAGCTTACAATATGTTCAGCAGTGAAGCTGACAATAAGTTCAGCAGTGAAGCTGACAATAAGTTCAACAGTGAAACTGACAATAAGTTCAGCAAAGAACTGACAATAAGTTCCGTAGTGAAGCTTACAATAAATCCAGCAGTGAAGCTGACAATAAGTTCAGCACTGAAACTGACAATAAGTTCAGCAGTTAAGCTGACAATATGTTCAGCTGACAATAAGTTCAGCAATAAATTTGACAATATGTTCAGCAGTGAAGCTGGTAAGAAGTTCAGCAGTGAAGCTGACAATAAGTTCAGCAGTGAAACTGTCAATATTTTCAGCACTGAAGCTGACAATAAATCAGGCAGTGAAGCTGACAATAAATGAAGCAGTGAAGCTGACAATAAATGAAGCAGTGAAGCTGACAATAAATTCAGTAGTGAAACTGACAATTGATTCAGCAGTGAAACTGTCAATAAGTTAAGCAGTGAAACTGACAATAGGTTCAGCAGTGAAGCGGACAATAAGTTCAGCAGTGAAGCTGACAATAAGTTCAGCTGAAAATAAGTTCAGCAGTGAAGCTGACAATAAGTTCAGCAGTGAAGCTTACAATAGGTTCAGCAGTGAAGCTGTCAATGTTCAGCAGTGAAGCTGACAATAAGTTCAGCAGTGAAGCTGACAATAAGTTCAGCAGTGAAGCTGACAATAAGTTCAGCAGTGAAACTGACAAACGTTCAGCAGTGAAGCTGACAATAAGTTCAGTAGTGAAACTGACAATATGTTCAGCAGTGAAGCTGACAATATGTTCAGCAGTGAAGCTTACAATAAATCCAGCCGTGAAGCTGACAATAAGTTCAGCAGTGAAGCTGACAATAAATCCAGCAGTGAAGCTGACAATAAGTTCAGCACTGAAACTGACACAACACGTGTCACGTGTTGAAGTAAATAAACAAAATTCATTCATTTTAAATTTATTGATTTTAAAAATTTAGAACATTATTAAATCGTAGCAGTCAAAAACGATATATAATGAAATTTATAAAAGTAGTTTATACATGTATTAAGGCTAAATTTCAGCCCATATAAGTATTTACTGATGCATGCAATAGGGGAAGTAACTCTGCGTGGAATTTGATAACTGTTCTTTATTAGGTAACGGTCAGAAACTACGAAAAGAAATCTTTCTTCTGTATAAAATTGTTTTATTACAGTCCTTTCTTTATGTTTACAGAAATAAGTTTAAACGTAAACACAGGGCTGTAATACATATCAAAACCCATTTTAAATGACTTTCACTTACATATTCTTGCAGATCTGCATATTTTACTCTTGAAAAATATTTTTTTTAAAATGTAGGTCATCTTTAAAGGGCAGACAAATCAGAAATCAGCTAATCTGAGAGTGATTCCTAATTTCTAACTTTCCTTAAATTTATAATTCTAAGTGTTTTCTCTCGTTCTTCCTTTTTTTCTTTCTGGCTTTCATTTTCTTAAAGTCTCCAATAATTCTATCCTTAAAATAAAAATGCATACATTACAGGCGGGCTAACAGTCGAACACACAAATGAATGAACGAAAGAAGAAAAGAAAGAAGAAAGAAAGAAATGGACGAACGAACGAACAAATGAATGAATGTCATACTTTGGCCAGTTTTGTGTTGATTTTAAATGTTATAATTCTTTAAGCTGAACCATCTTCTGAAAACTTTCTTGAATCAAAAAGAGGTGGATGAAAAATGGTCAAAGCAAAATTTGTGTCCTGGGATAAACTCTCAATATTTGTGTCCTGGGATAAACTCTCAATATTTGTGTCCTGGGATAAACTCTCAACTCTAATCAAGTCTACTTTCTACGCTTTAAGCTCTTTGTTTTATTCACTTGGTCAAAATGAAGGAAAAATACACATTTAATACACCATAATATGTTCTTTCAAAATGGATGAAAAATAACATTCACGTATTCGTATAGAATAAAAAAAAACCCAGTAACAACAACAACAACAGTTTACATTTTTCATTTCCAATTTAAAAAAAATAACCTAATATACACTGACATTAAGTGGCGTTCTTTTCTCTTAGTTATGCCCCCTACTTCCCTTTCGAAAAAGCGGGGATACATTGCACATGTCAGCCGATCCGTCCGTCCGTCCGTCCGCATTTTCTTGTCCGGGATATAACTCTGAAACTACAAGAAGTATCAACAAAAAACTTTGTAGGTAGATAGATCTCACTGAGTAAAAGTACATTGCAGACGAACCATAACTCTGCATTGCCTTAGTTTTTAGTTTTTGCCTCTTTGTTCATTTTTGCACTTGGAACTTTGTCCGGGACATAACTCTACAACTACGAGAGGTATCAAAAACAAACCTTGTAGGAAGATAGATTTTATTGAGTAGAAGTGCAGTACATATGAACGGTAACTCTGCCTTTTCAAATTTTTGAGTTATTGCCCTTTTTTATTTTTACACTTGGAACTTTGTCCGGGACATAACTCTGAATACTACAATAGGTATCAACAAGAAACTTTGTAGGTAGATAGCTCTTATTGGATAGAAGTGCAATGCATAAAATATACAACTCTCAGCTTTATAACTTTTGAGTTACTGCCCTTTATTATTTTTCATACTTATTTTTTGTCCACAGTGTAACCCCAGACGTATGAAAACTACTGACTTGAAACTTCACAGGTGGATAAATCTTATAATGGTGAAGTGCAGTGCACAAGAACCATTCCCTTTGCTTCATTATTTTTGAGTTACTGCCCCTTATTAATTTTTATACTTTTTATTGTCCTTTTTTATCATACTTGTTAATATGTACATTTTCATTCTGTAAGATATGTTTTAATACTTCCTCTCTCATTTGATGTCATGAGGCTTTTGGCAGTAGATTATTTGGCAGTTGTAGATTCACAATGCGCCAGATATCTTTAGTGTAAATGTAAGTAACCTTTTTATGGACACACTATTCTGTGTCCAAAACCTATTCGAGGAGCATCATCCGGTTCGACCGGCTCTTGTTTGAATAGCGAACACATATAACATTAAGTCCTAAATCCAGTAATACACTATAACTACAAATACTCGGAGATAAGACACTAAACTCTCTGTGATGTTGGTGCGTTAAATACAGCAGCACAAGGTTCTATACTTAGTGTAATACATGGATGCTTTCATTATTTTGCGTTTTCAAAACCATTTAAGAGACAAACATAAATGAGAAAATTGTATGTTCATACCAATTAGTAACTTACAGTAAACATTACCGTGAAAATAAATACTTTTCTGCGAAAACCTTTCACTCGCTGACGTCAGCTGGAAATAGAGTAATTATTTATTATTACTGAAGATATAAATATCCTCCAAAAGTAAGTATCATTTTATAAGATATTTAATTGTCCATGACATGTGAATATGTACCAAGCTTTATGTATCCAAGCCATATGTCCTAAGGATTATATCATAGACAAGTTTTATATCAAAGACAACGTTGTGGACGTGTAATAAAGCTGTTGATTTCATACATTCCAGAGTTATACTGTAATACAACAGTATATATTATTCTGATAAACCACTAGTGAAATTAACAAAATATATATTTCCACTGTGCAGTACTATTTTTTTCACCCTAAGTGCACCCCATTTACTTATCTGCACAGTAACTTCCCTTTGTTTATTTACAAACAATGTACATGTAGGTAAATGTCGTCCTGCCCTGGGCACCACAAAAAATAAATAAATATATAAACAGAATGTCTTAAGAATCTGATTCTGTAGGCTTATATCTAAATATTTTGATAATGATTCTTCATTTGAACTGGGCAATGTATAATTTATTACTTTTCATCACAGTTTTCAGTTGTTTAAATGCGATCGCACCTTGGGACGAAAAGCAACAGATCTAGTTCTCGCGCTGAAAATTTGGTAAGAAAAGAGAACGTATATTAACACGAATGTGTCGTTCTGTAACAGATAATTAGCAGTCTACTACATGTCAGGGAAAACGATTTAAAAAAGTTAGGAAGACAAACGACAAGAACTGCAATGGATTTCGATGCATTTATTGAGTACAGATATTATACTTACCACATGGACCGTTTTCCGTGGTAAGATCACACATAAAATAGTGTTTTTGAAAGGTGCACGTTGCATTCCCGTTTTTTCTACATATGCCTAAAATTATCTACGCGTTCCTCCAACTTGTTTACATTGATTTAAAATGTAGTTTTACAAATTCACCCTGACACAGAAAAATATGGCGGACATTTCAAAATACAGAACGCGCAAGGATATATTTTATTGCTGTTGTTGACAATTTAGCTGTATCAGTTTGAATCACGAAAAGTTATTGTTGATAATTGTTGTTGTTTTTTTCTTGTTGTTTTTTTTTCTTACAGAAGGTGAAAGTCACCACAAAGTAAGCAGGCTATCACTTATTTTATCGTTTTTCTTGGTATTATTTGAATGACGTCACGCACGTGCAAGACAGTAGTAAACATTGGGGTGCACGAAGGGATTGTGATATAGTTCACATCTTATATTTTTTCAATAAAAGGCTCAGGGAAGTATGAAATAAATAGAGTATTTGTTTTCTTTTCTGTAGTGAGATCGAAAATTTATTTCACTCGAAAGCATCAGATTTTTACATTTTTACTCATGGCTACGCCACTCGTGAACATATTTAATCTGATGCTTACTCGTGAAATAAATTTTCGATCTCACACAGAAAAAAAACAAATATCTATCTATGTTATATTTTTTATATCACACTAACGTAATAACTCTTTCACGTCAACGTCATTAACAAAACGCTTATGACGTTCGCGCATATACAGATAAAACAAACAGAGCCTCGTTTTTATCGTTTTCAAATATCTCTTGCAATAAATCCTGTATTTCATGACCATCAATTTAATATTCTCTATTTATGTACCAATAATATAATGAACAAGTATAAGTTACGTGTTAATGTCAAAGTTAACTGGTTAATTCGTGCCATTAAAGGAGGCATACCCTGAAGTTTTGAGTAGCTGATTTTCTTTGAAGTAATGTAAATTTGATTAATGTCGAATGTACAACATGAAGTCCTTCTATAGAGAGTTGTTGTTGTTGTAGCGTGTTTTGGTTTGTAGCCATTTATTTCAATTAAACACTTTTGTGTCTGTATGCCTGAAGGAAATACTTAGTAAAACAATGTTCCTATATAATTCATTAATTATATTTGAATTATATCATCGGTAGTTTTAGGGAGTTTCTCTTTAAAGAAGCATCCCCTAAACTGTTGAGCATTCCATCCCTTTACAAATCAGCTAAATTTAAATAATATTGATTGAATCATTACTCACTGTCAAAGTGTCTGACAAAATTTTTAATTACAACAGGTAAAATAATTGCATCAATATTAGTTTTAATATAAAGAATTGATGTTGTATAATTGTTGGGCGGATACCTATTCATTTCAAATGAACACGTTTTTAGCGTAAAGATGCCATAGAAAAAGAGATAAAAATGTTTTTTTAACACTACCAATTAATTTTTCATTTTGTAGATAAACAGCAAATAACACACATATGCTGTTAAGAAATGCCTCTTAACACAGAAACCGTGGATTGAAACAGTTCATAGTAGATTTAATAAAGGCAATACAAATGCAGTTTTAAATAAAAAAATATAACAAGGAGTGGTGTTTTTTTTTTCAAGTGTTGACCAACAGTATAAAGTGTGTCTTCTGTATGGAAACATAACGTTTAAACCTGTACAGAAAACATTGATCTGGGAATGAAAAAAGTAACGGAAAGAATTCAAATGAAAGCTAACACAATACTAATATCAAGATTGATACAGCAATACTTCACTGCAGGAGCCATGCTGCAGTCAATTACCATTTACTATCCGAGTAGAAGTAGACATTCGCATGTAAAAATTACCAAAACATATTATTTAACTAGAGCATATATCTCAGTTTGTAAAATTTATTGTTTTCAACATCTGTAATACCCATTTCAAAAACTTTCGATGATGAATTTAAGAAATGCAGGTATAAACACATGATTTATGTCTCGTTATTTCATAGTTTAGACAACTGATGCATATATTACTTAGCAAACATTATTAATTATTTTGCTAATGCAGTGAAACGAATTGCGCAAAATCCGTCCTTTACGGTGTTATAAAGTAATTTCATTTCATTTCAGATTGGCGAGTTGAAACATTTTATCTGCTCGGAGATGTGACACAATATTAATCTTCCCGATTCCTGACACATTATACAAGTATTAACTATCTACACTGGTGTAAATAAAAAACCTCATAAAAATGGAAATGAATAATGTGACGTTAACGCCTCATGTACAAGAGCCAACTACAAGGAGTAGGCAAGTGCCCACAGGTTGCCACAGTGTTAACGTCAGTCGAGAAGAACAAATATGCTTATGGTGAAATGGAGTTAGCTAGAGAATATATCTCGGATTACGAGGAATATAGGCATGTTCTGGAAAGGTGTAACAGAACAATACACTCTACATCGTATCCATCCGATGGTAAGTATTACTGATATTCTCTTTGATTTAACCATCTTGCTCGAAAAGCTGAAAAGCGCTTTTAGTTATACTAAGCAGATAAATTAACCAAGCAGCCAGTTGAAGGAGAAACCTAGATAATTGACAGGGAAAAACGCGCATTGCACAGTTTGCTGTCATAGTTTTATATTTTTATCCTTATTAATTTTGAACAAAGCGATAGAACCTGTCCATAAGCTTCCTGTAGATTCGGTTACCTTATTTACCTATGTTTAGAATGTATCAGTACTGGTCATCTACTAGCTATTGTGCTCTGTGGCGGTTTTCTTTTCTTTTTGTTCCTGGTGATAATTTTTTACTTGGAAAGTTAGGTGGCATTTCTGATGTCTTTTAAGATTGTCTTGCTGGTATGTCCATTAGAGGCATTTTTTTTATTCTGATTTGTCTGGAGTCAGTGTTCAAACTTGTTAATCTGTGTCGACTAATAGTTTTTAGGAGTTATTTTCGTCTTAGACAATGCTACAGTAAGAATATCCGCAGTAAGAAAACAAAAACTACTATCGATCTTTAATCAATATTCTTGAGATGTTTAAAACACGCATTAAATATTATCTTGAACTATAACACTTTCTTATTTAAAGCAAAATGTCCTTACTAAATTCTTGAATGTTACAACCCGTTTTGTAATAAAATTTCAAAATGTAATAAAGTCTAACAGTTAAGTTCATTATATATAAGTTGAGTTTTATTCAACACTTGACAGTCTCAAAATGATCAAGGACAGTTCAGATCATTAAGGACGTGTTATTGTCTGTCTAAAAACAGTTCTATATGGATATAAACTTTTTTGAAAAAAATATCTAAGTTTGACATTTTATTACAATTCTCGTTATTACAAAAGTGGTTGATACTTTTCAACCCGTTTTGTAATAAAATTTCAAAATGTAATAAAATCTAACACTTAAGTTCATTCATATAAAATTTGAGTTTTAATTAACACTTGATGGTCTCAAAATGATCAAGGACAATTCAGGTCAATTAGGACGTGCTAAATTTGGCCTAAAACAGTTTTTCTAAGGATAGAAACTTTTTTGGCAAAAATAACTAACTTTCACATTTTATTACAATTCTGGTTATTACAAAAGTGGTTGATACCTTCAGATCAATAAGCAAGGGCTAATTTCTGTCTAAAAAATGTTATTCTATGGATAGAAACTTTTTGGAAAAAATAACTAAGTTTCACATTTTATTACAATTCTCGTTATTACAAAAGTCGTTGATACCTTACAACCCGTTATGTAATAAAAACGAGAATTGTAATAATTATTATAATTCTAGTTTTTATTACAAAACGGGTTGTAAGAGCGCTTGCTAGGCCCTGGAATTATTTGAAGTATATTATTTCACTGTCATGAAAGTTATTGAACAAAACCAACAAATTAAGTAAGGTTATAATCAAGGCAAAGAAGCACTTAAAAGGCGCCATTTTCCCATTGCAATTAATACAGTTGGATAGAGCTATCAAATGTGATTGAAAACCGATTGATTACAGTCTGAATACCGTATCATGTGGCTCTGCTTGTTGCTCGAAACTGTAAGATTAATACGAGACTTGTAAATGTGTATTTGTGAGGTATTTGGTTGCACAGTAAGTTCACACTGAGAATGAAGCAAAGAGCTCTGGCTACCCAATAAAAGAATCACACAAGGTTCACAAAGATTCTCCAGTTGTCTGATAGTGACTCCAGTTCAGTGTTACCATGTTGAAAACTAAAAGTACAACCAAAAGGCCATGAACACCAGTGAAGACAATAATACCTTTTTTACCTGGATTTTGTTTTTAACGTAAGTTGATGAATATTTTGAAATACTCATGGCCTTTACGGTAAGTTGAACATTCTTCAGAACAAGCCTTGCTTTTACTTCGATTCAATAATTGTAAAAAAAATTAAATGTTGTACAGTAAATCTAGACACAAAACATTCAAAACATGAACAGCCTTGGCCAGTTCTTTATTTTCTCTATCTGTTGTCGGAGCACGTGATTTAAGGACACTGTTCACTGCATACTTATTTATTATCCCTTGTGCTATTTTTGTAAAGAATGTTTATAAATTAATGTTAATGTAAACCATTTGTGTCATATTTACTGTAAGAATTAATTAAATTGCCGTCATAAAAATATCTTTTACTGAAATATGAACTGTCACTTCTGTTTTTAGTATGAGGGAAGCCTGCTTATTTATTCTATGTTGGTGTGTAATTTGTATGCAGTAAAACGCAAGAAAATTCGTATATTGTTTCATGGCTTTTTAAAAAGCTTTTAGATAAAGTGATAGACGTATTTATTTTCTCTGAAATGCTTCAAATGTTTATTTTATAAACTTTGATACAGTATTCCAGTCTACCGTCATAAGTCATTTTGTAGACTGCGAATATCTATTTTATAAACTTTGATACGTTATTCTGTTTCTTACGGACACGAAGGCCGTAACAGAAAGATGCAGTACATATTAGAATACACAACCCAGAGCGGATTTCGAACACGCCGACTCTCTAACCACTGACCCAAAGAATCGATTCCCTGACGCCGTTGTCAGAGGTTGTATTTTTTACAATTATAGGTAAGTGTTCACTAGACCGAAACACATCCCCTCTAGAGAAAGTCATCATTTATGGTGACGAATGGTGTTGTTTGTTTTTAGATCAATGGATCAGACAAAAATCTTGAAAAATTCTATTTATTTTCAATTTTTACTAAATATAGACAGGTCATCCATCCACAAGAGCCCCCATCTTACGAACACGAAAGTCCGTAACAGAAAGATGCAACGCATCTTAGCATACACGACCCAGAGCGGGATTCGAACTCCGATCTCCCGTGTGACACGCCAACACCCTAACCATTTAGCCAAAGAATCTACTCCCAGACGCAGTGGTCAGAGGTTGTATTTATACAATTATAGGTAGGTGTGCTCCACACCGTAATATATTCTACTGTTGTAAGTCATTTTGTAGAATGCGAATGTTTTGCAATACTGTTGATAAATCTAATCCATCCTGATTTGGTAAGACGGAAAATTAAATGTCGCCTTCGGACTGTGTCTGGTAAACCATACTTTTTACCTATTTCAATGCACAAATAATCAGGCGATCTTTCTGTCAGTCAAGAAGTTTTATTTTCTATAATTCTTCTTTTATATGTTATTTAAAGCCTCTTGATTTTGAAAGACAAATAAGTATCATCTTAGACATTTTGGCGGCCATGAAATTCCCTAATGAAAATTCAAGCGTCTTCTCTTCAGTAAGATAATTAATTAATTTCTGTATGAATGACTTGCACACGTTGTCGGCGTTGCAGAAAATTTAGAAACCTAATGACATTAGCAAGAATGCATTACAATTTACTGACAGTATGCACTGCTTTCAGTAAATAAAACACAAAATAAAAACATCATTAAGTAATATGAGCAGAAGACAAATTTCGCCATTTGCAACTGTGAGACCATTCATCTTACCAGACTGCTGTTAGTTGACTTCCTTTTACACAGGCAAGCCTTCGTGTTCTAGAGCGGTTAATACAAAAGACATCAGATAAAATAGTGTCAATTTATTATTACTGACCCGATGACACTATTGAAATAAACTGAATTAAAGAAAAATAAAAAATGAATAAGACTTTTATAATTATATAGTAAATTAAACGTTGAAATATAAATATACATCGGAGGCATACTCATTATGAAAGATGCGATCACGAGAACTGAAGATGAAATAATACATGGGCAGTATAGATTATTCATTACAATCAATGCATTTAGACATATAGATAATAACATGTCTAGTTTGTACATACTAGTCAAAGTTTTGCATGTACCATACCACTTAATGAAATGTTATCTAATCACAAATACATAAATTGTTATCATATTTTCAAGTTTGGGATTTTATCTTTAAAGAAATTTCTTGAAAACTATTCTATCTTAAAGATCCAAGTGTCAATGTCAGTGTCCAGAGAACATGTCCAGATAACAGATTTAGATTGGTTTATTTATCGAATTTTGATGTTAAGAAGAGCAGTGACTAAATCCTGAATTCAAAACTCTACACCAAGCTTTATAATTATAGCATTGTATTTATGAAAACATTTTAAACTTTATTTGATAGAATATTCATTCTGAATCTGTAGAAAATGTCCATAAACTTTGAATTTACGTTTCAGTCTGTTATACATATGGTATTGTCGTGCACGTGATTGCACGTGATTGATGTTCGATTGTACAATTTCATCGTGATAATGACTATCTCGGATAGATGATTTTACATAGGAAGTATCTAATATTTAACTTTCTGATTTCTTTAAGCGATACTAGATAGAAGCAGAATAAACACACCATTTAATGTATGTTATACTTAATGTCTTCACACAAATTATGGTTCATTATTTTATTCTAGACAACATTTGACTTGTAGATGAAACTGTGAGCATTTCAGCGTATTTGTTATGCCATATTTCAGACAAACATATGTATATGAACTTGTTTTTAGAACATAAATTTCCATAATTTCCCATTCAAAGGTGCAGCACAAGTTAATATATTCGTATAAGAAATGCACCTCTTTCATAAATGAAACGGGAGAATAAAACTTTTTTTAATGAATAACATAGCAGGTAGTAACGAATGAAATGCACACACCTTTTATTTTATTTTTTCTTGTGCGTCATTGAAAATAAAAGTGTTTATGTCGCTAAGTTTCATTCATGAGTCAAAGTCGTATAGAAACTACAAGTATATCTGTCCGGTCTTATGTAATTCTAATTTGACTTAAGTCAAAGCAAGGGTCTCAGCTAACATGTGTATTTTCCAAGAATTCTTTGAACTTTATAGTGTAATTTTATGTTTTAGTTTACTGTTTAAAAAAGAAGCATACAGAACATTGTTATCCCCAGTTTCGTATTTTCGATAAGCAGATCAAGACGCAAGCCATTTCGTGATTAAAATAAGTTATCATGTAGTAGCACTGCATAAACAATAAACATGTCCTAGACAACATCTACACATGGCTTGTATTCACACAACGACGTTAGTTTATCAGCTCGGAACTATAAAGTTAGTGCTACATCTCAAGCACGGAACTAATTACGTAGAACAAAGTTGCTTGTCAATGTGTGTACAAGCCGTTATCTAGTCCTCGCACGCTTGATAATATGACACGTGACATGTTCTATTGATGCTATTTCCGTGATATCTGCTCTTACCCTTATCGGCAGTCGGGAAGAAGAGCAGCGTTATTCCTGGGAGACAGATTCTATATGATTAATATTGAAGGTTGAAATGTGTACTGAATTTATTGTCTCAGAAATATGCAATACATTGGTTTTCAAATATACTTGAACTTCTTCACAGGAAATTAATACATGGTATAATGTATGCACATACATCTTAGCTTTATTGAGTTGCCATAGTGTTACAAACAAACATTCATGAATTTTCAGTGTACCGGTCTACAATTGTTGAATTCATCATTATGTACATACAATAATATACATATATTAGATTATGTTCTACATTCATCTGTTACACTGATATACTATTTTATCATGTAAAAAGCATTTAGACAGAACTATGAATTTTGGGTACAGTATATAAATGTAATTGTTTTTTATCACTGGTGTTTTAAAAGAGGACATTTTCTGCTTGTAAGTTATTGTTCAAGTACACATAATTAAGAAACTGAAAACTGAGGAGTCGACTATTTCAAAACTATAAGTAGACATCAAATTAGAATTAAACACACCTTTTTTATTTGAAATGAATGTATGATTAAACTAAAGAAAAGAAAATAGGTACATTTACGTAATGAAAGAAACCCCACAAAACATGTAATATTTTAATTTTTATATGATATTGATAAATTACTAACAGTAATAACATTTATCGCCAAGTTATTTGAGAATCCTTCTATCCATGGCAAAGTAATATATCGGACAAACTTGGACGCACGCACGTTCCAACGCACGTAAATACACCGAGCCATCATTGTGACAACTATGCCAAGCTCACCGCAAGCGGGCTCGACAAAAATATCGGTACCCAGTTCAAAAAATATTACTCACCTGGTAAGAATATGTTGAGTTTGATTAATACATTTAACGCAAAACGTCGTTCTCATAATGCTCGTTCTAGTCTGCTTGTTCCGGTTGAAATCACTCAGAGAGACTTAAATCGGCCGAAAATGGCACACAGAATAGCAGATCACAGTGACGTTGTGATTTGATGGACAGGGTAATTTTGTTTATTAGCTAGATTGTTTAAAGGAATCTGATTCACTTAATTGAAACATTCCTACCATTTGCCAGTAAAGCGGTCTGTAATTCGATTCTGGCATGCAAATGCGTTCATTTCGACAAGACCATTTGCATAATGTCAAAACAAGTGATTATAAGCTTAAACACTCGAAGTTATTTGTATACGTTTTCTTCCGAGTATATACACTTGATAATGTATATGTTATTTTACTTTTACCTTTTTCCTCTGCATACCTAATTAAATTGGTTGACGTCTGAAATATCGCAACAGTCTTAAAAATGGAAACTGTGTATGAGTTTTGTTTGACAGATAGATTTCGACTGTTGTAAGTTATGCATATAAAACAGTTGTCGCTATATTGAATGATAAGAATGCGTTTGAAAATATTTAAAAATGTACAAATATTAACCATCTCTCCCGACCCTGTTTACATATTTGACAACAAGCAGTGACAATTGTTGTGCTACTGCTGAAAACACCAGGAAGGAATCATTATGACTGTAACTTTTGTCGTATTTACGAGGTTCATATCGACTTATTCGAGATCTGATGTAGTTTATACTGATTTTATTGTTACTTCCGATTCTGAACTACTTGAGTTCTTGCAGTTCATATCGCTGTTCAGATAGTCATCTCCTGTTTCCATTGATTTCATTGTAGATCAAAATGTCGCCGGTCTTATATACCAGAGTATATAATATACATCTGTATACTCGGCTCACGTGTCTGACTTATCTGTGCCATATATAAGGCACTGGTAGCCTTAAAGTTGTTGTTGCCGTTGAAAAGATTTTAGAATTTTAACTGTGACGAAAGAACATAGAAGTATCAATTAACATCAGAAGGGAAAGTTTTAAAATGATATATTTTTAGAAACAAACAGCGCTCGAAAGTACTGTTTGTGAACTTGTAACTCCATCATGACTGCCGCATTTACATGATGTAACACTATAACCAAGATACTCTCATTCTTAAATTATTGTTTCAAACCCTATTTATGAAGAACAAAAACCTGTAGACTTGACATCTGTTACAGCGAGCACACACTCAATAGGATTTATCTACACAGGCTCAACCATCCTGTAAAGAGGTCTTGAAGGTCCAAGAAGCAGTTATTTTACAGTCATTGATCGGAAACCACATTTTTAGCATTGGCCTCTGTTAATTTGATCTTTGACCCTGTGGGTCTAAACAACAAAATAGTTCACCAACCATCCTATAAAATTTGAAGTTCATGGGAGGACAAAAACGTCAAGATAATAACTTTGACGCTTGACGTGATACTATAATGAATCAATGTTTTGGATAGTGTAAGCTAGTTCTCGAGGGGTTGCTTTCACATGTGTCAGATTGATTGAAGAACAAGCCACTCGGGGCCCCTTCAGACGTACAATGCGTGATCATAATAGAATATAAGACAGAGGATAATCATTATGAACTCTTAATATAAATTATCAATACAATATAATTTACTATTTAACTAGCTTACTTACTTGTTGTCATTAGCTCTCTAGGACACACTGTGCTCAAGCTGAGGTATAATGATCGCCCTGGGATGGTCGCCCGGCTGTCAACATTTTCTTAAAATGGCTTTTTGGGTTCTTACAAAACTGCAAATGTTATTCAAAACGTTCCGGTCCATTTGATATAAAAATCAAGGAACATATAGATTTTCAACCTGAAATCTTTAAAAAAAACCTTCTTGTCAAAACCACCAGGACCAGAGCTCTGAAATTTGATGTGACATTGTCTAGTAGACTTCTGTCTTGTCCTTAGGGTCACTATACGCACCTCCCTGAAGGTCAAATGTTTTACATAAAATATGTTTTACATAAAATATGTAATACATATATATATATATATATATATATATATATATATATATATATATATATATATATATATATATATTTTTTAATTTCTTGTGTGAAACCACTAAGCCAAGGGTCCCAAACGTTAGCATATTGTTTATTAGACTTGTACCATGGTTGTTTAGACTATTCCCCTGTGGTCATTTTTGCTCCGCCTCGGGGATTAGATGTTTCATTTACATACACATGCAGAGGAAAATTTAAGCCATATGGCTTAAAGTGAAGATATTTAGTGTGTAGCATTGCCGTGTAGACCTCAATCAAAATTGTTCAAATTGTAACCGTGCTCTAACTTCGGCGTCCTATATCTGTAAAATATTAAATGTGAAAATCTTCTTGTCAAAAGATAAAAGACCTAAAACTTGAACTTGACACAATATCTATATAATTCATATAGTTCTGCATGCAGTTTTCAACTTGGACTTTCGCCAACCTTGACCTTGACCTACAGACCTACTTACTGGTTTAATCTACATCTTTAATTTTTTAATCATTTGTAAAAAAATTAGATGTAGATATTAACTTCAACATGAGTGGAACTGTAGTTCGACCTACATCCTAGTAATTTAAGCATAGGCATTAAAATTCAAACTGTGTAAACTTTTGCATGCACAATTAATTATTTTTAATTGGCAAACCAAGACCTTACCCTATAGTAGCTTTGATCTTTCATACAATGGTACTATGGTGATCGATATATGACCATCATCGCTCTCTTGTTTTTTAGTTTATTCATATAACTAATGTATAGAATCGAAAATTTCACCACTGCACAGTTTCGACGAGTTTTGCTTATCAGAGTAAATGTGTACCAATGGAACGTAAATAAAGAAAGACACTAGTTATAGAAAACAACAACGTTTTTGAATTATTAGTGTTTACTGAAACCATTAGTGTCATTATACGGTAAGAATTAATTAGAACTGTCACATATTGTATGTTACTGTCAACGAAAATTAACATCTTAAAGGACCGTGTTTACTCTAGCGAAAAAGTAAGTTAATGTTTGAGAATTTTTTCACTTTTAAAGTACTGACCCGCACATAGTTCGCTGATACATAATACATAGTTACTGACTTTTTTTAAAATTAGAATGCGTAAATTTTATAGTTTTGTCACTAAATATTTTAAGTAAAGGGGATTTACTGTATATCGTAAATTAAGTGCGCTGATATGAAAATCCGCCCTCGTGCAATGTGTATAGCTCGTCACTTATCATGTTATGTAATCCATTGCTGCTGCCAACATGAAGTTTTCATCTGTTCTGTTATAGTAGCATAGAAGCATTTTCAAAATGGTATTTTGACTTCTTTAATCTTTAACAAGACTATTTTAAAGCTACAATTTGCAGGTAAGTGACAATAGAATTTCAGAGTCGCATACTTAAAGGTATAATTCAGTATTGCTTGAGAGCTGGCTACTTACATTTCGAGTTTATATGATTCATTCAAAAATTATATTACTTATTTTTCTCATGTAAAAAGCAGAAAACTCTTTTATAACCCTTCAGTTTACTTCTAGCGTTTGTTTGCAGCATTCAATGGTTTTGCTAAAAGTTCTGTCAAAGAGCAACACTTAACTACAACATGTATTTTGAAAACAGTTAGCATCTCTCTTGTTTCTGTAGCAGACTTAAAATGGTATCAGATTGTGGAGGATTTGCTTAGGATCTGATTTCTAATGTGAGGCGTTTGATAAAAAAAGGTTTTCAACTCAAATCTTTTCCAAGTATTCCCGTTATATCGCAACCCATGTTTATATCCTTGTACTCAGTCGAGAAGTACATTAATAGTTTTCATTTTCTATCTATAAATACTGACGTATATAGATCCGGTAAGACGAATCGTATACAGCTTATATATATACATATTTTTAGATCCCGAGAATGATTTAACATTTATACGTGAGGGAGGAGGTGTTGTTATGAAATTGAAAGACCAATGACAGCCGTCTGCTTTGGCGCGTCTGGTTGTTAGACTGCTTTTTATTTTCTTTCTAAAGGAGCATCTATTGAACGATTGATCAGTTAGACATTGGAGCTGAATGACTGGCTCAAATGAAGTAAATAAAGCGTTGTACAAGTTCTTTTGTACTGATTGTTCTTTTAGCAATGCATGGGCTCATTTGAGCTTTTCGTTTCAATTCTCATAACAAGTGTTCTTTGGTAATTGAGATTTAAGACCTTGCCAGACGAGTATTACTTTTGATAGTACATTTCAAACTTAAAAGCTATAACATACCTATTAGTAATTATTGTGCACAAAACAAATGACTAAGGTCGATTTCTATCTTACAGGACAAATAAAACCTGTTTTCCGTCAATACCAAGGTTAGATCGGCATTCTCTATAGCCACGGATTTAAGTTTTAAGGTGGCTTTTTTCAGTCAGTTGAAAAGTGTGTACAGAGCAAACTAAAACTGATTCAAATTAACAACTTGCATACATCGGCTTTATTAACAAGTGAAGAATAAGAGAGAGAGAGAGAGAGAGAGAGAGAGAGAGAGAAAGAGAGAGAGAGAGAGAGAGATATCTGACAGTTAAAAATACGTAGCACTTCATTAACTAATTATTAACTTAATATTTCTTTGGAATTTCTAACAGGATATAAGCTGTTACCAATATAGAAAAATGGCACATCCTGCGTATCACGTGAAAAGGGTCCAAAGTCTGACAGGTTAAGGTCTGTTCCGTTCCGGCCTTCAGGTCAGAATTGTTCCGTTGCTGAGCATCAGGTGGAGCTCAGCAGCCTAAAATGTCAGCCCAGTTAAACTTGGAGTCAATGAGGGCAGACAGGGCATTAAAACAGTACTTCTTGTAGCTGAAATATGTGAACCCGGACATTTACAGACTACAAGCTTGCGGTCCAGAGCACCCAACGTGTGGGAGAAGTTCCATTTCTTCAGGAAGCCATCCCAAATGCGAGACCAGTCTGCAGCTGTAGCTGTCGAAGGCATGACCTCGTCCATAATTATTCTTGTCTGGGTTTGCTCTGCACACCTACAATTTCAAAAACGAAAAATAAAAAGATAAGTAGAAATAAATCCAAATTAATAGTTGCAATAATTTTACACAAACATGTCATTGACGATGCACGATTTTACAGTTATTAATTATACAAATCATGTAATTTAAAAAAAAGCTACTTCACTTGTCGCACGATGACGGTGTCGTGGGTATTCTCAAGTCAAACCGCATTGAATCCTGATGCAAGTTGTCGGAGCATGACGGCTGATTCCGTGCCTGATTCCAGATGGGTTCTGCAAGTTTTGACCTTTTGGTTACTCTGGGGCGTACTCGTCCCAAATCTCATCAAACATATCAGGTAGCATCCCCAGGAAGTTTACGAATGACTTCTGGTCTTTTCTACGCAGCTCCATCATGAGTTAGTTGTAAACACCAACATTCAGCCACAGAGCCCAGCTCCACACCACCATATCAGCTGTCACCTTCTTCTGTTGTTTTCATTAACAAGGATATTCAGATTTACGTCTACTCGTGTCTGGATCATGGCAGCTTGATACTGCAGGCGGATTCGAACACGACACTCTGTAATGTGGGAGGTACTCAGTCACAGGTCCTTACCCAGGGGATGCAAGAAGATAAATGAGACGGTTGACAAACAGGGAGACACTCAAGTTTTGGTCACGTGGGACACGGTTTAACATCCATTATTTGTCAGGGCAGGTTCCATGCGTTTGATGTCAGAATCCGTCTGCTGGACATCCGTTTTATCAATTTGATGTTAGGTAGTAGTCCGGTCGTGAATCAGCGTCACCGGACATGAACGGATGCAAACTGGACAAATACATGATAAGAGACACACGAGTTCGGAAAACAACACAAGGCAGTGCTTTGCTACCGTAAATACAAAGGAAGCTTTTGTCCGTTGGTGTACGTTTTGAACGTGCTAAAAATTTTCTACCGGTTAGTATGGACATCACCGTACCTCACCTAACAAGGAGAACAAGCGCCGAATGACATACGGGCAGGAAAAGGATGCCGACGGACACGAACGGACTCAACATGTTGTTATCCGTTGGACGTACATTAACGCAAGACGGTGATGTGTAACTGAAGCATAGGTTTTGAAACACGTGCGCTAACAAACTTTATACAATCTGATTTGTTCACGTGCAAAGAAAGACCTGCGCACGAGACTTGCAGGACCCCCAAGTATACATGTATATGGACCCTTTTTGAAATTAAAGGGCGAGGTGTGAATTTCACGAAACCTCATGTTCTTACCCTAGAAAAGTGTTTATATAAATATGGGTATCAAAGGTCAAAATGTACTAAACTTCATCTTTTTTGATGACGTATCTGGCGGTCAATGCTCATATTGTCAGCTTGTAAAGATGCTTAGTTATATTCAGTGACCTAATTTATTCTTTTCAAAAGATTCGATCCGTAATAAATACTCAGTTCACCTTAAAAATGAATGATTGATCCGATATGATCGTGGGACTTGTTTGGTCAACAATGTAATGAATTCAATTAATCTCCCCAGTTCTGAATCTAATTTGGGGGAATAAAATGTGCTATTGTATTTCGATAACTTCATTTTCTCTCTGTTAAAGAATTATTTCATATTTGCTCTCCAACGCAAATGCAAATAACTCGTATGTCATTTGAAAATTGGTCAGGGCGTCATTTACGTTTGCTTTCCGGGAATTCCGAAGACAATTTTTTGTCAGAGTTGAACACTAAATAATTAGTGCGTCGCAATACATTGTAAAACGCGCTTATTGAAATAAACTATAACTTGAAGTTGTAAATGCTGTTCCATACATTTTTCCTTTAAAACAAGTGAGAATTAAATAATTACCCGTTGCGAAGGCGACAGTCAAAATATCTTAGTATCAGGTAAAGTCTTGATGTAGAGATTTGTTTTCGTACAACATTAGGTGGATACTGACTTATTTCAAACGGACTCTTTCTTACCTTCTTAATATCTCAAAAAACGTTTTGAACGTAGACTCTTCTTTACATTATCAATAATTTGTTCATTCCATTAAGTCTAAGCCAAGAAAACACCTATACAGTATATATCACCGGATGTCCATGTAACGTCGAGTCTTAGCAGATTATGCAGTTTCATAATTTCGGGAGAATGAGGCCTTTTATTATGGCTGTTTCATTTAGTAAGTTTTGTTGTGTGTGTGTGTGTGTGTTTCTATTATTATTATTATTTTTATATAATAGACAAAAGCCGCTAATGCTAATTGATAAAGATCACAGAACTCGACTGCAAGAACCTGATTTCATTTTATGAACGTTTAAAGATATTAACATGATCAGAACAATGTAAAAAATGCGAGCTTGTTTTATTCAAGATAGAGTAACCAACAGATTTTATAAACATGTTCACATAATCAATACTTGCACAAGATAAATACAACACAAGTTTGTTAATATGTACGACCCAATATTCCCACCCATTAATCACAAGATTTCAAATTTATTTCTGAGCACATTTACCTTCCTTGTAAGCACACTTACTCTACTCGTCAACCCAGCTGTGAAGACCAACATTTTACATTGGCTTAGTGCATACGAACACCATAAATATCGCAGTCAAGCTAGAAGATAATGACAGAAGCAATGTCTCCACATGACCGGAACTGTCTTAATGCGAATATGTAGATGTTTTTCTCGGTTGAGGGGATTCGTCAATGTTTATTGAAGGCTATCTCCTTTAAATTTATTCAACATTTTCTCAGAAAAGAGTGTTCTAGAATCCATATGAAACATGGAACCTTAGTAGCAGAAATAAATGAGGTGTTTTCTTACAATATGTGTGAAAAGAGGTGTGTAAACGTTTTTCCTCACACTTCTAAAATATTTTACTTCTTAGTCCTTTTTTTAGGACGTTCTGGGTATTTTATGAGAAACAACAAACTGTTTATTGAACTTATTATTTTAAATCTGGTTTTAAATGTTTTTCAATTAGTTGTGTGTGCTAAAAACATTAAGAAAACATGGAGTCATTGAATTTTATTACTGTGTAGGACAGGAATAGGACTGATAGAAATATACACTGGACAATTGATTTCACTTTAAAAGTACATGAATTATCAAAAGCACACGATCTTAAAGAAATAACGGCGCCTTATGTAACGGTGTCTTTATGTACAAGTATAAACAATGAGTGGTCGTACTTCAAATGCATGAATTGTGAAAAACGCGTTGCTAAGTTCTTTTTACAGAAATAATAATGTCCCTATAAATAAAGATTTAAACAAGAGACGGTCGTATTTTAAATGCATGAATTGTGAGACACGCAAGATCTGTCGCAAAGAAATAATGATGTCTTTTACATATTCAGATATAAGCAATAATTGGTCGTATTTCAATTGCATCAATGATGAAAAACACAAGATCTCACTCGTCCTTGATATGATATCTTTATATATGTTTTATGTATGTAAGATAGAGAGATATTGTGTTTCACAATACGACCATTCTTTGTTTACATCTCAACATTTGAGCAAGGAGTGGTCATATTTCAAATGCATCAACTGTAGAAAAGGACTTAAGATTTCACAGACAAAAACGATATCCTTTCTAGATATAAACAAGGACTGGTCATATTTCAAATGCATGAATTTTGAAAGATCTCTTTTACAGACATAACGGTATCCGTATAGAGTGGTGTAAACAAGGTGTGGTCCTCTTTATTTAAATGCATGAATTATGCAAAACTTAAGAGCTCTTTTAAAGAAATAACGGTGGTTTGTCGTAAATATATAAACAATGGCAAAGCAAAATCATTTGCCTACTACAGAAACAGGAGGGCGAAGCTTGATTGAATACTTTACGGTATTGACCAAACAAATTCCAGAATCTGATCTCATCTGACATCTTATTTGACGGTACGCCTGGGATAAAATATGAAGTAACGGCGAGACGCGTAGAAATACAGTGTGTACGTTTCCACGTCATTATAGTACTTTTTATAAGACTTTAATGTAGGACATAAAGGTGACCTATATTTTAGATTTACGCGGTACGCCATTACGTCAGAACATATTTTTAAGGAAAAGCTTTGCGGCCTTTTACCCGAGTTCAGACTACAGAACAAACGGACGTCACAAAATCACTTTCCTGCTACACTTTTTTTTGTACCAACTACATTTATTAAACAAAAAGCGCATTACATTTCTTATGAAGATCCTTTTTAAACAAAATAATCTGTTCCATTATGAGTTTTGTTCAGAGTAATGATTGAAGACATTTAGGTTACAAAATTATAGGAGACCCACTGATTAAAATGAATCCCTACCGATATTCTTTGACAGCTTCTGCTGATATATATCTAGATTAGGTGCTAGCGTAACTTAGTTCTAATAACTTTTATTTTGTTAATTTTCATTCTAGTATCTTCGATATCAAGAAAATATTCGGATTAGATCATCAAAAATGGGCAAAAATCTACGTTAGTAATTTACAATGTGCAATATGTGAACTGTATACTTCCGCCAGTCATCCTCACCACCATGCAGAATAAGCCCATATGGTAACAAAAGCTAGTTTTATAAACCTTACATACGATAGTTTTGTATAGAATCAGTTTGCGAAGATAAACTATATTACTTGGGAGTTTAACAATCAGTAAGCTTCTTTTGTAATTACTTTGACACTTTAACCTTTATGACATTACAGGTCCCTGCAAAAAAAAGTATGATAAATACTTATCACAGGAGAAATAGATAAAATTAATATGAGGGTAAATGGAAGTTTTTATTTTGACATCGTTACTGTACAGTTTCATATGTTTTAATGTTTTTATTACTAGAAGGGACGCTTGTTTTACCTTCAATATTTGAATATTTGTTCATCAAAATGTTGGATGTTAGTATACTTTTTCAAATCTTGACATTATCTTGATAAAAAGCTAGATACACTTTTTTACATAATTTATTTTAACATTAATTGATTCAATATTTATCTTCAGACATCACCACCCAATATTTTCTCATTTATTAAGCAAGATTGCCTGCAAACAACACAACTCCCTCTCAAATAGCTTTAGAGAATAAACGCCAACAGGTTCTAAACTCATGTGATGAGATGAGTACGATTATACATTGTCAAATGTTTTCAGGTGAATAGATAACCATTGCCTTGTAAGATCTGTCTGTATCAAATGACCATTTGTTCAAATTTTTTTAAAAATCTATAATTAAAATATGTAATTAAAGTGTTTCTAATAGTTGTAGCATTATAAAGCTTTCCTTGTAAGATCATGTCTGTTTAATAGACAACTCGTTTCAGTAAACAGATTTGCAAGTAATCGCAGATTCAGATTGTCAGTATGACTTGCTTCAAATTCATCATTTAATAAACTAATATTTGCATGCAGTATAAGTCATATACAAGGAACAGATATTATGATTTAAAAAGCTATTCTCTCCTCGAACATTCATCGAATGAATTTTCAATTAGTTGAGAATCCGCTGTTACACAACTGGCGAAAATCACACAGGCATTAATACTCGAACAATCTGACACTTAAAAGCAATATTTCTAAGAGAACGGAAATAGATTAATGCAAATCTGTAAAGAATATCCGTTTAAATTGGTGTTGAATGGATTTGTGTTGGCCGTATTCACGATATGAGATAAATGTCCCTTGATCCTGTCATATGCACTCACGTTTCAAATGTCTTTACAGGTGAAAGAATCGTTAAGGAACTTGAAGCAAAAGGACAGTTGGTGTAAAAGTGTAATTGCATTGATTTGATCGCCTACGCATTTTTCTCAGTCACTATTTTGAGTGCTTAAACTTGTTTTTCGATAAGGTTAATCGCTAACATGATTTGTTTGTGTATATGCCTGAATGGTTTGAAACGATTGTATAAGTTTTGAAGATACAAACAATATATCTGTTGCAATGTTGGTTACGCGTTGTCGGTGCGATTGATGTAGCGAGATGAAAAGACAGATGTAAAGAAACGCATCGTGCAGCAGTCTAATGTCATCTTAAAAATGAAAAAAAAAAAACACATTTTATTGAGACCATATTTTCTTGCAAACAAAAGAGAAAGACAAAAATGGATCAATGTTAAAATATTCTCTTTCGAATGGTTATAAGACGACAGATTTGAAAATTAATGTAAAAATATTGATTGTTCAAAGTTTAACGTTCAGCAGTCGAACTGTCATCGTAAAAATACATTTTATTAGGATAGTATTTTCTCGCAAAAAAGTAATCTGTAGCAATATAAAATGTTCTCTTTCTAACACTAATGGACTATTTTCGACGGTCCAGTACCAGCGATGCTAAGCGAAATTTGTAGGTAATATTTGTTTGATAAAACCGAACACATTCTTCCATTATCTGCCGTTTACCTTAACAATTAATTCATTGCTTTCTTTACTGCCTTTAAAGAAAATCGTTTTCATTACAGCATTTTCCTGTATGCTTTCCTGTGTTATTCTGTCTCACAGGATTACAATAGAAAATAACTGAACAATGGTCTAGTTTGTTGTTTGTTTTTTTTTGGTCATGTATTCATTTTCTTACTCATTAGATATTATACAGCGTTTCGGTGCAAAAGAACGTGCAATTTTGACATCATTTACATTTTCACTTCATCTTTTCCTGAGTAGTACAATAAATGACGCCTAAACACGACGTCACCGCACATGGTAAGTCGCACGAAGGATAAGGAATAAAAGAAATAGAAGAGAAAATTTGAATTAGCAAGCAAAATTATGCATGTAGTTCAAATTCAAATTCTAAAATTTACAATAAGTAAAATTTTTTTTAACAAAACCTATCATTTTAGATTGTAAGTGAAAGTGGATCTTTAACGGCATGTCTATTTAGCATTAAGTTTCCGTCTGTTGTTGTTGTTGTTTTTTCGTCCTTTAACGATATTTTTATTTCATAACCAATATTAGTTATGTCTTCCCCAGCCAACCTGCATGTGCATATACTAAGAAAGAGTTATATGGAATTCTGAAGCTTGCAAAGGAAGACGTGTCGATGTTCATTATTAGAAAATGATGATAACATTCAAAGTTGACACTGGCACTGATCACTTCACACATTTGGTTCGAGTTCGCCCAAGCAACTAGAACATATTGATGATATGAATAACTAGGTTTGGCGAGCTGTATGATGTTTAGCTGTAAACCATCGGACGATACATACACAAATACATTGGGTGTTTAAAAAGTAAAATCACTCTGCTTAAAATCAGTGAACCGGAAAATGTGAAATTAATGCACAACTAGGCTTTGGACTGACTATTACTAAGTCTGGATGAAATCAAGAAAAGGGTGTAGCAGGAATAAGAAATGAATTGCATAAAGGGCAGTGACTCCGTTAAAAACCAAATAAACAATAGATGCCAGACTTATGCATAACTAAGCTTACCTCTGATAACTGCTGTTAAACAGCACTTCAAAAGTCTATAATTCCAGGTTGATAAATGGTACCCCTAACAAGATTTTTGTCCTTAAAAAGGAAGATGTTGCATACGTCAGATTTTCCATAATTATACTTCCACCAACTTTTTTTTAAGTTAGTTTAATCATATTTTATTGCTGTTTATATACATGCATGTTTACATAATGAAAACGTGTTCGAACAAATAAATAAGCAAATGGGTTAGGCCCAAATTCTTACAACATTAGCGATCGGCCTTCCCCTGAAAAAAGATATTAATCATATATGTTGTTAACAGAATTGATGGAATAATTAAGATATTTTTAACATGTATAAATTCATAGCAATAAATTAAAATACATAATCATAATACTGGAAAGATGTTATTTTCCAGTTATTAATAACAGAAAAAAAAAACTATGGTTAGGGGCTAGGATCCAGCCAAAGTAGTAGTGATACGAAATCAACAGGAGGTCATCTATCCAACATATACATGATAATAACTTTCAATGACAATGACATTGTCATGTCATTGTCATTGATAATAACTTTCGTAGTAACAGAGTAAAAACTGAGGTTTACTACCTAAAAACATTAAGTTGCTTGTTGATCTGCGGTAAAAGATTAAGTTTTATGGAACAATTAGTCGTTTTGATGAATTTATGAACAGCTGTGAATAACTCTTCGTTAATTCTAGCATCTAACAGGTTGCACCCGCACAGTAAAAGGTCAGTATTGAGTGGATCGAAGGCTCTAGTTTCTGTAAAAAGGATAACTCTTTGGTGTAAATAATTCTTGATTCCTGTCATGTATGATTTTCTTATGATTAATAGTCACAGTTCACTTGCAATTACGACATGTAACTGCAATTTCATAAATGTATTTTTTTTTTGAACTTTTCTTTCATTCTCGACGTGAAGATATTTAACGAGTTAGATTCACGAACATCATTGTTTAGAGTATTCCGTAGTTCAATGGCAGAAGGTATAAAAGATTTGTTGTAAGTTTCGGTGCGTCTAGCTACGTTTGTTATATTAATAATACAATTTTTATTTAATGACGGTTACACCATATGACAAAGAGAGAGACATAGTCAAGGCAATATCATTCTTTCGGTGTGGCCGTGCACCTAAAAAAGATAGAAATGAATGAACCATAGTAAACATATAAAGTAATTGTAAAATCTGAAATACAACAAGTCTTGTGAGGGACCATAAGGATACAGTTATTCGACAAGCACGTGGAACTTCAGGTTTATACAAGCACTTATGACGTCGACTTTGAAAACCTGTAATGTACAAACATGTGAAAAACTAATAGTAAACAGTAGTCATAAACTGTATTTCTTTTCCATTTCATCTCAATTTTACAAATATATGTTGACATCAGTGCATAACATAAACAATACGGTTTCTTGTTTTGGACAGGTTTGGGTGTTATTATGAGTGAAGACAGGGTCGTTTATTTACGACGCCCCTTTTATCAACGACAGTTGTCAGAGGAATGTTAGACCATTTAATCTTTCTCTTTTAGCAAGAACACTTTCTTATAGTTATGTTAAATGTAGCCCTTTAGCCATTTAAAAAAGAAAAACAAAAGAAAAATAAAAGGCTGTATAATTAATGGCAACTTATACATTTGCATGTTTTCTCAGTTTGTATATAGACATTAGTTTCTTTTAGCTTCTAACACAGTCTCATTCAACTAGTTTAAGCACCGATACATAATATAAATTTGAAAGCTAGAAAAATGCTAAAATGCAAAAAAGATAAAAAAGCAAAATTAATACTCGTGTTTCGACGGAAGTGTTTTTACTTTGGTGACTTAAGGCTTGCTATGAAGCATACAGCACCTTAATCCGAGAGTGGTTACATATACTGGTACATATGATTTTCATTTTTCATCCAGTCAGTTTTGAAATGAAAGTATATTTTCCATCTCGACTGTAAAGATAAGACAACAGCACCACGAGGGAAATGAATATTATTCTAAATTTTACTCAGATTTTCAACTAATTTAAAACTAATTTTAGCGAAAGATACTGCAGCATCCCCAAGTGATATGTTTGAAATAACCAGGCGGGCTGAAAGGTGAAATATAGTTTAATACAGATGTTTGTTTTTATTACAGTTGATCTAGATTATATTCAAGGTTAAATTTTACCTTAATTATAATAAAGTTCAAGGCATAGTTTTGTAAAATACAGATGCATAAATCGTAGCTAATATCTTTAATATTCGGAACCTTATTATATAGAACCGGAAACAGATTTACATATCTGATGTGGTGTTCTGTGGTTCATACCAAACATAATTTTTAAATACAGTTTTAAATCACTTTTTTTTCGCTGGCTGTCCAAAATTTAAGTAATTTTTTACTACATTCTTATGTTAATTTGACCTATTTATTGCTCCACATAATATGCAGTTATATTTTCGAATTGTATGGGCAATTTTAGATTTGCTGATTAAAATCTAGACAGAATTGATGAAATAACAAAACGAGAGGGCCATTAAAATTCAGAATACATTAAAAATGTATGGCGAAATTTCTTGGTTAAAGCATGCACTTCAGGTGGATCCATATTTGACTACAGACGCAACAACAAAGTTCATCTTTAAGAAATATATTCAGAAAAGTCGGCTGTTTGAGACATACGTCAGCTTTACCAGTAGAACGAGAACTCCGATACGTTCGTTTACCTTGAAATGCTAAAAACTTTATTAGCATTATCAAGGTTAAGTAAACGTTATTTTTCTTCAGAATAGTCAATCGCAGTAAGTGATTTCTATTCAGTGTGACTCATTTATATTAAAAAGGAGCAGCTTGCCCTCGATTCTTTGATTTGCCTTTAATTTTAATTTCAGACCTTTGCCACTTTGGAAAACAGAACGAGCACCCATGCCGTGCTCACTATGTCTTTTTCAATAGAAACATTTTTTAAATAACTCATAGATTTCCTACATTCCGGCGATGTTCGCACATTTCTTTAATACTGTTTTCGAAAACTCGTTGCCTGTTTGAAATACAAGTTTGAAGTCCTTTATGTGGCCAAAATTTTGTTATCCCGTCTTATTGCAACAATGTGGGCAGGGTAGGTCTCTGTTGTAATGGAGTACAGCATGTATTTATGTCAGTAGTTAAATGATACTAGTCTGTAATGACCTTGTGTCTGACGACTGCAAAGAGAAAGGTGTTTACCTGCACAAAGCTATTTCTATTTTAAACAGGAAAACACTGAACTCACATTTTCAACTGATGTTAAGCTGGAAAATGATTATTTGTAGTTTTATTCTAAGATATCTAACGATATATCATTAAAGTGATACTGTTTTGGCCAATTATTGGTAACGGCGTTCATTTTATCAAGCGATTGTTCATTCAATCCCCTTTAAAATACAGATATTTGCATTTGTACTTTACTGAAAAAAAAGCATAATTTTCACATTTTACACCTAGGAAAACAGACAACTAATCAATATGTAAAATCCTGAAATTCTATTCTCTATTAAATTAATGATAAAAACATTCAAAATGCCGGCATTACTATTTCAAAATTAAATTGTTGGGAAATATTTAGAAGAAATGCTGGCATAACATTTTCTAGTATCGAAATTAACAAAATCATTCAAGTGTTATGCGGGCGTAACAATTCTGAAATCAAAAGACAAAATTATTTTAGTTTAAACATACTGATTTTAGCTCGATTTTGAAGAAAGCTTAGAGCTTTTGTGAACCAATTTCGAGTCCGCTCCCTGGAACTAACTAGTACTTGTATCATATGAAGAAACTTGGTCGTGACCTAAATAGGGCTCGAACCCACGATCCCTGGGATGAGAAGCAGACAGCTTAGCCACTAGGCCAATTCTCCCCACTTAATAATATTCCTGCATAACAAATTCTGAACTGTCAAATTTTTAAACATTCAAAGGTTATGCCGGCCTAACAAAGTTTGAAATCTCTAAGGAAAAAAATACATAGATGTTATGCCGGCATAACAGTTGTGAAATTTAAAAGTTTATATTCAACTATTATGCCAGCATAAAAAAATCTTGAAGATCAGGGTGCTTGAAAACAAATATTCTAATTTTATGCCGGCATAAAAAAAATCTGAAATCTAGATATTACGAAATAATTCAAATGTTATTCCGTATAATATTTCTGAAATCAAGTTACAAAATTATTCAAATGATAATCTCGCATAATAAGTGAAGAATTGTAAGACTCTGGTTTCTGAAAACATGTCATGGCCAGAAAAACAAGTTGATGATAAACCAAGTTGAAGGACTTAGTATTGTCTGTGACATGGCATTTGTTTTTGTAGAACATCTATATTTGTGGAAACATCTCCTGGCGATTAGTTTACATTAAAGGGATTTTTTTTCTAATTAATTGTTCTGAGGCCCAGACTATTTTCATTAGTTGTCGAGTTTACTAACTTTACATGGACACTCATAGTGTTTTTAAAGAAGTTTTTTTGCCTCTCTAAGCCACGAATAAATCAAGACATACACGAGACATATCTTTCATTTATCACTTTATCAATTCTATTACACCAGTCTTTTGTACGTTAATGAATCAGGAACATCTATTAAGGTAATGAGACCCTGCTTATTTATAAGATGGATGTCGTCTGCTAAGTTAAACGTCTGCGTAGAAGATTAAGCTTAATTGTTTATCGCGTTAGCAAGCGTCTGCAATAAAAGGCGATGAACGAATATATCCATTATTACTTTTTTGAAAGAGAATTTGTTTATTGTCATGCAATGTTATTATCAGATAACTACAACAAGAAAAACATTAATGCACAGCATTAAGTCGGCGCAGAAGATTCTGAATATGTGAACGCGTTGGATACACTTACCGAATATTTTTATAAATGTAGAACTGTTAGTGTATTTAAATAGACCATCTGTGAGGGTAATTCGTACTCATGTTGTCTCGATCATAAGTAGTTTGCTAAACCAACGTTCTTACCTCTGATCCATGTCGCGTTTATTGGAGGGTTGTAAAATTTTTAATGCGAATTTACATTTTTTATTCAGTGCAAATAAGTGTTTAATGCAAATTAATATTCTTAGAAATAAATAGTTTTAATCTATCATATGCATGTACAATTCGTAAAACACCTTTATCTTTGCTTCGGAATAGGAGACACATTCTAGAAAATGATCTTCTAATACTGAAGAATTAGTATCACTTCACTTAATAAAAGTAATCAACGAAATCAGCATCAAATACCAGAACACTGGAGATAAAAGCTTTTAGTTATAATCATAACTTATCATTTAATGACACCGCCGCCATAATCGTACTAAAATTGTTATTTCTTTATCAAGTCCCAGACGCGTGTTAGTCGCAACTTGTGATCCTTTTCTATACTCTTTATACATAATGATAATTGTGAAATATAAATACACTTACATCATATAATCAAGTATATTTGCTTTCATATAAGTACCTCACATGTTTAAGTCGGGTTATTATTCAGAAGTTAGCCAATTTGCAATAAACTCTGTTGCGAATCTACTAAATAATACTAAATAGACGAGGTGCGAAAGAACATAGGTAGCAAATATGTACAGATAGCGAACTGACAGGTAGCGAAACGTCTTGCATCCAGTCTATACAAACACAAGCGTGTACTAAATTGTATAACACTTGATCTTCAGGTCTTTATGAAATAAGTTACGTCAAAACAAATCGGAAAAGGTTCTATGTAGCATCACATCACACAGCAGTTACTTCTCTGAATGAAGGGGAGATTACTGCATATAAATATTAAGGGACCGAATGTTAAGAAACTGTTGAGAATCATCAGACATGATAATTTTTAAGTTCCTACCGATGAAATATTTCATAACTTTTTCAGGTTAATACCTTGGTTAAACTTCAATATTTCTATTCAGTCCAACGACATAATTATAAAAGAAATTCATCATCAATAACAACTAGTCCACAACTTTTGCTATCAATTTGACAATATCAAATAAAGTCAGCGCTTTGCTGAATGTTTAAAACGTTATTATAGACAGTTATTACAGACTATCATCCTGTGCTCTTTTATGAAGATAGAACTGACTCATTGTGATCAGTTTACCTCACTTCTTTTTGAATACCTAGTACGTTTTTTCTGATTTTGTAATTTAGTGCAAACACTTTTTTTTATAATTAAAGATACTACCTAAAGACTTTTTAGGGGCAAACTCGGCATTTATCATGATACAGCAACTTTCGTGATTCAGTCTTGTATAATTAGCAGAGTACAAGAAAAATATTATTTTTCATTTATAAGAAAATCCCCACCACCCCTTTAGGTACTGTTAACGTATTGCACATTAAACAGAATTTTACCAACGCAAATGTAGGACGGAAAAAAGAATCACTTCGTTCGTAGAGCATTTAACAATTTGTAAAGAAAATCTTGTCAGCTAAGTAAGCAGTCCATGAACATTTTTGAAATGAATTGTCATGACAATTCCAGCTGAGCTATCATGCACTGCTAATAACGCAAAGACGAGACATGACAACCGTTTACGGACAAATAACAAAGCTAATCGAATAAAATAAAACTCCATATAAAAGATAAATTACTAAGTAATTTCACACATGTTACGTTATTGTTGGACGTCTTATGCTGATATATCAGATTCCTCAAGTTTGTGTTACAAATCACGTTCTTCTTGTTTAAACAATGCCTTTGTTTTAGTTATTATACTATTATTGCATCTTGTAACTAGAATCCAGTATGTACACAAAGGCGCTAGTGAGGAGCGATTAGCTTCTGCCAAGAGCACTTTATCAGTATTTGAACAAACCAATCTT
Source organism: Cyclina sinensis (assembly GCA_012932295.1). Taxonomy (NCBI): domain Eukaryota; kingdom Metazoa; phylum Mollusca; class Bivalvia; order Venerida; family Veneridae; genus Cyclina; species Cyclina sinensis. Next base: position 14,870,025 of record JAAONU010000004.1, on the reverse strand, counting down.
TCTAGAAATAGCAAATTCAGTAGTACATGAACGTACTTGGATAGTAATAAGAAGAAACGGAGTCGTTATGCTGCGTTTTCATAATCTTTCAGTTCGATATGCAAATACGGAGAGGTAAAGCCATGTCAGATTTTTACTGCAACTTATTCAAATTAAAGTCCATTTATGATTGTTGTGTTGCGGGGCCCATTTGCCCTTGTCATGCAAAGAGTGGTGTTAATATAACTTGACACATTGTATACTTAGGCAGACCTGAATGTCTTGTCTAATGACCGTCTCTGTTGGTAATAGGAAAGGTTAAAGTGTTTTGTTAAAGGAGAAACAAAAGTGAAAATGAGCATGTCTGGGCAATAAATGTGCCCATACTTGGGATATATTGCACACGTGAGTATCGAGAAGAACTGCGACATGTAAGAACCACAACGAAGGTCGGTTGCTTAACAGTTAAGGTCATAGGATGTTGACTTTGCCTCAGTGTAAAACTTAAGAAGATGGAATATTTTTAGGTCATGATCCGTTTTGAAAAAGTTAAAAGTAAACGCAATTTAACACGGTATCATTGTTTGCAATAATTATCTCGCATACAGTGTTTAAAATACTGTTGCACAAATGCGTACTAGCAAAGAAAAGATATCACGTGTTAAAACTAAAGACATACACAATAATTACTATGGCAGTAACAAATAGTGATCCACACGTGTATTAGGAACTGTTTTACTAATATGGCTTCCAGGGAACTAATGTATTCGTTTCAATATTTCAATGACTTGTTATATTGGCCATTGTTATTGTCTGTTTTCAGGGGGAACTTACTGCAATGCAACCTGGGATCGCATGCAATGTTGGGAATATACAAAGGCAGGAGACACTGCATTCCAACTATGTCCAGCCTATATTACACTCTCCAATCCGCTAGGTAATTTGCATTATAATACCTCATTAATATCTGTACATACATGATGAGACAATTCGAACTTCAATCCTATGATATAACGTTTTTTTAATCACCGACATAACGAATTCACCCTCACCCGCATTGAGAAATAAACTTTTTGCGGAATATGTCTGAATCAATGAACGCTTATTAAAATGTGTTAAAAGATCTGGCAGTGTTCTTTCTTGTGCTTTTAAAGATGCAGATGTAAAATCTTACTTTTTTGTTAGAATGTATAAGACAGCAATCGTACATATTTTGATGCTGCAAGCTGACTCTGACCATTTTATGAATTGTGATCAAGTGTTTACTGTTTCTTACGTTATTTAGTAAAATTGTAAGATTCAAAATGAAAACATAAAATGAACTTTTAACATTTATAATAGATTCAGTACCAGGTCAATACAAGACGTTAACCCCAAAAAGTTAACCCTAAAAGTGTAATGTCAGTCTCGTCTGACTTCTTGGGATAACCCTCAGTGGGATCTGCTATTTATATAACAACATTTGATAAGAAGGAAAGCATGGTCTTAGCATAATTATATTTGTGTTTTCGGCCGACTTCTTCCTATCCTCAGAAAAACGACCATTTCAACAACAACAACAACACAAACAAAAACTCTTAGACTGCACATAACAAATTTGTTTGGGCTTTATAATTAAGTCTGCTTTCATTTCATTTCTAATGATTCTAACAAAAAATGTTTCAGTTGTATAGTAAATATTTACAGAGAGAAATACATGTTATGTCAAATAAAACCTAGAAGTGTTACACAACTTAATACTACGTTGCTAAGTTTCTGTATATAACATAACGATTTAACTGTTTATCCGACGCTTTGTCACGAAAAGAATGATAATAAACCTGTTTAATAAATTGATTGTCCGATGTAAAACATATAATAATTTATAACTGTTTGTTACTTTTTCATTTTGACATTTCAAAGACAACAGTTATATATTAAAACGAAAGAACAAAGAAATCATAAATAATTTAGTTTCCATAGATACGAACAGACCACGTTGTCATTATTCCTTGTTTGCCCAATGATTTAGAAGGCTTTCAGGAAAAATCCTTACGATGAGTCTAGTGAACAAGAGCTTAGGTATTTGTTTGTTGTAATGTATTATTAATCTCTACAAATATTGTTCAAATCATGTCCCTCGGGGTCAAAATTAGACCTGCCCTGGGCAGGTAAGTAGAAACTCGTTCCTCTTTCCTCTTGTCTGAAAGTGTATGCCCTAGAGCTTAAATATTTTGTATGTATCGTTGCAAAATAAATATCTGCAGAGATTTTCATATCATGTCTACTAGGGTCAAAATTAGCGCAGGCCCGGGGTCCTGTTTCCTAAAAAAATATTTAATCTTGTCAGGAAAGCTTAAGTTTTAGATCTAGATCTTAAATATTTGGTATGTAGCAACGTAGAGTGAACCTTACAAAGAGTCAAATCATTTCCTTGTGGTCAAAATTGTCTCCGCCCAGGGTCACTTGTTTTACATTGAATTTTCTTTTCTGAAATAGGATGCATCATATGAGCTTATTTAAATAGACAAATACAGAAAAAAATTGAAAAATCTGTAATCGATTGTAAATATTATGCCCTTAGGGTAAAAAATGACCATGCTAAGGTGTAACTTGTTTTACCTTGACCTACTGACCCACATTAGCTTTGATGTTTAGTGCAATGGTACTCATGTGAGCGATATAAGGCCATTATGGCCCTCTTGTTTTCAGTATAAACGTATGTACGTTTTACTTTCGGATTCGTTAAAAGCTTCAAATAACCACACCAGTAAACGAGATGGAGAACATTTTTCTTCTTAAGATCCGTAGTGACATGGCCATCTTCAATATTTTTTCATTCCTGTTTCTGTTTCACGAATTCAGTTTAATTATTTCATAATTTTAACTGCATGACTTCTTGATTCATAATTTCAACTACGATAGTTCGCGAATTCGCAAATTCTAGATTTACTATCTTACGATGTCACGTTTTCAATGTCATTTTTCAGTTTTTATGGTTTCAACATCAGAATTTCACGATATCAAGAATTTACGATTTTACCTTAATTTCAGTATTTGAAAAAAAGAAAAAAAAAGAAACTGAATAAAATGGCATGAAATCGCGAATACTTGAAACCATAAAATTTTAAGTTCGTTAATTCTTGAAATCGTGAAATTCTGAAATTATGATCTTGAAATCGTATAATCTTGAAGCAGAAATCATAAAATGTTGAAGTTGAAATGTCTCCGGGGGTCTTTCTTAATCTTCTAGATTTTTTTCTGAATGTTTAATTATATTTTCCTATGTAACAATTATATACAATAATACCTTATATGAAAAAGAGATGTCAAGTACAAATACTTTGTAATGTAGACTTTCAATGAATATAAAATATCTACCATTTTTTGAGTTCTTTTAAAAAAATTTTGCGAACCTTGTCATAATCTATCCATTTTGAGGTCGTCACTTAATACATACTTCCGCTCTATAGAAATCAAATCTTTTAGAAAACAGTATCTGTGCATATATCGATTCACAATCTAATTCACCGGTGTAGGAATCTGATACCAAAGTGTTTTTTTAACTGTCTGTTAAAATTATGCTAATAAGACATTTGCTTTCCCTCCTGCTTATTCTGGTTATTTGGCTAGCAATATAATAAATTTGCAACGTTCTTTACACAAGTACGTAATTTAAATATAAAGTTTTTTTCCGAATCTTAGTAAGCAGAACCAAATAAATAAATGCTTATAATTTTAATGCTGTAGTCAATATGAAAACATTATGACTAGATTATTATAGATATGAATAAAAGATACGAAATTTTGACAAATACCTGTTTATAAAGTTATCAAAGAATGCACAGCACTAGCTATACCATTAATTTCAACTTTGGTCAACTGAAGTATAATAGAAATGGAAACTAAGAAAAGAGGAGGGATTAACTTCATTTCGAATTATTCTCTTCTCGTGTTTATTTTGAACAGTTTATTGGACCTCTTCTCTATATAATGAATAATTTTTCTAGCAGTGATTAGATTCACGCTATTAAATATTATGTCTCTTATCAACGGATTTTATAACGTTGGCCTTTCCAGAATGAATATATTTTAATAATAAAATAAAAAATTGGTATTTTTTATAATTTAAATCATATCATATTTCTATTCTGTTTGAATTATCATATAGCTGTGATATCGAAACGTATGCCAGTTCCGTTGTACGTTGTTGGGGGTCTACACTTAATTACATATTCTTGAAGACACACAAAAGCATGTAAAATGAAACCATTTAGTTATTCTTTTTGAAAACAAATACAAGAACCATAAAAACATTTGAGATCATTATGCAAGTGAAAGAAAATCTGATTACTTACCCCTACAATCAAACCAGGATTATAGATGTTTATTTATTATGAAGTTACAAACATTCTAAAAGAAAGTTTGATTACTTACCCCTACAATCAAAACAGGATTATAGATGTTTATTTATTATGAAGTTACAAACATTCTAAAAGAAAGTCTGATTACTTACCCTTGCAATCAAAACAGGATTATAGATGTTTATTTATTATGAAGTTACAAACATTCTAAAAGAAAGACTTTAGTCTCTTTGCTGAAGTTCAATTTTTTTTTATGAAATAAGCAGGTTGAGTTGTTAGTGGAGTCCCTTGTTCCTGTGTGATAAAATCTGGCTTGTAATTTATTAGTCTTGTGAATAATCAAGAAAGGATGGCGCGCGTGTGTGGATGTGTGTGGAGGGGGTCAGGGGAGGAGGTGAAAGGGGAGAGACATATGTATTTATGTATTTGTGAATTCACCTGATTCTTATACTTGCTAACCTGCTCACCACAAGACTGAAAGGTGGCATGCAAGAAATATGCTGACAAAATTGACAAGAGACAGTGTAATAACATACCGACTGATAATTTATTCTCATGACAAGTATGAATCAATTCCATTATCAAAGAGACTGATGCATTTCAGCGTATTCTAAGAAGGTATGTAACAGTGATGGCACGTGGTTTCGACACCCGCAGACAGGAAATGTGTGGACAAATTACACAATGTGTTATGATGAAACTTTAGTTGAAGTAAGCCTTCCTTCTATAACTTTTTTATATTCAATTTTATTCAGCAAGATTTCATATAGTGTGTGTTTTAAATCTTAATATTGCTTTTTGAAATTAGAATATATTAGTGTCAGTTCCTTGTACATCGTTAAATGTTCATCACAGTACATTGCCTAATGGAACTTCTAATCACGATGTTTTACTTCTAATTCAGTTCCAAAAGTTCTACTGATCAATTTCAGACTTATATGTAACGAAGAAAGAAATAAACAGATATATATGAATTGATCAAAACTTGTAAATTAATGTAATTTACACAATGTAAAGTCTACTTAGTTTCACGATTCGTATCAAATGTTTAAAGTCGCGATCGTGTTCACATTTACAAGTTAATGTTCTTAACATAAACATTAAATATTTTATTTCGCAAATTTTTAAACCGTGTCTAGACCAGTTATTAAAACGGTCTGCTATGAAGTTTTGAATGATTTCTATCTGCACAAGTTTGTGTCTCTAGTATCATTTCTCTTGGAGTCGATTGAACTCGTTTGTCAGAAGTAATATTTTATGCAGAAGAAATAGTTAAAAAATGGGCAGAAAACATGGTTGAATAGTGCAAAGTAAAAGGTCCCTTCATGTAGGTTACGATAAAATAATGGGTCAGTGTAATACAATACAAGTAAGGCGAATGTAATGTATCGAAAATATTAATACTCTTAAACCCATTTGAAGCAGAAATTACGACTAAGGTAAGTAGTTAGTGATCATACTACATTTAACATTGAACAATATTGTGTAATCGAGGTGCAGCGACAATGTTAACATGTTAAGAAGTTTTTATATATATATGTGATTTTATGCATATTAATCAAATGTCATTTATGATATCTTAATATGCTGATTACAGAGAATAATACTATGTACTAAGTTTTGCCATAATTGACAGTTCTCATCCAAGTTATACTTTGATTTTGTCAATTTTTGTTTCAGAACCACAAGCGAGTGTTATACATGTATTACTATGGTTTCAGCATCTCCATTGTTCTACTTGTCATTTCATTGGTTATATTTTCATTATTTAGGTAAGTCTTCTAAAGAAAATTCCGTTTATTTATTAAATAAGTGCCTGTGTCCTCTATTTAATTAACCTGTATATATATAACGAGTTTTTACTTACATATCAGTTTGGCTTGTAATGAACAAACAGAATTCGACGGAGACATATATAGGTAAACGCTGGCACTATGCTTCTGGTTCTAAAGGTATATGAAACGAAAAAGAAAATACCATTTGTTTTTTTTTTTCAGACAATTAAAATGTACTCGTGTTACTCTACATAAGCATCTGTTTTCATCTTATATCATCACTGGCGCACTGTGGATTATGTACTATGCTATGGTACCAATGGATTCAGATGTCCTTAAAAATAATCCGGTATGTAGCTTTTACTTCTGTTTTGTAGTTATCCACAATAAATATCCGCTCATGGATGACAAAATGTTCAACCATGATAATCTTGTAATAGTCTTATAATCTTGTTCATCTTAACGTTCACTAAAGCCTTAACAGACAAAGTTTCCGTAGAAATGTTTTGCTTGTGTAAAAGGAGTATGTGTACAGGGGTTTTGTTAAAGTTTTACTTCTATATACGCAATTGTCATGATAAAAATTCATTTATATTTATGTTTTTTTATCAGTTAAGAATGGAAGATTTTATCTGAACATTTCGACTGCTTATATATTATAAGCCATCAACAATATATGCAATGCGTGAATTCTTCTGTCACGGATTTCTTACAATTTTATATGTCTTGTCTTCCTATGCAAATTTGATGTAAAATATTGAAGATAATGGATTAAACATTTAGCACGGCATGTTAGTTAGTAATAATTTCAGGAGTAATTTATTTTCGAGGATTATTCAGTATATAATGCGAACTACCACATAAATTGTTAATCCTGCAAAGTGATATCCATTGAGGTCAATGACCGACTTGCATCGTTTTTGCAGATCTTCCAATCCCGCTACTAGGCATCTGCACTTGTACACTCTAACCTGTTCGTTCACGGTAGTTTCGATCTCATATACGGCAACAGATATAATTCTTTCAGTCTCAGGAAAAAGTCGTATTCAGGTGGGTATGGCTGATGATCAAATGGCTTCAGCTCGTAATTTACAGTCAGTGAAGTTACGCTGTTCGAGGTCTGTGGGGTTGCGTTGTCATAAAATATGATGGTCAGACTCGTAAAAGTTACGCTGTTCGAGGTCTGTGGGGTTGCGTTGTCATAAAATATGACGGTCAGACTCGTAAAAGTTCTGGGCGCCTTTAACGCATTGCTGGGTTCTAGCACTTTTAATATACTTCTTGTAGTATAACTTTACAAGTTTGACCGACCGGAACCTTGTGACTTGCCAGAACCTCTTGAATATCATAAGCGAGTTTCATCATTTACTTTATCTTCTCCTTTTCTTGACGACAGTTTGCTGGACTTGGTGTGTTCGAAGTGCTGCCACTCGGCCGACTGTCGTTTCACTTCTGGCTTGTAGGAACTTGTCCACGTTTCATGTATTGCAACAATTAATAACAGAAAATTTTGACTTTCTGCATACTAACGCGAAAGCAATTTTGTGGCGGTTGTTTAGTGACGTTCTGCCTGTTCTGACGTCATACGATGAGGTCCCCAGTGCGTGAAAACCTTGCACGTTTTCACGTGCTAAGAGTGTTTGTCTAAATCTGCCGTTCTTAAATTTTTTTACCAATCATAAAACTTGAGAATATGAAAGAGATAATTCACTACAAGATTCTTGTAACGCAGTGAATATTTCTGTGGCGCTCTTGTTTCAGTAGCATTCGAATTTTATGTAACCACGCTTTTCTATGACGTTAACGTGTCCACTTAAGTTACGTGAGTATAAAGTGCTTGCCGATGACGTCATTCTTGTCAGCATGCTTAAATTTTGCAGAAAAGTAGGAATTAACGTAGATTGTTACTAAGCCTTGTTTCGTTAAGTTACTAGTTTTGGAATAATTGATAGTTTACATTTTAAATTGAGTGATCCTCGTTTTTGTTTAATTGTATTAAACTATAAATTTGAACTGATTGATTTATACAGTGAATAATCTCTTTCATTTGTTTGTTAATGAGTATATTGGGTTTTTGACGCTGAAGGTTTTCGAGGCAAAATGCGATGTTTGATAGGTTAATTCGACTAAGTGAACAACCTCTGTTTGTGATGGACGTCAATGATAGTAGATAAGGTATCAAATGTGTCTAGAATGGGCTATTCATCTTTTGCTATCAAGATAAAGAAACAATTACTGAACATCTTTTTTATGTATTTTGTGGGAGGCATATAGCGTTGCTCGTGTCTGTACGTACATCTGTTCGTGCAGAAATCTTGTTCGTGAAACTTCTCATTTAGCTTTTTGATTATTTGCTGAAAAATTCAGAGATGAATGGCCTAGGTGGATCGATGGCCGGAATGGAATACTTTTTATTGCGTCGAATTTTGCCGGAGTTATTTGCCTTTGTATTTGTCTCGACATGGGGAATAGAGAAAGAGTTTGTGTCGAACTCCTCATGCACCTTTTGGCGGATTTCCCTCATACTTTAACAGATAACCAACATTTATTAGTAGATGGTCGTAAAGGAAGTAATATCGATTAGGCATTTTTATGCCCCCACAAAGTGGGGAGCATATAGCGTTGCACTTGTCCGTCCGTCCGTTCGTACGTCTGTCCGTACGTCCCGAAATCTTGTGAACGCAACTCCTCTTAAACCGGATGGCAGATTTTGCTTAAACTTCCAGGGATGAACAACCTTAATGTGTAGATGGAAGTAAAGGAGACCATACATGTGTTTCAAAATTCAGTTTTATTCAGACACTAATATTGTATTCCATCTGTAAAGAGACCAAATATGATGCCTCAAGAGTTAGGTGACTTTTTTATCATTAATACATGAATTGAGGAAATTTCAACTTAAATGCTAAGATAAGAACAGAATTTTGTAGACATTAAATGAAGCTGCACTTGTTTACGAGCACATCTGCACGGTGGGGGCATCCGTGTCCTTTGGACACAGTTCTAGTTTTTACAGGAGTAATGAGGCTTTAGTTTTGCACTGTGTTGGGTATAGAGAAAAGCTTTTGTGTTGAAACTCCTCGTTCATCTTTCGGAGGAATTGCTTTAAACTTCACAGATGAACAGTCTGGGAATGTAGATGGAAGTAAAGTTAATAGGATTTGTTGCATCTCTCCCTACTACAGTTATGGGCCTTTTTATTTTTTACTATAATAATATACATATTATGAGGAATTGAGAAAATCTTTCTGTCATATTCTTCATGCATCTTTTGAAACATATTCTGCAGACTTACTGAACTGAACAACCTTCTAACGTGTAGATAGCTATACTAGAAGTAATTTCCGTTTAAAAAGTAAAGGCTGCAAATGGTTTTATCGGTCTGTAACAAGTAAAAGCGTATACAGAGAAAGCGTTATGTATGCGACCTCTTATTCAGATTTTGGAGGGTTTCAGCTGTGACGGATTACATAAACGCAGTGTGGAGATTGTGAAACAATGACTCTTTGTAATTATTTTTATAAGATTATTGAGCTTTTAGGATCAAAATCGCAAGGCATTGAGTTATGATACTTGTTATTTAGCATCGTCTAATAGTCCTCTACCAAGTTCGTTCAAATCATGGACCCAGGGTCAAACTGGCTCCGCTCCTGCAACATGATTTTTTATAGGCTTATATAGGGAAAACATAAAAAATCCTCTTGTCTGAAACTATTCGGATTTGATATTTAGCTTACAGGTTCACCTAGAAAGCCTCTACACAGATTTTTCAAATTATGTCCCAGGATCATTAATTGCCCCGCTCTAGGATCATTTGATTTAATAATAGCATATAAAAGGAAAACTTAAAAAAAATCAATGAAAGCACAATGCCTAGGGCATAGATATTTTGTATGGAACATTATTTAAAGGTTCTATCAAGATTGTTCAAATTATGTTCCTGGGAACAAAACAGACTCCGCCCCAGGGGTCACTTAAAAAATATCCTTATTAGAAACCATAAGGCCTATTGTTAAGATATTTGATGTATGATATGGCCTAGTAGAACTCTACCAAGTTTATTCAAACCTTGGCGTTGGAATCAAAATTTGCCCCTGCCCCTGGTGTCACCAAGGCTAAAAATAGACTGTTCTACTTTTCCTCATAGAACCTTTATTTATTGACCATTAAATAGGATATTTGGTATCTGAACAGCTTGCATGAATCTGTGCCATACATTGCCTGAAGGTTAAGGTCACCTAGACTTAAAATAGATTTGTCTTTCTACTTTTCCCACTGAGTCTTCATTTATTGATCAAATACTTTAAATTGGTATGTATGTATCATCGACATCTGTCCTTGGGTTGGATTTTAAGTCACTGGGGTTAAAGTCACCGGGGCTAAAAATCAATTTGACCCCACCTAATGGGTCATTTGATTATAATTATATCGACTGACATAGGAAAAAAAATTAAAATCTTGTCAGAAACGTGAAGGCCTGAAGTTTAGATACTTGGTGTGTGAATAAAAGTAGTCGCAGCTGAAGGTGAACGATAAAAGAGCCATCGTGGCCCTCTCGTTACAAGTATTACCCTTTGTTTCTTAAGCCTTATGGGTTTGAAAACACACCAAAGTGAGGACATTAACAGCAGTGAATTTTAGCCATCGTTTGAGCTAGTTCCGAGAAAGGCTAAGTTTACGATTAAATATTTGATTAAAATCTGTTATCACTTAAAACCTCATTACCTCATTGATAAACTACTTACAATATAAAACAGTACACTAAGTTAGACATAGAACAAAGGAATTACAGTAGTGCATCACGCAACAGTCAATAGCTAGAAGTGTTCATACTATAGACTTAAACTTGTTCATATAACCTAGTCGGCTATGATGATTTCTTACGAAATAAATTCGTAAAATTAAGGTAAAGATGATGTTTAAAATTAATAATGTATTGTTTTACAAAGATAATAAAAATGATATAAAATACAATTTTTTTATTTTAATTTTAATTTTTTTATCGAAATCGTCCTACACTTGCTCACTTTATCATGTGACAACTTTCACAAGTCCAATCAGCATTATTTTAATATCGACCCTTTATTCCTATAAATCATATGAGATCTTTCCTGTAGCAATGGCTTTCATCTTCAAAATGATAGTTTACAACGTTTCTAACAAATTTCGTGACTCGTTTCAGCATAGTTGTTTTAATTATGACACTTAATTACATTTATTTGAATACAGCTATAAAATAAAATGTCAATTTGAATAATAAAAATGGTTATAAACTTTGAACTCTTTATCAATGGATTTTTTAAATTAGCATTTTGTTATGTTTTTGTTATTACATTTCCAAAATCATTGAAACTATAATGATACTAAAGTTTCATTCAAAATCGATGATGAATGTAAGAGAGTTGCGCTGACAAAAAAATGTAAGAAGTCCTACAGCTCTTGGAAAAATCAATTAAGCAGAAAATTGTGACAATGTGCACAATACATTAGATACCGAACATTTCTGTAAGGTTTCGTCAAAATCCAGTCATGCATGTAGACTGGCAATCTTTGCGACAGACAGACAGACAGACAGACATGGACAAAATCAATGTGTCTCAGACCACTTCATAGTAGGAGACATAATATCACTACATGAAAAAATTAAGATGAAATATACTTTTACGAGGTTTGCAATATAACCAGTATAAATTTTTGAATATCATTACCGAAATGCACGCATTTCGTTGGTCGAGAGTGTTGCACGCGCGGGTCCGTAAAAAATGATTAAATACATCCAAAACTTAATAAATAACTGCAAAATTTTCACGAACCTGTAATTATTATGTGCATTTAAATCTCACCAAGTAGAGTATATAATATAAGACTTATAAACTCATGTTTTGGTCATCCTCGATCAATATCGTTTTTACAGGTACCTTAACTGTATAATACATACCGAGTCATAATTACTCATACACAAAGCAATAATTATGTGCCCTGGATATTTGTTGATGTAACAGACATGTGAAACTTTTAATTCAAAAGTCAAAAAGGTCAGCATGCTAGACCCCGGGCTCGTTTAAAACACTGATTCAGTTATTTAATACATAAAACAATGCTCACACCTTAGAATATTAACGTAACCAAATATACTAGAAAAACATTGATACACAGCATCAAGTCGCTGCAGAAGATTCTCAAGACATTAAACTGCTAGAATATTCCTTGAATGAAGGGGAAATCACTGCGTAGGAGCGCTGTTCTGTTGCAAGGTCAAACAAATTTTATAAATATAAATATTAAGGGATCAAATATGTAGAAAATGTTGATCATTATGAAATATGATATTTTCATTTTCATACCGATGAAATATTTCATCATTGTTTCAGGTTTATACCCTTTTTAGCTCACCTGAGCACAAAGTGCTCAGGCTGAGCTTTTCTGATCAGTCTTCGTCCGTCGTCCGTCCGTCCGTCCGTCGTCAACTTTTCATTCAAATGACATCTCCACTGAAACCAAAGGGCCAAATTAAATGAAACTTGCCTGGGATATTCCTTGCATGAAGGTCTACCATGATTGTTCAAATGGTTCTGGTCCATTGCATTTCTGGTTCACTGGAGCTAAAATTAGATTTTAAAAGTTGGATCTTTAAAAATCTTCTTCTCCGAAACCTCAAGGCCTGGAGCTTAGATATTTGGTTTGAAGCATCATCTAGTGGACCTCTACCAAGTTTGTTCAAATTATGACCGTGGGGTTAAAACTGGCCCCATCCCAGGGGTCAGTTGATTTTACATAGATTTTTATAGCAAAAACTTTAATAAATCTTCTTGTTAGAAACCGCAATGCCTAGAGCTTAGATATTTTGTATGTACCATTGTCAAGAAGACCTCTACCAAGTTTGTTCAAATCATGGCTCCAGGGTCAAAAATGGCCCCGCCCCAGTGGTCACATGTTTTACATGGAGTTATATAGGAAAACCTTTAAAAATCTTCTTTGTAGATACCAAAAGGCCTGGAGCTTAGATATTTGGTATGTAGCATCATCTATTAGACCTCTACCAAGTTTGTTCAAATCATAGCCCCTAGGTTAAAAAAGGCCCCGCCACAGGGGTTACATGTTTTACATAGAGTTATATAGGAAAAGTTTTAAAATCTTCTTGTCACAAGGCCTAGAGTTTAGATATTTTGTTTGCAGCATTGTCTAGTGGACCTCTTCCAAGTTTGTTCAAATCATGACCCTGGGTCAAAACTGGCCCCATCCGGGGCGTCATTTGATTTTACACAAGGATTTATATAGGGAAAACTTAAAAAATCTGCTGCTCTGAAACACCAGGGGCTATATCTTCAATTGTTCGTTGTTATGTCTTCCCCCAACCCCGCCCTTCTGATGGAGACATATTGTTTTTGCCTTGTCCATGGGTGTCTGTTTGTCTGTCTGTCTTTCACACTTCGGTTCCTGTCAATAACTTGAGTACCAGTTGACCCAAAGACTTCAAACTTCACAGGGTTATTGCCCTTATTGAGTACAAAAACCCCTTTGTGTTTTTGGTCAGTAGGTCAAATGTCAAGGTCAGAGGTACCTTTAGAGTGAAAACCGTTCCCACTCAATAACAGAACTACCATTTCACCCAGAGCCTCCAAACTTCATAGGATGATTGCTATTACTAAATAGAAGTACCGTATTGTTTTTAGGGCTAGTATGTCAAAGGTCAGGGTCACAGGCACCTGTAGAGTGAAAACTATTTCTGCAGAGTAACTGTAGTACCATTACACTCAGAGCCTTCAAACTTTATAGGATAATGGTATTAGAAGAACCCTATTGTTTTTAGGGTCCATAGGTCAAAGGTTAAGTTCACTTGGCCCTGTAGAGTGAAAACTGTTTCTGCTCAGTAACTGGGGTATCATTTTACCCAGAGTCTTCAAACTTCAAAGGATGATTTTCTTTACTCAGTAAAAGAACCCAATCATTTTGGGGTCAGTAGGTCAAAAGTCAAGGTCACAGGGACCTGTAGAGTGAAAACTATTCTTCTCAGTAACTGGAGTATCATTACACCCAAAACCTTCAAACTTTATAGGGTAATTATTTTAGAAGAACCCTATGTTTTTGGGGTCTTTAGGTCAAAGGTCAAAGTCATTGAGACCTGTAGAGTAAAACTATTTCTGCTTAAAATATTTAGAGTACCATTACACCCAGAGTATTCAAACTTATTGCAAACGTATTCAAACTTGCACCCATAAAAACCAATAACGATATTTGTAACATGAGCAATGAAACTCAGGTGAACGATTTAGGGCCATCGCGGCCCTCTCGTTTAAATGTCAGTATTTTTTTCTCGTGAAACGAAACATTATTCCCCAATTACAACTTGTACACAACTTTTGCTATTATATTGATAATATCAAATACAGTTAGGAGAGCGCTGACAAGAAATGAATATTGTTTAATTGATATTGTCACAAATTATTCCTGTGATTTCAGGTATGGTGTCAGGTGCTTCATGTGCTCACACATTACTTCACTGTGTGTAACTATGCCTGGATGTTCTGCGAGGGCTTCTATTTACATGCACTTATTGTTATAGCGTTTACCAAAGACAAGAGGTTGCTAATTATATGTTACTTTATCGGTTGGGGTGAGTGTTTGCTTTAAAATAAGGCGTTTTTGGTCTCCATGAGTTTAATCTTTATATGTAGAATTAGGCGTTTTTGATCTCCATGTGTTTAATCTTAATATATAAAATAAGGCGTTTTTGATCTCCATGTGTTTAATCTTAATATATAAAATAAGGCGTTTTTGATCTCCATGAGTTTAATCTTAATATGTAGAATAAGGCGTTTTTGATCTCTATGTGTTTAATCTTAATATATAAAATAAGGCGTTTTTGATCTCCATGAGTTTAATCTTAATATGTAGAATAAGGCGTTTTTGATCTCTATGTGTTTAATCTTAATATATAAAATAAGGCGTTTTTGATCTCCATGAGTTTAATCTTAATATGTAGAATAAGGCGTTTTTGATCTCCATGTGTTTAATCTTAATATATAAAATAAGGCGTTTTTGATCTCCATGAGTTTAATCTTAATATGTAGAATAAGGCGTTCCTGATTTGCATGTTTTTAATCTTAGTTTTTATAATTTGGCGTTCTTGATCTCCAGGTGTTTAAACTTAGTATGTAAATGTAGGCGTTCTTGATCTCGATATGTTTAATCGTAGTATGTAAAAGTAGGCTTCTTGATCTACATGTGTTTAATCTTAGTATGTAAAAGTACTAAGTGGTTCTTTCTCTGCATATGATATCATTATGTAATAGTAGGGGTTCTTTCTCTCCATATGATAATATTATTATGAAATAGTAGGGGTTCTTACCCTCAGCATGATTTAATCCTATCATGTTTAGTAGATAGTGTTTGTGTAACTTGATGTTTTATAAAGTTTTGGCAGTTTGTCTATTGAATAAGAAATCAAGTTATTTTATGCAAATAGGCACCGGTAATAGTTTTGTTTGAATGGCTTTTCTTTTTACAGTATTCTTCATAGAAAACATTTCCGTGTCATCAAAAATTCCTCAAATCCTGAAAATATAAGAACTTGATGTCTTCTGTCACGTATTGCAGTTATAAATTCAGTCTACAGATTACTAGATAAGAGAAACTATATTATGCGTTTCCATGCAAGGTTTCCACTCCCGATTTTAATGTTTGCTGTAAAGGTCAAAAACACATCCATAAATACCTTAAGCATTTTTTTTTCACTTGAGGTCAGAGCGTTGTAGGAGAAGACAGCAATATTTTTTATATGATGTTACCTTCTCTTTTTGTGTCTGTAATTTCAAGCAGTAATGACTTCACATCTCCTTTTGCCACGGCTTTTCACAAGCTACAATTAAATGCAGTTATTACTATGGTAAAAACATACAAATTTATTCTGATATTTTGACCGTAAAATTTCTATGTATTTCGTCAAACATTTTGAAACATAACTTGATACATTATATAGGCATACTATACGCTCACAAGAAGACGCCATAATTAGACGAAACGTGGACTAATTACTTTATAGTGAAGACGTTTATTCAAACTAATCAAAAAAACGTCAACGGCCGCATTGCGTTATCTACCCATCTGAAACTACAAAGAACTTTTAAAAAATCACATTTATTTTACGTCATTTGAAGATATGCAGTTGTTACCGTCTTATCTTAGTTGCAAATATATATTTCATAAGGCCATTATTTTTATATTTTTCGGTTTACTGACCCGCCGACCCTGTATTTTTGAAAATGAAAAAAAAAAAAATTTTTTTTCAGGAAAAAAAAATTCTGAACGCCGATTTTACGGAAAATGTACCGTATGAACGGCTCATTTTCCTTGGTTTCTTCGCAGTAAAGACTGAATACATTATTAAAATATTCATATATACAGTATTCAGGAATAAATAGAAATAAGAAGACTTTCCGATGTTTTTTTTGTTTTTTTTTTCAAGATTTTTTTCCCTCCTCCTACCCTACCTTTTTTTAAAAAAAAAATCAGTAAACCAAAATATAAAAAAAAATGGCCTAAATACTTATTTTAAATTCATTATTTTAATAAATAATATTTTTTGAAAAAATCTGTCTAATCAAAAACTGGTTGAACTCCTAAACTTTCTTCGGGAATCAAACACTCGATCTCTAGATAAGATAAAATTTATTGTATCACATTATTTAATATTGTATAACCCATTCCATATTTTATTTTTGATATTGCAGTGTTTCCTATCTTACCAGCCCTCATCTACACAGTTGTAAGAGCTCTGAACGACTTAGAAAATGACAGGTGTATATTTATTTATTTAGTGTGTGATACTTAAATTCATTTGAATAATTTATTCAGATGTGATATTTTCTGTAGCCAGCACCACTTATGCTCATTACAAAGTTAGAGGTATAGTTTTTAGTCATAAGGAATTGCATTGACCATTCAAGTATGTTTATAGTATTTCATAACAAAAAATCAAAGTATGTGATACAAAAGTTTTGCGTGAGCATAAAACAGTTACTTACTAATTATTTGACATTTTCTTGAGACTTGATGTTCTTACTGGAAAAATGCACGTGTTATTACATTTTCCTTTCTTGACAGATGTTGGACAAGTGACTCAGTTTTACACTGGATATTGGCTGGCCCAATCAATGCTTCACTTATTGTGAGTACAATTTAATAAACATTGTGTTTTAGTCTGACTGTTTTATTCAGTTTATTTATAGTTTGAGTCTGTTCGATATATTTATGAATTAATAACTTATGATAAAGTTTTTTTTTATTGTAATTAACATACATGTTCTAAGTTTAAAGGACCCAGATCTTCTTCAGTTAAATATACAGCATTTAATACTCTTCATTTACATTCTCCGTTTGCTGTTTGAAGAATTACCTAATGATCTGTCTATAATGTAGCAGTACTTAAGCCCTTTATTTTCGATTTTCAGGTTAATTTCATTTTTTCCATAAATATAATGCGGATACTACTTTCCAAACTTCGATCGGTGCACACCAATGAGGCGATGCAGACAAGGTAAGCGTTATCAGTTTCTGAAAGGATTTTCCTATAGTGGATACAACTTGTAACTATTTGATAGCTATTTTTAGTTAACAGCGTAAACTGTTTTTGACGAATCTTGAAAATTCTACTAGCACATCATTTATCTTTGTTCTGCCCAGAGCAAATACTTGTAGTATGATGATAGTCATATAGTTGAAAATGTGAGCCCTCTTATAAAAATACACAACTATCAGTAGATATCATTATTTATTATATACTTATAAATGAAATATTGAGAAATATTGATAAAATAAAATACGTATTTTCATATTCCGTAAAAAATTATTTGAAACATTTTCCGTATTTTCACTGGTGTCTTTCCGGACTACTTTCTTCTAAATTCAGCCAATACACAAAAATTAAAGGGGAACGCTTTCGAATCGTAAGGTCGAAAAAGAGAGAAAGTATATAGAAAACAAAATTCAAGTTTTTTTCTATAAATACAAGATTTATTTTAATCTCATGGTATGAAAATTATCATATTTCATACCACTCGATGAAAATAAATCCCGTATTTATAGAAAAAATCTTGAATATCCTCAGTCTATTTATTGAATTATTTTTATATTTAACCCTGTTTAGTTTTACATCCTTTGAATTACAATGTCTAGTCATGAAGTAACAATATGAATGTGTTATACTAACATAGTGTGTGAAAAAAATCGATACTTTATTTAATTTACAAACTTCTGAACTTGTCCATTTTTTCATTCATTATGTAACGACTGGGAACAGACCTACCTAAGTTGTTTGACAACTGCGTCAGGGAATCTAGAGTACTTCCTATGACATAGTGGCCATTAGTTCGAATCCAACATGAGGGTGGTCTTTTTCTGATGTATTGAATACTTCAGTTACGCTACAGGAATTCGTTAGACTTACCTAAATAACTGTTTTATATTTATCCATAACACTATGCAGCGTCGTATGGCAGATGTATTATTATTCGTTTGTTTTACAAGTTTCCTCTCTCATTTCTCATCTGTCCTTGGACGAAATTGACCATCGATGAAATCGAATCACGGCTGACACAGATTTCACTTGCTACCTCAGATAAATGTAATATATTGCCACAGTTGTCGTGATTTTGTTTAAAGACATGAAAGGAACTAGAATTTTAATATAACATGAAATGTGTTTAAAATTACACGACAATTTTTTAAACTTATGTATGAAAGTAGTGCCCATATTGCTTGCTGTTTTGTTCCCAGGCGTGCTGTGAGAGCAATACTGATACTGATCCCATTACTGGGTCTACAAAACATTGCCTTTCCTTTCAAACCACCACCTGGGTCTGATGGAGAGTATATCTACTCGATGATATCCGCATTCTTGGTATCGTTCCAGGTATCTGTATATTCTGTAGTATGTAAAAAGTAACTTGTGTTCGCATATTTCAACATTTATATGTACGATTACATAAATCTAATTCTGAGCAAACGAAGATATAATGATGAAAGCAGTTTATAGAGGCTTGAAGTGTGTTGAAGTTTCAACACAAGAGGGAAGACATTTGAAACGAATAAGGACATTTTTTGTTCACAGACGTTATGTGCCTGCGTCTTACAAAAATCGAAAACAGTATAAACGTTTGTGAGTGAAAGAATCAGAAAATATTATTTATTTGAAAATGTTCAGTTATTCCAACTTCTTTGTAATCCTTCACAGACAAATCAGTTCCTTAAAACAATCAGGCCCAGCGTCTTATAAAACTGCCATTACCTGTGAATTATACAATGTCTTGAAGAGAGTGTTTGTAAGTAATACATGACACTTGATTGATTTCCAGGGTGTGTTTGTAGCTGTGGTTTTCTGTTTCTTTAACGGAGAGGTGAGTTCACGTAAAGTTTATCTTCCACAGTATGGACGAATGTGTTCGTTTTGATATTTTTATTATTGTTTGAATATTATTTTGTATCAGTTCTGAAATCGCTTATCAGTGTTTGTCTTTCATTATATCGTACATTTTATAACCATTGATATATCTAAAGACTTATCAGCAACTGATTTCGGTGTTTACACAAAACAGAATTTACTTTTTAGCTCACCTGAGCACACATTGCTCATGTGAGCATATAGAACCAATGGCTGTCCGTCGTCCGTCGGTGTTCATCGTCCATAGTTACTTCAAAGAACATCTGCTCTGAAACCAGTTGGCCAGGTTGGATAAACCTTGTCTTTAACGTTCATTGTATGAAGCTCTATCAGAGTTGTTCAAATGGTTCAAAACCATTGCAGATCTGGGCCACAGGAGCTAAAAATATATTTAAAAAGTGCAAACTTCAAAAATCTTCTTTTCCGAAACCGCAAGGCCTGGAGTTTAGATATTTGCTAAGTAGCATTGTCTAATAGACCTCTACCTAGATTGTTCAAATCATGGCCTAAAGGTCAAAACTGGCTCCGCACCAGAGGCCACATTTCTCAAGGCTAAATAGGAAACTCTTTCAGAATCCTTTTCTCTGAAACCACAAGGCCTTGAGAGAAGATATTTGGTATACAGCATTGTCTGGTAGACCTCTATCAAGTTTATTCAAATTATGGCCCTTGAATGTAAATTGGCTCCGCTCCAGCTGCAACATGATTTTACTTAAGCTTTTTATAGGGAAAACTTCAAACATCTTTTTGTCTGAAACTGCTATGTTTCAGGGTTTGATATTTGGCATACCGGTTCACTTGGAGTTCGTCTACAATGTTGTTCAAATTATGCCACTGGAGTCATTAATGGCTCTGCCCCGGGAGTTACTTGATTAAATAAAGGCATATAGAGTTGAAAACTTTAAAATCTTTTATATGAAACCACAAGGCCTAGCGCTTAGATATTTTGCATGGAGCATGTTCTAGAGATCCTCTACAAAAATTATTCAAATTATGCTCCTTGTGTCAAAATTGACCCCGCTCAAGGGGTCACTTGACTATTTTAAAGAAAACTTTAAAAATCTTTTTGACAAATGTTGACCCATGGGTCAAAATTGGCCCTGCCGCTGGGGTCACTCGGGCTTAAAGTCGATTTTTCAACTTTGCGTCTTAGAGATTTATCAATTGACAGATATCTTAGACATTTAGTATAAAAGCATCTTGCATTATTCTCTGCCATTCATTTGGAGTCAAGGTCAGGGTCACCGAGGCTTTAAATAGATTTTTGCACTTTTCCTAAATAGGGTCTTCATTTATTGACGGATATTTTATATGTAGGTAACTTGCAAGGACTTCTATTCTTCGGTCACTGGGGTCAATGTCAAGATCAGTGAGGCTAAATATTATAGATTTTTCTACTTTCTGTCTTAGAGCCTTTATTTATTGACTGTTTTTTTTTAGATATTTGGTCAATAGGCACCTTCTGTGAATCCTTACGATTCACTGTGATCAAGGTCACGGTCACCAAGAGTTAAAAATGATTGTTCTACTTTTCGTTATGGAGCCTTCATTTATTGACCAATATCTTAGATATTTGGTATGAAGTTATCTTGCATGGACCTCTACCTTTGGGTTGGGGTTGAGGTCACAGAGGTCAAGAACGCAGAGGTTAAAATATTTTTTCTACCTTATGTTATATTGTTATACTCCTATGTACATGTTTCACAAAACATTTATAAACAATAGATCTCCTTTCTTTTCCTGAACCAACCTGACCCCGTGATGGGTTTTAGAGATATAGGGACCAGAGTAGGCGCATTTTGTCATGTCTGCTTAATAGTGGTTTCACAACTTTTATAATCTTACAAACCACTGGCCTGAATTCAGAATAAATGAACACAACTATAATTATGAAACTTTAGCAATAGGACACAAGTGAGCGATTAAAGGCTATCATTACCCTCTTTTTGTGTTTTTTTATCTGATGCTCACTTCCAAACTTTGTTTGAAAACAATGGGTTTCCATTTAATAACACATTCGAATAATCAGGGTTTTTTGTCGAGTTCCTCTATGTGCATGTTTCGTATCCGTTTAAAAGATGTCACCTTGTTTATTGTGGGATTGACTATGTGATAACCACTACCTTGATATTTTCTCGCTTCACCAGTTGTATCGGTCGCCGTCTCCATTAAGCTTAATAGGCTAAAACTATATAAACTATTTTAAGAATAAGACGTTTTGTGTATTTGAGCATAATTGCAGCATGCATATATCAGTAAACTTTGTAGTTTAAAATGTTACAATTAAAATGTTTTTGTGTTGTTGGTAAAATTTGTGATGTTTTTACAGAACTGTTGCTATCAGTTTAGTCATGTTTATTTAAAATTGTCTTCACTCAGTGTATATTCAGTGTGTATAGTTATTTTAAATATGTACCGACATGTGTTTGATGTAATATGAAAAGCAATAGCAATAAAACTTTACAATAACTGCTGACAGAGTACAAGAGTACAAAGTATCAGTTATGTAAACGTTGAAAGATTTTTTTTAACTGTTTTGTGCGAATTGTAGGACACACATATAAAAATCTATTTTAAATTCAAAATGATTTTTATTTATTTTTTCTTTGAAATTCATTATCAATGAATGATACTAAATACTAACAAATACTAAAAAATATCACAGATAAAGTACTATATATTTTACAGTATACGTACTACATATAAGTTTTATTGCTGAAGCTTTGTGCCTTTCTATAATAGCGTACTTGATGTCTTGTTGTATTTGAATGATATGGTCATGTTTTAAACAGGTTGTGAAATCGTTCAAGAGAAAGTTGCATCGATTCCGAATGTCGAGATCTAAGAAATATCGTGACAGTAGTAAGTGTTCCAGCACGAAGCAAACAGGTGAAAGCCATGCAATGTTACGGTCAGTTACAACTGACGCAGATACAAAGCCGACTCTACAGACAATAATATCTAACAATAATGTAGTGTAATAATAAGAAAGTCTGTGCCATAGACAAGACCTTATAGAGCTATGGGAAACACCGAAGTTAAAATTGTGATAGGGGGTATGTGTGTAAATACATACAAGGAACAACACGTAACTGAATAGTTAAAGTAAGATTGTTCCCTCAGCAGACTTGACTAATATACAAGTGGCACAAAGAAGGCGGTCATAGACGAAATCTTGTTGACAACGTTGGTGGCAATGTCTGGACATTTGTGCACCTGTGATCATTTTCTCAGACACTATAATTATCACTATTACAATCCATTTCATAATTGTCAGAGAAGAACGGAGAGGAATCGACATCCAACTCGATTTTATGTAACATTTACATATCAGTTCAAAGACGCTTGGAAAGGGTGTCCACTATTTGTCCATGTCGTCTACATTCAAACTATCATCTTTCTTTGAATTAATAATGTATAAACTCTAACCACACTTCTCTGTGTCTTGACAAAATTGTGTCATATTTGTCTTGAACGATGAGAGACAATCATTTAAATCAAACTAATATACAAACATAAGAAAATAAGGCTTATTAACTAAATATTAGTAGAATTGCCTGTTTGGAAAACCAGATCATGTTTGTGTACCTTTAGAGATGGTATTTATCATTATCTAAAACCGTATACATTGTAAACTTTTACAAAATGCTTCTGTTAAATCATTGCCTCATATTAGTAAGTAAATCAACGTGCCATTTGAACATATTTGAACACATTCTTTAGTGCCCAATGTCTTAAATTGATGATTTATATATGGATGTATTTTCTTGTCAATATATCACTCGAAAATTTAAATTCAATTTTTTTTAAACATGTTTTTGTAGCACTCACATTAATTTTGAATTCTGCATCGAAGTAAAAAAAGTCTCCCTTTGAAGCGCTTTGTTCAGATAATAAATAGCTAATAAAATTACATTGTTTCGCCCAGTACTTGCATGACAATTTGTTAATACAAGTTTTTTATGTCATTTTACGAAATTAAGCTTAGAAAATCTAAGATCTATTTTATCTGTGTATGTGCTAATATATACAAAAAAACAGTTATCTCAAAGTGGAATTTGGGCCATTTGTCTTTATTCAGTCGGCCATTGTTTTCAACTAGTGTTTTTTTCTGTTGAAACGGAAGACACCATGGACAAAATTTGTAAGAATATAAATGTTTGTAAGGTCATTGAACATATACACATCAAACATCATTAATACAAGAATGAATGTAGGTTTTTGTAAATAAACACAGTTAAGTTCAAGTTTATATTACCGCTTTATTAAATTAAATTTGCTTATGTGAAGATTATTGTCACTTCGGTTGTTTGTTTTGCTCAGCATGTAATCAAGAGGTTTCTATGTCATTTTAAGATTATTACATTTTTTATATTAGTTCTGTTATAAAATAATCAATCCTGTCAACTGATTGCAGATGTAAAAAGAAACAAAATCATGTTGCTTATCATACTTGGCTTAAAAAGTTAAGTCAAACACATTAAATGTGACATCATATTTTGTTAAAATATGAAATTAAAAGATTACTGCACTTTGTGGGTATTTTGTCTTTTCTTTAAAACTAAAACATCCTCTATAGATAAAATGAAGGAAAAAAATTATACCACCTCTGCAATATTCATTTCACTTTGACTCTGTTTGAATATTCTTGTCTCTAATTCAGTCATTTCTGTTAGCCATCATACAATGCCGCTTTAATTATCACATTTTAATGTAAATGAAAAACAGTTGTACAACTGTAATCATTGTCAGGGAGAGTAATGGACGTATCGAAGACGTTGTTTTAAAACTGTTTCATATTTTACATTCAGAAAGTCATTACGAGGAATATACATAATTATGATTATAATTGCAATAAAGCAGTAAGAGTAACCAATGTTGTGAATGTTTGTTTACAGTAACTGTTGAGTGAATGTTCATTCCAGTTACAAAGATATGGTGAAACAAACATTACTTTTTATTTACTTAGTAAATTATTTTAGTCTTAAAAGCAAAGACTTAAAATACAAAACTTGAAGAAGAAAGGGGCTTCAGAACGTTTGCTTAGGTATTTTAATAGCGTTGGATATCCAAATATGTCTAACATTTGCAACCATTGCACTTACTGGCTCAAATTTCAGTAGCAATAGCAACGCTTTACGCCTTTCAAAAACCGTATAAGACAAATGTTTTAAACTAGTTAACACCCGGAGTTAAGAGTCCTGGGTAATTTAAAAATTAAGAAGTCAAATATGTTTGGATGTACCGGATTTGCTGTATTCGTCTCGGAGTGAGAAGTTTTGTGAGTATCAATATAGTTTATTTGCTGATGCATCTAATATTAGTATTTGTTGTGTCGTAGCTGATTTTTGCATAGAATGATTTTTTTAAACTTTCTGTTGATTTTTGTATTATATTTTTCTTTATTACCTTGTCATGCATGACAGCTGCTTTATTTCCAAATCGCACAAAAGCACTTTAATGCATCATTACGTATACAATGATATCAATCATAAATGTGCAAGGAAGACGTATTTATTCAGTTCGTTTGGGAAAAAGTTTAAATATTTTTTATGTTCTTTTCTACTATTTGTGTGTAAATTCACTATGTTTCTTAACTGACACAATGCACAAGCAAACTTGCTTTATACAATTAATGCACAGTTTGTAGTTGTACGTGAACCACTTTTATGATACGACTGAAATAACAAGTTCCTGCTTGCATGAATAAATGTTTAAAAGATGTAAAAATTCAAATAATTAAAACTAGACTAGCATAGTAAGTATATAGCGTCTCTTTTAAACACGACATGGTTTTAATAATTTATTTGTATTTTTGAAAGCATACAACAGAATCTAGTTACATCTTTAAACATTTATACGTGACTCAGATAACTTGAAACTGACATTGTCTAATGTTAAATGTCTATTCAGGTAATCTCCATCTTGAAGCGTCATATTGCTCAGTGTGACATGTTCAGGCGACAAGGCAGTCGCAGAATTTATGGCGGCCGCAGAAAAAGTTCAACACTTACATTTACACTTCAAGATGTACCCAATACAAAGGGAATGTTCAAGCGGCATGGGCATTACTACTCCGACAATTCAGTGTCTTACAACGGCATAACAAGCAAGGTAATAACAGTGTTCCAGTTACTTTAAAATGATCTGATGCAGTCACAACAGAGAAGCAAGAAGATGACAAAATTCCTTAAGAGTCTGATCAGTGTGAACAAACAGTGTCTACGTCTATAACTTTTGTTATTATCATTTTTGTACAGTCACTGAATTGCAGTTTTGCTGATCTTTCCCTTGTAGTTACATATTTTTGATAATATTACTAGTATTAAGTCCAATTATTTATTAGTAAAATTGAGGTTTTATACAGTTTATCATGGACAAGTGCGTTTCATTGCCTTTTAGGTACCGAACGATGCCTTTCAGATGACGCCACTAGCTGAGGAAGCAGGTCAAAGGGAAGTCGATGAAGGATTTGTGTAACAAAGAATTTCAGTTTTCAGCTCTGTTGTAATGTCTGAAACAAGAATATTCTGTTTATACATACGACCTGTTGTGCTAATAATAGATACAGTTTCAAAATTAGTCTATTTTTGATCATGTTCGAACGATTTAACATGGTGATTCTTTTACCATTCTTTTATGTATGTGCCGCAGTAAATTATTTTAACAACTCAAATAATATCTTGGATTTCGTAAAACCATACGGACTTCGATGTTTGTTGTGTTACATAAACATTTCTTAGAGTGTTAATACTACGACGGATAAGTGCACGTTTTGAAAATACATTTTAGTAATTCTAGTTTGATAAAGAGTGTATGGAAACCATGTCGGCTTCAGAGCAAGAAAACAATTTGATTGACAAATAATAGTATTTTAGATGATGTTTTATCAGGCTATTTCCACAGCACATTGACTTACATTATCCAAATTTGTATAAAAGAGGCTATAATGTAAATGTATTGTATCGCTATGACAGTGTTTCAGTCAACAGAAAAAAATTTCAAATTGCTGGGTGTCTAATCATCTTAGCTCCTTTGAAACCGTTGCAACATCTCATTGACAAGAGAATCAGTGAAATTCGACAACGCCTTTGCGAAGACCAATTGCTCTCATGAAAACACATTTACTGACCGAGAAAAATTATTTGAAATTACACAGGGTACATTAAAGAGACATATTTGCCGTCAAGATCAACTCATAAAGTTTCGTTGTTTGCGTGATTTTTTAAACTTTTAATTAAAAGTTCTTTGTTTTAATTACGCAAGCAAACCAAGAATGTAAGCCTTTACACCGTTTAGAAATTAGGAGTTATGTGTCTTTCAATTGTACTTAAAAATACAGTATATTCAAAATAAATGATCATGTATACTGCTGTAAAAAGTCTTTTAATCGGTTAAGTCGGTTTTAATTCTAATATCATACATTTTATGTTCCGTTTTTGGGGGATATGTTAAAAAATGGGAAACTTTAATTATTTGTCTTGAAACATTCACTCATGTTTAACAGTTCTATCCAACTATATTTAAATAATTAACATTCAGATACTTGACAAACAATTTTAATCTATGACTTCATCTTAGTTTATATGCTAAATAATCTTATGTGTGTTTTTATTGAATGAATATTTAAAATAAAGCTTTTATATTTTATATAGAGTAAACACTGTGGGTTACAAAAGGTGAACGGGGTTTTCCATATATATTTAAGTCAGCACCTGTCTCTACTGATACCTTGCTGTTTTGTCTGTAGAAATAAAGGTCTGAATTTTTTATCAGTAGCTGTATAATGATATGTTTCATAGAAATATTTCAATAATCCAGTAATATTTCATTATTGCTGAAAGTAAAGTTTAAGCGAAAAGTCTTTAGCATGATAGCACACTATTTTTGATTGTTTGAATTACTTTTGAAAATTCTTCAAACCCTGTTATGGAACATACATTCTTTTGTACAAGATACAGGTCAATGATTGATATTATTATCGGTCCAATTCTAGGATGTAAAGTGGTGTGAGGTACATCTGCGTACCTAAGAACCTTGTGAACATCTTAATGAATAACATCTATACTGAAGATACTGCCGGATATCGCAAATCGACGTATTGCTCAACTATCTGCATGCATATTTTGAATTTATATTTTGGAAATATGTTTGCATATAGACAGTCTGTGAGTCAAATGTTAATGTCTCAAATCCCCTTAAATTCACACATATCCCCAACACACACACACACACACACACACACACACACATATTATACATAAACTCAAAACTTATGTTTGCGATATACACTTAGTCCATCTAAGGAGGTAAACCTCGATTAAACATTTATAAATTCCAAAATAATGACGTATCTTCATTATGTAAATAATAAATGAAAATTACTTGAAATTATAAATTTAGGATCGGCTGTCGTCCGTCGTGCACAATTGTTTCAAATGACATTTCCTTTTGAAACCACCAGGCCGAATTTGATAAAACTTGCATGGGATGTTCCTTGTGTAGCTTCAAGCAAAGTTGTTCAAATGTTTCCGGTTCATGGAATATCTGAGTCACAGGACCTTAAAAAAGATTTTAACAGTGAAAACATAAAAAAGTCTTCTCCGAAACGGCAAGACCTTGAGCTAAGATATTTGGTATGTAGCATCGTTTAATGGTCCTTTACCTAGTTTATTCATATCATTGTGCCAGGGTCAAAATTGGCCAAGATGTAACACGATTTTAAATAGGCTTATATAGGGAACATTCAAAGATCTTTTTGTCTGAAACTTTTATGCTTTGGAGTTTGATATTTAGCATACAGATTAATCTAGAGGTCCTCTACAAGACTGAAAGATTGTTCAAATTATGTTCCTTAAGTCATGAATAGTCCCGCCCTAGGGGTCACTTGATTTAATGAAGGCATATATAGGGAAAATTTTAAAATCTTTTTCAATGAAACCACATGGCATGGGGGTTAGATAGTTTGCAAAAAGCATCATCTAAAGGTCCTCTACTAAGATTGGTCTTTATATATTATAATTATGTTCCTTGGGTCAATATTAACCCCACTGCAAGGGTCCCTTCATTTTTTAAGACCTGTATAGAGATAAAAATCTTTTTCTCAGAAATCACAAGGCCTAGTGTTAAGATATTTGATGTGTAACATGGCCAAGTAGATTTTTACTAGGTTTGTTCTTAGCCCTGTACTCAAAAGTCGTGCTTCTGGGATCACCAAGGCTAAAAAACTGAGACTGTTCAACCTTTCGTTATATAGCCTTTACTTACTGACAAATATCTTAGATATTTGGTATATATGCACCATGCATGAGCCTCTGCCATTCACTGGGGTCAATGTCACCAAGGTTCAAGAAATTTTTTTCTTGTTTTCCTCATAGAGTTTTCACATGCTGACCAATATCTTAGATATTTGATATGTAGGTAACTTTCAAGGACCTCTGCCCTGGGTATGAGGTCACTTGGATCAAGGTCACAAAGGCTAATAATACATATTTTTCTACTTTTTGTCATAGAGCCTTTATTTATTGATGGATATTTTAAAGTTTAGTTTGTAGACACCTTGCATGAACCTCTACAATTAACTGGGGTCAAGGTCACCGAGGCAATAAATAGATTTTTCTACCTTTTGTTACGGGGCCTTCATTTATTGACCGATATTTTAGATGTATGGTATGTAGGTAGCTTGCATGAACCTCTACCAGTGGGGTTGAGGTCACAGAGGTTAAAATAAGATTTTCGACCTTACGTCCTAGTGTTTTGCTCGCATTCGATTTAGTTTCATCCAAACTTTTACAAAACATTTATAAAAAAAATCTTATTTCTTTTTTAAAAAAAAGCCTGATTCCGTCATGGGTTTCAGGGCTATGGGGGCCAAAATAAGCTTACTCTGCCATGTCTGCATTATACTGGTTTCACAGCTTTGATAATCTTACTGAACTTCTGACCTATATCTTCAATTATTAACCAATATCTTAGATATTCAGTATGTATGTACCATATACATTTGTCCTTGGGTTGGATGTTAGGTCAATAGAGTCAAGGTCAAAGAGGCTAAAAATTATAATTTGCCCCACTCGAGGTATCACTGGGTTTTTCGTAGAGTGACATTGCTCTGACAATGACCGACGTTTTGTCAGCTGAAATGTATCTCATACCAAAAAAAAAAAATTAAGTAAACAACATGAAATAAATTATTTTGGTAAGAATTTCAGCAATATTTACGAAAAGCTTAAAAAAAATCTGACGTTAAAATTCTGAGAAAAAAATCCAGAAGACCAACCAATTGGCTAAACGGACAACGGTTAATTCTCACATACTCAGTTAAGCAACGCTCAAGACATTTCAGTTATATCTATTCTCCGTTTTTTTATGTTTAGTTTAAGCTAAAATAAAAGGTTTCTTCTTTTAATATAAACTTCTATTATGATAAAGTATTTTTTTTTCATGTATTTCGACTCATAATGTTATATCAATACTTTATATTAACTTTTAATCTTGTCATTTCAATCCATTTCACTAGATAGAAATCGCGATAGTCTTCCAGACAGCCTTAAGTGACTAAAATTGGTCTGTCGCCATATTATGAAGTACTCGGCATGCAACACAAGCTACACAGAACGGCGTCGTAGTGTAACAGTTAAAAGTCGACCGAAATAATAATTAGGGAAAGTGAATCGGACTTATATAGAGAGGTTAGTGCTTACTTCATAAATGTACTTAAACGATTGTCTGTCAGTTGTGGACTTTTCAGCTGACAAGATAGTAGCGTCAGTTTCTGAGTTAGGAAGCAAGATATAGATAAGGTGGAAGTGTGCAATGATTCTACTTTGAGATAGATGATATTTTTAAACAGTCGCTCACTGTTCCTAAAAAGGTTTGAGCCCGAGCTTTGGAGTAAACCTTTTTTTAATGAATATCCATTTGAGTCTTTTATGTATTACCTTTTAATAATTTGACTGACACGTCTCAACAGTTTAATATTAAGTTAAAAAAAACAAAGGGTTTTGTTTGCTATAAACCAGTAATGCGTTTAACAGATTATTGTACTGATAACGGTTTCTCTTTAATTATTACTCCGATTTTGCCTTGTTCATGCAGTCAATGCATGACTGATTAGAGCAGCCGCTGGTCGCAGACATGTGACCCTTTAATTAACTTGTAATAATGACGGGGCGTCATGAAATGACCACTAATATCAGTTAACCGCCGTTAAAAGCGCAGACACTTGGGGTAAAGAAATAGTACTTGTTTCACAAATGCGAAGACATAAGGCACTCATATACAAAGTTTGGTGCCTGTCTGAGAACGTTTCAATAATTGCTACAATTCACTAATATGCATTATAAATATAAAGATATAAATGTTTGTCACATGTAAACAGTCAACACGCGTTGATTTGCATCGCGTATTTTTCTCGTTCAATGTATATCGTGTACATAACTGATATCATGCGACGCAGAAATGATTTATCTTCACGTTCATGTAACTCAAAATACCTGTTATCCTTGTTGGCCAACAAAATTCGTAACGAAACTCCAAAATTTCACAAAATTTCCTTCATTTACACAATCTACCAAACTTGGTATATGAGTGCCTTATGTATTCGCATTTGTGAAACAAGTACTATTTCTTTACCCCAAGTGTCTGTGGTTAAAAGGTGATCCTTAAGATAGCTGTGACAATATCAAAATTTGTTTTGTCTTTTTTGTACTCAAAAAGTAGTTTCGTATTGAAATTGTTAAAAAATAATATATTTATACAACTTCTTCACGGTAAGTAAAAATTGGTTCAGCGGATTAGTTTCGTCGAAAATGAAGTTATGAAAAACCCGATTACTAACACTACCAATTTTCACATTTCTTTGGAAGCACACATTACATTTTTTTTAACAATGTCATATACACGCCAGCTCAGCCGAGCAACTAAAAATCAATATGGCGGACTTTATTAATCAAACATTTAGTAAATAAATGAAAAAAGGTAATTTTCTTAGCCGTCCAGTAGTTACTGTAACAGAAATGTCTCTTTTTAATTTGAAACATATATTACTTAAATAGTTTAGATGCTAATGAGCGTGTAAATATAGTCAATATGAAAATACGCACAAGAAAATGTGCGATATTGTAAAAACAAATTAAACCTCAGTGATCGACAGTAACTTTTTGAATATAATTTACCTAGGAAGTAAGCAGTAGCAGTACGCACGTTCACGTTTTGCTTACTGCTACTGCTGTTACTGCTACCGCCAACTTCACGTTTTGCTTACTGCTACTGCTGTTACTGCTACTGCCAACTTCACGTTTTGCTTACTGCTACTGCTGTTACTGCTACTGCCAACTTCACGTTTGATTTAATTTCTACTGCCAACTTCCTATTAGTTACCTCTACTACATTATAGTAAAAAGTATATGTGTATTTCTTTTTATCAAATTGACGTTTTTGACCAATCTGATACTAGCACATGTGGTATCACAGACCTGAAATGCAATTTCTTTGATAAATATTTTGGATAACATAGCGACTCAGGGCTCAGTGGGATATAACAGCATTCATTCTTCAATACAAATCCGATTTCTTGTAAATGCTTCAGTTTTGAAACACAGATGAAATCTCTTACAGATAAAGTAATATCTATACATTATGTAGGAAGGATGAAAATGTGGTTATATAATAGTTACGTGTCAGATTCCATCACGAAAATCGTCTATGAAACTCTCTACTCTCAGCATCTGCTTTCGTTACGGCTTCGACCAAGGTAGTCTCAGAAATTCCAGTTAAAACTGCAACTTTTATATGTTTTCTAGCCTGATTTTGTTTCTTAGTATATCTAAACGGATATGTTTTTTGGAAATAGGAAATCAAAAAGTCTCTCCCTCTCGGACCCTAAATTATAACATTTAATTCAAAAGTAAGAAAAAACTCGTTGTCATGATGTTTTTATTTGTGTTTTTTTCGTGTATATACCCACTATGAACCATTCCGGAATAAAGAACGACCATGTAAACGAGGTATATGATAAACAGATGAATTTCTATAAATATAGTTCAGAGTGCAAAAATATCAAATTTGCGATGTCGACCAAATAAGTTCCTATCTGATATTTAATTTCATGGTGCACTATGAACACACCAGAGATAATGGTATGACTACATACTTATCCGACTTTTTATTTCACGGTGCGCTTCGGATGCACTAGGGATGATGGTATGACTACATACTTATCCGACTTTTTATTTCACGGTGCGCTTCGGATGCACTAGGGATGATGGTATGACTACATACTTATCCGACTTTTTAATTCATGGTGCGCTTCGGATGCACTAGGGATGATGGTATGACTACATACTTATCCGACATTTTATTTCTATAGTGCACTTGGAGACATCTGGGTTAATGATATATCTACACACTTATCCGACATTTAATTCTATAGTGCACTTCGGACAAATCCGGGTTAATGGTATGTCTACACATGTTGTTTTGCCCAACTTTTTTATTGTACAGATTACGTTGAAAGCCTGAAAATTTCGACATTTTCATGGTATGTCAAAGTTGTGTTTTAGTATCAAAAAATGGTATTCATAGAGTAAATTTCTAACATTTTACATACTCAAACGAGTTGATATAACAAAAATATGAGCTCATGATTAGGTACTTTGAAACACTTTTTGCTTTATAACGACCAATACGGTACACCTCGTGAATATATATTTGTATGTATATTTGTATGTATACTGATGGTAGCATTGCAGGGTACAACTAAACTAGAAGTCTTTAATACCCATTCCACGCGTTCTTTTCCAATCAAGGTCGAGTACTCGTATTTTAAAAATATTTCTTGACTTTTCTAAACAGAAAGATTTGTGCTTATTTCTGACGATCACCAAATTGCCTCAGATGATTGATAATTAAAAAGATATTGCATATAAAATTGGAAAAAAGAAAGCTTTTGTAATTCTGACACTGTTATTGCATCGTATGCAACCAATCAAGAATGTATGTTGAAAGAGGAATCGTGAGTTCTTTAGAATCCAAAGATAAACAGGCAAATACTTCAGTTTCAACGGTATTGTGTCGATATTGCTAAAATAGCACCAGCGATCACGTATTGAGTGATTCTGAATGGCTTTTCCATGTACTTGGCTTCTCATCTTACATTAAATACATTTGTATTAATAAATTCAATATATATAACACGCCTAGATTATTCTATAAATATTTGTATCACATACAAACATTATTTGTAATGTTATATAACTAGTACGTATTTCATTATATTATGCACATGTTAAAAAGCACAAACAAAACACTACATATTTACCTCTCGTTTCAAATATATTTTCTTCATTATTTTCTTACATCTTGTAAATTTGCTATATCATAGATGTTGGCATAATATCACATTGTTTTATTCTGTTACCACTGCGCTTATACATTATGTATAAAGATCCTAGTTTTCTTATCAATAACTATTTTCATTATCTAACAATTATCTATAAATTATACATTTTGATGTCATATAGTGCCTTCTCAGTTTACTATAAAATAACATTTTAACCAAAAATATATTCATATTCTAGGACATTACTGAAATATAAGGGTAGTGTAATTGGTTAAAACCAGCAACCTGCTTCTGTATTCAGTCTATGGGATGAAACTGTTAATCTAACTTCTGGTGAAACATATCTTATATGGTTGGAACCCGACATTTCAAATATTTCTATAAAATAATGCTTTTTTGGAATTCTCGAGTCTGTCACGACAGTTTTGCGTAACTTCATCAATCAACCTTTGTTTAACTAAAGAAAAGAATGAGTTGTAACAAAGCGTCATAAAATCCTAAATAACAAAGCAAATCTTTTACAAGTGAACGCCAGTTTGGGTAGAACTTTAAAGTCAAACCAGTTTAGTTTTGAATGGTTATACTAAGTAAACTGCGGAGTCTCAGTCTGCAATAAGTTAATCTGTGTCCATTCGTCATGACTGATTTAAAGTGCATAATCAAAGCTAAAAACTTGAGCCACTAATACCAGCTTGCTAAAATATGCCAGTTTAACCTCTCTGTCGCATGAGGCAGAGCTAGTAGTTATACTTAGTACTCAGTATAATAATCTTACTTCCCGTGAGATTAATTGAGGAACAGAACATGCCTTAAGTACAGAACCTAAGTCCTTTGTATACCGGTCGTAGAAACGCAATAGTTTATTATCAAGGAATACTGAGCTGGTCAGTTATCATAATCATCCTCATTGTTTTTGTATCAAACTGTGACTCCGCCTCTCTTGTTTTTGTATTAAACTGTGACTCCGTCTCTCTTGTTTTTGTATTAAACTGTGACTCCGTCTCTCTTGTTTTTGTATTAAACTGTGACTCCGTCTCTCTTGTTTTTGTATTAAACTGTGACTCCGCCTCTCTTGTTTTTGTATTAAACTGTGACTCCGTCTCTCTTGTTTTTGTATTAAACTGTGACTCCGTCTCTCTTGTTTTTGTATTAAACTGTGACTCCGTCTCACTTGTTTTTGTATTAAACTGTGACCCCGCCTCTCTTGTTTTTGTATTAAATTGTGACTCCGCCTCATTTGTTTTTGTATTAAACTGTGACTCCGCCTCTCTTGTTTTTGTATTAAATTGTGACTCCGCCTCATTTGTTTTTGTATTAAACTGTGACCCCGCCTCTCTTGTTTTTGTATTAAATTGTGACTCCGCCTCATTTGTTTTTGTATTAAACTGTGACTCCGCCTCTCTTGTTTTTGTATTAAACTGTGACTTCGCCTCACATGTTTTTGTATTAAACTGTGACTTCGCCTCACTTGTTTTTGTATTAAATTGTGACCCCCGCCTCTCTTGTTTTTGTATTTAACTGTGACTCAGCCTCTCTTGTTTTTGTATTAAATTGTGACCCCCGCCTCTCCTGTTTTTGTATTAAACTGTGACTTCGCCTCACATGTTTTTGTATTGAACTGTGACTCCGCCTCTCTTGTTTTTGTATTAAATTGTGACCCCCGCCTCTCCTGTTTTTGTATTAAACTGTGACTTCGCCTCACTTGTTTTTGTATTAAACTGTGACTCCGCCTCACTTGTTTTTGTATTAAACTCTTGTAACCGGTACATGCACAACAAAGTCGTACGTACTGAACCTTACAAACTTGTAATGATATGTTTGTATAACATTTCCTCTGTTTAGTCAAGACATTGACTATTAACTCAGACTATTCCATAGTTTTTTTTCTACTGTTTTGCCGCATTTTGCGTCAAATAAATCAGGGTAAACAGGAAATACAAGACACACATCTTTAATTTTCCATTTCGTTACATTAATATACGAGTTTTTTTAGCGTTAATGAATCCAGATCAAACTGTTCTTTGACAAGTAAATGCGACCCCCGCCTATTTATAAGATGGATGTCGTCTGCTCAGAAAAACGTCTGCAGGGAAAGAGCGTAATTAGAAGAACCTTTGTCATAGTAAGCCTTGTTGGAACAAGGTACATTTTTCCTGACATTTGTAATTAAGATATTCCTAGAGACCTTAAATTAGCATGAATTATATTTAGTTGCTGAAAATATATTCTGTACAATCGTATCGCAATATTTCTCGAAATAATTGACAGTTTGTATGGATTAGTCTGCAATCAACACTCTCTGCGTTAATCTATAGATATTAGTCAATTAGACAAAACAATATAAAATTTCAACCAGTAAGCTGGTTAGTGGGTTTTTAATTGGTCCATCGGACAAATGACTGTCAGCTTCTGTTCACTGGACTCTAATTGTCATTACTTAGTGTAGCTCTTTCTTAGTGGAATACCTGAGGATAAAGATATTGCAAGCTTTAGACGGGCGAATTCAGCATTTGTCATGTGCTATAAATATTATTTAAAATAAAGATTTATGTCGAAATAAAAGCGAATGCAGTTTACTTACTATTATTCATTACAAAAGGCCTCGCACAAGAAACGCCTTAATGCTACTGAACTGTCAAATATGTGTTTATTTGATACGAAATAACTTTAAATTAAGCTCAAATTTGTGTTGTAAATTAATATTTGTTTATTTTTAATAAGATATTGTTTGGTAACTGACAGGATACATATTTCAATGACCTCGAAATCAGTGAGTTATAATGTGTTACTGGTGTACCAATATTAATTAATGTATAAAGTAAAATACAAGCGGAAAGTTTCTCCGTTGAAAACATTAACTTTATTTATTTTATAGCTATAAACAAGTTTGAACTGAAATGCTTGAAATTGCTTGGAGTAGGTATACATCAATTATTTGTTATTTGATTTAAGCCCCATTTTGTTTTATTGACTGAAAACTATCTACAATTGGAAAGGTTCATAACGGCTATTTGAATTTGATGCAATTCAAAGCCTGTTGACATATTAAATAACTATACGTATGGGGGGTAAATAAAATAAAAATAAAATAGAGAAATACAGTTTTCAC
This sequence comes from Cyclina sinensis, assembly GCA_012932295.1. Lineage (NCBI taxonomy): Eukaryota > Metazoa > Mollusca > Bivalvia > Venerida > Veneridae > Cyclina > Cyclina sinensis. The sequence continues at coordinate 14,833,040 of JAAONU010000004.1, read as the reverse complement.
TGTGATTTATTAATTTTATATTCTCCTCGTTATTCAAATAATATATAGTGAAATGCAAATTAATTGTGTAAACAATAATGATTTAATGAATGTAAGCAGTTCCTTCACAGGTGTTTTCTTTTATTTTTTTATATTCTTTTAATGATATAATGATCGCTTTATAAGAAAAGCTCGCTTTTTAAGACAACCCTAAACTTTAAATTATTTTATTTTAAGAGATATTTTCGTCTACTTTGACATTTTAGAAAGCCGTTTGAGGTCGTAAATGAGACAGACCGACAAGTATTGTTTCTGGAGTGTCTACTAATGTGTGTATGTTCTGTGTTATTTTTTGACATGATCAATTAAAATTTAAAATGTTATTATTTCTTATTATGTGTATCGCTAAAGTAGGATACATAAAGTCAGATGGACTTAATATTAAGATAAAGTGTTTGGTTTTACAAAACTCACGACCGTGTGAACCACACTCTTGTTGTCTTGCAAAAATAAGATTTTAGTATTTTGACAGACTGTCAAGTTTTACATTTTTTTCTTGCAACAAAAGCTTTTAGAATGTTTTAGAACTTAAATATTTCATTAATGATCAACATTATTTTTTGTCCAATCACATCGCAGTATTTTTCAAATTTCTGATATATCTAACTTTGGTTAATATGTACTAACTGCATTATATTTATTCAATCAGTCTGTCTAACCAGTCTAACTGATTCAAAATATCTATTATATTACGCGGTTAAAGGAGACAGCTTTATTTTCGATTAAAAACTAATGTTGATAATTTAAGAGGTTAATGTATAAATAATACACATTATTAAACACTAACCAATATTAAAGTTATTTTACATATAAAATGAACAAGTTAAACATAGATGGAAAGTAGAATCTATTTTTCGAGAAAAAAAACTAAATGAATCATCAAAATTAAACCTGAGAGATCTTTTTTCATTGAAAGAATCTTTCATATTACAAGAACATAATTGATTTCTTTTATAAAACTAGTAAGAAAGTTGCAATATCCAGACGGTAACGTTTAGCATTTGATTTATTGATATAATAATGTTTCTGCTGAAACATCTTTGTTAAGCGAATAATACCTCAGAAACCTCTAGGAAAACTTCAATAACATCACAATCCACAGAAAAATAAATCTTTGGAGAATAAGGAGAAAAAATAGAATTGTTATGAATGGTATCACATTTTTTAAATGCCATGCCATTTATCAATGACATATGTTGCTTCAAGCATTGTCAGTGTGCCTGCATTACTGTTCTACCAAATTTCAATTCTTGTAAGATGATGAACAGTAACCAACTATTTTGAATGATAGAGGATTTTGATACTTGTCTTATAGTTAGAAGGAAAACTGAATCAATTAAACTGGTTTTCCAGAAACTACATTTTGCTCTTGATTTAAGTGACATTACTTTGATCAATTGAATACATTTTTAATTCAATTATTAAAAGCTCTATGTCCTAACGTTTATTTGGTTAAAGTCATTCTGTTTTCCCTGTTAAAAAGGAGCTGAGATTATTCTTCATTTCATTATAATGAACGTGATGTAGCAGGAAATAGGTAATACTGCTATCAGTGAGACATTTCCGGATAAGTCTGGATGGATAAGCAGTGAAATAGCTTTAGTAAAAACTAAACAGACGCGGTTAACTAAAATCACGTAGTTAATACGTAAAAATTAATGAAAATGTCAGTGCAAAGAAACTTACCAACTCTTGCTCTAACCATTTTTAATTATTATCAAATACTAGACGGGTCTATAAGCAGAATGTCTAATGTTTTAAAACAAAAACATGTAAGTATGTGAATGAAGTCGGTGTCGGTTTGTCGGCCATATATTGTGGTTCGAACTTGTATAAATATTTCGTGCGTTTTATGCGTTACAAAATTGAAAACAATACAGTCATTTTAAACACCCCTCGTAATTGAGGTTAACAGGAACATCGATACATGTCTACAGTAAAACTATTCAGACGTATACATTTATTGCTAAAATTTTGCTTATCTGATAGATAAAATAAAAAAAGGAAACGTGAAACTGAAGTCGTTTGCAAAGTAAAATTATAATGTACTGAATAATTCGTACACTGTATTCTTTTACTTGACCTTGAACACTTGACTACAAATAGGTCATACTTCTTGTAGGACTCTAACTACATTGTACCTTTAACCTGGTTGTCATTATGAAATAGAAGAAATGTAGCGACAAACTACAAATGAGAACAAATATGATTAAGTGACGAAAGTTTCGTCAAATCACTGAAGCCCTTTAAGATATCAATATTGAACAAAGTAAATACCAACTTTAAAAATTTCATCCAAACAACATGTGTTTCTAGTATTTATATATTAAGAAAATTGTGTAAGGATATCTTATTACAAATTTACTTATCTATTTCATACCGAACCATTTAATGTTTAGATTAAATTATCAATTATCTTATGGTAATGTAAAATCAGGCGAACTCATTTTATAATCGGGTAAAGAAATCTTACATTTTAGACACATTCTATCGCGGATCTGAAGTATATATTTTCACATGAAATTATTTATTTTTAGATACCGTAATAGATATTCAAATTGATAATTCAACATTTAATGAAACAGCCTGTATCCTACCTGTTAGAGCAAGACGGTATGTCAGTTGATAGGGCATTTACATTTTGCTAAAAACATGACGTATAATTATATCATTGTGACCTATATCTCAAAAACAGTTAGAAGGTGCAAGTTAATAAAAATAAAAATAATAATAATAATAAAAAGTTATTTATAGGTGATTTGCTTTGTACTGATATATACGAGATTTTACCGCAGAGTAATTTAATATTTCGCGACTAACTTACTTTTCGTATCATTTGGTCAACCTGCAAGGATAAACTGAATCAAGATGTCTGCAGATCATGGGGTTCTCACTTTATATAAGCATCTGTTGCTTTGTATTAATCGGACAAATTTCGGTAGACAAAATGCAAAATTAAGCAAGTCAGACACGTTTGGTTGTTTCGTATGTATCCTCTGTAAGAAGTTTATTACATTGTGCCTATAAATATCAGCTCTATCGCATCGTGTTTGCAAGGACGGCCGAGAATAAACAAAATCAAATCAAGTCATCCCAAAAAAAGCAACGATGTGTCAATAAAAAACTTCTTCATTTGATAGTGTTCATGATAGATAACATTTGCATGTCACCCGAAACTACTAAATACCCCAGTGTATAAGAACTTGATATCTTCCATCACGATTTCTAGTGATATATTCTGTCTAGTAAGTCGTATCAAAGAGAGCCAAAATGTTTCATTGTCAGTCAAGGTTTTCACTCCTGTTTTATTTTTTCAGTTAAATTGTCATGTTTGTTGTAAATAAACGTAGATTCTTCTTTCTTTTGCATCTGTATTCAATATTTCTTTTAAAACAGAATGTGCACATATGAATCAGTCAACACTGTAAAGGTACAATTAACAATTTAGTTTCTATTTCAGAAATAATAATAATAAGTATTCACTGCAATGTAGTCTGAGCAATACCATGTCTATGTAGCCAAATGTTTGTGTGTATAAGTATCATCATATCACTATCAATAATTATCACTTTATAGTCTTTTCAGATCTGATTCAATGTTAATTTTCTAATGAACATTATCAGGCTATTATTTTCAACAATGTTATAGAACCTTCAGATATTGAGGTAAATAAAGTCAAGAGCAAAATGTATATTGAAGCAAATAAAGTTAAGAGGAAACGGTATGTAGAAGTGAATAAAGTTAAGAGCAAACGGCATATTTGGGCAAATAAAGTTAAGAGCAAACAGTATCTTGAAATGAATAAAGTTAAGAGCAAACGGTATGTAGAAGTGAATAAAGTTAAGAGCTAACGGTATATTGAAGTGAATAAAGTTAAGAGCAAACGGCATCTTTGGGCAAATAAAGTTAAGAGCAAACGGTAAATTTAAGTGAATAAATTTCAGAGCAAACGGTATATTTGGGCAAATAAAGTTAAGAGCAAACGGTAAACTGACCTGAATAAACTAAAGAAGAGCAAAAGGTATATTTTGGCAAATAAAGTTAAGAGCAAACGGTATACTGAGGTGAATAAATTTAAGAGTTAACGACATATTTGGGCAAATAAAGTTAAGAGCAAACGGTATATTGAGGTGAAAAAAGTTCAGAGCAAACGGTATACTGAGGCAAATACAGTTAAGAGCAAACGGTATATTGAATTGAATTAAGTTTAAAGCAAAATGTATTTTGAGGTAACTAAACTTAAGAACAAACGGTATATTGAAGTGAAAAAAGTAATGTGCAAACAGTATATTAAGGTAAATAAAGATAAAAGCAAACGGTATATTAAGGTTAATAACGTTAAGAGCAAACGGTTTATTGAAGTGAATAAAGTTAAGACCAAACGATATATTGAGGTAAATAAAGTAAAGAACAAACGGTATATTGAAGTGAAGTGCAAACGGTATATTGAGGTAAATAAAGTTAAGAGCAAAGGGTATATTGAGGTAAATAAAGTAAAGAGCAAACGGTATTTTGAAGTGAATAAAGTTAAGAGCAAACGTTATATTTGGGCAAATAAAGTTCAGAGCAAACGGTATTTTGAAGTGAATAAAGTTAAGAGCAAACGGTATATTTGGGCAAATAAAGTTAAGACCAAACAGTAAATTAAAGTGAATAAATTTCAGAGCAAACGGTATATTTGGGCAAATAAATTAAAGTTAAGAGCAAACAGTTAATTGAGCTGAATAAAGTTAAGAGCAAACGGTATATTGAAGAGAATAAAGTTAAGAGCAAACGGTATGTAGAAGTGAATAAAGTTAAGAGCTGACGGTATACTGAAGAGAATAAAGTTAAGAGCAAACGGTATATTTTGGCAAATAAAGTTAAGAGCAAACGGTATATTGAAGTGAATAAATTTAAGAGCAAACGTTATATTTGGGCAAATAAAGTTAAGAGCAAACGGTAAATTTAAGTGAATAAAAGTTCAGAGCAAACGGTATATTTGGGCAAAAAAAGTTAAGAGTAAACGGTATATTCAGGCAAATAATGTTAAGAGTCAACGGTGTAATCAGGTGAATAAATTTAAGAGCAAACGGTAGATTCAGGCAAATAAAGTTAAGGGTAAACGGTATTTTCAGGCAAATAATGTTAATAGTCAATGGTGTAATTAGGTGAATAAAGTTAATATTAAACGGTTTATTGATGCAAATAAAGTAAAGAGCAATTGGTATGTTCAGGTGAATAAAGTAAAGAGTAAACGGTATATTGAGGTAAATTAGGTAAACAGTATATTTAGTTAAAAAAAGTAAAGAGGAAACGGAAGATTGAGGCAAATAAAGTTAATATTAAACAGTAAATTGAAGCAAATATTGTTTAGAGTTAACGGTATAACGGTATAAAGTTAAGAGTAAATTCTGGCAAATATTGTTATGAGAAAACGGTATATTCATGTAAATATATTTAAGTGTAAACGGTAGATTAAAGCAAAGAAAGATAAGAGTAAACGGTATATTCAGGCAAATAATGTGAAGAGTCAACGGTGTAATCAGGTGAATAAAGGTAATATTAAACGGTATATTGAGGCAAATAAAGTTAAGAGCAAACGGTATATTCAGGTGAATCAAGTTAAGAGTAAACGGTATATTCAGGCAAATAAAGTTAAGGGTAAACGGTATTTTCAGGAAAATAATGTTAATAGTCAATGTTGTAATTAGGTGAATAAATTTAATATTAAACGGTATATTGATGCAAATAAAGTTAAGAGTCAACGGTGTAATCAAGTGAATACATTTAAGAGCAAACTGTAGATTCAGGCAAATAAAGTTAAGGGTAAACGGTATTTTCAGGAAAATAATGTTAATAGTCAATGGTGTAATTAGGTGAATAAAGTTAATATTAAACGGTATATTGATGCAAATAAAGTAAAGAGCAATCGGTAAATTCAGGTGAATAAAGTAAAGAGTAAACGGTATATTGAGGTAAATTAAATAAACAGTATATTTAGTTAAACAAACTAAAGAGGAAACGGAAGATTGAAGCAAATAAAGTTAATATTAAACGGTAAATTGAAGCAAAAAATGTTAAGAGTTAACGGTATATTCAGGTGAATAAAGTTAAGAGTAAACGGTATATCGAGGCAAATAAAGTAAAGAGTAAATGGTATATTCAGGTATATAAAGTTAAAAGTAAACGGTATATATTTTGGCAAATAAAGTTCAGTGTAAACGTTATATTGAGGCAAATAAAGTTAAGAATAAACAGTATATTCTGGCAAATATTGTTATGAGAAAACGGTATATTCAGGTAAATATATTTAAGTGTAAACTGTATATTCAGGCAAAAAAAGTTAAGAGCAAACGGTATATTCATGTAAATTAAGTTAGAGCAAACGGTAGATTAAAGCAAAGAAAGTTAAGAGTAAACGGTATATTCAGGCAAATAATGTAAAGAGTCAACGGTGTAATCAGGTGAATAATGGTAATATTGAACGATATATTGAGGCAAATAAAGTTAAGAGTAAACGGTATATTCAGGTGAATAGAGTTAAGAGCAAACGGTATATTTAAGTAAATAAATTTAAGAGCAAACGATATATTTGGGCAAATAAAAGTAAGAGCAAACAGTGCATTGAAATGAATAAAGTTAAGAAAAAACAGTATATTAAGGTAAATAAAGATAAAAGCAAATGGTATTTTGAGGTTAATAAAGTTAAGAGCAAACGGTTTATTGAATTGAATAAAGTTAAGAGCAAACGATATATTGAGGTAAATAAAGTAAAGAATAAAAGGTATATTGAAGTGAAAAAAGTAATGTGGAAACAGTATATTAAGGTAAATAAAGATAAAAGCAAACGGTATATTGAGGTTAATAAAGTTAAGAGCAAACAGTTTATTGAAGTGAATAAAGTTAAGAGCAAACGATATATTGAGGTAAATAACGTAAAGAACAATCGGTATTTTGAAGTGAATAAAGTTAAGTGCAAACGGTATATTGAGGTAAATAAAGTTAAGAGCAAACGGTATATTTGGGCAAATAAAGTTCAGAGCAAACGGTATATTTGGACAAATAAAGTTAAGAGCAAACGGTATATTTGGGCAAATAAAGTGAAGAGCAAACGGTATATTTAAGTGCGGAAAGTTAATAGCAAACGGTATATTTGGACAAATAAAAGAAAGAGCAAACGGTACATTGAAGTTTATAGGTAAAAGAGTTAAGAGCAAACGGTATATTTGGGCAAATAAAGTTAAGAGCAAACAGTATATTTAAGTGAATAAATTTAAGAGCAAACGGTATATTTGGGAAAATAAAGTTTAGAGCAAACAGTTAATTGAGCTGAATAAAGTTAAGAGCAAAAGGTATATTGAAGTGAATAAAGTTAAGAGCAAACAGTTTATTGCGGTTATAAAAAGTCAAGAGCAAACGGTATACTGAAGTGAATAAAGTTAAGAGCAAACGGTATGTAGAAGTGAATAAAGTTAAGAGCTGACGGTATAATGAAGTTAATAAAGTTAAGAGCAAACGGTATACTTTGGCAAATAAAGATAAGAGCAAACGGTATATTGAAGTGAATAAAGTTAAGAGCAAACGGTATATTTGGGCAAATAAAGTTAAGAGCAAACCGTAAATTGAGCTCAATAAAGTTAAGAGCAAAAGGTATATTGAAGTGAAAAAAGTAGAAAGCAAACAGTTTATTGCGGTTATAAAAAGTCAAGAGCAAACGGTATATTGAAGTGAATAAAGTTAAGAGAAAACGGTATATTGAAGTGAATAAAGTTAAGAGCAAACGGTATATCTGGACAAATAAAGTTAAGAGCAAACGGTATATTTGGGCATATAAAGTTAAGACAAAACAGTATATTGAAGTGTAAAAGTTAAGAGCAAACGGTATATTTGGGCAAATAAAGTAGAGATGGCAACGAGTAACCGGTTAACCGAGTACTCGATCGAACGTCCGAATATCGGTTAACAAAATTGATATTCGATTACTCGGAAAAAATATATAATTTCTTTTTTTGCGATTTGGAAAAAATCGTTTATCAAATTAGTTCAGAAATTCGGAGATGTACATGTATCTTCATAAATACCTGTTAAATGCGATCAAAACATCCTTGCAGAGGTGCGAAAATGATATTGTAAATTTAACGAGGCGATCAACAGTTTGTCACGCGCATGGGATTGAACACCTGTGTCGCTTACGTCATTCGGCCTCATGATATTTAACTACCTTTAATTACTATTAATTGTGTAACAGTTTGTAGCCGGAACTTGTTTAAGGTAACTGTTTTGAAAACAGCAAAGGGCCGGATTACTATTATGAACCATAATGAAACATTCCACTGAACTGGTGAAAAGAAAATGAAAAGAACTTTCCGAGAATCGCCGTAATCGCGAAACAGGTGCTAGCTGTGCCCGCAACATCAGTGCCCTCAGGGCGTATCTTTTCTGCTGCTGGGTTACTTGTAAATAAATTAAGAAACAGACTTTCAGGTGAACTTATAGACAAGATCATTTTCCTCAATAAAAACAGAGTCAGTGTTGTTAAATATTGACGCGTAATATTAAAAAGAAACTGATGTGTAGACTAAAGTACAGCGTAGTGCTGTAACACGTATGCTTGCATGAACTCTAAGTTATCAACTGTGTAAAAGATGTGAAGATGAACTCAGAAAAGTGTTTAATTTTCTTCGAATAATGACACTGTACTGAGAGAAAAATACGAGAATATTGTTCTTGAACTGTTAAACCTTTATTTATAAAACATATATATATGCTGTCATTGACGATCTCTTATGTTTATATTTATTATGTATTTGCTAGCTATATCCATTGCCGCCGATCAGTCTATATTATTTCAAGAAGAAAAAAAATATGAACTGTTATACATGTTTTTAACTTGATATTGCATTAATTAAAACGTTGTAAAATGTAATGTTGAACTTGTTGATTTAATTTGTTTATTGGTTATTCTAAGTTACCTCCCCTGCAGTCCTATTTATAGTTACGAATACTATGAATTTAAATAAAAAACGAAAGTAGCATGCAGACGGTGTTGATATTGTATGATAAAACTTTGAAGATCATTGGAAATCATCCGAGTAACCGAGTACTCGATCGGAAAAATGACCGAGTACTCGAGTATTGATTTTGGTATTCGTTGCCATCCCTAAAATAAAGTTAAGAGGAAACGGTATATTGTGGTTATAAAAAGTCAAGAACAAACGGTAAAGTTGAGAGTTAACGGTATAATGAGGAAGTTTTCATCTCCGGGAAGGAAATGTATTCTTTAGCATGCCATACTTCAAAATGGCAAACTAATTAATTGTATTGAACGACAAATCTGAATCTTTTCAGAAGAGAAATACCGAAATTATCGAGATACAAAGGGACAAATTGTTTGCCCGAAATTGATACAGAACCACAGAAATTAATTGAATTTATCACGATGCTGACCAACCAAGTCCCACAACCATATTTCATCGATCATCCAATTCGACAGTAACCTATAATGTCTTGCCAGATCGTGTTTATTTTCTAAAGAATTTGTTTGGACACAGAATGTTTACAGAAGCACTTCTCCAGCTGGCAGTGAAAGCGTGGGTCATGAAATTGTTTATCAAAATGTGTCATCAAAAAGAATTCAGTATAGTGGGTTTTGTCGTTTTAGATTGCTGTTTCAATAACCATCCCGTTTAGACAGAGTTAGGTCAGTAGGCTTGTTGTGTAGTACACAAGCAAGCTATAGAAATATACCAAACTACAGCGCATTTCACTGAAATAAATTCCAAGCAAAAAAGTATCAGTAAACTGTCTGATTTGTGATTTCTCTTACAAAAAATCAGGTAATAGAACTGTTCATAGTTAGAACTTTCGAATTTGTTAATTTAAATCGTTATAGGAAACTCTTGGCAGAATCTTGTGTACGCAACATCAGTTCTGGAAGATTTGATCCTCACTTATCAAGAGAATCAATAAAAGTTTATAAGTAGAAATGTCAATATTTGCATGAAATTTTCACTTCGTCCTCCTAATTTCTTTTGTCAATGATTTTTTAAAAATGTATTATTCTACTAGTACAATTACTCTTGTCACACAAATTCGAAGGAGCTGGTTAACATAATTCAAAGCTTTTTATCATCATCAGTAGATCTGTGTGAAAGTGTTTGTTTTGTTTTGTTTTGTTTTTGAATGAATTTCAGTTTCAATTTATTTTCGCATAAACTATACTTCCAGCAACTATATGGACCTTAAGACTGCATTATTCATTTTGACCTTTCTTCTTCCAGCAACTATATAGACCTTAAGACTGCATTATTCATTTTGACCTTTCTTCTTCCAGCAACTATATAGACCTTAAGGCCGCATTATTCATTTTGACCTTTCTTCTTCCAGCAACTATATAGACCTTAAGGCCGCATTATTCATTTTGACCTTTCTTCTTCCAGCAACTATATGGACCTTAAGGCCGCATTATTCATTTTGACCTTTCTTCTTCCAGCAGTTGTGAACCTTTTGTGGATTATTCTTATATAGACTAACTGGGACATTTCGTTACCAAAGAAGTTAAGGTCTTTATTACCATGGACAAAATTAATAAATAAGAGAGTGTTCATGGAGACTACGAATATAAGCAGCAACTTCCATAAACGATACAGTTGAAAAAATACATTGTCGTCTCTTCTCGAATGAAAAGTACATCAGCATTATTAGCAAGAAAACATTCATATAAACATTAAATGCCATAACTGGAGGCAAAAACTACCAAAATAAACAAACATAGAAAATATGGAATAATACTTCGGATGTTTGTGATAAGTACGGTCTATGGATTAGTATCGATACCAATATCAATAATTTCGAAAACAAATGCATATGATCTAAACTGCTCACACCAACATGGACATATAGACACATAGACAAACACGAGCACACACACAGCATATAAAGATACAAACATGTTTTTCGAAAAATGCTGAAGAGAAGTAATATTTTTGTCTTGAAGTACAATGTAATTTTGTTCCTGTTTGGAGTGTTAATCAAAATCGAGATTTAGCAGGAGTAAATGTCATTAAAACGACTTATTTTGTTATTCCGTTACACAATTGGAACAAGTTTATTTTGTAAGAGAAACATATTTCCCTTAACCATAAATTTACGAATTGAGGTTTCGTTTTACACAGACTAATATATGGAGACAAAATTTTATATGATGAAAACAAACAATGGCAAATATAAGTCGAAAATATGTTTGGATCTGATCTGTTTAAAGCTTTCTTCTTGAAAACTGCACGCTTAAAAAGATCGAATCTAAATTATCTGGATTACACTAAAACTGCATCTTAAACAAACAAACAAACTATTTTACATTTGACATCTTTTAGGAGTCAGTGACAGAACTCAGAGAAAATCTTGCTTAACAGTTGTTTCTTTTGGACACCCATTTGCAGAAACAAAAGTCACGTGTTATTACCATCGGCTTTTATCTTAGAAGGTATAGTTTTATTACGCAACCCTTATTTATAGACTGTATCTCATACTCAAATGTCTGGAATAAAGTATACGTAAAATGTAATAGGTTGTCCAAAAATGTTAAAAGTCCTTTTAGATGAGGTCGAACCTGATATTTTGGGTCCACAAGAAACGGAACAGGATGTAGGCTTTGAAATGAATGATTCTGAATTGACCAACCATTTTTCATAGCAAAAATAGTGTGAAATTGGTTGCGTAATAAAACTATACCTTCTAAGATAAAAGCCGATGGTAATAACACGTGACTTTTGTTTCTGCAAATGGGTGTCCAAAAGAAACAACTGTTAAGCAAGATTTTCTCTGAGTTCTGTCATTGACTCCTAATAGATGTCAAATGTAAAATAGTTTGTTTGTTTGTTTAAGATGCAGTTTTAGTGTAATCCAGATAATTTAGATTCGATCTTTTTAAGCGTGCAGTTTTCAAGAAGAAAGCTTTAAACAGATCAGATCCAAACATATTTTCGACTTATATTTGCCATTGTTTGTTTTCATCATATAAAATTTTGTCTCCATATATTAGTCTGTGTAAAACGAAACCTCAATTCGTAAATTTATGGTTAAGGGAAATATGTTTCTCTTACAAAATAAACTTGTTCCAATTGTGTAACGGAATAACAAAATAAGTCGTTTTAATGACATTTACTCCTGCTAAATCTCGATTTTGATTAACACTCCAAACAGGAACAAAATTACATTGTACTTCAAGACAAAAATATTACTTCTCTTCAGCATTTTTCGAAAAACATGTTTGTATCTTTATATGCTGTGTGTGTGCTCGTGTTTGTCTATGTGTCTATATGTCCATGTTGGTGTGAGCAGTTTAGATCATATGCATTTGTTTTCGAAATTATTGATATTGGTATCGATACTAATCCATAGACCGTACTTATCACTAATATCCGAAGTATTATTCCATATTTTCTATGTTTGTTTAGTTTGGTAGTTTTTGCCTCCAGTTATGGCATTTAATGTTTATATGAATGTTTTCTTGCTAATAATGCTGATGTACTTTTCATTCGAGAAGAGACGACAATGTATTTTTTCAACTGTATCGTTTATGGAAGTTGCTGCTTATATTCGTAGTCTCCATGAACACTCTCTTATTTATTAATTTTGTCCATGGTAATAAAGACCTTAACTTCTTTGGTAACGAAATGTCCCAGCTAGTCTATATAGGGAATAATCCACAAAAGGTTCACAACTGCTGGAAGAAGAAAGGTCAAAATGAATAATGCGGCCTTAAGGTCCATATAGTTGCTGGAAGAAGAAAGGTCAAAATGAATAATGCGGCCTTAAGGTCTATATAGTTGCTGAAAGAAGAAAGGTCAAAATGAATAATGCGGCCTTAAGGTCCATATAGTTGCTGGAAGAAGAAAGGTCAATATGAATAATGCAGTCTTAAGGTCTATATAGTTGCTGGAAGAAGAAAGGTCAAAATGAATAATGCAGTCTTAAGGTCCATATAGTTGCTGGAAGAAGAAAGGTCAAAATGAATAATGCGGCCTTAAGGTCTATATAGTTGCTGGAAGAAGAAAGGTCAAAATGAATAATGCGGCCTTAAGGTCCATATAGTTGCTGGAAGAAGAAAGGTCAAAATGAATAATGCAGTCTTAAGGTCTATATAGTTGCTGGAAGAAGAAAGGTCAAAATGAATAATGCGGCCTTAAGGTCTATATAGTTGCTGGAAGAAGAAAGGTCAAAATGAATAATGCGGCCTTAAGGTCTATATAGTTGCTGGAAGAAGAAAGGTCAAAATGAATAATGCGGCCTTAAGGTCCATATAGTTGCTGGAAGAAGAAAGGTCAAAATGAATAATGCGGCCTTAAGGTCTATATAGTTGCTGGAAGAAGAAAGGTCAAAATGAATAATGCGGCCTTAAGGTCCATATAGTTGCTAAAAGAAGAAAGATCAAAATGAATAATGCGGCCTTAAGGTCCATATAGTTGCTGGAAGAAGAAAGGTCAAAATGAATAATGCGGCCTTAAGGTCCATATAGTTGCTGGAAGAAGAAAGGTCAAAATGAATAATGCGGCCTTAAGGTCCATATAGTTGCTGGAAGAAGAAAGGTCAAAATGAATAATGCGGCCTTAAGGTCCATATAGTTGCTGGAAGAAGAAAGGTCAAAATGAATAATGCGGCCTTAAGGTCCATATAGTTGCTGGAAGAAGAAAGGTCAAAATGAATAATGCGGCCTTAAGGTCTATATAGTTGCTGGAAGAAGAAAGGTCAAAATGAATAATGCGGCCTTAAGGTCCATATAGTTGCTGGAAGAAGAAAGGTCAAAATGAATAATGCGGCCTTAAGGTCCATATAGTTGCTGGAAGAAGAAAGGTCAAAATGAATAATGCGGCCTTAAGGTCCATATAGTTGCTGGAAGAAGAAAGGTCAAAATGAATAATGCGGCCTTAAGGTCTATATAGTTGCTGGAAGAAGAAAGGTCAAAATGAATAATGCAGTCTTAAGGTCCATATAGTTGCTGGAAGTATAGTTTATGCGAAAATAAATTGAAACTGAAATTCATTCAAAAACAAAACAAAACAAAACAAACACTTTCACACAGATCTACTGATGATGATAATTATGTTAACCAGCTCCTTCGAATTTGTGTGACAAGAGTAATTGTACTAGTAGAATAATACATTTTTAAAAAATCATTGACAAAAGAAATTAGGAGGACGAAGTGAAAATTTCATGCAAATATTGACATTGCTACTTATAAACTGTTATTGATTCTCTTGATAAGTGAAGATGAAATCTTCCAGAACTGATGTTGCGTACACAAGATTCTGCCAAGAGTTTCCTATAACGATTTAAATTAACAAATTCGAAAGTTCTAACTATGCACAGTTCTATGACCTGATTTTTTGTAAGAGAAATCACAAATCAGACAGTTAACTGATACTTTTTTGCTTGGAATTTTTTTCAGTGAAATGCGCTGTAGTTTGGTATATTTCTATAGCTTACTTGTGTACTACACAACAAGCCTACTGACCTAACTCTGTCTAAACGAGATGGTTATTGAAACAGCGATCTAAAACGACAAAACCCACTATACTGAATTCTTTTTGATGACACATTTTGATAAACAATTTCATGACCCACGCTTTCACTGCCAGCTGGAGAAGTGCTTCTGAAAACATTCTGTGTCCAAACAAATTCTTTAGAAAATAAACACAATCTGGCAAGACATTATAGGTTACTGTCGAATTGGATGATCGATGAAATATGGTTGTGGGACTTGGTTGGTCAGCATCGTGATAAATTCAATTAATTTCTGTGGTTCTGTATCAATTTCGGGCAAACAATTTGTCCCTTTGTATCTCGATAATTTCGGTATTTCTCTTTTGAAAAGATTCAGATTTGTCGTTCAATACAATTAATTAGTTTGCCATTTTGAAGTATGGCATGCTAAAGAATACATTTCCTTCCCGGAGATGAAAACTGATTATCAAAGTCCAGAAAACTACTAATGCCGTCAGATAGATGTTGGTATGTGTGATTTGTAAAAAAGGAGAGAAATACGCGAACGAACTTTTAAAAGTATCATTATTTCTATCAGAAAACAAACATGAGTTCAAGTAAAGAAATGTTAAGAACCTGCTAGCAGAATGTAGTTTGATCATTTTATTCGATTACGGGAGCGAGATGGTTCATTTGACAGTAAGGTACTCAAATATGTGCCGTAATTTGCGAGGTAAATAACCGAATATTCATGAAAAAGAATTACCGAACATAGTAAGAATTACAAATATAACAGCCAAAACAAAACAAAAAAATAGTTAAAACTCATAACTTGACCAATTTGCTGCAGCTAGTAAAGTTTTAAACAAATTTTGTAAATTTTCAAATTGGTACCACATTTTACGACATCATTTTAAGTAAAACTATCCAAATAATGTTTTCAATACCTTAGAAAATGTATGTAATGCTTATTAAGGAAGAATTTGTCAATACGATCAGGTCACTAACTTCGAGGCTGAATCAAGCATACGTTTAGGTAATATCGTTTTTTGCCAAATAAAAATTTCTGTTGCAGACGGAGCTTCAGTAAGTATCTTTCCAAATGAGAATTTACGTGGCAGTATTTTGGAAATTTGTTTTACAAAAGATAGCAAAAATGCCTTAATGAGGACTGATTTGCATTCCCAAACTTAGTTAAAAAGGAAAGGCTGTGAAAACTAATTTCAAATGTAGTTCTCTTTAAGTCACCTTTTACCCTAAAACTGTGATAAAAAAAGAATTAATTTAACAAACATTAGATAATTAACTTACAACAGAAACTGAGCAAATACATAGTGGAACTGACCAATTAAATTCAAGAATCGGATCACGTTTGAAATTTTATTTAGCTCAGTGTGTATGCTCTTTGCCAATATACATAATTAAAAAAAAA
The DNA here is from genome assembly GCA_012932295.1 of Cyclina sinensis. Lineage (NCBI taxonomy): Eukaryota > Metazoa > Mollusca > Bivalvia > Venerida > Veneridae > Cyclina > Cyclina sinensis. The sequence goes on along the minus strand of JAAONU010000004.1, from coordinate 14,817,103 downwards.
AAGAAATGTGTCAAAGAAAAAAATGTCCCCCTACACAAGGCAATGGTCACAGCCATGGTAGCTTATAACCTGATGTTACCTTGATCATTTATGCCATTTTTTGCAGTCTGTGAACTGAATAATAAAGTACCCACTCGTCCAGGGGTAAGACTATTGTATGTCCTTTACCTATTTGCATAGCTGATAAAATTAATAAATTTCCAAAACTACTTGTTTCAAAGACACTGATCTAGTGTTTTGTATCCATAGGTCACCACAGGTCTTTTACAGAAAAAAAGTGTTCAAAAAGTTTCTTACCTTTGAACTTTAAGATTCTCCAGCTGAAAAAAACATAGGCAAAATATAGTTCAGTTACACAATTGTAGGAGTTGTGCACATAAGCAATATTAATTACAATGAAATAAAAGGCAATAACTCCGCCAAAAAAATGTTCAAATCGCAAAAGCTCAAGTATATGCGCTGCGGGACTTGATAATGATGATTCTGTGATTGGTGAAAATTACATTAGAATTGTAGGTGGAGTTGTGCACAGATGCAATATTAAGTACACTGAAACAAAACACAATAACTCCGTCAAAATTGATCGAATCGCAAAAGCTTGAGTTTGTGCGCTGCGGCACTTGATAATGATCTTAGTGAAAATCGTATGGGAAATGAAGGAGGAGTTGAGCATTGAAGAAATATAAAGTGAAATTAAAGAAAGGGCAATAATTCAGCCCAAATACTATAATTGCAAAAGCCTGATAATAATTGTTGTGTGAAATTCGGTGAAAATCAAATTGTAGAAGGAGTTGCGCACATAAGATGGGACGGGCGAAATGACGGACGGACAGTGCGACTACTATAAGCCACCCTTCTGGGACATACAAAATTATTTCGGAGATAACGAATATGGCATTACGTAACAAGGGAAACATTTGTCACGAAAACACTTTCAAACTCTCTTCTTAAAAGTAAGGACTGCAGTTATAAAACAGATGATGATAAAACATAGCGTCGTTCGTGCTTGCGAACATCTTTTTGTTAATATTTTATATGTCTCAGCCAACAATTTTGAAAATGATAAGTTTAAGTGAAAACATGTAGATTATAACATCACAGGAAATTTATCGTTGTTCACTGCTTTTAACTAGCAAGCAATGTGTGAAAATAGTTATTTATAAAAATGGAAATAAGATTAACTTGATCTCAGACAAGCTTAACGAACATATTTATAGAATAGATGTAAAATTCAAACAGGAATTCTCTTTTGAAGATTTTTGTTCCGATCCTTTTTATGTTTAGACTATATTCTATTAAGATAGAGAATAATAAGTTTAACTGTTTAAATTCTTTAAGGCCGGAGTTTACAACAAGGAAATACTAACTGGCAGGCAATTAAGTCTACCTGGTTAATTGTCGGAGGACATAGTACAGATCACATTAATCTGCTGTCATGTAAACACAGCCTTTGTTTGTTAAACTTTAATGTACTTACAGTGATGTGAATTTTATTGTTGTTGTCAAGAATAAATTCTAGTCAGTTATAAAGGCACAGACTGTTCTGTCTTGGTGGCTGAAACATTAAATGAATGTACTGTTTCCATATGCTGTCACTGTTTTATAAATGAGATATTTGTAATCTGCCTTCAGGATGCTCTTTGATCTTGTGGGTTCCACAGTCATGTAAACTCTTTTTTAAATACCTTTTTCATTCCAGTGTAGAACAGCTAGGTGAGTATTCCCTGTCATTTAAAGAAAGAGTATTTAATAATGATTCTTTCAATTCCTCAGGGCTATTTCCACAATTTCTAACTGCCCAGTGACCATGTGCATCCAAAGGTTCCACTTTGTCAGATAATTGTTGAACCATGTTTAACCCTCTCATTTGGACATTTTGGACCGGAAGCGATAACTTTCAAAGCTTTTTTTAACAGATTCAACCACATGCCAGACATCATTCTGATTCGTAGCTTCACTGGTACCGTTTACGAATTCAATACTGACATATTCCTGCCATGAGTAAGGACATATGTAGAAACGTGCAGTTCTGTAAATTATGTTTGAAGATTCTTTGTTTCTTTGAGTTCATGTCTTTATGAAACAATATCATGTTGTTTTGTAATATGACAGCACTTCGACACCTTATGTTTTTTAACCTATTGCTAAAATACTGCTTTCTTTAGAATTTTTTCTCTCCAGCCATGTCTTGCATCTGTTATTATATCGATCTATCAAGACTTCCTATATCTTCATGAAATGCATCCTCAGTTGATTCTTAATAAACTGTGTTTATGCTTGTTGTATTTCTTTCTTTTTTCTTTAGAAATAAGCCAAAATTCAAGCTCTTTTTACAGATCTGTAATAATGTACTGGTTACATTCCACTACATGAAAATCCGTGTTTGATACGGTTATTAACTAGTAATTCTTTATTTGGTAGGTACGATGATGAAGACTTGTAGCTTGTGCTGGAACTGATGCTTAGCACATTCCACAGAAGCAACAACAGCATGACCCCTGTACACTATCTTGACTACACTACCAGTCCTAAAGTTCTTGACAGCAGTATTTTAAGTGGCTCCCACAAATGCTAAACAGATTTGTAGAGAAGATTTTGCCACTGAAAATTTTATCTCATCAGTTTTGTTCTCCTGTACTTCAGTGTATATCCAACATATATCTTTTACATTATCATTTAGTCATTTAACTGTATCCACGCATAAAAAGCAGAGTTCAGAATAGCACTGTTACGACGCAAATTGTAATAAAAACGCAAATTGTAATAATTATTACAATTTGCGTTTTTGTTACAATTTGCGTTACAAACGTAACGCAAATTGTAATAACGCAAATTGTAATAAAAAGTCAAAATCGTGAATTTAGGGTTATTGCAATGTATTATTATCTACAATGGGTATATAATCCATTTTAAGACATTTCCCGGGGAATTCACTACTTTTAGAATATATCGAATACTATCCCTATGAGGAAGAAAAAAGTTTATTACAATTTGCGTTTTATTACAATTTGCGTTGCTAACGGTAACGCAAATTGTAATAATGCAAATTGTAATAAAAATTCAAAATCGGAATTCAAGGTCGATTTAGGGTTATTGCAATGTATTATTTTATAAAATGGCTCTATAATCCATTTTAAGACATTTCCCGGGAAATTCCCTACTTCTAGAATATATCGAATACTATTGTTATGAGGGAGAAACAAGTTTATTAGAATTTGCGTTTTATTACAATTTGCGTTGCAAACGTAGCGCAAATTGTAATAACGCAAATTGTAATAAAAATCCAAATCGGAATTCAAAGTCGATTTAGGGTTATTGCAATGTATTATGATATAGAATGGCTCTATAATCCTTTTTAAAACGTTTCCCGGGAAATTCACTACTTCTAGAATATATCAGAATCACCAGAAACTGACAGGCATTTTGTGCTAGACTGTGCGTCTAGAGTAGTGTTGTGCCGTTCTGCAAAATATTGCTTCGAAATGTTACGAGTTGACTACCTGCCATTTGGAAGAGTATTCATGAGAAGCCCAAAAACAGATTATGAAAAACTGCTGGCCAATACTTCAAGAATATACCAGATTGCCAGAAATGGAAGTTCTCCACCAGTTCGAGGTAGATTGCAGCCTTAAATCCACCTTGAATATCGATTTTGAATTTTTATTACAATTTGCGTTATTACAATTTGCGTTACCGTTTGCAACGCAAATTGTAATAAAACGCAAATTGTAATAAACTTTTTTCTTCCTCATAAGGATAGTATTCGATATATTCTAAAAGTAGTGAATTCTCCGGGAAATGTCATAAAATAGATGTTAGAGCCATGTTATATAATAATACATTGCAATAACCCTAAATCGACCTTGAATTCCGATTTTGGATTTTTATTACAATTTGCGTTATTTTAATTTGCGTTACGTTTGCAACGCAAATTGTAAAAAAACGCAAATTGTAACAAACTTTTTCTCCCTTATAACGGTTGTATTCGATATATTCTAGAAGTAGTGAATTTCCCGGGAAATGTCTTAAAATGGATTATATAGCCATTTTATATAATAATACATTGCAATAGCCTTAAATCCACCTTGATTTCCGATTTTGAATTTTTATTACAATTTGCGTTATTACAATTTGCGTTACCGTTTGCAACGCAAATTGTAATAAAACGCAAATTGTAACAAACTTTTTCTTCCTTATAACGGTTGTATTCGATATATTCTAGAAGTAGTGAATTTCCAGGGAAATGTCTTAAAATGGATTATATAGCCATTTTATATAATAATATGTTGCAATAGCCTTAAATCCACCTTGAATTCCGATTTTGAATTTTTATTACAATTTGCGTTATTACAATTTGCGTTACCGTTTACAACGCAAATTGTAATAAAACGCAAATTGTAATAAACCTTTTTCTCCTTCATAAGGATAGTATTCGATATATTCTAAAAGTAGTGAATTTTCCGGGAAATGTCTTAAAATGGATTATATACCCATTGTAGATAATAATACATTGCAATAGCCTTAAATCCACCTTGAATTCACGATTTTGACTTTTTATTACAATTTGCGTTATTACAATTTGCGTTACGTTTGTAACGCAAATTGTAACAAAAACGCAAATTGTAATAATCATTACAATTTGCGTTTTTATTACAATTTGCGTCGTAACATAGCACTAGTTGTCACTGGTTTGTTTGGCATATTCCACAAAATATTCTTTTTTTTCTAATATTTTTATTTCATCTCCAGTCAGTTCAATCATGAAACTGACTAACATAGTCCTTGCTGGCCTCTCCATTGTAAACTGGGGTTTCTGTCACAGTGAAAAGCAAAGATCACATATCACAGGAGAAAGGATGTTAACAATGACAGATGCATGTACACAAACTTCCAGCAACAACGATTTTTGCAAACTTTCAAATAGCTTAGAATTTTTATATAGAGGAAATGCATGTATTGATACTGAAGGCAATGTATCACTGATAAAACGAACAGACAATTGTGGCGGGAAACAGACAAGTAGAAATAATTAATTAAGGAAGGAACATTACAAAGATTTCTGGGCTATGATGTTTCAGAGAAAAGTTCGGGACGATCTAGATACAAGCAGAAAAAATTAATATTTTACGATTTGATCCACAAATGAAGAAACATCTGTATCATCGGCGTGACATCATAAATATGTTTAGAATCTTGTTCGACAGTGGTTTCCAAACGTTTGTAGTGAAACGTATATAGGTCGTATGTGGAAATAAAAGGTGATACAATATTATCAGACAAACTCCATAAAAACGTGGTAAATTCCCGTCACATATAAGGTGGTAAATTTAAATTCTGTAGCAGACAGTAATGTTTTTCTTGACAGACAAATTTCTGCTCAATTTAAAATCTTGATATTTTCAGAATTGATAGGAATTTCATAAGAATACACTTATACAGAATTTCAGATAATTGTGAAGAGTATTTTCTCTAAATATTTTTTCTTTTGTTCTTAACTTCACACGTTTTCAGTCTATTGTGTGTTTAAAAACAGACATTTTCTGTACTTGGTTTGCTTTTATAATTTTCTCCCGATCTTTATTGCCTAATGGTAATACTTACATTACCGCAGAACGAACTCATAGAGAAAAAAATCGACTTGATTTTCACAGAGACTATCTGTACCAATGTATTCCAAAAAACACGTAATGAGAATTGATAATGCTTTACAAGTTACAGGTTTTGTAATGCATGAAAGTCGTGATCGGTGCGGTACTTTACATGCAGTTTCATTCTATACAGCCAGTCTCTTAATGACGTAGTTACCCTGTAAGAATTGAAAGATTATAATATTGTTTTACCACCCTAGCCTTCGTTTGAACTTAAATGCTAGCGAAACAATCTTATATCTTTAAACCCTATTTTTGTGTCTGAGTGCACAAGATAATTGCTCTTGAATTTGACCAGGGGTCTTATTTTATGGTACCTTTATAGACTGTATCACGTCAGTTTACTCTTTTAGAAAGCAGCTGGAAAAATATAAATAGTCTTGTAGTTATGCACATCCTTACATCACGGTTATGATGACATTGTCAAGATTGGGGGGCGGGGGTAGTGGGAGGGGGGGGGGGTATAACACTCCGTCTGTCTGTCTTTACCTCTTTCCTTAAAATCTAGTTTTGGCAAAAAGTATCAAAACCAAATTAGCTAATTAACTTTCAAATTGCGTAGATTTGATAGTATTATGACGTTAAAGGACAAGAGTCACAATTTTACTTACAAATCGTGTAATACTCAGTCTATCTAGGTCATTTAATTAAGAAATAATAAGTATCCAGGCGTGGTTTATCGTAGAATAACCCACGTTTTGAGTTCTTATGCGAAGGAATATATCACGAAGGCCGTAGGCCCTGGGTTTGACCGTTAAAATTTCCTCCCTCGATCAATGTAAGAGTTGGCTTCCACATAATCAGTTGATCTATCCAACAAATGAACAAATAAACAACACACTTTTCATCAGTTGATGATTTTTTTTTTCATTTCTAACTAAAATTGCAATGTACTAATAAATTAAATGTTCAAACAAAAAATAAGATGTTCATGTTCTCAGATGCTAAAAATAGCATATGTAAAACGTCACAAGGTCGCTCACACGAAAGTAAATAACTAAAAAACAAACACTTTAAAGCGTTCTGCTGCTTACCTTTTAAATTAACTTAGTGGAGTTCTTCTTAATTAAACTAACCTAGAAGTCGAAATTACAAAGATTGTGAAACATATATGTGCATCAAAATTATCTGAGTCAGTATCTTAAAAAACATGTCAAGGGATAACCTGAAATGGATAAATGTCTCTCTAAGATATAATCATTTATATCAGGCCGTATACTTGTATGGATAAATGTCTCTCTAAGATATAATCATTTATATCAGGCCGTATACTTGTATGGATAAATGTCTCTCTAAGATATAATCATTTATATCAGGCCGTATACTTGTATGGATAAATGTCTCTCTAAGATATAATCATTTATATCAGGCCGTATACTTGTATGGATAAATGTCCCTCTAAGATATAACCATTTATATCAGGCCGTATACTTGTATGGATAAATGTCCCTCTAAGATATAACCATTTATATCAGGCCGTATACTTGTATGGATAAATGTCCCTCTAAGATATAACCATTAATATCAGGCCGTATACATGTATAGATAAATGTCTCTCTAAGACATAACCATCTATATCAGGTCGTATACTGTTTCAGGATGAACATTTTTAGTAACTAAGACTGTTACAGCCTTCATCTTAAGACTTCATATACGTGTTTTCTGTGGCAGTGCATTTATATGTGATAATATTCATGACTCTGCACTTTATTTTTATTGCCCTTAATATTGATTTATTGAAATAAACGTACAACACAAATCATGCCCTGTCAAATGGGTAACCGAAGACATTTTGTCAACGAATTGTCTTGTTTGGTGGTGTTAGGACATCTTGTGTATTTGCAGATACCTTATTTTATTCCTCTATCTGACCGTCCGTCATTTTGTCCGTCTAACATATTTTTCCCTATTACTTAAAACAATATTTCACAATTCATAATGATGTCAAGCAAATGTCTGTATTTTAGTTCTTTACTTAATGTGTTTTTATATAATTACGAAGCAAATCTATACAAACTTTTTCACGATGATAATGAATTTAAGCATAGCTTGTTTTTATGATACCCCTTGTCTTCTAAAAGAAGAGTCTTCCGAAAAAAACACTCTTTTTATTAAGTTTGCTGGGTAAAAAACAACAACAATAAAAAACAACAACAAACAAACAAACTTAAAACGTTACATTTTTCTTCTCAAACTAAATATAAGAACCACACAAATACTGAATGTATGTCAAGCCTAGCCCAGATGTAAGTCTCTAATATAAATAACATATTATAGCACTACGCGATATTTAATTCCTACTTTTTTGTATGCAGGCAGTTATTATACTATTTGTTATTGCTAAACTGAATATCGCTAATATAGCTAAGCCTGAATGTCCCTCTCATATTAGTCAATTCATAATGCTCTTCTGTCACACAAAACCATAATTCAAGTACAATGGAGCGCTTCGTAACTCGCATACTGTTTCTTCTAGACACTTAAGTACCGTTTGTTCGAGTCACTCGCATACTGTTTGTTTTAGACACACGCGTACCCTTTGTTCAAGTAACTCGCATACCGTTTCTTCTAGACACTCGCGTACCGTTTGTTCGAGTCACTCGCATACCGTTTGTTTTAGACACTGTCGTACCCTGTGTTCGAGTAACTCGCATACCGTTTCTTCTAGACACTCGCGTACCGTTTGTTTGAGTCACTCACGTACCCTTTGTTCGACACTGATTACTTAACTAAGGCCAAGCATCGAGTGTTTACAATAGTTTTGAAGTATTTATTATCTGCTATAGGAAAACATTGTAGATGTGTGCTTACAAGATTTGAAACCATTTTAAGGGATTTTGAATCATATCTATAAAAGGCAGAAACTAAACATTTGCTGCATTGATTGTTATATATTCAATGCAGATTGAATAAACTGGATTAAATCAAATCAAATTATGCAAATGTGATCTTTGGTGCAAACGAAATAAAATTTGGTTCTGTGAAGTTTCATCTTAGCAATCAAAAGCAAATGTAACAGAAAATGTACAGTTTTATGGCGATCGTATCTCTTTATCTGCAGAAGATAGCAAGATGAGTTTTAAAATGTCTTGTTAAAAAGATAGCTATGAGACATTTCGAATAATACCTTTGTAACGCACCAGTATAAGAAATGGTAGGATGCAAATTTTATGTTTAAGCTGACAAAAATAATCTTTACTATCACCATGATCACTGCTGTGGATTGTTATGCCTTTTTTTAATGTTAATTAAAGCTGTAGGCTTCCTCAGATGTTTAACCATACAACTGCACTGCATTGCTGGTTTTAAAAAATTGCGCTTTTTGGCACGTGCATTTTGAATTCTTGTGAGTTCAAAAGCCATAACTACATTGTACAATAATGAGATAGATAGTTACTTTCCGTTTATAAGCATATAAGGGAATATCTTTTTTATTCTCCTTCTGTATTTGGTTGATGTTGCCAAAGTTAGCATTATTCTGTTTTGAAACATTCGCCAAGAGCTCGAGGTAACAGTAAACTATTCAGATCAAGAAAATAATAGCATTTTATTCCCAATTTTATTTTTACGGATTGTGGTTATAATTATTTCCTAAAGACGTTCAGTTTTACGCCATCTAAAGATGCCTTCCCACACTATCTAAGTAATAAAAACAATGGTTTCTTATACTGTTTGCTATCTCGATACATGCACAGAGTTGGAACTAAACACTTCTTATAGACGGTATTTTTGTGTAAGTTGGAATTAGAAGTGAAAGAAAGCAACCCAAGTTTGTACAAAAATGCATCTAGATACGCAAGTTTAGCTCTGTGTGTGTGTGTGTGTGTGTGTGTGTGTGTGTGTGTGTGTGAAACTGTAATATTCAAATACTTTTGCATTTGCTTTTTTTTACAATTGCCGAAAACATATGTACCGCGCATTCACACACGTGTGTTAATAGCTTTGGTTTACTTTATGTGTATTTTATATCTGTATCAGTTTTCACGTAGCCAAAACTTACTACTGATATTATACAGCTGATATTACTGTCTAGGCGCCATAAGTGGTAAATCAGTGCATGTGAAACATGTTTGTATCTACCGTAGTCAAAATAATTCAAATGACGTCTTGGGCAAATTCTGAGATATTTTTGTTATGGGTCAGAATCGCGGAGGCGAGATATTGACCCATACTAAAAAAAAATCACAATATCTCGACTTGTGTACAATTAGTTAGACTAGTATCTATCGTAGTCTGATGTTTTCTCTCAGTAGACGTAAGTTCAGAAAATGTATAAAGTCAAAATAATTTATTTAGAGAGGAGAATGCCTTAAAAACTTCTATTTTTCATTTCCAGTCAATCCTGTTTAACTGTTTCACAAATTGCAAATGAACACAATAATATGCGGGTCAACTGGTTGATAAAAAATATTCAAAATCTGAATTTATAGGCTTATAGCTAAACTGGTTTAATTTAAGTTCAAACTAATTTAAAGCAATAAGTAAACAACCAATACTAAATGCGAAAAGAAGCAAATCTATGTAACTTTGACGTTTACTCGAGAGTAACAAGAGATTGCCTATCTGAATGTTATAGTCTGTCATATCATATACTGCAACTAGATCATACATACTCTTGGGACTATCCGTTCAAATCAAAGTAAGTTCATTTATTAAATACCGCTGGGAAACCAATAATGTATTTGACGTAGCAAATGCAAAACTCGAGAGAGTAAAAAGTCAAATACATACATGAAAAGGATGAATCCTGAGATTGTGATGAGTGGTTGGTTATACATAGATTACATTATATATTAGGTGTAATATTAAGTATGTGGCAGACAAAAATGCAATCGCAATTTTGTCAATGTTTTTTTTTTATTGTTTGCCAAAATGAGTTTCCAAAATAATAAAAATTTTGAACAACAACAATTTCAAGAAGATATCAAAATACGTTTTACCACTAAGTTCCAGACGTTTCATAAAATATATGAAAGACGATATGACATTATTTTTAGACCTTTGTATTCTTGTTTTATTCACTTATTACTCGTAACATAGAAGATCGAAATGAACTGAAGTAAAGCTCACAGTAAAAACTGTCGCCTTGTTATTGACTGTACATTCAAACGTTTCAAATATTTGCTAAAAGTCTACAAATCTGAAAAAGTGTACAAATATATGTGTATATAGACTGTGACAATTGAAGATTGTCATTCAAATGTAGGATTGTTGATCAGTTTTTTAGTGTTATATTATCAATAACACTAATCACCGAATGATTGTGTATGTAGCACTTATTGTTTCACGCCCTATACACCGGCTACTGTCCTTTATCAAAATATAATTATCTAATGTTTTCACCATAAATAATCGAAAGTAACGATTTTAAAAGAATTTTCACAGATAACTGTTACAAGTGAATAATCTGAGAGCTAACCTTTATATTATCTTCCCTTTCCATATATAGATTATCTTTAATGAAGAAGTCTTCTACTACATGATTATCTATCCCTGTTTTTTGTTAAAAAACCTCTTATCGAAATCGCACGACAAGTAATCTGTTTGACTAAAACCAGACCTAATGCATGTATACAAATTGTTTGACTAAACCAGACCTAATGCATGTATACAAATTGTTTGACTAAACCAGACCTAATGCATGCATACAAATTATTTGACTAAACCAGACCTAATGCATGCATACAAATTGTTTGACTAAACCAGACCTAATGCATGTATACAAATTGTTTGACTAAACCAGACCTAATGCATGTATACAAATTGTTTGACTAAACCAGACCTAATGCATGCATACAAATTGTTTGACGAACCGGTAGTTTAACGAAGCCACTGAAATTCAACAAACCTTTAGGAACAGCTGTTGTAGCATGACATTTGTGATAAAAAAATTGAACATTGACTTAGTTTTTACTGAACATTGTTGTCAAAGGGATCGGCTTTTATAGGCGAGTAACCTAACAGGAATTTGTCAACATGCGCTATGTGTTATTGCAATATCCTTTAGTGCTTTCATGTTTGAGTCAACTTTAACAGTCTAAAGTTGAAAATGAAATTAGTAAAGTTATACCTGCAAATATATCGTATATACTAATAATATGAAGTATGATACTCACAGAATGAAAATAGAAATTCTAGAATAGAAATTTTAAAATAGCACACAGCTGTTTAGTTAATCTCTTATCTTAACTCTTCTTTTTGTTACTTATATGTTTAACTCTGTTTCTCATAATCTATTTATTATGTTGTTTTCTTTAATTCAGACATCATTATAATATGAAACGCTACAAAAATGAGCTTCAGTAGAATAAAAACAATTTGAATATTTTGCTCCATTAGACCGAAATACTTTCAACCTATAATACACGAAACGGAATATTCATACTATATCTGAAAGTTTAAGATAAATGTGTAAAAACTATTCTAAACTTCATCTTTGCTTATTTGTACTATTCCAGATTCCATTTACTCGGCGCTATACTGAGAAAGCATTTGAAAGATGTTCTTAAGTTAGATAAGAAAACAGTAGACGCCATAAAATTTGAGAGAGTGCATAGAACGCCTAGTTATCCGAAAATAACATAATTTCGGACGCACAGTTTGGAATTCGTAAAGGGCGTTCTACCGTAGACGCTATTTTTATTCTTCACTCTGTAGTACAAAAGTATTTAAGGTAGTACACCCCTAATCAGCACTATAAGGAACTGAAAAATTGACAGTACAGCTAAGTTGAATGCCTTGATTGACACCAGTATGCAAAATTTACCGTACGGTTTTGGACTTGTGGACACTTTTCTGAACTAAAGCTTGGATAATAGAAGGGCTCTTTTTCAGAAACAGAGAAACTCTAAATAATTTATAATATCATCCTTATGATAAATGTTTTCCTATTGATTTTTGTTAAGAAACAAATAATAGCATTCAGGTTACGAACCACACAAGCTAAATGATTGTTTCTACTCTTAATGTTAGAAATATGTATTAAAATGTTACCCTACCCCACCAATTTTAAACACTGGTTTTACCATTTTTCTGCTTAGAGTACCAAATACAAAATATCGCTCAAATCTACTTAATTGAGGGGCTTCATTCAAACTTTGCCCAAATTTTCTTAGAAGTATATTGATTGATCTTGTCGAATATAAAAGACTTTAACCATGTAGTTTTTATTTCATAGAGCTTGAAAATATCGGGTGCCATATTTGTTATTAAATTTAGAATCATTCAGCCAATAAATACCTATAAAAATATATAATACGAATTAAACATTTTTTTCTTTCTAAATAGGACCTGAATGATACATTAGTAATAATAAAAGAAAAAAAGAAGAAAGAAAAAAGTTGACCCTACTGGGGTTTGAACCCACAACCCTCAGTTTCCTTGCATTTGACAGTAATCCTAGCCTACTTAAATACTCTTCAAGGTGGAGGTAATGTATTAGGAGTGTACTGCCTTAAATGAAAACAAAAGGTTGTATGTTATATATGTTGACATTATGAGATGTTGCGACACGATCAATAGAAACGCCCTTTGGTTATATTGTTAGACCGTCTGTTTACAAATGTATTCAACTTTTACAAAGTAATAACAACAAAGAAATCATCGCTTTATCATTGTATGTTAAAGAAGCATTAACCATAAGAAATAACATTCTTCACGTTTTAAGCTAATTTGTTCATCCTCAAGGTCATTATTTATATTATTTTCTTTGTGTTTTCTTTGTATTTCTTTGTATTTTGCGTTGTCACGTTGACTATGTTGTCCTTTGTATATACATGTATTTATGTTACCAAGACAATGTACTTTGTACACGTCTAATAAACGCTCTGTTCTGTTCTGTTCTGTTCTGCTATTTTTGGGCGTGAATGCATAATCCAGACATTTTCATCCGAAGTGTGTTTAAGCCTCAATATAGTTGGTCATATCTAGAGGGTACACGAAGTAGAATTTAGAGCTTCTTTAGGAAGCAAAATTGGCAGAATTAGATACACTTTGTTCCAAAACAGCAAGATAATAGAAGATATGCTTTTTAAACACGCATTTGCAAGCAATCTAAAATATTCTATACGCAGAGGAGGTTGTTATAATTTCAAATGGCTAGGACTTTAAACCAAAAATAAACTGCAGCTCTCCGTCCTGTAAAACCTGACCGAACTAAATATGTTGTGTAACCTAAAGGCTTGTAACAGAAGAAACAAAACCTGATTAATTTCACTGTTACGAAGCTGAAGTAAGTCATGCTGCGAACGTGGTTTGTAAACTTGCTCAGAAAAGGCGAGAAATCTGTATATCTCATACCTGTCTGCCTCTTCATTGGTCACATTTACGAAAGAATATGCGTTACCTTATCTTTCATCTATGAAGACTGGTACATTATACAAATAAAAAAATAAAAGAAAACAAATCAAAAGTAAAATAAGTAAGTACTCGACATTTTCGTCCACGTTTAACTGTAGACAAAATATGATGTCTGGAGGCTTTCTATTCCTCTAACTGACATATTGTCAATTCACAAAGTTTTTAAATTACGTCATGTGTAACAAAATTTAAAGGATATTTAGTGAGACTTAAGTCTTTAGGCTTTTATGGTAGCAAATGCCATTTTCGAAACACAAGTTTTCTTAGTTCTTTCTCTTTGATATTTTTAGAACGTTACCTTTGAACATGATAAATGTCATTTCAAGATAATTTTATTTGAAACATGTTAATATCTTTTACACATGAAACATATTTAATTCAATAAATTAGAATAATTAGAATTTTAACAAGTAATACACATAATTATACGAAACCAATACAACGATATATACAGTTTATTAGTTAATGAGTTAATAGTCGAAGTATCTATAAATAGCTTACCAGCTGAGAGGCATTCCTTGTCTATCAATTCATATGTGATTAAAATCATTTCTGAAAATAAGCAAGAACACTTTATGCAAGTTAACTTTCTAAGAATTATATACAAGTTCTACTTATTACCGAAAATCATTTGAAATTGGTTTTTTACATCTTTTTTTTACTGATAATGACTTTTTTCACACAACATGTTATTGGCAAAAATGTTATGTTCAAACATGAGACATGTTAGATTTAGAATCCTACAAAACCGTGTAAGATGTTCTTGTGTTAATGTCATCTAACAAATTCAAGACATCAATCTGAAATCAGATTACAATAATGTATTGAATGAAATTAAATACACAGACCACTACTAATTATAACGCACAGCATCAAAGTCGCCGAAAATATTTTTATTGTGAGGTAGTAAATATTTATTTGTCAAGTAATTCGTATCTAAAATTTCAACACTAGTACATATGTGCATTTCGTTTATTCAAACATTTAAACTTGTAGATAGTCAAAGCACAAGCAACAAACAAACTATATCAAACAAACATGTTGATCGCCACAGAAGAAAGAATGTGATGTCATATTTCTGCTGCACACAGGCATTTTTAATCATAATTTTGCCTACAATTTCTTTGAGTATGAATGTATAGGAAACATTCGCTGCGTAATTTTGCGATCACATATCTAGAGCAATTTGTATTGCATTGAAAAATCCACTTGCAAAGAATAAGATTCGAGGCCAAAAAGCTATATGTCACAAGGACAACGCGCAGTTTAAATTCATTGTTTATAAATGGGCATGTAGGTAGTAGACTAAGCGTGTCGTATCATAACCACTCCTAGAAAATCTAACTCCAAACATAACCTTTCTGTCATAGTTCAACTGATGACACATAGTGAAAAAATGTCTACTGATGATTTAATATATATATGATGATATTTAATATATTTGATGATATGACATACTGGCTTCCTGAACAAACAAATTCACAATCTAACAAACATAATATGAAGTGTAACTTTCGAAATACTTACTTTTTTAATCTGTATTACTCAAAATTGAGATTAAAATTTCGTCGATTTTTGAGAATTTTGTAAACTGCTATCTATCAAGACTGTGATAATTTCCAGGGTCCCTAAAGAGAGCTTTGTGACATCCAAGTTTCTTGTAGTACACGCACCAACAAACAAAATATTTGAAATCACATTCCTATGACTTAATATTAGAACATAACAACAACACTAAAATTTCACAGTCGGATACCCACGGTACATTATGCAGAGAAACGTAATGGGTCGAACGTGGGAATCCGACGATGCTAAATTTGCATAATTCGGCTAATACGCTTGTTTTACTCCTGTCTATAGTGAAGTGTTCAACTTCATATACATATGCAATTTTCATGCTAACAGATATATCATGCATTTCTTATTATGCTTTGATAAGGACTTCCTCAGTCGGAAGTCTTAGTTATTCGGGTATAACAACTGAAATATTTTTCCGATAAAAGCGGACACTTGTATCTTCTTTTTTATGTCCCCCAAGGAGGGCATTTAATTTTTTAACCGTTCATTTGTCAGTCAGTCATTCCGTCATTCCGTCCGAAAACTTAAACATTAACCATAACTTCCTTATTAGTAAATTGATTTACTTGAATATAATACCCCTTTGAACACGACTTTCCCACTGATATGTATTTATATGACGTTCACTCTATAATGGCCTTGACCTCGAAGGTCCAACATGTCAAAAATACTTAATATTAGTCATAACTTTCCTGATTACTAGACAAATTTAGTCTATGTTTGCATACAACAATCCTTTAGCTGAGGCCTTCCAAATGACATATTTAGTTTTAACCTTGACCTCTAAATGACATTGACCTTGAGGTAAAATTGTAAAAAGACACTTCTTTTGAAGGATCTACAATTTTTCTTTCATATCTGTCCTCAGTTCAAAGTTCAGAGCACCACTTTTAGGAGTGCATATAGATTTTAAATCATCCGTCTGTCAGTCCGTCAAACATTCCGTCCGAAAACTTAAACATTGCCCATAACTTCCTTATTAGTAAATGGATTTACTTCATACTTGGTCCTCAGCTCGAAGGTTAAAGCACTACTTCGGCGGCATTGTCATCTTTCAGAGACATAATTGTTTTAAATTTTTTCTGTTTGTTATTTTTTCGTTAGGAGGAAATACTACAAAATAAAGATCTTATGTTGGAGTGATTAATGTTACAATGAAAAATTATTCAATTTATTTGTTAAAATAAGAATATGAAATATGTAGTAGTTTTCGTCGAAAAGCAATCAGAAGCTAGTTCAGCAAGTTAATGGGTCTGTCTGGCCTAGTACTTAACTATAAGAATAGTTTTACATCATCCTTGTTAAAGTACAGATGAACTACGTTACATAGATTCTAACGAATACAAAATAATGCGATGGTAAAATATGTCCATTATGGTGAGGGCTTTTGGAAATCCAAAATAGAAACTTGTTTCTCTTTTGAAGTTCATTTAATTGAAAGTTCTATGAGTTATATTGTACTAAAGCTAAAACAATTCAATTCAAAAGTTTATTGCATAAAGCATGTAAAGCCTATAGCACAATACAGTTTAGCATTTTATGATATGGAGCACGCAGGTAAGATACTGCACATTTTACTTATATTGCCTATCAAGATAACACATCTGGATGTGATTCTTTAGAAACATCTATCTATTACAATGCCATATGTTATATTACAGAGGAAGACAGAAAGACTATTACAGAGATATTTTAATGTCTAGACACTTTGTGCTCTATAATTTTCACCATCGCTGCCAAAGAAATCAAGAAAATAGACAGAAATCCGTTATTAATTTTATTTATCTTTATCCTTAATTAAAAATAAAACACATTAGCTTTTTGTTCGTTAATGAATTCAAAAACAGCTGTTCAATTATTACGACTCCCACATACAAAGAAGACAAAATGCCGTCTGCAAAGGATTTAATCTGAGGTGAATAGGTACCAATTTGTCTGCTGGCCTACTGTAATAAAAATATTTAATTCCGTCCACGGTATTAGATCATTGTCAGACAATTGTATTATCCCTATTTAAAGTAAGCTGGTAAGGAAATATCTATTCAAAAATTTTCTTCACAAAAGATGATATGTTAGAGATATTATTTGGATTTGATAATGTCTTACTTGATTGTATTGTAATACAATTTGTTTCCAACTGCCGTGTATACAGTTGTCTTTGTTCAGTGACTCTCCCTACATATTTACAGAAAGTAAATGACTTAATACACACTTATTTTTTTTTTGGTAACATTTATTTTATTTCTTTTTAACAAATTAACATTTAAGAGATAATTATGGTTTCGTTCCATTGTTTTTTTAGAGAATTCAGCATAAATAAATATGTGAAGGCTTCAATTCCAACAGATTCTGTGATTTGAACTCCTTAAATTTAAGGATGAATGATGTTTTTGACCTTTGTAAACATATTTCGCCCACTAAAACGTTATTTCAAATAAGTTTAGTATTTTTTGTTCAATTACATTAAGATTTCTTATAGCACTGTCTATTTTTCTGTTTGAATTTTTTTATTGTAACTGCACAGAAACAATGCAAGTCCGCGTATCAGTTAAATAGAAACCTTAATGAAAGTTATTTGTATTATGTTTGATAGAATCGAGATTTGGATTAAACAACAACAAATATATTGAATTTATTTCTACTAATGTGTCAATGCAAGGTTTATCAGATACATTTTTATCGAGTTAAATGTTATCTTTTTATTGCAATTATTATTTTCTTTTAACAACATGATTTCTTCTTTGTAACATTTACGCATTAAGAATTGACAACCAGTGTATGTTTGCAGTTTATGTGATGTATGTAAACATTGAAATATTTCATTTAGGATATGTTACCTTGTCATCGATTACTTCTCTTTATTTATGTTTTGCAGAAATTGAATAAAAGCAAAGAAAATTAAATAACGAAAAATGTCTTTAAAAAGACGATCGGCGTATATACAACACAAAATTAATGCTTCATAAGTGTAACGTTTGCCTTGGCAAACATTTAAAGTGTGTAGTTATCGAAAGTCTTATGTCTTTAACAGTTTAAGCTATAAACAAAAAATGCTAAGTTTAAAACGTAAAACGTCAATATCATTTTAGGTAAAATAAAATAAATCTTATTCATATTTATTATAATTATATTTATTCCATTTAGTATATATATTGTTCATTGTTAAAACTTTTTGATTTAAATTAACTACTGTAATAAGCAATTAAACTAACAATTTCGAATTCTGCCCTAAAATTTCATAACATCAATACTTTTAACCAATGGCAAACTTCCTTCTTCAGCTGATGATTTTGTGTCTAACAGTTCGTTACAAATGTAGGCTGAAAAAGAACTAATAATAGATATCTATTTGAAATTCTATAATGTAAATGTGTAAACATCTTATGTCGGCTATGGCGTGCTTTAGGTCATGAACTGAAAATACTGGTTTTCCTTACGGTTGCAAAAAATCATTATCGACAGCGGAGGTAGTCAAAGAATTGATAAATAATATCATTTAAAATATTTACCAAAAATCTCATGGCCAGATCTAAGGAAATTGGATAAATCAATTACCTCGTCTAACAAAAGAATTATTATTGGAATATGTTAATTCTTAAAAGAAGCATTGAAAAGCAGAAATAACAACCAATAACAGTTTAAGCATTTTGCAATTACAATTTTTCCGTTTTGAATGCTTAACTACATTTTTCTTGTATATGTTATTTAATTATTTGATTTATTTTATGCCCACTGTTATACTGTATATTTTG
Source organism: Cyclina sinensis (assembly GCA_012932295.1). NCBI lineage: Eukaryota > Metazoa > Mollusca > Bivalvia > Venerida > Veneridae > Cyclina > Cyclina sinensis. Next base: position 14,797,767 of record JAAONU010000004.1, on the reverse strand, counting down.
TAATTTTCCACTGTTCATTAGCCAAAGGCATTTGTAATGCCGAATTAGCTGGTAAAACTTTGTCGTTGTCGTTGTCGGTAACTTGAAATGTTGTGTTTATCTATTTCAAGCTAATATTATCATGTCGCATTAGATCTATTACTCGCACATTCACTTGTTATACAGCCGATATATTGTGGAATCAATGCAACTTTACAGTTACTTTTAGATTTATGTCATTAAAGATAAGCGCTAACATTAGCAGTGAGTTGTAACAGGATATAATTACGTAAATTGAACTTTATTTTTTTGTACCATAGGGGATATTGGATTGTGCCACTTCACACATAAAGTTCTTACAAAAAAGGTTATAAACAACAACAAAATTAATGAATCAGAGAGAAAACTGATTTAACTAATGAGCTGGATGCGTTTAAAGGCGTTTCTTGATAAGTTTAATTTGACAAAGTGAACTTAATCATTGTAATAAGATATCAATTATTAGAGATAAGTAAACGAAATTGTATAGACCATTATAAGTGTACCTTTTAGTGTATGTCAGTTATAGATAAATAAGATAATTTAGCGATAGACAAGTAAATATCAAGGGTTTTTGTATGCAACAAATGGAAAAGGTAGTGTGAGGGTTTCTTTGAAATAAACTCTTAAATAATCGAATGAAGCTAAAATGTACAAGACGTGGAAATGCAGAAACATAGTGTAGAATTAAATGAATCCCTATTTGTATTCCATGTTTTTGTTTTTTTAGTATCAGACAATAACATTTGTGTTAGCTGCATAGAAAATTGAAATCGATCTCGCTAACACTTTTTCCATAATATTTGAATTGTCATGGTGAAGTGCATAATTTCGTTTAACTAACGATTCATCCCTGCTGTATCCATTTACTTCAAAATACACAAATACACTTTGAACAGAATATTAGTATTATCATCGTAGGATACCCACAACTATGACCTGAGCTCACGGAATAGATCGGGGGCGCATGACGATGTACCATTATAAAAAACTGAGACACTTTAACTTACCCCTTTACAGTGTCTTGCTATGCTAGGATGTTCCTACATTGATCTAGTTTTCACTGAAGGCAATACCAATTTTTGACAGTATATTTTAAAGAATGTTTCTATGACTGAGCGAGCTAATTTATGATGGAAGTCGCATACAAAACAGTTTGAATGACTTTAATATATTTTTGTCATGGAATGGCACTTCCTACGGAGCAATATGTCATAATTTATCTTTAAACTGCGGTATCACGTACACAATTTGTTTTTCACAAAGATGACATTTTATGGCGTCTACATTAAAAAGGCCTGCATGTAGAAGCACTTGGTGCCTGCCATCACGATCTGCTGTGATATATTTTAAGTGTAGTGAATAGGAAGTCAAATATTAACTTTGTTAATCCGTGCCAGGTTCTCATTTCTTTCAGAAATTCTGCCCTGTTCTGTCTCACGCCAAAATAATTATATCTTTCTCATAATAGCTTTGTCATGTTAAACTGCATCGTAGATCGTTAGCAAACAAACTGTATTTTAAATGAATTTATGTTTATTTATTACTGAATAGGTCGTACATATAAAGAAGTAGATTCAGTTTTTATCAGTGGCAACCGAATTTTACAAAACTGTGTACATGCAAAACGTGAAAAAAATTCAATTGATGTGAACGTGCACCGTTGAACACCTAAACAGTACCTGGCTAATATTTAATGTGAAAACTTTAGCGAATAAGAAGGTATAAAAATGTTTATTGTCTGTTATCATAGAGCATCTGTTAGATGTGGCTGTATTACGATGCTTTAATTTGATTAAGTCTCTTTAATGTTGTGCTAGCTGTCTTACTTCTTAAAGTAGTCGTTCTATACCTGAAACATTCTTTGTAAGATCTCTAGGGCTGTTGTAAAATTTTACTTGAAATTATTAGTTATATGGGAACTCAATGTAGTAAGTTTACTCTTGTTTCAGAACAATATCATTGCATTTGCTCATTAGTTATACCTCAGACAAAATATATAACCAAATCTAGCTTATATGTAATGACAAAAAACGAGTACAAAGTATGATTAAAAAACAGAAATCATCTTATACAAGAGAGTCAATCTGATAACATGATTAAGTGCGTTGTGTGTTTCCTTTTCAGACATGTTCGTTTGCCTCAACGTTATTTGGGGCGCTAGACTTTCATTACTTGTAGTGTTATATGAAATCAAATATTATGATTAATGGACTTTATAAAAGATATCACAGTTTGAAATTTTCCTTATAAAGACCACTCTATTTTAAGACATCGGTTTGGCAACATGATTTCTACTGCATTTGAAATTGAACTACATAAATAGATGCATTCAAAAGCTTTGTTAAGTATCAGCGCTACAGCTGCAATTTATCAATGTCTTGACACTTTGTCAAAACTACATTCTTTACTTGGAACATAATATTTTGCCTACGTTAAATAATAAAATCTGATACAGTGTATTCTAAAGATTTACAAAGATCATGACATATGAAATATATCAAAGAAAATATAGAAGTCAAGTTGTGAATACAACCATCAATTTTACATGAGGGTCTTAATTGTCTTACATTGCTCGACTGAATAGAATTCCTTTTCTGTTACTCCAACAAGAAATTCAGTCAAGCAGTTGAAGAAGAACTACAAACGTGGTCAAAGCTCCAGAAACTGAAAGTAGGACAGTATGTCATGTCATGGTCAAAGTAAAAATGTGCAGGCAAAATTATACAAGTAGTTAAAAAAACACACACACACACAAGTCAAGGTAAATTTCTTCCAATGTTAAAGCTGAAATCGACATTCAAAGCTGAACATATGGTCCAAGCTTAATACAACAGATTCAAAACTAGAAATAAGATCAGTAGGTTCAAGATCGGCTAAGGTCATTGTTAAAATATGTGTCTAAAAATATATACATATATTATTCAAATTTCAGTGCTGTAGCTGCAAAAACAAGGAGGTAGGTCAGTAGGTCAAGGTTGAGTTAACATGCAGATCAGGGATTAAGTTGAATATGTGAACATGACGGCCGAAATTATTTGACGGATTTAAAGATTTACAGATAAGTCTATACTAGACTACTGACCCCTTGGGGAAGGTCACTTTTGATCTTGAGGCCAAAATTTTGGTACATTGCCATCATACAATGATGCACACTAATTATCTAAGCTATGGTCCTGAAGGTTTTTAGACAAGTTAAAAAAAAAAACCTAAATTAGTGACCACTAGAAACGGGCCAGTTTTAACCATAGAACCATGATTTCAAAAATAACAATACAATGCCAAAAACTATATATCATAACTCTAAGCCCTCCTGGTTTATGAGAAGATTTTTGAAACTTTCATGTGTCTGTTTATATAAAAATAACCCTATGACCATAGAGGTGGGGGGACCAACTTTGGTTCTAGGGTAATCATTTTAACAGTCTTGGTAGAGGTCTATTCGTCAATGCTACTCAACAAATATCTCGACTCCAAACTCTGCAATTTCAGGGAAGATTTTTTTTCCAAATGTCTATGCAAAAGTTACTGACCCCTGGGACGGGACCGATAGTGACTATAGCACATAATTTGATCTAGATAGGGTTGTACTCACTAAATATATATACTCTAGATTTTGCGGTTTAACAAAAGAAGATTATTAATGTTTTTCTCGTTGTATATCTACATTTGTATGGTCGGGGCTTAGAGTGACCCAAGGGACATAATTTGCAAACAAATCTTGATAGTGGTCCATTAGACATAGATACACAGCAAATTTCAAAACTCTGAGCCTGGTGGTTTAAGACTAAACGATTCTAAAAGTTTTTCATTCAAGTAACCATAGCAACCAGTATAGAATTCTTTTAACGATTCTTTATAAAGCTTTAAGCAAGGAATATCAATGCTAAGTTTCAGAGGTATGTTTTTAACAAGTGATAAACAACGGACACCAGATGACGAACCTAAAAATGGAAGCTGGTCACGTTATATGAATAAATTTCTTTAGAACTTTCTCCAGAATCAAAGAAAATTTGTACACTATATTAAATAGAGAATTGCAATATCCACACACAGATATTATACTTGATTTATTAAGATAATATTGCATTTCTACTGTTCCTGCAAAGCTTCAATAACAACTTCATTGTACAATATTTATTCCATGCATATTAATCTGCAGGATATGTTCTGTTGCTTTTTCACCTAATTCATTTAAAAAGGAAATGCAGCCTGCTTTTATGTAAATATTGCTTGTCATTAAGTTTGATCAACTGAGATAACGTGAATGCCTTAAGAATATATATATGACTAATTCAAGAAAAAGTTTTGTTCGTTTTACTGATATGACATGAAAATAAAGCTCGGAAAAAAAGAGGTTGATTTCTGACAGCAGCAACTGCAGAGGGTTCCGACCAATGGATTTTATTTTCTCATTGATAACACGCATGTCCGTTTATTAATATTCAATGTTAAACAACTACCGCATTTCTTAAATGTATATAAATGTACATAAAACTGAAACTAAAATTGATATACATGGTGGCTTTAACAATCATGTGTACGCTATTTTACATACATGAAGTACGTTGTCTGTTACTTGATAAGCGTAGTACATTATTAAAGGGCGATAACTACAATGAACATTCTATTTTACATACATTTAGTACGTTGTAAGCAATTTAATAGGCGTACATTACTAATGGGCGTCAGCTACCGTGAACATTCTATATATCATTCATAAAGTACGTTGTAAGTAATTTAATAGGCGTACATAATTAAAGGGTGTTAGCTACCATGGACAATTTATATTACATACATGAAGTACATTGTCAGTTATTTGATAAGCGTACATTATTAATGGGCGTTAACTACCATGAACATTCTATATTACATACATTAAGTACGTTGTGAGTAATTTAATAAGCGTACAAAATTAAAGGGCGTTAGCTAACATGGGCAATCTATATTACATACATAAAGTACGTTGTCTTTTATTTATTAAGCGTACATTATTAAAGGGCGTTAACTACCATAAACATTCTATGTTTCATACATAAAGTACGTTGTAAGTAATTTGATAAGCGCACATTATTAAAGGGCGTTAACTACCGTGGACAATTTATATTGCATGCAGTACGTTGTCCGTTATTTGATAAGCGTACATTATTAAAGGGCGTTAACTACCATGGACAATCTATATTGCATGCAGTACGTTGTCCGTTATTTGATAAGCGTACATTATTAAAGGGCGTTAACTACCACGGACAATCTATATTGCATGCAGTACGTTGTCAGTTATTTGATAAGCGTACATTATTAAAGGGCGTTAACTACCATGGACAATCTATATTGCATGCAGTACGTTGTCCATTATTTGATAAGCGTACATTATTAAAGGGCGATAACTACCATTGACAATCTAGATTGCATGCAGTACGTTATCCGTTATTTGATAAGCGTACATTATTAAAGGGCGATAACTACCACGGACAATCTATATTGCATGCAGTACGTTGTCCGTTATTTGATAAGCGTAAATTATTAAAGGGCGATAAGTACGATGGACAATCTATATTGCATGCAGTTCGTTGTCTGTTATTAAATAAGCATTCATTATAAAAGGCCGTTAAGTACAATAGACAATCTTTATTGCAAGCGCGATGTGCGTTGTCCGTTAATTGATAAGCGAACATTATTAAAGGACGTTAACTTCTATGAACATTCTATATTACATACATGAAGTACGTTGTCCGTTATTTGATAAGCGTACATAATTAAAGGGCGTTAAATATCATGGACATTCTATCTTACATGCAAGCAGTGCGTTGTTTGTTATTTGATAAGCGTACGAGTACATAAAAAGGGCGTAAACTACCATGGACATTCTATATTGCATGCATGAAGTACGTTGCTTGTTATTTGATAAGCGTACAATATTAAATAGAGGATATTTGTGAAAATATAAACATATGGTGTTCACGAGATGAAATAAATTCCCATCTTCCACTAAAAAACAAACAAATTTTCTTTTTATTTCATGCCAACACGTCAAAAATGGGTATTTTATGACATTTTTACTCAGGGCCTTCAATAAATTCCCCATGGTGAGCCCCAAATCAGTTAATGCGTACTTTGGTCAAACCGTTACTCCGCACAAAAAAGTGCAGACAATCTCCAATACATATGATAACTTTACTTCTGCTGAAATAAACTGAATACACTTTCATCAAATAACATTTATTTTTGTCTACACAGTTTATCAATATTTATTGAATTTTAGCCATACATACTTTAATTATAAAAGTGGATTAATACCGAGTAATATTCAATCAATTGAATTGAAAGTCGGCCATATTGGATATTGTCCATGTAAGTTATGTAAACAAATCAGACATTTTAAATAATTTATGGCGAATTTCATCATTGTTCACAACTAGTTAGGCTCAGGAATTCAATATTATAACTGGATTTAACAAGGTAAATAAATTTCACTCGCTGTCACTGTCTGAAATACAGAGGATTCTCTTGTATTCACGTGGTGGGGAAATTCCTGAAGTTTCATCAAGAGTAGTTCCGGCACAAACAGTGGATTATCAAAATGGTAATTTCACTGATTCAAAACAGTGGATTATCACTTTTATCTCACTGATATTTCCCTATATTTCATTAGTAGGCATAAAATTAAGGGCGTTAACTACCATGGACATTCTATATTGCATGCATGCAGTAAGTTGTTTGTTATTTGATAAGCGGACAACATTAAAAGGGGGCGTTAACTACTATAGGCATTCTATATTTCATGTATGCAGTAAGTTGTGTGTTATTTGATAAGCGGACAACATTAAAAGGGGACGTTAACTACTATAGGCATTCTATATTTCATGTATGCAGTAAGTTGTTTGTTATTTGATAAGGATACAATATTAAAGGGCGATAACTACCATGGGCATTCTATATTGCATGCATGCAGTACGTTGTCTGTTATTTGATAAGCATACATACATAAGGGCGTTAACTACCATGGACATTCCATATTGCATGCATGCTGTACGTTCTTGTTATTTGAAAAGCGTATGAGTACATACAAAAAGAGCGATAACTACCACGGACACACTATATTGCGTTCATGAATTATGCTGTCTGTTATTTGATAAGCATACATACCTTATATAAGGGCGTTAACTACAATGGACAATCTTTATTGTATACAGGAAGTACGTTGTCTGTTATTTGATAAGCGCTCCAGTGCTTACAAAAAAGGCGTTTACTACTATGGACACTCTTTATTGCATGCATGAAGTACGTTGTCTGTTATTTGAAAAGCATACATAAATAAGGACATTGACTACAACTGACACTTTATATTGCATGCATGATGTACGTTGTCTGTCATTAGAAAAACATAAATTCGTTTACTACCTTTGACACTCTATGTTGTATGCATGAAGTACATTTGCTGTTATTTGATAAGCGTTCGAGTGCATACTTAAAGGGTGTGAAATTCAATAGACATTCTATTTTGCATGCGTGTAGTACGTTGTCTGTTATTTGATAAGCGTACAAACATGAAGGGCGTAAACTTCTATGGACACTCTACATTGCATGCATGGAGTACGTTATTTGATTAGCGTTCATACATAAAGGGCGTCAACTACCATCATGGACAATCTATATTGTCTGCATGCAGTACGCTGTCTGTTGTTTGATAAACATACATACAAAAATGGCGTTAATTACCATGGACACTTTATATTGCCTGCATGAAGTAAGCTTTTTGTTATTTGATAAGTGTACATACATAAATGGCTTAACCTACCACGGACTCTTTATATTGTCTGTATGAAGTACCTTGTCTGTAATTTGATAAGCGTATATTCACAAAGGGCGTTAACTACCATGGCCAGTCTATATTGCATGCATGATGTACATAGTCTGTTACTTAAATAAACGTTCAAACATAAAGGGGGTATCTACCATGGACACTCTTTATTGCAGGCATGCAGTACATAGTCTGTTATTTGATGTTCGTACATTCACAAAGGGGATTGACTACAATGGACAAACTATACTGCATGCATTAAGGACGTTGTCTGTTATTTGATAACCGTTCATACCTAAAGAGCGTCAACTACAATGGACACCCTATATTTCCTGCATTTAGTACGCTGTCTGTTGTTTGAAAAGCGTATATTCTTGAAGGGGGTTAACTACCTTGACACTCTATGTTGTAAGCATGAAGTACATTTGTTGGTATTTAATAAGAGTACATAATTTAAAGGGTTTTAAGTACCATAAACATTCTATTTTGCATGCATGTAGTACGTTGTCTGTTATCTGATAATCGCAAATACTTAAAGGGCGTTAATTACCATGAACAATCTATGTTGCAAGCATGCAGTACGTTATCTGCTTTTTGATAAGTGTACATAATTAAAGGGCGTTAGCTACAATGGGCATTCTATATTGCCTGCATGAAGTACGTTGTCTGTTATTTGAAAAGTAAACTTCCATGATCGCTGTTTCTTGCATACATGAAGTACGCTGTCTCGTTTTTAAGAAATATAAACTCTAAAAAAGCAGTTTACTATCAAGGACACTCATCGTGTATTGCATGCATGAAGTACGTTGTCTGTTGTTTGAAAAGCGCACATTCTAATTGGGGGTTAATGACAATAGACACTCTTTTTTGTATGCATGAATTTAATTGTCTGCTATGTGATAAGCGTACATACTTAAAGGGCTTCAATTACAATGGACACTCTTTATTGCATGCATGAAGTACGTTGTCTGTTATTTAATAAGCGTACTTACTTAAAGGGGGTTATCTACCATGGACACTCTATACTGCATGCACGAAGTACGTTGCCTGTTATTTTATAAGCGTACTTACTTAAAGGGGGTCATCTACCATGGAAACTCTATATTGCATGCACGAAGTACGTCGCCTGTTATTTTGTTAAGCCTACTTACTTAAAGGGGGTTATCTACCATGGACACTCTATATTGCATGCACGAAGTACGTTGCCTGTTATTTTATAAGCGTATTTACTTAAAGGGGGTTATCTACCATGGACACTCTATATTGCATACACGAAGTACGTTGCCTGTTATTTAATAAGCGTACTTACTTAAAGGGGTTATCTACCATGGACACTCTTTATTGCATGCATTAAGTACGTTGTCTGTTATTTAATAAGCGTACTTACTTAAAGTGGGTTATCTACCATGGACACTCTTTATTGCATGCATGAAGTACGTTGTCTGTAAATTTTATAAGCGTACTTACTAAAAGGGGGTTATCTACCATGGACACTCTATATTGCATGCACGGAGTACGTTGCCTGTTATTTTATAAGCGTACTTACTTAAAAAGGGTTATCTACTATGGACACTTTTTATTGCATGCATGAAGTACGTTGTCTGTTATTTAATGAGCGTACTTACTTAAAGAGGGTTATCTTCTATGGACACTCATAATTGCATGCATGAAGTACGTTGTTTGTTATTTAATAAGCGTACTTACTTAAAGGGGGTTATCTACCATGGACACTCTTTATTGCATGCATGAAGTACGTTGCCTGTTATTTTATAAGCGTACTTACTTAAAGGGGGTTACCTCCCATGGACACTCTTTATTGCATGCACGAAGTACGTTGTCTGTTATTTAATAAGCGTACTTACTTAAAGGGGGTTATCTACCATGGACACTATATTGCATGCATGAAGTACGTTGTCTTTTATTTGATATGCGTACATTCACAAAGGGTCTTAACTACAATGGACATTTTATATTGCATGCATGAAGTACGTTGACTGTTATTTGATGAGGGTACGTACTTAAGGGGGTTTAATTACCCTGGACACTCTATATTGTATGCATGTAACACGTCGACTGTTATTTGATGAGGGTACGTACTTAAGGGGGTTTAATTACCCTGGACACTCTCTATTGTATGCATGTAACACGTCGACTGTTATTTGATGAGGGTACGTACTTAAGGGGGTTTAATTACCCTGGACACTCTATATTGTATGCATGTTACACGTTGTCTGTAATTTGATAAGCGTACATACATAAAGGGAGTTATTAACCATGGACAGTCTATGTGTTATCTTCCGTAGACACCCTACATTCAGAAAGTGAACTATCATCTTGAATCATTTAGTAAAGCTTAGTCACAATGACCATTAGTAAATTACAACTGCAGAAATATATCTTTCAATGATAGATAGTCGTTGACGTAAAAGTTTGGAAACATTTGTTTTCAACTATTTTTTTCTGTCTTTCATAAACTACAGTGTAAATACCAGGATTTCTGTTGGCTTTTTGATATGAAAGTATTGGACTTGTCAGACAACTATTACAACCATGTTTTTTTTTCAGTTTGATCATTAAGGAACACATAACCAGCTATATTTCATGAAAAAAGACTGTATTTGGGATTTGTTGTTAAGCTCTGATAATTATTGTTATGTCCAACTATCATATATTTATCTACGCTCTATTTCAAACATTTGTAACATTCGAGGAAGAAATGATGATCTCTTCTTAATATAATGTGAAAACTCTACTGTTCAATTTGAAATAAAGAAAATCTTAAAAACAAAATATCAGGACATTTCAGCATTAGTGTGTATGCAGTAGAAAGTCGAACACGACTGTTAAGCTAAGCTAAATGTGTATTAGTTTGATAAAATGATATGTTAATATTATTATTATTTCTGTTTCTGAGTTGTAGTTTAATAACTCTACATTTACTTTCTGTACAACCTATGTTCAACCTGTGTTTCCTAATGAATACTTTCATATCAAAAAGGCAACTGACGTACTGGTATTCAATATATAATCATTGTAAATCTTATTAAGAACAAGTCAGTATACTTTTTATTTGTATTAAGATATTTATTTAAGACAATTGAAACAGTCACGGTTGAATTTTAAAATGAAAGTCAACTTGTTGGAAAGTTGTATGATAGAATCTTTCAGCATATTTCCTAAAATAAGTAGCTGAAGATTAAGTGTCTGTAGTTTAAATTTTCAATAACATTTTGTCAAACAGGCCTCAATATTGCATAACAGAAAATAAAGAAAAGAACTTAATGAGTGGTGCCGTGAATTTATAGTTTCTGTAAGAGTAAGGAAATTTAGCAAAATCTTCAACACAGATATATTATAAAGCAACCAAGCTTTCAGCGTTTGTAAAACATTCGACTTATTGTATGTCAATTAGCGTTAAAGATAAACAGTGCTTTAAGTTAAAAACAAAATTTCATATAAAATAACAGTAATGGTAATGGTATTAAATCAGTTAGTCTAAATAAAACAAAATTTTACAGCTGCGAACAGTTTTGACTAAATTACTATATTTTCTACCCTCCTTTTAATTATCGTTTGAAGATAGATCTAAATAAAAAGCAATCAATAGTTTTACGAACAATGCTATATATAAAACCGCCAACTCCTTCTAGGACAATATTTATTTTACTGGGTTGCGATTTTCTTTTTCCGAGTTATGTAAAGCATATAATGGGTTGAATTGCAACACCCAGACATTCTAATAAGATTGACGATGTTCAATTTAAATATGTAATCATTGTAAATCTTACAGAATATTCTGTTGGTAGGTAACTACTGTTAAATCATTTAAATTCGAGGGCATAAAATTTCGTGGTTTGCCGGCAGAAGGCAATTTCGTGGGGTCGTAAATTCGTGGAATTCTATTGCCAGGTAAAAAAAAATACGGGGCCGAAAATTCGTTGATTTCAACATTCGGCAATATCCGGCATTTGTGCTTTGAAATTGTTGACTCGTGAAAGTTAACGTTTTTCCACCCGACCAAACAACCGAAGATTCGTTACTGTGGTAATTAACCTATCGATCGGTCTTCTCAATTAACAAGTGTCAAGTGTCAATTATACTTTGTGATATGTTGCGCATCTTTTTCATTGTTAAAATTTAAGGTGTGTAAAAACGGTCTTTATGATTTTTTAAGCTGTGAAAAACGTCGGCCTTCCGTCTTTGATAATGCAACCTAAATTAGCGCTAATTAACCTTTTTGTTTACAACATTGTAATTAGTACAACAAAATACAGTAGTCAATTTACTATACTTAGTAATAAGTTCCAAAGTAATAATAGTTTACTCAATATCAGTAAAAATAAACATTTCATTCAGGGACCGTATAACTGCAAATAGCATCCGCAGTATAGTGCGGTTTGACAGACACGTGACGCTACGTCACTACAATTTCTACTTTCAGTTTAGATGCACTTAATAAACAAACAAAATACGGGTACACACCTGAAAAAAATCATCTATCGGTTTAGTATCCGATTCATACCTATGTTTACCGTTGATTCATTGAATGAAGTACAAAAAATCCGCAGGTAAGCATTAACTTGTCTACAGATGAAGTACCTACTACGAACCAAGTCTCACGCCGTTTTTGGTGCTGCTGACTGATTGGGCATACTTAACAGTTTCTTAGGCATAATTTGTTCGTTGGGTCTTGATTTCGTGGGTTACCTGAACCACGAAATCCACGAAAATTAATCCCTTCACGAATATTAATGATTTCGCAGTATGCCATTACTGAGTTTCCCTTCAATAACCTAACCATATAAGTCTGTTGATCTATTTTAAAATTTACAATTATATAAGCATTACATACTAAAGTGCCCTCATTATATAGGAATTGTATTTAGGAAGCAAAAGGTAAATTTGCATCAATTCTCTATTTTCTTGTAAGATAATTGAAAAGTAATTTCTACCATTAAGCTAACGCTAACAGTCGCCGTGAGATGTAAGCGGAAGTTACTCCGTAATTTACTTTCGTTATTTATTTGCACCTAAGAAACTTCGTTGTCACGTAAGTTTACAATCAAGGTTTAAAAAAAGGGTAACACGAACGCCGAGAGAAAGAAAACAAACAATTCATTAAACCAACATCAAAATTTCATTTCTTTTAGTGGAATCGAATCGCCCACGGAACTTAAAAAGATTATACAGATTGGTACACAGTGTAAAAACGACACAGGCTTTTTCTCTTGTTGAATATATGATCGACATTAACAGATAAGATTAATGATATTCATTCTCCATTTCCATATAATTACAACATAATCTCGTTCTTAGCGTGTTCAATTGGTACGGCTGTAAATTAAACAAAAGATCTTAGAAAGCATAAATAAATCAGAAAATGTGCATGAGATGTTGAAAAAGGAACACTTCATGCTAAATACATACATTTGTCTCTGTCGATGACAGGCGTTTCAAGGACATGGAATGGATGGCTTTATTTTTAGACTCAAGCGTTACGCATGTTGCAGTATCCTACAATATATACGAGCTAGGATGTATAGAAATATTAAACGAATGTACGAATGAAAGAAACTCAGCGTGCTTTACAAATGTGTTCATAGACGGTGAGAAGGATTCCAAAAATAAAATTCGTGTTTACAGAATTCGAGTATAAAAAAGAAACACTACACTCGTAATATTTATTTAAAAACAACATATACTTATTATAGCAAAACAACAATTAAACATCGATGTGACAGTGTTACATGAGTTACCTTTTGTTACAGAACCAGTAGAAAAGTAAATAATAAATATAATCTTTGATATTTTACGTTTAAATAAATTGTATTTTTACAAGTGACATGAGTATTGTTATGTTGTGGTTGTTTTAAATCTTTTAGGAGAAAAAGAAGTGTTACATTTTCGAACAAATAGGTTAAACCTGTTACGTATGTTATTGTTTCTTTATGAAAATCAGTCATTAAACATTATATAGAGGATATTTGTTTGTTTTTGTGGAAGATGGGAATTTATTTCATCGAGTGAACACCATATGTTGATATTTTCACTCGTGGCGCCACGAGTGAAAATATCAACATATGGTGTTCACTCGATGAAATAAATTCCCATCTTCCACTAAAAAACAAACAAATTTTCTTTTTATTTTATGCCAACACGTCAAAAATGGGGTTTTTATGACATTTTTAATCAGGGCCTTCAATAAATTCCCCATGGTGAGCCCCAAATCAGTTAATGCGTACTTTGGTTACTGCGCAAAAAAAGTGCAGACAATCTCCAATACATATGATAACTTTACTTCTGCTGAAATAAACTGAATACACTTTCATCAAATAACATTTATTTTTGTCTACACAGTTTATCAATATTTATTGAATTTTTGCCATACATACTTTAATTATAAAAGCGGATTAATACTCAATATTCAATCAATTGAATTGAAAGTCGGCCATATTGGATATTGTCCATGTGAGTTATGTAAACAAATCAGACATTTTAAATAATTTATGGCGAATTTCATCATTGTTCACAACTAGGAATTCAATATTATAACTGGATTTAACAAGGTAAATAAATTTCACTCGCTGTCACTGTCTGAAATACAGCGGATTCTCTTGTATTTACGTGGTGGAGAAATTCCTGAAGTTTCATCAAGCAGGCCAGCTTTTGGACTGGAATTTATGACCTGTTGAGATAGTTGCTGGGTTGCAGTTTTAGAGGAATTGAAATTGAAAGTAACATTTCCATGAAAGTGACTGTTCATGAAAAATCCTCTTGGTGCAGGACCAGATTCACTATTTCCTGCAATCATTGGAGCAGTGTGGTTCTTGGCTGAATCACGTAAAAAAGTAGTTCGGGCACAAACAGTGTATTATCAAAATGGTAATTTCACTGATTCAAAAGAGTGTATTATCACTTTTATCTCACTGATATTTCCCTATATTTCATTGGTAGGCATAAAATAAATATGTATACCACAACAGTTCAGCACAAAGAGATTGCTTATCAACAATGTTAACAGTATCAGGAAACGAACTCCTCCTGCTGCTGTCAAATTGATGTAGATTGTTACACCTTTTCGACAGCATAAGAAAAAAAGAGAAATTTTAAGAGCTTGATAATTTGATTCAGAAAATTCTATCTTTTGTGTATGGCATGAGTGTTGCAAGTTTCTTACAAGAATTTCGAGAGAAAACGATAATGTTACATTTTTTATTTTAAATGGTACACATGTTACGAATGTCACAATATCTTTATGAAAATGTAACTGGATCTTACAATAATCTTTTAATATAGTACATAGGTATCACAACAATATTCACGTCTGACATAAATGTTGTTAGTTTGTATCAAGAGATTCAAGAGAAATAATAATGTTACCATTTCCAGTCGTAAATGTTCAAGAGCTACGCATGCCAATGTATATTTCTAAAATAAATGAATAAATAACCATATCGATAAGAGATATGTAAATTTTACTTAATGTTGGCATAATGTAACATGGATTTCATGGAAATGAACATGTGCCATCAAAATGGCTTACAATGTTACGATTGTCATACATAAATAAGGATTCCAAAGTTTGAATTCAGGGATGAAACTGTTAACCCTTACGTTTGTCATGAGTTTTTGATCTTTCGATGGCGTCTTATTGGCAGATAAAACTACAGTAGGTTTTGATATGTCCTCTTTTGAACCTTTTGTCAGCAACGGGTCATTATTTGGAACTTATCCTGCTTATAGAGCATGCTTCCGGAAGACATAGTACAGTCAAGGTTCCTCGAGGCGTCTTGTACTGGAATAAACTGAATATAAGTATGTTGAATACTTTTCAGGAATACAGCATGTTTATCGTGATAATGCTCAACACATTGTCTTGCACTTAACACTATAACTGTCAACATTGACGGGTTAAGAAATTGATTGATTTATTTTGTCTTTGAATATCTCCCTTTATAAGATCTTGTCAAAATGCACTTTATGTTAATCTCACCTGGTTTGCAAGGACGACTTATGACTGACAATCTTTTCATTTTATCTTAAATTGTAACGGTGTGTCGCACAAAATATCTTTTCCTCGCCAATAGTCTCTTACAAAACATGTGATCGTTATGAAAACCTTCAATGTATGAGAACTTGATATCTTGCAGCACGATCAGAAGAGATAAAGTCAAATTAATGAGGCCTAAATAAGACACATTCTATTGCGCAATTTCATGCAAAGTTGTCCTTCCTGTCGTGTATTTCATACTTTGCTGACCCTCATTTCCTATTAAGAACATATTAAGAAAATATCTCCCTCAAAATAACATCAGCTTGAAGGTTTTATCTTTGGGGCAGGAATACTTGATATCTGTCTGATTTGAAGTGATATTGGTTTATAAGTTGAAAATAATACACTTAATGCAGTACATTTACAATGTTCGAGAGATAGCTTCAAGTTTAACAAGAGCCATGTTACTCATGGTTAATCCTCCCGCCGGGAAGAAGTTACCTAAAGGTTGTACATTCAAAAACCAAATGTGTAATAATGCGCGTATGCAGTTTAAAGAAAATCCCTCAAAAAATAGGCAAGGTAGAGTTATTGTTCTTGACACTGCACTTCTTACTAATGTGCTATGTCAGTGTATTAAGTTTGAAGTGAATCCCTCAAGTACTTTTGGAGTTATGCTCTGGACAAAACTTTTTAAGCAAATCTGATAAAAGGGAATAACTCTAGAAGTAGGCAAGGTACAGTTATTGTTCTTGCATATTGCACTTTTTACCAATGTGCTCTGTCGAGGTATTAATTTTGAAGTAAGAAGTTTTAAGTTTGAAGTGAATCCCTCAAGTACTTTTGGATTTATGCTTCGGACAAAGTTTTTCAAGTAACTCTGATAAAGGGGAATAACTCTAAAAGTAGGCCAGTTAGAGTTATTGTTCTTGCACACTGCACTTTCTACTAATGTGCTGTGTGAATGTTTTAAGTTTGAAGAAACTTCCTCAAGAACTTTTGGAGTTATGCTCAGGACAAAATTGGGACGGACGCACGAACGGAATCTCTATAAAGGCAGATTCACTAATTTGACCACATTGACTGGGCTTATGAGCAGGTCTTTAGTGTGTATACTGTGTAAGACTGTATGTTAAGGCTAGGCTTATGAATAAAAAAAACTCAGAAACAAGTCAAATCAAAATTTAAAGTAGAGATAATACCAGACTCCGCGACATTGATAAGTATTATCTGATGAAAATTACCCTAGCAGACAAGAAAGAAATCATAGAAAAAAAACTCTGCAAGCGAAAATCAAGGCTGAGAATTCGAAATTTTGCTACTTCAAGTGTTCACTATGAGGAAGACAGTAATTACATTGAAGTAGATAATTAGTGCGTAGAACTAACGGAAATTAACCGGGCACAAACTGGATTCCGTACTTCTTGGTTTATTTGAGAAAAAGTATCTATCTTTGCGGCATTTAACTGAGTAAGACATCTTCTTTGAAAGTGATCCGATATTTGTTCATTTGTTTTTCATTAACCAAGTTTTTTTTACGTAAGAACTTCTTCAGTACGCCATCTATTATCAAGATGGTAAAAGTTTAATGCCTTATTTAAAAGGGTTTTTGTATCAATTTGTTGAAGTTTTGACTTAATCTTATTTCCTTGATGGAATGAACATTCAAGATTAATTTAGCACTTATATTTAGAGGTAAAATCATTAGAATAATCGCTCCCGTCACACAGTGATAATGTTTACGTTAATGTTTACGTATAGTTACATTCTAGAAGCACAGGATGTATGGGAAGGTATTTTTAGAATATGCGCTCTTGTTAATTATCAAAATGCATTTGGAGACCAAGAGTCATTGCAGACATTCTGTTTGTCATTAGTGATGCGCGCTATATGACATTACTCCGTAAATTACATTTTCTTGATTTATTTTAACCGCAAGTTTTTCCATGTCACGCAATTTTATTTGTGATGTTCTTTTAGGAAAATGTTATACCGTTAAAAGCATCAATTTAATATGTTGTAATTATGGCAGTGATTTATATTCTGTTTAACAATAAATTAGAGCAGTTGAACTGATTCAATGTGATGAATTGCTCAATCTATTTATTAAATGAAAGAATTGATACTTGCATGTCACAAAACATAACGATATGTGCAATATCAAATCAATCAAAAATTCCAATGTTGATTTAAATCTAAAATTCAACCCAAAGAAGGTAAGGACAACGATCAAAGTTGTTTTTCAAGAGAGGAGCGTAATATGTTTCCTTTGTTTATCGGCTTAAAAAAACGCAAGTAAGATATAAGGTGCTTTGACACATTAATTCTCAGTTAGGGCTGTTACATTCCCGATCACAAAGACAACGAATCGTTGATAAAAAGTTACTTCCCCAATAATGTGTGTTCATTATAAAATCAAATAAAACGAACATATCTTACATATCAATTACGCTGTCGTCGACAATCGCTTTATTTTTGTTTTCTCTTTTAAACTACGAGGGTGTATTCATATATATTGTCATCAATCTTGTTATTCCAATGTTACATAATTGGGGTCAGCTGTTTTCAAGTGTACGTAGGGTATACCTACATTCGAGTACGAAAATACTTTTAAAGATCAAACGCTTGAAACTTTGTATAGTTAACAAAGGGGGACACTGAAGGCATGAAATAAACAAAACCATTTTTTAGTTAATGTAACACATTTGCAGGTGCCGATAACATAACATCTGAAAATACCCTCGTGAGGAAGCCTGTTTTCCATTTTTCATGTTTCATAAGCACAGTTTTGTAATCCAACTAGTATCTACGCATCACTTGAATTAAATACAATACAGTATAATATCCCATTTATGATGCAAAATTCTTTAAAGAAATATTTTGACTTTTTCAAATTGAGGGAACCTAAAAATAAATAATTCTGTGAACAATTAATATTTTAAAGTAGATTTTGATTAGACTCGCATTGTACGACGCTCCTAAAGTCTGTAAAGTAATGTGATGGTCGTCATAATCTTAGAAACTTCACTGGTACCTGGTTGACCTCAACTTATAAAGTGATAAGACTTCAGACAGGAGACATTAGATACTGTAACACAGAATGTTGTTCATTGATTTTGTCTTCGAATAACTTCTTTAATGACGGCATACCTACACTATTCTTATATTGTCTGATATTTTATACTTTACTGTCTCACATTTACTATAAATAACAAAATACCTCTTCCTCAAAATACACTTAGCATAATGTTTGATGAAGAAAAATCGAACATAAATCTCAAGCTCTAGCGAGGTCACAATTTAAAACAGAGACACTGATTCTGTCGTAATCAGACTAAAGGAACTGGCGCGTGTTTTTCTAGAAACGAGGTTTGGATAGCCCTGTTATAAATAACGGCTTAAAACATTTGAGGTAGAGTAAGTGTCACACGTTTTGCAACAAATGAATGCATTTTTAAATACGAGGATTGATCGCCCATCGTAGTTCTGCCACTTGTCTTTTAATTTGTTTCTTTTTGATGATTACAACTTAGACCAGATATACATGCTTTCTGTACTTCTTTACACTTTCGACTTTATTTCAACATGTTGCTAGGTACTAAGTAATCAGTAACGTATTGCTGCACAGCGCATGCTTCTATGAAAACAAAGCAACAGTATCAACGCATGCTTCTACAATTACGTTGTTTCCATACGTATAACTGCAAACATTTTAAACTAATTTCGACAATAGCTCAGAACATAGGAAAGCTACTCTCCGTTTTTCATGTTTTCAGACACATAGTACTTGTAATCAAGGACTCAGAGTTGTGTTTCATTGAATAGGTCTGTATTATTCAAATACAATACAGCAACTAAATCAGAAGTCGTTTTTTTCGAGGGAATATACAGACCGAATTCTTTCTGATAAAGATCACTTAAGGAGTCCTTGAATACTTGAATAGAGCTACTGCACGTAATATGATGGTGGTCATAATATTCATAAACCTCGGGCGTACCTACTTAAAAAAGACCTAATACATTATTATCCCCGATACTTGAATAGAGCTACTGCACGTAATGTGATGGTGGTCATAATATTCATAAACCTCGGGCGTACCTACTTAAAAAAGACCTAATACATTGTTATCCCCGATACTTGAATAGAGCTACTGCACGTAATATGATGGTGGTCATAATATTCATAAACCTCGGGCGTACCTACTTAAAAAAGACCTAATACATTGTTATCCCCGATACTTGAATAGAGCTACTGCACGTAATGTGATGGTGGTCATAATATTCATAAACCTCGGGCGTACCTACTTAAAAAAGACCTAATACATTGTTATCCCCGATACTTGAATAGAGCTACTGCACGTAATGTGATGGTGGTCATAATATTCATAAACCTCGGGCGTACCTACTTAAAAAAGACCTAATACATTGTTATCCCCGATACTTGAATAGAGCTACTGCACGTAATATGATGGTGGTCATAATATTCATAAACCTCGGGCGTACCTACTTAAAAAAGACCTAATACATTGTTATCCCCGATACTTGAATAGAGCTACTGCACGTAATGTGATGGTGGTCATAATATTCATAAACCTCGGGCGTACCTACTTAAAAAAGACCTAATACATTGTTATCCCCGATACTTGAATAGAGCTACTGCACGTAATGTGATGGTGGTCATAATATACATAAACCTCAGGCGTACCTTTTTAAAATAGACCTAATACATTGTTATCCCCGATAGATTGCAGACAATAGATGATGAAATATGGAGAGTAATATACTGACTTTGGCTTTAAAATATCCCTTTAATATCTCATGTTAGCATACATCATGTCTTTTTGTTCTTACAAGGATGATACTTACCGTATAAAACCGTATAAATTCATCTTAAGTATGTTTTCCTGATAAGTTTTTATTTGTGAGTTTGAACTTAATGTTCTCGAGCACACCAGTATCGAAACAGAGAGAAATCGTAAAAAAAGAACATAAAAATATCATAATAATCTTTCCAGAAATACTCCCAACGTGTAGGGTACATTGTCTTTAAGAAATAATGATACGAGAAAATAGAAATAAATTAGATTTTAAATTAAATTGTTACGCGTTAAATGTCAAAAAACTGCGCACTCAGTACACAGCGTCAGCAATTCTCTAGACTAAAAAGGAATAAGTTATTTTGGCTGCATTAGCTCTTTCGGACACAGGCGACGTACAAGTGGCGGAGTGTCATAATATGACACGAACGTTCGTTTTGTAGTGCAGTTGTGGTAACAGGAATAAATAACATATTCAGCTTTTTCAGCCACGTTTAATTCCATAATAAAGAAGATATTTATAGTATATGTCAATTTACCTACCCATTTACTAATTTAAGACGACGTTTCTTGACACCTTGTCACATTCTATAAATATACACGAAATCTTAATGTGCTGTAATGTTTCTAATTTCTGGCACTGCGGTCAATATTCGCGTGAGTACGTCTTTGTTGAGTAAAATATAATTGCAAGAGATACACCAGTAACAAATGATCCTTGCATCCACTTGAAGTGGAAATCATTTTACTGTTCTTTATGTAAGACATTACCGTTGCATTTAGACACAGAGACTAATTTCATAATAAAGATATTTTTACTAATAATATCAGCAGTTATTATTGTTATGTAACTCATGATGCCACACGTTTACGTTTATTTATGATTTAATTCAAACATGGATTTTTAATGTCATCCACCCACGTTTCTACAAGAGTATGATGTCGTAGAAATATATATTATTTTGGTAGTTAAAATATGCTGACTTTGGACGAAACCTATAGTGACTATGGCTCTAAGATGGTTACACTAGAGCTAGTTCAGCTAAACTTTGGCAAGTTGTAAAAAAACATTCTAAGTATTTAATAAAAACTGGTTGAACCATATTGATATGGCGGTCAGACTTAACTCACCTGTCGAAATGAAATATTTCTATATAGTTTTCTCTGCTTCTTCAATAACATAACTGTAGACGAACTAACCTACAGCATAGATATAATTACTAAAGTTTTTACTTGACTTCAGACATAAATGCAACCAACTTCTTTTTTATGAAAACAACCTTGATTCAACCATAAACAATAACAATTTTTTTTTTTTAAATGTGTTGAAAAATACAGAAGAAAAGACATAACACATTCCAGATTTCGACTTTAGTTTTGTACCAATTTGTTTGCTTCTAACAAATTTCAAACTTTCTGATTTAAATGAATAAAAGGGTAGAAGATATCAATATACCTTAATGTAAGAATTCCATTTATTTTTTTTTATATAGGACTTTTCAAAAAGGTACATTATATTCTAATTGAGTTTTAAACTCAACAGGAAGTACTTAAACATACTATCACTGAATATTTTAAATCAACTGATCTTTAATGTGTATTTTGCGATTAATGTGTGAATTTACTGTAGTTTGTAACTATTCCCATTTACTTGTTTCATTGGGGAATTTTACTTAAAAAAATCTGAAAAAGATTTTAAAGCGTTTTCTTACAGCCATTTTCAGAGAAGTAAAAACAAAACTCGTTATACACGTGAAAAAAAAATATTTCTTTAGTGTAGTTGTTTTAATTAAATTACTAAGCCATAACAGAAATTAATACTTTTTTTCTATAAATAAAACAAAGACGATTGACAATACTTTCCTTTTGAGAGCAATCTGTCTGGTGAACTATTTTATGTTTGTCTTTACCACTGGCTAATAGTACAAGTTTTAAACAAATTTATTTTTATTACCAAGAGCATGCTTAATCAAAGAAATTGTCGGGAAGACTTCCAGTGCGTGTGTAGACCTGAATACAATATTATTACTTGTTGGAGGGCTTCTAATAAGATTTGTGTAAAAACCTTACGATCAATTTCTATGAAACAAGATAGTTCTTGATTTAACATGTATTGTGTGTACTCTTTGAATAAATTGTTTTTTTTTTAAATCAAACGATGAAAAATAACATCCAAATCATTTCGTTAACGAGACATTTCTTGTCATTTTACAATTACATGTACAATCTCAATTTGTCAGTAGACACCACAATAAAACTAAGTGTCTTCAACTATAACAATGACAAATTATATTTATTTGATTTGTTTAATGAGTATTGGGCAGTTTTAAAATTAACACATATAGGTTAAGAATAGCTTACTAATTTCTGGAGAAGGTTTATTTGCTCTCAACACACACCAAATAATCATTTTCATTAAACTTTGGTGCCATAAAATTCTTTCATCAAGTTTTATTGCCCTGTTTTGTGTACTGTCCAACCAAAACTTTAAGTTTCTTAATTAAAATATTGTTAAGTAACTATGCAGTCGAATATGTCAAAACTGTTCTGTGTGACTGATTTTATTTCTTTCTAAAATGACATATGTATTGATCGAGTTCTCTGATAGTGTCGTCATAGTCATGTTTTGCACGGACATTTGACTTATTCATTATTTTTATTGTACACGTGCATTTATATATTGATCGAGTTCTCTGATGGTGTCGTCATAGTCATGTTTTGCATGGACATTTGACGTATTCATTATTTTTATTGTACACGTGCATTTATATATTGATCGAGTTTTCTGATCGTGTCGTCATAGTCATGTTTTGCATGGACATTTGACTTATTCATTTTTTTTTATTGTACACGTGCATTTATATATTGATCGAGTTCTCTGATGGTGTCGTCATAGTCATGTTTTGCACGGACATTTGACTTATTCATTTTTTTATTGTACACGTGCATTTATATATTGATCGAGTTCTCTGATGGTGTCGTCATAGTCATGTTTTGCACGGACATTTGACTTATTCATTTTTTTATTGTACACGTGCATTTATATATTGATCGAGTTCTCTGATTGTGTCGTCATAGTCATGTTTTGCACGGACATTTGACGTATTCGTTCTTTGTATTGTACACGTGCATTTATATATTGATCGAGTTTTCTGATGGTGTCGTCATAGTCATGTTTTGCACGGACATTTGACGTATTCGTTCTTTGTATTGTACACGTGCATTTATATGATTGATCGAGTTCTCTGATGGTGTCGTCATAGTCATGTTTTGCACGGACATTTGACGTATTCGTACTTTGTATTGTACACGTGCATTTATATGATTGATCGAGTTCTCTGATGGTGTCGTCATAGTCATGTTTTGCACGGACATTTGACGTATTCGTTCTTTGTATTGTACACGTGCATTTATATGATTTAAATCTTTTATCTTAGGTGTAGTCTTTTGCACGAGAATTTAACTTTTTGTTGCTTTGCATGATTTTCTTTTCGTAATGAAAGTGTTTAGGCGGGGAATTATAATTATTTAATTACTTAATTTATTTAATTCTGTACTTTGATCTTGTAATATTAGAGTGTGTTAGAGTTACTGCCATTGATATGATGTATTCTGGATAGAAATGGATTTTAGTGAATAAAATAAAGTAAATCAAACTAAAATAATATTAAAACAGTTCTGTGTGTTTGTCCAATGTCAAAAATATTTAAAGATTTGAAATAATAAGTTCGTAAGGATATTCACGACAATTTTGTTTCAAAACCCTATATAAATGAATAAGTGATATACATGAAAATGAAGTAAACTCTTAAATCAGGAGATATTTATTACTCTTACAAGATGAACCGCATAAACAGAAATCAAAATGGAAACAGGGGCTGTGGAAAAAAGTATCATTGTTTCAAGTAAAAACGGAACTTTAAGCAAAACGGTTTCGGCTGCACATATTTGACACAAATATACATTAACATTAATTGTTAATACATTTATGCGTATTGTTTCATGTTTTAATAGGAATTATATTTTTCAAGCGTTGATTTGCGCATATCTTTTGTGTATTCGTCTAACAACAATTGAAAAAGACTGCAATTATTTACTGATCATAAAACAATATCTGAAATAACAAGAAATAATAAATGGTGTAATGTTTCTGTACATAATATTATTATGTAAAATATTTCAAAGAAGATGCCAACTTGAATGATATCGTCTGATGAACAAATAGTAGAATAAAAAATCGTAGAGTAGCAATCTGACATCTGTATATTTGGAGAAAAAATCCTGATGAACTCTCAGCACCTATGAAGGTGCATTTCTACTAACTTTGACAATGACAGTTTAATCTCAGATTCTTCTCTAGTTCATATAAGGCAACAATTATAAAATATGATGTCAATAAAATAAAGTATTCGGAGACTTTTTTCTATGTCAACAATGATTTTTTCAAATGAAAGTAACCTTAACCAATTTCTTTTATCAAGTGATACATTCATTCAGTGTCAGTACATGTATATGTCACATACAAGCCCATTATCCCTTATTATCATAATGATTATTATTAGAAGTAGTATTCACTGATTTTCTTTTTAATTTCAGGAATGTCATCAGTGGGATTTAATAAAAGCAAAACATGCAATGTTTGCGGTGTTAAAAAACTGTACAGTATTAAAAACTTTTCATTACATTAGTTGCAACTTGCCTTTTCATCCATTTTTCTGACCCACAATCCCTTTGAATTTATTGTGAAAGATTTTGTGATTTTGTTCAGAATAGCAAAAAAAAAATCATACACAATATTGGGAGAGAGCATTTGTAACATATTGATAATTAATATTCAAATTTCATTTCCAAGAACGACCTTTTAAATTATTGTTGAGTTACCTCGGTGTCAGGTACACATTTTGTAAAGCCTGGGATTTAATTTCAATTCATACGCATTTGTTTTGCTATCCAAGTTTAAGTGAATCACTCTAAACATACCCCCATGATGGAAGCAATTGCTTGACACAAATCAATAACAACCAATAGATGTACTCTTAAACAGCTGGTCAAATTTAGGATATACTAGTACTGGTATTTGTGCTGAAAATATTTTTAAAAAAAAAAGAGAATTTCATTCTATAGAAAACGTTTAGATGTGATAGCTGTGATAAATTCTGGTATTACAATAATTCTTTTCAATATCAAAATTCTCGTAATTTCAGATTTTCTCTGATATTTGTCGCTGTTAAAATATATGCTTGTTTTAGAAAAAATATTGATCTAAAAATGTGTGTGAAGTTAGCTATGAGTTGGGAACTGGGCTGGGTATTCGTTTATTGAATACCAAACTCCTAGCTAGCTAGGAATTCGATCTAAGCTGGGTATTCGGCTCTTTCTGGTCGAATACCCAACTCCCAGCTGGCTGGGAATTCGATCCGAACTAGGTCTTCGTCTGGTTGAATATCCAACTCCTGGCCAGCTAGGAATTCGGTCGCAGCTGGGTTTTCTACTTTTAAGGGTTAAATCCCAACTGCCAGGTAACTGGGAATTCGAACCGATCTGGGTATTCGTTTCTTGAATACCCAACTCCTAGCTAGCAAGGAATGCGATCTCGGCTCTTTCGGGATGGATGAATACCCTACTCCTAGCTGATTTGAAATTCGAACCGAGCTGGGTATTCGTTTGGTTGAATACCGAACTCCCAGCTAGCTAGGAATTCAATCTCAGCTGAATATTCGGCTCTTTTGGGTTGAATACCCAACTCTCGACTTGCTGGGAATTTGAACTGAGCTGGGTAATGAACATACAATACACAATTCGCAACTCATAGCTAACTTCACACACATGATCTAAAAGCCGTTACGCATACATACTTCCTAAATTACTAGTAATCAGATACAATCTATAGATTACATGCTGTAACTTGAGTTAATAAAGTGATGTTCTGTTCTGTTCTATAGATGCAATGGTAATCCTAACGAACATTGATTTTACTTGCTCTAAACAATTAAAATAGCTTAAAACGTGTTACGATGCCTTTGGGAAAAGACATATATAACAACATTTCCAGACAGATAGCTTCTAACAGAAACGAAAAAAAAAACAACCTTTGAATAAAAAGGGAACAAAAGAAAGAAAAGCAACAGACAAACATTGCCTTTGTCTGATTTCATTGAGTATTATAAAAGTCATTTAATTGAAGAAAACACACCGCCTGCCTCCTACAAAAATTTTAGAGCTGTCTTTTATCTTGTTAGGTCTACGATATATTAGATATAAGACAAACATTGAACGCTGTATTGTTTCTAGATTAATGTTAAAGGGACTAGATCATTGTTTAGGTTACGTCCTTTTATTTTACATCATTGATGGTGGTTAAAGTTTTGTTTTAACTTTTAATCCAGATACTTTAAACTTATGTAAAATTTTACCAGGATTTTACTGGGAAATCGAACATTGTTCCACATGAAGAACAGTGGTTTCAAGAAAATACAGGACAGATATCGTTGCTTCGTCGATATTGTTGGAGGGTAAACGTGTTATTAAATAACGACTCCAGATTTCTCAATAGGCGTCAGTAATGTAGAAGCTTTAACATAATTACCTCAGGTCTGGTGAATCTAGAAGAATGTCAAGAAAATGATCACTGATTTTATTTTAAAGGTGCCATAAAGTCCTATCACTAAATCTACTAAGTGTCATCTGGGTCCTACCCAGGTGTTATCCAATCAAACAGTAAGGTTTCATAATACATAATAGTTGTGGTAAGGCAGTCTTAAATGTCAAAACTGTCATGCGTGATTGATTTGATTTTTTCATTTGACACTGTATATTATGTCTAGTGGTTTTGTTAACTTGAGATAAAAGAGAGCACGTTGATGCGTCTCGCTGCGACTTCAAATCAAAGCATTTAAAGCGCTGTAAGACTGTCGGCTGGATAGAAGACGAAGGTTCACATTTTGTTTTCGTAATCATCCCTGTATTTGGAATCAAGTGTTTTCAAATATTAAGCGAAATGTTAAGTTTTTAAAGTACGTCTTAGCATTGGCCATGGTGCGAAACTAATTGAGTCATGTATTTATTTGTCTTTTTGATCGCTCACTGATAGATGTTATTTTTATTTCTTAAATCTCTTCTGAATAAATATAAGACATAGTATTCATTATCAAATCTAAGGTTTAGTTAAGTTCTGAAAAATTAGAATTATTTAAAGTTTCGATATAAAGGTATTGTCAGCACATATATGGTTTTCATTGCGTTGCATAAACTCGCCCAGAACCTTAAAAACCTTAGACTGCCTACAGCTATTTAAAAGTTCGAACCTGGCCAGAATGAATTACATATTAAATATTTCCCGTATGAAATTTAATTAGTGGAAATGATGATTTTATTTATTCAATACATTCTATGATAATTTGTCTAACTGAGAATTACTTATTCAAAGTTTATGTAATTCATTAATATAAGTATGTGACTTAACCTCCCTATAAGAAAAAATGATACGGGTCATATAATATCTCTTTTGTTTTGATAGATTTACATAGATGAAATACTAAATACTATTACGAATAAACTTTGTCTTAACGCCAATAGAGGATATATATATATATAGATTCATTAAGGAGAGAAATACATAAAATACAATTGATCCTGAGAAGCCTTTGGATTTCATCAACTGGCTTTCTTCATACAATTAAGAGAAATGTTGTTGCAATCGCCGAACCATTCTAACAAAGTTAACTGAGCTTCAAAATATGTCAGTGCAGCTATATAGCGAATTTTCTAAAATGAAAAACAAATTTCTGATCATTTGACCTATATAATTTATTTAGCCAGTTGGTGCAAATAATTTGTTGAATTATATTTATAAACAAGAAATCGGTAGAACCGATGGATGCTCCCCGAATAAATGCCAATTCCAAAAGGCTATTGTTTAATATGTATTTTTTAAGTATGAAAAATAACAAAGGGCAATTACTCCTAATTTATGCAAAATAGAGTTACGGTTCTTGCACGCTGCACTTCTCCTCTTAGAGATCTATCTACCAATAAAGTTTCATGTTAATATCTCTTATACTTTGTGAGATATGCCCCGGACAAAAAATAAGTATGAGAAATTTCAAAAGGCAATAACTCAAAAATTAATAAAGCAAAAGTTATGGTTCTTGTACATTGCACTGCTCATCAATGAGATCTATCTACTTATAAAGTTTCAAGTTGATAACTCTTATACTTTGTGAGATATGCCCCGGACAAACAATAAGTATGAGAAAATTCAAAGGGCAATAACTCAAACATTAATAAAGCAAGAGTTATGGTTCTTGTGCACTGCACTGCTCCTTAATGAGATCTAACTACCTATGAAGTTTGGTCTCGATATCTTTCATAGTTTTTGTGTTATGCTCCGGACAAAATTATGACGGACGGACGAACGGACGAACGGATGGATGGGAAGGACGGACGGACGTAAAGAGCGGCAAATATATGCTCGCCCTTCGGGGAGCTTAAAAATATAAGGAATAGGGAACTGAATCCAGCAGCTGATACATATGTAGCTTATTATCACATCGATTGATCTTCATTATCAAGTATTCATCTAAAAGTTCGCTTTATAACACTGATGTTTAATATGAGACGACAAGAGTTGTCAAATTGTCATAACCTATAAATGTTTTTGTAGACTAAAAATCCTAACGTGTGTTAATATTCCTCCTGTCGCCGTACGAAATCGCAATTTCGTTCAATCACTGTTTTGTTTCTCAGGGAAATAATATATCTGTGAAGAAAATTCTTGAATTAAGCGCAAAAGAAAAATATGTTCGAAAGATTTTGTTAATATGTATCTTATTTAAAATATTTGTTAATTCATTGTTAAGTTTTTTGAGGTTCATATTTATTGCTGTAATGTTGTGCAAGAAATTTACTGTTACTTGAATAAATAACTTTTAATTTTGATCTTCATTTTTTCAAGAACAGTAAAAGTAAACAAAACCTTTCATTACTTTCGGATACTTTTTGAGATTAGTGGTCGGCTTTAAATTAGAATCTAAACCAAATTTATAGAATAATCGATAGAGTAGGCCATTCAACACAGTGACGTAGGGATTGTTAGAGAAGTTATTAAGATGTTCTGCAAACAGAAATAACATCTTATCGTTACCGACATAATGCCGATTGCATATTTATTTTAAAACAAGGTGTATGGAACTCTGCACACATGCAGTTAAGTATTATTTTTTTTTGTCTCAAATGTGAGAGTATGTCATTTTTTTCGAAGTTGTTTAACTGTAGCTGGCTTGTGTTTAAAGGAAGTAATGATTATAGATCGAATAACACAGATATATTTTATGGTTCTTATAAATCTAAAATCAGTCTTCCTAACCTTGTCAATAATACTGACCTTGCATTCACGTGACACATGAGTTTTTTCTCTAATTTCCTTGGGAATGGCATCAAAGTGTTCAGTGAAAACAGCATGCAATATTAACAGTGTAAAGCAATTAAAGCTAACTAATCACTGGCAGGAAATAACAACTTCCGTTTAGTTCAAGTCCCCTTTGAATACACGTGAGAAATGAGCTTTGTTTAAAGCTAATATCTTAGTCACATTTTATCCAAACTTCTTAAAATTGATCAGTGACAAGCCTACTGATGAATACATTTCAGTCTCACTGATTTTAAATCTTTTCCGTTTTAATGATTTTCCGCAGAGCTATTACCCTTTATGGATTGTTCTATTCTTTCTATACCTTTGGGTCAATATCTGCCAGAAGATACAGAAGTTATCATTGGTAAGCTAGGTTATGCATGTCTTCGGCATTTATTTTTCTCTTTTGCGGATAACAGCCAAACCTTATATTTATTATTATTAGAAGTGATCATGGCAATGTGTAGTTGTGCGTAGCTGTTTATTGTTTGCTTCATTTATTTTTAGAAAAGCTGTTGCCCTAATTTCAAATTCAACAGAAGTAATCAGTGCAAGGCTAGTTTAGCATGACAACAACATTTAGCAGAGTAGTTGCCAGTTATTAATTATTATTTTTGATGTCTTCGCTCTTTTTCTAATACCCTTTGGCAAATTTAAGCCAGACCACTAAGGACTGAAGAATTTAAGCCAGACCACTCAAGACTGGAGAATTTAAGCCAGGCCACCCAGGACTCGATAATTTAAGTCAAACCACTAAGGACTGGAGAATTTAAGCTAGACCACTAAGGACTGGAGAATTTAAGCCAGACCACTAAGAACTGGAGTAATTCACTTATTGCCGGTTTCAACTGACAATTTTACAAAGACACTAACACTTACATGCACATTTTTTAGTTTATTTCGTTATCTCGAAATAACGCTATTTTGTTATATCGAAATAACGATATTTTGTTTTAACCAAATAACACAACCTTTTGCTGAAATTCAATTATTCAATAATTCTCAATTTTAGTTTAATTCGTTGTTTTTTAAAAAAAGCATTTCGTTTTAAAGAAAAAAAATAAAAATAGAATTTTTTAACAAGCAACTGAGATTCAATATAACGTTGCGTTATTTCGTTAAAACGAAGTGTTATTTCGAGATAACTAAATGTTGATAATCAAAAACAGCTTTATTTGCTTAAAACGCAAAGTTTAATTTCGTTAAAAAGAAATGATGTTATATCGAAAAAGCGAAATGTTGTTTTTCTTGAAAACAAAATGTTCTATATCGAGATAGCGAAATGTTGTTTTTCCGTGAAAACGAAATGTTGTTCAGTCCTGAGGTCATAAGATGGTTTAGGTCATATTTATCTGATAGGCAACAAGTTTCTGACATCTCCGGTATTCATTCTTCGTCTGCTAAGGTCACATGTGGTGTTCCTCAAGGGTCTATACTTGGACCCCTTTTGTTCTTAATCTATGTGAATGACATGGCAGGGGTTATTAAAAATAAACTTCTATTGTATGCGGACGATTCAGCAATTTTAGTTTAGTTTCTGGTAAATGCAAACAAGAAATTCAACGTTTGCTAACTGATGACCTACAGAGAGTTAGTGACTGGCTAGTTGATAACAACTTGTCTCTTCATTTGGGAAAAACTGAGTCAATTTTATATGGGTCTAGACCAAAGTTAAAAAATGAACCTAATCTGAATATTGTATGTAACGGTGTTAATATTAAATACACTGATTCTGTCAAATATCTAGGTGCAACTTTAGATTAGACTTTAAGTTTTGACTCTTTAGTTACCTCAGTTATTAAAAAAGCTAATGCTAGGCTTAAGTTTTTGTATAGGAAGAAAAAGTTTCTATCTTTTTATACTAAGAAACTTTTGGTTATGTCGCTAATACAAAGTCATGTTGATTATGCCTGTTCTGTGTGGTACTATGGCATTTCCCAGAACCTGAAAAGTAGGCTCCAGGTTACACAAAATAAGATAATTAGATTTGTTCTAAGTTTAGACCAGAGAAGTCATATTGATTCTGAACATTTTTTTCAAGTTAGGTTGGTTACCAGTTGAAAAAAAGAGTAGAACAAATCACTTTAAATCATGTTTTTAAGATTCAGTTAGGTTTGCCCCTTCTTATTTAAGGGAACATTTTACCCCAGCTTGTTCTGTACATGGTCACAATACTAGATTCAGTAAAAATAAAGGTTTCATCATACCTAAGGTCAAAAGTTTTGGAAAGAAATCTTTTTCATATAATGGTTGTACTTTGTGGAATAGGTTACCTATTGACATTAAGAATTGCCCTGATCTTCAGAAATTCGAGGTTGCAGTCAAGGCCCATCTTTTGAACTCATGCAGTCAATAGTTTTCATTTTATTTCTTTTGTTTTATGTAACAGTTGTGTCTTGCTTGGACATGTCATCATCCATCCAGGACCGCAATGGAAATAAGAGAGTTTTACTCTCACTTTTTTGTGTTATCCTGGGTATATGACAGCATGTCCTGGTACAGTCAAATGTTATTAAAACTAAAGCTAGGTTTTGTTTGATATATTCATAAGGCATTTCAGTATGTGATATTTTTAAATTAATGTGATATATATATGTCTTTCAATATATTGATTTATATATTTTTATAATGTACCATGCCATGTATCATATGCTGAAATAAATTATATATTATATTATTATATTATGTTATATCGAGAAATGTTGTTATATCGAGATAGCGAAATGTTTTTTTTTTTTGTTTTTTTTTTGAGATAACAAAATGAATATAAAAATCTACGCATGTCGTTAGGAATTCAGTTCCAATTGACTTATATCTGTTGACAAATTAAATGTTTGCGTTTCTTGTTATCCTTCATGGAAGCTAGTAGTCAATATTTAAATGTTCTACTGCTTACAATGCGGTATGACTTTTAATATATTACAAATAGCATTTTTTTAAATTAAGGAAATAAGTCAGAATTTTGTTTTTACAATCAGGGATTGCAACTAATATTACGTAAAATGCCAAGATGAACTAATATTTTGATAGAACAAACTGAAAATGGCACGGCACAAACAGGTCGATCAACAGCACAAAAAGAAATTGGTCATAACAAACTATTTCATCTACATAGCAGATAGCGGTTTGCATCAAATACAATGGAAAATGCTCACAGGACCGAACGAACTGAAAGTGGTGTAGCACAAAATAGTAATCGGACAGAACAAACTCGAATGAATACGGAACAAGTTGAAGGCTATTATATCAAGGGAGTTTTGGTGGTTCGTACACCAGTCTTGACTTTTTTATTATATAATTTGAACCAATTCGCCAATTATGATATGGTTCTAACATCATTTTTAACAATAGTACGTCTACGTTTTTCAAGCACAAAACATTAAAAAAGATAACAGTGTTCATACCTTTATAAAGTTGTCAGTATCGCTGAACAGAAATGTATAAGGAAAGAACCACTTGGTGTTCTATTAATATACAATAGCTTCCTTAGATCACAGTAATAAATAATGCAAGGATTCTGGTGGTGTGTTTTATCAAACTAAATGGTTCTTATTTTACTCAGTAAAATCAGACCAAGATAATGTTTGACAGTATTTTCTTTTTAAGAGCTATCTGTCTGGAAATGTTGCTATATTCGTCTCTTCTTCAAGATTTACAATTTCTAAGCTATTTATAATACTGTGAGTAAGCGAAATTATAGAAAAAGTCGATAAGAACTCAAGTGCGTCTGTAGGCTTGAACAAAATAACAAATAATTACAGCTACTAGGTTTTTAATGAGACTGATTGTAATGCAACATAATGATTGATGAAGTCGAATATGTCAAAACTGTATTGTGATCTACAGTATCAGACTATATTCAGACCATTAAAGGTATTTATTTCGAGGAACCAAAACACGCAATACTAGGCTGTCTAGAATTTCAAAGGAAACAAAAAATAATATAGCAGCCTACAGTCATTCAATTATCTAAGTCACTTAACTAGCATACGATGTGTTTCCATAATGCTTGTGATCGACATTATCCGTTTTCGTGTCCTTTTTGTTTTCTTGTCAGAGCAAACGAAGTTTGAAGGTATAATACGACCCCTTGCATCGCGTAAACAAATACAATATAATTACAGACAGGAAATAAATGAAAATATTGCTGTACTCTACTGTGGCATGTGAAACGTTTGCATAATTCAATATTCACATAGGTATTCTAAATTGTTTTGTATTGTATATTTGTATTAGTATTCGAAAATGTCTTCATAGGTATTAATTGAATTTACATGTGTGATTGATTATTATTTTTTCATTTCTCTTCAATAACGTCAATTTTATTATAAAAGTTATACTTGTATTCTGTTATAAATTATTTGTATAATCTTTATTTATTATTTATTTATCATTAATATTTTAAACATCACATTTGTATTTAATAATTGATCCATTTCTACTCAATCCTGAACTTATTTGTATTTTATACGTGTAACACCATTTATATTGTATAACTGCTTTCTTAGATTTTTTTGTTGATTTTGTGACGATGGACATCATTGGCTAAAGACAATCAAGGATTTTGTAACGATGGACATCATTGGCTAAAGACAATCAATGATTTTTGTAACGATGGACATCATTGGCTAAAGACAATCAAGATGACAGTCCCCATATTACGATTAAAAGATGTCAATGATTGCACTTTGAAGGTTATTACAGAAATAGTACCTTCGAAACACGCGACTTGTTTCTCTCTGAGTTATATCTATCTATTTGATTTTATTTATTGTCGGTACCGGTTGCCCATATGACCGGCTCCCCATGCAGTGATTAGTTACTTTAGGCTGTGGAGGATAGTGCAAAATACAGAAAGTATTTCATTCAAGAGACACCCCCGGTTCTTTTGCATTCTCTGTTTACAGCACTGATACAACGGTCATACGAAAGACAATAAGTAATGTAATTAGAAAAGTGGGGGATCGATCTCGCAATTGCAAGCCCTTGGTTCCCAGTGCAGCGTGTTACTACTGTGCCACTGGTCCGCTCCTTATAAGTTATCATCAGCTAGCACACATTACATACATTTAAGCCGCCATTTTGTTTAACCTCAGCAAATAAAATCTGTCGTAACAAAATCAAGAAACAAATCCCAAAATGCAATTACATAATATAAATTTAAAACGTATATAATATAAATGAAATAAGGATTGACTAGTAATGATTCAAATATTAAATACAAATGCTTTTTTACAATATAAATGAAAAAATAATATATAATCCAATGGATTTTACAGTATAAATTAATCAGTATAGAATACAAATATGAGATATAGAATACACATATGAGATATAGAATAAAAATGTGAGATATAGAATACAAATTGACTACTTGAACAGGAATGAAAATTATCAAATATAAAATGTAAATTTATTGAACATAAATGAAGACGTTTTCAAATACTAATGAAAATATACAATACAAATTGGTTTAATTTCACGATATAAATGGAACAAAATAGAAAACAAATGTAAACATTGAATATGGCAACTTTTCTCATGTACATAAATATTGCGATACATGTCGCTAAACAGACCAGATAGATCTTATACTAAGATCAAACGTTTATTCAATAATTGCATTTAACTACCAACTTCACTTAATGTGTTGCAGTTTCTCCAAATGATTTTAAATGCGTTTCAAAACAGTTTTTTTTTATTTTGCTGGTGCTTCAGGAAAATAATTACAGACAAAACCAGTCAAAAAAAATATGTTCTGTGGTACTGATGCAATTTTGAATAGCAAAAAAAAGTAACTATTTTTAGTTTCCTGTATTCATCATTATCTCTGCTGTGTAGCAATCTTTGCCATTAATTAAAATGCAAATCCTGACAACATTAAACATTCACCACAGAAACAGTCTATTTGTTTTTCAATTTCCTGCAGAAAAGACATCAAAATATTCTATAAAAACAATTCATCCATCTTAGGCGGATTAAAGCAATTAAAATGGAACAAATTCAGAAGGTGCCCAAAAGAGTTTCTCTTTAATGATGTTTAAGAAGTGATTATTCGTTCTGGTGTGAAATAAATTGACGTGAGAAAAGAACTTTGTAAGAAACGTATTGGCAATAAGTATCACTTTCGTAAACAAGGAATATCTGTATATTTTGTTTCAATTATTGCAATAAAAAATCGTACCACAAAAGGCTTTGATAAATCATTAAAATTATCCAGCATTGCTGTATTGACGTTTTTGCTGAACGACTTTGCTAGGAAAATTTTGACGATACACAGTGGACAAATATCAAAGCAAAGTAAAAAACTCGTGATCCGATAAATTTGTTTTGATTACTACTTTGAATGGAAAATCGTCCAGAATGTTTGTTTGAAACTGTGTTTACGTTTTTAATCGAGCTTTGGTTGCAAACAACATAATATTTTGAGTATTTCTTGATATCACAAGACAACTGTTTTACCCCATAGTTTTCCTCATGTTCTTCACAGCAGGTCATATAAAATCCCTTTATTGATGTAGCCAATCAGCTAGCTTCTATAGCGAC
Organism: Cyclina sinensis; assembly: GCA_012932295.1. Lineage (NCBI taxonomy): Eukaryota > Metazoa > Mollusca > Bivalvia > Venerida > Veneridae > Cyclina > Cyclina sinensis. The sequence continues at coordinate 14,761,183 of JAAONU010000004.1, read as the reverse complement.
GTGGTAAAGTGTTCGAAAGTACCTGAGTTCAAATCAAGCTCGGCGCAAGTGGACTTTTCCGGGTTACATTTGGTGCCCACAATCCTTAATAAGTCCAACACAAATTCAGAATTTCAAGAATATTGCATGATTTTTGCGTTATTTAAATAACTAATCAAATAAGTTAATGGCAGTGGTGTAATCTTTTTGATTTCTCTATGAATTGTCTATATGTACGGCCTTTTTTAGACTTTTTTTTTTTTTAATTCGGCCTATGTAAGACTTTTTTTAACCAAGATTTACAGTAGTTATGCTGGACTTAACAAAACTGTTGTAGAAGGAATTTTTGATGAGATAAAAGATAACTGGTCATTTAATAAAAAAAAACCTTTAACATGTATAGGAATACGATGCCCCAAAACTCACAATTTCGAAAGTGATCAGCTAAATTTAACCAGAAACACAAAGATATATTGTTACTTGTAAGTATGTGTACTAAATCAATCAATTTTAGGTTATTTTTTGCTTATTTATCATTTGCTGTTAATAAACTTTGTTTGTTTCTTACAGAATTAGGAAAGCCTTTCATTAAAACTACTTGTGCTTCAGAAGCAAGTCCTGATGTCAGTGATACTTCAAGAGATATTAAGTATTAGGTACAGATGAGCGCACCAGTTAACGTTAGTAACCTGTAACAAACCAGAAAAGCTCTAATAATTAAATAGTAATCACTGACGAGAATCTTTCTTATCAAAACAAGAAAACGATGCAGATGTTATCAGTATTTACACTTACAAACATATTCTGAATATACAAGGAACAGAAAAGGCAAACAATAAAATGAACATAATAACCACCCTTGCCGACAACTTAGACACAAATAATACAGAACGAGGCTAGAAAAGACATTGACTAAGACAACATTTTCACCACCATTCTGTAATTATAAAACATCGTCACATTTTTTTTTCTCTTCTTTTTTTTCAATTTCCTCAAGGAATGCCATGAGGAAATTCTAAGAAAAACGCGTTCATTGCGTCGAGTTAAAATGGAGTGAATTTTATATTTGCTAGAAAAAGCTTCGGAATCTGCTTAATGTTTTTAAAGCTATTTATCAGTGAAATAATTTATTCTAACAAAGGTGATTCAGTAGAAACCATTTTCTACATAACAGGGGTCCTACTCGCCATTGCCGCCAATTCTGTCCACAAGTTGCCGATCTAGATTGAACCCCGACTGGCAAATGTACCACAGTTCTATGAATTTGAAAACGATTTAACATTCGTTCGTTGACGCAATGTGACCAGTTCAAATTCCGTGCAATATATCTCTTCGGAACGCTTGCCTCTTTATCATATCTTCGAGAGTAAGATACTATCTTTAACTTTTATTTACCATAGTTAACAATCCAGTAAGCAAAGAAAGGACGTTTGTCAACAATCAGACATGTAAGTCAAAACTTGATGTCTGAGAGTGATGGTGTTCCCATTCTTCCTATAAACTTATGTAAAATGAATGATTTTAGCATTAGTGAATAAGACAAATACAGTTACTTTGGCTTGTTTTAAACTTAGGAACGTGTGCATTTTATTAGTTTTACTTTAATGAGATGAAAAGGGGAGCACTTATTAAATTTAGAGTAATGCTGATTGTCAAGATGCCTCATAAAATTACATATTACGAAAAACGCATTCATTCTAACTTTTACCCAACAGTTACAAAAAGGCAAGCACATGTATAACAGTCTAATCCTTTTTGGTCATAAAGTCATATCAAAACTTATACTATCAATTGCAGCAAATGAGAATTAATAAATTAATAGTGTAGATGTGTAGTAAATCATTTTTGTAGATGTGAGAAATGGTGAAACATTGGCTAAGATTATTTTGTTACCACTTCCCTAATATAGAGGGTTGGGGTCAATAATAACACTGGACAGACTATAGTTTGTATCTGAGCGCAGGGCTCTACTTCTGCAATGCTCCAATACAATAATAATTCTAAAATGTGAAAATCAGGCAGATTTAGATCATAATCATTACTAAGGATAAGCGTGTTGCATCTCGAAATGACAATCTGCTTTGTCTGTAGCAAATGTATCAATATTCCATTTAAAACAGTTTTGATGTATCTGTTAACCTTTCGGATACAATGATTGATATGTGTCATGTTATCATTATAGTGACAAAATAAACCCCATTCAAATACAGGAATCAATGTAAAAGTGAAGTGGTTGTGCTCAGTATAATACATATGTAAATTATTCCTCCTTTATTACCGCAGCCAAGAAACCTTTTAAGTCAGACAAGCTTTGATTCAGTATAATTATAATGCCAATAGAGTAACCAGAAGTCTTTCTCTCATATTTGTTTCAGCATTTTTGTCTTATAAAAGATCAGATATATCAATCACTTTTTTTTCGTACTGCATGCTAACGTTGTTTTATTCTGTCATAAATTAAGGAGTTTGATGTTTAAGAACTTTTTTATTTTCTTTTAATTCATTGGTCATGCAAAAACAGACCAAGCATTAATCAGTATCACATGCCTTAGGCTATGTATGGTATTCATATGACGTTGAAGTGACAACATGAGTGTCTATCAGACAAAATGTTACTTTTATCTGTCAGAAATTGTCACTTCAGCTTTATGCATGTGAAGGTGCGGCTCCGGCTCTTGAGCCCAAACATCCGGCTCTTGAGCCCAAAAGCAGTTTCGTAAGCTGTAAACCGTATTTAACCGTGAAACACACACATGCCCACACACACGCACGCACGCTCTGTTGCTTCAACCAGTTTGCCAATTCTGTATTCAGTTAATTGTATATCACAATCAATCTATCAACTGTGGAACTGATATTAAATTAGGATTATCAATTGATTGTTTTTCCCAAATATGACCAAATCCATTACGAAATAAGTTTAATCTTAAAGTAGATACCCAGTTACCTTTAATGCCTTGTCTACGTAATGCTATATACAATTAAGATTTATTTACCGAGACAAACGCCTTTTTAAAACGACACACTTTATATCTAAGTGATCATTTTCTACATTTGTATTCATATCATGATTTAAACACAATGTCAAACAGATGGGTAAATAGTCACTATCGCTCTTTGTATCGACTGTAAAATGATATAATATGTCTAAGACAGCTGTAGTAGATATAAAATAGTCAACTACACTACAGTCAAAATGTCTTATATAAGTAAACTCACCATGTTTTTTTATCACACCCTAATCTGTCATTCATTATACAGAGTGATTAGGTCTTACCAAAAAATAATAATTCTCTACCAATTTTATCATGTGTTTATTCACAACTTTATCAGAGTAAACTACTACTAATTCGTACATCATCATCAATAATTTCAAAATATCCCTGCATTATCATCGGAACATAACAGTCAAAAGACTCGCTATCTAAAAGATCTTCAGTGCGGGTATTCAAATCACCGCATTTCAATAACTCACATTAACATGCATCATTTCCTCATTGATATATACATGTACATTAATGCCAAGTGTATTAAAGTCTAAGACAAGCTCTAAGACTTCGCTTCGGACAGAAATTTTTCAATACAATATGTCTATTTTAAAATAAAAAAGCTACGTGCAAAGGTTGATTTTGATGGTATTTCACACAAATCATGCCCTTGTCCATATAAACATTCATATCAAGTCTTATCAAAATCTAAAAAAATCAGTTCTAAGATTGTTTAGGTATGGATCTGGACAGAAATTTTCCTTTTAGAAATGACTTTAAGTAAATAAAGCTCATAATTCAATAACGCACAGCTGGATTTTGATTGCATTTGATGTACATCATCATTTCCTAATTTATATATACATTTATGCCAAGTTTCACTACAATCTACACAAGATCACTGCTAGGCAGAGCAAAGTACGCCCGTCAATTGAGCAATTTGTTTCAATAACATCTATCAACCTATGAAGTTTCAAGCCAATAGCTTTGATAATGTAGGAGTATGGACCAGACAATCATCAAGTTAGAAAATTGAACAAAGGGGAATTACTCCAAACTCATGAAGTGTATAGTGACGGTTCCTATGCACTGCACTCCGTCTCAATGAGGTCTATCCACCTATGAAGTTTCAAGTTAATAGCTTTGAAAGTGTTGGAGTTATGCTCCGGACAAGAAAATTAAACAAAGGGGAATAACTCCAAAATCTAGAAGTGCAGAGTGATGGTTCTTGTGTAATGCACTTCGTCTCAATAAGACCTTCTTATGTATCGAGGTTCAATTCAATAGCTTTGATAATGTAGGAGTTATGCTCCACAAAAAAAAATTAAACAAAGTGGAATAACTCCAAAAATCATGAAAAGCTGAGTGATGGTTCGTATGCACTGCACTCTGTCTCAATGAGGTCTATCCATCTATGAAATTTCAAGACAATAGCTTTGATAGTGTTGAAGTTATGCTTCGGACAAGAAAATTAAACAAAGGGGAATAACTCCAACATCATGATGTGCAGAGTAATGGTTCTTGTGCAGTGCACTCCATCTCAATGAGATCTATCCACCTATGAAGTTTCAAGACAATAGCTTTGATAGTATTGGAGTTATGCTCCGGACAAGAAAATTAAACAAAGGGGAATAACTCCAAAATCAAGAAGTGCAGAGTGATGGGTCTTATGGATTCCACTCCGTTTCAATGAGATCTATCCACCTATGAAGTTTCAAGTCAATAGCTTCGATATTGTTGGAGTTTTGCTCCAGACAAGAAAATTAAACAAAGAGAAATCACTCCAAAACCATGAAATCAGAGTGATGGTTCTTGTGCACTGCAATCCGTCTCAATGAGGTCTATCCACCTGTGAAGTTTCAAGTCAAAAGCTTTGACAGTGTTGGAGTTATGCTCCAGACAAGAAAATTAAATAAAGGGGAAATAACTCCAAAATCATGAAGTGCAGTGTGATGGTTCTTGTGCACTCCACTCTGTCACAATGAGATCTATCCACCTATGAAGTTTCAAGTCAATAGCTTTGATAGTGTTGGAGTTATGCTCAAGACAAGAAATTAAACAAAGGGGAATAACTCCAAAATCATGAAATCAGAGTGATGGTTTTTGTGCACTGCACTCCGTTTCAATGAGGTTTATCCTCCTGTGAAGTTTCAAGTCAATAGCTTTGATAGTGTTGGAGTTATGCTTCAGACACGAAAATTAAACCAAGGTTATAACTCCAAAATTAAGAAGTGAAGAGTAATGGTTCTTGTGCATTGCACTCCACCTCACTGAGATCTATCCACCTATGAAGTTTCAAGTCAATAGCATTTGAGTTATGCTCAAGACACAAAAATTTAACAAAGGGGAATAACTCCAAAATCAAGAAGTGCAGAGTAATGGTTCTTGTGCAATGCACTCCATCTCACTGAGATCTATCCACCTATGAAGTTTCAAGTCAATAGCTTTGATAGTGTAGGAGTTATGCTCCAGACAAACATCTGGATGCCGCCCGCCATTGGTGATCCCTTAAAACATTTCGTCCTAAACAGGCGTATAACAACCAGTTCTAAGTTATGGATCAGGACAGATTTTTAAAAAAAAAACAACAAGAAATGTTTGTAAAACATAAATGCCCCCCGACAGCACCTAATTGCTTGTGGTTGGGCCAAAGCGTTCTCAAGTTATTGATCAGAAACCGTTTTTAGGATCAAGGTCCCTGTGGCCTTGACCTTTGACCTAATGACCAACCAGCACACCAAGTTTGGTGAACCTAGGTCAAAGCATTTTCTAGTAATTGATCGGAAACCGTTTTTAAAGTCAAAGTCTCTGTGAGCTTGACCTTTGATCTAATGACCTCAAAATCAATATAGGGTCATCTACTGGTGATGACCAACCAGCATACCAAGTTTGGTGAACCTAGGTCAAAGCGTTCTCTAGTTATTGACCGGAAACCGTTTTTAAGATGAAAGTCTCTGTGATCTTGACCTTTGACCTAATGACCTCAAAATCAATAGGGGTCATCTACTGGTGATGACCAACCAGCATACAAAGTTTGGTGAACCTAGGTCAAAGCGTTCTCTAGTTATTGATCGGAAACCGTTTTTAGAGTCAAAGTCTCTGTGAGCTTGACCTTTGACCTAATGACCTCAAAATCAATATAGGGTCATCTACTGGTGATGACCAACCAGCATACCAAGTTTGGTGAACCTAGGTCAAAGCGTTCTCTAGTTATTGACCGGAAACCGTTTTTAAGATGAAAGTCTCTGTGATCTTGACCTTTGACGTAATGACCTCAAAGTCAATAGGGGTCATCTACTGGTGATGACCAACCAGTATACCAAGTTTGGTGAACCTAGGTCAAAGCGTTCTCTAGTTATTGATCAGAAACCGTTTTTACGATGAAGGCCCCTGTGAGCTTGACCTTTGACCTAATGACCTCAAAATCAATAGGGGTCATCTACTGGTGATGACCAACCAGCATACCAAGTTTGGTGAACCTAGGTCAAAGCGTTCTCTAGTTATTGGTCGGAAACCGTTTTAGGATGGAGGTCCCTGTGATCTTGACCTTTGACCTAATAACTTCAAAGTCAACAGGGGTCATCTACTGTTGATGACCAACCAGCACACTAAGTTTGGTGAACCTAGGTCAAAGCGTTCTCTAGTTATTGATCGGAAACCGTTTTAGGATGGAGGTCCCTGTGATCTTGACCTTTGACCTAATGACCTCAAAATCAATAGGGGTCATTTACTGGTGATGACCAACCAGCATACCAAGTTTGGTGAACCTAGGTCAAAGCGTTCTCTAGTTATTGGTCGGAAACCGTTTCTACCTACAACAATGTGACCTTTACCTTTGATCCCTTGACCCCAAAATCAATAGGGGTCATCTACTGGTGATGGACAATCATCCTACCAAGTTTGAAGTTCCTAGGCCTAAGCGTTCTTTAGTTATTGGTTGGAAACCCTTTCTACATACAAGGTCAATGTGACCTTGACCTTTGACCCCAAAATCAATAGGGGGTCATCTACTGGTGATGGACAATCATCCTACCAAGTTTGAAGTTCCTAGGCCTAAGCATTCTTTAGTTATTGGTCGGAAACCATTTGGTCTACGGACCGACCGTCAGACAGACAAATGCAAAGCAATATACCCCCACTTCTTTGAAGAGGGGGCATAAAAACAGCCTATTTTTAAGTAACGAAATGCCATTATTCAATAACAAACAATTGGATTGGGATTGTATTTCACATACATATTTCATTACAATCTAACCAACCAGTTAGATTAAAAGATATGGATCCGGATGGAAATTTTCCTTTAAAAAAATGACTATTTTTAAATAACCAAGGGCCATAAATCAGTAACACAATGGTAATTCGGATGGCATTTGACATGAATCATTTCCTTATTAATAGATACACTCACTTTAAGTTTCAGTACAATCTAACCAACCAGTTCTATGATATGGATTCAGACAGAAGGGTAGATAGATGAGCAACACCATTTTAATACCCCCCTCATCCCCAATATTCTTGGCTGAGGGATAAAAACATCAATAACAGGTATGGAAGAATCCATTTATTTATACAAGCCACAATAGGTGGAACATTTCATGCTTTTGTAAAAAGGAATACTCTGCATACAACCTTTGAAAAATCTGAGTTGAAGAGCAACTGTAGTGTGCAATATTTAGTTAAAAAATGCATCAAAATTTAACTCAAATTTCATTTAGCGGAAAACAATGTAATAAGAAACATTGTTGCAGAATATTGTCTGTTCCAGCACGATATGAAACATTTCCTATATGATCATATAGGGAAACCAGCTATACTTATTATACGATAAAATATATGTGGCTGTTATGATTTCGTCCCATGTAATGCATAAAAAGATTTTTCTCCATTGTTTTTGTTTAATTTTTTGTTTTAGGCAAGTAACCGTCTAAAATGTCAGCTTTACATCAGTTATTACATTCCAAAGCATGCATAGTAATCTTTGCTTGTTAACTAAATAAAAATAACAATATTTACATTGAATACCAAACAAGAACTGTCACTGTAAGATGACAATGCCCCCGAACGTGGTGCTTTGACCTTTGAGCTGAGAACCAGTCATTCAGGGGTCAATGTCAAATAAATATAGGTCAGTGGGAAGGTCTTATCCAAAGGGGGTTGTGTCCAAGTGTGAAATAATTCCATTTACAAATAAGGAAGTTATGGGAAAGTTAAAGTTTTAGGACAATTGGATCTTCAAGGTGAAGGTCATTCAAGGGTCAAAGTCAAACAAATATAGGTCAGTGGGAAGGCCTTGTCCAAAGGGGTGTAGTGTTTAAGTATGAAGTGTATCCACTTACTAATTTGGAAGTTATGACCAAATATTAGTGTTTGGACAATTTGATATTCAGGGGTCAAGGTCAAATAATTAAAAGTCAGTGGGAAGTTCTTGTCCAAAGGGATGTTGTGTCCAAGTATTAAGTAAATCCACCTACTAATAAGGAAGTTAATGGCAATGTTGAAGTTTTTCGACAATTGGATCTTCAAGGTAAAGGTCATTCAGGGGTCAAGGTCAAACAAATATAGGACAGTGGGAAGGCCTTGTCCAAAGGGGTGTTGTGTCCAAGTATGAAGTAAATTCACTAAATCATAAAGAAGTTATTGCAAATGTTAAAGTTTTTGGACAATTGGATCTTCAAGGTAAAGGTCATTCAGGGGTCAAGGTCAAATAAATATAGGTCAGTGAAAAGGTCTTGTCCAAAGAGGTGTTGTGTCCAAGTATGAAGTAAATCAACTTACTAATAAGCAAGTAATGGCCAATGTTAAGTTTTCGGACGGACTGACGGCGGACAGACAGATGGACTGACAGTTCAAAAACCATATGCCTCCCTTCCGGGGCATAAAAATGCAAAAAGTGTGCCAAACATTATAACAACGTAATATACATCATATTAGTAAAATGACGTCATGAGCTACCTCCAGTGGTCATATGTTTAATTAAATAGCAGTTTTGATGCACTTTTTTTTCTTAGTTGTGATTTCAAAGAGTATGAGTCTAGAAAATTGTTATTGATGCAGTTGTTACTGTGATGCTAAACTAAAGAAAAGTGGAAACTGCATTATTAGCCAAATTCCCTTGCTTTCGCCAGTGGGGTGTAAATTGTAACGGCAAGGAACCGAATGTCCGCAAATGAAGATTGATGAACACAAAATGTAGTTCAAATTTCTTTCGTGATTAGAATCACGCTTCGCACTCTGATTTAATTTCCTATGCATTTGAACTCCGCCCATATTTTATTCCCCGATAAAATATAGGAACCTATTTATTATGTAGATGAATTCCTACTTTCACTGTATTCTGACATTCTGTTTTCCCTTGAGAGATGTTAATATCTCTAAAGTTACCATAGACCTTGACACGAAGAAAACATACCCACACTTTTTGTTTATTCTTTCAGTCTGTCTCTGAGAAAAAATATTATTTTACTGCCACATATTTTTTGGGACTGTAAAATTGAGCCATGTGTGTTAATAACCATCTCTCAATATGAAGCACACTTCGTATAAAAAATGACATATCACCAAAAACACATAAATATTTATGAATAAATAATGGAATGTCTTCACTTTGAGCAAAAAGATATTGCATTAGTATAAAATTTTACATGTAAGTCAAAACACATTTAATTAGAAATATAAGAAAGGCACACAGCAGAAACACGGAAACATGTCATAATGTTCACAAGTAAAAACATAATTTAATGTAACAGTATTCCAGTCATTCGTGCAAACACACTTCAGCACTCTTCTAAGACATTTTTGGATCGATTGTCTCACAATCAATCCAATCCTATTAAGCATTATTATTAAAAGACGGGGTGGGATGTATTTATTTCAACCTATATGGTATTTTCTGTTTTAGATTTTGGAGGTTGAGTTCAACTGACTGATTTTGGTGCTGTTCGACTTAATTATTGACTACAGTTTTTGTTTTCATTTTTGCAAGCCATAATTTCAATAATAAACTTATACAATTTCATCTAATGACAGCATCTTTAAGTGAATTTTACATACAGAAAATATAACAGTCATTTTTAACAAAATTTACCATGTTATCGATACACTGACATGATGTCACACAAAACAAAAAGCATTATTACAAAATTAAAATCTGAAAGAAAAAAAATCCAGTATTAAACATTTGAATAAAAATGGAAATGACAGTCATTTGCATTGCTCTAAAAATTCTAATTTTATTCATTTTCTGACATTTAATGCGACATCAGAAAAGAAGCCTTAACCACCACTTACACCATGTGTGACAAAAATTTACAATCTAGCTCAAATGGTATTACTGATAAAAAAACAAGTCACAAAATAGACATGGACAAAAACTTGAGGTTAAAGCATTAACAAGAGTCTAAAAACTTTCTCAAGCAGCAGATCAGAGACTCAAACAGAAAAATAATAAAAACAACCACACTAAGTAAGTACTATCATACTGTGCATAAATAGTCATCAAACACTCATTTGTTCACAAGGCACCTGAACTAATTATGTATTGCACTCTCAAAAATGTATATACATGTAACACAATATTATACTATAATGATGATCATACTCCTCTAGGTGGAGGCATCAAACTTTCCATAGACAAATAGATTGTTTTTCCTTCTCAATCTCACAAAACACAACACTGCTATAACAACAAATATAACAAGAACACATCCTAGGGCGATAGCAACAATCCAACCTGAAATTATAGAAGTCAAAACAAATAAATCATATGACATTAAAAGCATGATCTAAATTAAAATGCTGACAATCAATTGCCCACAGTGAAACTTCAATCCTCTGCATGAATAATAAATAAATAATAAATGAATGAAACTATATTGGAAACAGAAGTATATGTGAATTGAAATAAATAAGGTAGACAGAAATATCATTTATCTATACAAATTACCAAATTCTAATTAGCTATTAACCAGCAAGAAAACTCACAAAACTTATCAAAGAAAGTTAAAACTTTCTGAGAACTACAACCTTACTGAACAGTTACAACTGAAGAGACTGCATAATTTCAACTCTCTACTTAATGATTACAACTTAGAAGGTAACAAATTTCTAAGTAAAACCCCCTCCTCAATAATTTCAACCAATGGTTACAGAATTCTTAGAATCACCAATCTACTTAACAGTTACGAAAATATAAAACATCACTAGAAAATGGACTTCATGGGTGATTTTGTCAAAATTTGTTTAACGACAGTATTAGAATTATTTCATTCATTGACACCCACAAGATCCCTTTTCACATGAAATTTTTCTTGAATTGTACCTGTGGCTAGTATAGTGTGTTTTGAGTTTGGATTATTTGGAGAGGGTAGACCACACTGCTTCAACCAATCTGTAGGTACAGCATCCTTTGTCAATTGTATAAACTTGTCAATGGGGCAGTCACTGGTACAATCTAAATAGCCAATATGTTTCATTTTAAAACATGCTGAATAATGTATATGTTGCCAGAATACACAACTCAACACCACAATTTAGTGGTTACTGCTTAGCTACACAACATCACTAAGACAACAAACCAAAGGTGAGCATTTTGAAGACCTAACTAACAGCCAGTTTCACATATTAACCGTTTTCTATAAAATGCCACTCTAGACTCAGCACAGATAAGGCACAGAAATTTTCACACACACGGTCAGAACTGACCACTGGAAGCTCTTAACTTCATGCAAGACAGATTTTGACCATTCTAAAAGCTACATTTTCCACTGTCTTATTTCTGAATAATTAAGAAAAAATATTTTCATTTTTGTATGTAAGTAATACAACAGGGATCATGTGCTAAAGGCTTATCATTTAAGATTTACTTTTAATGTGTAATAGCAGCTAAATTCTCCTGACCATTTTTTCTAATGGGAAGTAGGACAAAAAACACTCTCCTATACAGAGGTTAACCGTGTGACTAGAAAATGAACCTACCGGCATGTATGCAATGACCTATGTCCCTTTTTTCATTATATTTTAATCTTGCATTATATGACCAGTATCATTTTATTTGAATTTCTATTTCCAGGACTTTAATCAGTATAAAGCTGTGTAGTTCTGTAAAGCATGGCATACAGTTTAACATTCAGTTCATTGTAACGTCACTGAACAAGGTTATTATTACATCATCACTCTGGTCCTATCTTAATATGTTATAAACAGAAGAAATAGACAGACTAATTTGTTTTCTGGTCTTTCTCATGCCTCAACAGCTTGCTAGTTTTGATATTTATATCTAGTTCATTAGGTCCCATGTTCACATCCCAGTACAACCATGACGTATGTACTTTGACTAGCACACAATCCACACCTGTGTCAATCTAGTTCAATCAGTTCCAAGCTACTGTTAGTGATTTTTTTCTGTCATGAGTGGCATCCACTACATAACAATAACAAGAGGGCCATGATGGCCCTGGATTGCTCACCTGAGTACTTTGCCTGAGGGTCTACCGTTAAGCAAACATCAGATGCAACATTACATTTTCTAACTGAAGATATTCAAAGATCTCATATTTTATACAAACAAGAAGATTTTCAAAGTTTTCCCTATGTAAAATAAGTTGACCCCCGGGCCAGGGCCAAATTTGACCCCATAATTTGAACAAACTTGGTAGAGGTCCACAAGACAATGCTACATACCAAATCTTAGATCTCGGGGCCTTGTGGTTTCAGACAAGAAGATTTTTAAAGTTTTACTATATAAGCCTATGTAAAATCCATTGACCCCCAGGTAGGGGCCAAATTTGACCCCAGGGACTAAATTTGAACAAACTTGGTAGAGGTCCACACAACATTGCTACATACCAAATCTTAAGGCTCAGGGCCTTGTGGTTTCAGACAAGAAGATTTTCAAAGTTTTTCCTTTAAGTTGCCATAGCAACCAGAGTTCTTGATGGAATTGAATTCTTTGAACAACTTTGGTAGAGCTTCATGCAAGGAACATCCCAGGCAAGTTTCATCAAATTTGGCCCAGAGGTTTCAGAGAAGATGTCGTTAGAATGAAATTGTTGACGGATGACGGACAAAGTCCGGTCACAATCATGGTAAATAATTTGGTCTGTTATTGACACCTGGATCTTAAGGTTTCAGTAGTTTTACTGGAATACTTTATATGCCTACACTACATACTTGGCAAAGTCAACGGGTATGCGGTACTATTATCAGTGACATTCTTGTAGAAAATGTTGACATAAAAATGTCCCGCTGGTTGTTCATGAAGCTCGACAACAACTGATGCTGTATACTGGGGACTTTTACCGTCATACAGTCCAAGGGCAGATAACAGTGCAGCCACTGTTGTGTCATGCTGAAACAGTTTAGCAAAAGGATTAAGTTCAAAGTGAAGAATATCACAAGAATTCATTCTTTATTTTTCATTTTCTTTAATACAGCTGTTATCATTTAAAATTTTGTGAGCTGGCAACAGAGCTAATTATTATAATCTATTTATAACTTATAAACTCTTTACTACAACACAGGGGCAAACTGACTAACTTAAATGGTCAGATGAGAGTGAAGCTGGAACATACAACTCTAAATGTATCACAGGTTCAAGTGTTATCAAATAAAAATAGTGCCTCATCACTCATGTCAAACAAATGACCTTATCAAGAAAATACTTTTCACTAGACCCACTGTTGGATACACGAGAGGAAAAGAAAACATCATTTTTACCAGAGACACTACATCAGATCTGTTTGTTAAAAATAATCTTTACTTACAGCAGAATACATAAACATCTTCGTTTTCATGAAAACATCATTAATCTTCTTGTTCATATTCATAATAATCTGGCTCAACAATGGACCTGAAATATAATAACTTTAAGATAATGAGTCAAGACTTGCTAAGTGTAAAGGTATCAGCCTGAACAGCTGTTATAAATATAGAGCCTTAGACTTACAATGTCAATGTTATAGGATTAGACCTATATCTGTGGAAAGATAAACAGGTAGTCAATGACTCTTTAGTTTTGATCATCTGTTCCTCCTCTTACAAATTTGGTGATCACTTAATGAGACCTATAACTGAAGAATTAGAATTTGGAGCTATCTCTAGATGTATGGAAATATCTAGACATTTGACATCCCATATCAATGCATATATTAAGATAAAAACATTAAAATTTTACTGTCATTGTGATAATATAGCATGAACTATATGTTTCATTCAGTTTTTTTCACAGAAAAGTATACCGGTAGTATAACCTGACAAGACTTTTATCAGATATATATTAAACTAACCCCTTACCTCCTTTGAGCATACTCATTTCATTGTTATTGAACAAAAGTGTGAACTGGTAGGCCTCAAGTTCTCGTAGTTTATTATACACTGTCTCATTTATCCAACTTGGTAATGACATGTTATGGGCTTTCTGAAATATGCAACACTTGAATTTTAAAAAGTTACACTCATCCAGTCAAACTAGTATAGATATCTGGCAGGTTAATTATCATGCAAACCTGTATTTGGTTTAGGTTTTCAGTGTTCATTTGCTAAACCAGTTTGTTACTTGTAAGAAATAATGCATGGTAGATACTTTACTGACAGTCATTCAAGTGACAATTTGATTAATTTTGATGTGAACACTATACATATGAACAGTTTTCTGACATCGTCAAATACTGAACATGCATAGTAATCCTAATAATGTCCTATTTCCTTAACAGTTTAGGCTATAATTAAAAAAATGTTCAGTTTAATGCTAAAAGTGTCAATATCATTTTCAATGATATAAATTAAATATTTTGTCATATTAATTATAAATTTATTCTATTTAGTATGAGTTTTTATGGCTGAAATGTTTTGGAATTTAATATATGACTGAATCAATGTCGTTACAATTGCATTAATTTCAGATGCAATTTAACTAAAAATAATGATTTCAGACCTAAAATTTCTTGGCAGCAACACCTTTAACCAATTACAAACTTCCTTCTCCAGCTGAAGATTTTGTTTTTAACAATTTCATTCATAAAAATGTCAGTCAAAATCAATTTTCATACAGCTACACCAAAAAAAATGGGTAATCCAAGGAGTGAGAAGAACTCATTATTTCTGCAGAAAATCATTAAGCTTAAATTAAACAATGTATACTATGTTATCGAGATTAATACTTGATCTTTTTGCTCCCGTTTGATCTAAGAAGGTATAAATGTTTTTTATCACTGGTGTATTGTTTTATTTGCAATACTGTCAAGTTATATTGTGCATCTGACACATGTAAAAACAAGTAAGAAGAAAAGAACATACTTTTCATTTCTGTGATTAAGTTCACTTTATCAAATTCTTCTACTCACTGTCACTATATTTTTTTGATCTCTTCCCAGATTCTTTAGCTGAATAGCTGCTATATCCATCAAGTGATGTGAGAATATGTTCCTCAGATAATGTAATATTTTATTAACAAGTAAAGAATATCAACAGACTGATACTAGTACTTGAAAAGTTTGATTGTAAGTTGTCATTTAAAACTTTGCATGACAGGTATAGGTAAAGTAATCATTAGTTTGCTAGGATCCTGACAATTGCTCTGATTACAACCTCAATCCCTGAATAATAGCCATTCTACAGTATAATTAAAGTTATTCAAGAAATAATACATAAAACATGATTCTTTGAAACAACAAGAGACCTGTTAATTTTTGTGGTAGAACTGCATTGTTTCTTGTATCACATTTTCTTTCATTGCAAAAAGTACCATCAGGCTGAGGACAAAAAGATATTTATGTAACACACCTTTTCATCTGTAATTTCTTTACTTTATAAATGAAAAAACTTTACAACATCTTGACAAGACTAAGTGGTTAGCATACAGTTGACTCACTCACCTCACAAAAGGAAGTATCTGATATTTGCCAGATGTTTGATATGTTCTCATGATTCATATGGCTATTCTTGCCCACAAACTCATAGAAGGCCTGCAAAATTAAAAAGATGATCAAACTCAATACAGCATTCCTTAGGCAACAATGACATACACGGTTGTTACTTACATATCAAGAAATGGTCAACGTTTGGTCAACAACTTCAACAAAATGGATTCTTTACTGTAACAATGAAAATTCTACTCTAATTCTATTAGAAACCTATATTACTAGTCAATACAACATATATCAATTATTTTTCCATTTACAGTATGGGCTTATAAGTTCTTTGTCTCAAAACATGGAATGAAGTAATCTCAATTTCTGTAAAACAGTCAGTTCTGTTTGAAGATTACTTTTGAAGAATTGGATCCCTACATGTACAAACAGTTCACCTTGTTTCTTTTCTCTTCCTCTGTCACTGCATGTGAAGCCAGAGTTTGTTGTAACAGCTCATTATAACGTGGGCAATTTTCTCCCATATTCAACATCTACAGTAAAGCAACAAAATATGTCATTTTTACATCAAGCATTTCATCTGTAAAATGTTTATTTTTTAGGTGTATATCTGTCAGTGTAAGTCAACTTGTTAAGTAATTATATCTCTTTTTGTTTTTCTTCTGTTTTATGCAACATGTATAATACAGCTTTTATTAAGTAGGTGGGCAGTAAATCTTTATATCATTTTATTCAAGAAACAACAAATTTTCTCTTTTTCTATCAGTTAAATCCCACAGCTCAGAAAGATGATTTCATGTCAGAGAAAGGTAACAGTGGTTTGGTAACCTAACAATGTTAATCACCTGACAACTGAGACAATATGTGTCAAATACTCACTACAGCAACTGATGTATTTTCTGTGTAAAATATTAAACAGAGTAGCTGATGGAATGGGTTGACTTTTGAAGTCTAATCAATAATGTGCATAGGGTTAACAAAAGATACAACAAATGTCAGTGCTTTGACTGTCCTTAAATTCAACAGACATCTAACACAAGTCAGGTAACTTCAGACTTTCAAAGTTAATATAACATAACTAGGCTGGCACTAAAAAATAAAACTTAGAAGTCAAAAGTTCCAGTTTAGTACTAAATATGTCATTTTTTAAAGATTTTACCAGACATTGTGGAGATGTCATTTTCAATGAATTGCAGCAGCCATTCATCATAACACAATGTTTAAGTAATTATCTCAATAACAACTGTGATTTAAGACTACCCTTTACAAAGACAAGCAGAGACAAAAACAGAAAAAACAAGAAATGTTTGTAATACATAAATGCCCCCCGGCAGCACCTGATTGCTTGTGGTTGGGCCAAAGCGTTCTCTAGTTATTGATCAGAAACCGTTTTTAGATTCAAAGTCTCTATGAGCTTGACCTTTGACCTAATGACCTCAAAATCAATAGGGGTCATCTACTGGTGATGACCAACCAGCATACCAAGTTTGGTAAATCTAGGTCAAAGCGTTCTCTAGTTATTGATCAGAAACCGTTTTTAAGATGAAAGTTTCTGTGATCTTGAACTTTGACCTAATGAACTCAAAGTCAATAGGGGTCATCTACTGGTGATGACCAACCAGTATACCAAGTTTGGTGAACCTAGGTCAAAGCGTTCTCTAGTTATTGATCAGAAACTGTTTTTAGGATGAAGGTCCCTGTGGGCTTGACCTTTGACCTAATGACCTCAAAATAAAAGGGGTCATCTACTGGTGATGACCAACCAGCATACCAAGTTTGGTAAACCTAGGTCAAAGCATTCTCTAGTTAGTAATCGGAAACCGTTTAAAGGATGAAAGTCTCTGTGATCTTGAACTTTGACCTAATGACCTCAAAGTCAATAGGGGTTATCTACTGGTGATGTCCAACCAGTATACCAAGTTTGGTGAACCTAGGTCAAAGCATTCTCTAATTATTGATCAGAAACCGTTTTTAGGATGAAGGTCCCTGTGAGCTTGACCTTTGACCTCAAAATCAATACGGGTCATCTACTGGTGATGACCAATCACCATACCAAGTTTGGTGAACCTAGGTCAAAGCATTCACTAGTTATTAATCAGAAACCGTTTTAAGGATGGAAGTCTCTGTGATCTTGACCTTTGACCTAATGACCTCAAAGTCAATAGGGGTCATCTACTGGTGATGACCAACCAGCATACCAAGTTTGGTGAACAGAGGTCAAAGCGTTCTCTAGTTATTGATCAGAAACCATTTTTAGGATGAAGGTCCCTGTGAGCTTGACCTTTGACCTAATGACCTCAAAATCAATAAGTGTCATCTACTGGTGATGACCAACCAGCATACCAAGTTTGGTGAACCTAGGTCAAACGTTCTCTAGTTATTGATCGGAAACCGTTTTTAGGATGAAGGTCCCTGTGATCTTGACCTTTGACCTAATGACCTCAAAATCAATAAAAGTCATCTACTGGTGATGACCAACCAGCATACCAAGTTTGGTGAATCTAGGTCAAAGCGTTCTCTAGTAATTGGTCGGAAACCGTTTCTACCTACAAGGTCAATGTGACCTTGACCTTTGACCCCTTGACCCCAAAATCAATACGGGTCATCTACTGGTGATGGACAATCATCCTACCAAGTTTGAAATTCCTAGGCCTAAGCGTTCTTTAGTTATTGGTCGGAAACCGTTTCTGCCTACAAGGTCAATGTGACCTTGACATTTGACCCCTTGACCCCAAAATCAATAGGGGTCATTTACTGGTGATGGACAATCATCCTACCAAGTTTGAAGTTCCTAGGCCTAAGCATTCTTTAGTTATTGGTCGGAAACCATTTGGTCTACGGACCGACCGACAGACAAATGCAAAGCAATATACCCCCACTTCTTTGAAGAGGGGGCATAAAAATGTAACATTTGAACATTAAAACTGACTGCCAACAAATACATGATTTCCTAATTATATAAAAGAATTGATGCAATACCCTACAATATTTACATTATCTAATACCCTACAATTATGAATACTTACATTATCTTCAGGTTTGGGTTTTGTGAAGACTGGTATGGGTTGCCAGTTAATGTCCTCATTAAACTTTTGCTCATCATCAGGTGGGTATAGACCAGCCAGGTTACAGTAGGCACTCATCAAGCATCTATCCTCATCTGAACTATGAACAACAATCTGAAACATCATTCTCACAGTTTAAAGCATAAAATGTAAATTCTTAGAACCAGGAACGACAGTCAGTCTATGCTATCCCTGTGAGTTATAATACAGCATAAGCCACAATTCAAACCATGACTTTTCATGTTAGTCAGAAGGGTGTATTTGTTACAAGTCCAATGATATATCCTAATACGTTGTAAAACAAATATATCAAAGTGATAGCAGTATATTTATCAACTTACTTTGTCAGGAAAAAAGGCAGACATTAAGTTTTAAACATAAAGTACAATGGGTGACAGAAATAATATAAGAAAATATCAGACAGCCAGTGAAGTATCATCAGATATCTGGACATGAAAATTATTTTATCATTGACCTATCAATATGTTAATACCTCCTCTCTCATGTACGTGCTGTTCATGAAGAAAGAATCCATGTAGCGGGTTTTCAACCACTGACCCAGACCATACTGTTCCTGCATCCCAATCTGAAAGAAGGCAAGAATTCTGAAGGTTTTTTTTTTTAAATCTTTAGTTTATATTATAAAATAAGGTATATAAATATAGGAGAGCTGGGTTGGGGAGAAAATGATTTGTAGATTGGTAAAAAGGTTCAAACATTACAATCATTTAACAATGAGCTTTTTTTCAGTTCCAGCAAAGAAATAAACTATTTTCATTATCTGCTTTCTCTAATCACAACACTTGCAATTATTATCATATTATATATAACACTTCAGTACTATGATTTACCTTTGTAAGCCATCCCAATCCTTGTGGCCATTTATCTACTTGATTTGGATCAGTTGGGTAGATCACAACTGGGCTACGGTCTCCATGGCGATACAACTAAAATAAATTGGAACTCAAATAACAGAATCAGTGAGAACATGCATATCAGCACACAAATGACTTACTTGAAATATCACAAAATACATCTTTATATAAGATGAATGGCTCAGTTCTGATACACTGTTTCAGTTGCACTAGTACAACTGTACAAAAAAATGATATTTTTGACAATTTCTTTAAAAAAATATTATCTGTGACAAATGCTCTTAAGAGTACTTTCTGCTGAAAATGTTTGACTTGTGGTAAGGCTGTTTAAGTGGAATGACAAATCTGTGTACACTTCAGGAATGATGTTTTGGTATCAAGTACTGCAACACCACCCAAATCAACCATATTCTCTTAGGTACTACTTAAACAGGAACATAATAACAAAGTAACTATATCATCTATAAGGTTTGTGCACCTAAGTTTGTGATATTGACCTCAGCGCCCAAGTGTTTAACATGGTTGCCTAGGTATTTCAGTACCCTCTAAAGTACCAAAGAATTTCTGGAACAAACATATTCAGGGTTGAGTGGGAAATAGTTACGACTTGTTATACAACTGTATCTCACAGAAAAACAAGAGAAGAAACCTCTTTCACTTTTAATGCAATAGTTGTCCTAACTTATATTTTATGCCTCCTACCAACATTATGGAAATAAGTAAGTATTACTGTCCATCTTTCTGTCTGTTAGTCATCTTCGGTTTGTTTGGACTACATATATTTTTTAATACTGTCACATGTTTAACACTGTTATTGTTATAGAAGTTAAGGTAGTAATTTTCAACCCTGGTATAATTAATCTTTATTTAGCACAAAAAAAACATCCCTTTAAAAAATTAAGACAACATACACTTCTACAAAGTACCTTAAAATTTAAAAGATATGAGTAATAATAAGTTCAATCCTGATTTGTTAAATTGGATTCTAAAAAAAAAGGAGTTATTATTCTAAAAACATTTTTCCCTACAATCATAGGTTCGTACAATCCTAAATTGGTTCCTAAATATAAGATATTACCTTTAACATTGAGTGAAAGTAATTTTCTATAAAATTCTCCCAAAAGATATTCACATGACATCATTTTACAAGCTTCAGACACCACGTGCTCTTTAAAGTGGGACCCAGTATATATATGTGAGTGAAAGTAAAGTATGTTCTGTTTTTGTGAGTAATTCTATTTGTGATATGATCCAACCATCTTCTATGCACTGTCAAAGCAGAGGACAGATGTTGCAATGACAAACTGTGATACATAATACTTTAATATTTTAAAGTTAAGAAATTATTTTCCTGTAAAAGGCTTATTTCTCCACAGAGCTGCATTTTTAACCCAAAATAACAAAAATTTGACACGCAGAAGAGGGATATCCCCTCCCTCACCCACCCCTGTCTGGATGATTAGCGCTTAAAAAAGTTCCTGGGGAAATACATTTATTTTTTAAAAAATGTATAATGATATTATGTGTAATGATCATATTAAAGCGACTGACTCACAGAATTTTGCTGAAAATTTTTTTCTTTAAAATTTAAGACAATTTTATATACTATGGAAAAAACATAATTTTATGCTTCTATACACCATGAAAACTGAAAAAAAAGTTTTGACTTAACCAGGATTCGAACCCACGATCTTTCAGTCAGTAAAATATAGAGGGACGATCTAGACCCTGTGCCACAGCGCCTACTTGAAAAGTTGCGTCAAAATTAATCTCATAACTAAAGTATCTACCCTGTGACTAACAGGGTAAATTTTTTATCGATAAAAGTGTGTAAAACTTTGTATTTTGATGTTTTTCTGTATCAAAAAATGAATCAGTAACTTAGTTTAAATATGTTCTTCACAACTGCAGCTAAAATTTCAAGATGTAAGAACATTTTCTTTTTTTTCATCGTCGGCCCATCTGTGAGTCAGTCGCTTTAAACACTGGAAAAGATATTTATGTGTTGTTGCTTGTATGAATGTTCACGTTGGTAAGGAGACCCATAATTATAACTTTTAGACTGCATTTTAACCAAACAAAAAATTCCCCTTTTTAGATGTTTACATGTATTTTTCCCCACCCAATGGGCACTGACCCCCTTTCCGGGTACCCGACAAACTGAAAAAAAATTAATTTTTTTTTACCACATGTTTCACTACTTATTGTGATTTACTGATTACTTTCTATATATCATTTGCCAGGTAGGCCAGAAGCTCGATATTCGCTTGTGTCGAAATAAAATTATTGTTGTTGTTATATATAATCACGTTACCGATTTGTCTCGTTACCAATTTGTAGGTAAATCAAAACAATATTAAAACTTCCTGGCCAGGAAAACTAGTGAAAATTATCACTTGATTATGTATTCTGAAATATATGCAGCAGAATTGAAAATTTCATAAAATCTTATACTGACCACATTCACGAGACGGAGTGTGTTGTCTGTCGATACGAAGGAAACCGTCATGAAAAGGAAAAAAATATATGAAACCCCCATTCTTCCTTACAGCCGGTGCACCATAAAATCTACTCGGCGTTGAGCACGCTACTTTATTCTTTTCCCATCAAACGACGTAGAAAAATTCTTAAGCAACTGTCAAAGGTATTATTTGAAATTCATGACTAAAATACTAATTGTTATCGGTAGCTAAGCTTCAATTTACCAAGGTGGAGTAACAACCAGTTCAACCAGTTGTTACATTCTCATTTCCACAACTTTGACCTACATGTAAACTATGTCAGTTCTGTTATGACCTACACATGTATCAGGCCTACATTTGTATGGCACTGGGATTAACATGATCTGGCGTGGAGGAAACTTTTGACCAGATTTCTTTTCTGAATGTGCTATAGAAACTTGCAAATACTTGAAGATATAACTTTGTAGTGGCCCAATGGTGGAAGTGCTGAACTATCTACAGTATGCTACTGTATAGAATGAATTTAATTTGCTAGCATTTAGTTTTAACAGGGCCTTAATTGAGGCCCTGGTTTTAACTAATGCAGTTAATTTAGAGATCATGGTTATTTTCATTGCAAATTAGAATTGTTTATTTGGGAAATATCAGTTAAGATCACAGTCACTTGCTGGCTTAGTCTTACTAATCAGACCTGTCAAAGAGACGTCAACAAAATTTTTGAAAGGCGATGTCTTTTTATGGTTTGACAATCAAAAAAAATGTCTACAAAATAGGTGAAACCATCAATGCCAAATTTATTAGGCTACTTGCCAGCTGTTACTTCTAACCCTTACATCTGGTGGACATATTCAAATTTTTAAGTTCAGTGCAGTCATTTGCATCATGTTGGCATTCACTGCAAAAAATTTTATAACTTTGTTTTTCAGTGGTATAATTGCAATCCCAGTACTGTAACTTTGTTTTTCAGTGGTATAATTGCAATCCCCGTACTGTTTTCCTTCCAGTCAGGGTCTTTCAAATTTGAAAGACCCTGTTCCAGTGCACATCCTTAATAGATTGTACAGTACCATGGCCTGTGTAAAAAACCTATTTGTTCCTCCCAGTTAAAGAAGTTGATGTTTACATTACACAGTTATTACTATAGATTATACTCTTTTGTATCTGTTACTAGCCATTTGGAAATGTCACTGTTTTGAAGTGATATTATCATTGTTAGAGGGCCCAAGTAGAACATTTCTAAGAGTTCATGCACTTGCTGTGTTTGTACAGGGTCACTCAAATAGCCAAATCTTGAAAATCCTGTTATCTTCTGAATTTATCTTTTATATGACCCTTGGAGGAGGGCATATAGTTTTTGAACTGTTCATCTGTCAAGTCACCTGTCAGGTGTTTAATTAAGAGGTGGGAGGCAGGATTTTCCCTTGCTATTTTGAGATTGTCCCCAGCTACTTTTCTTAAAATCAGGCTTATTTTATAACAAACTGGCAGCAAATGCCCTGCCTTCTTTACATGTATTCCCTCCAACACAAAAACTAAATGAAACCCGTGACCAGTAATTTTGCCCATAGACTAACATTGGCCATAACTTCTTTATACTATAGATATACCACATACTTGAATACAACACCCCTTGGACAAGATCTTCCCTTCTGACATACATTTATTTTACATTGATTTTTGAATGACCTTAATCTCGAAGGTCCAGTTGTCAAAATACTTAATATTGGCCATCCATAACTCCCTTATTAATCCCCTTCCACGGGGAGGGGATTATAGGAATGGCCTCGGTCTGTTAGTCCGTTCGATTGTCAGTCCGTAACACTTTTAGTGTCCGCACCATAACTTTTAAACCGCTGAAATTTTTTTAAAATAACTTGGCTAAAGTGATCAACATTATAAGACGATGTGCAGAGCGCAATAATTGGGTTGCTTCCCCCAAGGTCAAGGTCACAGTTAAAGGTCAAATTTCCACATTTCACGTCTGCTCTATAACTTACTAATTTGGCATTCAAAAAGTTTTTTTATTACTTTGCACAAATGATCATCTCTATGACACAATGCGCAGAACCCAACATCTGTCTGTTTGTCCCTCTGTCTGTCTGTCCGTAACACTTTAGTGTCTGCTCCATAACTTTTAAACCGCTGAAAATTTTTTGAAATAGCTTGGCACAAGTGATCACCATTATGAGACGATGTGCAGAGCACAATAATTGGGTTGCTACCCACAAGGTCAAGGTCACAGTTAAAGGTCGAATATCCACATTTCACGTCTGCTCTATAACTTACTAACTTGGCTGACGAAAAGTTTTTTAATTACTTTGCACAAATGATCACCACTATGACACGATGTGCAGAACCCAACATCTAGGTTGCTACCCCCAAGGTCAAGCTTAAATGTTCTCCATATACATGTAGAAGATTTTAAATAACTTGGCACCAATAATTACTATCATTAGACTATGTGCGCTATGTGCTTATAATATGCATGGCACAACATCAAGGTCATGGTTTGTTAAAGGTCAAGAAGTACATATTCAATTCTGCTGAGGAAGGGATTTAACTGTCCTTCAGACTGCCTTGTTCTTAACAGTTTAAACTTTTAGTTCATGTTTGCACACAACAACCCTTTGGGAGAGGTCTTCAAAATGACATATATACCTATTTTCTAATGTGAAGTGACCTTGACCCTGAGGTCTAATTGTCAGGAAAAAACACACTTCTTTTTAAGGTTTTACGATTTATCTTCATCTTGTCCTCAGTTCAAAGTTCAAAGCACCACTTTGGGGGCATTGTCATATTTCAGTGTCTGTTTATGTTTTCTCTTGAATTATCTGGCTGAGAGTGATATACACAGTTTAATTAGCTTAACTAGGGACACAATACATGTACATGTATATATAGATATGAAAGTTTACAGTGTACTTTAAGAATTTATAAATATGTAAGAGGGAACGATACGCAAAACTGCTTCACATTCCCAAATCTAAAAATACTTCCCAAATGTTTCATGTAATCAGTTATTTCTTTAGTTCTGATTACAAGGAACACAACCAATTATCATATTTGTTTTACAGGGACAGAAGTTATGCCAGGTACCAGTCATGTATTATCCCTGTACAGACAGATGTTGAGGAAAGGCAGATTACTCCAGTGCACTGACAAACACTACTACTTCCGTAGAATAAGAGAGGAATTTGAAAAGAACAGAGGCTTGACTAAAAATGAAGACATCTCTTTTGCTATTCAGGTACATGAATAAATAAACTCAATGATGATTTTTAAATACAAACTACTAACTCTCCTACTTACAAGGGCATACCCTAGAATTACCCTACAGTTAATAGACTGGTTGTGTAAACTTAGTTACCAGCTAGTAAATACATGTAGTTGAATAGATTTAAACTACTTATTAAAAGCCATGAGTTTGACTTAGCTGCACTGAGAATTGGGTGTTTGTTACAAGATAAACAATCTGGTAATCATGTGCTTTGTCTACAAAACTGAATTGATGCTGTGTAGAGTAATGTGCATCAAACCAAAATTAAAGTTCTTTCAGATTTAGTATTGAAAGCAAGAATATTTACTCTGTAGAGTAATGTATTGGCAGCTTGTAATGAATGTTTTTATCTGTAGATAGCAAAAATATGATCCTGTCTTCAACAGTTTACATGAATAGATTTCAGTTATATTCTAACATTGTTTTTTTTTCTTATTTTTCAGAAAGCAGAAGCATTTCTTAAAATGGACAGAGTTGTGTAACTGGTAAAAGTTATGTTGGAAAGTTGATATGCCTGGAAACCTGTATTGGCATTAGTGTTTTTACCATTGCAGAGCAGCTAATACCATAAAACATGTAATAGACATTTCACATTTGAAGAGTATCAAGCAGGGACCAATGTATATTCCAGGTAGACCAGTGATAGTACTTTTGCATTAAATCCTTTTGTATGTAGTGATTTGAGCATGTTATTGAGATCTTGTCATGTGATATAAAGAGCAAGGTAAACCAGGAAGTTAAGCACTTATCACAACATCTTGGCAGGAAAGACACCACAAAAATGGAAAATGAAAATGTACATTCAGATAAAACAGAACTGATTGTTGCTGTGCAGCAAAATAATGCTAGACTTGTAAAACTCTTAATTGAAAGGGGACAGAATCAGGTAACCCTCGATTCTGGTTTATGTTGGGCAGCCAGACTAGGTTACTTCCCTTTAGTCATCTTACTAGTGGAAGGAGGTGCAGATCCAAATTCGGAAGTTTGGGGTGGATTTTCCCCACTCATTTGGGTAACAATTTTTTCTGGTGATACAGATGTGATAAACTATTTGATAACTGCAGGGGCAGATGTTGACCATAGCTCTGCAAAGAGAAAGCAGACAGCACTGCATGCTGCAACAATTAAAGGGGACTCTAGGCTGGTTCAGTGCTTGATTGATGCAGGAGCAAATCTGGATGTACAAGACTACCTCTATAAGACACCACTTCTGCATGCTGTTCAAAGAAATCTTCAAGATTGTGTAAAGGTTCTAATTCTCAATAACTGTAACGTCAATCTGCCTGGTTTTGTGAATGGAACTAGATTATCTCCACTTTTAGTTGCTCTTCTGCAGAGCAATTTGGAGGTAACAAAAATGTTGATATTAGCAGGTGCAAAATTTGAGCAAATGGCTTTTTATCAGCCATACACATTGTCACATTATTATAAAATTGTTGGTGATTGTTTAAAGTTAGAAGTGCGGCCAGTTTATTTGCAACAGCAGTGCCGGGTCAGCATCAGGCAGTTGCTTAAACCTCATTTTGTACAAAAGCTAAGGCAGATTGACCTCCCACCTCTTTTAAAGGAATTTCTAAGCATGGATGAGTTAAATAGAGCATTTTAAAATCAAAATTTTCAAGTTTTAATGGTAAATGATTATGCTAGTCTCGGGGTTTATTGCCTACATTACATTTCATAATGAATTTACTTAAACAGATAAACAATCACCTGCATATCACATTCCTTAGAACTAGTGAGTACATTTTCCATTATTTATAACTAAATGATTTTCAAGTTTCACCTGACTAGTGGTCATTGCAGTTTATATAAAGTATAAAGGACTCTGACTTATGTATGACACAGAAACAACTGAATACATTTTTAATCAACATAAATTTTTCTAGCTCTAGACTTAGAAATAAGTAAAATTTAATTGATTACTATTAATTTCAGTGATTTTAAGTACAGTCAGTTAGTTTCCAAAAATTACATGCAGTCAGATTTACTTTGTATCACTTTCACTCTTGCAGCAT
The DNA here is from genome assembly GCA_012932295.1 of Cyclina sinensis. NCBI lineage: Eukaryota > Metazoa > Mollusca > Bivalvia > Venerida > Veneridae > Cyclina > Cyclina sinensis. The sequence goes on along the minus strand of JAAONU010000004.1, from coordinate 14,733,660 downwards.
TGATAGCTTCTCAGATTAGAGATTTTTTGTTTTATTATCAAAGGCATGATCCTATTATAGAAATGGACAAAGCTCATTCTTTTTTTATATCTTTTAAAACATGCATACTATCTTAACCCTTTTTTCACTTGCACAATGTATAATACTGGCTAACATCAGTTGTTTTTTATAACTGGAATATTTTTTAATTTGACATACATGATTGTGATCTTTGATTAATTTGTTGTTTCTTAGTTTTGTTAAAAATGTTCTGAAGTGATTGGTTTATAAAACTAAATTGTTAGGAAGATAAATTGTTTTGGAAATAGATTGATTTAGATTAATTACTAGACATTTGTTTTCTTGTTAATCAAAAAATGTGGAAATGTTGAAATTATTCTAGTAAAACAGCCCTGTTTGGCTCAAAGTTTGTATGTAGATAAATGTCAGGTTTTTAATTGAACTATATAGCCAGTTATTTCACATAAAGTAGTTTTTGTTTGAAAAAAAACTGAAATAATTCTCCGGTTATCTGAAGCACTCAGTACAGTCATTCCAGGGTTACAGCAAATTGACTATTTAGACATATTCAATGAATAAAAAGTTTTGCAACCTACTGTTTGCAGTATTTCATGTCTGATAGTCTGGGTTTTACATGAACATATCAGCCAACAAGACATAAGGTATTTATGAATGGCTTCATAGGATCATTAATTGTGTTTTGTGCATACTTGTAGTCACACCAGATTGTTTGGATGAAAATTTGTTAAAATACATGTAAGTTCTACAAATAAAAAAGTGTATTCTTCATTTCATTGTTAGTGTGATAGAACTTGTGTTTCATACATGTAATCAGGACAGTGTTACAGATGTCCTCGTTCTAATTTCACAATGACCTTTGGTTTCATTTTCCTAATTCATTATGGTCATTCATATTTGAATAGGATTTACATGCTCAAAACTCATTTCGGCAGTTAAACAGATGTATTAAAACTTAAAATGTCTTTTTCATTTGAAGATCTCTCTTTGCTGAATTTTAAATGCACAATTCTTTCTTAGCATAGTAATATAACAATGATTATCAAATTTTGTTAGTTTAATGATCAATCAAGATCGAAGCAACAGGGACATTTGTAAGTCCAGTTACTAGAATTATTGAGATACATCTATTGCAAGTAATCAGTGTAAATTTTTAAAAATTATTTGACACACATTGCATTTTTAAAAGTACATATAGATATACACATGTAGTGTTTAAACTATAATATATGTCGTGAAAGCACTTTGTGTATTACTACTATTGACTATATGTTCAGTTGAAATGAATTGCCTGCCAGTTAAGTGTACAATCTTCTTTTTTCTCTCCACCTTCAGTCTGGTCATAATGCTGTGAATAACAAAAAGGGGTCATATTTCTCTTTTGTTTGGTTTGGTATTATAAGTACAGAGTTATGGTTGATAAAGGTCTCTTAAGATGAAACTGAACATTAATTTGATAATACAGTTAAAAAACCCTTATGTATATACTTGTTCATAGTTTCTGCTCCATTTGTTCATATGTTATTCTTGAAAAGCCAGAATGAGAGTGACTGTGTAAGACAAGGGATTTTAAAGTGCTATAGAGTATCTGTGTTAGTTTTTTACACTTGTTGCTGCATGGTTTGAACATTAGAGTTTAATAAAACAAGAACAAACTTAGTATGTTTGTGGTCGTTATATTTTCTATACATCAGTTTATATTGAAATGTTTCCAAAGTTTGTGTAAGCTTTGTCATTACTTTTGTACAGCACACTACTGCACCTGTGACTGATTGGTCAAGAACAATGATTCGGAACAGTATTGTATTATTCCATTAACGACTGTAATTCATAGTAGGGAGATGACGAAGTTCCATGTAAAAATGTTTCTTGGCCAATAAACCAGTTTCGTATCGTCATCTAGAACAAAAGCAAGGTCAAGACAAGGTGGGATCCTGGGTTAATTGTCATTTTAAATTGGAGGCAATACATGTGAATCACATGGTTGTCCTGTTTTTATTCTAAAACAGATACTGTATTCAGTTACATATTAAATGATTAGACTGTAGTATTTTTGTAAAATTGAAATGAACAATACGTCTTTAATTCAGAGCAGCATAGTAGGATTGGTTTTCATCATCTGCATGAACAAGGAAGCGGTGTTGGTTAGTAAAATGTAATGGTTGTTTGCTAAGTTCTATCATAGTTTTACAGTAATCTTTTTTTTTAAGGTAGCTTTCTAACCCAGCTACTGTACTACTTAAAAGACCAGTCACATACTTGGCAGCGATGACAGAGTAGTAGTCCTGAATGCATGTTTGCAATTATTTCATTGGCCAAAAAGAATAAACTTCATAAAAAGATTCTCAACAATTTTAAGGCGCTCATGTTTAGTGACTCAATCAGTGTGACGAATCTATTTTATTTCATGCTTTTCAATGGATTATTGAAATATACAAGTAGATTAAATCCTGATAATCTCACTGTTTCAAACAGTGAAATTATCATTTTGATAATTTCACTGCTACGGAACTACTTTTTTTCCCTTCAATGAACCCCATATACATGTACAAAAGTACAACTTGAGTTGTCTGCAGCCGTTGATCCGTGTTCGCCGATAATTAGGCCATACAAACGTATCAGGATGCTACCTGACAGTGACACTGATTCTAATTAATATGAATTAGGCAAATAATATACCTGTTATGATGTTCGTTCACTAGTTTGATTTAAATCCTTGTTTTGTTTATAATTCCCACACACGTTGTGAATGAAAAAAAATGGCGGATTGAACTGAGCTGACTTCGATTCACGCGCAGTAATTCAATAGCTTCATCAGCCTAAAACTGTTGTTTACTCTAAATAAATTTACAAAACGATTTCTTTTTTCTGTTTGACATAAAATAATAAATGAATAAGACCCTGTCTAGTGAATTATATATATTAAAAATGAGAGTTTATCTGGAACTATTTTTATTACGAAATATGCATGTGTTAGCACGTAAAGAAGAAGGAAAGTGGGGCACCAGACGGGGAACACTTGGATAGGTAAAACATTAAAAATGAGAAATAATTCAAATAATCCATTGAAAAGCATGAAATAAAAAGAAAATTTGTTTGTTTTTGGTGTAAGATCGAAATTTATTTCATCTCGTGATGGCAAGGATTAAATATTTTCACGAGTGGCTGCGCCACTCGTGAAAATATAAATCCTTGCCATCACTCGATGAAATAAATTTCGATCTTACACCAAAACAAACAAATATCCTCTATGTCTTTATTACAACAGCCAGTGTGAGATGCGCTATCGTAGAGAAATTAGAAAATAAAAGTGGCAACAAAAGTGTAAATTTTGTAAGTTAAAAATGACTGTTGTAAATAATTCCTCTCTCTTATCATGACAGTGCAAAATAGCCGTATGACTAATAAACAAACACAAGTTAGAAAATTAGAATTGCTGGGTATGACTAGCATGCCAAGGGCACCTTGCAAGCTCTATCAACGCCTAATATCATTTTAAAGATATCTTTAATTTCAAGCATAAACTAAATAAAAGTGGCTATTTTGCAAGTTAATATAACTCAAAATAGGAGTAATGTATTGCTTCTGAACCTGTCTCAGATTGATTTGTCTCACGCGAGAATGCATCTAATCTGTATTTACTATTACTTGGCATACACATTAATCAACTTGATGCGGTATATAATAAAATACAGTGTAAAATACCTAATAATGTACAAAGGGTGAGTTGCAGTTTCTGCACTGCCCCATTGGTCAATAGGTAAGGTTGCTTTTCGATTTTGAAGTTCTTTAATTGTTTTATGTCACATACAGCCTCATAACTCATCAATATATATTGAAAGTTTCATGTTTTAAATTCATTTTATATCATAGACGACGCGGTGGGCATGTAATAAAGCCGTGTTATATTTTTGATATTACACTAGAGTAATAACACTGACGTTGACGTCAACGTCATTGATAAAATTATGCTTATGACGTTCGCGCGTATACGGATAAAACAAACAGTTTCTGCCACCATTCATTTACAAAACTTCTATGATATAGATGAGAACATTGTATTCGTGTTCGTGTTATATTACACTCGTTATTTGAAAACGATAAAAACCCGACAGAGCCTCGTTTTTATTGTTTTCAAATAAGGTGCAATAAATCCCATATTACGGCCTCTCTCTCTCTCTCTCTCTCTCTCTCTTGATAAGCTTCGTTAACATTTCTGATAATCGTGATCGGGCTAAACTTAATTACTATTACTGAGTATTCAAAAATTAAAAATGTACAGGTCCATAATAGAAATTTAGCAGGATAAATGTCAGAGTTGAAGTAACAATCACATAAATTCACATTACTGTGACTAATATCAGCGTTGCTGTCATATTGGCCTAATGAAGACTTGTTTATAAATACATCATATCATTTGGCTCTTCCTTTTAGTAAGCACCAATCGACAAAATTCCTCAGATATATCTTGTATGTTGTATACATTTTTTTTGTATTCGAAAGGGCATGCAATACAAGCTTTTTATAACAATAGATTATGGGATCTGAAAAAAACAATTACAACTTCAGTATTAATATTCTATGCAGGTATCACATGTAAAACAAATCAACTTGTACAACAGTTACAAATAAAAGGTTCGACATCCAGCCAGGGTAGAATATGTATTCTGGATTATATAATGAAAAAAACTGCTTAAAGATGTTTTCATTACAAACACGAATATTCTATGCGATATGTTTTTTTTACCTTGACTCCTAAATTACGTTTACCTTGAGGTCAGATTGTCAAAATAAAACACTTTTTTGAAGAAACTACAATTTATCTTCATCTTGTCCTCAGTTCAAATGTCTAAGCATCACTTCGGGGGCGTCGTCTTCTTTCAGTGACAGTTCTTGTTGATCACTCATTGGAAGACAAGGCTAATCAGAGTTCCAGTTCTAATCAAACATTTGATTGCTATTAACCAGGTTTTTAAAACATCCTTGAGCTAAAGGGCTTATTAATTACACACATCAGAAGCTGACTTACTAACCAGGTGTTTTTTTCTAGTTAGGCTGCTTTTATTTTCAAACAGATAGTTCATTTTAGCGCATTTTTAAACCGGGTTTCTGTCAAAAAGAACTGAACGATTTATTAAAAAGTATACCAATTTTTTATATCTTTCCAGGTGATGTTTGTAACTTAGCCTCCTATATATATAGATAGATATGAAAAAAAATGTATGCTTTACTTTGTTTGGTACGTGCAGTCGATACGATCTGTAAACTTTCTTTGTGAATGAACTCAGGCACCATTCGCAATGACCAGATACAGTAATAACACCTGCTTTATGTTTTTCAGCTGTTATTTATTGCTTCTTTATTGCTCTTACAATTAACCTCACATTTATCTCATTAGCATGCTATCTGACCAGAATCATTATGATTCTCTAGATGGAGCTTGTTATTAAAATGAAATGATAAACCTCTGTAAATCTATTTGCATCCATGTACATAATAGTTTCTTACTACACTGGATTTATGTTGTATGTAAGGAATGAGACCACTAACTAGGAGGTACAATGTATTACTAGTTGTTCATTGTATGTCGAGTGCGGCGTTGCTGTAAACAGCTTTGATTTAAGTCAGTGGGTCTTGTTTTGAAAGCAACTGATTTAGAATCATTACTAATATCATAATATTTACTTCATTCTTGATGTTAATCTATTTTTTATCATGATGACTCTAAGCATATCATTTCTTGTGTGCACTGCTTATATAGACGTTTAATTTATTATAACACGAGGAAAGAGGTATGGTCTTTAGAATTTCTTATTTTTAATAAGTTATTCTTTTTCTTTATGTTAATAAATATCTATTTATTTTTCCGAATTTGGAGGAAAGAAATATATCATATATATTTATTATCATTTACCGTTTTCATTGTTGATGGATTGTTGTTTCGGTTTTTGACAAGACAACAATGTTTATATGATGACAACATTCCAAAATTGTATTACCTACTACGTTTTTTTATACAGATGTTTCATATCAATAACTCTAGTAGACTGTTATCATATAGTATTTACAAACATTCCTTTGAAACTGAAGAATATCTAAAAAAAGTTAGTATTAAAAAATTCCGAATCTCACTTAGATTGTCATCGCATAATTTAGCAATAGAAACCGGACGATATGAGAATGTAGCAAGAGAAAACAGACTTTGTACAAATTGTAAATTAAACGTGGTAGAAAACGAATTCCACTTTTTGTTAGTTTGTCCGAAATTGTATAGTTTACATCGAAAATATCTGAAACCATATCATTGCCGTTGGCCAACAGTTTATAAATTTAAAAATTTATTGTCGACAACAGATACACAGATATTCAGTAACTTGTTTGAATTTTTATATTTTGCATTTAAAGCACGAATCAACAGTGGTTAAATAGTATCATATTATCAGCGTAAACTTTCTCTGCAAAACATTTGCACCTTGTAAAGCTGTATGTCAAATGTTCTTCCATAACATGATTGTTTGTTGTATTGGCTATAAATGTGTATTGTCATTTTATGCCAAATAAAGTATAAGTTAAAGGATATGTTATGAAATTTTTATTTTTCGTGTTTATATTACCAAAAGCCGTATGTTATCGATAGCGTGAAGGGTATATATTTGTGAAGATAATTTCGGTGAACAAATTGCAGTAAACAACATTCGTCCGTTTAACCTACCAACTTTGTATTGTTCTGACTCACTACTACATAATTTCGCTTTTGAAATGTATAGATGGAAGTCCGGATCGGACACTGCATTATGCGGGGTCTGATCTGGGTCTGTGCTGTCGACAAATGTTCGTTTTGGTAGGATGCAGGGCATTAATGGGTTAATTGATGAATAGGTTCTGATGTACTACTCTACCCTTATTCTTATATGTGGCTATGAGACTGTCTTATCATTGTAAAGTCTCTTATAAATCTCATTGATTGAGCATGTTTATATTCCCATGTTTTATAAACATTGTGACTGTGATATTGTATATGCTGAAAACAGTGCATTCATTTTACGAAAAAGGCTTTGATACAAATATACTACCACTGTGGCTTGTTACAAAACAGAACACATGATAAAGATTTCAGACACTGACATTGAAGACACTCAAGAAGCAAACGCAAACCACACCATAAAACAGTTACAGCAGTGGTAAAGGTAAAATATATTTATGTACAATAGTTTGATATTTGATAGGTAAATATGACAACATAATTAAATTGTTTTCAAATAATTAAAATTAAATGTCCTACGCATTAATTAGCAACTGAAACACGCAGTTTGAAACGTATTCAATGCTTCTTAGGCTGCCTCTGGTTCTGATGAACAAACAGCACAACACTGCTCATTGCAAGATTCATTATTTGTCAAGTACTAACGTAGCGTAGGTATTTTTTAAACATTTCTGTCTTCATCTTACATTAAGGGAACAAGAATATATGTCTTTCAGGTATTGTACTATAATAAGAGACTAAAAATGATGAACAATTAATTGAGAATCATTCTCGGTATCAAAATATTTACATAAACCACAGCAACAGTTGATGCTCAATCGTAACCACGTTTGTTCTTACGAATGCGAAGGTTGTCTAAATAAACCTGACATGTCAGAAGGAAAGGAAAACATACTTCCGAATGTGTATTAACACGTGTGGCCTGTATATTATGTGCGGTCTCGTGCTGTTGGAGTAAGATCTACATACTCGCATTTTATTATAAATATACTAATTGTATCAAGTTTTTATAAACACGTGATTGTCGCGGGAAGTAGAAATATAAGTGTTTAATAGAAAAGGAATGCGAAAAACTTAAACCTTTACTACTTTGTGTTAACTAATTTGTGGTAACTTTACCCGTCAGTACAGGAGGTTGTTGAATCTGCATGTTTGCTTTCTCAAATCTATTTTCATCTTCTACCATGGAGATGATTTCATTGTTCCTGTATTTTCTGTGAAAAAAGAAATATGGTAAGTAGACATATACATTTAGTTGAACTTTCTGATTTTGTAATCTTTTTTGTGACTCAATCGTGACATATAGTAGCCTATGTATAGTCAACGTACACTTTTAGTAAATGGCCAAGACAGTATCTGTGTGACTTTGTGTGTCAAAATGTCAGTCAATGTAGAAATTTACATTATCTTTACTGCTAACTATTTTAATTGTTTTCGCTGTTGCGACTGTTTTCAATGATTTTTTTTTGTAATCTCGTGTGACTGCATTTCTAAGATAATGAAAATATAAATCTGGTCTGCACTTTGTTAATGTGAAACCTCAATTGATAGCTTATCAGGACTGCCAATATAAATAAGCACCTATTATCAAATTACCACAAAATATTTAATTGGGTAGTAAATATTGCCAAATGCCTACAAAAATGAACAGTTGCCATAACTTGGGTAGAAAATAAACATTTGTTTTTAGTTCTTCCATTCAACTATCAACTTTGTATTTTATGTCTTAAGGCTAATATAACAACTAAGATTTAAAAAAAAACACCTTTATTTTATTTTTAGACATTGCTTATAAATGATAAATAGAATATTTGATTATATGAAACATTTGATTGAATATGAAAGGTTGCGAAGCAGTTTATGTAACTAGATCAAAATGCACAGTACATTCTGAAGGAAACAATCTTCTCTGTATGGATGTAAAGCAAGTGTGTGAATTATATTTTACTAATTTACTGTTGTCAATTTACAGTGTGACTCAGCTTTTTACAAGGCGGCAGAGTTAATATGATGGTTAAATCAAAATACATATCATTCAAAATTTGCATTTACTACATCTATCATAGTACTAAATGTTCATATATGTATGACCTTAGCCCATTTCACATCTATAACGAGAATAAGCACATTTTCTATGAAGTAAACAATGTTCTTCCGGCACAGTAAATTTACGAACTAAATCATAGTAAATACAAAACAGCTTTCGCATCAGAATAGAGAACTATGGAAATTTGTTACACACAACAATAGGAGTGACAGCATTCCCATTAAAACCCAATGGTGGTCAACGATAATTCTCGCCAAAATATTAAAGATAGGTCATCACAGCATGCAGTCTCCAACTATGTTTGCTCATTCCTTAAGGTTTGTTAAAAAAATCCATTTGAAGCAGAAGAATTAACATTTGATATTTTTAATTTATTTATTCTATTTTTATGATACATAACATAATCTAAAATGTTTAGCTTGTACTACAAAATTTCATTTAATCAGACACAATGTTTTGCATTTGCCCCATTTAAGATTACTGTTACGATTATAACGATGCTACGTGTATGGTTATATTCATTGACACGTACACATTAATCTTTGAATGTGCTATAGATATTTTGAAAAAAAAAATGCTTCGTCAGCGCTATAAGTATATCGTGCCTTATTGAATTTAATAAACACATTTCTTAGCATAATAACCATTAACAAAATCTATTTGGTGAAATCTATGTCTTCTTGAAATATCCTCATAAAATGCTGTAATGTGTAAAAAAAAATATTACTTTGAATATTTTGCATTCCGGAATTATTGAATAGGCACACAGGGACTATAAAAAAAACATTGTGTGAAACATATGTTTTCAAGAAATGTCCTCATAAAACACTGAAACCTGGAAGAAAGATTCTGCAAATTTTGCATACAGGAAACAATTCATGAAACTAACGTTTGCTACAAATGTGAAAATTCATTATTACAGTTGACGGAGTTCGCACCTAGAAACCATTAATCAAACCCAAAGATATGTTGAACTTCTTAAAATAGTTAGTGAAAATCGAAGTCTGATTGTTGTATTAAATGATCGAACTTAAAATAGACATAAGATGAATGTAGAAAGTATAATATTTGGCAACACTACTTGTACGATTATACAAACAATGGAGCAAATCAGAACAATGCATCAGAATGATGTCAAATATTTTAAATCCTAGACTTAATACCTGACATATACTGTATGGACTGAATACCAACAAGAGTATTTAAACAAAAACTCAAGCAGTACCGATGTTATTAAATTCTTGAAATATCTTATTTATGACAGCTTCATTTAAAGGAAAGTGCATAATATTTTCTTCTCTCGAAACACGCAGATTCATACTTAGAATTACTATAAAATAACCTTTTAGTTCATTTTTCACAGGCAGCATATAAAAGAACGATTTTCTAAAATTGTGTTAGGATTTTATTATTGCTATTTTTCAGATGGATGAATATATTAACTTATGATTATGTAAAATAACAGGTCTTCTTTTAACACTTCAAAACTTATAAACTACACCCTGATCAGACTGTTTTCTCTTTTTGAGTTTAGCATAATACAGCTTTCATTTGCCAGTTCCAGACCGCACGACTGTTTCCCATCGAAAGGAATTATCTTAAAGTAATTTTTCTTTTTTATTCGCATTAAAGAATATATTCAATATTACTTGTTACAGAGGAACTGGCGTTGAGTCAATTTGCTAGAAATATTTCGTTTTTTAATTTGACAGGGCAAAGCATTAAACATAAGACGCAACATTTTAATTTCATAAGTATCAAATAGTTTATTTGCATATCAACACAGTGTAGATTTATCATATTTGTCTGCACAGTTCGAACTATGGTAAGAAAGTCTTAAATCTACAGTTAGTTAGTAGCGGTATGTCTTTCACGTATTGTATTTGTCTCAGAGACTAACAATTAGTTGATTCTAGTTATCAAATTATTTACATAAACCTCAGTAATAGTTGCTCTTCTACTTCAATAAGTGTTTGTTGATTTGTATGTATGCATGCGCAGCTTGTCTAGAGAAGTAATTACTTAGATGTCAGAAAGGAAAAAAAATACATAATTAAGAATCAGTATAAACAAGTGTGTTGTATATAATGCCATTTGAATAAGTGGTTTCTTAAGTGTAATATATTTTCTCGGAATGTTTTCATACCTTGTGATTTAAACGTTCAAATCACAGGATTGTCTTGTTAAGTGAAACGGGGTTTATTACAGATTAATGAAAAAGGAATGTAATAGTTTGTATCACACTTCTCAATCTTTACTATTGTTATATTCACCCTTCAGCAGAAGGTGGTTGAATCTAACCGTCTGCCTTTAATTTATGGCTAGAAAATGGAAAAGCGGGGAAGTTCAGGCTCTTAGGATGGACCGAAACAATATGTTAAATCTTCTGTTAAATTTATTTTAAACTCCTCTAGGGACTCCATGCAAATATAGTTTATAGAATACCCGGCTTACTTTTTTTAAAAAGATTGTTTCGATGCATATTGGACAGTACTGTTTTTAAAATATATATTATAAACCGACCACTAGAAACGTAAACAACTAAAGTCGCTTCGATCTCTTTATTTATTTCTTTTTTTAAACAGCATATTTCCTCAAATGCAGTGTGTCAAGATCCTGTTTGAAGTAAGTTTACGTAATCAAAGCTATTTTGTCAAACTGGCTTAAATAGTTCAGAAAACGAAAAAAAAAAAAAAAAAAAAAAAAAAACCGCTGTAAACTTTTACTGCCAAGAAACGAGATCAAGCGATGATTTAATTTTCAAAGTTTAAATTCGGGCTTGAATCATTATTTCAACAACATACAAGTGAAATGAATTAACGTCAGACAAATCAAATTCGCTTAGATATATTGTACCGATAAATATGTTCTTTTAAACACGCGTGTTTAACTTCAAAGCTCTAAAGTAAACTTATAAGTGTAATGTGTGTCTTTTTAGGTAAACATTAATGCATTTTTTACCACGTTCTATACTCCCGTCTGTAGATTACGTAATCTGATAAAATTGTCACCTCAGAATCCAACGCTTCAGGATCTGACGACTCTGAAACGTGCTTTTATCAACAACCTTGCGAACCAATCAGATTGTCGCTGAAAAAATAGCAAAAGTACATGATCATCGCCGTAATGTTATATTTCAATGGATGTGTCCATGTGACAATAGCGTTCTTACCATAGAAAGTGTAAACACACCATTTAAATGTATTTTGCGGAAGAAAAGCGTATTTTATGTGGCATAGCTTTTATTTCCATAGTTATAACATGTTCTGATGAATTTGCTTTTCAAGAGGTTTTAACGACGGCATTCCTAATTTTTGTCAAACACTTTTCTACCGCAACATAGATAGCGAAAATTTTGCCACCCTTACCGACACATTATGAAGAACGTTTATTGTTTTAAAATAGTTATCGGGGAAACACAATCTTGCTTTAAGGTGGTTTTGAGTCCGTCATCTGATGTAACATTTCTGTTACATCTGACTTAACTGGGATTCCTTACTAACGATGATTTATTAACGGAGATATCGATTATTGCTTCCCTGTGGCAAACAGAGCACATAACTCCGGTTTCCTTTTTATACGCCCTCGAAAGACGGGACGTTTTTGGGAACACTCTTGAAGAGTTAGATCTCAGAGTTAAAGACTAAAAGAGTCCAGTGATTCGTTTTCGTGCTAGATTGTTTGAAACACAATTCCGTCAGACACCGTCGATTCGCCTAAAAAATCAGGTAAGTCTGTTTTGTTATCACGCTGGTCAGGGTTTTACCCATTTTATCATATGGTCCCTTCCAAGCGCTTTCTCCGGCTATACAAATCTCTTCATAGAACGGCCAAGTTTTGGAGAACACTTCGACAAAATAATAGATCGAGAGAGCACCAAAAAAATGTTCAGCAATCTAATTTGTGTAGAAGTGTTCTCCAAAACTTGGCGGTTCTATGAAGAGGTTTGTATGGGACCATATGATAGGATAGGTATAAAAGTCTGACCAGAGCGATAACAAAACAGACATACCTGAGAAAGTACCGAGTTTTTAGGCGAATCGACGGTGTCGGGCGGCCATTTTCTCGTGTAAGTTACCAAATTTAGTCACGTGATTCCCCGCATTGTAATTCGAAGCCACGAAGATTTATGTTGAAGTTTACGTTGACATCCCTCATAATGAAGTGGGTGCGGTAAATTAATGCAATGATTATAATCATATTTCGTTTCTTCTTACTTTTGGCTTTTCAGATAGTCAGCTTTTTGTCAGCAGTCAGTAGGTCTTCATAATGTGAATGATTACATACCAAATAACACTTGTTTTTGGTCAGTCTTAGAAAAAACATTGTTTTTCTCTATACTTTATATACCCATTTAGTTGGGTGAGGTTTGAAGTAAATAATAGTCATTTCTTGAAACGTCCATGTTAAAAGTGTCTTTTTTAGTCTATATTTTGTCCTAGGATAGTATATTCGATAACAAAGCTCAATTCAATGAGGGCTGACAAAATATTTATTACAATTCTAATACCGTAACATAGAGGTGATGTTAGGCATAGCAAAAAGTTGAAAGAAAAGAGTTAACAGCGCTCACTAGAATAATAAATCAAGACATATCAATCAAAATGGTTCTCTCTTGATAGTATTTTGGTTTCTATAACACATAAATCAGTTTAAATAGTGCCAATTACTTCTTGTTTCTTATCTGGGAAGTAAATGCCTTACAGTCTCTCTTTCGCAAGATAAAATGCCAATGCCAATATAAGAGCTTTATACTCAGTTAAAGGCAGCCCATTATAATTAATGAGCGAGGGGAATACAGAATTGGACATACATGTATAATTATTTGTAAGACGATTTCATGAAAGTGAAAACTTTTAACGTCTTGTCTGTCAGAACAGTATTTTTGGATTTTAGCAGTGCTATCTAGCGCAGTGGTGAGTGGAGTTTATTGTGGCAAGTATTTGTATAGCATTCTATCACAAAAACTGAATATTTAAAGTTATATTAGTGATCAAAGTGATTTTGAATAAAATATCAAAGTGCAGACAGTACCAGTCTTTTAAATAAATTCATTGTAGAAAACGTTTTACTCGCATGGCGTATAGCTGAACACTGTTTATACTCTTTTTTATGGACATAGTCAAAAGTTAAGTTTACACTAATACTTGAAAGCCTATTTTTCCTTTCCCCATCTATCTTAGAGGCAAAAGAAGTTATTTCCATTTTTCATGATTTCTAAGCATTCACTGTTTTACAACATATGTATTGAACGTAATGTATGTCTTGACCACTAATATAACTTTAATCATTCATCAAATATTTATTTGTAAATGATGTTTATCTGAAATATATTTCTGTATCAATATGCAACTAATTTTCATTTACGTTTATAGTTATGTGCAGTGAATGGTTTAACTTCACGTTGTAATAGTGTTCAGGACACATGATTACTGCCTGCCATTCAGCTGATATGTATGCATTCAGCAACCTAAGATGTTATATTAGTTTAATATAGAACACAGTTTTCAATATAAAAAAAAACATTCCATAATTGAGATACTTTCGTTTGGTTTTATTTGGATACCTACATTACGTAGCATCATTTTTAACTAAAACTTTGAAAACAACAACTTGAACTATTCTTTTGTTAAAGCATATGGAAACAACAAACTTAATACGCTTATATGATATAGCTGTTTTAAGTTCAACAGACGCTTATATGATATAGCTGTTTTAAGTTCAACAGACGCTTATATGATATAGCTGTTTTAAGTTCAACAGACGCTTATATGATATAGCTGTTTTAAGTTCAACAGACGCTTATATGATATAGCTGTTTTAAGTTCAACAGACTATCTATTAGTTTTATTTGCAACACAAGACTTTATTTTTTTTATTTTGATCATTTCTTCAAAAATGAAAAACATTTTACAATTACATGATATCTATGTATGTTAACTGTAGTCTTCACTGAACTAGTTAATTAATGGAAGCACAGGTAGATCGCACTGTGTTATTTCATTACTTTTTTTAAAGATCTGTCTTCTTTCAGTAATTATTAAATGTAGCTTTTAACCAAGCACTGTTTTCAGTAAACAATGGAAGTCATTTATATTTCGTTCCTTTATCAAATATTTACAGTATGTTTTCATGAGCTTTATCTTATATCCTGCTTGCTGGTGATCGACTTTACCACATGCACACGTGTTTCTTTGTATTATGCGGTTCATTGTAATGAGCGCTTGGAAAATCCAAGAAAGCAGAACAGGAATACACCTTTTTTTTCAAAGAAATTTGTCCCATTCAGATTCTTAGGCAGGGTGGAAATAAATTAAGTTTAGTTTCATGAAATTGTTTGTTAGGAACATTCTCGATTATGTTTCCTTTACAAATACCAGAAAATGGTCTTCTTGTTGTACGTGCGTGCGTGTGTGTGTGTGTGTGTGTGTGTGTGTGTCAGAGTTTTTTTCCTGTTCCATTGGTACCCTCTTTCATCAACGCGAACAACGTAGGCCTATTCGACAATTAGAAATTTTGACTCTTAAGGTATTTAATATGGTGAGATATCCGTAAGGAAAGATGAATATGGACCTTTAATTACTTCTTAGACAGTTATGATTGTATGAAAAAATTGTATTGAACATTTGTGGAATTGGTATGTTTGTTTTATTTTTGGGGTTTTTTTTTTATTTTTTTATTTTTTAGACTAATCTTTTAAAAAGGTAATCGGTGTTTGTATAAAGACATTTTTTTCTGAATTTGACATTTTATTTGGTATTGATTCGTATTAAAAGTTATCCCCACTTCGTAAAACGTTAAATCGCTAACCTTTGCTTTAAGCAGTAATATTATCATTTAATTATTTTATTTACATAAATACTTAAATATTTTAAGCATATCTATACATTTTTACATATGAGAGAGAGAATATCCTCTTCGTTTGAAACCTGTTTTGATATAAAATGGCTGTGGACACTGAAGTATAGATTAAAATGTTAACTTTTAACTCAACATTGTAGGGATGTCACATTCCGTTGCTATATGTGCGAGTTAATTGCAATGCTGACAAGACAAAGCTTGATATGTTGTTTATACAATCGGCTTAAGTTACGCACAGAATCCTAATTTGGAATATAGAAACCCATTTGAACCCAAACTTGACATATATTAATTATCCTGGAAATATTACAATGAAGACACAATAACGTCACGATAGCAGAGAAGCTACAAGCAACTACAATCAATCAGACAAGTATTTCTATGTCAAGATGCCTCAATTATGCTCTTAACAATAATCAGAAATAGGCGTTAACGACAATGCTAAAGTTATTCGAGTTTCTGTCTTTCAGTTCTTTTATGTCACCCATTTACATAAACAAACTTAACCATTCAGAAGATGTTATAAATTAGAAGAGATGAGAATCGGAATCAAAGCAGTGTGCTCTTTTTCCTTAACGTTTTTGTATATCCTTCAAGACCAAATTTGAAATGCGTTGAGTATATGAGACAAAATCATAAAAAGAAAAGATTGTTTTACTTTGAATGGAAATAAAATGAAATAAAAAGGCGAAAATCAGATTTATATACTAGTAACTATTTTTGATACTTAGAAACTTTACCGAATGATAATAAAAATCGGTTGATATTTTCATTTATTATTATTATATATTTGGGTAGGTTATAGTACATGTTAAGAATCTTGATTAATTTCTCTCAATCAGTATCATAAAAAGGCTAATGACAACGTTGGGAATATTTCAAGAATGTGTTTCTAACAGAATACATTATACCTTTTTTCCAGTGTGAATTACAAATAATTTAACACAAAACAAATGGTTTTACAATAAGATTAAATAATTTTGAACTATATTATATCAATTAATCGGAAAGCTTAGTGAGGCTGACAAACTAACGAACGAATAAACGAATGACAAAAGAACGGACGATTGAACGAATTAAATGATTTATCAATTAATTTCATACCAAGGCCAGTTTTGTGTCAGTGTTATATGTTATAGTTCTTTCTACTGAACACTCTTCTGAGGTCCTTCTTAATTCCAAAAAATGAGGATAAACAAAATACGAATCTCGGCATAAAACTTCGCCTCCCATCAAGCTGTTCGTCCTTCTGTGCTTTGAGAGCTTTGATTAACCTTGTTTTGACAGTGACAAAATTATTACAACTTTCTGTTTTCAAAGCAACCTCGAGATCGTCATGGTGTCATTGTTTCTTTTTTGGGAATCCAGTTGTTCTGGAAAGATAGACAGCCAACTGAATGCACGGCTGAACAGCTAATGTTTCATATACATGTATATATATCTGACAGTTTTAAGAACATAACCCGTGTCCTTTCTGATTTATTGCAGAATCAAAATGTCTAGATAGGCATACAGATTAACGAACAAATGGATATATGACTAATTGCAAGCATATTGACATAATCCATGTATAGCCAGTATTTTATTTCAAGCTTTTATACAATCTATTGTCCACAATGTTGATGCGGCGGCAATGACAAATCTACAACAACTTAAAAGCTATGCTTTAGAAATATCGCTCTCTCGATTTCATGCTCAAGGAAATTTCGATTCTAGACAATTCTTTCATTAGTACTAAAATATCACGGAAATGAAAATAATGCAAATGCAATAACCAGATTGACATTTCGAAATTGCAGCTTGCATGTTAACATCCTCATTTGTTGAATTTGTTACAAATTAAACATGAAAGTTTGACAGTGCCGAACTTTGTTTTGATGTTTCTATCAGTGAATCTTAAAGCTTCTAACATTTAGACTTTGCCTTTAGAATATTTTTTCTCAAAGTTAAAGTAAATTCAAAATACCAGTTTTATGCTCTATACGGCTTGAAAATGGAAAAAAAACTTGAAAGTGGGAACCCATAACTCTCAATTAAGTAAAACAATTAAGATCTTTAAAAAGAAGCATAAGAGAGGTCCATCAGCATGCTCTGGAAAATTACGTCTATCTTATTCGGTGTATCAGCTATTTTAAAATTGACAATTTGTCTCTCTCACGAATGAAAACACGGCAATATTTCAAGTAGTAATATCATGCTTCCCAAATATTTGCAATGGTTTGCAATTGCAGCTACTTGAACTTGCATATTGCAAAAATGGGTGCCGACTGCAACCATCCCCAGCACTGTAGAGAGGTCTGATGACTCCCTTGTTTTGCCCGATAATGTGGTATCCTGCGCTTTGTGCATAAAACATCCACATTATATGGTGATCTGTTAATGAGCAAAATCTCTGAATGAATGACGACATTTACCTAAAGCAGAGATGTGGAGTGGTCTAGGGGTAGAAGAACAAGGTTGTGGAGGCCTTGTTTGTACATCACACTGTGATCACCAGAGCTTGGTTTAGGTTTAGACAGTATTGCACACCTATTAGACGACATTGCAGGAGCAGAAAAGTGCTATGTCAAGAGCTGAAAATAGATTTCTGCTAGTTAAGGCATGAAAGCAACGCTTTGATACTGCTACGCAGCTTCGTTGAGACATTCTATTCCACCAAGACTATCCGATTAGGGCTTCATGAGTGTGGTCATGGACTATGAGACCATTTATATAATACTTCATGTAAATTTGACTGCATCTGATTGGTTAAGACAATCCGTATACGAAGCCGCGAGCAAAACCCGTATATAATTTGAGCAATGATTTCCCCTGAAGAGCCTCGACACTTTCTCGATTTCTGATTGGATATTCATTCTCATTGTTTTGTTTTCACAAAAACAAAATGGCAGCCAACTTTTCTCTCGATTCAAAAATTTAAACAACAATAACTTAAAATTAATAGTCTCTTAGGCATAAATCTTTCCAGTATCCAAGACAATGAAGAAAAGTCCAAAATATAACTTATTTTGTGTGATAAAGGCCCATCGTATAGAATACTAGAGTAAGCCATCTAAGCTAAGAATCCTGCTTAAGGTTCAAAATGTACGAGCAAAACTTTTTCTTCTATTGCATTCACTAACAATGAAGATCTTTTACATCATCAAACCTTTGAACAGACTTATGCTGCCTGTTGTTATCAGCTGAACTGTCCTTTTCTTTGTCTCTCATGTGGCACTCTCTCTAGAATATACCAATTAATTTTCAGAAGTGGCAGTGTAAATTGCACACTAAAGGTTACTTTAGTAAAATATTTTCAGAATTACATTTCAATTCATACCGTCAATCGTTCAACACAGAGCCTGAATCATTTACTTTTGCACTCAATGGCCAGTCAGAGTCCTTTGATCAACAACAACAAGCATTGTTCAAGTACTTTTATCAATGGAATCATGAGCGTGACGCTATTTATGACATCACAGTACTACGTAATTAAAGTTTTTGCAAAAGATAATGTATTTGTTGTTGTTTTTAGAAATAAATAAATCTGAATAGAAACATTGACGATAAGATTATTAAAATCAAAAACAAACTGTGAACAAAAACACGTTTGGTTTATTCCGGGAATGTCAAGGAAGAAGACGAAAAAAGAGGCGATAGAGCACATTAGGGTCATATTCTATATTGCAAATAAACCCGTTTTTGTTTTTAAAGTAATCCATTGTATCATAAATTCGATATATAAACTGTTGGCTGGGTATATGGCCTCGTACAGCCTGCTCGAAATGATATAAATCCTCGTCTGACGGCTCGGGTTATATCAATTCAACCAGCCTATATGAGGCCGTATATCTCGCCAAGAATCTGTATAACTAATACATATCATGATACGAAAAACTGTTCCAGTATAACTAATTAGTTAACTAATGTACACTACTTCTGAAAAAGAATATACCAACTTCAGATGTTCTTCTTGAAAATTACATGGTTACATTCTTTGATATCGCGAAAAAACAGATATATTCCGCTATATAGCGCTAAAATTACAGACCCATATGCTGCTTACTTAGAAGCAATTCCAATACCTTCTCTCCAATATGAAAATAGATTAAGTAAATTGGTACCAAATTTGTTGTTCTAACTACTTGACAACAACAAAGTAAATGGAATTATATACTTCTCAAGTTCTGTGGCGTAGCTGTCTGAACCAACTACTTATCAACTTAATAGGTCGAAACCAAAGTTGTAACCTCGAACAAAAATTATCATTTATTTCACTGGTGAAGAATCGTAATGTTACGTGACAATTTTGAGGCGACTTAAATAATAAGTACATAGAATGAAAGATTTAAAGCTGAATGCTTGGGGTAAACTTTCCATTACTGTGTTCTAAGAGTTATTTGGATGATTTCTCAAACTGTTGTTTTTCAAAGGATCTTTTTTAACAAAATGAACAAGACGACAACTTAAATATTGTATAAGACATTATCAATGTTGGTAATTAAGAATGTTTCATATTTCATGATGTTATAAAGAATTTATAAAAACTTTCTGCTGCCTATGGTAGTACTTGATTTATTAGGAAGAACTTGGATTAATCACAAGACATCTCAAACTTTTTAGCTTTGGGACCTTTCACTGCCATGCGAGTGATGTAAGAAAGAAACTCTCTTCTTCCCTGTATTGTTTAAAAACGATATATTTTTATCGAACCAATGCTTGATTTCTTATAGTGTGTTTTGTTCATTTGTTTTAATATAATCGTTTAATTCTTTGTGCACATAAACAACATTGACTGCAACTAAAATCTTACACCAGACACGGTGTACTTATATAACAGCTCAGCATAACGTTGTGAAAATAGCAGAATTACACCTGACGCATCTTAGCACGCCTGTTCATATAGTTAAAGGGGCTGTGCTCCAGATGACAAAAAAAAGAAAGTTTTCTTGTATTATAAATTTCTTGTAATATGTATGACTAATGCTTAAAAAATAACTTACTGACAAAAAATAAGTCAAATAATTACATTATAAATTGAATTTTTTCCCTTTCAAAGTGCTATACCGTAACGCGACGGTATAACTATATTGTATAAGTTTTAAAGTAAATATCTGTAATATCACATGCGGCGATGGTGGTGACAGTAAAAGCATTGGAAATATTTTGTTAACATGAGGGTCCAGAGTTCAAATCAGGCTGGAGCGAAAATATTTTTTTCATTCTATTTTGACTTTTATAATCAGTTTTGAAGTAAAATATTATGTTGTTATAATCTCACGGCATCTAAATATATAATTTATGGAAAGAAATTTTTTTATGTCAAATCTGGAGTACAGCCTCTTTAAGAAGAGAATTGTTCTCCATTGTCGGCAATGGTTCTGGGACAGTGGGATGCGTATACTTTTAGTTAATTTTATCGTCTTGATAATAAATTACGTACTTTTTATTACAACACACGTTTTATCATTATAATGTGTTGTTGTTCTTTGTTGTTTTTAAAAGTGTACACTGCGACTGATAAATCTGAAATCTGAAATAAAATCAGCTTTACATACGAATAGAAAGTGAATTTATTACTAATAAATACACGTTGATTAATCTGCATTATCTACATTATGCTTATTGTATTTAAAAAAAAAAAGAATTTCCGTTAGATAGTTGTATAATGATTTCAATACAAATTGACATTTGTTTAAGAAACTGATTGAGTGGCTAAAACCATACTACTCCTTAATCGATGTCATTCCTTTCAAGAGTTTAGTTAGATACGTTTTACTCTAATCTATATGGTGTAAACGATTAGTTGGAAGTTTTATACAACCCAAAAATCTAAAGACATAAAAATATATATGAATATCATATATATAACAATGGTGCGAATTTCTATTCGATTTACAATCGTCCATGCTTTCCAGCATAAAATGAATTTTAAGAGCACCACATCCGGTCTTCAGCAGCTCATTATAACAAAAGAACGAGTGAATAAAGCACATGATTTATTCGTTGTAGGATAGTGCCATCATGTGAAATATAACATTGTGCTGATCAGAACTATGCTCTAAACAAGGGATTCAGCAAATTATGCCTGCAGGTTATCTTAGACAATTTAGTTCGGATTTAATACTGGTATGTATATTATAGACGATTAGCAGATTACATCTTAATTATTTATTTGATTGCTTTTAACTGATTAAGTGATAACAATGTCGTGTGTGTATATGCGAAAAAGTCTCGTTATTTAAACGTTGGATTAACAATTTATCGTGAATGGCGCATAATGTCGCAATTACATCTACTGACACAAGCAGATAAAATGTTTCTTGAGTTCGAAAAAAGAACAATACTTCATATATAGAAGCATTTATATACGAATGAATTCAGTTTTATTTTTTGTTTGCATTGTATCTTGCTTCGATATTATAATTATTCTATTTGAAAACAATTACTTGTATTTCAGTAAGACAATAAAAAAACGAACTCACACGTATTACAGACTTAATAAGATAGAAAGAATAACCTGATTCCATGTATTTCTCATCAAAAGGTTCTCCTGTTAATTACAAAGATGTGTTAGGTGATTGATTGTTAAGAGAAGATCGGTTTATCAAAGTCTGGCGTAAATCACAGAAGACAGATGTCTGTTTTAATAGAAAAACGTGATTAAGCTAAGAACTTCATATCAAAGGATTTTCATGCTCAAGATTTTCATAATGATGTTTTCTGACGCAAGTACATATGTACATGTAATATACATAATTTCCATATTCTGTTGAGCCGAACACAAATGTCTCAAAAGGGAAAAAATTATAATTATCTTTATCACAGTCGCGTTCATATAGAGTGTACGAATGTCATGATTACAAATATACATGTCTATGACTATCCTGAAATACGTACACAAAAAACGTATTGACTTTTACTTTTTACTTTATGTGTATATTCGTCTTATGTTAGATTTTCTTGATAGGAAGGATGGTATGTAAATAAAGGGGCACAAACAAAACAATGTTGTCAATGTTTAATCTGTATTGGTGCGCTATAATCATAATTTGTTTTAATTAAGTAACAAGTAAATGTTTGAGTCTTATTTCTATCCTACGCTTCCTTAGCAGCTAAATGAATACACTACCGTTACTTCAACATTCGACCGATGCGCAGGAGAGTATTTCTATCCTTGATAGTACATACAGTCACGTTAACTTATTTACTGATTGATATAAATCTTTACCCTGCCAGTTAAATGTCTTTGATTATATATATTGTTTTTGATATTATTTTGTAATAGAGCATACAGTTTTACCATATTTAGGAGCTTTACATGTACAAACATTTGTCTTAGTATAAATAAATAGTGAGAAAAATAACTCGTACAGGTCGTGAAAGATTGAGAAGAATGAACCTATTAAATTCGGACTAAAACTAAAGTCAAACCCGATTTAAAGATCTAATGTTCAATTTTACGATATGTTATTTAATTACAAATTTATACAGTTTAGATTAGATGGACCTCGTTTGCATTCAGAAACTGTTAACTGGTAAATTTTAAAATTGGTTAAAATTGATGAATTTTAAACATTTTAGTTAAGGAATTTGGTTTCCTATTGCATCAAAAGGCTTTTTCCAACGCGTATTAATCTTTATATCGATTGATTCTGACTTTCCTTAAGTGTAGAGTGTAAAATAAAGTTCGAAAAGTGAATTCTAACACTAAAGGCCACAAAAGATTATTTTATCAGGAACAATAATTAAAAGATGGTTTATCATGCGAGCTAGAAGTCACTCGTCTATCTTCATTATTTCAGAAATTTAATTGGTGTGGCAATAGTTATGCAAACCATACATTAAAGTGAATGTTTTAATGATGTTTAAAAAGAAATAAGTTGTGAAAACCATATTTTAATGTAAATATCTTAATACTAAGAAACATTTGTTTTTTTCAAATACTCGGTAACTCCATATTTATGTGAACATTGTATCCTATTGCAGATTATTGTATGTTGATTATTGTCACTCTGAATGCGTAATGAATTTTTTTTTAATTTGCTGTCCATTGTTAGCCAAAGGCAATTGGTTGCCGACTTTGCTAATAAATGTCTGTTGTTGTTGTTGGTAACTTTCCCGTATTTGAGACATAGAATTTAGTGAGCCGAAATGTATACTTAATTCCGTCTCCGTTTAGTAGAGTAGACTTCACTCACATCAATGCCGCTCTATGGCCTATATGTACTTAGAAATGTTAAACAGAAATCTAGGAAGTGCATGCAAAAAAATATATGATTCCTTTTTACATTAAGACTAGATCAATCTCGGGAATTGTTACTTTATAAATATTGTAAGACTGTTACTTTATTTGACATTTGTGAATAATTTATCTGAACGATTGGAAGATGTCATGTCTTTGTTGTATGCATGCTACATTTTAGAATATTGCAAGACAAAAAGAATGTTATATGGCTAAATTGCAGTTCATGAATGATTTGTCTCGCATGTTTATTTGTAATGTTAGGAAAAAATCACATAGGAATGTAAAAAAACAAAGATTATGTTTTCTTAGTGAATTATCTAAGTAAAATGTGTCGTCAAACGTGAATACAAACGGATAAATGAGTTGGACCATATATTAGATTACATGTTATGTTATTTGAAAATAATATGCAAAAACATCAACTGAACTATATACTATACTATATGTTCAACGAAAGGGGAACTTTTAAATCCGATGACTGTTGCTTTAAATAACATATTGACGTGTTTGATGCTTGACAAAAGCGCTGTTTTCTCAGAGAGTTTTAAAAGTTTTCAAACCATGTTATTTTACGTATGTATCAATAATATGGCAGGTCTTTTGTCGTTTATTAAAAGAAATAAGGAGACAGTGCGACGTAATCTTCTATTCTGTTTGTTTGAAACTCGTTTACATTTGAATACTTGTCACAGTGCTAAAATATAGATTTTATAGCGATATTAACATCCAAAAACCTTTAATGATAAACAAATAATAACATATTATGATAAGTAAGGACTAAAAAAAACAAATGAATTCTATTTTTTGCATTATGGATGATTATTCTATTTTTCGTAGTAGATAAAGTTGTTTAAATAATTTTCAGTGAGTTCAATCATACTCATGACTGATCTTAAAATAAACGTTGCG
Organism: Cyclina sinensis; assembly: GCA_012932295.1. Taxonomy (NCBI): domain Eukaryota; kingdom Metazoa; phylum Mollusca; class Bivalvia; order Venerida; family Veneridae; genus Cyclina; species Cyclina sinensis. The sequence goes on along the minus strand of JAAONU010000004.1, from coordinate 14,708,835 downwards.
AAATTAGCTGCACACGTGCAAATAGGATGGTCATGTTACACTGAATAAATGCGTCTGTGCTTACCTGAGAATTGAGAACATACAGACGTTTAAATAGACCTTTGTGATATGTGTGAACAAATGATCGTCAGGGAATAAAACTACAGTAACATTCAATCAACATTCTTATATTTCTTGAAGATGATATGGCAAGAAACGTTTTTAAAAATAAGCATGGCAGTAATGTTTGTGTGTGTGTGTGTGTGTGTGTGTGTGTGTGTTAGTGCGTGCGTGCGTGTGTGCGTGCGTGCGTGTGTGTGTGTGTGTGAAGGTGAAGACCCGAGGTAGAACCTTAAAATGATTTATCGCCTTTATGGTCGAATATTGATCGTGACTTCCACAGTGCGCAAGTATTTGTCACGCCATAATAAAGCCAAACTCAAGAGAATAGCAAATAGTAATTGAAAAAGTATTCTACAATAAATGTAAAATGAATAAATATAAATAAGGATATTTTTTTAAAGTCAAAACTTCCTATGAGAATAATTGTTAAAGATTTTGTTTATACAATGGTATCCACTTCCCAGTCGAAGAATTCAGCATTACTTTTCATTTATATCCAATACAGCGCCATTGCATTTTATATTTACATTGTAAGAGGGTTGCTCCGACTCGGAACTATGCGAATTTTGAACCGTGAACAAACGCCTTATTTGCTGAGGTATCAAGGGCCATCAGGTAACCTTTATATGAATCATGTAAAAAGTATGTTTTAAGAAGTTAAAACGTATTGCAATACGTGAAAATGTATGGAATAATAAGAAAACCTTTATTGTTTGTTTCAGCTCAAAATTATAAGTCAAGGTTTTTCAAGCATATTGCTAACTCCTGAAAAGGAACTATTCCTTTTCTTAAAATGTATCTAGACGTTAGTTAAAACATAATGATAATTTCAGCACCATTCAAGTACTTTACGAGTTATTCCTGCGAAATTATAATGAAGTATTTTAAAACTCTGAGCGATAAAATTAATTAAATATAAGTAAAATGGTTATAAGCAGAATATGGTAGTAAGGTGACAAACTACAAAACTCAAACAAAATTAAAAATGGCTTCAAATGAAATTTAAATATATGTGAAAGAGCCAGAACTTGTCGGAAGAAGTTTATTAACACATGAAACTTATAGTAAATTAATGTTAAAATTTATTCACTTTATTTTGAGACTTGGAAGGAAGACGACTCTATTTCGTATTCTATGTGTTTCAGGTGATTTGTACTTTTGAACTAAACACGATAAAATAATACACAAGACTATCTCTTACTTACCAATTTACCTGATCTGGACGGCATCTTACATGGTTTTACCAAATAACGAAACAAGAAAGAAATAGGTTCTGTAATTGAGCAATCAGCAATATGATTTCCTTATTACCTTATTCAATGTAACAGTTTATCGTTCAGATTGTAAATACAACGGAATGATTTGCATCTTATATTCGTATTATTTGGCAGGAAATACTCGTAAAGGGCTTGAACGTTGCTGAAACTATTCATGTCGACTTCAAATTTTTATACTCTATTTTGGTTTATTATGTATATAGACTTGAGTATACATGCATGGAAAACCGCAACACTTTGCATACAGTCTTATCCAGACTTCGAGTTGATTGATACGTGCATTTACTCTCTCTCTATTTGAGCTTATTTATCGTCGGTACCGGTTGCCCATATGACCGACGCCCCCTTGAAGAGATTAGTTACTTTTTGTTTTTGGGGTAGTGCAAAATACAGAAAGTATCCCATTCCAGAGACACCCCTAGTTCTTTTGCATGCTCAGTGTGCAGCACTGATACATGGGACCTCGGTTTAACGTCTCATCCGAAAGAGAATTAGAAATGTTAATGGAGGAGCGTGGTATCGATCTCGGGAGCCCTGGGTTACCAGTTCAGCGCGTTACCACTGAACCACTAATCCGCTCCTTGACGTGCATTTAGAACAGTTTAGTAAGTCTGTTGATATTATTAAAAGATTAAAACAGCTAGCATGTTCTTATTTAGACCATTATAAATGTACTGTACCCGTACAGTTATTTTAATTCTTTGAGATTAATATCTTGTCTTTTGTTTGCCTATTTAGTGCTCTTTTACAAAAAACTGAAGGCAAACCATTTATACGTGAATATCGTATTTCCTGACTGACCTGTGGCGAACTTTATTCTATATATATCTTAATCAGTATAAGTTTCGCTTCGTTAATTATGTATTAGATTAATTAACGATTTCGTGTCATTTTATCAAGCCACTTATTTCTCTTTGATTATATTCCTGGACATAAACACTGATATAATTATGTTGCAGCATTGTGAAATATCTCATTTTAGGGCAGTAAATATTACACTTCTTAATTCTGCCCATGCAGTTATTTTTTGGATAAATTGACATAAACCGAAATAAGTGACTTGTTTATCAAACATTTATATATAAATTCTTATATAAAATTTGACTAAAACGATTAAGCGTAGGCATTCCATATTGACATATTTTGTCTAACAAGAAACAACTGCAGTTCTCGTCAATATCTGCAGATTTGATTTAATTCGTACACTTAGATTAAATTGTCTTTTCTTGTAAGATCGGAATTTCACCTTTATTAAATGATCATAAAAATGTACATCAGTTAAATTCAGTAAGATATAACAATTGAAATCTTACTTAAGTTCACATAAATTTTCAATAATTAACATTTTTTCATCGAAGCATTTCTTATCTGTTATGCGGATCCTAAAAGGTTGTAAGGTATTTATCTGTAGCACTTCCTGACTAAAGAAGGTTCATCACTGAGACTAATTGGGAGGTTACTTTAATGTCTGATGCTCTATATCTTATATAATTTGGTACTTAATTTATTTATTTTCTTTTTAATCAATCATTGTATATTGGTAAATATTATTTTGAGAGGGTTAAATAAACTAACTTATTCCCCATACTGATTTAAGGCCCGGAATTTCTTACATATAGGAAGAAGTAACTAAATTCTGTGAGATATAGAATAAATCTTGGTGCTAACTTTTTCTTTTTTTCTAACTTTGGAAATAAATGTTTAACAGTATGTGCACTACAAATTAAACGGTACTTTCTTAGCACTGCAACCAACGCAATGTAACTCAATGTAAAACAGTTGGCATATTGGTATTGTTTTCAGGACAGTTTAATCAATTTGTCAAATAATCGACGGTGTAAATTCAGGCTATTATCCATGGATTTAAGACAATAATTTTAGGACGGGCGTATTATTTTGATTTCTTTCAGATAATATTTTAATAGACGATTTAAAGGTTTAACACTCAATAGCGTTCTTGCTTTGTCACCATTACTTCTTATGCTTGTTAGTTAGGTTATAAAAAACACACGTTAGTGAATATGACTGTGTAACTTACAGTATTTACATGACATATGTCCATCGAAGATAATTATTTACTGTCATTTCAATCTAATTATTTTTGAAACTAATATTATAATCCTTAGCATCAATACTGAATACTATATAGAAAATATTAGTTTGATATAAGTTTTATTTAAGTATAACGTGTGAAAGACAATTGACTTCTCCATGCTGAGATTCAGTACGAACGAACTGAACAGTCTGATTCTATTCATCTTATAGTATGAAATATTTTCACAGATGGATTAATGAATTAAACTGGTTTAGCAAAATGGCTAAATACGGTAACATGTTCGTGTAACACGAAATTCAGACTGAAAGAACATAAAAATCTAAATTGTAAATGCATGGCAACATTATTGTATTTTGATACACGTGTTTCATTGTACTTTATGTCCAAACATGGGGTCTACTGTTTTCAAAATGCTTTTTTTAAATAAATCAAACAAAATCAATCTTTAAAACAAGCAACACTAAAGCTGGACGCAGTAAATATTAAGAATATAAGTATATAATCTATAAGGATATTAAAGACACAATTAGACTGAACTTAAAATAGTTTTGTAGAGGTTAAAATCGTTAAATGCCACATTGATATGTCCAACCTTTTTAAGGGAAGTATTTGAGTTGAGTGTTCGTGTAAAGATGTTATATTTTAACCATTCTAGCACAAGTGACACACTTTCTGTAAAACAATTTGGAGTAAATAACCTCTCCTTGGCACAAGGTGGTAATAGAAACAACCCCAATCACGTCATCGTGTCTTCGTGTTATTGATTTGTCAGCATTATTCTTAGATAAGTGCTTTTACGCGACTATTATTGCAGAGATGGAGTAGTGACAGTTTGAAGCCGTTCGTTTCTTAGACTTACAGTAGATAATGAATATAGTCTTGATTAACAACTAAATAATAAATCTGTTGATAAAAAGGCAACACTCACTACTTAACAATATTCCTCTATGAAAAAGGAAGGCGACACGAGATTTTTTGTAATTATTTTTATGTTTATCATAAATTAATACAACAGTGACATAATTTGTCCAGCTGTTATTTTTAAGCACTTCATATTGCCTTTGAAAGATCAATCGTTTTAAAATTTGTTTCAGTTTTGATAAATTAAATAATGTATTTTCTAATAATTTTCATGGGTAAAAAGATGTCCACTGAAATTTGATATATCAAGCAACATGTACATGTATGTTCAATGACAGAAAGTATCATTCCAATTTCACTGGACACTTTTATAAAAAACATCTTAGTTTTGAAAATGTTTGTAGTTACTTTATAGTTTCTCTTCTGGTATTTGTTCAGAGACGGAGGCTTAGTAAGTTGTAAACAAGTGAGTTAGAAATACTTCACTATGAAAAGCTACTGCTCCAATTGAATAATCTCATTTTAAAATAACTTTATCGCTGATAAATAAACAAATGAATAGATACACACATGAATAAATACACAGTCAAATGAATAGATACAAACATGAATGAATACACAGTCAAATGAATAGATACACACATGAATTAATACAAAAATAAATAGATACACACATAAATAAATAAATAACCATGTTGTTTAGCATGATGAACAGTTGTCAGAAATATAATTTAGTATTTAAAGCCTTGTTTTAGCAGTGTATCTTAAGAAAGAGAAATGTGATGTACAATGTTTATATCCGATATTCGATATCAATTATTCACACTACTCTTTTTAACTTTAATTACATTTGTCCTATAACCTGCTGTCTGGTGATTGATTTTCCACACATGTTATTATTATCAATAAAAGAAAGCCAATTCTTATGTAATAGACAAAAAGGCCTTATATTGTTTTTTGTTCAAAGCAATCTGCTTTTCCTTGTTTAATTAAAACAGAGAAAAAATATGAACAGCTTTAACAATATATCTGTTTTATACACCTGCCTTTTGTGTCAATGCAGGGATGTATGCTAAAAATGATCTCATAATACAGTTACTATTCTGCACTCGTATCGATATTATTTGTACGTCATCAGGGAAATGATTGGGGAAGGAAAATGTTTCTTTTATGAGTTAGCGTTTCTTTTGGAAATGACAAGAAGTAAAAAGTATATATGACTCTAATAATACGTCCGACCAGCATTTGTTTTATATCATTCTGAGTTCTATTTTTATATAAGCACGAAATTGGCGATGGAATGTATACAACGTACTTAAAGATTATTCATATTTATTTAATTTATTCTGAAAAACCGAGTACTATACATTTTATATTAAATTTAACCGTTCTTCATTGTCCCCACTAATTACCTTTGCTTTTTATTTAACCAGGCTGTTACTATCATGCAACCTGGTTTATAATAAAAGTGGTTGTTGTTGTTGTTGTTTAACATGAGACAATTATGAAAAACTGCTACAATATTATACAAACGGATGACAGTAATCTGCAACATAAACAGGTTTTGTTTAGGAGTGAATTCTTGTTTTATTGCTTCGAATGTGAAATGCTTTCAGACGTTCATTTTTTTCAGGCTCTGAACAAATTCTATGTTTCTGTTTTTATTCTAGATCATTTTACTAATACTGACATTTTATAATATTTAACATTACATAGTTATTGGGACTATTAGAGTTTTGCCTACGCTGCGAAACCAGAGAAAATTAATATTGACCTTTACCAACTAGTTTATAGATTTTGTTAGTAAAACAAAAACAAGTAAAATGGTTGACTGAGTTGATTAGATTATTTTAATACTATATGAACATATAGTCTATATGAACTGTAGTATATTATAGTTTTCGAGTTGCAGTTATGATTTAAACCTTTTTGTCATATTTTTATTGGCTACCTAACACATTTTCATATTCTTAATACAACATTGTAGAAGTTAAAACACATGTCTGTGGCCCTTATCTCTGTTAGGTAGAATCGGTTAGGGAGTATTGTCGAAATTGTTTGGACTGTCTCGTGAAGACAGATACAATTACATACACTGACACAAAATGCATCCAAATGGGGACACCAAAACCCATTTTAAGAAACCCTCGACATACATAAAACCACTAATGATATAAAAACATGAGGTTGCCAATCACAACGGCTACAATCAACTTCAATCAAGCAGACAAGCTGCAATTTAATGCCAAGATACACCAGTCCTTTGTAAAACCGATGATGAAGTAAATTATATATTATCAAATGTTAGATTTTCTGTCTGGAGTTCTCTTTGTCTTAGAACCTAGTCTACATTAAAAGAATGAGCTATCTACCATTGACGAGAATTTCGACATGTTGACACTTAAAATCAGTCAGTTGTTTTTATATCATAGCATAATGAATTCATACTAATTAGTTGTGCACATAATTTGTCAGACAATTTAAGTAATGTACTCAAGAAAAGTAATAACAGTCTAGGACGACTTGAAATTATATACAATCATTAGATTTCCAATATAATTATCTGAGTATTACCTAATTTGTCTTGACATATCAATTATGAGATAAGTCAGTCGGAAAGATGTTTTATTTTACAGTCTGTCAGTACTTAACAATAGCTCACAACTGTTTTATCTGTCACCGGTGTCTGTATAAATCAGTGTCAATATAATGGAATGGAAATACCTGTTAAGCATTTTATGACTGCAGTTTGCTCGTTACGTTCTTGTTTCTATAATACAGTATGAATTATTCTTGAAGGCTGCACATTATTTTTAAGGTAGAATCCGCACAGATTTATACTTTGTAATTAAGCATCTCATTATTCATTTTTAAGGAAAAGCGGAACGCTTTGCAAACATTATGCATCTAGACTTTTTTTTCCCAAACTTGCCTTGGTAAAATCAGATTTGTAATTATTTACTAATCGAACGATGAAAAATTCTATTACTTGAAAATATTTTATAATTTATTGTCTGTCATTCAGACAACAAGATTAACAAATTAACTTTGCGTTTGAGGGGCTGTGGGTGGGGGGCCGGGGCGCTGCTACCCCCAATGGTACTACAGCAGTCAGCTCTTATGCGTCTTTTACACTCTTTCGCTATTCTTGATAAAAGTATTTCCACAAGTTTTCGACTTGAACAAAAGCAGTAAATTTCCGAAATTATCTATCAAAGAGGGAAGATGACAGACTATTCCTGGAATGTGTTACAACATAACTGCGCTTACATATTATTACACACAACAGCTGTTTAACTGACACATGAGCATGAGTCAAAGTACATATATGAACTTTGAGAAATGTATTTTCCATTAAATTATGCTAAAAACGTTTGAAACTGGGAAAGAAGCCTTTTTACGTAACAAGTGACATCGTGGTTTGCTTTCAACAGTTGTCGTTCATGCGCGGAGGTGTACTGCAGCAAAGCGGCACAAAAGAGGACTTTGGAAATAAAGTACATGCCTGCACAAACTGCCAACGGAATCATCCATAAGATAAGCCTAGATTAAATTAGTCAGTTAGAATGGAAGTCAGCATCTGACCCGTATTCATTCGTTTGATTAATGAATGGATGAATACATATATTTAGCAATTGATTGATATTAAGGAAATAAAATGAAAGGAAAGAAAAGAAAGAGAGAAAAAAAGAAACGCATTATTTACCTAGCTTCTTTCCCTCTTTCAAATATTTTATCATAAGCGATTAATTTTCTTTCTTTGTAAGAACAAATCATTGCTTCATTCGCGTGTATCTATGCGTAACATTTGAGTCGAATTAAGTGTCAAAGCAAGCTTTGACAAATCTATTGAACACTTGCAGATATAAACCAGGTTGTAATGCTCAGGTAATGTTAACTGAAAGAAGTTATGTTTATGCGTATAATGCGAGTCCCTGGTGCAAAACCCGTGTACGAGACACACACAGTACGTGTTAACTGACCCGGTGTGCATATTTGAAAAAAGCCGTAATGTGTGCACGTGACTTTCGATGCTAGGATCTGGGGATTTTAAGTTTAAAGCTCAATGAATTCACAATGCTATTCAAATATACTTCTCCACCCCCAGTACTTTCCGTGATTTGATTTGTATCACCTCACAGCCGGTGTTTGTGTGCCCGCCAAAAAGAAGCGATCTGTATGTAAACTAAAGGTATACTGTATAACACCTTCACTCGTATCAGTTATCTCGTGTGTAATGTCTCGATCTCATTTAAATGATCCACTCAGTTTTTCGAGAAAGTATTTAGTTTAATTACAGGTTCTATATATTGTTGCAATTAATGTTTTATTATATGCCCGAATTGGACATATTATGTTATGGTCTGTCCGTCCGTCTGTCCGTCCGTCCGTTAGCAATTTGGTTTCTTGGGAATAACTTGAGTACTTTTTCACCTACAGTCTTTAACCTCACGTGATTATTGTCCACATTGAGTGGATGACCCCAACTGATTTTGGAGTCAGTAGCTCAAAGGTCAAGGTCACAGTGGTCATAGTATTGAAAACTGTTTCCATCTTGTAATTTGATAATCATTTGTTATAGAGACTTCAAACTTTATATCATGATTGCTCACATTGAGTGGATGACCCCTATACATTTTGAGATCAGTATGTCAAAGGTCAGGGTTACAGAGACCTAAATGTTAAGAATCATTTACACTCTGTAACCCAACAACCATTTGTCATAGAGACTTCAAAATACCTATAATGGTTGCACATATTGAGTGAATCACGCCTATTAATTTTGTGGTCAGTAGGTCAAAGGTAAAAAATTTCAAAATTTAAAGCAAATCATATAAGTTTAAAGCCTAAGGTTTCCTCCAATATATCACAAATGTATCATACTTAGAAAAAACACCCTTCGGGCATATAATGCTCCGCCCAGCGGTGCTCTTGTTTTCGAGCTGTAATGCACAAGAAGCTTGTCTTTATATAGAGCAAGCCATTTAAATAATTTAATCTTACTTGCATTGTTTTGGTGCTTTTACTTTCTTTATTTTGTAAAACGGATCTTTATCGTCAAGAGTCTCTCAGCTTAAGTATCACTATTATCTGGTATTAAACGAAAGTACTAGATTTATTAAATATTGGGTTAAAAATTGTAAAATGTCTTAATGCGCTAAGTCTTGGTAAGGTAACTCGACTAAATTTGCTTTCAAATTTTGCCCTATTTTATGTCCAAATGAGCGTATAGAAGTAATGAATTTTAGTAAAAATGTTTACAAAATGTCAGACGAATTTACTTTAATAGTTACAAAATACTTACGCACAAATCAGGTTTGATGTATTTGCAGTTTAACAAATTAACATTTCATTAGCTTATATAAATCGTTGAGTCATACGAACAATATTAAGAGTCAAATAACAGTAATGAAACGAGAATTAAATAATTATATAAATTGACTATGTATTTATATCGGTTGAATCGTCATCAATGTATCATATAGAGTGGTTTTGACTTCATTTTAAACCAAAATGATCGGGTATGAATGAATGTGCGTGAAGTCACTAAAACAACATAATATGGAGTGACACGACTGATCATGAAATGGGACTTGAATAAACAAAGCGGTATCATGGTAAGATGGGTGTCAATCTTACATATATGCAGTGGTTCGCTATTTATATCATACGAAAGTGGTGTGAAGTTTTTATAAAAGTGTATTTATGATACTTGATGTTGTAGACATGTGTTTAATTGTCAGTCATTTTTTTGATTACATGCCAAGAAGTGCATAAAGCATTATTGAATACCATTTCCAAACCGTGGCTTGCCGAACCACTTTGTTGGACAAAATCAATTTCAGTTGCAAAAATATTTATAGCCAATTTAGTCTTATTGTTTTTTTGTTTGTTTAGATTCTTTTGGGGAAAAAATCAGTTTTAATTGCAAATATTCATTTTATACACCCGTTTACAAGGACAGGCAACTCCTGGGATATCATTATGATGCTAAAATATAGACTTTATCACTTGTCTAGTTTCGACAAGTTTCAACACAATGTCTGTGAACTGAGATTTTTATGCAATTTTTGTGTCATGAGTTTTAGATGTATGTAGCCCAAGGAGAGAGGTAGCAAAGTAAAACGCTCACTTTTTGTTATGAGTTTCAAGCAAATCTCTTTGAATTGTCAATTTATGCCTTTTTGTCTGAATTTTTCAAGATTTTTCGATATTAATAAAAGATAAAGCAAATATGATTATAAATGATTTAACCTCATATGAGTATACAAACATTGTTTCCATGTACCATCGTTAGTTTGAATTGGCTTTATAGTAAATATCTTACGAGATATTTACGAGATAAAGCGAGGAAAGGATGGACAAACAGACGGACAATATACAATTGGTATAGCTTTGGCTAGGGAAAAGTAAAAAACGTTGGAACACGTTTTAAAACACTGAAGCAGATCTGGACAAATGATTGTCCAGACTTGTGTATGCACAACTTATGTGTTTTTACAATATCGATAACTGAAATACAATTACGACATAGATACATAATATATACTATTATTTTAACACAACTGCTTACAGAATAATTTCTCAGCGATATTTTGGATACATTTTGTGCTCTTTAAATTTTGCTGAAAAAAGCAGATAATTAAAATATACATAACCATAAAACTGGCTTGATTTTTGGCGTATATAAGGCATTGTTTAAACTATATCGATTAAGCTATATCGATCAAGCTATATACATGAACGACTGTCTGTGTAACAGAGGCCTATGAACAAAACAGACACTTCTACATTTCGTTGTTTTCGTAGAAATTCCTGTCCTAATTCCGTACCCCTGTTGCATGCCAATCAACCATACATCCAGCTTTAATCAGTTACAACAGCGTCTGGCTACTGCAACAGTGATCGTCAGGAGAAGTGAGTCTGTGCGTGTTTGTGAGTACATCTGGTCAATATCGAGAACATGTTCCCCGGGATGTAGCTATCGAAATCATATACTGCACCCGTAAAGCTTCGGTGATTTTCGCTGTTTAGATAGAAACTACTTCAAAATACCGTCCCGCCATGGCAAACCTGAATAACAACGTTGAGAAGAATAAAACTATAATATTCATTTTAAACAACTCTAGACGTGGAAACAAATTCTACCCTATTACTGTGATATAATCACTGACATATGCTTTTAAACTATTTTTAACAATGATTTACCTAAATACTGGATAAGTTAAATCTTTTTTAAATATTGTAAAGAAAATATTCGTTTTGATTGGTGTTAGTCTTAAGATCCCGAAAACATAAAATTGCCTTGACATATCGGCATCTGACAGTTTGCATTGCTAGAAAAGCTGCCTATCTTCAATAAGTCTCTAATCTATTCAACATTCTATTTATTTATATTTATTAATTGCACAAGATCTTGTAACTACATTATTTCTATAAAGACGTAATCAACAATTGTTGCAATATCGTGCGTGCCCTTTGTGTAACATTTCCTGAACTAAGCAGGCATATGTTAATATTCTTACATGATTATTAATTGCTCAGTGTAGTCAGTAACACTGTAACTGAACTAATACTGCACATTTAAATATCCCTTAGTCTTTATCATGTGTTTGTATCCGCTCATGTTAATTTATGTATATATATCTGCAAATCTTTATCGTGCCAATTTGTTCGCTGTGATTAAACACAAGGAAATTACTGCTTAACAGCGTATAGTGTTACAGTATAAAATCGCCTCTTAAAGAGTCTTATACCTAGTGACATTTATCACATTATAGCCGATTAACGAGAAAACACGCATATAGACGTTTATTATATAGTAAAGGGATGAAATCATAAAAGTTGAAATGCATATCAATTTATATTTCGGATTCTATTTCGGAACTATTATACTCAATAGCTCCGTAAGTATATTGGTCGACATAATATTTTCTCACTTACTACATTCAGTCTAAAAAAGTTTTGTGGTAAGACGTTTGTGTTTATTACAAATAAATGATTTTACTTCAAATATATTAATCTTTAAAACAGTATAAATATAATATTACAGCTTGTAAATGATGACAATTTGAAGACTAGATATTTAGGTATTTAGCGCAACAAATGCCTAACGTTACTTTTCAATGTAAAAATTGCTTTGTTTTTGTGATTTTGTGTTGCTTACACTTTTTGTGTAATGGAAATCTCGACCATTTACTACATATAACAAACCTATACAATAACAAAAAAAAAAAAAAAATTACATGTGGATATTAATAATGTCTCACAAGCTAGTCTGAAAAGAAGGTACGCAGATATTTATTATGTTTAATTATGATTACTACTACTACTACTGTTATTATCATTACATTTTAATTGTTATTATTGCATTTAATCTATTTGTCCCAATTTTTAATATTTCATGAGACAATTTTGTAAACTTTAAAATATATAAAATATTTGTGGTTAAGTAATTATCGCCGTTCCTGGACGGCGATATATACGATTAACAAGATTTGAACAATTATGCCTGTACACCGCCTGCCTTTAGCCAATCAAAGCAAAGCATTTCATATCACATGATAACAAAATGGACGTCAAAAATCTTCAGCAAGGGATGCGTAAATGGACTCGCCCAACCGCCATGTTTGTCGGGTTACTTATTCTTACAACTGAAAAATACCATCATCAATGTACGATCTCAGTACCAGTCTTCAGGCTCGTGTAGGATAAATACAGGATAATCGCAATATTTTTTGCTACATGTCATTTTTAACTAAAGAATGTTGTCTAAATAAGAGTATGGTTTGTTTGTTTTTTTCCAAAACTTGCACTTAAAGAAAAAATAAATACTTGCTTCCGGGCGATTCTAATCAGGATACAAACTACCCGCAGGGGTTACTTCCCCTGATTAGTACAGTAAAAGTAGCAAAGCGTGACGTGACCGGTGCGAGGAGTTTGATCAGGAATTTTCCGTGTTTTATTATTATGCTTGATTAGGGTCAGGGCAATATCGTATTTTTTACCTAAAATTTATTCTGTTTAAATTGTACATATAATATTCTTATGGTATTGAAGAACTGTATCTAGCTTTTGTTAAGTATACATTTTTTAGTAATAAATAAAGTTAAAAAACTACGCAAATAGTCAATTAATTATGCGTAGACTGGTTTACAACAAAGTAATATTTACAAGGTTTTAATACTGCAAATTTTAACATGATGTATAAAGATATTGGGATGTTTTCATAAAGAAACCAAATCGTCCGCTTTCAAAAATAGTCCAGCTACAATAAAAATACAATGTATATTTCATCTACTTTATAATTTCTTTGTGAAAATTATCAAATATAACTTCGCTTTTCAGTGCAAAGCATGTTGTAAGATTATCAAATTAATGAATGAAGAACATGAAATACATTCATCTATGGATAAGACGAAATGCATGGCTGAACGGCGATTTCAAGCATTTTTGGAAATGCTAATACTTGTAAGTTGAATATTTTGTCCGTGAATATTTTCAGGCACATACTTGAAAAAATCCCTGAAAGTTCTTAAACATATTTCCTGTTTGTTTGTTTTTTTCCCTTACGTAAACCTTCGTCGAGTTCAAACAAACCTATGTTTAACATTAGGTTAAAACACAGGTAACTTGCTCAGGACCTTAGTTATAATAGTACAGGTAATATTTTACCATTTTTACTGAACTTTGATTACAATGTTTGTCTGGTGACTTGAAGAGTCAGAACTTGGGCTCTAGCTCAGATCGAAGCTTGAAATTGCTCTACAAGTAATTTTTTTTACCTATTCTTTCAAAAATAATTTCAAGACGTTTGTCTTAAAACTACCAGTTGTTCCTGAATCATAGTCATAAATGACTTGATGACTCTTAATAATATTTAGAAACTTGGTCAAGTAGGGGTAACTGTCTTCAGTTCAAATCACAGGAAATATGCTTATCACTCAAGAGGTCTAGTTTTTATCAAAATATTCATAGTACTATATAAGAATATTTGACTTCATGATCTGCGGGACTTTGAAACTGGATTGTGTGGTATATAAATTTATCATCAACTCAAATCAAAGAAAGATCTCTTATAGACCCCGTCGCCTACATTTTGAGCCAGTATTTCACCAATGTTCATCATATTGTTTGTTTTAAAGATCTCTTTTACAGAAGCTTGATTATGATGGCTTAAAATATGGGTCACTAAGAGAGATCGGACATTTCATATCTTATATCATGGACCCAGTATTCATGACATCTGATTTTATTGTACGTGTTGTTTATTTCTATGAATACTTGAATTTGGCTTCATTTAATCCTTTTGTCAAAGAACTATGTTAACAGCTGAGATGCGTGAAAAAAAAAGCCGTACAGGTTACATTTTCGACCCAATCCTCAGGAATTATATGAGTCTTGCTGTAATACTATTCATGTACGTCACCTCATTGTGTTATGTTCTGCATGAAATAAACGGTTTTTGACTTCACTCAACCTGAAAGGAAACTTTTCCTGAATATGTTTTTATTTTTTTATTTTGTTTTTCAAAAACAAATTCTACCACAAATACCACCCCACCCACACAAAATCATCCCGAAAATAGTAATATGGAATATTGGTGACGTAGCCAAAGAAAGCAGCTGCGATCACTTACAATCATCCAGACAAGCACTATTTCAGTGCCAAGATTTCTCTATCTTTGGTTCATGAGGAAAAAAGAACAGATTTCATAGTTCACGTATTAATTTATCTGGTTGCAATTCTCCTTGCCAACTTTGACTGCAGTAGAATAGTAACATATGGACAATAGATTAGAATTTTAAGATGTTAAAACTTGTAATTAATGTCCTTTTGTTCGTGGTTATATAAAAAAAACTAAGTGATTAAGGTGTGTATGCACTTTTAAGACCAGTTCGTCAACACAATCATGTGAAAAGATAGTATGCATTAAGAAATTACTTAATTTAATTTCTCATGCAAATCAATAAAAAGGACAAAGTACAATAACTGTACAATCAGTCGTTTTCAGCCACACAAAGACTGGTTTTTAGATAACATTTATCTATTAAGGGTATTTTTCTCTTTTTTTCTCTTTCTCATAGAGACAAATAGAAATATATACGCATGGAGTTTTCCTTTGAAAATCGCCTGTACTTATTACGTTCATTATTTTTTTTCAGTACAGGAAAGTGATCATATCAAAACTTAAACATATATTTTTCAGGTAACAGTAAATTCATATATTTTAACCCTTAACCTGCTTGAACCGAAAGTGATTAGCCTTTGCCACCAGTATAGAGCCAGGCCAGCATGCACATCCGTGCAGTCTGACCAGGCTCTATACTGTTTGTAGCTCAATTTTTGTATTTTGATATTGAAATCCCTTAAACTTTGAGTGGCCTGTTCCAAATTCAAAGCTGGGCAATCCATTACAAAAATCCAGCAGGCTCAGGGTTAACGGTTCACGTTTTTTTACTCAAAAGAGAAACACAGTCATGTAGTAGTACTGTTGATGTCTTCTATGCCCTTGATAAGTTGACTTTAGTGGTGTGACAAGACGTTCTTTTCACATGTCTGGTTTTGTTGCAAAGATTTTTTTATTAACAAGGACATGAACCCTTATGTTAGAAACGAAAAAATATGTTAACTGTGATCTTTAAAGAAAAATTAAATTTAAGTAAATTTAAGTAAATTTAAGATTTCGTCCACGGATAAATATCCAACTTGCACACCCTTCCTAGTCGACCTGGATAAAAATCTTAAAAGGCATCAATGGTGCAGATTAATGCATAAGATACCAAAGTAAGGAATGCACTGCTATCACGTTACAACATTGTTAAAGGAATTTACAAAGATTTACATATAAATTAAAACTGGCGTTTATAACTTGTATGTGCATACGCCATTTTATAGCAAATAAAGGATCCGATCGTTATATAGTTAATATTGGTTACATAATGCCATCATGATAATCAGTTAAGGTATTGAAATAATTGCGATAATAACAGAAGCTACATTTCAGTTCTAAAATATGTCTTATGTATAAAATACACGGAATTTAAGTACAAATTTGGTTCAAATTATATTTCATCGAATTAAAATATCAGTGAAATAAGGAGTTAAGAATCCTTCATACCTTGTTGGTCATGTCATGAGCTTGTAATATCCGTCGTATATAGTTTTGTTAGGAACTGACTAACCAGGTCAATTTAATAGCAGTTTATTCAGAGAAACCATGGGTATCTAACTAACTAGATTGTGTTTTTGCTTGAATGAGTGACAGGATTTGTTTTTGCTCGAATGAGTGACAGGATTTATTTTTGCTCGAATGAGTGACAGGATTTGTTTTTGCTCGAATGAGTGACAGGATTTGTTTTTGCTTGAATGAGTGACAGGATTTGTTTTTGCTTGAATGAGTGACAGGATGTGTTTTTGTTTGAATGAGTGACAGGATTTTTTTGTGCTTTTAAATTGATCTAAATTAATTTTTAGTGTTTGTCAAAGCATGTTCTTGATGCGCACACTTCAGTCTAAGGTGAGAATAGTTTGTATGCATGGCGATTTGGTGATGACGTATATCTTTTAGCTTAAAGTCAAATAGTATGCACAAACAACTGAGCAGAATCTCACTATTGTACCAATTTACATAATACTTATTTTATAACTGTCAAATAAAAATGTGTGACAAAATAATATGTCTAATAATTCATTTCAGTAAAAATTTTGTATTTAAAGCTTTAACTGTACAAACAAGCTACTCCAGAACAAATGTGAATATTAGTTATTATTTTTAAGTGTTACAGTATTTCTCCAAGAGTTTTATTGTCGTAAAATGCATTTTGAATTAAATGTAGAGATTATTCTAAACGATGTGTAATGTGGATGCTAACAATGATGTTCAGTGCAGAGTATTTCATACTTTTGCAAATTTGAAAGGTAAATGAAAGAAGTAGTAACTACAATAAGGTCTGGAACTCCATGTATACAGGGTGTTGCAGAAAAACTCAAGCCGTTCTGTTCTGAACTCCATGTATGTATACAGGGTGTTAAGAAAGACTGCAGACATACTCAAATTGCTCTGTTCTGAACTCCATGTATGTCATACAGGGTGTTAAGAAAGACTGCAGAAATACTCAAACTGCTCTGTTCTGAACTCCATGTATGTATACAGGGTGTTAAGAAAGACAGCTGAAGTACTGAAACTGCTCTGTGTTAAACTCCATGTATATAGGGTGTTAGTTTGCAGAAATACTCAACCCGCTTTGTGTTAAACTCCATGTACACGTATATAGGTACTCTCCGGCGCATCGGTCGAATGTTTCACTTTCTTACCTCTGCTAAAATTCAATTTTCAGAACGATATATTTATTTTTAGACAGGGAAAACCACGGTTACTTTTCAGCCAATCAGTGACTAGCTTACAACGAAATGTCCATACATACAATTGACAGCCCAAAATGTAAACAAACAATGCATGTGAAGTTACTTTCGTATTTCACTTTTGAAAGTGTTTTTTTAATATGTATACGTAAATAAACCAGTCAAACTATCAAAAAGGTTAAAATCATGATGGTATGATTGTTTTTAGACGTTTAATTGCTGTATTAAGATGTTAACGTAAAGGCGTAGTTGAAATGTGTTTACAAAATTGTCAGAAAACACCCGTCTATTTATAATTTTTGGAATCACATGATCGTTTAAACCAGTGAAAAATGGTTTAAAGATTTTTCGGTTTTGGGGATATTTGTGCACTTTCATTGGTTGTTTAAAAGTTCATTGCAAAGGTCAATATCATAAATCTACTGGTTTTAAAGCAGCGGTGTGAAGTAACGGTAGTGTATTCATTTAGCTGCTGAGGGAGCGTAGTATATAGGATGTTAAGAAAGTTTGCAGAAATACTCAAGCCGCTCTGTGTTTAACTCCATGTACACATATATAGGATGTTAAGAAAGTTTGCAGAAATACTCAAGCCGCTCTGTGTTGAACTCCATGTACACGTATATAGGGTGTTAAGAAAGTTTGCAGAAATATTCAAGCCGCTCTGTGTTGAACTCCATGTACACATATATAGGATGTTAAGAAAGTTTGCAGAAATACTCAAGCCGCTCTGTGTTGAACTCCATGTACACATATATAGGATGTTAAGAAAGTTTGCAGAAATATTCAAGCTGCTCTGTGTTTAACTCCATGTACACGTATATAGGGCGTTAAGAAAGTTTGCAGAAAAACTCAAGCCGCTCTGTGTTTAACTCAATGTACACGTATATAGGGTGTTAAGAAAGTTTGCAGAAATACTCAAGCCGCTCTGTGTTTTTACCGATAGTTCTGTATGTCAATAATTTTATGATCATGATTAGATGTTTGAAATTTCTGATTTTCAATACTTATGTTTGTTAATAACCCCTGATATACGCTCAGCCGGTTGACGTACGCTCAGTCTTTAAAAATCAAATTCAAGATAACAAATCTTAATCAGATTGTATCACTGACAAATCTCTCTGAGTTTTTTTATAATAGAATAAATATGACACACAGACAGTCAGTAGGTTTTTTTAAGGTCATACTCATACTGTCCCAAATTATTGTAAAAATGGCAGAAAGTCCAGTCACATAAATCATCTTCAGAACAGAGGCAAGGAATCTGACATCACCAGGAAAGTTATTCAAAGACATCTTAACAAACATTTATATTTCTGCAAGAAAGAAGCTAACAAATACCACTTTATGTGCCAAACTAGAAGAAACTATATCTTCAAAAGGATTCAGAGAAAATAAGATAGATTATTTCAAAATGCAATCTTTTGTCTAGAACATACTGAACATATCATATTGCAGGCGTTAGAAGGCCTTTCCTCTGAAAATATATACAAGTTGTTTTCTTTGGCAGGAAGAGGTGACAGAAGGTAAAAAAAAATCAGAAGAATTTGATTGTTTATAATAAGCCAGTTTGTTTCTGTAACTCGCGTTACGGTGTAATAGAAATTAGGTTTTTTTTTCTTTTTTTTTCTTTTATAATTATCATTATCATTGTCGAGAATTTTTGCCAAATATCTTTTTCTCGGAGAGAAAACTACAGAGGATTGCACACTTTTTGATTATATTACCATGTCAAAACAAATGAATGTTTAAATTCTGCAACACATTGCCTAACATTTTTCTTGTAAATAACTTTCAAAAGTGGATCTATTTTCTTAATCGGTACAAAGTTCTTTGATTTGAAATATTCTGTGAGAATATTTTATGTCTATCACTTATTTTAAAAGTATATTGAACATAAACAGTAGCAAAATAATAAGACAGTTATTGCTCATATCACTGAGTATGTAGCCGGTTCTGCTTGGAAGCGTCGATTTATACTGTGGCTTTTCCTACTGTTTAAGATGTAAGAACTTCCATCTGTTACAAAAATGATACTTGTAATAAATGAAACTTTAGCCGAGGTAAATTCAGTACTAAAGTACAGATGAGTTTTCAAGAATTCATGTTTCTGAATCTTTAATTCAAAACTTTTCTCAATTTATACAGATTGTTCTTACATTTTTTCTAGCTGTATATGAGACCAAAGTTCTTGTTACAAAAAAAACAACAACATTATTACAATTTTGTTTAAACATTTTTTATAACATTGTTTGCGACAATGAGGAAGAACGAATGACATAACGAAATATAACACAATTTCTAAGAAATCTGTTGTACCTTCAGCCAGTGTCATAATATAATTCAGTTTAGCTTGCGAAGTAAATGACTGTGCATTAACAATTGAGAAAAGATGTGAACTTACATCATCCAAAAATCAAGAAAATAAATTTGGACTCCAAAACGAATTTTACTGGATAACTCCTAGCGTTGCCTTCTATGAATTACCATTCCAACTGGATTGTTCATTCAGGCAGAGAATAATTAAGATAAATATCAGAATGGCTGCTTTGCGAATGACTTTCAATTTACTAATATCTTATTTTATGTGTCTCTTGTTTTTACAGGTGTTTGAAGTCTAGAGGCAACAGCAAAGGCAGATTTGGTGTATTAAGCTTTTGAATAGGTAAAATATATATTTTTCAACGGTTTTGTTGTGTAAAGTTTTAGCTCACCTGAGCACATAGTGCTCATGTGAGCTTTTAGGACCAGTGTGGATGTCCGTAATCCATCGTCGTCCGTTGTCCACAATTTATCTAAAGGATATCACCTCAGACACCACCAGGCCAGATTTGATAAAATTTGCCTGGCATGTTCCTTGCATGAAGCTCTATCAAAGTTGTTCAAATGCTTCCAGTCCATTGCAGATCTGGGCAAATGGAGCTAAAAGACATTTTTAAAGCGAAAACTTTAAAAATCTCCGAAACTGCAAGGCCTAGAGCAAAGGTATTTATTAAGTAGCATCATCTAATGGACCTCTACCAAGTTTATTCAAATTATGATCCAAGGGACCAAAAAGGCCCTGCCCAAGCTGCAAAATGATTTTACACACTAGCATTTTATACGGAAATCTTTAAAAAGCTTCTTGTCTGAAGCAACTATGCCTTGGAGTTTGATATTTTATACAGGTTCACCTAGAGCTCCTCTACAATGATTGTTCAAATTATGGGGTCATCAATGGCTCTGCCACGGGGTCACTTGATTTAATATACACATATATAGGGAAAACTTTGAAAGTCTTCTTCTATGAAATCACAAGGCCCAGACCTTAGGTATTTTACACGGAGACATTAACTAGGGACCCTCTACCTAGATTGTTCAAATTATTATTCAAAATTGACCAAGCCCCAGGGGTCACTTGATATTTTAAAGACTTGCAGAGGGAAAAAAATTATAAATCTTATTGTCAGAAACCACAAGGTCTAGTTTTAAAGCGACTGACTCACAGATGGGCCGACGATGAAAAAAAAGAAAATGTTCTTACATCTTGAAATTTTTGCTGCAGTTGTGAATAACATATTGAAACTAAGCTACTGATTCATTTTTGATACAGAAAAACATCAAAATATAAAGTTTTACACACTTTTATCGGTAAAAAATTTACCCTGTTATTCACGGGGTAGATAATTTAGTTACAAGATTAATTTTGACGCATTCTTACAAGTAAGCGCTGTTGCTCAGTGGCCTAGAGCGTCGCTCCTTACTTTACTGACCGAAAACTTTTTTTTCAGTTTTCATGGCGTATAGAAGCATAATATTATGTTTTTTCCGTAGTATATTAAATTCTCTTAAATTTTAAAGAAAAATAATTTTCAGCAAAATTCTGTGAGTCAGTCGCTTTAAGATATTTGCCCTTTTAGACTTCTAACAAGTTTGTCCAAGTCTTGGTCCTTGGGTCAAATTTGGCCTTGCCGCTAGGGTGACAGAGGCTAAACTTTTCGTCATAAAGCCTTTATCTATAGACCGATATCTTAGATATTTCGTATATATAGGCAATTTGTATGAATCTCTGCAATTAACTTGAGTCAATTCAAGTTCACATTGGCAAAAAATATTTTTTTTTACTTTATTCCCATATTGTCTTCATTTATTGACCAATATCTTAGATATTTGGCATGTATATTCCAAGGACATGTGCACTTAGGTTAAATTTTGTCAAAATTAGCCACTTTTTAGGAGTCACTTGTTTTTATATAAACTGACATAGATAAAAAATTTAAAAATCTTCTTGTCAGAAGCCACAAGGCCTGAAGTTTAAATATTTGGTGTGTGAATAAAAATACTTGCAGTTGTACTCAAGTGAGTCATAAAAGGGCCACCATGGATTTCTTGTTTCAGTCTTTGTTCACCTTGAGCGAATAACAAGAACTGTTACTAAAAGATGACAAATTGTACTTCCTTGAAAATAGTGGGGTTTATTTGACTTCAATGTCAAGATCATTTAGGTTCAAGGTGAAAAAATATATGTCATTTGGAAGATCTCACCAATAGGGTTGTGTGCAAACAAGAACTAAATTTGTTAATTCAAAAGATTTTTTTTCTTTTCTTTAAATTTGACCCCAAAGTCAAAAACATTCAGGGGTCAAGGTAAAAATGACATTAGAAAGTTTTCTTCCAAAGGGTTGTTGTGTGCAAACATTAACTAAAACATTTGATTAATAAGATAGTCATGGCCAGTATTAAGTATTTTTGACAATTGGACTTTCGAGGTCAAGGCTATTCTGGGGTCAAGGTCATATAAATATATGTCAGTGGAAAGGTCTGGGTTGTGTTCAACAGTTCAAGTATGAAATAAATCCATTTACTAGGAAGGAAGTTTTCGTTTTAAATATGATAAAACTATAACAAATACAAGTGATTAACTATAAATATTTTTTCAGTGTGTAAGTACCCGAAGTTTTCTGTTAAAAAAATAAATTAGATTTTTCTCGATATAACGGAATCCCATTCGGGCAACTTAAATTATTAGCCGTTGGAAAGTTTAAAAGCTTGCTAGGAAGTATAGGCACAATTTAACATGTGTTTCCGTAATCCTCGCGAGACTCAAAATAAAATCTGTTGCCATGCAGAGAGGGCGATTGCGACATTTTGGCCTATATTTCCTTGCAAGAATTCAGCACGAGACGTATTTTACGTGGCCTCATCGGTATTTCGTACGATATCTATTGGGTAGTTCGAGTTTCCAATTCCACTGTTTAAAAAGTAGTTACTAAATCTAGAGCATTGCGTCTAATTCAGATAGCGCAGTCGTTGTTCACTTCCTTTTATTTCATTTTAATGAATGTGTTATTCAATTTACAATTACAACGCTATTATAAAACTATAAACCAGTTGTCACATAAAACAGTTATTGCACTTGCAAAGAGCGTAGGTTTTAATTACAAAGTGTTGAAAAAGAATAACCTACTGTTGAAATAACAAGTAAAATAGTGTAACACACCAAAAGAGATAAATCAATTTAGATAAAATGAAAAAGTCCTGTACACAGGAAACGGGTATGTACGTCCATCAGAAAAGATTTCATCACGTCAGTGACATTACTTTTGGATCAACCCTCGTAACTAGTCATTGAAATGTCATTTTTCAGTCTTCGAACTTTCTAAATTTTATATGAAATGTGAACGTCGAAAGATTGTTCCAAGAATAGAAAAAAAGGTTTTATATCACGTTTTATATACTATATCCTAATCCTGTTTCAAGAAATAAACCCAGCTTCATGTAAAGGAGTGTTGTTTGAACTGTTTCTAGAACCACATAAGTGAGTAAAACATAAAAAAGATGTTAAATTGAGCTATGTAGTGAGGTAAGACAATTCTTTTAAAAGTACAAGCTTCATGACAAAGAACCGGTTCACATATAAGCTAAAACAATACTCTACAACAAATGAGATTGAATGAAGGGCATTTTTCACAAGTACTTAATATCCAGTTAATATTCAGACCAGCCTCGTCAAGAATTATAATGTTCCGATTGATTTAAAAGGTAATCTAAATAAGGATTTGCATATAAATTGAGGTTATAGAAGCTCTGCTTTCTTTAATTGGCATGAGTGTTTTGTTAAAAGTGATTTTCAAAAGTTTAGTAAAAACATCGCACAAATGTCACATGTAAATACAAATGTTTAAATGGTATCACATTCCTTATCTTACATTATTTTGTAAATATGTTACGTTAATTTTACAACTTTTATAGTGGCATTACTAAATACTGTGCTAATGTGTATCACACTAAAGGAAAACCAAATGAAAAAAAAAAATAAGCCTCTACTTTTATTTTGAAGATAGTTCAGCAACAAGTTTATCTAATTTTAAAATATTAAAATCACATTGTTTAAAGGTCTAAAGATACCGTTTTTGCTACTAGTTCAAGAGCTCATTATGTCAGGCCTTGAATGTTATTCTTTACTTATGCATAATAACATCATGCAGGTAAGGTGAAATTATATTTTTCTGGTTATATTAGGTCACAGGATACTGGCAGATTGATATCGCTCTTGTGTGTCTTCCAAGTCATTATCTAAGTTCCATCCAGACCCTAAGATTGGCTCATACTTCTTATAATATAATCCAAATGCCAGATGGCATAAACTTTGCGTCTGTAGTTTCTTTTTTGAGGCAGGAACAATTGTTAGGTTGACCAAAACCCGAATGAATAAACAGGTGTTAATTAGAAATATATGTGCACATTCTTCATAAACCCAACTATCATAATGGGGACGCCCCTGTCTCTGTTTACTCATTGTTTGATATAAAGTTTCTGGTTAGCAAGCAAATGACACACATCGACGAAGAGCAAATTCTCAATTCTAATGCATAATAGCTAATATGTATTCCAATACCAAGCTACCTGAACCTTACTTTTGAAGTGATCAGTGGATTTCAAGTTTGTGGACAGACAGACTGACAGATAGACAGACGGACAGAGGGTAGACCTTTAATTCCCAATCGGTAAAAAATAATCAATCAATAATACTATTATTTTAAGAGCTAGGCTTCAGAAACATCGCTTTCCAGGTTTCGTGCACAAGAGAATTCCGTGTCCATGTAAAAATCCATTAAAAAATCTAAATGCCAAGGAAAGGAACATTATAAAAATGACATTTCGCAAATGCACTTAGCATGTTACCTTCTATTTTGCTTTATATGGTGCAAATTATAATTAAATGCCAGCCAATTTCACACTTCGATTCAAAGTTTTTATCAGCAAACATTAATCTTAAGTGATTGACGAGAAAATAATTTGCATACATAATTTACCTAGATCTCCATTTGTTGTATAAGACAGAGTCTTGTAGTGACAGTAGAGATGGGGCTTTTTGTGTAACTAAAGAATAGACGACTAGAGCTTTTTTATGATTGATTTTTGTAAAGTTGAATACTGGAACCCTTTTATGTCTGTCGATTTTGCATTATGACAAAAATGTGTGTTGATCGGAAAGGCAATACTATGGTGTACTATAAAAATAGGTATTAACATTGAATCACCTTACTACCTTATGGCTTCTGCCTGTGTATGGTGGCAGATACCAGTTTCACACTGAAATTTAGTGTCTAACGACCACTCAAACTGTTAGCGCCTCACTGACAATCCCAATACAACAACCTGAAAAGAAAAGTACAGCTATTCTTATAGGAATGAAGACAATCTACAACCAAAACTAAAATTTCAGATGAAACACTTCTCTAAAAAAAAATCAGCTGCAAGAAAGACACTACTCCCACGCCCCACTTTTCGACCCGTGGCCTATGCAAGTTCATTGAAACAGACAAGTCGCCTGATAATCAAAGGCACACGGTAGAGTCATAACACTACATGCTAATTGTTCGTCTGCTATGGCACACCTAAATCAGCTAGTGCCAGATACCTGTCAACCGTACACTTTTTTCAGTAGCCAGCTCAGACGGCATCCTATTGAACTTCTGCAGCCGAAACAACTGACATAACCTGCTTTCATCAGTTTCGAATTTCCAGCTCCTACTTCACACTGAGTGCATTTCAATACTGTTGAAAAAGGAAAAAACTAAAGAGAACCTCATCCTGACCACTCTGAATACCCATATCCTCATGTATTAATTAATTTAGACTTCAGCAATACACATGCATCATAGCCTATCATTAATAATTTCTACATGGCCAGTTCGAATGTGTGGCTGAAAAACTAGTATGTGCTACCTAATTTAATAACTTTCGAGCAGTGTAGCCATTTTTTAAAACTATCTCTGCTATTAAACTGACTTAATTACTCTTCGCGATATTCTGTATACAATTTCATTAAATGTCATCTGATTATATACTATACTGAACATTTCATTTCACCCAGCCAATGACTTCCTTTTGTTTTAGGGCAAATTTTGATATATTGTAAACAGTTAGATATAAGTGCTGAACATGAAGTTTTAAAAAGCTGAAGACATCAAATGAACATGAATATACGGCGAAAAATGTGAATAGAGTTAAGGATGACCAAAGCGCATATCAAAACAGTAGAAGCAGACTGAAACCGAAAATCTCTGCGCATACTGATTTATTGTAAGGTGGTTATTATCAAACCGTCTTATCATTTCATATATATGTTCGTTCTGAAACGTTCAATTTGGCGTTAGTGATTGTAAACAGACATTATATTTATTTCACATATCACCAGATGTAAATTAAGTTTGCCCACATTGTACTTCCCTTTCCATTATGGAAATGTCTGAACTGTATGTCTCAACAGCTGAAGCGGAAAAAAGTCTTCAATCTCTGCATGCTGTTGTTGCCTTCAGTCAATGTTTAATGTCAAAAAAGTTCCGCTAGTTTATACTGACCAAAACATCGCAGGCCTTGATATACAAAAAGGATATAAATGATTCCGTTTGCTGTTAAGATCAATATGAAGTGTAACACTATTCGTGCTTTTTTGCATTGACACAAGTTCAAAGTACTGATTTTAATGATCCTCTACTTTCGTTTAGTTTATGGTAAATATTTCATTTTTATATTCTATTCACTACTGTTACAATCACGTTGTGATTGTTGTATAACACACTACGTTATACTTGCAGAATTGTCAAAACCAGTTGTTTCTCACATTTTACAAACATATGCATGCTCCACTGAAATAATATATTTTGGCTGAACGTACGAGAATATATATGTATATCAATCTAGTATTTGATTTTATTTATCGTTGGTAACCGTTACCCGTATGACCGACGCCCCCTGTAGAGATTAGTTATTTTATGTGTGGGGGATAGTGCAAGAAACAGAAAGCATCCCGTTCCAGAGACACCCCTGGTTCTTTTGCATGCTCAGTGTACAGCACTGACACATGGGACATCGATTTTATGTCTCATCCGAAGGACAATTTGTAATGTTAGTGGAGGAGCGGGGTATCGACCTCGCGACACCTAGGTTACAAACCCAGCGCGTTTCAACTGGACCACTGATCCGCTCCCTACCACGAGAAAGTGTATTTTCGTAACGGAGAAACGTATCCCTTGAAACACTATGACACTGGGCTAATTATAAACAAACTAACTACAATGAAGTGATTCAAACTGGAGGGAGGAAACTAGAAATGAAAGTCTTTTTTTTTTGTTCAGCGGAATACAGGAAAATATTAACGGAAGGTTTTCTTGACTTTGTAATAACATTTTATCCGAAAAATAAAGAAAAACCTCATTCATGAAAAAAACAATTCAACACTAAATTGAATGGAAACAAAAAAAAAATGATTTTACATCATTTGACTAAAAAGGACCATGAGAGTCGTATCACGATTCAGCTTTTATTGAGCGGATTTAATTAGCTCCGTTTTCCTTTTTTTGTGTAATGACACTTCATTTAGAGCATTGTTAGATTTAACTAATACATTTTGTTTATAATGGGGATGTGAACGAATATTCGAATATTCGAAAATCGAACGAATAATTGGCGCCTGTTTTATGTAACAAGTTTTAAAAGTTGCTTGTCTCACAGTGTTCCAGGATGAACGTCATGTTTTATGAAAAAGTACACTAACAACAAATCACGCATTTGACTCTATTGGTATTATTTTTCTGCTGTCCTATCAATCAGAATAACTCAAATATTTTCAGCACATAGAAATGTTTCAAACTAGTTTTGACATCCCTGTTTTATGTTTCCATGTAATGTAAATAAAATAATGAACGTCTATTTATTCATTTATTTTTCCTGTCTTGCTCGAGAAAATAGCCCTTGCCATCTCATCTAGTATGCCGTTTTTGCGATAATTCACCTTTTAAAGAACGAAATAAATTGTGCATACGCCAATCACATACACTTGTATTAAGCTTACAATAAACAAGTCATTTCTTAGCCATTTCTTGATGATACACAGCAGTTTCCCGAACGTCGTATATTGCTGAATGAAAACAGTACCAATATTCGGATACCAAAGTTCGGATAACCGAATACTGGAATATTGATTTCAGTATTCGCAAGTCTATATTGTTCCTAACAAGGATGTCTATCCTGTTAATTAAAATGGTTAAACGGTAAATTTTTAAGAATGTTTTGCACTTACCATTTTATTTTACTGTAAACATTTTCTTATTGAACGCAAAGCAAGGATAAATGAGAATCTGTTAGGGGAACATCAGACTTATAACATGAGGAGAAACGGTGGTCGAGGGGTTAGAGCGCCGTGCTCCCGATCCAACGGTTGCTGGTTCGAATCCCACCAGAGGTGAGAATCTCCAGTGACTTTCCACAGTCCTCACTTTCGGCGCGAGTACTGGTATAAACCCAAGAGGCAGTTGCAAGAACTTGCCTGCCTGGTATAGTCAGTATTGACTGTTGGCAGTAATAAGTTGAATTTGAAGTGGATAAATATAGCCTAAATTCCCCCATTAGAACAATATGTTACTAAAACATCTAGAAGTATTTCTATTGTATGTTTGTCTAGTAATTGTCCATCGTGGCTGAAATCGTTGTGTGATTATAGGGCTGATGTTTTTTTTTTCATTTCTGAGTAATGTTCATTTTCTTTAGCATGAGTGTTTTCAATAGTTTACCAATTGATGTAAAACTTTAGTTTGGCTGCACATATCGATATACGATATATATTTGACGATGAACTTCAACTTAATCAAGTAGAAAAGAGTTTAATTAATTTGTCTGACCTTTTCTTCTCAATGCGTATTTCTGTATCCTTACGGCTAAATATCTGTTGTTGCTTTTTAGTTTGTTTGTTTGTTGTTGTTTTTTTTGCCTGTTTTCTATCCAATGTTTTTTTTATAGCTGCATGTTTTACTTATTTTTTTAAATATTAAGCTTTTTGCCAACAACATACAGGACATTTCTATCATCATTAAACTATCTGAGCATTAGGATATATACTAACCTCTTAAGTATATGGTTTAGTGTCAGTATTTTAGCATGCGTTTTCTGTAATTGTTTCAGAAATTTACCTGACTGCAGCATCTTTTTGTTCGACCTTTAAACATGATGATATCTTCTTCGTTGCTGACCCTTTACATTGATTGGCCTTAACATAATTCCTATTTTGTTCTGTAGGAACACATCTTTATCTAATTCACCTGTATTGTCATTCCTCTCAGGATGAAGACAAAAGAACAAAACCTCCTGTGTTTCAGTATTTCGTACAATTTGATTCATTAATTTTTGTGTCGTCTGTAACAAAGTAGCCGCGACATACAGGGATCACTTGTCCGTCGTCTGTCTTTCTGTCCTTCCGTCACAAAACTTGTCCGGACTACTCCTCAAAAACTAATGGTGCAATTTCATCCAAACTTTACAGGAATGATCAGTACCAAGTCTAGTTGTGCATATTATCGGCATTTTCCAGTTCAGTGATTTTTGTCAGAGCTATGGCCATTTAATGAGTTTTATTTTTAAAGTTTGTCCGGACTTCTTCTCTTATACCACAAAAGCAATTTGAATGAAATGTTACAGGATTGATCGATACTTCAAGTACTTGCGCATATTTAACGGGTATTTTGGTTGAGTTATTTTTGGCTGAGATATGGCCCTTGAATAAAAAAAAGCGTTTTGGCCCGTTAATGATTCTTGTGTCGCATGCTACAAAGTAGCCGCGACATACAGGGATCACTTCTTCGTCGTCTGTCAGTCCTTCACAAAACTTGTCCGGACTACTCCTCAAAAACTACTGATGCAATTTCATCCAAACTTTACAGGAATGATCAGTTCCCTGTCTTGTTGTGCAAGTCGTTGGCATTTTACAGTTCAATGATTTTTGCCAGAGTTATCGACCTTTGATTTTTATTTTTAAAGTTTGTCCGGACTACTTCTCTTATACCACTAATGCAGTTTGAATGAAATGTTACAGGATTGATCGGTACCTCAGTTTTCATTTCCAACAAACAGTCGAATCAATCACCCCTCACTACAACTGCTTATTTGGCTATCATCAGGCGACACGTGATCACTATATATAACAGCATGTGTAAATAATTCAATATAATTGCTTTTGAACAATATCAAGAATTATTTAGAGAGAAACATTTAAAGCGTTTTTTTTTCAATTGTTATTTGTTATCAGTTATTGTTTATACGATAATTGAAATTCTAAAAGGAGCAAAATGAAACCTGGTGTGCAGTTTATTACAATGTCAGAAATACATTATACGTTGGACTTTCACACTTAACAGATTACGGCACGGATTGGATATTAAAATCAAATAAAGAATTATTTTTGGCAGATTAAACAGGTATCTTCAAGCTGCATAACTAAGATTTGTATTTTATCTAGCAGTCTTTTGTTTTTGTCTTTCAGGTGCTTGAGGTCTGAATGAAAGAAAAAAACAAAACAAAAACAAAACAAAAAAGAAAGATAAAAAAACACGGTGCTTTAAAGTATAGAGCTACCTAGTAATCAGTGCATTACTTCTGCGGGTAAAGCGAACTTTGTTTGGAGTAATCTGTTGATTTCATTTAGTAGTCAATGTTTAAGCTACTGGCCTCCAGCTTTTAGCTAAATGGTTTTCTTCAAAACTGAACTTATGTCAAAATCCCATTTCAAAAATATAATTGTATGCTTCTATAGGGTTTGAAAACGGATGCAAAAAAAAATCATATTAATAATCCAGTGTTGGACCCATGACCCTCGGTCAGTGATGAACTAACATGGAAATTTTTACTGTAAATTCTCTTAATTCAAAACATAAACAAAGTTGTTAACCCTTGCAGATGGTTAGAATTTCTGTATACATAAACATTTGTTTTTGCATCTGCGAACATTGTACAAATCAGTTGCTTTAATATGTGACCAAAAAAAAAAAGAAAAAGAAAAAAAATGTGAGGCGAATAGTGATTTATGTAATCTAACAAATCAGTCAACTTACACAAATCGTAGTGTATTGAAAAACAAGCAAACAAAAACAAAAAAGAAAACGCAGGTATTTTACCTTGTTACGCAAACGTCAGTGCATTGTCTCCGATGTTGGAAATGGACTGTGAGAAAAACGAACGTACTGTGAAAATTTTTCTTCGGATAAGAACTCTTGGAAAAAAAGATTAGTAACTGTCAATGTTGGTTGTCTTCTTGTTGATTTACTATATTAAAACAAAATGTAGATTAAAGGAAGGTGTTATTTAGTTCAAGTTAGATGGCCCCAGATCTGAGTTTCGTCTTTTAAATTTCGTTAAAAATCATTTTTGTAACAGTTTTTCTCAATAATTATATTCATGACATGAATTTGAAAAAATGTTGTTAAAAAATAAAACATACGAAATAATGTACTACCCCAAACTACGGTCAGATAATATGGTATTTGCCAGCTGTATGAGCACGAATCTGTATGAATCATGCAAGAATTATTATCGTGTTATTCTTGTCAAACGTATTCGATAACAATACGGTTAAGATACTGCAAATTAATTATATCTGCCGGATCCAGATAATATAATACATGATATCACATATGTGAACATATCTGAGTTTGCAGCTTGCCTTGTTAATTCACGCAAAGGAAAGCAGTGTTGAACCTCAATTTTCACAAAACGTAATCGTCACACCGTGTGACAATTACGTGCGAATACGTCACACCTGTGTGACAAATACGTGCGAGTTCGTCACAAATCGCCAATGTGACGTATACGTTTGACTTTTTTTTCGGTTTTTAGTTCGAATGTAATTGTCACACCCAATGTTAGAATCTTTGTACAGACTGTAGTTTTAATATTCAGACATGGGTGCTGCCGGGAACAGGGTCATGCATTTTACCTAAAAGTATACTTCATCCTTTTTCGAGACTTGCTGGGCACTTTTTTTGTAAATGATTGTGCTTTATTTATTTATTTTTTATTTTATTTTATTTTTTTTTTTTTTGGGGGGGGGGGGGGTAGGGGGGGGGGAGGTTAACGCTTGTTTTTAAGATCATTTCTCTCATTTACCGGCGGGCAGTTACCTATCGAGTGTTTACTTAAAACAGTGGTGAAGTCAACCAAATCCTCATGTGAAAAGCATGTGCCGTGACTGAGCTCACGGCACTTATATCCTGTATAATATGTGTCGTGTTTATGCTGAGACGAGGGAATTTTGTCGCCAGTTCAAGATGTCGTCACATTAATTTTGTAGATTTTATTTAATTTTCAGAAAATTTGGTAGAAAAAGTGTCTAACGTAAACAGCGTGGAACCTGACCAGACGCAAAGTTACTTGGCATCTGGTTAGGTTCCACGCTGTTTAGTGTCTGTTATATTCACCGTAAGTATTCTAAATACAAAGCGTAAAACATCTGCAACTTGGTTTTCAAATTGTTCGCTTGTTGCAGAAAAAATTCTTGACAAAACCCTCAGAAGTTAAAAAGCACAGTCAAAGATTAACGTCGATAAATTTAAGTTCAAGTTTGAAACATTTTCAAGCACGAACAAGTGTAAGGAAGGATTGTTATAGTGACCAAGATCCTGATCTACAGAATAATTACAAAGAAAAGGTTAAAAATAATCTAGAAGTCTAAAACCTTATTGCGATTTTCATGAAAGTCCCATGATCTCATGTACAAGTAGTCTATTTTAAAGAAAAAGATGTTTTACGAAAGAAAATGGTTATTATTTGTACCAAAACATTCCTGATATTGACTTTTAAATCATTGCTTATATATAAGAAATACAGTGTAGTAAGTTTTGCAATGATATTACATAAAAATATAGTCTCATTTTACTATATATGAAACAAAATCGCACGTTTATACATTGTTTAAGACTGAAAAGAAGATGATTTGATCATTACCCTACCTGGAAATTATTTTATCTCAGCAGAATTCATGAGGCACCAGGGTCATATTCAGATATATTCAGAGATTGCTACTCGCAAATATTTTCTGATCTCTTTAGGAGTACGGGATATAAAATTGAAATTTTCGGTTTATATACCGCCTTTTCTAAATATCGTTATTTTTGTCTTGGTAACACTAAGTTTAATCAGAAAGAATATTTAGACTTTTTTGTATCTCTGCTTTTGTATTGGCAAAAACAACAATATCATCGGCATATAAAATCGAAAAATACTTTGAACATATCAACATCTATCCCTAGTAAATCTGCCTTCTAAATCGTTCAAAAACGTGGAAAAAAGAACGGGAGTATATCAAGTTCAACTTGAGTAACATCGCATACTTTTTAATTTTGTTTCTACAATTATGCAGTAATTACTGTTCACTGAATTAATTTTTCTTTGTTTTGATCATTTGCATATTGTTACTATTTTCCCAATGATTGTTCAATTTGTGTTAAAACAATAATTGACAACTTAGGTTTTGAAAATAATAAAGATTGTATACATTATTACATTGTGTTTTACACTTTTTGCACTTTGTGTTCTACATTTCTTTGTGGATCATACAATATACTTATTTTAATGCAACTAATACATACGAACCATTATCTTCAAATGATGGTAAGAGATACAAGCATAATTATCTTGATGATGATGATGATGATGATGGTGATGATGAAAAGACCATCTCTTGAGATAACTGCGTCATAGTCGTCCTCGTATCAGACATAATTCTTACAAGAGACAAGGACCTTCTACATATATTTATATTTTGACTTTGACCTTAAAAGAAATGAGCGTTTGAGTCGGTCGTCTAGTGTCTAATTTGCAGGTTGCATTTAGATTGATTGATTGATTGATTGATTGATTTGTTGGGTTTTATGGCGCCGCAACACAGTTTAGGTCATATGGCGCCGAACAGGAAAGATGATTTTGGCTAACCTCGGGTGTTACGAATTTAAAAGCAACACCCGGGGTCAAAACCACCCTACCTGCTGGAGCTACGAGATACGTAGACTCCACTCGTTTAAACCCATTTAGTCGCCTCTTACGATCACACAGGGTTGAACGGTGGCTGCAATTCTAGCCCTTAACCTTAAAAGGCGCCCCTCAGCCACAAGGGGTAGGTTGCATTTAGAGGCAAATAAAAAAAAAGTTAGCTTAACGTAAAACATCTATCCGATCAGTACCTATAATACTATTTTCCTATTAAAGGGGAATAATTCCAAAGCTAGGCATATACGACGGAAGTGCCTATCAAACCATGAAAATTGTCAGACATAGAACGTGCCATCCATATTCTCAGTAGAAAAGTTTTAAGCACGCTTATATACTGGTCCTAACTATGTTGAACATTTTGCGGGTTTTGCAATTTTGCAAGTATAATTTTGAGAGTAATCAAGAACGGATGACTACACTGAAGAGAAGTTACAGTAACCACACGACGCTTAACACCTGTCATATAACGTAGACTGTTTGGTTCGAACGCGCCACCCTTACTCTAAATCTTAGATGATATTAATTTTCAGAGAAAACTGTAAAATAAAGATGAATTGTTTCGTTCTGAACCGATCATCACCATCGGAAATTTCCCTGTTTCCTTTTTTTTTTTGGTAAAGAAGGACCTATTACTGTAGAATTTTTAAGGTTTCCTACGATTTTAAATAAATTGCCCTTTAGATAATAAGCAAGTATTTTTATGTTTCAAGTGTAGACTATAAAAGATTGTTTTCAGAAATCAAAAGAAATAATATAATAATCCTACGTTAAAACGAGCTAATAACTGTTTAGAAACGAATTTTATAGTTATCTTCTCTTTTGAAGTTAATTCGCATTTCGATAGTTAAACAGGGTCGTATTACATGTACTCTGCAGACATGACTTATAGTGTAACTTGCCCTTTTGAAATCAAATTCCTTTTTGATAATAAACAAATATTCCAAGTATTAAAGTGAATGTTTGTAATAGTTGTAAAGGTAACGGAAAATCCTGATAGTCGTTCGATAAGCGTCCGTTATTCTTCCGATTCTGAACCAAATGACCACCAAATACCAAGGAAAGAGAAAAAACAAGTCAATGGAAGGGTGTACAGACGGACGGATTGCCGTTTCTTGAGAAGCTGTTTGGAGACTTAACATGATTGTACTGTCAACTAAATCTTGCATGTGTGACATATAAGTTCGAAGTAAAAAAAAAACCTCACATGTGTGACATATACGTTCGAGTTAAAAAACTCACAATTTTTCTCACATTTTTAAACAAGATTCTGAGGTGTGAAATTTGCGTTTTTAAGTTCGTATGACATATGTGTCCGAACGTATTTATCACTATTTTTGTGACGTATTCGCACGCATTTGTCACACGGTGTGACGATTGCGGTTTGTGAAAATTGAGGTTGAACAAAGCAGTCAGTTAACACGGAGTCCTGCCCGATCGATAAAATAGTTTATTTGGGCTAAACTTGATTTAAATGACTGATGTTTAGCAAATTTATATAAGAAACATATAGGAATAATACCGTTCTCTGCTTTCTAAGGTCTTGATTTTAAGGTATTAATATATTTCTATATGTGATGCAAGCGGTAACAAAATACTGAACTATGACTTTCATAATTTGTTTTTTTATTTGATAATATGTTTCAAATTAAAACAAATATTGATTACTTACGTAGTTTTGAAACCTCTTTGTGTACAGCACTCTCTCATTACTATCTTCTAACTTCAAATGTATTGTGCTGTGCATGTAAGGTGCTAACATCAATATACTAACTAACATTTCTCGACTGACACTTTTGGATTACTGCGGGGTGCCAAAACATCATAGCTCTGTATAATCTAAATGAAAACCACGGGTTGACCAACAAAGTGGTTAGTAATTAAAATTCGACTTTGACGGTTGATAAGAGATTTGAAGGTTTTGACTTACGGTTTTATAGGTCATTAGACTTTCATAAGAATCATTTTGGGGTAACTCTGGCTGCTTTTCCAAACCAGGCAATACTCACTTACTACACCTCGGATAATAAATTGATATAATTCAGACAAATGATTATGCTCAGTACTGATTTTGTTCTAACAATGTCAGAAACACTTTGATTAATACAAAACAAGATCGAGTGAATAATGATGAGCAGACATACAAACAGAATGTCATTGTTTTGCTTGACCCTTAACTTATTTGACATAGCATTTTTTTAGTGAAAGCGCCTCATTCTTTTCTGAATTTTCTGTAATTCTCAGTTTCCAATATTTGCATTGTTTGCACAGAACACTATTTCCTACAGTAATGCAGCATAATAACTCTTTCACGAAATGGATAAATGTGTTTGACGTTCAATCGATTAAAGTTCTCTCAAGTATAATGAAGTGGCAAAGATATTTGCAGTGTTGTCTGACATTTGTTAATGTTTTTTGCTTGAGTATGATTGTTTGTCTTCTCTTTACTTCCTTTGTGAATATAATTGTCTTATTTTCTGACATATATGTTTTACTTCAGATGCATTTCCGCTATATTACAATTTTACTTCAAACAAGATTATCTGTTTAAAAGCTCGCACAGTCAAAAAATGTAATGGTGAGATTTGAATGATATAAAGGATGCAACTGTACTTTGTTGTTTAAAGCACTGGTGATCTTTTATGCTCCTTTTCATTCTATGCGGAACAAAAGTAACATTTGTGCTTGACTCTAAATTTTAATTCAGAAATAATTTAGTCTCTCATAAGACAATATTTTGATATTTATATAACCCATGTTTGATTTGTGTTCAGACCTTACATGTGGTCAATTATATCCACATGTAACAACTTTCCTTTATATAATTCACATTCAGAAGTTTATTCACGTTTAATCTAATGATCTTAACATTGTTATTTTCGTTATGACATTCCTTCTAGTTAATATAGCGTATGGTTATTTCATGCAGCCCTGAAGAACGTAAGTGATATTGTAATGAATAAAGGCAAAGTAAAATTCTCGTTGAACTAAAATCCACAGACACTTGGGGCATAGAAATTGTACTTGTTTCACAAATGCGAAGCCATAAGGAACTCGTGTACCAAGTTTGGTGCAAGTTTGACACAATCTTTCGACAGGTGCTCTGCTGGTTCCCTTACTTACCCAGTTCTTTAAAAAATACAGAGCTCAGTACACGTAGGAACTAGAAGAACCCAAACGGTAACCACTATGTAAATAGATGTTTTTCTTTCTTGCACTGACATTTCAAAATTAAAAAAAAAACACTAATAAACACTGACTTCGATTTAAAAAAAACAACAACAAGATTATCTTTTTATTTTGTGATAGTTTTTATGATGTTTAAAGTGTTTTTTTACTTTGCACACTTGACAGTTTCCTCACAGACTTTTCTCGAAAGATTGTGTAAAATCAGGACATTTTCTGAAATATTGGAGTTTCGTTACGAATTTTGTTGGCAAACAAGGATAACAGGTATTTTGAGTTACATGAATGTGAAGATAAATCATTTCTGCGTCGCATGACATCAGTATTGTATGTGATATACATTGAACGAGAAAAATACGCGATGTAAATCAACGCGTGTTGAATGTTTACATCTGAAAAACATTTATATCTTTATATTTTTAAGGTATTACAGCGAATTTTAGCAATTATTGAAACGTTCTCAGAGAGGCACCAAACTTGGTATACAAGTTCCTTATGGCTTCGCATTTGTGAAACAAGTACAATTTCTATACCCCAAGTGTCTGTACTAAAATCAGCTTTATAATCATTTATCTGACATAACACGGCAGTGTATCTTATTTGTTTAACATTTTCAGCTTCTCTAATTCTAAAGTTCTTCAGTTATATGGATATAACCTGCCTGCCTAGCTGAGTTCTATTGCTGTAAATCCCAGATCTGTATTGGTGGACTGTGTAGCAGACAATGTAAAGTAAGACTAATGGTTTTGCTATTGTTGCTTGATGGTGACTTCCTCTGCTGTCGATTTTAATTTCACTTAACGCAACATTAAGTCTCATTTTTTCTATATTTCATTCTTGTGTCGAATCGAACGGATAGAGTGGAATTTCTAGATCTCAAATATTTTAGCACTCTTTATATATCTGTTTTTGGTCAAGTGCCGATTTTATCAGGAATAGAGAGAAGGTCATTAGTCATTACGTGATACAACTTGCGTATTTGTCTCTCATCTAGCATTGCAAAACGTTT
Organism: Cyclina sinensis; assembly: GCA_012932295.1. Lineage (NCBI taxonomy): Eukaryota > Metazoa > Mollusca > Bivalvia > Venerida > Veneridae > Cyclina > Cyclina sinensis. Next base: position 14,670,686 of record JAAONU010000004.1, on the reverse strand, counting down.
CGGATATAGCTTTGTGTATAATGTCTGTGTTGGCTACTCTATTGTCACATTTTATATCGCATCCTAATAAATCGTATGTAGAAAACATTCAGCCTTTTTAAGTCAACGATGTTTAGTTTTATAGATGACGACGGAAGGATTACGTTTTTTGTACCGTCGTCTTCTTGCTCAGAGACTCCGTTAAGTTTGATATAAGTGCACAGAATACCAACAGAACGACTTGATGGGTAAAAATTGGAGTCCTGACACAAAAGTTCAACAATCGGTACTGAGAGATGTTAATGGAGATTATTGGAAGTTTGGAGTCCTAACTAAGACTAAAACTTTCTTTAGCTTTAAACTCACATAAGCGATATTTGAAAATACGTTTTCGAGGAAACCATTGCTTATTCTTATTCACAAAAATATTTTTTGCAACTAATAATGATCAGGACTGTGTAGGTTAAATCCATACAAAATTGTGTTATCTATCAATTCAAGATCTCAGCTCAATTTAGTATGATGTACGTAATTGGCAGTCTATAATAATCTTGTAACTTGAAACTGAAAATGTGTTTTTTCATGTTGAGTAATTGATTTGTTTTGTGCTATATCGGGTAAAAAGAATAGCTGATTATAGACAAATGTCTCATTTATTTAGCTGTGCCAAGATACTGGTAAACAAACCAGGTGCACATTTCAGACAGACACTTCTTAATAGAATCTATGTCAAAATTAATGTTTTTCACTTACATGTTTTTTGTGAATCACAAGAGAGGTATGCATACATACGGTTCAGGCTTCGTTTTGTAATTATATAGGTTGTAAAGAAATCTATTTTTCGACAAAATGTAAGACGTACGTCAAAACTTTCTTTGTTTAAGGAACCCATTCCTAATTACCTTAAAGAATGAAATTTTCCTCCGTTGCCATTTCTATATCGTTTGCTTTTGCGACATCATTCAATTGTTAGATGGTGTTTTGGAGTCAAAATAAATTGATTTATATTTTATTTTTATCTTAAATACTGTTTAACTATCAAATGATAACTACATAAAATGTACTTTATTACTCTTGACAAAATCCCGTACATATTTACAACTTTGTCCGTTTAAAACCAGATAGTAGTGCATGGTTCTACGAAGACCGTTGTCTAATTTTTTTATAAGGTTTGATACTTCATTCAAAATTTTTACATTTATATGCTTCAGTTCCATGTCTGTCCCTTTAAACATAATAACATTAGTGATTATGTTCCTCATCTAGATGTAATCCATGTCAAATAAAGCTCATTTTCCAAAGCTTACAAAATGAAAGTTTATTTTATCAATTAATTGTTGTGCAGGCAAGTAAAAACATAATTCGACATTGTACGTCAGTTTGATAGAAAGGGTATTGTTAACATGGAAGGCAAAAATCTCAGATCAATAACTTCTTTAAACATAAATTAGAACTTTTTTCGACAAGTTATGTTTGTGCGCAGTAGGAAAAAGTATTTTAGGGAAATATATATTTAGCAGCTGTATCTATAAAAATAGAAAACAATTAACAGATTTTATCTCTTCTCAGTTGTATAAATATCAACGCTTAATTAATAATGCTGTAAACAGAAAAACGCAAGCTTAATAAGAACACGTGAAATAGTTGTAACCTCTAGCGCAGATTGGGTGTAAAAACAATGCTGGTGCGTTGTAAGCGTTGTAATAATTATTGGATAGCAATATATTTATCTGCATTTCCTAAAGGATTTTGTCTGACTGATAAAAAGTTATTTTTCATTGTCTAGTATTACTTTTTATTCAAAGAGACCTAACTTTTATGTCGTAGCATGTATTTTGTGGTTGAATTTGTTATAGAATGCTTGTTGCCAAACAGATCTGTAGTTTTTTTTCAGCAGTGACTTATTTACCAATTTTACTTCCTTGTTTCAAGCTTAAAATTGTTATTCCTTCACGTGTTTGTGTTTTATTTGTTGTAAAAACAAATTTTGATGTCATCTATAAATTAGATTTCCATTTATAATATCTTTTTTTTCATTTTTGTTTATTTAAGTCCTTCAGTGTATGTCAGATTCGGATATCGCTTTCCTATGTTACTGTCTTCTTATTCTTTACATTCAAGATGTCATTGTACTTTTTGTATAATTTCATTTTTTACTAATGTCCTGCAACATTTCCTTTAACTATGACTGACTTCAGGTCTTTGATAAAGTATGGCACCGTATGACACCGTTTTATACTGGTATTACACAAGTCACGCTCCGAGTTTGAAAGCCTTTATGATATAAACAGAATCCAAAACAGCAGAACTCTGAAGTTTGTCTTTAATTATCACTGGGTTTATATCGACAGGCTTGTATCATATGCATACAGCGCATAGCAGTGCAAAGCGCACAGTTAAAATGACGTCAAAAGTTGAGCTCATAAACTCTTCCAAACTGAAGAACACTAAACTGTTCGGTTACTGTGTATCTGTCCTCGACTGATTCAGAGCATATTTTAAATCGGTCAAATTTAAGATGCAAGCACTTTTTAACCCGTTAGCACTTTGCAATGTCTTCAAAAACAAAAAATAACCGTTTAAATTGGAAAAATCGTCACTAACTTTTATGAAGGCGGAAAGTCAATATACAAAATTTCGTTCAACATTTTTTGTTAAAAACCAGAGTGAATAGAAAAATGTGCAGAAAGCATGTTCATGACTTCTGGTCCTTGAGTCCAACTAATTGTATACAAGTCGAGATACTGTGTAATTTTTGTATGGGTCAATATCTCGCCTCTGTTATAGCGAGATTCTGACCTTTAACAAAAATATCTCAGACTTTGCTCAAGACGTCACTTGAATTATTTTGACTACTGGTCCTTCAGCTCTATTCATGGCAGCAAAGTACACCTCACGCAGACGCTACTGCGGCCAGTTGTATATATGTCTTGTAATTGATTACTGACTGTCACTTTTTTTTAATTTTTTATCCTATATTACTCTTGACTTTATATGACGTTCTAGAATCTTTGCCTTTGTAGATAAAACCACGGCATAAATCTATTCAGAGTCATTAACTGTTAAAGAATAGAATATTGAAGCAAAGTATTCGATTTCAAATATTTTAAGCAACCTGATTTAAATTGATATAATTTGATTACAGCTTATTAAACATTAATGAACGGGTATTCACATACTTCAGAAACAACGAAAAAAACCCAGAAGAATTTAGTATGTAAGGTAAGGATTTTAATAAATGTAATTCATGAATTGAATAATATTTTTTTCATAATGTATCGAGTGTATCAGGCAAGAATATTTGCCGCTAACACCCTATGAGCTTCAACTTAATCAAGTAGAAAAGAGTTTAATAAGTTTGTCTGACCTTTTCCTGTATCCTTACGGTTAAATGTATGTGGGCGTTGTTTGTGTGTTTTTTTGCTCATTTTTTATCCAGCGTATATTGAATATATAAACTTTATATACCACCACGGAAAGTGTGTCAAATGTTTTCTCCCTCTATCCACATGTCAAAAGCTTGAGTATTAAGCTCTTTGCAAAAAGAACTTTAGAGCTGAACACAATCAATATACAGGCCATTTTTAACATCATAAAGAGATATCGAAACATAGAGTGCTTTAGGATATTTACTAACCTCTTATGTTTAAAGTTTAGCCGATATTTACTGAGTTCTAATTTCGCCATGTGTAGCACCACACCACACAGCAGTTACTTTCCTGAAAGAAGGGAAGATTACTGCGTAAGGTAAGCTTCGACTTATTAATGTGAAGGAACCGAATGTTAAGAAAATGTTGAGAATCATCAAACATGATATTTTCAAGTTCATACCGATGAAATATTTCTTTTTTTTTTCAGGTTAATACCTTACTTAAATTTCAATAATTTTTATTCAGAGCAACGACAAAATAAAAAAAAATGAAAAATAACTTGTCCACAATTTTTGCTATAAACTTGACAATATTAAATAGAGCGCAGACTGATAATATGGTATTTGCCAGCTGTTAGAGCACATATCTGTATGAATTATGTTAGACTTAGTCTCGCGTTATTCTTGTCAAATGTATTCTATAACAATTCGGTTAAGATACTCCAAACTAATTATATTTTATGCTTTCGCCGGATCGAGATAATATAATACATGATATCACTCTCTGACATCCAAAGTATGTGAACTTATCTGAGTTTGCAGCTTGCCTTGTTAATTAACGCAAAGGAAAGCAGTCAGTTTAAACAGAGTCTTGTCGGGTCGGTAAAATAGTTTATTTGGGCTAAACTTGATAAATGACTGTCGCTTGGAAAGTTTGTATTATGAAATATAGTGGAATAATACTGTTCTCCGCTTTTTAAGGTGTTGATTTTAAGGTATCAATATATTTCTATATGTGAGCAGTGCTATTACAAAACACTGAGCTATGACTTTCATAATCTATTTGTTTGATGATATATTTGCAATTATAACATAATTATATTATTTACATAGTTTTAAAACATCTATCTGTACAGCACTCTGTCATTTCTGCCTTAACTTCACATAAATTGTGCTGTGCATGTCAGGTGCTAACATCAAATAACTAATAAATATTTCTTGACTGACACTTTTGGATTACTGCGGTGTGCCAAAACATCATAGCTCTGTAACTATAATCTGAATGAAAACCACGGGTTGACCAACAAAGTGGTTAGTAATTAAAATGTTCGACTTTGACGGTTGATGAAAGATTTAAAGGTTTTGAGTTACGGTTTTATAGCTCATTAGACTTTCATAAGATTCATTTTGGGGTAATTCTGGCTGCTTTTCCAAACCAGGCAATACTCACTTACTTCACCCAGGAAACAGATTGTACCATTTACGCGAAAAATTTAATATTTCACTTGAGGACAAAGTTATTATGTATCTGTGCTATAACATGATATAATTCAGACAATTTGTAATGCTTAGTACAGATTTTGTTCTAAAAGTAGCAGAAACAATTTGATTATCACAAAACAAGATTGAGTGAATAATGATGAGCAGACATACAAACAGAATGTCATTGTTTTGCTTGACCCTTAACTTATTTGACATAGCATTTTATTAGTGAGAGCGCCTCATTCTTTTCTGAATTTTCTGTAATTCTTAGTTTCAAAGATTTGCATTGTTTGCATAGGACACTATTTCCTACAGTAATGCAGCATAATAACTCTTTCACGAAATGGATAAATGTGTTTGACGTTCAATCGATTAAAGTTCTCTCAAGTATAATGAAGTGGCAAAGATATTTGCAGTGTTGTCTGACATTTGTTAATGTTTTTTTGCTTGAGTATGATTGTTTGACTTCTCTTTACTTCCTTGGTGAATATAATTGTCTTGTTTATTTTCTGTCATATATCTTTTACTTCAGATGCATTTCCGCTATATTACAGTTTTACTTCAAACAAGATTATCTGTTTAAAAGCTCGTACAGTTAATAATGTAATTGTACGATTTGAATGATGATAAAGGATGTAGCTGAATCTACTTGTTAGTTTTAAAGCACTTGTGATCTTTTATGCTCCTTTTCATTCTATGCGGAACAATAGTTACATTTGTGCTTTACTGTAAATTACAATTCAGAAGTAATTTACTGTCTCACAAGACAACATGTTGATCTTTATATAACCCATGTTTGCTTTGTGTTCAGATCTTACATCTGGTCAGTTATATCCACATATAACAACTTTCCTTAATATAATTCACATTCAAAAGGTTATTCACGTTAAATGTGATGATCTAAACATTGTATGTTGCGCTAAGTCATAAGTTAATATGGCATATGGCTATTTCATGCAGGTCTTAAGAAGGTAAACCAGAATGATATTGTAATAAATAAAGGCAAAGTAAAATTCTGGTTGAACTAATCATTTATCAGACAAAACACGGCAATCATATGTTATCTGTGTAACATTTTCAACTTCTCTAATACAGCGCAAGCTTTTCTCAAGTTCTTCAGTAATATAGATATAACCTGCCTGCCTAGCTGAGTTCTATTGCTGTAAATCCCAGATCTGTATTGGTGGACTGTGTAGCAGACACTGTAAAGTAAGACTAATAGTTTTGCTATTGTTGCTTGATGGTGACTTCCTCAGTTGTCGATTTTAATTTCACTTAACGCAACATTTAATCTTATTTTCCTTTATTTCATTCTGATGTCGAATCGAACGGACAGAGTGGAATTCCTGGATCTCAAATGTTCTAATACTCTTTATATATTTGTTTGTGGTCAAGGGCCGATTTTACCAGGACTAGAGAGAAGGTCATTACGTGACACAACTTGCGTATTTGTCTCTCATCTAGCAGCGAAAAACTTTTATAGCTTTGTGCATAATGTCTGTGTTGGCTACTCTATTGTCACATTTGATGCCGCATCCGAATAAATCGTATGTAGAAAACATTCAGCCTTTTTAAGTCAACGATGTTTAGTTATATAGAGAACGACTGAAGGATGACGTTTTTGTACCGTTGTCTTCGTGCTCAGGGACACTTTTAGATTTGCGTAAATGCACAGAGTACCTACAGATCTACATGATTGGAAAAAATGGGAGTCCTGGGAATGGAAATCGGTACTGTGAGATGTTGATGGAGATTATTGGAAGTTTGGAGTCCTAACTAAGACTAGAACTTTCTTTAGCTTTAAACTCACATAAGCGATATTTGAAAATACGTTTACGAGGAAACCATTCCTGATTCTTTTTCACAAAAATATTTTTTGCAACTAATAAGAATCAGGACTGTCTATGTTAAATCCATACAAAATTGTGTTATCTACCAATTCAAGATCTCAGCTCAATTTATTATGATGTATGTAATTAGTAGTCTATAATAATTGTGTAACTTGAAACTGAAAATGTGTTTTTTTCATGTTAAGTAATTGATTTGTTTTGTGATATCGGGTAAAAAGAATAACCGATTATAGACAAATGTTTCATATATTTAGCTGTGCCAAGATACTGGTAAACAAACCAGGTGCACTTTTCAGACAGACACTTCTTAATAGAATCTATTTCAAAATTAATGTTTTTCACTTACATGTTTTTTTTGTGAATCACAGGAGAAGTATGCACACTTACGGTTCAGGCTTCGTTTTGTTATTATATAGGTTGTAACGAAATCTATTTTTCGTCAAAATGTAAGACACACGTCAAAACTTTCTTTGTTTATGGAACCCATTCCTTATTGCCTTAAAGAATGAAATTTTCCTCAGTTGCCATTTCTGTATCGTTTGCTTTTGCGACACCATTCAATTGTAAGATGGTGTCTTGGAGTCAAAATAAATTGGTTTATATTTTATTTTTTATCTTAAAGACTGTTTTACTATCAAATGATAACTACTTAAAATGTACTTTATTACTCTTGCCAAAATCCCGTACATGATATTTACAATTCTTCCGTTTAAAACCAGACAGTAATGCATGTTTCTACGAAGGCTGCTGTCTACTTTGTATAAGGTTTGATACTTCATTCAAAATTTTTACATTTATATGCTTGAGTTCCATGTCTGTCCCTTTAAACATAATAATAGTAGTGATTTTGTTCCTCATGTAGATGTAATCCATGTCAAATAAAGCTCATTTTTCAAAGCTTACAAGATGAAAGTTAATTTTATCAATGAATTGTTGTGCAGACAAGTAAAAACATAATTCGACATTGTACGTCAATTTGATAGAAAGGGTAGGCAAAAATCTCAGATCAATAACTTCTTTAAACATGAATTAGAACGTTTTTCGACAAGGTATGTTTGTGCGCAGTAGGAAAAAGTATATTAGGCAAATATTTCTAGCAGCTGTATCTATAAAAATAGAAAACAATTAACAGATTTTATCTCTTCTCAGTTGTATAAATATCAGCGCTTAATTAATAATGCTGTAAACAGCAAAACGCAAGCATCATAAGAAAACGTGAGGCAGTTGTAACCTCTAGTGCCGATTGGGTGTAAAAACAGTGCTGGTGCGTTGTAAGCGTTGTAATAATTATTGGATAGCAAAGCAAAATGTTTATCTGCATTTCCTAAAGGATTTTGTCTGACTGATTAAAAGTTATTATTCATTATCTAGTATTACTTTTTAATTAAATAGACCTAACATTATGTCGTATCATGCATTTGCGGTGGATTTTGTTATAGAATGGTTGTTGTCAAACAGATCTGAAGTTGTTTTTTCAGCAGTGATATATTTACCGATTTTGCCTCCTTGTTTTATGCTTAAAATTGTTATTCCTTCACGTGTTTGTGTTTAAATTGTTGTAAAAGCAAGTTTTGATGTCATCTATAAATTAATTAGATTTCCATTTATATTTTTTTGTTTATTTAAGTCGTTCATTATATGTCAGATTCGGATATCGCTTTCCTATGTTACTGTCTTCTTCTTCTTCTTTGTACACTGTATACTGTTATTACACAAGTCACGCTTCGAGTTTGAAAGCCTTTATGATATAAGCAGAATCCAAGACAGCAGAACCCTGACGTTTGTTTTAACTTATCACTGGGGTTATATCGGCAGACTTGTATCATATGCATACAGCAAATAGCAGTGCAAAGCGCACAGTTAAAATGACGTCAAAAGTTGAGCTCATAAAAACCCTTCCAAACTATCTTCCAAACTGAAGAACATTGAACTGAACGGATACTGTGTATCTGTCCTCGAAAAGTCATTCAGAACATGTTTCAAATCGGTCAAATTTAAGATGCAAGTGTTTTTAACCTATCAGCACTTTGCAATGATTTCAAAACATAAAATTCCGTTTTAATAAGGAAATACTTTCTGTTATCATTTGTTCTTCTTGCACTTCTTCCAGAAAAAAATGTGATTTTTATAATACGGACAGAGTCTCTAGAATTTGCCATTAAATTAAAACAGGTGTACTACCAGACTTATGCAATCTTTAAAAACTTTATGTGGACAAGTCGTCCAGACTTGGCAGTATCTCAAAACTTTGAGAGTGAAAGAATTTTATGGGTCTATTGAACAAAGCCAGTTCATTTTAATAAGTCTTCTTCTAATCACTACAGAAATGTTAGTAATTTCCTGATATTCGTTTTTGTCACTTTGTTGCATAATTTTGCTATTATGAGATTAAATGCCAACAAGCATTTCTGCAGACTGCCGCTTTAACTTACAGCTGCTACGTGTGTAGACTGATGATTACTATACGTTTCTCACGTCAAATACCTGTATTTGTAGCTACTGTTAAGCAGTTAAGATAATTGACTGATGTGAGAAAAACACATTCACTATGGACTAAAACGGTCACATTCTGCATAACAGACCAGTACACTTAGTAATGTTTAGTCTCTTTCTACATTTTACATACGTACTTAAACATTATTTCTATTTTGAAATTTAAATTGGACATTGTCATCTCAGAACATCGTTGTAATGTTACACTTCTTTACGAGCATTTCAGAGACTCCTGCAGAGTCAAGATAGTAACTATTACGAAGCACTTTCTGTTGACAAAGAGACAAAACATACAGCAGATTTTTTGTTCTTTAGTTTGATATCAATTTAAATATTTCTTAATAATAATTTTCATTTACATTACATTCATCTATCTAAAAAAATGGCATTTGTTACCCTGCTCTGACCCATTTCCTAATAATTTTGTAAAATGTCACAGGAAAAGCAGAATATAGAAAAATAATAATAAGATACAATATTAATTTCGTACTAATTTCCAGAATACAATAAATTGCTCATAAAATGGTGAATTCGTTTTTTATGGTTGTCAAGTAGTTTACAATCATGTTTATCAGTATACCATATTGAATATTAGTTTGTTAGACAATTCAGGAGACCATGTATTTTGATGCCTTTTTGTCTATCTGACTGTACTGTTACAAAGCATTCCGCATATTTGCATAATCATCTTTGTATCTCTTTAAAGTTTTATATATACATTATTACTGGATATTATGAAGGATTAGCATTATTAAAATTGAAAAACGTGTTATATTTTATAGTCCCGGCTACTTATGGACTACTGATTTTGTGCTGTCTGTGCGTCTGTCTCTTACAAAGTTTGTCCGGACAAATTCTTTGACACCACCAAGTAGATTTCAAACAAACTTTACATAAAAGATGAGTTCCAAGCCTAGTTGTGCCTATTGTTAACATTTTCCAGTTCTTTGATTTTCAGTGCAGTTAATGCCCTTGATACATTTAGTTTTACAATGGCTTTTCCCTGGCACTTCCTTTGTCACAACCATTTGAAATATAACAGATATGTTCACTGCTAAGCTTAGTTGTGCATAACATCGGCATGTTCTGTTTCATTGATTTTCATGACTTGGAATTGACTTTTAAGCAGCCCTTTTTTTAATTTCTCCTGTATCCTTGGGCAAATTTCAGGCAAACTTCACAGAAATGATAATTACCCTGCTGATTAGCTATGAATAACTTTAACATTTTCCGGTTCACTGATGTTGTGGCGATCCATGCATTCAATATTCTGTCTGCGCTATTTCTTGTATACCACTAGGTCGACTTCAGTTTCTATTTTTCTCTACCGACGGTAGATTTAAGGTATACTTCATAGAACTTAAAAATACCAAGCATAGTATTGCATTGTATTATCAACATTAAGCATAGTATTGCATTGTATTATCAACATTAAGCATAGTTTTGCATTGTATTATCAACATTTAGCATAGTTTTGCATTGTATTATCAACATTAAGCATAGTTTTGCATTGTATTATCAACAGTAAGCATAGTTTTGCATTGTATTATCAACATAAAGCATAGTTTTGCATTGTATTATCAACATAAAGCATAGTTTTGCATTGTATTATCAACATTAAGCATAGTTTTGCATTGTTTTATCAACATTAAGGGTAAGCTGAGTGGTTAGAGAAAACAAATATAATTTTGTTTTATTATGTTGTAATTTTATTATGTGTGTCATGCTTTTAGTGTTCAAACTATTTGATACCAATTAATTCATGAATTACCAACACAAGGAAAATCAATGCATGTTTGTTTTAAAAATTACTTAGGAGAATTACTCATTAATACAGAAATGTCAAGACAAATAATATCAACAGTTTGTTGTTTGAAAGTAATTGTATTTGTATTTTTGCTATACATACCAAGTAAATAACAAAACTTGATACCAATTATCAGAGAAAAGAAGCTATTGTTCTTGAAATGAGCGTAGGTTTTGATAACAAAGTGATGAACGATAATAATCTTCCTGACGTCAAACAATTGAGAATATGTTCTACTACATCAACACAGACAATCAAATTATGCAAAATAAAGTGTATAACAATTAAACTGCTTAACCATATCATGAAAATGTCAGTTCCTTATAAAATTAGTTTACTTACTCCTTCTGATAATGTTTCACCTTGCTGATGATTTCATAAATGTTGTCAAAATGCTACTTCTACTTTCAGAGATTTTAAAGAATGATGTAATGAGTTACTTGTTGCCACTTTTTTTTTAATTCAGTGAGTTTCACTTCAAATTTCGTCACTATGTTGTATTTTTCTAAGTATTTCAGTTTACACAATTACCTGAAGTATAGCAGCACATAGAAAATGTTGGGTTTCTTTTTTATTTTCCAGCTGTTTAAAATACTTTGTGACAAAATTATGATAGAATTTTCTCACGTTTTTCATTTAAAGACACCTGACATTGTAATGATAGTATATATTTCTCGTTCTTTACCAGATAGAGATTTATGATATCGTATTCAGATATCATACATACGTGAACATAACTGTTTGTGCAGTTTACCACATATTTAGTAACAGTCAGCGTTGTTAAATAGATACAAATATCAATAAATTAGTAGTAACAACCCGACTAACAATTATTTCAGTCAATGAATAATAAAAATCCTTTTTAAAGTATTTTTTGTTAAGTCAGGCGAACCTTCAGTTATCAGTCAACATATTGTCCTAGCAACATATCCAAACGTTTTCAGTAGCGATCAATATAGAAATTGATTAGCAATGTTTTCAATATACCGCAGATGAGTTTGCCGACATCATGATGAGTTTGGACGAAAATTCCGGAAACGAAAACGTAATGGCAATCTTTTTCAATTCTTAACTGTAAACAATAATAACTGCACATCAGCTAAAGACTTACATGTCCAGAGTCCAAGAATATGAAGAGAAATCCAAAATATAAGTTAAATGTTTGTGATTAATGCCTACCGAAACGTCAAACACTACTTTAACTGTCCACTTTTATGTTACACGACGAATAAAATTTTCTATCTCAAATTAAGTTGAAAACTGTTTCCTTTTGGCCTTTCAAGATCATAGTTGAGGAAACTGTCTTATTCTTATTGCTGTATCAGAGCGACAGAATATTCAAAAATATTTACACACGCTATGTATGTTTATTTGTTTTGTTTCTGTCTTTTTTGGGTCTAAATATATCATTTGTATGAATATTTGTATGAATGCTTTTTTCAAACTTTTAAAAAAAAAAAACCTTAGTGTAATATTAAATGCAAATTTAAGAGGTTTGTCTATTTTGTAGAATAATGACGACTCGTACATCGGACAAAGTAGTTATCGTTCATTATAATAAATGTAATTTTCAGCGGAGACTTTAACATTACAATATATTGGTTTTATATTTAGAACAAGCAACTTGACATATGAGTTGTTGAAGGTGATGTGGATTTGTGTCATGAATTCTACTTGTTTTTCTACAATCAGCATTTAAATATTGATTTTGCTCTTTTTCTGACTTTATCATCATGATACGTGTTCTGACAGTCAGACTTCTGAAATTAATATACAAAAATACTAATTTTTCTTCACTAGTCTCTCGTCCTTTTTTAACATGAATCTATCGAATTTAACTACACAAGAGGCTTAAAGTCTTGATCCTCTTTTTTTTTATTACAACAGATTCAGAGAAATCACACTTTGTTACATTAACTTTAAAGGAAGATTTTCCATAATGTCTCTATTTTTAACGTTGATTAAAACGATTAACCTTGCTACTAGTATTTGAAGTATAAAGAAAAAGGCTTGTGTAAGAAGTGTGACATTTAAAGTTTTTGATGTGAAATATGAAGCGTAAAGCTTGAATTCTGAAGTATGAACCGAAAAGTATGAACCTTGAAGTGTGAAAGATGAAGTATCACCATCGGTCTTTCGTCTGTTTCAAGTATGTGCAACTGTTGGTATTGAACACTGATTTTACATCATACAATCAGAAAACAACACAATTCAGCCATTACTTAGTGTGTTTTAATGCAGTTTATCAATACTCGGTTCTTATGAGAAAAAATTACCTAACTGGAAAACGTGAAGCAATTGTAACCTCTAGTGCGTCTGAGAGGTTTAAGTTGGCAGACATTGCTGTTGCTTTAAAATAATTATTGGATAACAATATTTGCATCTGAATATCTTTCATTTTGAAAGGATACACCAGTGTTTGCTCATCAAAAGATTTTGTCTGATTGATTCAAGGATTATTTTACACATTAGAACACTTAATGCAAATTTGAAACGAATTAAAACAAGAACGCTGATTGTTTTTGGTAAGTTCTCTAAACACAGCTTATTGCTGTTAATTCTTTTTTTTAGCTTGTTTGTCTTCAAACATATTAATTTAATGATCTAAGATTTTTTGATTATTTATATTTTCAGTTCGATTTGGCATATAATGTTTTATATATTTATTTCATGTCAGTATTTTATATATTTGAAAAATAACAAATGTACTTTTTAACGAGTGTGAGGCTAATTATTATAATGATTTATCTTTTGGGCGAACGCTTTCTCTATCTTTGTTCATATTTCACGACTGTGCAGACTTTGCATAAGATATAAGTGAACAGAATGAAAAATTCCGAAAAGTTCACATATTACATGATATATTCTTAAGTGAAATTATAAAAAAAAAACTGGATAGTATATCAAAGGGTGCAGACCTTCTGTGCCTTCATCTTCGAGTTGTCAAATTGGCGAGTTTTCAAACACCTTTAGCCTTGTGTCATAAGTAATGTTTTTAGTCCGCTACCGATGTTTACACCAGAGCGGACTATAGGTTTGCCCTTCTTCTGTCTATTCGTCTGTCCATCTGTCCGCCTGCTCGTCCTGCCATAATATAAAAACCGTTGATGAAACTTATATTAATAGATGGCAATATGGAGATTATGCACGTCACTTTGATTTTTTACCTCAGATCAAAACTCTGCGGTTTACGGCCATCATAGCAAAATCTTGTGACGAGAACTTCTTCCACATTTCTAGGACTGCCGATTTGAAAATTGGTATGCATAATCACCAACGAGTGTAGATATGTGTGGTTCAATTTTTATGTGTGCCAATGCGCGTGCTGCGGTTTTACGGCCTGTCATGGTAAATTATTGTGATGCGAACGACTTCCGCATTGCTTGGACTACCGATTTGAAACTTGGTTTGCATGATCTTCAATAAATGAAGATATGTATGACGCCATTCTTATGCCCGACATAGCAAAATCTTATGATATGAACTACTTCCACATTTATGGGTATATTGATTTGAAACTTGATGTGCATGTTCACCAATAAGTATAGCTGTGCGTGAATGCCGTAACGTATTTTTATGCACGCCAATGCCTGTTCTGCTGTTTTACGGCCCGTTATAGCAACATCTTGTGACGCAAAATTCTATCACATTTTTAGGTTAGTTTATTAGAAACTCGGTGTGCATGTTAACCAATTAGGGAAGATGTGCCTGGCGTCTTTTTTATGCGTGCCAATGCGCGCTGTGGTGTTACGGACCGTCATTGCAAAATCTTGTGACGGATTCTATATTATTTCCCCCTTTTCGCCTGACAAGGCAGTAATGCTGGGGTATTGATTACGTTTAGTGATAGCTCAAGGCGTAACTGATAGGAGACTTATGTGTTGCGAGCAACATGAGTGGCTTGTTTGAGTTGTGTTTCCTGTTCCGCTCATTTATATACGAGGGTGCATCAATAAATTCGTAAACTAAATCAATAGCGTCAAAACTACTGGTCCGTTTAAAATGAAACTTTAAATGCTGTGAAAACAGATTATTTCAAATTGAATCGTACTATGAACACAACTTTGACGTCATCACTTATGACGTCATAAACCGTAAACGACGTCACGTTACGGGCGTCCGCTCGAAAATGGCGTCACACAGCGTCAACGAACAGCGCATCGTTATGAAGTTTTACACAAAACTCGGAAAGGCTGCTCTGTCAAAAGGTGCCATTTCAAAGTGGATGAAGCGGTTTAAAGACGGTAGAGTGGCAACTGAAGACGACAGTCGTGCAGGTAGACCAGTGACTGTAACAGATGAAGAAACAGTGGCTGCCATTCAGGAGTACATACTCCGAGATAGACGAGTAAGTGTGGAGCACGTAGCAGATAAGTTCGCTATTTCATATGGTACAGCTCGGGGCATTATGACTGATAGATTAGGAATGCGCTGCGTTTCAGCAAGATCGGTGCTTCGTGTGTTGACGTCGGAGCAGATGGGGGTAAGGGTGAAAATGTGTCAGCAGTACGACAAGAGGTATCGTGAAGAAGGCGATTACTTTCTAAATCGAGTGATAACATGTGATGAAACGTGGATTCACTTTTTTGAACCGGAAAGCAAACGTCAGAGTTCTGTCTGGAAGCATACTTCCTCGCCTTCCCCTACAAAAGCGATAATTTCCAAGTCAGCCGGGAAGGTTATGGCCATTATATTCTGTGATACATACGGTGTAGTGCTAAACCACTTTGTTCCTCCGAAAACGACAGTCACTGTGAACTATTATGCAACATTACTTAGAACGGAACTCATGGCGGCAATAAGGAGAAAGCGCCCACATCTACTTAGGTCCGGATTCATATTACATTCTGTCACAGATCTATTACGAAAACCTTTTATTCATTGTACTTATCTTTGTTTTGTAATATTGTTGTTTACAGATGTTATACTGTCAACATTCTGTGAGTAAATAGCCCTTATGTTTACAAAATATTATACAAGTAAGACTTTTCTCGTTCGTTACAAATTTAGTTCAATTGTATGTGTTGCTTTAAATCATATTCGCAAGACTCAGAACACGAAACTCAAAATCATTGGTTAAGAAACTTATTGTCAGTAATATAGTGGTTATGAATTCCCCTTAACCGTGAGGTCAGGAGAGAAGTATGATATTGCATTTGTGTCGTTTAAATGTTTTTAGGGTAAAACTTTAGCTGTTGAGACCTTTACTGTCAGTTCAGACGGAATTTACTTTAAATAAATTGAAAACCGATGTTCAGGTTTGTGCGAAGTAAGAAAATTTTTCGAAACAATTGCTCTCTTATACAAAACGGAGATGTATTTTTCTTAAAAAGTACTTACATGCAACAAGTTTAAACAAAGAAAGTTATACGCTGATAATGCTTTGGCATACATTATTGGAAAAAAAGTATATTGATTGAACCCAGTTGTATACCTTCAGTATAAGTCATTGTCATAATGTCTGACTGCTTATTCTACATGTTGATATTTACATTTAACTATCATGTAAATGGTACCAATCATGTAAATGGTACCAATCATGTAAATGGTACCAATCATATTTAAACATAATGTAAGTTACTTTAATCGTAGAAGTGATCCCGGATTGCTCTCTTGCAAACAGTATGCAAGCGACAGTCTGTATCATGTTTGGCTTGATCGTTCAAGAATAGTTTGAAAGCCCAATCTTCCAATCTTGCATTCTTAAAAAAAATATTTTCTGAATTTTACGAAAGAACAGTCCATCTTGGGAGGGGTGTGTGTGGGAGAGGTTGGGGGGGGGGGAGTCCGCCCTTTAAGATAAAGTTTTCATTGGATCTTCATCAAACTTAGTCATAATGTCCTTTGGTATAAAATGTCGGCAAAATTCGATTATCTGCTGAATCTCTATAGATACTCTGGAGTTATTGTCCTTGAATTATCCAAATTTGGCAAAATACAATGTATGTCTTGTCCTTCCTCTAAGTCAAAGAGTTTTCATTAGTTCTTCACCTAACTTGTTGATACTGTTTGTTGGCATAAAATCTCAGTTACTAGCCGAATCTCTCTAAACACTTTTAAGTTGTTATTCTTCAATTATCAAAACATTGGCATAATTTTCGTCCCTTATCTAAGTCAGAGAGTTTTCGTACGCTCTTCATCAAATTCGCTGAAATATACAGGAATAATAACTTATCAAACATCGATAACCAGTCGATTTTTTTTCAGGCGCTCCAGAGTTATGGCTCTTCAATTCTTTAAAATCGGCGAAATCAGCCTTGTCTGTGTAAGTCATTTTTTCATCAGATTTTCACTAAACTTGCAAATATTTTTGTGGATATTATCTCAGCTCGTTTCGATAACCAGTCAAATCCCTCGGATCACTTTAGAGTTATTGCCCTTGAATTACCATGTCCAAGTTGAGGAGTTTTGTATCTATCCCATATTAATCAAACTTAGTGATAATGTTTGTAGGTATGTTCAATAACCAGTCAAAATATGCCAGGTGCTGTATAGTTTTGGCCATTTAACTATCCAAAATTGGTGAAAAATATTCTTGTCTGCCCTCTAAGTAAAGGAGTTTGCATCTGATCATCACAAAAATTGATGTAAGTGTTTGTGGGCATACGGTCTCGGCAAAGCTTGATATCCAGTCAGAACCTTCCTGACACACTAGAGTTATGGCTTTTGAATTTTACATTAATATGCCAATATGTCTATTCTCTTAATTGCAAAGATTTATCGGAACTTGAATTTTATTCATCTATAAGGCTGTCCATTTTCAAAGTTATGCCGGCATAAGAAATTCTGAAATCTAAAGAAAATCATTCTGAATTCCTAAAGTAACAAATATTCAAACCTTGTACTGGAATTACAAAAATGAAATATAAAAGTAATAAAAATATCCTATGATATGCTGGCACAACATATTTTAAAACTCAAACTCTTCAAATTCTGAGTTCTAAAAGCTGCAAACATTTATAATGTTATGCCGGTATAATAAAATCTGAAATTTCAAAGTAAAAAAAATATTATTCTGAAGTTATGCCGGCATAACAAATTCTGTAATCTTAAGTTACAAATGTTTGGACTCTTAAGATATAAAACAGTCAAATGTTATGCCGGCATAACAAATTGTTAAATCTGAACAAATTAACAAATTCTGATTTGTAAAAAAAACAAAACATTCAAAGTTATGCCGGCGTTACAAATTCTGAAATCTAAAGAAAATCATTCTAAATTCTTAAAGTAACAAATATTCAAACATTATACTGGAATAACAAAGATTTCATATTTTAAGTATTCAGAAGAATGCGTGCGTTTCTTTTTTATGAATTTGTAAAGCCAGCATAACATCTGAATGTTTTGTATCTTTTAGAATTAAAAGTTTGTTACTTAAGATTTCAGAATTTGTTATGCCGGCATAACATTTCAATGTTTCATCATTAATAGAGAATAAAATTTCATGATTTTACAAATTGATTTGTTGTCTGTTTTTACTGAGTTGGTGTCAGATATGAAAAATTAAGCTTTATTTTCATAGGGTAAAAATGCAGAAATCAGCATTTTAAATGGGATTGAATGGACAGTCCCTTTTTAAAACGGACGGCATTCTATATTGATTTTTAAAATCAATTGTACACTTGCTTTCGACCGCAATCTGATGCTATGACCATAGTATGAGCGTATTTTGTGACAGTGTTCTTGTTCTGAAAATTGCTACATGTTTGCTTATTAACATCTTGTAAGTAAAGATAAGATGTAAAACTTAAACTTAAACATAATGATTACTTGACTGTTGTTGAACGTTTAGCATGACGAAGTCGAAAATAGTTGTTTCATAAGAATTGTGAAGACAATAGTTGAAAATTAAGTATAGTTTTATCACAGTAGTCATAACTTCCCACAGAAACAATAGGCACATGTTGGACCTTTAAAGTGATTGTATTCAGCTACTCAAGTGACTGTACGAGTAAGGAGTCACATACGAGTGTGTGTTTGGATTAATTGGTGGAAGAACGTGTTTGTAATAGAAACGTTGATAAAAGACAAGTGATATTTCAATTTTAACAATATACGTACTTACCCGTTTCCGTACTTCTGGTACTTTTCAACATATTGTGATGTTAAAGTTGTCTTATCAATTAATTGTTTGGAAACAATGCATTAAAGAACTTTGGCGTGTCTGTAACTATGTATGATTGCCAATAAATCCACATGTAAATGAAAAAATCAGTAAGGTGTTGCATTTTTTTCTGTTTGATAATGGAATCGTTAACTTAATTGTTATAATTTATTTATATGGCAGTTCTATTAGTGCATTAGCAGTTTAAAATTTGAATAAAGCATTTACACTCACAAATTGTGAATTAGATTTTTTACAAGTAAATAGTGTCAGCTTTCTATAACTCAACATTTCAATCTGCAGGTTACAAAACATCTCTGAAATATCTGAAATAACAGGCTTCTGAAATTCTTAAATCCTCTTTTTACGATTGACGAATAGCATTGAACTCATAGAACAATGCCAGATAATCATTATAGTTCGTTCAACTTAATACAGCAAAAGAATAAAGTTACATTAAATGGATTTGAAAACACCAGTCTACAGAAATGCAGTTAGTTTTATATTTCTAATAGGGAGTTTGCTTCCGTGTGTTTCTAACTAATTAATGCAGACGATGTCGAGGAAAACGAAATAATGCAGACGTGAATTTTAGATGTTGTTTTTAGATTGCATGTTTGTATGTTACGCCTTTGTTTGTACAGTTGATCGGTATACTTGTAAGCTGTACATTTTTCACGTTAATTTTGAAATGACTAGATTTTTTTCAAACTTTGAATCAGAGGTGCTTGACGTATAATAAATTAGCTTTCATTCTTTCAAGGCAATTTGAAGAAACTATTTCTATGATTAAATGCACCAACGTATTCCTTGTTTCTTTTTATCTGTCGAAATTGCTCCCACATCATGTCGCTTGCAGTGAATCCTGATATAATTACTTTAAAGGTGATGGTTATAAATGTTAATGTAAGTTACACTGGAATAGTTACAAATAGGTGATGTTGAATGTGACGTAATGATGAGTTGTAAAGATAAATTTATTCAATATTTTGGCAATGAATGGTTCCAAGGATTTTATGTTGCTGCAAAGGTTTTTTCTGTTTATTTTGCAGATTGAAATGGTCATGCATATACAACAGACCTGTTACAATGCTTAAGGTACTTTGCTTTGAAGTTGCTACTGCGGAAAGTTTTAGAGATAAAAGGTGTCGACATGATTACTAGTTTTCCTTGTACTTACTGCTATATAAAGACTGGTAAAAACAAAAGATACACAGAACACATGTAAGAACGATCGTAAAAGAGGAATTTAAACCAACATTCAGTCGTTTTCTGTTCTGTATGGTGGCTGATTTACGCCATGTCGTATTTTCGCTTTTTCGCCACGAAAATGTAAAAATGCGAAAACACGAAGATACTAATACACCTCTCGTGTTTTTGCATTGTTGCATTGTCGCTTTTTCGCATTTTTGCATAGTTACATTTTCGCTTTTTCGCATTCTTGCATTTTCGCTTTTTGCATTGTTGCATTGTCGCATTTTCGCGTTCCGGTTGTTTAAGCGCATGCGCACATCAATTACACATATGCTTAAACAACAATCACGGTATGGATTTAGTGATCGCAGTATCCTTTTTATTATTTTCCTACAGGTTTTATTTTATAAACAACGCGATTGCCCAGTATTTTTCAACACATTCAACATATGTATGATAAATCTGCGCATGCGTAACCGGAACGCGAAGGAGCGAAAAAGCGAAAACACAACAGTGCAAAAATGCGACAATGCGAAAAAGCAAAAATGCGAAAAAGCGAAAATACGAAAAAGAAAATATGCGAAAATGTAAAAACACGACAAATAGGAGGCGAAAACACGACACATTTTATTTGTCGTATGTTTCCCTATTTTTGTCGTCCTTTTGCTTTTTCACATCAAGAATGCGAAAATGCGAAAACACAAAGATACGACAAAATTTGACTTTGTCATATATTTGTGTTTCAACATTTTCGCATGTTCGTGGCGAAAAAGCGAAAATACGACATGGCGTAAATCAGCCACCATAGTTCTGCAAACTGTTTCGATTCAAGTCTTAACACAACAAAGCAGCTTTTACTTCCACCAAGATGCCATTAACTATACTTAGATATATTTAAAAGGTACCGAAAGTAAAAAAAAAATCGTTTAAATAATTTTAACTATCACGTGAACTTATTTCATATTCCAAAATAATAAGCACATCTGTAGTCTGCAAATGCATTAAACTGATTTTTTCGAGTCACAATTTGGCTTTACACCCGATTAATGGGCGGCGCATTTGTTCCAGAATATTTCGTGATGTCAATGTTACCCACTTATAATAACGATAGTATAATTTCAGTCTTCCGGAAGTGCACGTTCTGCCTTCCTATTATTTGGTTAAGATTTGTGTACATGTATAATGACGATGAAAGGTACTGCTCATATAAATTTCAATTTGATTAACAGTCTGTTCTCATGCCGGGTATGTAAATAGCAAGTATGTTTGGCTTCATCCAGATTAATGCTGGTTGTCAATGGTTTTGTAATACAAAATATTAGGCGACTTATTCTAAAAGTCTGGATATAATTAAATCATTAAAACTTTTTTTCAGTACCGTATTTTTATCTGATTAATTTCTTTTAGGCTTAAAGTTGATTTACATTTAAATGTAATCGACATGCATGCCTGAAATGTACTGATAGACACCGGCCAAGTAGCAGTCTATATTGCGCGAGGAAGCAATTTAAGTTGAAAATAAAACCAAAATAAAAAAAACAGGGTAACTTCGTTATAATCTTAATAAACAGTCCTCATGTAAGAAGAATGCATACATTTTTAACGTTTAATAACGACTTTAACCTGGCGTGTCAGGTAGATTTATCATACAGCATTAGATTGTAACTTACAGTTTGTGTGATAAGTTATCTCTGCATGTTTTATATCATATTCGTATGTTGCAAGGGAAAAGTATAATATCGATGTAAGAGAAAGAAATTTTCTTGCATTATCTGTCATAACAAGTGAAAATTAAATTAGTTTTACTGAGACTTATGGTTCAGGTAAGTTTTTCTTTTCCTTTATTTGCACGTTATCATAAAGTTACACTCCTTTTAAGATAATAAAACGAGAGATCAAAATTACGGGAAACTGGGATCAATAGACTAAGAAGCTATTCTGTTTTATCCAGTAAAGGTAACTTAACAGATTGTGACACGACTGACATTTTCTGTATTGAATGATTTACTGGAAGCAGCTGTTTCTGCAGAATATGCAATAATTGTCAACAAATCACATGTTCTTTTCAGTCCAATTCTGGATAAGAATCAAAATGATTCAGTGTTCACTTTGTTCTCATCATTTTATTTACCTATTGTTTTGAGAGTCCTTATGATGCCTTTAGCATGTTTAGGTAATACAAAAATAAATGCAAATAGAAAAATGAAAAAATCATCATTTTTAAAATTACCATTAGTTTATCATTGCATATTTGAGATAAAATGTTTAATTTCACAGTTCCCACTGCCGGGTCGTTTAAATAAGCGTATTATTTAAATACTGTAAAATGATGCATTTTCTCTTTTACTTCCCAAACATTAACTGTAACTACAGTTTTCATGTTTTAAATTTTTTGAAATACATGTATACAAAATGTTGTAAATATATTTTGAAGAGCACTTGTGTCAACGACAATACGTAAATGAATATTGACTGTCTAAAGCAAGGTTTATTAAAAACTACTATTATTATCCTGATTTCTGTGAGTGATGGCAATATTGATTTTTCTAGCTTGTCTACATCCTTTATCTTTAAGCTTGTTCTGTTCTGTTCTGTTTCTACTGATGGGCTTAGAGCTATGATGGATGACATATTTTAAGCTTGCATCCTTATTTGAACTTTATGTTGAAGAATGTGAAAATTTCAACTTAGACATATATTTACGGAACAAAAACGTAAAGACGTTGTCTTTCCTTCACCCCTCCTCCTCTCCCACCTCTACACAAACCTTTCTAACTAGATACGTTTTCGAACAGAAGCGTTGCCTCCCCGCAGCACACACACACACACACACACACACACACACATCGTATCTGTACATTTTTATACGACTTGTGTGTGTAATTTTAGAATAATGACCACAACTGTCTTGGAACAATTTTAGTTTTATAAAATAAACGTTCAGTAAACCTTAAATTCTTGAATTAATGCGAATGAGACACTCACTGACCTATTCTACTTCACATTAAGATGTACATGTATTTCTAACTATTAGTTAAAAGGGCTCGGTTGAAATTATGGTTAATAGTTGTTCTGTAGTCACGTCATTCGATATGGGATGTGAAGTTAAAAATATTGATGTTTATCCCACGAACTGTTTCTAAGAAAACTAAAACTTTTGAAGATATCGATACTTATCAGAAAGTTTAATGATAATGGAAAGGCGGAGGGGTCTTTTATCGTCTACTGAATTAAATATCTGGCATCATCTTATAATTGTAGCCTGATAAAAAAATACTGCATTCCAACTAGAGAAGATAGGCAGCTTTATTATTTCATATTCAAATGAAATGAACTGGCTGAGAACGTTATTTTCTGAAATGTATCAATTTCTGTAACAATATATATTTGATAGATGTATACCTCTTGTAAGACAATCCCATTTTATGTCTGAACTTGTAGCCAGACTATAGGCATTGCTAGCGCTAACTAAAATACTGTAAACAGTTATATAATCTATTTTGAAAACTACCTGGTTAATGGGCTAATGTAATTAATGAGATAATGCTCTATAAATTGCGTCTGGTCAAAGATACTGCCTTCAAAGTTCTGTTAACCAGGCATATAGCAGGAAAAGGCAAAAAGCCAAGAAGGCAATAAGTTGATGCAGGAATGCACAATAAACAACTACAATGATATGTTTGTAAAAAGCCATTCTGCCTTTTTTGAGATACACGTTTAATACTGTTTTGCCATAGTCTTTCCCTATAACGTAGAAACATATTTGTTCTGAAACAAAGTGTCTCTGTTTTTCAGTATTTATTTTTTATCATTATTAAAGAAAAGGAAATAAACGCGTAATGAATAACATCGTTTCTTTGTAGTGGAAACGCCATACTAAAAGTCAAGGCAGAGTTTTCACTTTTGCAAATAGGCTTTAAAATGGCGTTCTTGTCAAAAAGAGGGAGGTAATTCTTAAACTTTTGTGACAATTATCTTGCATATGCCAGGCTGCAAAACATAAATTAGTGATTTTGTTTTCAAAAATTGTATCTAATTTATTCAGAATGGTTCTTATAACAGACAGTCTGAAAACAATTTTATAACAATACTTATAAAGATACTGTGTACTGTATGTATTCGAAAAACGACAACATATAACTTTTGTATAAACTAGCACGTGACGTTTGGTTGTTTTATTTTTTTCTCTGCATACAATATCTTCATTGTTTAAAAGCTTCTAATAATGCACCAATTTTAACACGAAAGCAACTCCGAGGTTTCTATCAGGAATTTATAGCCCTTAAATACAGGGTCAGACAGTATGTTGTCATTAAACAGTTACCAAGGAAATCATTATTTACACATAATTTGAACAGCAAATGCAAAAATAAATACCAGTCTGGTTCATTATCAAATATAAGTTACGTTCTTATGCCAAAGTATATCAGTTACCAGACACTTTGTTTTAATTCAGCCGTGGTTTGGCAAAATATTTCTAAAATTATGTTCATGGGTTAAATAATTTTCTACGGGTCACTGTTGAAGATATTTTATGCAGTGCAAATATATTTTAGCATTTATTTATCTGTGTTATGATGCAGCCCACTGATGTTATTCTTGGTAAAACATAGCTAAATCTACAGTTTCCATTGCATCAAACCCCAATTCATTTTCATTAGCTTCCGAAGTTGTAACTTCTGCATATTACTGGAAAAAAAAACAATGATGTAGTAATTTCATTTACGTTTCTTTCAAAACAGAATCAGTTCATTTATCCGGTATCAAAAGAAAGATACAGTCACATCGGCATTTTTATTACGATCTGTCAAAGTTAGATGTTCAATATTTAAAATGACAAAAATATGAAAGAAATGTCAGGCACACTGATGCATGTTTTATTATATGTATTTATTTCAGGAAAACTTAGTTTTAGAACGAACTTTGTCAACTTAAATCCGCACAAATTCGACATTTGTTGTTTTGGAATGTTACAACATGAAGACTATAACAAAATCTTTTACTTGCGAAATATGAGTGAAATTGTTTGTCTCCATCTTTTCCTCATAGCGATGTTTTATTTGTCAAGCAAATGCAATTTTAGGTGGATTACATCTTTAGAATAAGCAGTTACTGGTAAAATGAAAACCTTATTGTAAAAGTTGTTTTAGGAAACAAGCTTCATTATGTTAAGTAAACTGTTAACTGCATCTTTCCGATCTTGTAATGCATAGTTCAACATATTGGTTGTTTTCCAAACAAAAAAGTAAGGGTAGGCAAATACCTAGTGATTGTATTGCATATGTTTATTGATATTTGAAGAGTCGTTCCTCTCTACTACTCCCTAATACTAATTCCCTGCTGTTTAACCTTAGAACATGATATAACTTTATGATGAATAATCAAACATGTAACATAAATGAATATAAACTTATTTCAGTTAACGGTATCATTTTATGATAACACGAAAGTTTCTTGAACATTTTTAGTAAATGTTTTAGATGTGTGAAGTTAGCGGCCTAGCGGCGTAAAGTTAGCGGTCTAGCGGCCTGGCGGCGTGAAGTTAGCGGCCTAGCGGCGTAAAGTTAGCGGCCTAGCGGCGTGAAGATGGCTGCCTTTATCACAATTTAGGTTGATCTTAAAAACGGATTGAAATCTATTTTTACAGCATATAATGTAAATTGCAGGGGTGTATAAGAAAGTTATCGACATGATTTAGCTTTTATTTTTTAAAATAAATTATTTAACAAAGTTCTAGCTTATCTGCAAAGACGACTCGGAATCTCTTTGTACATTTACTCCCATGTACTCTTTGTAAATTACATTTCAGTTGATGATTAAGTAAAATATCAACAAGAACTAGCTTTGATTTTTTTTAACTTTTCAAAGCCTGGCGGCCTAGCAGCCTGGCGGCCTGGCGACCTAAACTTAATATTTATCATAATTTATGTTTATCTTAAAAACGGCTTGAATTCGTTTTTTACAGCATGCAATGTACATTTCAGGGATGATTAAGTAAAAATTTCAACAAGAACTAGCTCTAATTTTTTTTTAAGTTTTCGAAGCCTGGCGGCCTAGCAGCCTGGCGGCCTAATTTTAATATTTATCATAATTTATGTTTATCTTAAAACGTCTTGAACTCGATTTTTTCAGCATGCAATGTACATTTCAGGGATGATTAAGTAAAATATCAACAAGAACTAGCTTTGATTTTTTTTAAGTTTTCGAAGCCTGGCGGCCTAGCGGCCTAAACTTAATATTTATCATAATTTATGTTCATCTTAAAAACGGCTTGAATTCAATTTTACAGCATGCAATGTACATTTCAGGGGGTGAATAAGCAAAATTTTAACAAGAACTAGCTTTGATTTTTTTAAGTCTTCGTAGCCTGGCGGCCTAGTGGCCTAAACTTAATATTTATCACAACTGCATTCTAACTTATGCTTATAACAAAAACGGCTTGAAATCTATTTGGACAGCATATTATGTATATTACAGGGGTGTATACGAAAAAATATCAACACGAACTAGCTTTTATTTTTTAACAACTAAGTAAATTGTCAAAATCTTTTAGAAATTATGGAGTTTTGACATTATATGAGCATGTCGATCAAAAAATGTTGAACTTTATTTGCTTCCAACACAGAATACAATCTGTTCTGTTACTGTGATTGTGATAAAGGCAGCCATCTTCACGCCGCTAGGCCGCTAACTTCACGCCGCCAGGCCGCTAACTTCACGCCGCCAGGCCGCTAGGCCGCTAACTTCACACATCTAAATGTTTTTACTGCTACAAACTGCTTGAAATTTCGTTGTGCATTTCATTCCGGCAATTTTTTTTCTTTATTTTTTGAGAAAAAAATCGAACGTTAGTCTCAGGCAGACAACTCCTGACAGCCATTATCAAATCACTATGATTAAACACAAAAAAACGCACATTTGTTATAAATTTACTAATTGGATCTTTTCAAGCCTTGGAGAGACCTTTATTCATCAGGCTGTTGAGGTGTTTCTTGGTGTAAGGTTTTAATTTTATGATAGACTGCTTCCATGTTTCTAAGTATATTCTTTGCTACAATGGTTGTCTGTATTGATGACCTTGCAATTAAAGACATGTTCTAAGTTATTATCTTATTATCTGATTATATATTTTAAACTATAATTCGTAAACATCTAATGCGGAAATTATGCAATCTTATGAATATCTCTTTGCGCGTGTAAGTTGTTTCCAAGAACAGGTTTACTGATGTTTCTTTTCTTCATAGAAAAACTATGAGTGCACAAGTTTGATATTTCGTTATATAAACAAGAGGGCCCAGACGGTCCTAGGTCGCTCACCTGATTATCAAGACTCATAATGGGGGCAATTGTGATTAAATTTCAAAATGGTTAAGAAGTATTTTTTTTATCAGTGACAATTTCATTTTTTTGGCACTAATGTATCAACATTTCAGTTTATCAAAATGAAAAGTTCTTGGTGCTGGGGCAAACACAGTGAGGGTTTCCTAAACCGAAATTAGTTAATCCATCTGAAAATTGAGTTGTTATTGTCCAGTCATAAGAAGAATGAAGATTTCTTTTTTCTAGTGGGGTGAGGAATGGGGAGGGGCGAGTATCTTCCCATCCAGTGAATAGACACCTAAGCTCTAGACTTGTGGTCTACCGTAAGAAATTTTCCCTATATAAGTCTATTCGAAACCATGTGACCCCTGGGGCGGGGCCAGTTTTGACCCCATGGCCATGAATTTAACAAATTTTGGTAAAGGTCTACTTGAGGATGTCTCACATCAAATACATCAAATTACAAAGTTTTGTGTCGAGCGCTTTAAGTTTTTCCAATATAAGTCTATATATAAAATCAGATAATCCTGGGTGGGGCCAATTTTAGGTAGTATTCTGTTAGACAATGCTACGCACAAAATATTAAGACATCAGACCATGTAGTTTCATAGTAGAAGTTTTTTGTGTGAAAGCAAGTGACCTTTGAGCGGAGTCATTTTTGACTCCAGGGTTATGATTTGAAAAATCTTGGAAGAAGTCTACTAGACATTGTTAAATACAAAATATAACAAGAAGATTTTTTAAGTTTCCCCTATATAATAACTGTGTAAAATCAAGTGACCCCCGGGGCAGGCCAATAATGACCGTAGGATTTTGATTTAAACAAACTTGGTAGAGGTCATCTAGATAATGCTACATACTAATCTAAGCTCTAGGCCTTGTGGTTTCGGACAAGAAGAATTCTACATGGAATGGAATTCTTTGAATAAATTTAAATGAAAACCATCCAAGGAACATTCCTGTGAAGTTTCATCAAAATCAACCCGGCAGTTTTTCGCAAGAAGATTAGAACGGTCTCTGGACGGACGGACTGACACCGGACGGGGAGTAATGACAATGGCAAGCTAAAACGACCCAAAAACCTGATATGATAAATAATGTATATATGGATTACTGGTACAAATTTCTGGGAGATACATGGAACCCTACTTAACATCATAGTTTCCATATTTTATAGAGGTATCAATAATGCTGGGTAGATTTTGTAGTCATTTTGTGGAAATCACCAAAAAGATTATTTCGACTAACCGAATGCCGTTATTGTTTTATCAAAGATTCAGCTTCTAAATTTAATTTCATTTTACACCATTTGGTAACGATTGATTAGTTTTTCGCGGCTTTATCTGACTTAAGGTACACGAGTTTTCGATTATCGACAAGTCTGGCATTACTATAGAACAACCAAGAACATAAAAAGAACGTAAGATACGATTAAAACTGTAGCTTTGTAATGAGTTCATGAAGGGGTATGTAGTTTCAAACTTTCATTTCAAGTAATTTTAGCGCGTTGAGTGATTTGTTTTCTTTATATGTTTGAGTTTTTTGACTGGGAAATTGCGCACTTTGTCCTTTTAGGTCACCTGAGGACGCATTGCTCACGGTGAGATATTGTGATCACTTGAAGTTCGTCGTGTGTTTGAATTCAATCATCATGATGATTTTTGGGCAATAAGTTTGTGTTGATTAGTTCTTGCTCATATTCGAATATTAGTCACATGAGTTCAAAAACTAGGTAACTGGTTTAAATCAAAGATAATTTCTAGGTCTGTTTCGATATGGGTAACCCAAGATTATAAACTAGCTCACCGAGTTAACTTAAAGAAAAACTTTGTTGACGCTTTGGACTACAATTTGCATTCAGTTATGATTTTTATATCAATTTGTTTGTCTTGGTTACTTCAAGTTCAGATTCAGATATGGGTCACTTGGGTCAATAATTAGCTTCCTATCTTAAAATATGCTGTAATTAATATGAATATGTTACTACCAATCTTTATTAAAAAAAATCAGAACATAACTGTGACTCTCTTGTTGTTTCGTTTGTCTCTCTTATTTTAATGTAAGTCGCAGCCAACTTTGCAGTGTTAATACTATGACGACTCTTAGCTCTTTTGTTGAAACAGAACTGTACTCGAGAACCTATTGTTTCGTGCATGTATAAAATTTGGGTGGTGTATATTTTTTTAATAAAAATTTCAATGGAGACCACTTGGATGTCTGAGTATGCTGTAGTTGAGATTTAATGACGTTCATTGGCTCTGTTGTTTAGTACAGGTGAGCGAGTATTTATCCGTCATGGTCCTCTTTTTGCTGTCTAATTGTCACCTCTATTCCACATGTTTGTCCCACGTCTGCAAAAAGGATATTCAAGTTAAGTGTGTATGAGGTTATGTTGGCAGGTAAAGCTGGTTCTTTATATTAATTATTGGAAAACAATTTTCATATCTGCTTGTCTTTTATATGAAAAGGAAAAGCGGTACAATCAAGTTTTTATTCTTATTATCAGAATATTTAATGTTACGGAGTGTTTAGTATATGATTGAAAGGACTTGCTTCCAATAACCAAAGGTGAGGTCTTTGAGCATGCTATTTTGAGGTTGATTATTGTTATAGAACAATTCTACTCAAAGTTAGAACGATTAATTAGTTCAACATGTATTATTTATTTTTATTTTTTATGTTCTAGTATAACTCTTAAAGAGGCAGTATTGTATTATGTTCTAGTGTAACTTTCTTAAATGGCAGTATTGTATTATGTTCTAGTGTAACTATCGTCAAGAGGCAGTATTGTATTACATTCAACAATAGATACCCACTTGTCTAATTTGATCCGATAGTTTATTTGTTTTCGTATCCGAGGACTTATATAACATTTATCCACGTTATGCATTAATAAACACATTTTGTTGCTATGACAAGAATATGTTTAACCATGAAATGATATCTTTATGTGGTCAAATACCGACAGGGATTTGTATAGATTTATGTATTACACGTGATTTATTCTACGTGAGTGCAACATGTGTTCCCATAACTGAATATTTATGAAGTTTCGTGTAAAATGTTCAGATATTTCTGTCGATGTCAAACACGATTTATCTCACAATTTGCCGCTTTAAGCCTTTCAGACTTTAATAAATACGTGTTCAAATTCAGGGTGTAATATACGATTGCAAAAACTCTATAATAATACAACAAAGTCAAATAAGTCCAGTATAATTGCTGTAATGTGGCAGATTTATGTTCTCTCATTAAATATTTAAAGTTTTCTTATTTCACTACCGCTTATATGTAACATTGTCATTAACACAAGACACTATTTTAAAGCATATTATTTGCAAAGTGAAGATGTGTTAGTTAGTGGTAGAGATAAAAGATGCCCTGGAAGACAGTACGCAATAGATTCAAATAAATTATTAACCATTTCCTTTATACTTGTGACTTTTTCAGAATACGTATAGACCTGGCCTTTTGTAAAAGAGGAGACCAGTTAGGGTGTTCTTCGTTTTGAATCTGATCGTTATAAATAGCCTCGTCGTGTCACAGACTTCCACTTTTTTTTTCGTAGAAACAAACGTACTGTTGCCAGAGCACAAATTATTTCAAACGTTTTGATTTGGTATATATAAAAGTTCAGTTTGTATAAGTTATTCCTATTACGACGTAAAGATGGAGAGTTTATAAGATTCTCTTTGAAACTACATGACTGCAGAAATGATGCCTACTTGATGTCATAAAAAAGAAAAGAAAGAAAAAAATAATTAAAACTTATTAAACAGAATTGTCGAGATGGACTATAATTGCAATGCTATCATTCTTACAGCCCATATGTTATCCGCTGTACGGCATCGACTTTTTTAATTAAAATAAGAGAAATTTATATGTGAACACGTATGACATTATTTATCAGTGTTTCTTTCAGTTAGTTCAGTTTAACTGCAATAAATGCAAATTTTTCTGCGTCTTTCTCAGATTAAATCTGTGTCAGTTTAAACCGTGTAATAAGATTGAATATCTATTATAATTAAGTAGACTTGGTCTAATCTTTGTTTACGGAACTACTGATATCAGAATGTGATTATCAGAATCGAATATAAACATAGATTTATGTCTTCTTTGAACTAAAAACTTTCTTCTTTCATCTGTTAATTCGATACTTTATCCGCATCTTTCAGTGTAAAATAAACTTGATAAAATGAATATTATCTTTTTACTTCTAAATAAAAACTAAGCTAAAAATATTTTGCATGAAGTCTAATGAATCTTAAAACAGTTTTTCAAAGAGAATACTTTATTAGAAACATTAATGTTTCCTTTTTTTGCAAAACATATTGTTGCACATTGTGAGCAGTTGAGTTGATTTCCATAGCTTCTAGATCTTCTTTTCTTCTTATAAAACTTGTTATCTCGTACTAGGCGTATTTAAAAGAAATTTATTTTGAAGAAAGACTTTACGTTGTACTCTAAACATGCAAAACAGAGCAGTTACTTAAAAAATGCTGCAGAACTGGAAATACACTCCTACAAAACACGATCCGGTTGTTCTAAAACTGGAAAAATTTCGACAATAATAAACTGGTGTTAAATTGAGGGTTATATACGAAAACAAGACAAAAGCAATATTGACATGTGTTTATTTTGATGAGGTCAGGATATATACAAACATAAAATGCTAAGTGGAAAACCATTATTTGATAATTAATAAGTGTTGAAAAATATAGGCTCTCAACCTTCTGAACATCCTGTTTTTGTTATCGAAGCAGAAATCGTATTATATCAGTTGCCACCATGTTTTCTTAGGACAAAAGGAGAAAAAGTGAATCTTAAAACCATGAAAGAAATGCAATTTAAAAGTGACTATGGTTTCAACATGACAGAGAACGAAATGTTAAGATTACAAAGCTGGTATTGTTGAACATGTTGCATGTCTAGCATTACCTCTTGCAGCCTGGTAATATATTAAAAATACCCCTTTCAAACATAAAATAGATAGGCATCTTAGTTTTACTGTTGTCAACTGGTATTTTTTGCCTAACAGAGAGGGACATCTTCTTAATACTTTCTTTTTTGTTTAATAGTAATTTGTAACTTCTGTTGAAATAGGCTAGTAATAGTTCTTGCAAACAATTGCATACGGTTTTGAGACATAAAAAACGACATTTTCTGAATATTTCCTTTCTATTATGAATGTTGCAGATAAACAAATTATGCAGACTGGGCACTGTTTAGTTTCTTGATAATGGTACTGTTTTGAGAATTGTCTGGTAACAATAATAACGTCTTAACAAACCTTCAAGTCACAATACCTACAAAAATAAACCACCTTTGCAAGATCAAATGTCATAAGGCATATGCAAAGACTTCATTATATTTTTTACGGTATTGAACAGAAAATTATTAAGATATTTTATATTAATATGTTAAAGGGTAATTATTTATCATACTATTGCCTTTGTGTTAAATTATGTTCCTAGGGTGAATTGCTCCATACGCATTAAAATTGTTTTATAACATAATAACATTTTCCTTGTTTGTCTCAGCTGTTGTAACAAGATAAAACACTATTCTATTTTCTTACCTTTTCACAGACGGAACGCATCTTCAGAACTGGAACTTTATATAAAACTGTTCGGTCCTTTTATGAATAAAGAGATAATATTCCGGGTTTCTTATCTTTACCTTTGGCTTTACATTGTTTGTAATATGAGAACAGTCCATAATTACACTCATTATATGTGTGAAAAAACAGCTGATAATATATAGATTATATTATAAATGTCTTATATCTTATAAATGTATAATTAATATATGTGTAGTAAATAATATCTCTGCTAAGGGTCAGTAAGTCTACTATTTAACTTTTAAAAGTTAATATTTTTTATTACAATATAGAAGTACCTCTTGAAGTCTACAAAAGTTTTTTAATGAATACTGAGCTCACATAACACCCCACAGTAGTCTATCAGCATCTGATTAGTCAATGATTACCCACCAGAGGGGATCACATTAGCGATCGACCATGCATGGTCCAATGATGTACTTAAATGTCTGTTGAATGACACATAACTAAAAACATGAAATCAAAATTTCGAATTTCATACTGTGTCAATTTTTATTTCACTTACTTTATAACTTTTTGATCCTTTAGGATGCAGCTTCTATTTACACAAATCACAACACCATCAAATCTCAAATAACACTCTTCGAAATTGCTAATATAATCCAGTCACATAGGAATCGATCAAGCATCCCGTAATACACACAACACAAGAGATGATAGATCACAAATACATTTTATTCCTTTTCTCTCTCTCTCTCTCTCTCTCTCTCTCTCTCTCTCTTTCTTTTTTTAGCAGAATAAAGCGATTTTTCTATTTGGCACACGTGGTTAATCCCACTAACACGGACTATGTAATCCTTAGAACGGGATTACCAATTGACCAATCAAATTAATGAAATTAGTCACGTGACTAAATATGTTGTGTATTGTGTTAACCTTAAAGGTACTTGTACAATTAAACTCCAATTTAACTTTTCTTTTCTTTTGTTTGTGTGTGTGTTGCCCTCACTGCGATCTGGATATGTATTATTTATATGTTTATATGTCTCATGCTTTTGTATGTGAATGTACAAACTGAGAATATTTTGTTAATGTATATAAGAGGGAAAAGTGATAAAGTTCCTGATATATGTTTCCCGATTAAATTTGAATATGAAACAGCTGTGTTTATAAAAAAACGTACATGTATTCATTTTTTGTAAGTTTCACTTAATAACATCCTATTGCGCATCCTGATGCATTCTGATGCGCACAATGAAAACATATGATTGGTTCAAAAGTCAACTATGAAACAGTTCAAACTATTGCCCGGTCAACAGTTTGAACTGTTGCCCAGATCTGAATAAATTGTTGCTGGCGTACTTGAAAGATGGAAAAATGCGAGGAAACAGGCAAAAATAATGAATTACAAGTTATATAGAGCGTTAGGTAATAATAACGTATGTGAAACTTGTCATTATATTAATTATTTCTTCACGTTTTGATGGTTCTCATTTTTATATTAAGACAAAACATTTCTAGATTTTCTATCGACTGTCGACAGCCCTCGTACATCTCTGAAAATTAGAATATTCACAAGACTTTTTGTAGATGGGTATTTCGATTGCTGATGAAAGAAAATAAATAACAAAATGAAATGTTCTAAACAAAACTTATTTTAAACCATATCAAGTAATCAGTCTGGACTCAGTATCATTAACATAAATTTTATGAATATAAAACGAAGGAAAAGTATCGCTGGATCTTCAAGCATTATTGGAGTGTAATGGACTTTTTTTCTACCATCGGTCGAATAGATCTGTTTGGAAAACAAACTGTCTAATGATAAAATAAAGACAATATGTAAGTACATTAGCACGAACAGAAGATAAGATAAGACAAGTAATAACTTCAAACTTCACCGGAGTTAATAGGTCTATTAAACATTGAGCCAAGCATTTCAAAATCACTGTCTTTGTAAAGAACAGCTGTGCGGCTTTTTCTAATCAACAGTTACTGTAATGGAAACCTCATTACTGTTGACAAAACACAAAAAAAGTACATCAAATAATGAGAAAAATGTTATAATATGATAATTGACATGGTACTTTTTTGTCCCACCCATTTAATATAGAGGGAAATATATCGAAGCAAATTTCAAAATATATCATCAGAGCTTCAAATCAGCTTGATTTTATTCATGAACCATTCTTAACAGTTGGACAAAATATTAAGAAGGTTAACTGTCCAGGTATGGAACATAAATTACAGTATCCAAGATAACAAATTTTATTTCATTTTCTATGTTTTAAAACAAACAGTTTCGCTATTTTCTATCCATTTGTCAATAAAAATATTTGTTTCTTAAAGTTATAACTGGCCATAATTGTCATAAAAAGTAAACCAAATAAGAACTCTTAAATGCTTAAAATATTATCAACACCCTGTCTGCACGATTATTTTTCGTGTATGGCAAGATGTGCTTGAGATATATCAGGATTAAATCATCAAAGATATTTGAAGACCAAAGTATCGTATAAGAAATTCATCCGTGTTAAATATGTAGGTCAGTCTTCGACTGTGCATATTCCGGATATAGTGTGCAGGATTATTCAGCTATGATAAAGCTGCACGACTTTTCATGAGTTGAATGACTGTTACGCCTCCTCCTACGATACCATAAGAACACTTGTGTAAAATTTGTTAAGTAAGATGCCTAACAATTTCGGAGATGGATGTTTCAAGGTAAACTTGGATGCTTGAATGGCAGTCTTAAACTCTACATTTTATCTTATTGAATTATAGAGTCTCAAAAAGTGTTAAAAATTAGCTCAGTGATTCAGGTTATAAAGTTGAAAAGACTGAAGCTGTTACATTTTCGAAAATATTCAAGGACACGCAATAGTTCGCGACTGAAACCACTGTTTTCATCGTAACACTTTAGCATATCATGTACTTTCTATAATATGACAATCGTTCACGATCTTGAACAAACGTGAGTCGATTATAGTTACGATAAAATCTGTAAAAGTAAAAACAAATTTACCAATTGAATCCAGAGAACTGAAACGTGTAATCTTTCCGTAGTTTCTTATTTACATTTTAATACAAGAAGAATACGGGTTTTAATTATGCAGAATACGCATTTAGGTTTGTATAGATGTGGAGTTTACAGACTAGTTACCTAAGAAAGATATCATACGAACACTTATGTAAAAATTTGTTATAATGAAGAGAAACATTTAAAACATGAAATGTGTTGATCTCAAGTAAGGGAATGAAATATACATATACATGTGAATGAAAGAAAGGAAGAAAAGATACCGAGGTTTCTGTGGCAGATCTTTGTTTAACTGTTCATGTTTGAATAATATAATGTTCCGCGTAATTTTCAGCTGTTGGCACTTACCGCTCTGTTTCCGTAGATCATGAAAAAAGACGTACACCATATATATCATAAATCTTAAAGTCTGTTTTCGAGTCCTGTAAACATGTCAAATACATCAAACGTCAGAGGATATTCCCCGTATATAGCTGAAATGCGGTATCCCTTTATTTTCGCGCAGCTCCGTATTTTTTACAAATTCGCACTATAAGAATATTCCAATATCCTCAGAAAAAGCAGAACCGTATAACATTTTGTTTATGACTGAAATACAGTTCCCGTATACGGTATTGTACTGAGCCAGTAACACTAGTAAACCAGAAGCTGATATTGATCGTATATGGTTGAAATACGGGTTTCGTACTGTTCGTATGTTACGAATATACTAAAACATCTACATACATGTATATTGGAAGGTTACGGAAATTCTTGTATGCCTGACAAATATACGGAATTCCCGTATATCCGATGAACCGAGTACGGATTAGTAAACCATGTCCGTATATTATGCGAAAACGTCCCAAATATGTTGTATACCTTAAAAAATACGGGGCCGTATATTTACGTGTTTTTTCTCAGTGACGTAATATGTTGTTAAAAATTACATATTTATGTTGCTGCCTCCAAAGTTTTTACAATTCCGGGGAGAGGGTTGGTTGTGAAAGTTGCCATAACATGGCCATCTGAGATGTAGCTTAACCAATGTTCGGTTGCATTTTATTACTTTTCAAATATGGAAAGTCGAATTAAGGAGAATGAGCCACAAATAAGTCAGTTTTATTTATTGAATTCTACACTAGGTTATATGAATTGTTTACAGTAACTGTAATAAATCCATAGAATGTGATTCTCTCATACGTAGTTCAACATTGACTACACCCTATGTAAAATCCCATGCTTCGGAAAACGGCATGTGCAAGAAAAATGTTCGACGCTATACTGAGGCAATGTCAACCACCACTTAAGGTCATTGAGCTCTTTTGAACGATAGTGCTCTATACCGATTTAAAGTCTATTTGTATAAATGAATTTGTCTAGAAAAAAAATGAAATTTCAGAGAAAAGAAACAGATTATTTCGCAAGCTTTAGTACCTAAATTATGTGCATTATAAGATGTTTAACACGTTGTTGTAAGTCTAAGAACTATTTCAGATAAGATAAGCAGAAACAGAAACTTAAAGAATGTTTATAACGGTTTTAAGAATGCATATTTAATTAATTTCTCTTCCTGTATTATATGATACAAATGTCATATAGCATCCCTCTGTTCATTGGTTGTTACAAGTTATTTGAAGCATTTCAAGTTATAACCCAATAGGTGCATAAAAAACTATTCAGAGAATTTGTATAATTAGTGTGCAGTTGTCAGATGTTTTTCTACAAACTGACTTTATCTTACTATTTATCAAGTATTTCTGTATTTAGAGTATTTTATAGAAATCAGTATGTTCCGTGTTTTTACACATACTCAATCAACTACGTCAAGTTGAATGGAATCTTAAACTGTTACATAGATTTCAATAAAATTATATGTGGTGAATACATTTAGTTAGTAAAATATCAGATACATAGTCTAATTATCAGATAGTATCTTTTGTTCATTTAAGGTGGTTTGGTCATAGAAACTACCTTGTGGGCCGTTTTATGTGCACATTACTGTTCTGTAACTCACGATTTTATAAGTTACTTTTATATTTTCAGGCAAAAAGGACAAAAAAGAACAAGAAGTTAACTTGTGCCTCCGAAGTAAACAGAATAGTAATCCTGTGGTAAGAAATAAAAAATAAATAAAAAGAATCTTAATATCTCCTGCTAGAAAATGTGAAAATTATATTATCAAAAGTATAAGTATGTTTAAGTGACTGTAAATATAGGGAAATCTTTGAAATTATTATTGGGTAATACAACAGGGCCAAGAACTATAGAATTTTTCCCCGGAGATCACGTTATATAAAGAAAAGTCTAGGGAAATTATTTGACCACTTATTATTTAAACCACAAGACATAGAGTTCTAAATTTTTTAAATAGAGCATAACCCTCTAAAACTAAATCCCGTCTGTTTAAACTTTGCCGTTTGGTTCATTTCTGGCTACATTCCTTGGGGTCAGGAATCTTAAATAGACTTATTCAGACTCTTTAAATATCTCCTTATCAGAACCATAAAACTGTGACATCTGAACAATTATGTGTAGTATTGTCTGGTGAACCTATACCTCGATTATTCAAATTATGCCTCTTGGATCATTTAAGCCCCGACCAAAAGTCACATGTTTAAACTTAAAAGTACAAATAAATAGAGACTTATGCAGACATTTTAAAGTCAGTCTTCATAAACCAAATAGTTTAAAGCTTTGCTGTTGGCATAGAGCATTTTCTAGTTCTTTCTTATATTTTTAGCTCACCTGAGCACAAAGTGCTCAAGGTGAGCTTTTGTGATCGCCTGATGTCCGGCGTCCGTCGTCCGTCCGTCCGTCCGTCCGTGCGACGTAAACTTTTTCTTCAAACAACTTCTTCTCCTGAACTGCTGGGCCAATCTTGCTGAAACTTGGCAGGAATGTTACTTGCATGAAGCTTTACCAAAATTGTTCAAATGGTTCAGGTCCATTGCATTTCTAGGCCACAGGAGCTAAAAATAGATTTTCAAAGTTGGAACTTTAAAAATCTTCTTCTCCAGAACCACAAAGCCTGGAGCTTAGATATTTGGTATGAAGCATCATCAGGTGGACCTTTACCAAGTTTGTTCAAATCATGACCCCTGGGTCAAAAATGGCCCTGCCCCAGGGGTCACTAGTTTTACATAGAATTATATAGGAAAAACTTTAAAAATCTTCTTGTCTGAAACCACAAAGCCTAGAGTTTAGATATTTGGTGTGCAGCATTGTCCAGTAGACCTCTACCAAGTTTGTTCAAATCATGGCTCCTGGGTAAAAAATGGCCCAGCCCCGGGGGTCACATGTTTTACATAGAGTTATATAGGAAAAACTTTAAAAAATCTTCTTATCAGAAACTGCAAGGCCTAGAGTTTAGATATTTGGTGTGCAGCGTTGTCTAGTAGACCTCTACCAAGTTTGTTCAAATCATGGCTCCTGGGTCAAAAATGGCCCCGCCCCAGGGGTCAAATGTTTTATATAGAGTTATATATGAAAAACTTTAAAAAATCTTCTTGTCAGAAACAGCAAGGCCTAGAGTTTAGATATTTGGTGTGCAGCATTGTCCAGCAGACCTCTACTAAGTTTCTACAAATCAAAGCCACTGGGTCAAGATAGGCCCCACCCTGGGGGTCAATTGATTTTACCTAGGCTTATAAAGGAAATCTTTAAAAGTCTTCTTCTCAGAAACCACAATGCCTACAGCTTAGATATTTGGTATGCAGCATTGTCTAGTAGACCTCTATCAAGTTTGTTCAAATTATGTCCCCTGGGTCAAATTGGCCACACCCCAGGGTTCTCTTGATTTACATATAGTTATATAGGAAAAACATGAAAAATCATTTTTCTCCGAAACTAATAGGACTAGACCTTAGATATTTGGTGTGGAGTATTGTGTTGAGAACCTTTACCAGTATTGTTTGTGTGTTTGGCCCGGGGTCAAAATTGGCCCCACCCCGGGGGCCCTTAATATGTAAAAAAGGCAATATTTAAAAATCTTCTTACTGGAAACCTCAATGCTTACAGCTTAGATATTTGGTATGCAGCATTGTCTAGTGGATGTCTACCAAGTTTGTTCAAATTATGTCCCCTGGGTCAAAATTAGCCACGCCCCAGGGTTCTCTTGGTTTACCTATAGTTATATAGGAAAAACATGAAAAATCATTTTTCTTCAAAACTAATAGGACTAGACCTTAGATATTTAGTCTGGAGTATTGTGTTGAGAACTTTTACCAGTATTGGGGGCCCTTAATATGTAAAAAAGGCAATCTTTAAAAATCTTCTTACTGGAAACCTCAATGCCTACAGCTTAGATATTTGGTATGCAGCATTGTCTAGTGAACCTCTACCTAGTTTGTTTGAAAAATGTCCCTGGGGTCACTATTGGCCCTGCCCGAGGGGTCACACGTTTTAAATAGCAGTATAGAAGAAAATCTTTAAAAATCTTCTTGTCTAAAACCACAAGGCCTAGAATTTTGTAATTTGGCATGAAGCAAGCTTTATCAAGCTTTTTGAAATTATTAGATTAGGTTAAAGGTCACGGAGGCTAAAAATAGATTTATCTACTGTACCTCATAGAGCCTTCATTTAAAGACCAATATCTTTGATATTTAGTATATAGGTTCCTTGCATGGACGTCTACCTATGGGTAGGGTTTGAGGTCACTGGGTCAAGGTCAAGGTCACCATAGCTTATGATAGATATTTCTTTATTTATTGACTGATATTTTACATATTTGGTTTGTAGGCACTTACATATTTTCAATAAAAAAATGAAATACTGCTTAACAGCAAACCTACAGCCAAAGTACTCAGGTAAGCGATCCAGGGCCATCATGGCCCTCTTGTTATTATGAATCCATACATTGCACTTATTGCCTTTAGCAGTTATACTCCGAAGAACAATTTAGAGATATCATGGTCCTCTTGTTCATTTCGTGAGATAGTAGAGATCATGTACCAGGTGCCTGTGCGCTTTTCACAGCTGTAGAAAACGGGCAGAAATGTCAGTTTGAAATAACATGAGGAGATAATACGTTTAAGTGATAGATTTATATTTTATTATCAATCAGGAAAAGCAATTGTCTTGTTTTCTTAATTGGATTTTGCAACCTAAAATTAGATATTTTGATAAATAGATATGCTGTTAGCAGGAGCAGAACTTATTGCGTTCAGTAGAAGTGATATGAGCACGTCAGTTTATCTTGAGTATCTGCTTCGCATTAAAAAACATTCTATTACACATTACAACAAGGCAGTCTGAAGGACAGCTAAATCTCCTTCCGCAGCGGACATGAATGTGTACTTCTTGACCTTTAACAAACCATGACCTTTATGTTGTGCCATGCATATTATAAGCACATAGTCTCATGAAAGTAATTATTTGTGCCAAGTTAGTTAAAATCTTCCATAAAGTCAAAAAGTAATGGAGAACATTTAAGCTTGACCTTGGGGGTAGCAACCTGGATGTTGGGTTCTGCACATCGTGTCATTGTGGTGATCATTTGTGCAAAGTAAATAAAAAACTTTTCGTAAGCCAAATTAGTAAGTTATAGAGCAGACGTGAAATGTGGATATTTGACCTTTAACTGTGACCTTGCCCTTGTGGGTAGCTACTCAATTATTGCGATCTGCACATCGTCTCATAATGGTAATCACTTGTGCCAATTTATTTCAATTTTTTTAGCGGTTTAAAAGTTATGGAGCGGACACGAAATGTAGACTTTTTGACAGTTGACCTTTAAGTGTGTGTTACAGACGAACAGACGGACTGACAGTAGCATCCAAATTATTGCGCTCTGCACATTGTCTCATAATGGTGATCACTTGTGCCAAGTTATTTCAAAAAATTTCAGCAGTTTAAAAGTTATGGAGCGGACACGAAATGTTGACTTTTTAACACTCGACCTTTAAGTGTGACCTTGACCTTGTGGGTAGCAACCCAATTATTGCGCTCTGCACATTGTCTCATAATGGTGATCACTTGTGTCAAGTTATTTCAAAAAAAATTTCAGCGGTTTAAAAGTTATGGAGCGGACACGAAAGTGTTACGGGCGGCCTGACTGACTGACGGACGGACTGACAGACGGAGGCTATTCCTATAATCCCCTCCCCGCTTTGCAGAAGGGGATTAAAAAGGTCACTCTTCGTTTTCGATTGTTTAAAGTCTACCTTGATTCTTCAGTGTGTTCAAAATCTGAGTTTACATGCAAGAAAAGACAGATTGAAAAAGATATGTGACAATAAAGGTGCATACAAAGAAAATAAAGTTACATGTCAGTAAAGATACATGCAAGACAACTCATGTTAAAACAGTTACATGTCAATAAAGGTACATGCAAGACAACTCAGGTAAAAGAGGTTACATGTCAATAAAGGTCCATGCAAGACAACTCAGATAAAGTAGTTACAAGTCAATAAAGATACATGCAAGACAACTCAGGTTAAAACAGATACATGTCAGTAAAGATACATGCAAAGTAACTCAGGTTAAAGCAGATACATGTTAATAAAGGTCCATGCAAAACAACTCAGGTTAAAACAGATACATGTCAGTAAAGATACACGCAAGACAACTCAGGTTAAAGCAGTTACATCTCAATAAAGATACATGCAAGACAACTCAGGTTAAAGAAGTTGCATGTTAATAAAGGTCCATGCAAGACAACTTAGGTTAAAGAAGTTACATGTCAATAAAGATACATGCAAGACAACTCAGGTTAAAGAAGTAACATGTCAATAAAGGTTCATGGAAGACAACTTAGGTTAAAGAAGTTACATGTCAATAAAGATACACGCAAGACAACTCAGGTTAAAGAAGTTACATGTCAATAAAGGTTCATGCAAGACAACTCAGGTTAAAGAAGTTACATGTTAATAAAGGTTCATGCAAGACAACTCAGGTTAAAGAAGTTACATGTCAATAAATGTCCCTGCAAGGCAATTTAGGTTTTACAAGACGTATGTCAATAAAAATACATGCAAGGCAACTCAGGTAAATATCATGAAAGATACATGCAAGAGTTTAGGTTAGAAATATGCATTACAAGAGGATAGGTTAAAGAAGGAATATGTCAATAAATGTTCGTTCAAAAGTTTAGGTTAAAAAGATACATGTCAATGAAGATGCATACAAGAGAAGTCAGGATAAAAGAAGATATAAATCAATAAAGATACATGTAAGATAAATCAGTTTAAGGAGATATATCTATAGAGGTATATATAAGAGAACTCAGGTTAAAAATACATAGGTGAAAAGTAATCGTTGTTTTCGACGGGATTTTTTCAAATTGAAGGTAAAATTAAAATTTTCGGATTAATATTTTAATGCTCCTTGAAAGGTGAACTAATAGTCGCCATCGGTCTGTTTGTTTTCTGTCTATATGTCTGTCTGTCACGCTTTCTCATTTAGATTGTAACCAGAAGACCGTTAAAGACAGTTGAATCTTCATATATGGATAGTTCACATAAAGGAAAACAGTACATAGAAATCATATCTCTCCATTAATTAACTTAAATATTATTGTCATTTTTTAATTTTATTTTAATTTTTGTCCGGACAAATACTCCATACAGATTTAAACCTTTGTGACTATATGTACATATGTCATAAAAGAAAGAGTCTGTGCACTAGAGCTCTATTTTTTTATTTCCTTTTGTTAATTTTCATTTTTCATTTTATTATCCAGACCATTGCAACAAGACACAAATAGATCTTGTAAAGGGAGTGTGAAATGTTGAAGAACCATAATTGTTATTTAAGAAATTTTGCTCTTTGTAAATTGGATTGTTCATTTTTTTGTTACTTCAAGACGCAAGACATGAAGCAGATTTGAAACTTAAGCTTTCCACCAGCTAATTTTACAACCAGTGCTCCTGATTTTTGTCTAAGCATGCGTAAACTACCCAAAGAGATACAGACATGAAACTTCATATATGGAAAAAAACTAATAACAGAAGTTTGTATTATACAATAATCGTATGTCCTATATAATACTTTGTGTCAAGTCTGTATCACTTAAAAGAATATAAACTTTTTAAACAGAAATATACTGAGATTATGTGCAGAGCACATGTTTTGGCCAACGCGAGACAATCAGGGACACACTTAGAAGCCACATTTCATACCGATAAAATGTGTAAATATTTATTGTCCACTTTGTATCTCTTGAGTTAAAACATGACTTCAGGCCACATTTTTTTTAAACAAAATACATTTTGATGTTATTTGCAACCATTGTTATAATATTGTCCTTGGCGATTAGCATTGCCATATCTTTATTATGCTGTTGCTGTTCATAAAATGTAAACGGTTATTCAATGTCAGTGACTTCCTTTGGGCGTATATTGCTCTGCTTCATCGGAGCCTTTGTTTTAGTCGTCCGTTGTTGTATAATGAATAGTTTTAACATAATAGTTCTTTGATTATTTGAGCTCACCTGAGCACGAAGTTTTCAAGCCTTTTGGATCAGTAACTTACCTTATATAGGATTTTTTAGAGCTTACATATTTGGTATATAACCTAAAAAGGAGTTTTTTCCTGATAAACCGTAGTGCCTAGAGCTTAGATATTTGGTATGTTTGGCATTGTCCGATGGTTTAGTACCAATGTTATTCCAGTCAGGGCCGCGTGTCAAAAGTGACTTTTCCCTTAGTTCACTTACTTAACTCTGTAGAGGTTTTTGAAAATCTTCAGTTAATTAGTAAGACCCACC
The DNA here is from genome assembly GCA_012932295.1 of Cyclina sinensis. Taxonomy (NCBI): domain Eukaryota; kingdom Metazoa; phylum Mollusca; class Bivalvia; order Venerida; family Veneridae; genus Cyclina; species Cyclina sinensis. The sequence goes on along the minus strand of JAAONU010000004.1, from coordinate 14,625,801 downwards.
CTAGATCCACTTAACTAATATAGGCTTATTTCGAAAAGGCAAGGCCTAGAGCCTACATATTTGGTTTGTAGCATTGTATATTGGGTTCTGTACCAAAGTTGTTAACAGCATGGCCACTAGGTCAAAGGTGTCTCATCCTGGTGGTCACTATTTTTTTCGTAACGTTTACAAAAAAACTTGAACCAGTGTTCATAATACTTAAATTGTCACAAACCTTGTGATATTTAGATTAAGCTACTAATGTACTTTCTTGTTTTTGCAGCTTCAGCATTGAAATTAGAACATATTATATAATTTTGCATGAAGATTTCACTTTGACCTTTGCCGACCTTGACCTATTGATCTGCGTTCTGTTTTTGAAAATATATATAATATAGTATATTCAACTTTACATTGTTCTGCTTCCTTGTTCTCTAAGATTCAGCATTGCAATGTTGAACTTCTTGCATAATTTTGCTTACAAATATTAAGTTTTCAACTTAAGGAATTTGCAATTTATTGAACACAATGTTTGATGTCTGGGTATGCCGAACTTAAGTTGAATGGCTTTCATTGGCTCTGCTTTAAAGATCAATTGTACTCAAATGAGCAATATTTTGTCATCATGGACACAATTGTATCTTTTTTTTCGTGGGGGGGGGGGGGGGGGGAAGGGGAGGTCTTTTTAATTTCGCCATACTTAAAAATCTTAAAGATTTTATTCTGTACGAATAAAATTTGGATACTTAGTCAAATTAAAATATTAAAAAAGCAAGTACTCCTTTACTAAACAATTTAATACATCCTTACATTTTATGACAAGAAAGGTTGTCTTGTTTTAGTGTACGAGAAGTTGTTACCCATTTATGTACAATTTCGATAGACATCTACCTCATATGAACTTTGGTACTGCTGTTGATTTATGGCAATAGATGCAATTTCTTGACGACTATTTTTTGGAATATGCAAGACGCTTATGTACTTTTCTCCTTTTTAAAAGTAAATAATTTCAGTTTTGATTCGTGTTTGACTGCTGTCTTTCCTGTTACATTTACATATATTAGTTTTTTTTATTCTTGTTTTTTAAAGGATAAGTTTAAACTTCATCTAATATTTTAAATAGTTTAAGCCTTAGCAGTAAATTATTGAGAAAAAAGAACGACATTTGATTCTGCCGTTAATGTCCCTTGAGAAGCTGGCATTGAGACTGCGCACGCCACTCAAAATGATGTTTGTTCTTTCCAGATAGAATTTTTATGTCGGCTGCCTCTAACACGCAAAGATGTCATTAAACATTGACTGCAATATAACGATATATCTGTTAGATAAAAACACTAATAGGAATTTTTATAGACTGGCGATGTTTATACGAATATTCTTTGTTAATTTATGGCGACGGTAGTTAGTGTATTCCTTGACGAGTTATTCATTTAAGGTAGTTTACAGTTAACACATTAAGATGTATCTATTTAGGTCAAAGTTTAAAGTGGTACAATCTTTTTGTACATGTCATCCGACGGACCTTTAAAAACCGCTGGCACTATCGAGCTGATAGAGAGAAACAGTTAACGAATCAGTAGGTGAAATACGGTATCCCCGTTTATGATCAGTAGATGAAGTACTGTGTCTCTGTTTATGGTCAGTAAATGAAATACTGTATCCCCGTTTATGATCAGTAGATGAAGTACTGTATCTCTGTTTATGGTCAGTAAATGAAATACTGTATCCCCGTTTCTGATCAGTAGATGAAGTACTGTATCCCTGTTTATGGTCAGTAAATGAAATACTGTATCCCCGTTTATGATCAGTAGATGAAGTACTGTATCCCTGTTTATGGTCAGTAAATGAAATACTGTGTCCGCGTTTATGATCAGTAGATGAAGTACTGTATACCTGTTTATGATCAGGAGATGAAATACTGTATCCCCGTTTATGATCAGTAGATGAAGTACTGTATCCCTGTTTATGGTCAGTAAATGAAATACTATATTCCCGTTTATGATCAGTAGATGAAGTTCTGTATCCCTGTTTATGGTCAGTAAATGAAATACTGTATCCCTGTTTATGATCAGTAAATTAGTAAGAATACATGAGGTGATATTTATCGTGTAGCATTGTCTTTTATTTATTAAATGACTTTCTCAAGCTGTGTTGTACAGTACTAAAACTCTTTGTATACATTTTTCTTGTCTTTTCTCGTGTAAAGGTAAAATAGTATAATACGTTACGGGTCGTGAAATTTCCTTATTTCGAGCAATTGCTATTTTGCAGATTGGCACTTCTTTCCAAAAATTGCACATCATTTAATTTAACGTTTTGTTTCTATATTAACCTATATAAGACGTAAGAAAGATACCTGACAAATGAAGATATATTTGTCAAGACAATTAGTAATTTGTATTGTGAAGTTTTGACAGACAACGTTGTTTTTATATTTCATGTGAGCACTTGACAGTTTTGGGAAATTCATTTCAGAATTAGTTTTCACGTATCAGTACATTTACAATTTTAATACACTGGGTTTCTTGCGTGACAGTAGCAAGGGAATTCGTCATACGCGTTCATCAGAGAATCTTTTCATTTTTTTTTCTATCATTTATCGGCTTTGCACTTCGTATAAGACCAGCTGTATTAAATATCCTGTACTGCGTATCAGATCCCTTGGATAACTGTCACAGATTATGTTTTATATTTTTATTTTTATTTTATGTACATCATAAAACATTATATATGAGAAATGAATAAATCAAACCCACGTATTCAAGATTTAACTGAGTTTGGATTAAACATGGTGGGATGATCTAATACCGTATGCTTAACACTGCCCGCTTGAATTGGTCAAGCTGGGTTGCAGGCAAGTCAACAACATTCACAGGTAGATTATTCCATAGAGTGATACTGTGAGGGAAGAAAGACCATTTATGGTATTCAGATGACACTTGAATGATTAGGAAGCTACGGGGGTACGTGTGTCTGGTGAGTCTGGTAGGTTTCTGTGTTAATTGCAACGATGTTATGGATTATCTTGAAAAACATAGATCTGACGACAATGTTATCAATGAAGTGTGCCACTGATTTTTGTTTAAGTTAATTGTTTATATAATAACGTCATAAATCTAACAAAAAAACCTAGTTCATGGTCTTTTTTGCTATTATTATTTTTAGTTTGTTTGTTGTTGTTTTTTTCTGTTTGTTTTTTTTTTATTAATTTATTTTTTTTTTTTTTTTTTTTAAATTAATTAATTTATTTATTTTTTTGGAAAATTTCGAAATTTCCTGTATCTAACGGTTTGTTCTTTGAACTATGAAAAAGTCGATTCGTTAATCGTTGCGCATTTGTCTGCTTTCTATTCTGGGATTAAGAAACACAGATTCTCACTCAAACTCATTGAACCTAATTCTGTTTAGAATTTAAAAAATAATCAACGATCAATAAAAGAGATTTTTTTCCTGTTTTAATTGCAGTTAAACTCTATTCATGTTTAACAAAACAATTTTTCGAGCATGAATTGTGGAAAAACTTTATATTGAGTGAAATAAAGAAGTTCGAATGAGGGGCTAGAAACGTCGGACTTCCGATCCGTAGGACGCTTGTTCAAATCACAGCTTTACACGAATACTTGTTTAAACTTGGGAAGCAGTTTTCAAGCTTGCAAGAACTTCATCCCCTGTCGAAGATGATAAATAAATAGGTTTAAACTAAGAAAACCAATGTAGTCATATAGTGCGCACGCAGTTACCTCTTACTAGAATTTGCTGGGATCAGCCAGACAATAAACTACTGAAAGTTTCTCTGTAAAAATAATTAAATTAAATATAAGATATCGATGATTTACAGACCTAATTACTGATTACATTATTATATTTTAACAAGAAGTTTTGTTAGGTAAAACTGACGTCAAAGTATAGCTTACTGTTTATTAGTATTAATTGATAAAGTTTAAATTGGACTGGCGCGGCTAAGTGGTTGAAATTATATCGTGTGTACTGACTAAAATCGATCAGTAAACTGAGGTAGCGGGTTTATTTGAGTTTGTATTATCGTTGCTTCCGGTTGCCCATGTAGCAGATACGCCCTGCAGGGCTTAGTTATTTGAGATGATGGGAAAATGTTCAAGATTAAGAGAGCATTCCATTCAGGTGAAACGACTGGTTATTATGTATGCTCAGTATACACTGATACACGAGACGTCGGTTTAACGTATCATCCGAAAGACAATTATTGATGTTCATAGAGGAGCGGATGATCGAACTCGCGACCGCTGGATTACCAGCCAAACGCCTTACCACTATTTCACTGATCCTCTACAGCTAGCGGACAGACCAAATATAACTTCAACCATAAAAATATTTTGTTGTGTTCGTTGGTGTTTTTTTTCTTCATATTTTTCGTCTACTTGCACACTAAAAAGTCAAAGTAATGATATGCAAAAATATCTTTACTTTGAGGGAATATTTCAATTCAAGTTAAAACAAGACAACACAATTGCAAAATTAACAGCCTTGGCTCAGCAACATTAACATAAAAAGCTATAAAAAGATTTATGATAAATATGTCCGTGAGATTATGTAACTCAAGCAGACGTATATATGATAACAACGTTCCCTTTCATTTAACTTACAGTTTTTGATTTTGTAATTTTTGTTGGATTGAAAGAAGAACAGATTTCACTTTCTGAGTCAAAAGACAAATTAGATTATAACATTAATCTAACCAGCTATTGAATGTGCTGTTTGCGTTATTTCTTTAATGAAAAGGTCATTGGTTATTGAAAATTAATAGTGGTAAATCGGAATGTCAGAATGTCTCACTCTTTCTCTTCCCCTTCCCCTTAAATATTAAGATAAATATGAAGTGTCCGAACACTTCACTTGATAAAGAGCCCAACATTTCCGCTTCATATAAATTAAACTACCGTAGTATTGAGTAGAGAGATCAACGCTTTTATAATGGTTTTTATTGGGGCATTTTGCGTACACTTCAGTGAAACAGGGGTGATGTGACAAACGCCTTTAAAATCGCTGTCAGCATGGTGTGGTGACGACAATTAAGTGGAATATAAAACATTAAACAACATATCTCTGTCACTAAGCTCTATGTAGGTTACTATCAACTGCCGAATTATCAAACTTTAAGAAAACACACAGTTTAACAGTGGAACAGTGTTTCACGTAAATTATCAATTTGAAATATTTTTATAAGTTACTTCTTTGTACGTTCATATTTATACAAGTGTGTGTTTGCTGACAAGTGTGTGTGTGTCGAGTAAGAAGTGAAAACTCAACTACATCGATAATAAGTTTGTGTTTAAATAAGGTCAATTTATGGAATACTTTTGACGGAGTAAGTTCATTTTTAAACAGTTTTATAGTTCTTATGATATAATGAAGTCCATGTGAACAATAATAAGTTTAAGCGTCGAAAATGTATTGTTTTGGATATATTTTTTAATGTAATTAGGTTATATTCATTTACGAAGATAGATAAACTGTAGTAATAATTTAAAACTTGTATGAAAAAAGAGACAGGCCATCCAATTCTTGAACTTTACAATAAATATCGGTCATCTTATTTTTGTCAGTTTGACATTATGTAATCGCCATCATCTGCATATTCTGTTTCAAATAAGCTTCATTATACCTCGATGTGTGTCAGAGAGAGAGAGAGAGAGAGAGAGAGAGAGAGAGAGAAAGAGATGTAAGAACGATAAAATACCCGAAAAGCTACATTACCTGGTCTCTGTTTACTCAACCCAAACTTGTGTACATTTCATAAAATTTGAATTATAACAGAAACATGAGATGTCAGTGACCTGAGATAACAAAAATATTTCATTCACTCACCTGTTACTTTAGTACCTTTTTGTGTTTTCTATAACCCTACGTATGATCAGTATGGCCAAACCACGTGGAAAATGATGTCATTTAGGCTTATTTTGCCTCGATTCCAAGGAAAATACTGCTATAAGTATTTTATTTTTTTCATCAGTTTTAATGGTTTATAGGTCAAGCGAAGCGGAAATTTATGCCTACACATTGATCCCGGTGATTCTTTTGTCAGATGTATAGAAATTTTTAACATTCGGGAAAACTGATTCGCATTTCGCGATAGCAATTAAGAAAAACTGTAAATCTGAAAAAGAATCAGGACCTATATGTAGGGCACAATTTTCCGCCTCGCATGTACTATATCCCCTTTAAATGGATGTAGAAATAAAATACTTACAGCAGTTTTCTCCTTGGAATCGAGGCAAAAAAAATGTTGCTTGCGACAGCCTTAATTGCATCATATACAACGTGATATGGCCACACTGATGAAAGTACACTTCTTTTGTTGTTTAAAATTATCATATTTATTATCATATCATATATAATATTATCATATTTTTTAATACATAGTTGCCAAGATCACGTATATTACAAACTAAAATGTTTCAAAATAAAGTTGTTACAGTCTTAATTATTCAAAGGTTTACAAACGACGGAGCTAGAGTATAAACATTTATGAAGTTGACTCATTATTCATAGTACAAAGCTACAGATGAAAGACAATTCTATTTTTCCATAATTTGTTGAAGAAACATCATCCGAATTACAAATCTAATATTACCACTTGGATATTTTCTTAATAATCAGGTTTATGTTTAATTCTACTGCTGTCGATTTTTAGATAAGCTTACATTCATCCTTGCTAACTGAAATTGAAGTTAAACTCTTTAAACAGAATTATAACATCACGACACTTTCTGAAATATACCCACCATAGATTCTTGATTTTATAAATGTTATGTAAGGAACTAGTCTGTCGTAAATTTTCTGTCAAGTATGAATTTTGGATCGTGTTAACTGGAGGCTATAACCTGGAATTGTTTAATCTACTCGACGTTAAATGGAACATTTTGAAATACTTTTACTTTTTAAACTTAAATTTTCACATTTGCATACACGTATAGATAAAAATATTGAATTTTTTCTTCTATGAAACCTTAAGGCATGGAGTCTAGAGATCAAGTGTGTAGCATTGCCGAACATACTTCTACAAAGATTTTTCAGTTTATGCCCTTGGGGTCACTATTGGCCCCGCCCCAGGGGGCTAGAATTGCTTTAGAGTCTAAATAATTTGCGCGTAGCATTATCTAGCGGACCTGCACTAAGATTGTTCAAAATATATCACTTGGGTCAAAATTTGTCCTTTTTTTTTTTTTTTTTTTGGGGGGGGGGGGTCACATGCTTCGCATTGAGTTACTAGAAATTTAGTCTATAGCACTGTCTAGTAGACATCTATTAAGATTGTTCAAATGATGACTCTATGATGGAAATTGATCCCAGTCAAAGCGACATTGGATTTTTACATAGACTTTAAATGTACGTTCAAAAAAGTTTTTCTCAGAAACAACAAAGCCTAAAACTTATTTATTCAATCTCTGGCAATATGTTGTAGTCCTACACTAAAGTTGATCCGATCATGACCCTAGAGTCAATACTAGGATCAATATTGACCCCGCGACAATGGTCATTCGTTTCATTTAGATTTATATAGGAAAACAAAATAGGTTAACTAATCTTGGAAGGAACCATAAAAGCAACATTTTTAATTGACCTTTATTTGGCCTTGAACTTTACTTCGACCTAAACTACTTCCGTGATTTTGCAGCTACAGCATAGAAATTTTAACTAATCATAAAACTTTACCTGTAGATTTCAACTTTGACCATAGACGACCTTGTATCTAGCCTCTTGACCTACGTTACGGTTTAGCTTCATCAATGAATTTTCTCGTTTTCTAAGCATTAAAATGTAAACTTTTCCTTGCACTTTTCAATTTCTTACTTTGCAAAGCAAAGCTCTTGAACTGCTGACCTACTTTAGCTCTGATGTTAAGTGCAATGGTATTCAGACGAGCGATAAAGGACATGATGGTCCTTTTGTTGAAACTTCTGTTCAGTTGAGTACTTAAATGTTTTTGAAATACTGTGTTTGTATTGTAGCAGTATCAGACATTTTTTGTTTCTCTATAAATGACGGTTTCCATAAAAGGTGTTGTAGTTATAGAATCTGCATTAGTTTCTCTTTGTACTCAATTCTAATGTCACGTTTAATAAGTTTTTTTTGTATTTTCAGGTAAAAAGTTCAGAAGAATTCTGATTTATTTGTGTTGTCAATGCAACAGAGCATTATTTATATGGTAAGATTTGTGTTAGATTTCTCGAACATATGTTTTCCAAACTAAGTATGGTAAAAAAATCTGAAATGATAACCATAATTATGTTGTGAATGATACTTACTTTGATTACATTACGTCATATGCCATTCGTACTAATATTCATTATTGTATTGCATCCGTTTTAACATTTGTTCTTGCAGCCTTAATAGTTAGTACCGGCTTTAATAGTTGGTACAAATACGAAGTTGTATGCATTTCATTCTTTTATTTTCTTACTTTTTTTCTTAAAACAGAGTATCAGCATGTCGTTCACTGTTTTCTGTAGAAATACATTTTAAGAGGACAGAAATTTCTGGAAGACTTTCCCCTCTGGTATGCATTATAACTTAATCTAAAAAGCTTGTGTCCTATATTATTATGTACCCTTCGAAGATGCTTTATTGTTTTGCACATGTCGGACGGTCTGTCGGTCTGTCAGTAGACTAGTCCTTGTCCGATCAATAAATATAAATCGTTTTAGGCTACAGTCTTCAGATTTGGTAGAGAGGTTGGCCATGGCCTGTAGGTGACACCTATTGATTTTGAAGTCATTATGTGAAAGGTCAAGGTCACTGTTACCTTGAATGTCAATAACTCGAGTGCGATTTGATCCACAGCCTTCGAACTTCTAAGGATGGTTTCTTATTGAGTAAAAGGTCTCTATTGTTTTTTGGGTCAGTCAGTCAAAGGTCAATATCACGATCACCTTCAATTTGAAAATGGTTTCCACTCAGTAACTCGAGTACCATTAGGCCCACAGCCTTCAAACATAATAGAGTGATTGCTCTTATTTTGTAAAAGTCTTCAAACCTCATAGAATGGTTGCCCTTATTAAGTAAAAAAAACTCCTACTGTTTTAAGTTTAGTAGGTCAAAGGTCAAGTCACCTTGAATTTGAAAATCATTTCCACTCAATAACTGGAATATCATTTGACCGACTTCCTTCAAACTTCAAAAAGTTGTTGCCCTTACTAAGTGAAAAGCCCCTGTTGTTTTTGGGGTTAGTAGATCAAAGGTTAAAGGTAGTGTTACTTTCGAATCAGAGGTGTTTCTGCTCGATCACTCGAGTTCCATTTGGCCAACACCCTTCTAAATTCATAGGTTGGCTGCTCTTATTGAGTCAAAGACCCCTTTTGTTTTTTGTGACAAAAGATTAAAGGTCAGGGTCGCTGTCTCAAAGACTTTGAAAACTGTTTCTGCTCAAAAACTCATTTTACCAACACCTTCAAACTTCATAATTTGGTTCATCGTATTGAGTAGAAGTCACTTATTGTGATTAAGGTCATAAGGTCAAGGTCATGGCCAACTTCAATCTGAAAATGGTTTCCGCTCAATATCTTGAGTACTATTTGACCCACAAACTTCAAAAACTATTTTATATCAGTCGGTCAAAGGTCAAGGTCACTGTCACCTTGAATTTGAAAACGATGTCCGTTCAATAAGTCGAGTACAATTTGACCTACACCCTTCAAGCTTCATGGAATGGTAGCTCTTATCAAATAGAAGGTCCCTGTTGTTTTCTGGGATCAGTAGGTCAAAGGCCAAGGTCACGTTCACCTTGAATTTGAAAATGGTTTCCTCTTCATAACTCGAGTAGCCTTCAAACTTCATAAGATGGTTGCCCTTTTTGAGTAGGAAACCCGTTGATTTTTAGGTCAGTACTAGTCTGTCAAGGTCTTGGTCACCTTGAATTTGAAAATGGTTTCTGCTGAATAATCTGAGTACTATTAAAGACTAGTAAAGACTTTCAGTCTTTAAATTTCACAGGTTGTTTGCCCTTATTGAGTAAAAGACACAATTATTTTTTGGGGTCAGTAGGTTAAAAGACAAGGTCATGACCTCATCGAATTTGAAAACCGTTTCCATTTAATAACTTGACTATCATTTGACCCAGAGCCTTCAACCTCATAGAGTGGTTACCCTTATTGAGTAGAAAGGGCCTATTGTTGTTAAGGTCAGCAGGTTAAAGGTCAAGGTCACATGAAATTTGAGAACTGTTTCGGCTCAGTACTTTGAGTAACATTTGACACACAATCTGCAAACTTTAATTTTTCATGGTGGCGGGGTGGGGGTATACATGTCATTCAGACATCTGTTGTTTGATATTATGTACTTCTTTACCTGATTTATACCCTTTTTTCATTGAAATTTGTATCAAGCTTTTGTTGAATGCAATTATTGTCACAGAAAAACTGCTTTATAAAGTGGTTTCTCAGTTAAGTTTTTTCGGGAATAAAACTTTTTTAATAATACAAACAAGAACGGTTACTTTTCCGACTGTCACAAAGTGAAATAAATTGATTTAACACTTTCTATCATTATGACGAAACAGTAATGTTTTGTTGTATAATAAATTATAAGTCTCTCTGGCTTTGTGAAAAAAAATCTACAAACAAGGCTGACTCCTAACAAAGCAGTGAGGGTCGGCAGAAAGTGAAAATTATTTTAAGTGATATATTAAGATGCATCATCTTGTAAAGTGCACTGAATTTCTTTGGTCTTTTGAACCCTTGTCTTAATGCCTACATAACAGAATATCTTACATGCATAAAATTAATACTTTTAATATAATAATGATAAATATATATTAGTTATGTATGGCATACTCACTTTCAAACCTACCTTAAAAAAACTGCAAAAAGTTTTCATAACTTGCACTGTGTCATCTCATCTTATACGCTTGCAAAAGCGGTACATTTACGTTCATATACATTCAGATCACATTCGAAGTTAGTATTTGATGTCAGAAAAAAGAAAAGAAAAATGGGCAACTACGCGAAAGACTTAATATCTGTCACATGCCCTGTCAAAGTCATAAAAAATTAAATTGTGGCCTCATTAAATCCGTGTTATTTCTCTATTGAATTTGTCGTCCAATCGTTAATACTAGAAGAGACATAAAACTTCTCTTAAAACCACTCTTATATCGTTACAATTCTGTGGAGAAAAAAAACAAGTTTTTTAAACAACCTTTGAATATCATGTGTTTTATCGTAGGTCATCCTAGCACGAATCATAGCTATACAGTAATATAAAATTGTTGAAACATTTATTTCGCGTTGCTCAACGTTTTTTTTTTATTTCGTTACCATTTGGTGTCCGTCGTTAGTCGTCACGCGTCAGTCGTCCACCAATTGATTTAAACAACATTTCAAATGAAACCTTTGAGCAAAAGCTGTTGAACCTTGGCAGGCGTGGTCTACTATTGAGATCAGTATTGGCCCTGCCCAAAGTGGTCATTATTGTAATGGAAAATTCTGCTTCTCTGAAACTGAAGGGCCTTGAGTGTAGATATTCAATATATAAAATTGTTTGGTAGACCTCTACTAAATTTGTTCGAATGATTTTTCTAAAATCAAAATGTGCACCGTCCAAAAGGGTCACTTGTTTGACATAGATTTCTATAATAGTTAGAAAATCTTCTTGTAAAAAAACCAAAAGGCCTTGAGTTTAGAAATATAATGTGTCGCATTGTGACCAGGGGGGTCACTAATTTATATAATTTACACGGGAAAACAAAATAATCTGGTATATGATTTTGATATGAACTTTTATGTTCACATACTGAACTGTTTTTCTTGTTTTCTTGACCTTTTTGTGACATTGATCTTGACCCGCTGACCTACTTCCTTTTTTGATATATCTGCATGAAATTTAAACCATGTGCACGACAGCGCAAGTAGATATCAACTTTAGCTTGACTTACTCCCTAGTTTTCTACGCTTCAGAATTGGTATTTGAACCGAAAGCATAATTCTGCTTGCACATTTAAACTTTTCGACTTAAAATTGAACATAATTTTTTATGTCAGAGTACGTTGTACTTTAGTTGAATGTCTTTCATTACCCGTGTTGTTTAGAGTGATGATACTCAGGTGAGCGAAATATGATCATCCTGGGTCATTGTCTTTCTTCTTTTATCCGTAACTGTATATATACCATTGTATAATAACAGAACTAACGACGTCTTCTTTGTTTTATAGAACATTGATTTATAATGGTCTACGAAGTGGTTTGCTAATGTGAAAGAAAACAGTTTCTTGTTTGTTTTAGAGTCATTATGATGCAAAAGGTTGACTGTAATGAAATCCTTAACTTCACAAAATATGCAGGGGACTTAGCTAGTGTAAGTTATACTTTTTGCGCTTATTAATTAACACGCGAATGTATTTTGTTAGAATATTCACGTTACAATTTGTAACACTTATCGATTAACATTTTAAAAAACACAAAAAATATGAAATAAATAACGCCAGCCTGATTATTTGTGCATAAGATATCCACTCATTGTCCGAATACAGTTCTGTCTTTTGATAGTTTGGTCGCTGATTGTCGCTCACTTTACCTGTTTAATCAGTATTGCCTTCATACTCTTAATATATATATCCGTGTGCTATTTCTGGTATATTTTTTTTATAATGCATTTTAACTTACAAATGACGTAAGTTATTCTAAAAAATATCCTCAAGTAAGAAACAAAACTATATTTTTTAGAGATAATGTATTGTTGCAGGATGTGGTGTATCTCACACAGAAACAGCAAGCCAGTATCCTGCTTCTGAAGGAACTAGAGTGTAAATGCAGAATGGAGGCAGAACCTGTCACATTAACCGGTATTACAGTTTCAAACGATACAACTAGGAATCGTAGATGTTTATTGTTGTGTTATTCATTCATTGTCTTATAGTGTGTGATAATTATTTAGAATAAATGCCATTTAAAGAGACACAATTGTCAGCAGAAACATGATTTTCAGCGCTAAGGTCAGATAGATAATGATAAACACGTTTTGAGAAACATTGTTCAGTACATAATGATTGTCAGTAGAGTGTTGTATCGCTTTAACCCTTTTAGTCTGTCATTATTCAAATTATGCTGACATTTGATACACTTTTTGAATGCACATAACGTGATCGAAGTGGTATATACCGCTTGCCGTTTTTAAATAGCCACCAAAATCACAATGGCTTAAACCCTTTTATATAAACTCATTAGGTAGTTTTAACACATTTCTTAGAACAATTCCGGCCAATGAATAATGAATTTTTTCTCATTCAGCATTATTACCATCTTCTCACTGACACACTTGATTGGTTTAATGAGGAGGTCAACAGTTCACTTAGACAACTCTGCCCCGCCCTTCTGCCCCAGAAAAGTAAACCGAAAATAATTTTATCACGCTGCATTTTAAATTCAAGGTCGTTATTGCAACAGAACCTGGGACAATGTAATGTGTTGGAGTGATTCACCAGCTGGGACAACCGTCAGTCAGCCATGTCCAGCCTACATAAACCACTTTAAAAGACACAGTAAGTGCTAGCTTTATCATATTGAGTTCCCTTGTACCAAGAATTTCATCTGCAAGTAGCGGGAATACGCTGCAAAAAACTGATGTCGTTACTAATCAGCATTTAAATAGTAACATTGCATTTAGTCATGGTTACTGAACACTGTAAAACAACTAACTACACATTGTTCAAACTTTGTTTATTCTATTTATAGATTTTGCAACTAGGATTTGTTTGGAGAATGGGACATGGTTCTCGTTAAACAAGACCGCAAGGCAGATGAGGGGTTGGACCAATTTTACAGCTTGTCCAAACAACAGCACAAAAATACCAAATGTTTTCTCAGAAGAAGTCCCAGAAATTTTCTCAGTAAATGAGTAATATGTTTTTACATTTATGCTGAGTATAAGTTTCATTTCACACATGTTAGGATGCAATGCATCTATAGTGGAAAGTTTTATTAACACTGAGAAATTTAAATTCTGTCTAAGGTCTTGGTTATTTCTTAAAAACACACAGTAAAAGCAGCATCAATGTCAGACTGAATTGGTTGTGTAAAACATTGCGCTGGGTTTAATACATGTACATCTGTTTATTTTGCACAAATATTTCAACAAAGTTCCAAAATATAAGATAAAGCCTATAGTTTAAGCATTCACAAGTATTTAATCGCTAATGTGTTTTATGTTGTATTTCCAGAAACATGTGCATGGTCTGCGATTGATGTACAATATAGGATACGCACTGTCACTGGTCTCACTACTTGTTGCCTTAATTATCATGATTTATTTCAAGTACGTTCAAGTTATTTTAATCTCCTGATGAGAACTACTTCAAACAGTTGTCGATACTTGATTTATTGTAATTGAGCTAATATTACTTTGCTGATAACAGAAGCATTGTCCAAGTATTTTGTCCTTTCGAAAGTTACTTTAGCACTCAAGTTTGCTGACAAGGAAATTTATTTACACTTAAAGGAACGATATAAAGAAAACAATAGTTTTAAATATATTGAAATTCGTAGAAACTTTGAAAAGGAAATAAAACAGGAACTATATTTTTTTCTGTATTTGACCTTAACTTCCAATAATTAAAACTCATTCGCCATTTCTCTACAGTTCTAGTTAGTTTTAATTAAATCTTGTTATAGAATTCGTTACCAAAGTGTTCGGTATTTTTAATTCTTCTCCGCGCTATTTTGCAACAGACCACGTTGCCGGAATTAAATATTGACTATTACTTACAGAAAACTGAGGTGCTCCAGAAACACTATCCACGTGAACCTATTTGCAGCGTTCATGCTGCGGGCAGCTATCAGCCTTATTAGGGACAACTTTATGGTGGCGGGTCTTGGATTTCCAAACGATGTCACCTACAACGAAACGGGTGGCATTGTAACCTTCAACGAGGGATTGGTAAGATTTGATGTTATATTATACATTATTGTACATCAGCTTTAAAGAACTTTACACTAATTTTCATGACACAAAGTAATGCGTCACGTCCCAGATCGCATCATTTAACAACGTCATGATCTTAAAGGTGTTCAAAGTACTGGCCCTGATGATCGGCTTCTTTACACATCGCGTCAGTATATCAGTGAACCAGTTTTCACTTAATGACCTGTTAAAATACAAAACTCCTTGTTTCACTTCGTCTCTGTTGACAAACTTCCTCCCACGTAAATTGTCTTTAAGCACTGGGAAACGAGAATAGCCCAGTGGACGAGATCTGGCGAATAAGGAGTGGGCGAGATGCTCTGGAAACCCAAAACCGCCAAGATCAGTTGGTGAACTTGGATGGATGGAGCAATGTCATGTTGATAGGTGATGTTTTCCATATCTTCTGCTTACATGGACGCTTTATTCTGATGACTCTCAACAATCTGCTCCGCACGACCTGCATTTGTTGAGTGAAGAAGTTGTTAGATTTTTGTTTATTTTTGATAGTATATTCGATTGGAATCCCTTTGTTGCCCATAAATACCATGTACATAACCTTTCCCTTTGAACAATGGTGGTGTGATTGGAGTTTTCGTCATAGACGACTGTCGCTTGCCTTCTGACTCAAAGAACTGCACCCATGTTTTGTCCATCATAATGATCCTGTCTAGAGGTCTTCTTGATAAGTCACTGTTTATTTCCGCGGGCCTTCCCATTCTTCTTGATAAGTCACTGTTTATTTCCGTGGGCCTTCCCATTCTTCTTGATAAGTCACTGTTTATTTCCGCGGGCCTTCCCATTCTTTTTGATAAGTCACTGTTTGTTTCTGCGGGCCTTCCCATTCTTCTTGATAAGTCACTGTTAATTTCCGCGGGCCTTCCCATTCTTCTTGATAAGTCACTGTTAATTTCCGCGGCCTTCCCATTCTTTTTGATAAGTCACTGTTTATTTCCGCGGGCCTTCCCATTCTTCTTGATAAGTCACTGTTTATTTCCGCGGGCCTTCCCATTCTTCTTGATAAGTCACTGTTAATTTTCGCGGGCCTTCCAATTCTTCTTGATAAGTCACTGTTTATTTCCGCGGGCCTTCCCATTCTTCTTGATAAGTCACTGTTTATTTCCGCGGGCCTTCCCATTCTTTTTGATAAGTCACTGTTTGTTTCTGCGGACCTTCCCATTCTTCTTGATAAGTCACTGTTAATTTCCGCGGGCCTTCCCATTCTTCTTGATAAGTCACTGTAAATTTTTGCGGGCGAGGCTTCCAATTCTTCTTGATAAGTCACTGTTAATTTCCGCGGGCCTTCCCATTCTTTTTGATAAGTCACTGTTTGTTTCCGCGGGCCTTCCCATTCTTCACGTTTCTGTCCGGCCGACTGTTTATTTCCGCGGGCCTTCCCATTCTTCGCGTTTCTGTCCGGCCGACTGTTTATTTCCGCGGGCCTTCCCATTCTTTTTGATTAGTCACTGTTAATTTCCGCGGGCCTTCCCATTCTTCTCGATAAGTCACTGTTTATTTCCGCGGGCCTTCCCATTCTTCTTGATAAGTCACTGTTTATGTCATTTCTGTCCGGCCGACAGTTTATTTCCACGGGCCTTCCCATTGTTCGCGTTTCTGTCCGGCCGACTGTTTATTTCCGATGACCTTCCCATTCTTCGCGTTTCTGTGCGGCCGACTGTTTTTTTCCGCGGACCTTCCAATTGTTCGCGTTTCTGTCCGGCCGACTGTTTATTTCCGCGGGTCTTCCCATTCTTCGCGTTTCTCTCCGGCCGACTGTTTATTTCCGCGGACTTTCCCATTCTTCGCGTTTCTGTCCGGCCGACTGTTTATTTTCGCGGGCCTTCCCATTCTTCGCGTTTCTGTCTGGCCAACTGTTTATTTCCGCGGGCCTTCACATTCTTCGCGTTTCTGTCCGGCCGACTGTTTTTTTCCGCGGGCTATCCCATTCTTTGCGTTTCTGTCCGGCCGACTGTTTATTTCCGCGGGCTTTCCGATTCTTCGCGTTTCTGTCCGGTCGACTGTTTATTTCCGCGGGCTATTCCGTTCTTTGCGTGTCTGTCCGGCCGACTGTTTATTCCGCGGGCCTTCCCATTCTTTGCGTTTCTGTCCGGCCGACTGTTTATTTCCGCGGGCCTTCCCATTCTTCGCGTTTCTGTCCGGCCGACTGTTTATTTCCGCGGGCTATCCCATTCCGTTTCTGTTTGGCCGGTCTTGTTGAAAATCGCTTGTGGCATTTGTTAATTAATTTTCTTGAGACATGCCTTTGCGTTTCTGAAATTTCCATTTCTTTTATTTCTGGCTAGGCATCATACTTTGCTAAGTACAATATTGCATGAGGTCGCCATTTTGTGATAAAATTTAAAAGGCAAAATTTAAGACAAGCGAAAGTCTACATTAAATTTCGCTATTCCAAATGAAGTAGTTATCGTGTTAAAGACGATAGTTATCGCGTTGTTGCCTTGAAAACTTACGTTTCGTAATTCAACTTTTGGCGGAATAAACACGACGGCCATCGCCTTCTACACGATAATTATTGACTTTTGTCAAACAAAATTCAATGCAGTGCTTTTTAAAACCTGGGAAGGTATTTGTTTTAAAATGGTAACTTTAAACGCTCTCAAAAGCTAATTGCACAACATGAATCGTTCTCCCTTAACAAACTATTTCAGATATAACAACATCGAATTGCCTCTTCAACATAGGTTAAAACTGTTTGATTCATCAGATGGTTCTATATTCAGTTTTTCTTCAGAAATTTGAGGGTTCTATCCTAAGTACTAATATACTGGAAGAAAATAACCTCTCCTGAGAACGATAGAATTGGGAAGAAAATTTATGAACAACAAAAAATTGATGACGCTAACAATATAACATATAAAAATAAGCATTGGATAACTCGTGTAAGAACTATTTTAGAGACAAATGGATTTGCAAACATTTGGGTTAATCAATCATTAGATAATCATCACCTAGAAATTATCGAAATGAGAAGTTATTTCCTGAAATTATCAAAAGAGAATAAAATATATTTACTACCAGACCTTATACTCCGATCCCGATTGCGAACGTATGGCTGGCTATTCAAGCACAATCTTAATCGAGAATCATATCTTGACATAATTCATGAAAACAATTCGTTTTGCTCTCTCAGGATTTCGGACATCATCTCATAGTGTAGCAACAGAAACTTGAAGACACGCAAACACGGATAAAAATGAGCGAAATGTATACTGTTACAATGAAAACTATAGAAACAGAATACCATTTTACTAGTTTGTCCTAAATAAAGAGAATTAAAAAAATACTTAAAACCATATCTTTGCCACTGGGCAACACTAGCAGTTCGAAGTCCTTGCTAGATAGCTGTCATACCTACCGAAACCAGTGACATATCAAGCTATTTAAACTCCTGCTTCACACTGAATGTATTTAGATACTGTTCAGCCATTTTTTATATTATTTATACAAACTATAAATGTAGAAACTGCTGTGTCAAGGAGGTATTTGGGGGTATTCATCACCTTTAGTGATATCTCTTGTTAATACAGACCAAGAAGACACATAGTATTCCATCCTACTTTGGTATTAACCATTTCTACTTGGCCAATTCGCATATATGTCTAACAAACTCTTATGTACCACCTTGAAGACTGTTGAAAACAAGATATTTACAACTTTTTTTTCAAAATCTCGATGTATCCGGTTTCTGTTGTATATAATACCTTGGTTCCTGAACTTCTGACAAACCTTTACCGTTTCTATGCTGTCTGTTATTTTTCAGCATTGGGAATGCCGGTTGTTCTTCAGTGTGTTCCAGTTTGCGATTGCTGCGAGCTATATTTGGATATTCGTTGAAGCAGTGTATTTACATATGTATATTTTCTCCGTGTTCAAAGAAAAAGTCAAAGTCTGGTGGTTCATGTTGTTTGGATGGGGTAAGACATATTATCTACCAAGACTTGCAAAGAATTGTTATGAAGAGTAACTGTACTAAACATTCAATCTAGAAATTATATTCTGAAATCATTGTGACCCCTTGACAGTGTGGGTCCTTCTAAAACATCTAAAAACCATTGAATTAAAAATGAAAATTTGATTTTAAAGTAAGGATAAGTTTATAAGACAGTTATATTCTGAAACTAAATTCTACGTTATCTACAAATAGTGATCCAAATTATAATGCCAACATGTTTGTTCAGTTTTGTTGCTTGTTATTTTGTTTGAAAGTAGAAATTTAGTAAATCGGAGTTCATTTTCAGGTTTTCCGGTGTTGATTACTGTTTGTCTGTGTATAGCAAGATATCTTCTGGATAATACCTTGTAAGTTTCTAATGTTTAACTAAGAATAAACATCATTATGTTTTTATCTTTAAAAAACAAGTTTTTTTTTTAATTTATGTTGGTGAATTCTTGTTATTAGAACAGAGGTTGTTATTAACTAACACTCTATATAACTTGTATTTCATTATTTTCGCCTGTTTCCTGGCATTTTTCCATCTTTCAAGTACGCTAGCAACAATTTATGCAGGTCCGGGGAACAGTTCAAACTGTTGATCGGGCAATAGTTTGAACTGTTTCATAGTTGACTTTTGAACCAATCATATGCTTTCATTGTGCGCAACAGGATGCGCAATAGGATGTTATAAAGTGAAAGTTACTAAAATTGAATACATGTACTTTTTTCAAGGACCCTGGCGGCGCTTTACGTTCATTTAATTCCTTTTCGTATTTTTATTGTACCCGAGCTTGGTGTCAGATCTGTACCGTCTTTTAGCCCAAACAAACCAAGCGTTTATATACGATGATCAGTCGAATAGAATTGTATAGAATATTAGGTATTTAAACAGTTATATAGAGCATTAGGTAGATAAAACAGTTACTTCATGTGTGTTTTTGGGGAACAGTCAAACAATTGTCCCGAGGTGTCAGGGAAGACATTTCGATCTGTTGCCCCTCGGGCAACAATTCGAAAGTCTTCCTTGACACCTCGGGACAATAGTTTTGATTGTATCCCAAACACACATGAACTAACTGTATATTGTTATGTCGTAAACGACAACAGCTTGTGTTTTTGCTTAACATTTCAGTTAATTAGTGTACATTGTTCTGAAATGTATTGCCCATCCTAACTTTTTATGAAATTTATCATTAAAACATGGTATAAATTTCTTTTCTTTTTAAATAGTATACTTGAATCATTATGTAAAAAGCATAAAGTATTTGCGAGGAAGTTGGCTATTTTATCTTCTTTGCTATAATTTTATCTTTAAAACTGCAAAACAACCCCCCCACCCACCTTTGAGATGAGTACATTAGAAAAATAAATTGTTTATATTTTTGTCTCATTTTAGCTGCTTAAATTTCCTTTTTGAGTGTTTTCTTATCCATTTTAGTTGCTGGAACACTCACAACAACGAGGGATTAGTTTGGATTTTTAAAGGTCCAATAATGCTTACTATTTTGGTAAGTAACTTGTACTGGCTGTAAGAAAAATTGACAAACTGCTGGACGTCCTCTTTTTGTATTAGAAGTATTATATCTGCCATGCTATAAAGTGTAGATTTTATGTATTCATCTTTTTTGAAACACACGTAATAATTTATAAATGCTTTAATGTGTACTTGAAAGGGCTATATCATAATGAAAACATCATGTCACTTAGTACTTCTGCAACTTGTTGAAAATTATTTGGGAAGGTGTTTGTTTTGTTTTTTCTTGTCTTTACCTATTATTAGTTTGGCTCCTAAGTCAAGTAATTAGAGCTGTACAGTAACAAATATTAAAGTTAGTTTCTTTTGTTGTTTTATTTTTGTTTTCTCTCTTGCAGTTGAACTTTTTCTTTTTCATCAATATTATCCGGGTGCTGTACACCAAGCTGCAAGAGCCACATTGCTCGGACTCTACCAGGAGTAGACATAGGTACAGTCATGTAATCGTATGTTTTTACAAACGTGTCGTCATAAACACTGATACTTCAAACCGTTGGAGAGGTTTTAATTTCTCCATTCAATGGATTATACAAATGCTACAAATACATTGTAAAATAATCATCACCGTTATTGTTTTTATTATTATTATTATTATTATTATTATTATTATTATTATTTACGATTGGAAAGCTAAGGGTAAATCGTATTTTGTGAAG
Source organism: Cyclina sinensis (assembly GCA_012932295.1). Classification (NCBI taxonomy): domain Eukaryota; kingdom Metazoa; phylum Mollusca; class Bivalvia; order Venerida; family Veneridae; genus Cyclina; species Cyclina sinensis. The sequence goes on along the minus strand of JAAONU010000004.1, from coordinate 14,604,749 downwards.
AGTAAAGCTTTACAGTTTTACAGCTAGCGAAAGAAACGCTTAATTTATTTAAATCTTTTATGTGATGAGTTTTGAACGACTTATAATTAACACTGTGGGATATGAGTACGTGACGGACGGACGGGTGGACAGATGTGCAACAAAACTGATGACCTAAAAAGACCCCTGTATATGGAATACCGGCACACAAAACAGGGTTGTACAATACGGCTTTTGTTTTGATATATTTCAGTATCCTTTTTTAGTTTTTGAAGACATGGCTTGAAAAGTTTTTGACCCAATGAAACTTTAGCATTTGATGGTTCAAAAATATTTTGACTTTATATGAAAATCGTATAACAAAATTTTTTCTGTGTTGTGTCACATTTATTTGACTTACCCTTAGTGCAGCATGGTTATTGCGTTGACATACTGCAACTCAACCCATCAAAATTAATTTAATTCAGGAAAAGTTTAAGTACATGTATGATGAAAACTGTATATAAAAGTACATCTAAAATTGCAAAGGATATTGCCTTTAGGATATCTTTACTATTTAAAGTATATGAGATAAAACCAATATATCTGATTTTTTCAAGGTTACATAAAATATTGATTTCTGTTCTGTTTGCAGACGACTAGCAAGAAGCACGTTTTTCCTCGTACCGACGTTTGGTGTATATTTCATCATATTTACACTACCTCTCCATAGCTTGAGTGACACCTGGGCCTTCGTTATGCTCTTCATTGAAATGTTCTTTAACTCTTTCCAGGTTTGTAAGTTAATATAATCTTGTAATATTATGATTAAATATAGCAATCTGGATATACACATTTATCAATTGTCTAACGTATTGGTTTGAGGCGTTTTCCCGGTACGCCTTTAATATACTTTTATTCGTCTTGCACAGAACCAGTTTATATTTATGAGTGTGTACTTAGAAACACTTATCGGTTTACTGGTTACAATTATACATGTATGTTGTTATCTGAATAAAATCAACCGAAAAACGAAGCTAGAGGTTAATGCTGGCTAGATAATAAACTGTCATCAAATTTGAAAAAAATACTGCAGTCCAATCGGACGTAATGCTTGTTATACAAAGACTGAATTTTCGCCTTTTGTGGGAAACCCACGTTTTAATATATTATCTACAGTAGAAAAGTATGTCCTGCTGTTCACATTATATGCAAATCAAATACTCAGATAGCTTTTCTTACGTTAACTTAATGTTTCTGTTATAATCTGTCACTTGAACGAAATCAGCAAACCTTCGCAAGGAACATTTGATATGGTGAAGGACATTTATGAAACTGCTTCAAGGGTAGTAAAAATGTCAAAGTTTCGAAGAAGTACAGACTTTACCACATTATCTTCGACACTGTGTATTTACACAATATAAATCGTTAAGGTGTGTACAAGTTTTCTGTAGTCTAAATGTAACTTGCTATATATAGATTTTACCAGACGATAAGTAGATCCTTACTTTTGTTTCTTTCAGGGTCTTTTTATTGCAGTGGTCTTGTGTTTTAAAAATATAGAGGTAAATATTTCAATATTCAAACTCATGTCTTATTCAGTTCAATCAAATATTAACTAAAAATCAACAGATAATGTTTTGACTGTTATATTCATGCAGTATGGACATAAATATGTCTTTCATCAAAACTGAAAGATTCGGAGAAATTTGATGTTATCTTTATAGAAAAAAATACTGTAGAACGGGTTTAAATTAATAACAAACCCTAAAAGATAAGTGTTACTAAGTAATAAGGTGATTAACCTTATCTAAAGTCACGTGTTTTAATGTCAGCATAACAGTATAGTTTTACAAAAAGATAAACTGAATGTGAAGAATCTATTTGAGTTTATTTATCGTCGCTACCGGTTGATTGACACCTCTTAAAGAGTTTAGTTATTTTATGGTAAGTGTAAGATACAGAAAACATGTCATTCGCTCTGACATGCTCAGTGTGTAGTATTGGTAAAATTGGACCTCGGTATTGTAAGTGTTACTAGAGCAGCGGGGATCGAACTCGTGATTCCTGGATTATAAGTCCTCTGCGTTACCACTGGACTACGACCAGCCCCGAATGTGAACGTTTACAAGTTATCGTAAATTTTGATCTGCGTCAGTAAATGCTTGATAAAAGGACAGTGACGTGTGTAAAGAAAAAGTCGGTCGTATAGTCAGACTTACATCAGTCTATTTACAGAATTTCGCATTCAATTAACAGTTTGCATCTCTAACAAAAATATCAAAGGTATCGATAATTTCATCTCAGTTATCACATTTTACTTGTCTCGTAGCTTCGTGACATTTAAACTTATTGCGGAAATAATTTCACAAGAAATTATAGTAAAGAGTATAGTTCAAAATATTAACTAGATAGGATTTCTAAAGTTATTAAAATTAAATTAAAATTAAATTGTATTCAAGTTTTCTTAATGGCTGAAAATTGGAAATGCTTTTCTTAAATTGTGATTGACAACATAGTCAAACAGTCAGTAATCTATTACATTTCTGTTTTTTTCTGTTTAACATGTTAAATCTGCATTTAAATCTGAAATCACTGAATATGTTATTTTCCGGAAAACGTTACCATATGTTAATAAAACCTATGCGTCACGCTGGCAATTCTTAATCTTAATAAACTGATTCTAACAATAAAGAATAAGTCACAAAAATACATCTATTGTCTCTTGGCAGTTTACACTGCCTATCAGGGAAACGGACGTGCAATTTTACGTTATGTTCATTTTTTAAAACTAACCTATAAACTAGTGCTATTTCATATAATTACCCGAAATAGAGCGAAAATAATTTCTTACACAAAATTTCAAACTAATAAGTATTCTGACAGTCCTTTTAGTACATAATGCCTTTGCGGTTTTAAATCATCATTAAAAGGAAAACCTGATTAGATGTAGGGGTTTGTTATCTTTGTAAGCACTAAGGGGCGTATTATATCATGCACCTGTCGTCCGCCCCTCTAACCGTCTGTCCGTCCGTTGGCAATTTTATGCCCTCTCTATTTCTCTTGAACCGCTAAAGGATGTTTATGGAACTTGGGTCAAATTTTTATCTTGTTGAGACGACGTGCAGAACTGAACATTTAGGCCCACCACTTTAAGGTCAAGGTCACAGTTCAAGGTCACAGATTTGAGCCACGGAATTCCTGTCCTCTCTATATCTGCTTAACTCCTTGCAGTCTATTCATGGAAGTTTTGTCAGATATTTATCTCATAAAAGCAGCATGCAGAACTAACATTGCAGGCTTTCCGACGTTGCAGAATTCTGGTTGTCCACTGTCTTTAATCGCTCGTGGAATTTTCATGAAACATGGCTCAGTTGTTTGTTCCATTGAGAAGACGTGCCGAACCAACTTTTCTTGTGCTCTCAACCTCTAGAAACAAAACATATACATGTAATAAGTAAAATGTGTATTTTAAAATGCCGTTCTTCATTAGATCATTCACGAGAATTATGATGCAAAAAAACCTTTTATGAATTTTGGATAATTAAACACATATTTTGTATTCAGTTTCATTAAGATGATCTAAGATATATGTATGTATTGCAGGTCAGAACAGAAATAAAACGGTCTTGGAAACAGGGAACACTACTTCCACGTTACAAATATTCTTCCAGAGGAAACAGGAAGGACTCTGCAGAAAACAGACCCATGACTAGCAACGGTTATTGTTCATTAGATCAAATATGTTTCAAATGCTTATTTCTGTATATCTAAATTTCGTTATTTGTTTGCAGTGTAACTGTGATATTGTTTTCGTTTTATCAGGTATATGTTTTAATCGCTGTTAATTCTGCTAATATTATGGGTAATGCATTTCTTAACAATAAAGAAAGTTATACGCCGCTTAAAAATTATATCATATAAAACTATTTACTGTTGAAAAACGAAAACTGTAATAAGTTAATAACAACATTTATTGAAATACTTCTATAATTGCATATTTCAGGTCAGCCCAAACGTTACTCGAAAGACAAGGTCGAGGAAAGTTTTAGTGAAATACATAATCTACAAAATAACCGTGATGCTAGGAATTCTATCGCAGAACATAACAGTGTAAAGTCTCCCTTCTTAGAAAAGACTTGAAAACTACTATTTGTGATTTGAGCCATGTGGAATAGAACAATCCTGTAAGGCCTCAAATAAATTACAGTTCCTGCCTGTAGAAGTATTCTGTGAAGATCCCTAGAATAAGAGTACTGTACCATGTAGACAACATGCTCGTAGAAGCCAGAAGGACATCGAGTGAAATTATATACAATAAATGAAACTAGATACTTTTTTAGTAATGTGCTAATAAAGGGACTATCATCAGCCAAAGTGCAATATTTATCTGATGATCTTATAGACATAACGTGTTCAGGAAAGAAGTAGTAATATCAGCTGTTTTTGTAATGGAAAACTGCAGAAAACATCTAACGATTCATTACCATTTTACTTGATATTTATGCTTGAAAATTTGACAAGGTGATTACCTCAAAGGTGGTGTTATCATGTGTTATATCAAAAGTGAAAAAACAATAAGCTGTATTCTAATATTTCTGCTTAAAATTTATTCATTAACAAAAGAAAAAAAAGGTTGACAAAACATTGAATCTGGAACTTTAAGAAAAAAAAGCAAGTCTGCCTCACAAGATAGGACACTATGAAAGCATACTAAAGACATTTATTTACGACATTTTCAATGGCATTATCACAAATTGAAAGATGTTTAAACGTCACGAAAGGCTGTAATACTAATATTAAAGGGGTGATAACTCACAAATAAACATTTATACGAACTTCTTTAGGGTATTAACAGGAAATGGCATTATAACAAGTTTTTAAAAGCTTTAAAACGCAAACGAAAATTATTAGTACCTTAAAAAGTGTTTTAAAGTGTTTCAAAACGCGTTATAACGAAAACAACATGCGTTATTATAATTAACATAGCGTCTTTATGCATTTTTTTCGCGTTACATTCTACTTTAAAAAAATGTATTACTGTATAACTTTAGCTCGTGTCCCTTAATACACTCGGTATTTTGCCATGTTTTGCCTTATGATGCTTTCGGAAACTCATAAGAAAGCTATATTTGCCATATTACGCCATTCGGTTTGTTAAATTATGCCTTAAAAACGTCATTATAGACTTTTGTAGACTTTTAATGTTGACCACTAGACTTTCTTTATATCTAGACTTGTAGACTTACTCAGTTTAACTGTACTTTTCACGCCTAGGAAAACTCTATGACATTTAGACTCTCGAAGTTTCTACGCAGAATTAGTATATTTAGCACTTAAGCAACGCACGTATCTTATAATTTATGGTTTTACGTTTAGTCTATTTCCTAGCTGATCAAGTGGTAACCATTCGTACGTCGAGGAAACTGATAATCATGTTTATGACGTCATTCAACAAGTATATAAAAGAACGGCCTCAATGTTCTCAGTAAAGTCAATCAAGACGCTAGAGAATAAGTGACAAAAGTTTATTTTTTCATATAATATTATAACTTAAACTTCAAAAGTAAAATGGCAAAAGTATTACAAGCGTTGCTTTCGCCAAGGAAATGTAGAACTAAAAACAATAGTTTGGAGATAGACATAAAATCAGGAAAAATCTTTCTCATACAGATGAATGACGGAAAGCAAGTGAGGCACAAAATATACATGAAAGTTTTCCGGAACACATACGAACACCATGCGCAGATGTATACGGATTCTGATTACAAGTTTATGTATGGCTACGTTAGCATGAGAACTTGTAAAGTGACAAATACTCCAGGCACCAATGAAATAACGATACACAGTGATAAAATGATTGAAGGTTCCACACGTGGACTAGTTTTTGAAGTGGAAAATCATGAAGATGTAGCGGGCTGGATCGATGCACTTAGGCCTAACATTGATTTACCATCGGTTTCAGAACTGTCGCCAGGGATGCACTCGGTAGGCCGAAGTAGATCATCGTGTAATCTGAAAGAATTTACTATTTTCTGAATCATGGACTGGTCGTAAGAGGACACGGCTTTAGACTTAATATCAAACATATCATGAAACCTCGTTCACAATTTGTACACCATTTACCTAACTGCTATTTTGACAGCCTCGGAGTGGACCAGACTTAATCAAGATTATTTGAAAATGTTGAAAGAATAAAGAACTGCAAAAACACCATGAAATTATCAGAAAACTTTTAATACCAAAGTGAAAGGCTGCAGAGACTGAATGCATTGGGAAAATATTAACTTTAAGAAATAATCAACAAAAAATTCGAAGATAATGGACAACCTCCATCTGCGATTGGTACAAGTCTTGAAACTTAAGGAGTTCTACTGTGTGTAGTATTATAAATTGTTGTTCACAATAAATTTAAGAATCTCTGGTACTTTGCACGAGCTTTATAAATATATAGATTCTTACATGTTGTTCTAGTTGCTGTTTAAGTATTATTTCGCATAACTTTATTATGGTTTCTAATAAAAAGCTGAAATTAATATATTTCGTTATTTCTGTATTATTTCTTCTGCCACTCAGATATAACATAAAGTGTTGTCATGGTTCTTTGCAGGACCTCTGTGAAAAGTTACAACACAGAACTGTCTATATTGAATGATCTGTTTTGATCTCTTTTTTGACAGTCTGCTTTTGGTCAATTTTTAGAAGTACTGCATATAATTATATTTGGCCTACTAGTATTTACGAAGGTTATAGCTATGTTGCAACTCTGACTGTTGTCTATGCTAATCTCTCATACCAAAAATCTGCCCTCTGAGACGCAATCATTTTATTTTCTATGCATTAATCCACTAACAGAGAGTATTTTCGTGTTTATATTTTTAATAATTTTCGTGTTTATATTCGGTACATCAGTTGTGTAATTTATGCTTAATCTAATATGTATCGTCATAGGATTTCCGTTCGTTTACGACTGTCGTTAACCATATTTTTTTAAATACACAAGCAAGTATATTAGTCGAAATGTATTTTAGATAAGCATAAAAATTAAGCAATGGCAAAATATTCTTCTTGTTTTATCAAACATGGTCAGAATTAAGTACTAGAAAGTGAATAGGCTGGCTAGTCAAGTTCCTTACTGAGCCCTTAAAGAAATTAAGGAAACTTATGTGAACCTGAGTTATACATTGTGATAGAATGTGACAAAATCGCTGCCCGTTAGTCTGTTATTTATAGAAATGTATATAACATTAAGCAGTGATACAAATAATCCTACATTCATAATGACATGTCTGAAATTTGCCTCCTTTTTTACAATTTCGACAGCTTAATGGTCTATTCTGATAACTGTAGTTTCTCTTTGTTGTTTGTCACATCTGAATAAAGGAAAATGTTTACGTATTTTTCAATGCAGCCTCATTCCAAATTCATCAAGTCACGAACTTCAGACAGACCTCGGGAACCGTCAGATATTTGAAAAGACTACGAAGTTCCAAAGTAAGAAGAGCGTTCAAATATAAAAAGTATCAATGGTCTTCGACAAAATTCGCTTCATGTATTGCTTGGCTCATTCAAGTAATATACAGAATTTCAAACTTCTTATCCAATCTTTGAACAGAAGCCACAACGGGTTAGGTCTGATTAATTGAAGGACTAGGTCGTGCGTACTTGCCGCTTTTTGGGAAACCGTGCAACAATTGGACATAGCGCAAATCTGTTGCAGGTCGGCGTGGAAAGAAGTATTTATTCAGTTTTCGAGAACATTACTTTTGTAAAACTCAGCATTCATCGACACATTTGCTTTTTGATACTGTAAGTTGAATTACAGGACCTTGACTTGAACAGAATATGGCTGTCATAACACTCTTGACATTCATGAAGCGCTTTGCAATAAAGGGTCTTTTGTTTGCCTGTGTCGCATTTATAATATGCAGATGGCCAGTCTTTCCAAATCTCATTTGAGAATAGTGTAAGTAGTTCCTGATACTTTTTGTTGCGGATACTTTAACCAATTTGACTTTTCTAGTTTTTTACCTGTTAGTATATAGCTTACATTTTTATGCTCCCCAAAGGGGATGCATATAGCCGCCGCTTCGTCATCTGTCCGTCTTGATTTTTTTTACTATTTCTCAACAACCACTGACTAGATTTTTTGGAAACTTCATAGGAAGCTTTACTTACAAAGAGGAACTGTGCATATTATCGGTTCAATAATTTTTTTACAGTTATGCCCCTTTCGAGCTTTTTCAGCTATCAAGTTTGTCCGGAGTATTTCTCAGCAACCGAAAGTTATATAAATCATGGCCCTGTGGCCAAATTTGGCCCCACCCCAGGGGTCACTTGATTTTATATAGACTTATATGGGGAAAAAATTAAAATCTTCTTGTAAGAAACCATAAAGCATAGAATTGAGGTGTTTTGCGTGTATGTGTGGACCTCTTTTCAAGTTTATACAAATCATGGCCCCTGGATCAGCATTGGCCCCGCCCAAGTTGTCACTTGGGTTTACATTGACTTATATAGGAAAAAGTTTTAAAGAAAGTGAAAGGCATTGAGCTAAGATACATACGGTTCAGCATTGTCTAGTAAATTAGATTAGCCTTGGAAGATCTTGGCCATCACCAAGGTACCCACCCCACCGCCGAAAAAGATCATTGGATTTGGTTGTAAGGTACTAACCCTCCATCCACCTGTGTCCTTGACCTTTATGTTACCTACTGACCTACTTCCTTGTTTTTGAAGCTACATCAATGAAATTTTAACTATTTGTATAAATTTGCATGCAGGCTTCAACTTTGACCTTAGCTGACCATGACCTTTTGACCTACTTCCATGTTTTTGAAATTTTAACTATTTCTTATAAGTTTGCATACAGACTTTGGCTTTCGTTTACCTTGAACTATTGACCTTCTTGATTGGTTTAAAAATATATATGTGTGGTATTTGAACTGTCTGCCTTTTGACAAATCCCTTAGGCCACCACCCCCACTCCCCCACCCCTTCACCACCACTCGACAAGTTGTTTGGTAGTTTCTTTTCAGGTGAGCGACCCAAAACCATCTGGTCCTCTTGTTTATGTTTACTTGATGTTTCTGTTATAATCTGTCACTTGAACGTAATAGTCAAACCTTCACAAGGAACATATCAATATATAAATTTGATATTGAAGCCTAATTATGAAAGACATTTATGAAACTGCTTCAATGGGTAGTGAAAATTTCGTAGTTTTGAAAAGGTATAGACTCTTACCACGTTATTTTCGGCACTGTGCACTTAAATGGTATAAATCGTTCAAGAGTGTACAAGCTTTCTTAAGTCTAGGTGTAACGAGCTATATAAAGATTTTACCAGACGATTAGAAGATCCTTACTTTTGTTTCTTTCAGGGTCTTTTTATTGCAGTAGTCTTATGTTTTAAAAATTTAGAGGTAAATATTTCAACATTCAAACTCATGTCTCATTCAGTTCAATCAAATAGTAACTAAATATCAACAGATAATGTTTTGACTTTTTTATACAGTCATGCAGTATGGACATAATTATGTCATGCATCAAAACTGAAAGATTCGGAGAAATTTGATGTTATCTTAATAGAAAAAAACTGTAGAACGGGTTTAAATTAATAACAAACTTTAGCCGAGGTTGACAATTATACTGTCACCCCGTCAGAGATGTAACATTTATTTTATTATACCGAAAAACTATTCAAACCATGACAACTTTATTCAATTTTAAACTTTAAAACGTTTGTTGCTTGCCATTATTGTCGTCTGTTTACAACGGAAATGTAAAAATAGATATTGCGCATGCGCGAATGGTACAGTATAATTTTCGAACATTCCGTTTCTATGGTAGCGGGTGACAGTATTTTTCCGACAGTAATTTTTTTCTGACAGTACTTATATGTCACGGTGGCCTATGGAAGATTTACATTGTAAATGAAATTGAGGCATAATAATCAGACTTACATCAGTCTTTTTACAGAATATCGCATTCAATTAACAGTTTGCATCTCTAAGAAAAATATCAAAGGTATCGATAATTTCAAATCAATTATCACATTTCACTTGTCTCGTAGCTTCGTGACATTTAAATTTATTGCGGACATAATTTCACAAGAAATTATAATATAGAGTAAAGTTCAAAATATTAACTAGATAGGATTTCTAAAGTTATTAAAATTAATCTTATTCAAGTTTTCTAAATGGCTGAAGAGTGGAAATTCTTTTCTTAAATTGTGATTGACAACACAGCCAAACAGTCAGTAATCTATTACATTTCTGTACTACTTTTTTCTGTTTAACATGTTAAATCTGTATGTGAAATCACTGAATATGTTATTTTCCGAAAAACGTTACCATATGTTAATAAAACCTATGCGTCACGCTGGCAATTCTTAATCTTAATTAACTGATCCTATCAATAAAGAATTAGTCACAAAAATACGGGTATTGTCTCTTGGCAGTTTACACTGCCTATCAGGGAAACGGACGTGCAATTTTACGTTATGTTCGTTATCTAAAACAAACCTATAAACTAGTGCTATCTCATATAATTACCCGAAATAGAGCGAAAATAATTTCTTACACAAAATTTCAAACTAATAAGTGTTCTGACAGTCCTCTAACTAAAGTACATAATGCCTTTGCGGTTTTAAATCATCATTAAAGGAAAACCTGATTAGTTGTAGGGGTTTGTTATCTTTATAAGTCCGAAGGGGCGTATTCGTCCGCCCCACAAAACGTCTGTCCGTCTGTTGGCAATTTTATGCCCTCTCTATCTCTCTTGAACCGCTAAAGGATGTTTATGAAACTTGGGTCAAATGTTTTTCTTGTTGAGACGACGTGCAGAACTGATCATTTAGGCCCACCACTTTAAGGTCAAGGTCACAGTTCAAGGTCACAGATTTGAGCCACGGAATTCCTGTCCTCTCTATATCTGCTTAACTCCTTGCAGACTATTCATGGAAGTTTTGTCAGATATTTATCTCATAAAAGCAGCAAGCAGAACTAACACTGCAGGCTTTCTGACTTTGCAGAATTCTGGTTGTCCACTGTCTTAAATCGCTCGTGGAATTTTCATGAAACATGGCTCAGTTGTTTATTCCATTGAGAAGGCGTGCCGAACCAACTTTTCTTGTGCTCTCAACCTCTAGAAACAAAGCATATACATGTAATAAGTAAAATGGGTATTTTAAAATGACGTTCTTCGTTAGATCATTCACGAGAATTATGATGCAAAAAATGCTTTTATGAATTTGGGATAATTAAACACATATTTTGTATTCAGTTTCATTAAGATGATCTAAGATACATGTATGTATTGCAGGTCAGAACAGAAATAAAACGGTCTTGGAAACAGGGAACACTACTTCCATGTTACAAATATTCTTCCAGAGGAAACAGGAAGGATTCTGCAGAAAACAGACCCATGACTAGCAATGGTTATTGTTCATTAGATCAAATATGTTTCAATTGCTTGTTTCTGTTTTATCTAAAATCTAAAATATACCGTAATTCGTTCGCAGTGTAACTGTAATATTGTTTTCGTTTTATCAGGTATATGTTTTAATCGTTGTTAATTCTGCTAATTGTATGGGTAATACATTTCTTAACAATAAAGATAGTTATACGCTGCTTAAAATTATATCATATAAAACTATTTACTGTAGAAAAACCAAAACTGTAACAAGTTAATTACAACATTTATTGAAATACTTCTATAATTGCATATGTCAGGTCAGCCCAAACGTTACTCGAAAGACAAGGTCGAGGAAAGTTTTAGTGAAATAAAGAATCTACAAAATAATCGTGATGCTAGGAATTCTATCGCAGAACCTAACAGTGTGAAGTCTCCCTTCTTAGAAAAGACTTGAAAACTACTATTTGTGATTTGAGCCATGTGGAATAGAATAATCCTGTAAGGCCTCAAATAAATTACAGTTCCTGCCCGTAGATGTATTCTGTGAAGATCCCTAGAATAAGAGTACTGTACCATGTAGACAACATGCTCGTAGAAGCCAGAAGGACATCGAGTGAAATTATATACAATAAATGAAACTTGATACTTTTTTAGTAATTTGCTAATAAAAGGACTATCATCAGCCAAAGTACAAGATTTATCTGATGAACTAATAGACATAACGTGTTCAGGAAAGAAGTAGTAATATCAGCCGTTTTTGTAATGGAAAACTGCAGAAAACGTCTAACGATTCATTACCATTTTACTTGATATTTATGCTTGAAAATTTGACAAGGTGATTACCTCAAAGGTGGTGTTATCATGTGTTGTATCAAAAGTGAAAAACCAATAAGCTATATTCTAAAATTTCTGCTTAAAATTTATTCATTAACAAAAGAAAAAAAAGGTTGACAAAACATTGAATCTGAAAATTTTAGAAAAAAAGCAAGTCTGCCTCACAAGATGGGACACTATGAAAGCATGCTAAAGACATTTATTTACGACATTTTCAATGGCATTATCACAAATTGAAAGATGTTTAAACGCTACGAAAGGCTGTAATACTAATATTAACTCAAAAATAGACATTTATTCGAACTTTTATGGGATATTAACAGGAAATGGCATTATACAAGTTTTTAAAAGCTTTAAAACGCAAACGAAAATTATTAGTGTAGTATGTGAAAGGCGTTTTAAAGTGTTTCAAAATGCGTTATAACGAAAACAACATGCGTTATTATAATTATCATAGCGTCTTAATGCATTTTTTTCGCGTTACATTCTACTTTAAAAATGTATTACTGTATAACTTTAGCTCGTGTTCCTTAATAGTCTCGGTATTATGCCATGTTTCGCCTTACGATGCTTTCGGAATCTCATAAGAAGGCTATATTTGCCTTATTACGCCATTCGGATCGTTAAATTATGCCTTTAAAACATCATTCATTAACTTTTGTATACTTTTTTTTAATCTTGACCGCTAGACTTTCTTTATATCTAGACTTGTAGACTTACTCAGTTTAACCGTTCTTTTCACGCTTACGAAAACTCTTATGACATTTAGAATCTCGAAGTTTCTACGCAGAATTAGTATATTTAGCACTTAAGCAACGCACGTATCTTACAATTTATGGTTTTACGTTTTAGTCTTTTTCCTAGCTGATCAAGTGGCAACCATTCGTACGTGAAGTTAACTGATAATCATGTTTATGCCGTCATTCAACAGGTATATAAAAGAAATGCATCAATGTTCTCGGGAAAGTCAAATCAAGACGCCAGAGAATAAGTAACAGAAGTTGTTGTTTTTATTTCATATAATATTATAACTTATAAATTCGAAGATGATGGACAACGTCTGCGTTTGGTACATGTCTTGAAACGCAAGAAGTTCTACTGTATTATAGATGGTTGTTCTCAATAAATTTAAGAATCTCCGGTACTTTGCACGAGCTTTATAAATATATAAATTCTTACATGTTGTTCTAGTTGCTGTTTAAGTATTATTTCGCATAACTTTATTATGGTTTCTAATAAAAAGCTGAAATTAATATATTTTGTTATTTCTGTATTATTTCTTCTGCCACTTAGATATAACAAAAAGTGATGCCATGGTTCTTTGCAGGACCTCTGTGAAAAGTTACAATACAGAGCTGTCTAAATTGAATGATCTATTTTGATCTCTTTTTAACAATCTGCTTTTGGTCACTGGTAGAAGTACTGCATATAATTATATTTGGCCTATTTACGAATATTATAGCTGTGTGGCAAACTCTGACTATTGTCTATGTTAATCTCTTATACCAAAAATCTGCCCTGTGAGACGTAAACATTTTGTTTTCTGTCCATTAATCCACTAACAGAGAGTATTTTCACAAATAATTTTAGAATCGTGTTTATATTCGGTACATCAGTTGTGTAATTTATGCTTCGTCATAGGAATTGGCTGCTTTACGACTGTCGTTAACCATTTTTTTTAAATAAGCAAGTATATTTGTCGAAATGTATTTTAGATAAGCATAAAAATTAGGCAATGGCAAAATTTTCTTCTTGTTTAATCATACATAGTCAGAATTTTGAAGTACTAAAAAGTGAATAGGCTGACTAGTCAAGTTCCTCACTGAGCCCTTAAAGAAATTAAGGAAACCTATGTGAACCTGAGTTATACATTGTGATAGAATGTGACAAAATCGCTGCCCGTTAGTCTGTTATTTATAGAAATGTATATAACATTAAGCAGTGATACAAATAATCCTATATTCATAATGACATGTCTGAAATTTGCCTCCTTTTTTACAATTTCGACAGCTTAATGGTCTATTCTGATAACTGTAGTTTCTCTTTGTTGTTTGTCACATCTGAATAAAGGAAAATGTTTACGTATTTTTCAATGCAGCCTCATTCCAAATCCATCAAGTCACGATCTTCAGTCAGACTTCGGGAACCGTCAGATATTTGAAAAGACTACGAAGTTCCAAAGTAAGAAGAGCGTTCAAATATAAATGTATCAATGGTCTTCGACAAAAATCGCTTCATGTATTGCTTGGCTCATTCAAGTAATATACAGAATTTCAAACTTCTTATCCAATCTTTGAACAGAAGCCACAACGGGTTAGGTCTGATTAATCGAAGGACTAGGTCGTGCGTACTTGCCGCTTTTTGGGAAACCGTGCAACAATTGGACATAGCGCAAATCTGTTGCAGGTCGGCGTGGAAAGAAGTATTTATTCAGTTTTCGAGAACATTACTTTTGTAAAACTCAGCATTCATCGACACATTTGCTTTTTGATACTGGAAGTTGAATTACAGGACCTTGACTTGAACAGAATATGGCTGTCATAACACTCTTGACATTCATGCAGCGCTTTGCAATAAAGGGTCTTTTGTTTGCCTGTGTCGCATTTATAATATGTAGATGGCCAATCTTTCCAAATCTCATTTGAGAATAGTGTAAGCAGTTCCTGTTACTTTTTGTTGCGGATACTTTAACCACCATTTGACTTTTCTAGTTTTTTTACCTCTTAGTATATAGCTTACATTTTTATGCTCCCCAATGGGGATGCATATAGTCGCCGCTTCGTCATCTGTCCGTCCTGAAATTTTTTTTGACTATTTCTCAACAACCACTGACTAGAATTTTTGGAAACTTCATAGGAAGCTTTACTACCAAGAGGAACTGTGCATATTAGCAACACGTTTCGGTTCAATGATTTTTTCAGTTATGCCCCTTTCGAGCCTTTTCAGCTATCAAGTTTGTCCGGAGTATTTCTCAGCAACCGCTAACTGGAAACTTCATTGAAACTTTATAGGAAGCTTTACTACCAAGAGGAGGTGTTTCAAAAGTTTGATATTATGTGTACAAGTAATATTTAACGAAGTGAGATAATTCCAAAAGTTACAAAGAAAGAGTTTTTGTCCCTGTACAATGCATTTGTCTTACTGTATTCTATCATTTTGTAAACTTTCAACAAATTAGTGCAATAGGTTTGAAGTTATAGTCTAGTTTTGGTGGAAATTTCTATGTGGATGTATTTTGACATTTTAGTGGTAAAGATAAGAGAGGATATTGTATTTGGTGAAGTGCAACTCACTGCCAATATGAGTAGTATTACCAGGCTAGAGCAGTTTTATTTGAGGAACATACATAGATAATGTATTTTTTCTATCAAGATTTCATTATGAGCACTTGTGACAGGCAAAATCTGTCTTAGAAGATACTGACCAGGACTTTTCCTTTATTTTATGTCAGTGCTATGATAACTCTTCAAAAATGATGTTGGATTTGTAATCTAAACTAGGCCTGATAAGGTGTGACAATGCTTTGCGGTTTTTTATATAGAATTTTAACGTCATTTATACTTTGAAAAGAAAAACTATAATGGGGTGAAGTTATTTTTGAATGAAAACATTTAGTAATCAGCCCGCATCCCACGTATCCTGTATTGGTATACCAATATGTAATAAAGTGTCTTATTATAATTCCTTTCTATTTGTTGCTTTTGTAAACATTTAGATGACCAAACAACTTTACTAGGCTATAACACAAATATTTAACAAAGTATGTTTCAACATTTACCTTATACGTAATCACAACCCTATCATATGAGCCCACACCCCAATTACTTTTCATTCTTTTTCAATCATAGTTTCATAATATTTCCCACCCAGACCTCTTCATCATGAAACATAAACAACTCTTTCTCTCTACACCTTCCTCAATTTCACATTTGTATACTCCCTTGTTCTCGTCTGGGGAGCATCCATCGTCTCCAACGATATCCTTGTTCTCTTTGATGTTGTTTTTTTATCTTAAATCCTCCATGTAAGATATCTGTAATATGTTACAAATATGTAATCTCTATACCTGGTTGTATGAAATTATAATTATTGCGAATGTTTATATATTCATAAATTGAAATCGATTGTAAGGTCACTGGGCGATGGATCCCCGACGACGCTCACTTGTACCCTTAACGGGGAGAATAAATAGGGTTACCTAACGAGAGGGCTTGAAAGAAAAATAAATACAAACTCACGTATCTGTTTGTCTAATGTGTATATTGCATCACTAGCAACTAGATTGTTGCCGTTTTCGGCCAGCAGCCATGTAGAAGATTTTCTAAACAAAATACTCAACTTCTGAACTTTCTACACCGCTGAATAACTAAAAAGACATGTCCCATAAACAGAATATATATACCATAAAAATGCCGTGAGCCCTTTTTCCAAGAAAGTAACGATTCTTTATATAGGACCATATCTAATTCAAACCATTTTTATATTAAAATAAACAAGAAGGCAGTGTTATAGGAGCTGAAGACTAGACGGATTAGGATATGTTTACGAATTAATCGAAACTGTTCGTGCATATCTCCTGTAATGTCGTGGATATATCAGAGATTTTACTCCAACTGAATTCATATTTGAACACTTCTCGTAGCAGTATGTCGTGAATCTCTTTGAGGTAACCTCGTCTCAAGTCTCACGACATTCGTCTGGAATTCTCACAGGGACAGCAAGATATTCCGGTGATGAACATAGTGTGCCGTCTTGGTATTCTATGCAATTTCAGAACAACCTTCGCGAGACATCCGTGCAGACAACGAAAGGCTAGTCAACAGTAGTGGAGAAAGACCATCACAAAAATGGTAAACCACAACGATTGATTGAATATCAATTGATTAAAAGTGCTGAAAATATAGGAAATACGACACTTACACCATTCCACATATTACTTATGTATGGCAGGCAGTAAGCATGAGATTTTTAAACTAGTTTTTGTCAGAACTATACACTGAAAACGTTAATGCAAATGGTGCATTTAGGAAATAGATTTTAAGTTTAAGAGATCTACCGTCTAATATAACACGGTGTCGAGTTCAAATGCGTAGTTATTTAATCACTAGGTAGGCATGAGCGATTGAATAATTACGTACTTGAACGAGAAACCGTAAATCGACAGTAGACCACGAAAACTGTAAAATCTATTCCCATTCTAACACATATGTAGAGTTAAGTGGGGCACACTTATGTGCATTACTTACCATGTCGTTTTTACGGTTATTGTTCCTGTCAGGCTATTCCATTTACTATTCATTTCCCACGTGAAAATGAAAACAACAAAGTCATTTTAGTTTATCAATTAATAATGTACGTTTTAGCAAATATCTATTATTTTATAAAAGATAAACGTCAAAGAAAGTTATTTAGTCTACAAGAATATTTCGACTGTTCATATTGAGACATTACGTAAATAACATAGCAACATTGGATGAGATCAATACATGTATATAGAGATCAATACATGTATATAGAGATCAATACATGTATATAGAGATCAATACATGTATATAGAGATCAATACATGTATATAGAGATCAATACATGTATATATTGTCTAGTATCGTTTCATTTATTAATTATCACCAAACTGAAAAGTAGTTAAATTGACTAATAATTTTCATCAAATAGTCACAATGACTATAAATTCGATTATGATTTTACAGGAACATTTATGTTACCACTGAAAATTTTGTAATGATCATTTTTCTCATCTGCTTCGAAAAACTTTGATAAAGATTTCCCACTGTAAAATTGCTACATCCCTGATTTTGTGCGTAAGACGACTTGGTTCATAATTAGTAACAAGTAAACATTGTAATACAGTGGCGTCAGTAGGGTTCAACTCTTCAAACAAGAAGATATAATTAGTGACATAACTCGCGTCATTCATTTCAATTCCGTATGTTTCGAGGCAAAAGGTAAGTGTTGTCTAATATGACATAAATGATTTATTGCGTAACCAATTGACAATTCGATGCACGCGATGTCCGTTTTTATCTGCAAATTTTGATTAACTATGTCTTAAGAAATTGCGAATTGTTAAGTATCGTTAATGACCTCCTCAAAGGACAGAGTTATTTGCTGAAAAAAAATTAAAATACGAGGGATGTCTCAGAAGTTAGAAATACGGACAACTCTCCTCAGATTCACAACAGAAATATTACTTTTAGCATACAGTAAAAGATTTTATTTCGAGCAGACAGAACAGGTTAACTCTTTTCCAGATTCGTAGGGAGGACACTTTAAGGAACCGCAAACAGCCTCTGTGAGATAAAATAATTTGCCGAGCTGTTTTGAGCCTCCGCCTTGGATAATCTCTGGAGCGCCATCCAAACAAACAAACTCCGAGGCTGATTTATGGGCTTAAATATAAATGTTTGATTTAGTTATATGTTACGGGGGTATGAATTATTTAGAATAGAATAAGCACACAGAAAAGAAAAAAATGACATTCGACGAATTTTGTGTTTGTTAAACAAAATATTTTTCCTATTTAAGCGTCATCTATGTATAAAAGCAATGCATCTGTATCGAAGTGACAAAAATAAAGAGACCACGAAGGTTTGATATATACTGCCTATATTCCATAACGCTTTTGAAATAAGATTTAGTTTAATGATCATGTAATAAAACAATCTGCAAGTAGTCCAAGAACTAGATCAGCAAAGTAATAAAGTAGTACTAAAACTTGAAAGGAAACTAAGCTATATACCGTAGTATCCCGAAGATAGAAGACCACCATACTCTAGTGTCCATCCCGTAGCACACGTGTTCTTCCCAGGAACCATGACAACTGTTGATCTGGCAACAAAAGAATCCATAAATAGAAAGGTGTAAAAGCGTGTAAATAAGATAATGAGAAATTATTCTCAAAGTTCAATTAACATCTCATATTTGATCTATCTCTTATAGTTGTATGGCTACATATAAGTTTTATTTTAATGAAACAATGTTTTGTATTCTGGCATAGTTAATAACTTCAATGTGTTCGAACGGCAAAGTTTCAGTGCTGTTCCACTTCTGAAACTCGGCAATTGTCGGCAACAGTTGCCGTTATTCAAACTATTATAGCGTGGGTTACTTTCGAGACGGAGATAATCGAAAATGGCAAAAACTGTTTCATCGTCGTGATTTTTTTTCTCTTTTTTATGCCCTCGAAGGAGGACATACCGTTGACCTTGGCCTAGAGGTCAAATTGTCAAAGAAGACCCACTTCTTTTGAAAGATCTACAATTTATCTTCATCTTGTCCTCAGCTCAAAGGTCAAAGCACCATTTTAGGGGCAGTGTCATCTTTCAGTGACAGTTCTAGTTTATCAAAGCGTCTGACTCACAGGTGTGACGACAAAAATGTTTGTACATATAGAATTTAAGTTGCAATTGTGAAGAGCATATCTAAACTATGTTACTGATTCAATTTTTGTTACAGAAACACATCGTATAAAATTTGACATACTTTTATCGGTAAAAAATTTACCCCGTTGGTCACGGGGTAGACACTTTGTTTTTATTGTTTATTTTGATATCCAGGAATAACTAGTCTTTATGGCTCAATGATTTAATATGCCGCCCTTAATTTTACTGACCGGTGAGTTCGAATCCTTTTTTTTTTTTTTTTTTTTTTTTGCTGGAATCATTTTTTTCATCAGTTTTCATGGTGTATAGAAGCATGCAATTATGTTTTTTTAGTAAGTGTATAAATTTCTCTTCAATTTGAAAGAAAAAAATCAGCTAAATTCTGTGAGAAAATCTGCTTTCTTGAAAAAAATATCTCGAAAAAAATGGAATAAACTAGTAACTAGCGCAAGTAATAATAAGGAATTAAGATTGTTGTAGGAAATTAAAAATAAATAAAATATGATCTGAATGAAGTAATTTTGGAATTCCCATTCAAATCAACCGCAAAAGTTAGGAGACAGGGATTGGATACAAACCAGTGTTCACCTGGAACGATCACTATTCAAATGAGCCATGTTTTAAATGGCAAGCTTAATACAAATTAGCAACCAATTTAACAACAATAGCTTTTAAAGCATAGAAAATTGATGTCAGTAATCAAGAGCTGATAAAACTTAAATATTAGGGACCTACCTCGTCTAGTAAAGGCATGATTTTGTAAGCAAAAATGATTTCTGTGTATATAAATTGGGATTCACAATTATACAGTCCTTTTCTACTTTTCATAACCTAGTACATTTTACCCGTGTAGTAAGGTTCTTAAACATATAACAAAAATATCATAAGGGGACGAGGGGACTAAATTAGTTTAATCATTGGTAAAATACCATAGATATGTTATTTATTTGGTGAAAGACCATAGATTTGTGACTTATTTGGTGAAAGACCATAGATTTGTGACTCATTTGGTAAAAGACCATAAATTTGAGATTTATCTGGTAATTTGTGAATATGACTCGTAATTATTTATCATACCTTAAAACATTTGAATAATTTATTAACTGATAAACTTTTTAAAGAAATAAATTGCATTTTAAACATAAAGCAGTTTGTTTAACTACTTGAATTTTAGAGACATATGGTATGGTTGGAAAAAAAATCCGCTAAGAGTAAATATCTTACGTAATTCAGATTCCAATGCAGTATATTTTAAACAAAGTCGTGATAGTAGCCATTAAGACCATAAAACGTTGAGAATTAATGTTATCACTTTTTTCCTTCACTAGACGGATAGGGAGTTGCCGTGCAGTAAGAAATTTCTAATTAATAACTTATTGACGTCAACCGAACAAATACTTAATGATACATAATCTCAGCATTGAAGAGGTTAAAGCTATGTACTTGTGACTCTGTGTGACATTATTTTTAAAGACAATAATACTGCTATCTAGCCGTAGATAAGTAAGGAGGGATACATATTTTGATCCTAACCTTGGAACACGACAGACGACACATGGGACGTCCTGAAAGGTGACGTCTGTACCGAACACTCTCCGTGAGGTAGCTTCCCAGTTACCATTGTCCATAATGTATTCCGCACCGAACACCTACAGTATAGAGAATATAATAAATGGATGTTTTTAGTTTCCCATTTAGCTTTCCTAGTACATTGTGTATAGAGTAAATTATTTCAGTATGGCGATCGAATCCGTTTTGCATTCCGATGACCGCAACGTTTAGAATGCTAGAGTATCATATACCGCCCTAAAACTAAACTGATCTTAGATGAACCGTCTATTATGGAATGACAGAGTTTTTCACTTTACCAACTGGCTTTAAAACTGCTTTAGGATGCTTTAAAGTTTTAAAATGGACTATATTTGACTAAATTAAACATATATGTAGATGTCATACTGAAATACTGACTCTCACGTCTGGGCTTTGTAAGCAGACGCAACCCTTTGTCATATTTTATACAAAGTATTAGATCTATAATATTGCAGACCCAATTAGTTATAGTCTATCCTTAATGGGAGGGCAGTATCGCCATTTTCCATGTTGAATATGAGGTAAGTGTCAGGCACCACTAAATAAAATCGAGCCCAAAATCATTATTGACAAGCAACCAAAGGTTCTAACAGGGACAAGTAAAAAGACTGTAATGCTTATAGTTTCGAAAATGTTCTATTTAATTTCTTACCTGGGCAGCCTGGTTAAAGGAACTATTGCCAATAAGATACGGGTCTTTCACGAGACAGAGGTAGTTAGCTGCCGCCCCAGATTGTTCCCAGTTAGAACCTCCGACATAACCTGTTATTAAAGAAATGCTTTGAAAACAAGGTGAGCAAAAATGCAGTAGCACGTGAAGAAAGAGTTTAACAAATCCTAATCCTTAAAGTTGTTCGGTTCTTATCTCAGTCCTTTCATTTATTTCTGTAGTCATTTCACAGTGAATAATAAATAAATGAAGTATGAATAAATGAAACTTCTGATTCAGGGTATGTATTTAAGTTTATTATTAGCATGGACATTAGGTAAGATGTATAGACCTGGTAGCATGCAGGTAAAGTGGTTATGTAAAAATACTCAACGTGTATAACTGAAATGCTGTTATAGAAGATTTAAGATATAAGATGCTTCAACCCCAACACAGTGTTGTCATATAAGATATGTGTGTGTGCATTATAATGACAGAACTTGTAACCTGTTTGTACCTGAATATACCTCTTCAGTACTGCCACCAGGACAAGTGCTTCTTCCCCAACGAACATACGTGGACCAACTTCCGTGTGAACTAGTGAACTGTTCTATGGTTGCTCTGGCTACAACAAGGTCGGCTTTATTTCTATCTAGATTGTTGTTTAATTCTTGTACTTTTTGTTCCAGTCGAGTAATGTTCTTTATAGATATAGACTGGTCTATGCGGAGTTGTTCAACCTAAAGGTATGTTGTGGTATTATAAAATAAATAGAACCTAGCATTAATAACATTCTTTTCTAAAATAATATTCAGCTTTTATTCAATTGTTGATAACTTGATACGCAAAAAATGAAATTTTGTACGCTTTGCCTTTATTATTGGCCAATATAATTTAGGCTGTTTACACCTATATCAAGAAAAACACAATCCTTTTTCTCTGGGTAAACATAATTTGGAAATTCTGTTACTCTGGCTAAATGATTAAATCTACCCGACTTTTCTACCAATCGTGTTAGCATATGCGGTAATACCACACTGTGACACACCATCTGGTAGCGCATGATCTTTTTCGTTCATTTCCACGGTCACAATATCAAAGTATACGTCTACTTAGATAAGTTTTTTTAATTGTGCATATTAGTACTAAAAATTACCAAACTCCATAGGCTAAGGAAGATATCTTTATTTTAATATTTGTATATTTAGTTAGATAACCAAAAACTAGACAACAGCAATATGGCATCAGTATGCAATAAAACTATGTCATGTAATACACAGTAACTATAAATCTGAAATTTCCTACCTCTTTTGACAATTTTGCCACCAGTGCTGTAAGATTGTCATACCCATCTAACACTAAACGTCTATGTCCGTGTACGTGCAGAAAAGAAAGTGTCAATACGATGGCAACATTTTGCAAGAGGCCAACCATCTTAGCCAGGTTAAAGTTAACAATTAACAGACAGTTAAATGTGTCCTCATTTAAAAGTCTGTTCTGACATTTGAAAGATAAGCCGCGCTGTTCAATTTATTAGTATATTTAAGTGTAGTTTTGACTAAAATCATGGAGCCGATGAAGAACAGACGTCAGCATAAAGGGCATGCTCATTCTTTCTAAACATATGAGGCAAATTTAAGCAATATAAGCAGTCACTAAAGGCACATGTAGGCTTTTCGTCAGGTACAAGTAGACATTTCATGATTCGTTGAAGGTATGGGTAGACTTTTCATCAGTCCTTGAAGGCGTAAGTAGACTTTTCATCAGTCGTTGAAGGTACAAGTAGACTTTTCATCAGTCCTTGAAAATATGGGTAGACTTTTCATCAGTCGTTGAAGGTACAAGTAGACTTTTCATCAGTCCTTGAAGGTGTAAGTAGACTTTTCGACATTTCATAAGACCTTGAAGGTATGGGTATACTTTTCATCAGCCTTTGAAGGTATAAGAAGACTTTTCATCAGTTCTTGAAGGTATGGGTAGACCTTTAGTCAGTCCTTGAAGGTATGGGTAGACTTTTCATCAGACCTTGAAGGTATAATTAGACTTTTCGTCAGTCCTTGGAGGTATGGGTAGGCTTTTCATCAGTCCTTGAAGGTATAAGTAGACTTTTCGTCAGTCCTTGAAGGCACAAGTAGACTTTTAATGAGTTTTTGAAGGTATAGGTAGGCTTTTCGTCAGTCCTTGAAGGCATAAGTAGACTTTTAATGAGTTTTTGAAGGTAAAGGCAGGCTTTTCGTCAGTCCTTGAAGGCATAAGTAGACTTTAAATGAGTTTTTGAAGGTATAGGTAGGCTTTTCGTCAGTCCTTGAAGGCACAAGTAGACTTTTAATGAGTTTTTGAAGGTATAGGTAGGCTTTTCGTCAGTCCTTGAAGGTATGAGTAGACTTTTCGTCAGTCCTTGAAGGTATATTTTGATTTTTTATCAGTCCTTTATTGACAGTCCTTAAAGGTGAAGGTAGACTTTTCTTCAGTCCTTGAAGGTGAAAGTAGACTTTTCATCAGTCCTTGAAGGTAAAAGTAGAATTTGCATCAGTTTTTGAAGGTATAAGTAGACATTTCATCAGTCCTTGAAGGTATAGGTAGACTTTTCGTCAGTCCATGAAGGTATAAGTAGACTTTTCATCAGTCCTTGACGGTGTAAATAGACTTTGCGTCACTCCTTGAAGTTATGAGTAGATTTTTCGTCAGTCCTTGGAGGTATAACTAGACTTTTCATCAGTCCTTCAAGGTATGAGTAGACTTTTCGTCAGTCCTTGAAAGTATGTAGACTTTTCGTAAGTCCTCGATGGTGTAAGTTGACTTTTCATAAGTCGTTGAAGGTATATGTAGACTTTTTATCAGTCCTTTTTTGTCAGTCCTTAAAGGTGAAGGTAGACTTTTCATTAGTCCTTGAAGGTGTAAGTAGACTTTTCGTCAGTCCTTAAAGGTATGGGTAGACCTTTCATCAGTCCTTGAAGGTACAAGTAGGCTTTTCATAAGTCCTTGAAGGTATAAGTAGACTTTTTATCAGTCCTTGAAGGTATAAAGAGACTTTTAATCAGTTCTTGAAGGTATGTGTAGACTTTTCGTCAGTCCTTGAATGTATAAGTAGACTTTTCATCAGTCCTTGAAGGTATGAGTGGATTTTTCATCAGTCCTTGAAGGTATCAGTATACTTTTCGTCAGTCCTTGAAAGTGTAAGTAGACTTTGCGTCACTCCTTGAAGGTATGAGTAGACTTTTCGTCAGCCCTTGAAGGTATAAGTAGACTTTTCATCAGTCCTTGAAGTTATGAGTGGATTTTTCAGCAGTCCTTGAAGGTATGAGTAGTATTTTCGTCAGTCCTTGAAGGTGTAAGTAGACTTTTTATCAGTCCTTGAAGGTAAAAGTAGAATTTCATCAGTTTTTGAAGGTATTAGTACACATTTCATCAGTCCTTGAAGGTATGAGCAGACTTTTCATCAGTCCTTGAAGGTATGGGTAGACTTTTCTTCAGTCTTTGAAGGTATGAGTAGACTTTTCGTCAGTTCTTGACAGTGTTAGTAGACTTTTCGTCAGTCCTTGAAGGTATGAGTAGACATTCCTTGTCCTTGAAGGTGTAAGTAGACTTAATGTAAGTCTTTTAATAAGTAGATTTTTCGTCAGTTTTTGAAGGTGTAAGTAGGCTAAATGTCTGTCTTGAAGGTATAAGTAGACTTTTCGTCAGTATTTGAAGGTTTAAGTAGACTCTTTGTCAGTCCTCAAAGTTATAACTTGACTATTCACCTGTTCTTGACGGTATACTGTTCACAAAAAGTAATGGATATTGTAGGTAATATTATTATTGCGAGTAATTGAGAAAAACTTTTGATGTTTATTTACATTCACACGTTTCAATCGAAAATGTTTACTCTTTCATGACATATTTCGGTATTTTAAACTGCGTCCAGTCATTATGTTAACGTCATCATTTTCACACGCTCTCTATAACGTGTTCGACCATCTCTGTTGTCGCAACAAGCTTTGCAGCGATCTCTCATAATCCCAATTAGACGACTGATGGTTTACTGAGGGATTCTGTCCCACTCTTCCTGCAACACCGCACCAAACTCACATAACGTTCTGGGTGGAGAATCACGTCTTCGAACATAATCTCCAAGAATGTCCCACACATGTTCAGTAAGTGATAAGTCCGGAATCATCGTTGGCCATGGTAAAGTACGGATATGTCGCTCTTCCACGAACTCAGTGACAAGTCTTGCCCCCTGAGCACTAGCGTTATCATCCTGGATAATGAATTCTTGGCCATGACGTTAAGCAAACGGGACAACATGTGGAACCAACATGTTGTCACGGTAGTACTGGCCAGTCACATCGCCATGGCACACATGCAGCTGTGTTCTGGCAGTCATAGTGATGCCATCCATACCATAACGGACCCACCCCAATATCGGTCGAGGGCAACCCTAGTAGCGTCTGTAAAACTTTCGACTGGGCGTCGCAGTTCTCTTCTTCGACCATCACGGAAGTCTAGGTTGAATCTGAATTCGTCACTGAACATCACATATGACCACTGGTAAATAGTCCACCGACGCCGCTGTCTACACCACGCCAAACGTTCATGACGATGCCTTGCTGACAACGGCAAGACTACTTGAGGGCGCCTAGCGTCAAGACCGACTGAGTGAAGGCGATATCTGATTGTCTGTCTCGAGATATGGACCCCTCTGACATGTCGAAGGCGTTGTTGAAGGTACGTGGCCGTCAGTGCTCTATTACGGAGAGCGGTCGTCTCGGACGTCAGTACATTTTGGATATAAATCACGTCACCAGTTGTTTGATAGCGTGACCACAATCGACAGAGAACAGACTGTGAAACATTCAATCAAGTTAACTGCAGCCTGGGCCTGTGTAGTTTCGGACAGAAGCAAACAAATGGCCCACAAACTTTGACGTTCCGTTAGACCATTTGCAAATTTGATTGTGAATTTGTGTTCGACATCTACACAACACAATATTCTGAAAGTTTTATCCAACTAAAGCCCAATTACCATGATTTTGGTCAATGTTAAAATCCGCATGCTACCCGTCTTAAAGTTGCTCGTGCAGCACAAATTTGAACGAGTTTTCTATACTTTAGTGGCCACGCTATCTACACATGAATGGCCATTGTAAAAATATACATGATGATTGCCTATAAAGGGTAGATGTAGTTTCCCATTTCATAACAAAATAACATAATATCCCCTACTTTCTGTGAACAGTGTATTATACTGGTTTTCTCTGGTATAAAGTTATGCCATTCATTAAATCATGATAATAAAAAACTAAATCAAACTGAAAAAATCGGATAGCTTAACTAAGAAAAAATAAAAATAAAGGAGAGAAAAAAGTCAAACTACAGTCCAAAGAAAGACTCACTACATGTATTCTCAATATTAACTATCGTTCTGTCAATAACAAAATTCCTGAACTACATCAAGTTATTGATCAGGTCAAACCTGATATAATCTGCTGCACTAAAACTTGGTTAAACCCAGCACCCACACTGCATAAATTTTCCCCAGCCACCTTGGCTACCAGGTCTATAGAGATGACAGAACAACTGGCAAGGGTGGAGGTGTCCTCCTTGCAGTCACAAATAACCTACTTAGTGAAGAACAGACAGACTTAAAAACAGATTGCAACATCATATGGTCAAAAATTTCAATAACTGGTATCAAAGACATATATGTCTCTGCATACTACAAGCCCCATGAAAATGATGAACACTCACTCAATGAACTTTGGTCATCTATAGTAAAAATTCCTCAAAACAACAACATCTGGATATTAGTTGACTTCAATCTCCCAGACATGAACTGGTCAAATGAAACACCAACAGATACATGCAAATTCAAAGATATGTATGATAATTTTGCAGAGAACATGATTAATCATAATCTTGAACAAATGGTCAAAGTTCCAACACGGGATAAAAATATCCTAGATCTCTTTCTCACTTACACTCCGGGTCACGTCCATGACACAAAAGTCTTACCAAGCGTAGGTACATCAGACCATGATATAGTCTTCAATGAACTTATGGTCAAAATAGGGCAAATCAGGCAAACCCCTCGACTGGTCAAATCATACAAGAAAGCAAACTGGTCTGACTTCAAAAATGGCTTGGTCACTTTCAGTAGTACGTTCAACCAAAATCAAAATGAAGACCCAAACCAATTATGGGACACGTTCAAAGCTGAGATCAAAAGGTTATCATCCAAACACATACCGTCAAGACAATGCAGAAAATAAAGCTAATTTACATGGGTTACTCACGATATTGTTAAACAGATTAGGAAAACGAACAAGCTCTTCACAAAAATAAAAAGGTCTCCGTCACAGAATTGTCAGAACATAAAGAAATTAAAACATCTTAAGGCATCAGTGCAAAAACAAATAAGAAATGCTTATTGGTCATATCTAGAGTCAATCACCTTCTCAGATAATACAGATCCAGGTCATAAGAAAAAGTTCTACAACTTTATTTGTATCCATAAACTGATGTGTGGATGAACTCCCATGTGTTTCAGCTTGGTATGAGTTTGTGGTGGTCTACTTTGTCAAAAGCTTTACTGAAGTCCATGACTATGATATCAGTTTGTTGACCTTGATTAAGGTTATCAGCTTTTTGTATGCTGGTATGATGATGGCATGTTTCCAATCATTAGGAACAATACCTGTGTCTAGTGATCTTTGGAATATGATTTAAAAGATTGGTGCTTTCCGCTGCAGTCATCTTCCCCTACACCCTACATAACACTATACTGAAAACCACAGAAAATGCAAAATACTTAGGAGTTACAATAAGTAGCAACCTAAACTGGTCATCCCATATAAACAATATCACAAACAAAGCAAAAACAGCTTAAGGTTCATCAGACGAAATGTCAAAACACAAAACAAACAACTCAAAGAAGCAGCATACAAAACATAATTATGTAAGACCACAGGTTGAATACTTCTCAACGATATGGCATCCGTGGCAAAACTATCTCATACACAGAATAAAAATGGTCCAGAGGTCAGCTGCAAGGAACCTTCATAATGATTACCACTATACAAGCAGTGTAACAAACATAATGAAGGATCTAAAATGGTCAACTTTAGAACAAAGGCGAAACCATGCCAGCCTGGTCATGCTACACAAAATAAAAAAAACAAACAGGTCAATGTCGATCACAATCACCTTAAAAACACAAGAAACAGCAAATTCCTCAACCCATAATCAAAAACACAACATCATATGAACTCATTCTTCCCAAGGACTATACGACTCTGGAACGAATTACCGACCGAGATTAAGGCTACCCCAACTGTGCCAGCTTTTATCTGTGGACTAAACAATGTAGTGTAAATCACGATCATTCTTTCCGTCGCAGCAGACGTTAATGTAGTGTAAATCACGATCATTCTTTCCGTCGCAGCAGATGTTAATGTAATGTAAATCACGATCATTCTTTCCGTCGCAGCAGACGTTAATGTAGTTTATATCGCAATCATTCTATCGTCGCAGCAGACGTTAATGTAGTGTAAATCACGATCATTTTTTCCCGCTGCAGCAAACGTTTATGTAGTGTAAATCGCGATCATTTTTTCTGTCGCAGCAGACGTTAATGTAGTGTAAATCGCGATCATTTTTTCCGTCGCAGCAGACGTTAATGTAGTGTAAATCACGAATATTCTTTCCGTCGCAGCAGACGTTAATGTAGTGTAAATCGCGATCATTTTCTCCGTCGCAGCAGACGTTAATGTAGTGTAAATCACGAATATTCTTTCCGTCGCAGCAGACGTTAATGTAGTGTAAATCACGATCATTTTTTCCGCTGCAGCAGACGTTAATTAGGAAATAGATTTTAAGTTTGAGTGATATACCGTTTGATATATCACGGTGTCGAGTTCAGATGCGTAGTAATTTAATCACGAAGGTCGTAGGCCTGAGTGATTAAATAATTACGCATATGAACGAAAAACCGTGATATATACGACGGTAGATCACGAAAATGTTAAAATCTATTTCCATTCTAACACGTACGTATATTTATAAGGGACGTAAGTATGTGCACTATTTAACAGTGGCGTTCTCAGTGACGTCAGCGGGCGCGCGCTTGTATTCAGAGTGCTATACTGCCTGATATATCACGCTCAATTCCTTCTTTGTTTATTGTCGGCAAATTGCAGATAGTGTTAGAATGTAGTGTAAATCACGATCATTTTTCCGCTGCAGCAGACATTAATGTAGTGTAAATCGCGATCATTTTTTCCGTCGCAGCAGACGTTAATGTAGTGTAAATCACGAATATTCTTTTCGTCGCAGCAGACGTTAATGTAGTGTAAATCACGATCCTTTTTTTTCCGCTGCAGCAGACGTTAATGTAGTGTAAATCACGATCATTTTTTCCGCTGCAGCAGACGTTAATTAGGAAATAGATTTTAAGTTTGAGTGATATACCGTCTGATATATCACGGTGTCGAGTTCAGATGCGTAGTAATTTAATCACGAAGGCCGTAGGCCTGAGTGATTAAATAATTAAGCATATGAACGAGAAACCGTGATATATACGACGGTAGATCACGAAAATGTTAAAATCTATTTCCATTCTAACACGTACGTATATTTATAAGGGACGTAAGTATGTGCACTATTTAACAGTGGCGTTCTCAGTGACGTCAGCGGGCGCGCGCTTGTATTCAGCGTGCTATACTGCCTGATATATCACGCTCAATTCCTTCTTTGTTTATTGTCGGCAAATTGCGGATAGTGTTAGAATGTAGTGTAAATCACGTTCATTTTCCCACTGTTTTTCCAACTACATTGTATTCATAATGTTTTTTAAACATTTGCTGGTTCACTGAAATATGAAAACATATTTAACACAAACAAAAGTCAATTAATTTATCAATTTATCAATTTGAACAGAAATAGATAAATCTGCACGGACTTGTCTAAGATGTACTTGTGAGAAAAATCGTTACGTGAGAAATACTACAATAATAATAGCTGGTTCTTAAACTTCTTATGTTTCCCGATTGGAATACAGTCTTACAGCGCAATCGTGTGTGTATTGGAAAACCTGTGTATAGTACCTTTGACCCATATACAAATCATGAATACCGTGATACTCGTGCGTGCAAGGATACAAATCTTCAGCACAGCCAACTTGCTGATAAATCAAGCGAATCCTCGCAGGGGCGGCTCAGTACGAATGTACCCAGGTCACCAAAGGGACGTACTAAACCCAGGAGACGTGAATCTCGATCACCGCAGCAACGCCCTACGAGAGGTCGCGCACCTGAACGGACTACACAAAACGTTAATAATACACAACCGGCATTTAATCGTCCATGGGATAATTCTGATGAGCGAACTCAAAAAACTTTACATTAGGCCAGTCGGGGGTCAGACATAGTTAATGAGCATGAGATTAACTGTCTCAAATTTGGTAGTTTAAATGTAAACGGTTTGAAGAAGAGGTTGAACTATCCTGACTTTATAGAACATGTTAATAGTTTTGATATATTTGGTATCACAGAAACCCATATTGATTCTTCAGATATTGTAGATATTGAAAATTTTGATTTTTTCGCTAAGAACAGAAGTCAAGAATACTTAAGGAAATCTGGAGGTATTGGTGTCTATGTCAAGAAATATTTGACTCCTTTTATTAAAATAATAGAAACTGATTCAGAATATATTTTATGGTTGTGTATTGATAGAAACTTTACAAATTTGTCTGGTGACCTAGTACTTGGTACGATATATTTACCCCCAGAAAATTCTAGAATTTTTAATACAAATGACTTAAACGATTTAGAAAATGAAATCAACAATATGTGCAGCAAATATAAGTTTGTTCAATTGGCAGGTGATACAAATGCAAGGGTAGCGAAAATGAAAGATTTTGTTCAAGCTGATAATTTTTTATGTGAGTATTTTGATATTGAAGAAGATGTACAAGAATACTTTAATAAATTTTTACTTCTGGAAAATATGTCTGTACCATTAGAGCGTAATTCATGTGATCTCAGAACCAATACTCATGGTTTTAGATTAATTGAAATATGTCGTAATAACAATCTTTTTATTCTTAATGGTCGATTATTTGACGATAAAATTGGCAATTTTACTTTTCGAAACTGCTCCGTTATTGATTATGTTATATCAAGTGCTGAATGTTTTGAGTACTTTAATCATTTTGAAATATTAGAAACTGACAGCATATTTTCCGATGGGCATTGCACACTTTCTTGGGAGGTCAAATGTTTACGAAACATCACATGTAATGAAAATCATGTTTATCGAAAAATCAATACATTTAAGCCTACGTGGGATAATAGTCAAAAGGAAACATTTATAAACAATATAAACAGAAACCAACTTGAATTATTAAATGATATGTTAGAAAATGCGTCGCCGACTCAACAAACTATAGAAAATGTAACTGAAGGCATTAAAAGTATTTTTCATAATTCTTCAAATTTAACGTTTCCGCGGTCAGGTAGAAAAGTAAAACAACGCTCTGATTTTAAAAAGTCATGGTTCGGCCCTAATTGTTCGAAAGCTAGGAAAAATTATCACGATGCTAAAGATAATTATCGTTTAAACAAAAATCATATTAACAAGACTCGGCTTCGAGATGCCAGCAAACGTTATAAAAGAGTAATGGATTTCTATATTAAAAGAGAAGAAAATAAAAATGCGAATAAATTAAGAAATATGAATGAAAAAAATCCTAAAATGTACTGGAAATTTATTAAGAGTTTAAAATCTAAGTCTTTGCAAAACCAATTCCCTAGTATCGACGAATTTTATGAACATTTTAAGGCAATAAATACGTACGAAATCAACGAAGAAAGTAACTTCGATCCCAATATTTCAGATGAATCTAACATTTTTCTAAATTCTGTTATAACTGAAAATGAAATTATTAAGTGTATAGATAATTTAAGTAATGGCAAGGCGTCAAGCCCTGTTGATGACATAATTAACGAATATATTAAAAGCTCGAAGGATCTAATGATAGCTATATATACGAAATTGTTTAACTGTGTATTAGACACAGGAATAATTCCAAGTTCATGGTTAGAAGGCATTATATCCCTATATTCAAAAATAAGGGCGAACAGACAAATCCTAGTAATTACAGGCCCATTACAATTCTAAGTTGTCTCGGGAAATTATTTACATCTGTGCTCAATCAACGATTAACATTTTATCTTGAAGAAAACAATATATTACATAAAAATCAAGCTGGTTTTAGAAAGGGCTATTCAACTTCTGATCATTTATTTGTGCTACAATCAATTATTGAAATTCTGAGAAAGAAAAGACAAAAGGTATTTTGTGCTTTTGTAGACTTTTCTCAGGCCTTTGATAAGGTCAGGAGAATTGGTCTTTGGCATAAACTTTTGCATAATTTTATAGATGGCAAGTTTTTTAGGGTAATTAATAACATGTATTCAAATATAAAATCATGTGTGTCTTACAATGGTGAAACATCGCCTTCTTTCATTTCTGCCATCGGCGTTCGTCAAGGTGAAAATTTATCTCCGGCACTTTTCTCTATTTATCTCAATGATCTACAGTCGTACTTAGAAAGTAACGGTTCTGTTGGTGTAGAATTACAAGACAATGATGATTTTACTATTTGGCTTAGGCTGCTAGTTCTACTTTATGCAGACGACATCGTTTTGCTATCAAGTACGTCGTCAGACCTACAAAAATCTCTTGATTTATTTCATACTTTTTGTATTAATTGGCGTCTACATGTAAACATAACCAAAACAAAAGTAGTAGTTTTTGGTGCCCGTCAAACTCAAAACCTTAGTTTTAAAATAGGAGAGAACGAAATCGAAGTAACTGACAGATATAATTATCTAGGTTTAACATTTTCTAGCAACGGTTCCTTTTTAAATGCTAGAAAACATGTTGTTATACAAGCTAACAAAGCTTTGCATTTTTTGTTATCAGTATCAAATAACTCTGATTTACCAATCGATCTTATAGTAAAATTGTTCGATCATACTGTTCTTCCAATACTTACTTATGGCTCAGAAATATTTGGCTATGAAAACATTGACATTTTAGAAAAGATACATAATGATTTTATAAGAAAAATTACTAAAGCCCGAAAATCTACACCAATATATATGCTCCACGGAGAGTTAGGAAGGTACCCAGTCTCTGTTACTGTTAAAACTCGTATGATTTCGTTTTGGAATAAACTTTTCATGGGAAAATCTTCAAAGCTGTCCTATTTATTATACCGGTATATGATTAATCAACCAAATGTAGAATTTAAATGGATAGAATATGTTAAAGATATTCTGAACTCTGTTGGTAAAACTGATCTCTGGCTGAACCAGCAAACTTTAACAAGTAAATCTATTTACAAATCAGTCAAACAAACGTTAATAGATCAATACAAACAGCTATGGTTATCTCAACTTAGAGAATCGAATAAAGGACTAACATATAACAGTTTTAAAGATGAACATAGTTTTGAAAAATATTTTAAGATCTTAGATTTTAAAGATTCTCTTACTTTGTTTAGATTCAGAACAGCCAATTTTAAATTACCCATCGAACGTATGCGATATGATAATATTCCTTATCAAGACAGACTCTGTAATATCTGCACTAGAAATCAAGTTGGTTCTGAGATTCATTATATTCTAGAATGTAACTATTTTTCACAGCAGAGAGAATGTTTCTTTAATACAATTCAAATCAGGAGCCATAATATTACTTTAAAACAACTTTTAGCATCGGACAATGTTACTTTGTTGACTCCATTATGTAAATTTTTAAAAAATATTATGGATAAATTTAACTAATGAGATGATTACTAGTACATGCCATTTTCCTTATTCCTCTTACTCCTTAATATATATATATTTAAAGTTACTAAGTAAATGCACAATAACACGCCAATACCTCCAAATCTAAATGCTGTTATTGTTTATACTTTGGAAGTAATTAAATACATCTTATTGATAAGTATTAATAAGTACAAGGGAAACTACTCAGTGAAAAATATGCTTTTCTAATAGCCCTGATGTATACAAATTTAGCAAAGAAAGTTATTATTAATCAGAATATTAGAAGTTTACCGCATGATATCAGAGTCATTATACATGTTAATTGTGCTTAATAAATATTGCATAATATTCATGAAGCACTTCAATGTCTAACTTTTTCAATATCTGTAGATTTTCTTTTTTCGGTACTTACAACATTAGAGAGTCAAATTCGCTTATATGTCTGCATAAATATAGGCTAGGTCAAATTTCGTTTATATGTTGTATAAATATAGGCTACATTTACTGATCGCAAGTATGATCATATTTTTCTCATACTAGGTTACTATTATGCACTACTTTTTTGCAAATAAAGTTGTAGAGAGGTCAAAAAAAAAAAAATCAAATGGCGTAGTTATAGGTATCTTTTAAGTAGTAAGCATTTAGTCTTTCCCCCATGTAGAATGTTGATTAATTAAAATATATATTCGAACATTTAGTGACTTTCTTGCACTGGATTATATTATATTGTTTTGCTATGTCCCCATGCTGTATCATTATACCTGGGAGAAATAAAGTACTGTTCTGTTCTGTTCTATATACGAGCATGTGACGATGTATAGATATCTAGATAAAATATGACATATTTCATCATGCAGAGCATTGATTTCTGCGTCACTTACAAATGACGACTTGATTCTCAATGCGTCATCAATGATAGAAAAAAATCAAAACCCTACCTTCTTCTGTTTCTTGCTGTATCACGTATACGACAGCGGAGCAAAGATACAGAAAAGATTTTGAGTGTGTTTCAATGGTACTTTGGACGAAAACAGAAATCATTTAAAAAATCAGACAACGCAATTTTACTCGGACATAGCCCAATTCTAAAATAGGTGTTTCTAGATACTAAAGGTTAGATTTTATGCCCCTGACAGGAAAATATAGAGAAAAATGTAAAAGTCTTTTCCGCTTTTTGTTTCATGTTGCCAGTGAAACTTGCGTTGATTTATTAGTTGCACAAGAAAGCCGCACCTCAACATTCTCAACAAAGCTGTGAATACTTCAGTCAGAATTGAGAGTTCATAAAACATCCTCATAACTGTGAAATTTCACAATTTCATTTTGAAAAAATCGAAAAAATCTAAAAAATTCGATAAGTCATATAATACCCCTCTTGTAATTTATGAACAAAGACATGTATTCAATCTTATTTAGGCTTAGTCAATGAAAGTTCATAAAACGTCTTCATAGATGGTGCGTTAAAATTAAATATGTGTAAAAAACATACCGGCCGTCATCTAGTTCATAACAATCCGTGACCATCAGTGCTGAGTGGTACAATTCCTGAGTTTTCATTGGTTTTTTTGTGTTTAATAAAGTTGTAGAACTTTTTCTTATGACCTGGATCTGTATTATCTGAGAAGATGATTGACTTTAGATATGACCAGTAAGCATTTCTTATTTGTTTTTGCACTGATGCCTTAAGATGTTTGAATTTCTTTATGTTCTGACAATTCTGTGAGCGAGACCTTTTTTATTTCTATGAAGAGTTTGTTCCTTTTCCTAATCTGTTTGACAATATCGGGAGTAACCCATGGTAAATCAGCTTTATTTTCTGCATTGTCTTGACGGTATGTGTATGGATGATAAGCTTTAAATCTCGTCTTTGAACGTGTCCCATAATTGGTTTGTGTCTTCATTTTGATTTTGGTTGAACGTCCTACTGAAAGTGACCAAGTCATTTTTGAAGTCAGACCAGTTTGCTTTCTTAGTATTGTATGCTTATTTTAAGAAGTAAAATGCTTATTGATATATTTCTCTTTTTTTCTTATCTTATCTAGTCGTAACTGAACGCAATCTTTGCATAATAGAAAAACTTTTGAAAAACAGGAGTATCGGTACCACATTTAAGAAAAACGTTTTTGCGAGTTTTATCGCCGATACCCAGATATACGTCAAAAATGTGATTGCAGTTTAAAATCACTATTGCATCAAGATATTTCTCAACCAGAGTTTTTTGGAGATTTGATATCTGTATTAAAGAAAACAAAATAAAGACAATATTAATTTATCTACGTTATTCGTCAAAAACATCTGTAGATTCAAAAAGAAACGCTACCAACATGATATTCTGCTCTGCCTGCTTTGTGATTAACCCTTCCACAATTGATCGCCTTGCTTACCTCTTTGTTTGCACGACTGTGGCAGGAGTTTGAGAGTTTATGAAGGTTTCTAGGGAAATCTGGAAAAAGAGTGTAGAAACTCGATCAGTATCTTTTATTCCTGCCATCGTGTTTCTGTTGATATGACTCCAAGTGCTCTGGTCTCAGTAAGGTCATTGAGTACTTACTCTTTTCGCTCTACAATGCCTTTAGCTTTTTATGTTTTATATGTTTGTGTGCTTTTGCATGCACCATTGTCAAGTTGATGGGTGGGTTGAATTTATTTTACGAAGACAACTTGTTCTTGTTCTTAAGAAGACCTGTTTGGGCAAGTGTGATTTTGGTGCACCCTAGAACCTAATTTAAACCCCAGCGGCAATTGTTTTACCACTGCCCGTTCCAAGGCGGTAACGTCTCGGGTTCTCATTTGCGTTTGTTTGCGATGTCCTTTTTGATTAATCTATAAATAAATTTAAGCTATATTTTCCTCTACTTTTTGACTGTGTAGGGGAGCTGTGTTTTTACTGTGTTTTTCTTGATATGCGTTTTTTCTGATGTCGACATAATTGTTTTCATTTTCTTTTTGACCAGTCAGTCATATTGTCCAGTCATATTGTTAAAACAAAAAAATTAAGACGGGCATGGATACTTTCAAGGCCATTTCTACAAATATGAATTTAAAAAAATCTTATAAACATAATATATAAAACTATAATCCCGCACATATAGGTTACATATATGAGCAAGTTAATTATGTAACGTTCATTAAATCAAAAATAAGTGACCATGTTTCGACTGAGAGCAAACTGTGCTGTGGCCTTTCGTTAAATACACAGATATCCGAACTTGAAAGTTCCATATCTTGTCCAACAAAAACGTAAGAACTAGTACAAAACCTGCATTATTACAGCATGTGTTTAAGATTATTTCTTGAGACTGTTCATACATTACAGCCTTATGAATGTTTTAAAACAATCAAAGCGCTTAAAGCACGGGAAGTATGTCCGTTGATAAGAAGTGAAGGTTCGTGCCGAGTGTCAAATTTACTTTGGTCTTTGCTCGCCCATACTCTGTTTCAAATCACAAAAATCACAAGTCAGAAAAATGTTTAGATAAGTCACTTAATAAAACTTTAACATTCAACTATAACATGAACTGTTCCTGGTATAAAATTAATTTATTCGTGCGTTTATTTGTTTGCTTGCTTACTGATTGATTTACATATCTTTATTTTTTGAGGATTAGATTATTAGAGACTTTAAGAAAAAGAAACCAAAAAGAAAGCAAAACAGAAAAACTTTGAAGAATGATGTAGATCTAAAGTTTACCTTCTGACATTTACAATAAGAGACTTACACAACAAATGTCAAAAAGTTGTAATGATCTTCGATAACCTGGTGTCCCGGAAAATGCTTAATTTTTTTAAAAAACCGTGAAATGTCTGCAATAATATTTGTGCAGTTTTATATCCGAATTCGCGAACCGTGCATATGTGAAGACGTAATATGCGCAATAATATGAATTAATTACTCGATTATGAAACGGACGTGGCTGTCGATGCCAAATTTTTATTCGCAGTACTAAAGCCATTGGCTCATCGCTGGCAGTCTAAAAATGGCAAAGAAATTTGTTCAAGTTTCTCAGAAATTGTTGTTGCTGTAGTATCTCTAGTTTTCCTTCGTGTATTTTACAAGAAATTCAAAGGGAGGTTAGGACATGTAATAAGAAGAATAATTATTTCAATAGTTAAGTCCCTTAGATTTGACTTTTGCAACATGAGCGATAAAAAAGGCTAAATGTAAAATATTGGATATACGTATGTTAAAATACATATTTTTTGTTTATTCGTTTAGATATTTGCTTATTTCTCCTAACATGTACACTTACAGATATAATCACTGCTAGCTAATTACCCTATATTATTTAGTCATTTTTAAATGTCTTATAGACATATTTGTATTTTCTGAAATTATATCAGTTCAAAAATATGCTAACTGTAGCTATTATGCAAAAATGTGACATGCTTATTGTTAATTTTGCCCCTTGTATAATGCGTAGGTATCAGTTGTTAAATTACTGTCTTCAATTGCATGTCAACTTTTGTCAAACATTCGTGTATTGTCTCATTTTTAAAGAAAACCTGCTTGACCCAGTTCTTTTTTCTATATCAAATTAAGTCATCTGTCTAAAATAAACTTGAGGGTAAACTTACGTTTATTTACCGTACAATATGTACAGCCTCGTATGTATATATTGAGAGCAGTCAGAGAAATTTGACGATAATACTGTTATCTCATGTTGTGAAAGTCACTGTATGCAGATTTGTGTTCAGATATTATCTTTAGATAACTATATCTTATTTGAAAAACATTAGCAATGATAATTGAAATAATAAATTATTATTTCAAAAGAAAAATTTCCCACAGTAAACGATGCAGGTGACATATAAACTGGGAATGTAGAAGCAAAGAAAGACTAAAATGACCATTGTGACTTCTAGGCTCTCTAAAAATAATACGAGAACAACATCGTGCCTGCATGTAAGACTAAAGCTGTTTAAGATTTCTCAACTTTATATTACTTTACAAAAACACATAGATAATCAACACATTATTACAACCATAATCGTTTCCTGTGTATGCTACATTTTAGGTACGTATGCTTATCATATTTGTTCGTATAGACAGATCAATTCTTCATAAAACTTTAAACCCTCATTTGCATTGCATGGACTCTGGAGGTCTGGCTTTAAAATCTATGCGAGTTCATGAAATTCTGCACACCTTTTTTGTTTGAAAGAAGCATACATTTCTTGACAAAGATTTTCCCCCATCTCATATTCACTAAATAATTCTGGAACGTGAAACAAGATGTCTGGCTTACCAAACGAAGGAAGTTCATTTACACTTTAACGTTTACACTGTAAATTCCAGTGTTTTGCAATACGTTCTAGTTCTGCTGGCAGAACATACATAAGACAAAAACGGGCACATTCTATTATTTGCCAATAACTCGTAAATCTTTTAGTTTACTCACTTTATTTATCCACCAATGTATACCTTGCAGTCGGAGATAGTTCCATCAGGATTCAATTCGTTGGTTCGTGTCATTGTGGCTCCGTCGAGGTTAGGGTTGTGCAAAACTGAGATGTGTTTTCAGTGCCGCAGTCAAGTCGGATAATACGAGGAACAAACTTCAAAGTCTTGACTGATTCAATATTATACATTTCGGATCGTTGTTACTTGCTCCGACCTGTAACCAGATTATTCTACGGCTATATAGCTGCATGAATGCATACACCAGCTTGTTTTAGTTTGTCGTATCCGTCGACATGCCAAATATAATCTGGAGCTTTTCGTATCTTCTTCTAATTAGCATGTTGACCTTTCTCAAGCTTGCACCTTCAGGATTTATTTTTTCATTAACTTCATTACATCATTTCTCTTAACATTCAATTTATAATCGTACACTAAACGGCGCTACATATTTCTACCCACTTAA
The DNA here is from genome assembly GCA_012932295.1 of Cyclina sinensis. Taxonomy (NCBI): domain Eukaryota; kingdom Metazoa; phylum Mollusca; class Bivalvia; order Venerida; family Veneridae; genus Cyclina; species Cyclina sinensis. The sequence continues at coordinate 14,564,216 of JAAONU010000004.1, read as the reverse complement.
TTGAATTTCTTCCTAGAAGTCTGTGACGTCATCCAGCGGCGTAAGAACATGTCCACGACGGCGTAAATTATTCGCCTTTATCATTCGCTTCAAGTGTCGGATGCTAATTTTAATATTGTGTTCACAAAAAAATAGAAGAACAATTTCAAAGTACTTAAAACCATCACAAAAGTAGGCCTATTCCTTCGCCAAGTTTAGTCTGGATTGTGCATTTTGATTCTCTGATGGCATATACATGTACTAGTATTGAAGCACCACAGCTCCTGCATGACTTATGCTCCACATAAAAACTTTTGAGAAAAATACAACTCTTGCACTCCGAAGCATTTTCAACTTTCTTGCAATTTACAATAATAATTTTAGACAATGACATTTACAAGACCTGTTTACAGACAGCGCCAAGTACTGTATAATAAAAGGTCCAAATCAAAATTAAGGGGATATAATCGACATAAACGTGAATATATTTTAAATGTTCTGAGCAACAGAAAGGTATCACTTCGACGAACAGGTCGTGACAAAAGCCTTACCATTTCTTCGAATTTTGCAGCTAAAATCAATGAGGGGTGTGACTAGCAGTTGCTAAATAAATTCATAATTTTTACGTTTGCAAACGTTTCATGAATGCATTCCTTACCAAAACTTATATCTTTTATATTATTTATTACTTATAATTTGTTATTTAAAATTTAAAACTTATTATTTATTCCTTAAAATTTATTACTTATAATTTATTGCATATGATGTATTACTCAATATGATTAATTTATTCGTTTTTTAATGTTTAAATAACATACACTATCATTGATTACATAATATTTTGTGCTCTCTTATCTCTAGTTCCTCCTCTACATGATTTTTGTTGTTCTCTTGTTATTTTGTCTTCTGTCTGGTGTAATGACACAGTCTTGTGCCTCTCTTCCTGTGCCTTGCTTCGTGTCCTATGTTTCTTCTGTTTTTACTTGTTTTAGCTCACCTATTGAAGTAACAATCTATTGAAGTTGTAATCGTGGTTTGTCTGTCTTCAGTCCGTACGAGAGTGTGTGCATGCGTCCGTCGTAAACTTTAATGCGTGTAGACAAAAGCCATGATGTCACAGTTTTTATCTGATTTTCATGGAACTTGTAAAAATGTTTGTCTCAATGATATATATCTCAAGTTCGAATATGGGCCATCTTGCAGAACACTAGTTACCATGGTATCCGTCAACAAATTGAGATTTTACACCCTGGAGACAATATATACGCAATCTTAATGCAACTTACTGATAATGTTTGTCTCAATACATATGTCCCTATGTATCGCAGGTTCTGTTATGGGTCGGTAATCACAGAAGGGAATCACTTCGACGAATAGGTCATGGCAAGAGCTTTACTATTTCTTCGAAATATGCAGCTGAAAATCATTGAGGAGTTGCGAAACAAATTCATAATTCATGCAGTTTTCATCGATCATATACCACGGGCGGCTACGAAGTTGTCGGAAAAGGCCGAGTTGTTACGATTGGGTCGGTTACATCAATCTACCACAAACGGGTGACTACATCAGGGCCGTAGGAATTGGGAGTTGGGGCCAGTGTCTCCCTCCCATAAGTTCCGAAATTGTTTCTTATTACATGAAATGACGAAAATTTTGGCAATTCACGGCTCCGGATTGAGTTATGACCCCCACCCCCGCCTAAACAATTTATTAAGGCGGTGGCTACGGTTACGGAACCGTAATCCTTGCCTCCTAGACAAACCCAGTGGAATAGGCTACGGTTAAAAAGTTTTGTTAAAGAAGGGTTACATATCCAAAATCGAGTGATAAACCGTTAATTGTCTCAAATATTACCTTTTCTCCAAAATGAGTCAACACTAATATATTTTATAGCTAGATAAAATCTTTTATGTCGTTGTGGCTAATTTCTTTTCTTAAATACAAGTTATCAGTTCGGTTATTACACGCCACTTTGCTTTTCTGTTAATTTATTCTGTAGTTCAATAGCCAATCAGAAAGTGATAAGCTTACACGTGATAAATATCTACCAATCAGCGTTCAGCTTCCTCAGAACAAGAAATTTTCAGAACGTACTTGCTTGTTTCATATCGCTAGACATTTTCCAGCTAGTTTTTTTGACAGCCTTTTTCATCCACCACCTCCCTTTCACCTCCTCTTCATGTAACAGATGTTTCTGTTTGGCTCTTTGTTTGAACTTTTTTATTGTTGTCTATGTGGTACATTTATTTTGTATTTTATATTGTTATTGTAATAGCGGAATTTTCAGCCAGATATATTGTAATATATTTGTGATTTGAATATTGTTCCAGTAATATTCGTATTCCAATAATATTCGTATGTTTGGTCCCTGTACCACAAATGTGGGGATATAAAGAAGCTAAGAACACAAGTGTGTTTTCAATGCAACTTTAATAAAAGGACTGAGCATTGGCGGGAAATCTGCAGTGTATAAGAAATGCTGACCAGTGTAGCAGAGCGTAACGCAATGGAATTTTACTAGAGTTCACTCAAGAAGTATAATACGGTTACATATATGGAGATATCATTTTGCTTAATAGATATTTGTTCTTACGGCATAATAAAATTTGTCCATTTTTCACTTCATAAACTGTAGTTGTTTTTATTGATCTCCCCATAGTAGTACACAGTTATTCTGCTTATCGGCCAACAGATGCACATACATATTATGATACGCCATTTTGGTTGTTGTTGTATTGACTAATGTTTAATGACAGACACAGACACTTCAAAGACGACTGGGGTGGGGCCTCCGTACACAGTTACTGGCAACAAAGTTTTTATTTTCACTAAATATGATAATAATAGTTACATCATAAGCACTATTCTGTAATTACGTTTAAAAGTTCCATTAACATTACGTTTCTTGCACTCAATCTTATCGATTTACAAAGCAGTAACAGTATAATGAAATGAGAAACCAGAGGTAAGTTCTACTTTGTTGATACATTAATTAAGGCAACACAGCAACTAAAAGAATTAAATTGTAATACTTGAAGAACAATCCTAAGTGTTGTCAGTCGGTCTATACACACGTCAGTGGTATAACGGGAAATAAAGTAGGCAAACCACAGTCTTTACAGTTATCTGATGCAAAATAATAAGTAATCGGCGCTTAAGTACAGATTCTATTTGCTTCTAGTTGATTTATGTATGATATACTTTCTGAGGATTAATTACATACCCTTTCATAGTGTTTTTACTTCAATACAATGCATTTTCCATCTCTCTCGGTTCATGTAGTGTAAGTATCAAACGGTATGAAGAAAATTCATCGACACAACTTTTACAATCAGAATGGTTTGTTTAATGAATAAAAATTTGGCATGCTATTTGATAGTTAACTATTGAAAATACGCTTCTTTAAAAAACTTCCATAACCATAGCCTTTTCCAGTGGGTTTGTCTAGGATTACAGAACTTCCGTAATCCTAGACTCGGATGCTAGGAGTACTGTTCCGTAACTATAGCCACTGCCATTTGTTAATGAATGAGTGGACAAGCGGAATGCTTCTGACATTTTGCTAGGATCTTTAGTACAGTTGTTTACAAAAATTTCATCTGTTTAAATGAATATCGGTTCACATTTATGGAGTATTATGAAACAAGATGGGGTGAAGATGAATGTTAATAATAATATTGATATGACTCCCACAAGTACCCGTTACTTAGTGGCAGATTACTTGAAATATAGGCTAGGAAAAAACGGGTATGTGTGGCCGAACAGTCCTCCTCTTGATGTCACAAATAAAATCCACATAGCAATGAGAACGTTAGCAGACGAGTTCGAAGGACGATATAGAGCAGAATTTAGTGACATGGTACAACAGTTACATATTACACCAGACATTGCATATCCAACTTTTAATGCAGTTGCAGAGGAATTATTCATTGACGGTATAAATTGGGGGCGTATAGTGGCCCTTTTTGCTTTTGGTGGGGCCATTGCTATAGAGTGTTATGAAAATAATATGTCGCATTTAGTAGACTCAATTTATGACTGGGTATCAACATACATACAGAGTCATTTAGAACAGTGGATAGCTACACAAGGCGGTTGGGTATGTATAGTTGCAATCTGAATTTCTTTATTTTCCAGAACAGTTAACATTGTCATGCTCATTGAATAAATTGTTTAAAGCAGAGACATACTCACATAGATAACATCTATTTCTCTGTTTAAAGTAATCAGTAACTTCAGGTCATTCAGCCTAAAAACATATTCAAACTAACTTGAAACGCCAAAGTTGAGATACGGAGCATACTTTGTTGTACAGCAATTTTCCATTTACACTTTTAAATGTTGAAAAAGAACAAAATATAATGGATTGTAAGACAGGATACATGTTTTTTTGGTCCCAATGATTCAAATTCAGTTCAACTTATAACTGCCAACAGTCAATACTGACTATACAAGGCAGGCAAGTTCTTGCAACTGCTTCCTGGGTTCATACCAGTACTCGCGCCGAAAGTGAGAACTGTGGAATGTCACTGGAGACTCTCACCTCTGGTGGTATTCGAACCAGCAACCTCCAGATCTGGAGTCTGACGTTCTAACCCCTCGACCACCGCTCCTCCTCGATTGTAGAAGTACTTAATCGCGATTGTAAAAGTACTTAATCGCATATATCTAAACATAGAAAAAGATACATTAGTATGTAGGCTAAAGGAGAAATCATACATCTGTCCAGATATGTAAAAATATCTCTTTAAAATATTCAAAATTGTCTATTTCTGCATCATGTAATATTATATTTACTTGTGTGCTTTACACATCATGCTAATGTCTGATTTTTGTTATTCAGTGCAAGAAAGGAAGTAAAAGGTGTTGGAAAATTTTTTGAGATTTCAGTGGCCTCTTTAAATGTTTTCAGTATACATGTAAATCTTGAGAATGGTGTTCCATATTTTAGTCAGATCATAGATTCATATATCTAAATATATCTATACATTTACATGTATTAAATGACTGATCACTTACTTGGTTTTCTTTGATATAAACAGAAAGAATGATACCAAGTAGCTGCCGGTTTTAAAGTACAAAATGTAGCTCTGTACACTACTCACTAGAACCTAGCAGGAATTGCTGTTTTTTCCTTATATAAAGGTGATAGTAAAAAAAACCTAACTGATGAAATCTCCCTGCCTTAAATGCCAAAATCATTTTTATAAAATCTAAGAAAATGTAACATTTTGAAAAAAAGGCTGTTTTAAATACTGGTGACATTATAAGTAAATTGTATATTTATAACAATTTAAGTACATATACTTTCCTTTATGTCTTTTTCCAAGGTTCGTTATTGTTTTGGTTCAGTTATTTTTCATTGCCCCGTGTTATTATTTTTCAATTGTTACATCTTTGTATACACAGCAAAATTTACTGGTGCATCAAAGCATTTCAAATATTTTTCAGTTTTGCATCAAACATATACATCTGATGTTCCCATAAAATCTGTTAAATGTTTATTTTTCTCACGGAATAGAGCAAGTCAGTTGTAAAATACAAGTTTTTGCAAGTATTTCTAACTATACAGGATTGTTTATGGGCTATGAACAAACATGCAAGTTATGAGAAAGGTCAATGAAAAAGCTCTTTGAAATTAAAAAAGAACTAATTGACATACATTTTAATAATAATCAATTGACATTGTTCCAAAAATAATATTATTAAAGGTAGATAATAACAAATAATTGTGTTAAAAAATTTACCCATTCAATTTGTTAAATGAACTAGCCTGACATTTGAATACCTGTGGTATTAATTTATACATGTAATAAATAGGGGTTAGTTTCTGGCATATGAGGTATTATGATAACATTTAATTCCTATCATTTTTTAAAATTATGCTTTTGAAAAGCTAACTGTAGTATAATGCTCACATGTTAAATACTTAATAAGCTTAAGAATGCAAACAATTTTATTCCCTACATCGTAGTTAGTTGTCATCTTGTCAGTGACTGGAAAGGGACAGAATCTGTTTTAACAGAATCAACCATAATTACCAGAATCGACCAGAATCAACTTTGCATATGTAAACTAAACAATTAGGTTGATTCCGGTTGATTCTGGTAATATTGGTCAATTCCGTTAAAACATGGGACCGACTGATCGACACATCTTCCTTGGCATACAGTGTACATGTGTATCAAAAAAGGACTCTGTATGACTTGATCAAATTTTTTTTTATATATATTTCATAGGCTTTTTACAAGGTTCACCTAATGTACTGAAACTTAAAAAATCATAAATCCGTAAGGATTGTTTCACTCTAACTTCCTGTTTACTCTAACTTTTATATAAGACATAGTTTAGTTACACTAATACTTAATGGACTTAACAGGTACATGTACATGTATAAATTGATGAAAATTATGTGTGTGTCTCAAAAATTTTACTTTCTTGTGTATGTTAAAATTCCACTCATATTTGCTTCTAATGTTGTATCAGCAAATATCTTACTTCAGAATACTGTGCAATTGTATTATTTGAAATACCCATCCCATAAATTGTTTTGATAAAGTTATTGATATTTTAATATACATTTATCAGATATAATATACTTTTTGAACTTGTTTGTTATCATGATATTAAACCAAATGTTGTCACCTTTCTACATTGAAACATAAAAAAAACTGAATGATTGAAGTAGATATAACAGTTCATTCAGTAGACAAGATAAGGCATAGCAATTTGCTTACATGTGTATAATTATACTGTATATATTTATTATAATTAATGTGCACCAATGCCTTCTTATATCTCAGAAAAAAGCTTTTAAAAAGCATATCATGTTACAGTTATGTAGACAAAGGTATGCTAGTTATGTACATAGCCATTGAAAAAGCCAAGAGCAAAAAAAAGCAAAGTTACAACATTGTGTGGTATTACATGTATCTTGAAGTTAAAACTATAAAAAGTACCAATATAAATTTGTCAGTGTTTAACTTCTTCTGGTAAGCATGTCATATTTCAACAGCTGCATTCCTAAGTTACTCTGTCAGAGGTCCACAAATTGTATATGTACTGGAAGGGACAGCAATGGTATAACTGTGTAAATGAGTTCTCTCTCTGAGTGTATTTAGCATTGGTACCAGTTGCCCATATGACTGACAACCCTGCAGGGATTTGCTATTGATGTTGTGAGTTCTTTTGAAAGCTCAGGGTACAGCACATCGTCGGTGACCCCCGGTACATATTCCGCACAACTACATTATGTACCGTGGGATAATTGACTGCTGATTATTCGTTTTCATGAATATTTATTAGCAAAGGGATGTAACTCTTCGTCGAATGAGATGCCGTATTACAAATAGACACTCTTCAGTGTGGAGAGTAGGCATAATGACAAGTTACTTAAAATAGACGTTTTTCCCAGGATTTAAACATAGGCGCGGAAGGCATATTGTAACAAGTAATTTCACTGGCTGAGATTCCGCAAGGGAAATCTTACGGAAACCAATGAAAGTAGGTAATGAATTATTCATAAGTACGAAGTTTTACCAGCCAATTGTCCCACGGTAGATAAATAGAGTGAAACGGAATGGATCGAACGTGGGTTTCCGACAATGGGTACAGCACTGATACATGGGACCTCGGGTTCTCATCTGAAAGACAATTAGAAATGTTAGTGGAGGAGTGGGGGATCAATCTTGGGACCCCTGTGTTACCAGTCTGGTATCTTACCACCGGACCACTGATTTAGTCTAAAAAAAGTGCAGAGTTCTTTACAAAACAATGACTAAAGAAGGGTAGTGTCAAACAGTGAAGTAAAAAGCATATGTATTTTGTGCTGTATTTTGTATAATAGTACATTAATCACAGATGTTGCTTCTTAGTGATCTGTTTCATATAATATGAACTCATTTTTACACAGAAAACAAGATAATACCTTTCCATGGAAAAAAACTGCCCAAGACTTCTAAGATTGGTCCAGCAAAAACAGTTGTTTACCTTACAGAGGTGGATACCTAACTGAGAGTTACATGTACCTGACTGTGTGATACCTGACTGTGTGCAGTTTTTATCCATGTACATGTTAACACCCTTTTTCTAAGATCACAGTGATACTTGCTCGTTTATTTTGTCCCAGATGTTTTTTGATGTTGGACATGGAATGTTGTGTACCTGAGGTATATGCATTTTTTATGCTGATTTATTTCTGATAAAATTGTTCAGTTTGAATCAGCAAAACAGTAAAGTTTCGTCTGTGTGAAGTTAGCAGAATAGCAGAATAAGCAGAACAACTCCTGTAGAATAGCAGAACAACTCCAGCAGAATAGCAGAAAGGTAGATTTTTATGGCAGAACAACTTTTCAAAAAGACAAAAAGTCTAAAAGAGTTTTATAGATATCTACCAAAGTTTACCTTTCATCTGTCTGTCCATCCATCCGTCTGTGCGTTTGACTCTCCGGAAATCTAGTTCTCTCAAAAACATAAAACCGTATAAGTTAAGTCAATGAAAATTGATATATGGATACATGGTATCATGGAAATTTTATGAAAGTTAATTTGTATCAAATTTCTGGTTGCTATGGTAACAGAAACAGTAAAAATATGGCTTTAACAGATGAATCTTTTTATCACTGAAAATGTATACGAGCTAGGTTACTGAAAATTAGTTTGTAAATAGATTGAAATATGGAAATAATGCGTTTCACTTGTCCCTCTGGCCAACATACATGTATGAACTTAAAACAAAATTTAAAAAAAAATCATGGAGAAAAACTTCAGCAGAACAGCAGAATAGAAGAACAAGTCGAGCAGTAAGCAGTAAATTAGCTCGTAGACATTTCAAGTGATAAAATGATCCATCTATTAAAGCTGTAATTTTACTGTTTCTGTTACCATAGCAACCAAAAATTTCATACACGGATAAAAACAAAGGAACTTGCATAATTTTTTTATGTTGTCATGTATTCATACATCAGTTTTCATCAACTTAACTTGTATGGTTTTTTATATCATCGTGGGTTACAGATTTCCAGACAGCGGACGGACAGATGGAAAGAAGGTCAGACGGAGGGCAAACTTTTTGGGATATCTATAAAACTCAATTAGACTTTTTGTCTTTTTCTTGTTCTGCTCTTCAGCCATTCTATTATTCTGCTGGAGTTGTTCTGCTATTCTGCTGGAGTTGTTCTGCTGTTCTGCCATTCTGCTGGAGTTGTTCTGCTGTTCTGCCATTCTGCTGGAGTTGTTCTGCCATTCTGCTGGAGTTGTTCTGCTGTTCTGCCATTCTGCTGGAGTTGTTCTGCCATTCTGCTATTCTGCTGGAGTTGTTCTGCCATTCTGCTGGAGTTGTTCTGCTGTTCTGCCATTCTGCTGGAGTTGTTCTGCCATTCTGCTGGAGCTTTTCTGCCATTCTGCTGGAGTTGTTCTGCCATTCTGCTATTCTGCTGGAGTTGTTCTGCTATTCTGCTTACTTCACACAGACTAAAGTTTCTGTTTTCATCAGTTTTCTGGCAAATGGAGTAAGAGTGAAATGGGATAAAAAGAATTGGAAACAGAAAGGCATAACTGGAAACTCAGAGACTTAGAGAAGGTCACTGCAAATTGTATGAGTCTCGAGAGAAAGGGGTTTTAAACAGAATCAATATTTTTCAATCCAGTATGTTAAAAGTAACAGTGGACAAAAACATAGCCTTATTTCACAGACTATTAGCTTCCTGGAAATATCTCTTTGAGCCAACTCTTCTTTAAAGGGGCTGTGCTCCAGATGACAAAAAAAAGAAAGTTTTCTTGTATTATAAATTTCTTGTAATATTTATGATTAATGCTTAAAAAATAACCTACTGACAAAAAATAAGTCAAATAATTACATTATAAATTGATTTTTTTCCCTTTCAAAGTGCTATACCGTAACGCGACGGTATAACTTTATGTATAAGATTTAAAGTAAATATCTGTAATATAACATGCGGCGATGGTGGTGACAGTAAAAGCGTTGGAAATATTTTGTTAACATGAGGGTCCAGAGTTCAAATCAGGCTGGAGCGAAAATATTTTTTTTATTCTATTTTGACTTTTATAATCAGTTTTGAAGTAAAATATTATGTTGTTATAATCTCACGGCATCTAAATATATAATTTATGAAAAAAATTTTTTATGTCAAATCTGGAGTACAGCCTCTTTAACAAATAAGAAAGAGACATTACAATAAAAGGACAGTAACCAATGCACATTTTTACACCACCACTCCTCTTTGCTAGCTATCAGTAACATTATATAATATAGGTAAATGTTGGTGTGACTCAGTAACTATGCTGCAATTTGTAATCCCCAGGCATACATTCATGATATTAATTAGGTATGTCTAATTATATACCACTGAAACTTCTGACAGTGATAAAACTAGAGCAGAGATTAGGTTCAATGGGGTTATTTTCTTAGCTGTAGTGGCATGGTATACCTTCCAATATTATATTGTTTCACTATTGTCGTTTTTATAGTTAACCCCTCCTTGTTATGTTGTTGCTGACTTGTTAACCATTGAGCATCATGGTAGCGTCTAACCTACCCTACCATTTACTTACTTGATTCTTTAATGAAGAATGAACTGGTGGCTAGGTGTTCAGAGATCTCTTGAACACAGAACGGCTTCATAGAGAACAAAACATAAAGCAGTTGATACATTTTTCATTATATGAGAAGAAAATTAAAAAGATTCAAAGAACATTTAAAAAACATTAAAGGTGCTTGTTCACAGATTTTGGGTCAGACTTAGATTTTCTTTAAAAAACAACAGTTCTGAGTGTTTCGTCATCCTTACCAACTTAAAATGCAGAGCCATGTCTGAGGAATCAATAATACAGAATTAATGAACCAAAATACACCAAAATAGTACAAAGTGTTAGTCACACCCTTCAAAACAGAATACTCTTAGATCGAGTTAACTTTTGTCCTAGAATGAAAATTTGCTGCCAGTTGAACTATTTTGCTATCACACTAAGTCTCCAATTAAATCTCAGTTTTGGTCAGGATCCTAGATATTTACTCTTTGGTCAATAAAATGTGAATAAGCAGCTAAATAAAGTCATAAGTGGTTAGAAGATAATTTTCACTTGCAGATAAAAAAAAGTCTGAATACAGATTGCAAAACTTTGAGTACATATTACACCTGCAGTAATGTCTCTTTACTGTAACCTCAGTATGATATTTTATAGTATGTCTACTTTTAGATTTGAAAAGTCCACTGTGCATATTATATTCATATAAGCAAAATATGCAGAGAATTTTAATTAGGCAATAGGCAAATCTTTGATTGATCAAAGCCAGGTTATATGTATATATTGGAGATGGGCCAAAACACTATACAATTCATATACTGTAAACACAGGTTTTTATTCAAGTTGGCTTTTTCAGGTAAAAATTTGTATCAGAAATTAAAAAAGATTATATTGTCGATCTGTTATCTTGTTTGTTTTTCTGTCAATCTGTTATGGAGTAACTCAATGCCCTCTATATTTTGTCCTGATAAAATGAATAAAGAGAAAGTTACACTAGAGAGAGAGAGACAGAGAGAGATATATAAAAAATTATGTCTCAGTTACCATAACTCTTGCACTCAGTGTGCATGTTTTTTTGGTAATTCCCCTTTCTGTCACAATAACATGGATTGAACATTTTCAGTCATTCATCTGTTGTCTCCATTTTGTAATTCGAATTGTTTTTGGAGTGTAGCAAAGAATTTCCCAAATAATTTGCAATAAAATAATATTAATAATAAAAATGACATTTATTTAATGCAGATTGAGAGAGAACGAAGTAAGTCTGAGCTTATAGTGTAGCCGTGTTACAAATAATCATTATCTGAGATAGTTTATCTCCCTTGAAAAACATGTGACTGTAACATGTAATACTGTGTACCATCTGACATTGCTAAGTGTTTCAGGCATCCACCTATAGAGAGTACACTGTTTCATTGTTCTGTTTTTTCTAATCAGTTTCGAAGTACAAATGATAGTGGGTGTCCACAATTATCATTGTAAAATTTAAAACATTACTGAAATGCTCTCAGTACAACTATTCTCAATTTAAAATCAATTCATTATCAATCGAGGTTTTATCAATGGACTGTATAGTTGCCAATCCCTATGGTTTGCATAGCATTTGAATACAAATAGATTTCATTAAGGATTGGAGTATTTTTTTTGTCTATGTATGTGCATAGAAAGCTTTTAGAAATGACAGAAATGCAATTATTTATTCATTCAGATGGAAGTCTCAAACTAGTGTGATATTTTCTCACGCTATTTGTAGCGTTTATTCAACTTTCTTATTTAAAATAACTTTGAGATTAGATCAGTTTTAATATGAGTATTGTAAAATCCCAGTATTTCTGTATTTAAATACTCTAATATTTCAACATATTTTCAGTCTATCATAGTTTTAAAGTTATATAAATCACTGGGTATCTCTTAGATTTTGGACAAAAATACTGCCCATGTGTCTTAATATGTTATATCTTGGTATGGGGAAGGTGAATATCTAGCACTGATTTTAAAGTCCCAAGGACAGCTAGTGCTCAGGTATTGTAAGAAACTGAAGGGAAGGGAATTGAACACCCATGCACACAAGTATAAAAGAGCCTCATTGGACAATTTTACATAATAGCCCTAAATCAGCAGTATAAAGTCTTTATATAATAAAAGCTAGGTAAATATTTATATAATCCATAATATATATTACAATAAAAAGCTATTAGTGATAAGAAATACAGATGGTCAAGTCTCAGACATACAAAAGACTCAATGCCCATTTATGTTGTCTCCAGGAGGAGAATATTGTATTCACCTGGCACAGTTATCTCGGAGACTACAACTAATTTACTGAATTACCTTTTGTATTTTCCACTAGATTATAAAAGAATAATCTGGAGATCTATTACCAGTTCTTTGATTGAAACAGAGGATACAGAAGGTGACAGTCAGATAATTCTGAGGAATCTTATTCTTGTGAACCAGCTATTATATAAGTATATAACTATTTGGTTAAAAGTTTTTGAATGTTACTTGGGACTTTTGCAGATACTTGGCATTTAAGAAAATCTTGCATATATTTTTTTAGGTGTTCTGTTTTTGTCTGCACATATACTCCATATATATGTATTTTTACACATGTGCTGCCAGTGTAGATCCAGATCAGCTGGCACATCCGTGCCGTCTGATCAGGACCTGCACTGGTCACTTTTTGGTCAGAAATAACCTAATGTATCAAAAGGCAAACAGTGTAGATCCTGATCGGACGGCACGGAGGCGCCAGCTGATCTGGATATACACTGTTCGCCCAAGCCATAAAGGTGTATAATTGGGAGGAAAGGGTTAAAACAACTAAAGCCTCCACCAGTTGGTGTAGATACTTCCCTTTAGTGACCAGTCATGACCTGCTATCTTTGTGCAGAGCTAAATATCTCCATCTATTGTAACTGTCACAAACAAACTTTTAAATCTTTATTTCACTTAAATATAACAACAAAAGCAGAAATCTACCCTATTTTAATGACAGTTTAGATTTGGACACAAAGGATGGGCAGTTTATGTTTGACTAGCTGTCGTCTCCACCTACATGGGTAACTAATTTAAGGGCAAAAAAAGTTCAGATAGTTATAATTTAAACCCGATTTAGTGAATTGTATACAATTTAATTTATTTATGTTTGAATTTGTAATTTATTTAGAGAATTTAATTTAAGATGAATATAACAAGTGGAGCTGTCATTAAAACTTTACCACATGGTTAAGTGTTAAATCTCATATGCCACCAGTGCAGATCCAGATCAGCCTGCACATCCATGCAGTCTGATCAGGATCTCCAATGTTCGCTTTTCAGTCAGAAATACTTTTATGGATATATAAGCGAACAGTGGAAATCCTGATCAGACTGCACGGATGTGCAGGCTGATCTGGATCTGCACTGGTCGCATATGCGTTAAAACACGTATCTATCGAGTAAAGGGTTAAAACTTTTATTTTCTTGTTTTGCACATTTTTTAAATAAAAATCAGGTTGTTGGTTTGTTTTGATTTGATATCTTCTTTTAAGTAGCAAAGCCTTCTGATAGACTCTTTGTGTATTTTCTCTTTGATATGTTCTGACATAATCACATGTCAGGTATTTTTGACCTGTAAAAGAGATAAGTCACAGCAGTTATACATCTAGACTGTCCGACTTAATTGATTTCTGTATATTGTTAGGGTGTTAATAATGGACAAATTGGCTGAAAATCTATGACTGACAGTTTCCAAGCAATCGATAGATATAGTGGTCATAATACTGAGATGGAATAACAGAAGATTGGCTAGAAAAATTAACGTGTGACGCTGGTCAGCAACTAATGACGAACTGTTACAAAAATAGAGACAGCTTCTCGGAATAAAATTAAATTGTTCCCTGTTATTTGTCATTGTCTGAGAAAATATTGCGTAGTTTCTTTTTCATTCTTTCTCAGCATTACAGAGTCTGTTTCATTTTCACAGAATTTTCCGAAAACCCTTATAAACATTGTCAGATTAGCCATCTAGTATTTCTGTATTGCTGCTAAGAAACTGAACTTGTATATTGATAAAATTTATCAGAATAAGATATGGCTCTGTTTATCTAATTGCTTGGATTAGGAATGATTTAAAAAGTTATAATAGCAGCCTATACCAGTGGTAAATAAATATAAAGACAGCCTCCACCTTCATTATCTTGTTGAAGGACATACAAGATACATGTAGACCTGAGACTTGTTTGTTTGTTGTAAAATTTTGTTCTTAGATTGCTTCAGCCTTCTAAATTTAATGCCAGCTGTTTAATTTAATTTATATTAGAAATTCAATATTGTCGTAAAAACCATTTAATTCAGTGTAACAAAGAAACACAAAAACTTTAGGAGAAATATGATCTTTAATTTATGCACCATGCTTAAATCTGACTGAAATGAATTGTATAAAATTGGAATTTTGTCTGAATGCCACAAACCCATCACAACAAACTCGTTATTAAACTGAGAAAGAATATGTAATGCAGTTTTAAAGCACAGTAAAATTAATGGCATATGAAATCATCATCTAATTTATGTATACTAGATTTTGTCGTATTTAGTCAAATGACTCTTCTTTTTGTTTTTTTTCCTGTCACAGACAAGTGAGTAATATATAAGTAATCACATGTCACTTACATTTCCCCTATACATTTCTTTGTATTAGAAACATTAAAGATGTTTAGCTAAAACACAGTTGAGTTTACCAGTATGTAGGTCTTATTTGAACTTATAGATAATCAGTTTCAAGAACAAAAATAGAAACAAATTTCCAGTATCAAAGATGAACTCTAAATGATGACAAACCTGGTATATTTAAAGTGACTCACAGATGATGAAAAAAAAAAAAGAGAAAATTTTATACATCTAGAAATTTTAACTGTACTTGTGAAGAACATATTTAAACTAAGTTACTGACTCATTTTTTGTTTCAGAAAAACATCACAATATAAAGTTTTACACACTTTTGTCTGTAAAAAATTTACCTCGTTAGTCACAGGGTAGATACTTCAGTTATATCATTTATTTTAACAAATTCTAATAACAAGTCTCGGTAGCTCAGTGGTGAAGATCGTCGCTCTGTTATTTACTGGCTGAAAGAGAAAGGGATCGAATCCTGGTAAAATCAATTTTCATGGTCTATAGAAGCATAATATTATGTTTTTTCCATAGTATATGAACTTCTCTTAGATTTTAAAGAAAAAAAAATTTCAGCTAAAATTTGTGTGTCAGTCCCTTTAACATTTCATGGAGTCCATTATTTTTATGCTCCCTGAAGGGAGAGCATATAGTCGCCACCTTGTCCGTCCTTTCATCCGTCCGTCTCTTGTCCTGAGAATAACTTGAAAAGTATTGAAGGTATTTGATTGAAACTTAACACATCTTTGATAGAGACTAGTGAGAGGAAGTGCATTGTCCAAGAACCATAATTCTACATGCACCAGGTTGCATAATTTTTTAAATATCTCCCCTAAGTTAATAATGCTTGTCCGGAAAATAACTCCTCAACTGTCCATGATATCTCATTAAAACTTCACACAGCTATAGAGACTAGTCAGAGGAGAGCACTGTCAAAGAACCATAACTCTAATTCACTTAGTTTTTTAATTATCTCACTTTATAATACTTAATAATGCTTGTCTGGATATTAATTTGAAAAGTATTGAACGACTTTGATTGAAACTTCACACAGTCATAGATACTAGTGAGTGAAAGTGCACTGTTTAAAAACCATATGTCTTCCTTGCTTAATTTTGAATTATCTCCCTTAATGATAATTACAAAAGTTAAATAATGCTTGTCGGAAGTACAACTTCTAAACTATCAATGATATCTCATTGAAACTCCACACAGTTATAGAGACTATAAGTGAGAGGAAGTTTCAAAGTTAAAAAGTGAAAATTTTAAAAATCTTCTTCTCTGAAACTGCAGACCCTAGAGCTGAGATATTTGGTATGTAGCATTGTCTAGTTAAGTCCTTTACCAAGTCAATCATGGCCACGGGGTCAAAATTGACCCCGCTCCAGGGGCCAAATTATTTTACATAGGCTTATATTAAATTTCTACTTTTTTGTTATAGAGCCTTCATTAATTGACTGATATCTTTTATATCGTACATGCATGGACCGCAACCACTGGATGGGGTTTAAGGTTACTTGGGTCAAGGTAAAGGTCACAGAGGTTAAAAAAAATTCTCTACCTTGTGTCAGAGTGTTTTGCATGCAACTTATTCAATTTCAACCAAACTTGCACAAAATATTTATTTACAAAAGATCTCCTCCCTTTTCCTGAACCGACCTGATCCCACTATGTGTTTCAGAGATATGGGGCCAGAATAGGCTTATTATCTTTGATATGTATGTATCATATAAGCATCTGCTCTTGGGTTGGATTTTAGGTCACTAGGGTCTAGGTCATCAAGGCTAAAAATTGGCCCCAACCCAGGAGTCACAGGAGTCACTTACATGTAGTTTATATGGACTGACATAGGTAAAACTTAAAAAACCTTCTTTTCAGAAACTATTTATAAGGTCTGCATTTTAGATATTTTGTATGTGAAGATAGTAGTTGCAGTTGTTTTCAGGTAAGCAATAAAAGGGCCATCATGGCCCTCTTGTACGTAAAACAAAATCTCCTCCTAATACATGTAACCACTAGGTGAAAGATGATAAAACTTTACATAAATGTTCCTTGCATAAAGTTTTACCAAAGTTGTTCAAAGAATTCCATTCCATTATTGGAGAACTCTGGTTGCTATAGCAACAAGAATGAAAAAACTTTTAAAAAATCTTCTTGTCTAAAACTGCTAAGTCCAGAGGTCTGAAATTTGGCAAGGCACATTGTCTAGTGGACCTCCACCAAGTTTTTTCAAATAATGTCCCTGGGGTCACTATTGGCCCCACCTGAGGGGTCACAAGTTTTACATAGCAATAAAGAATAAAATCTTTCAAAATCTTCTTGTTTGAAACCACATGGCTTAGAGTTTTAAAATTTGGCATGTTCAAGCATTGTCTAGTGGACTTCTATCAAGTTTGTTCAAATAGTGTCCCAAATGGCCTCGCGTAAGGGGTCACAAGTTTTTTATAGCAAATATATAAAAAAATCTTTAAAAATCTTGTCTGAAACCACAAGTCCTAGAGTTTTAAAATTTGGCATGAAGCATTGTCTAATGAACCTCTACCAAGTTTTTAAAATAATGTCCCTGGGGTCACTATTGGCCTTGCCTGAAGGGTCACAAGTTTTATAAAGCAATATAGAATGAAATCTTTAAAAATCATCTTGTGTGAAACCGTAAGGCCTGAGTTTTAAAATTTGGCATGAAGCATTGTCTAGTGGACATCTACAAAGTTTGTTTAAATAATGCCCCTAGGGTCACTTATTATTGCCCCCACCTGACGCATCACAAGTTTTACAGCAATACAGAATAAAATCTTTAAAAATGTTATTGTTTGAAACTACAATGCCTAGAGTTCTAAAATTTTGCATGAAGCATTGTCTAGTGGACCTCTACCAAGTTTGTTCAAATAGTGTCCCTATTGGCCTTGCCTGAGGGGTCACAAGTTTTATATAGCAAATATATAAAAAAAATCTTTAAAAATCTTCTTGTCTGAAACCACAAGTCCTAGAGTTTTGAAATTTGGCATTAAGCATTGCTAGTGAACCTCTACCAAATTTGCTAAAATAATGTCCCTGGGGTCACTATTGTCCCTTCCCGAGGGGTCACAAGTTTTATAAAGCAATATAGAATAAAATCTTTAAAAATCATCTTGTGCGAAACCTTAAGAGTTACTGAGTTTTAACATTTGGCATGAAGCATTGTCTAGTAGACATCTACAAAGTTTGTTCAAATAATCTCCCTGGGGTCACTTTTCACTGGCCCTGCCTGAGGCGTCACAAGTTTTACATAGCAATATAGAAGAAAATCTTTAAAAATCTTTTTATTTGAAACTACAAAGCTTAGACTTTTAAAATTTTGCATGAAGCATTGTCTAGAGGACCTCTACCAAGTTTGTTCAAATGATATCCCTGGGGTCAGTATTTGCCCGAGGGATCACAAGTTTTACATAGCAATATAGAATAAAATCTTGAAAAATCTTCTTGTCTGAAACCACAAGGCCTATAGAATTTTAAAATTTGGTATGAAGCATTGTCTAGTGGAACGTTATCAAGCTTTTTCAAATTATTAGATTAGGTTAAAGGTGACACCGAGGCTTAAAAGAGATTCATAGAGCCTTCAATTATAGACCAGTTTCTTTGATATTTGGTATATACAAATGTAGGTTCCTTGCATGGGCCTCTACCCATAGGTGGGGTTTGAGGTCACTAGGTCAAGGTCAGGGTCGGTCACTATAGCTAATAATAGATATTTCTACTTTCTGTCATAGAGCATTTGTTTATTGACTGATATTTTAGATATTTGGTTTGTAGGCACCTAATATCTTCAATTAGAAAATGAAATACTGCTTCTTGTGTTTGCTTAACAGCAAACCAACAGCCAAAGTTCTCAAATGAGCAATCCAGGGCCATCATGGCCCTATTGTTTTGATTGAATTTATTTAGAACTTGTTCTTGTATGTTATTTTATTTCTTTTCAGGACTCATGGTGACACTTTTACAACTTTTTAGCTCAACATCAGGTGTAGCTTTTAGACTGCTATTTTGTCCTTTGTCCATCCATCCTTCTGTCCTTTATCCACAATTGACTTTAAACAGCATCTCCTATGGCCACAGGGTCAGTTGCAGTTTAAACTTTACAGAATTGATGCTTGTATGGGCCTCTTTCAAAGTTGTATAAAATGGAATTCCATGCAGAACTCTCAGGTTGCAAGGGCAACTGAAAGGAAAAATTTAAAAATCTTCTTTATTGCATCCACAAGGCCAAGAGCTTACATATTTGGTCGATAGCATCATTGAGTGGATCTCTGCCAGTGTTATATAAATCATGGGTGTGGGTTCAGAAATGATTCCAGCCTAGGGGTCACTGGATCTTACATAGACTTATATAGGAAAAACTTTAAAAATCTTCAGAAACCATTAGGTTGAGAGTTCAAATATTTTGTTTGTTGTAGACCTCTACCAAGTTTGTACAAATATCATAGCCCCAGGATCAAAATTGGCACTGCCCTGCCTTGAGGGGTCACTTGATCTTACATAGAGTTACACAAGAAAAAAGTTTTTAAAGATCTTTTTGTTTGAGACCACAAGGCCTAGAGCTTACATATTTGTTTGATAGCATCATGTAGACTGGACCTCTACCAATGTTGTATAAATCATGGCTGTGCAGTCAGAATTGGCCCCAGCCTAGGGGTCACTTGATTTTACATAGACATAAATGAAAAAGTTTTGAATAAAGTGAAGGGCTTTCAGCTTACATATATATGGTTCAGCTTGCCTAGTTAATTAGATGGTCTTTGGAAGATCTTGGCCTTCACCAGGGTACATAGCCCCCAGGAGTAGGAAGGTACTTTAACCTTCATCCACCTTGGTCAAGTTGACCTTCATGTGACATAATGACATACCTCCTTGTTTTTTGAAGCTACATTAATGAAATTTTAACTGTTTGTATAAATTTGCATTCAGACTTTAACTTCGACCTTGGCTGACCTTGACATACTGACCTACATGTACTTCCTTGTTTTTGAAGATATGTCTTTGAAATTTTAACTATTTGTATAAGTTTACATACAGACTTCAAATTTGACTTTGGTTTGCCTTGAACTATTGACCTTCTTTCTTGGCTTGAAAATATTTTTGATATCTTATATGATCAGTAATATGGTATTTGAACTGTCTGCCATTTGACACAAGCCTTAGGTGCCCCCCTACACCTCCACCTCACCAATTTTTAGGTAGTTGCTTTTCAGGTGAGTGACCCAGGACCATCTGGTCCTCTTGTTTGTAATTACTAGATATTGATTTAGAAATTCTGTTTTGAGATAAAATAAGTCTTTAATTTTGATGGAGTCATATTAAAGAGAAAGTACTCATGCAGAAGTTCAATCATCGGTTTCGTCACATTGACAGGAAACATGGGATCCTTACAAGAGTGCATTTCTTAAACAATCATGACTTGTTCGGGAAAACCCATGTTTTCCTCATCTGTAGCAAAACATAACAATAATTGTTCAACAGCTAATCACAGGAATTAGAGTGCAAATAACAAGGAAGCAATTGAGTCACTTCTAACTGTTTGTAGTAAAAGAAATCAGATAGCTCTACCAATAATTAACTAGTATTACTTTATGTCTGTATCAATTATCAGATAAATATCAGCAAATGATTTACGTCAGTTATTGTAAAATTGAGAGGCATGTTCCTGTTGTTGTAGCAGCTTTATAAATTAAACATACAGTAAGATGTAAGGATGGTCAGTTTGTCCTGTTGTATTGGGTTTCTATGTTTTTACAGAACCATTAAGTTTTGATAAAGCTAAATGGCTTTCCAGTAGTCTAACAATGGATTTTTATGCCCACCTTTGAAGAAGTGGTGGTATATTGCTTAGTGCACATGTCAGTCGGTCAGTCAGTAGATGGGTCAGTCAGTCTGTACATCCTGTCTGTAGACCAGACCTTGTCTGCTCAATAACTCAAGTACCATTTGGCCCACAGCTGTCAAACTTCATAGGATGGTTGCTTTTTTTAAGAAGAAGATACCTATCGTTTTTGGGGTCAGTAGGTGAAAGGTCAAGGTCACTGTCACCTTGAATTTGAAAAACATGTCTGCTCTATAACTCGAGTACCAATTGGGCCACAGCGTTCAAACTTCATTGGATAGTTGCTCTCACTAAGTAGAAAAGCCCTATTGTTTTTGGATAACTAAGTGAAAGGTCAAGGTCACTGCATATATATCACCTTGAGATTGAAAACCATGTGTGCTCAATAACTCTAATACTATTTCATCTGCAGCTTTCAAACTTCATAGGATGGTTTCTCATATTGAGGAAAGGACCCTTAATAGTTTTTGGATCAGTAGGTCAAAGGTCAAGGTTACGATCACCTTTAATCAATAATTAGAGAACCCTTTTGTCTACAGTCCTGTGATCTGGTGGGGAGTTGGTCAGGACAGGTAGATGAACCCTATTGATTTTAGGTCAGTAGGTCAAAGGTCAAGGTCACTGACCTTGACCAAGGAAAGCTTGTAGAGAACAGTTTGGCTTACAGTCCTCAGATATTTTTGGGAGGTTGGTCAAGACCTGTTGATGACCTTTATTGATTTTGAGGACAGTAGGTCAAAGGCCAAGGTCACTGCAACCTTGACCACAAAAAGCTTGTCTGATCAGTTACTATAGAAGGGTTTTGGCCAACAGTCCTCAGATTTGGTGGGAAGGTTTGTCATGACTGTTAGATTATCCCTTTTGATTTTGAGGTCAGTAGGTCAAAGGTTAAGGTTACTGTGACAAAGGCTACAAAAAGCTTGTCCAGTTAGTAACTAGAGGATGCTTTGGCATACTGTCATCAGATTTGCTGGGTAATATGGTCATGACTTGTAGATGAGCCCTATTGATTTTAAGGTCAGTAGATGAAGGTCACAGTAACCTTCACCAGAAAAGCTGGTCAACAGTTTTCAGATTTTGTAGTGTTGTTGGTCTTGACCTCTAGATGAACCATATTGATTTTGAGGTCAGTAGGTAAAGGTCAAAGTCAAATTTAGAAGTCCATGTAACATGACTTATTGGTTGCCATTAGGGGGGGCATACATGTTTCACCAACATCTCTTGTTTCATTAGATATTTCCCTTAACATCTGGCATTCTTTTACAAATTAACCATTTTTCCTTGAAAACTTAGACCCAGCCTCCTTTAATTGTGAAATTTTTAATGATGCAGTAGTCAGATCATCAGTATTGAAATTTGGAAACATTTCTACCTGGAAGATTATATGGTCAGAATATGAAATCTAGTCAGCAGTTTTCGCAAGCTGAAAGGTTTTAACAGAAATCATTTAAATACATTATTTGTCTTAGCTGCTTTAAAATTCATTTAAGTGTTTACCTGTTGAAGTATTTTATATATGTGTCACATAACTAATGTTTTATGTTAGATTACATAGTGATAACATACTTTTCAAGTGAAGGTACATTCCATGCAATGTACTATAAATATAGCTGACTTAAATTGGAGTTTTTATGTAAGCTAGATTATAAACTTAAGAACACCGAGTCCAAATATGTTGACTGTGCCTTTTTTTCAACAAAAATGAAGCATTAATATAGTATTTATGTCACTAAATCCTTCTTGAAAATGATGTTGATATTGAATGTGGATAAATAAGTACACACATATACTGTGTACACACATAGACAGTGGACTTTGAATTTCAGTTCTTTATTTTGCTTACACTACAGAATATTGTTTATTTGAGCTGTTACTGGCTTGGCCAATTGTATGTAATGATTCTGACATTTGTTGCCAACTTTGCTTAAATAATGAATCCAGTAAAATCTTTGAAAGTCAACATAAAGCTCAGTTAAGTGACAAGTTTTTCCCTTGTATTTAGGTTTTGTGTTTGAAAATGTCTTTTCAAGTATGTCTTGTATGCTCAATTACTCTTTTTATGTGATATGCTACTATGGGTACCTACCTACATGTACCTACAAATGTACCTACCTACCTATACTGCTTAACTCCACTTTCAGGTATCATAAGCAGGCAAGTTCTTGCAACTGCTTCCTTAGTTCATACCAGTACACATGCCGAAATTAAGGACTGTGGAATGTCACTGGAGAATCTCATCTCTCTCGTCTCATCTCTCATCTCGAACTAGCAACCTCCAGATCGGGAATCCGACGCTCTAACCCCACGAGCACCACTCCTCCTACATGATATTAGAGTCAGAGTTTGTTATATTTGTCTTTTACAGAATGGTTTTGCAGAATTCTGTGAGAAATCCCCTGATAAGAATGACCAGTCATTGTGGCCATCATTTGGAAGAATATGTCTAGGTGCTGTAGGAGTTCTGGCCCTTGGTGCTTTTCTTTCGCAAAAATCCTAACAGGTAAGTTGCAGGATTGTAAAGTTTTGTCTCATAACTAATTTTCATATCTGTTACTAAAGCTTATACATAATACTAGCATACATTGACAGTCCGGAACAGGTAAGTTATGAATAAAATGTCACTCATGTTCGGTGTTTTTTTTTTTTTTTGCTTAATTATTCACAAAACTGACGCAAATACTGAATTCATATCTTCTATTTGATGAAATCTTGAGGAAAGTATAGAGGCTTTTGTGTTTGCCAAGTATTTCAATCACTAGTCCTAGAAGGCTAAATTGCTTTCAAAAATTGACATGTCTGTGCCAAAGTGTTGAAAAGATGTTGATGATATCGACATGCTACATGATTATTTGATAAAAGGTTAATCACTTTAAGCCTGTGTTTTCTGTTTCAGTTCATTTAGCAGGATTTGTTTCTCTAGAATCAGGTGGACACCAGACAATGGTTCTTTTTTCCCCAGACCATCAAGAGCAGAATGTATGATGTCCAGAAGAAAGCAGGCACCACAAAAACCTGAAACTTAAATTAAGGACTGCAGAAGGACCAAGATTATATTCAGATTCAGTCTATTACAAAGGGGTTCAGACTGTTAATACCATGGTGAAGGGCTGATGATATGTCTTATGGCATGTAATATTTCAGAAGGGTATCTGCAGACTGACCCTCTTGGACTGTGCCAATTATATTGTGAATTTGTGATTGCAATATCAAAATAAATTGTTGTGAATTTCTCACCATGCCATTAATAGCTCTTTTTTAGCTACTTTTTAATTTTTAGTTTGTTAGAAAAAATGGTCCCATTTCTTTGTTTAGTTGTATTTCTTATAAATCAGAAACATTTGTTAAATTAAATGTCATTTTTTATTAAGTAAAGCAAGAATAAATATTACTTTTCACTCTTGGTTATTTGCTAAAACATTTTTATAAAATTAGAAAGTATTATCTTTATGGTTTATGCCTGTAAGGTGTTTTTGTTGTAAAGTGCTTTCATTCATTAAATATAAGATTGCCAGCCAAATATTTATTGGCAACAAGTGTCAAGGCTTTGTACAAGTGTTAGCCCAGTGCAGTGTTGCTTTTGAAGGTATAGATTACAGTAAGGCATCATTATTTTTGTTGTTGTATTTACAAATCTAGATTTTTGCTTGTACACCAGTACATGTATTTATACTCAGTAGGGTTAACTGACATTTGGATGTCTGGTTCATGGTTTATCTTCATATTTTTTTTGGGGAAAATGCCTTCTTAGTTATCAGTGACCAACAGGGGCTGGTATATTGCAAGAATGGTAATTTTGTAAGTTTTCAGTTGTGTTCAAAACTTGTCTGAAGTCAGTATGTCACTGATGCCACATGATAATACAAGTTTTGACCACAACTGACCCATAATGACTGTCATCATACTGGTCCCTTTGTCAGTAACTGCAACAAAAAGTGGATATTTGGAGGAGAAGAGGGAACAAGTTTTTCAAACTTTTAGATTCATGTCTTCTAAGTCTGCACCATGAATTAGATCAATCAGTTAAAAGAAAATGAAAATAATCATTTTCATTTTTAGCCCACTTGAGCACAATGTGTGTGAGTTATTGTGATTGCTCCGTGTCTGCTGTCTGTCTGTCCTTCCATTGGTTCATCTGTCTGTCCTTCTGCATCAACATTTTCTCCAAGTGACATCTCTTCTCATAGCGTTTGATGGATTTTAACAAAACTTGTTAGGAAATCTGAGTTAAGAATTAAAAAAAAAAAGATTTTCATTGACTGAAAACTTTAAAAAATCTTTATGTCTAAGATGTTTAAAATTTGGTTTGTAGCATTGTCTAGTGGACCTCTACTAGCTGTAAACAGATAATGTCCCTTGGGTCACTATTTGACCTGCATGAGGAGGTCACAAAGTCATGTTATACATAGGAATATATTGGAATTTTTTAATTCCTCTTGTATGAAACCACAAAGATTGAAGTTCTAAAATTTTGCACAAAACAATGGTCTAGTAGACCTCTACCAAGATTGTTCAGACTATGTTCTTGGGGTCTTTTTTGAACTGCCCCAGAGATTAGATGTTTTATTTCCTTAAATATATGGAGAAAAATTGGTGAAAATTCGTCTTAGAAACTACAGGGAGTCTAGAAATTTAGTGTGTAATTATTGTCTTGTAGACCTCTACTAAGATTGTTCAAATAATGACCCTAGAGTAGAAAATTGGTCACAGCCCTAGTGATCAGTATTGACTCAGCCCAGAGGACACTTGTTTAAGACTTACATTGGAAAACTAAATCATGCTAAATAAAGGAATCCTCTCACCCACATTTTTTTACCTTGACCTTTATGTGTCTTTGACATTTTTTTCTTATTTCCCTATTTTTGCAGCTATAGCATTAGTGATTTAATTGATCATATAATTTTGCATGTATATTTCAACTTTAGCCTCTGCTGACCTTGACCTACTGACCTGCTTTCTGTTTTTAGCTAAATCTAAGAAATTTGAATCATCTGTAAAGTTTAAGTGTAAACAACTTTTGTCAACTTCAGCATTGGCGGGTCTCTACCTTGTTTCTAAGCATAATCATCAAATTTGAACTTCTTGTAAATTTCAGTTATTTGTTTACTTGGCATACTAAGACCTTGACCTACTGACCTTTAGCCTTGATGTTTAGTGCAGTGGTACTTAGGTGAGTGATCTAGAGCCATCATGGCCCTTTTTTTCAATACCAGGCTACAAAAAAAACTGGGTGGACTAAGGCACATATGTGTCAAACATGGTTGTCTTTTGTGACCAATATATTGACCATACCTGAGTCTGAAGTTGCCAGATAACTAAGCTACCTCTCTTATATAACATTGTGATGTTTGTTGGTTGTTAAGAGAATTTTGTTACACATGTTATGTTTATTTAGTTATAAAACATATGAGATTTGTTGAACTGTATACTCAGAAATGCTTGACTTACCATCACTTGTAATGTCCTAGAACTGTTACAGCACATTTCTGGAAAATTTGGGTTTTTTTGGGTCTGATTAATGTTTGTTTTGAACCAGTCCTGTAGTCCTAGATTTCCAGACATTGCCAAACATTATGTCTAAGTTTATACACCTTTGAGAAGTGTGTTACAGTATTTTACAGTGTTTTGGCTATGTTATTGGTCATTTTTAAAGGGACAACAATTTTACTAAAAAGATACCTTTTTTAATATTTTAAGTAAAACAGGTAGTTTAATGTTATTTAGCATAATTTCACTAATATTGCTACCTGCATAATGTAGTGAATTTGCTAATTTTCATATAATGTACAATTTTATTTTCACTTTCTGGAAGTTGGCATTGTGAAAAATGTATTCTGCAACTTTAATTCATTTTTGTAGAGTTACAATCAAGCACCACTCTGGTAAGCATTAAATCTATGGCAGGAGTACTTCATGTCTTAAATGTTATTTTAAGTAGTTAGAAAATTACAATATGTTAGAGCCTGTAAAAATGATGTAAAGTTTTCATTGTGAACATAGAATAACTGTTACTGTTCTGGAAAATGACTCATTTTGTTTGATGTAACAGCTGGTATGGAAATAAATGTTTTGTTTTAGACAATTTTCCACCTGAATTATTGAATATCTGTTGTATTAATTGTGTCTCTGATTGCCCTTCTAACATAATGATGCAGAGGTTTTATACTACACTGTCTATAGGTATTCTGGAAAGAGAAGACATAAGCTTGTGTTTAAGTATGTTCAACTTTAAGTACAATGACAACCATGTTTTATGTTCAGTGGAACCTCATTGTGATAAACCCCACTTCAAGAAAAAGGTTATTTTGGAATAAAAATAAATCGAAGAAGCATCGAAGTAACTCAAGCTTTTATTAGCATCCTGGGAGTTTTGATATTTAACTATCAAAATTTCTATGATTTGTTGTCATTGTGTTACCAACGCCTGTTAGATTTGCTCCAGTCTCATCTGGAAATGTGTGATTTTTTAAAAATTTTATCAAATTTATACTGACAAACTATAAATCTGTAAATGGGAAAACTATACTTTAGTTTTTTGATACAAACTTAATTTGCATGAAGTTGATTTGTTTGCCTTATGGTAGAATACACATGTGACTGTATGTTAGGGGGTATGGCTGTAGCAGACATGTAACATTGGTGATGAAGGACTGTTGTTGTTGTTGCTGAAATTAGTTTCATTTATTGTTGTTTTTGTATGTGAGAATGTGGGTTTGCTAATTTTAATTCAATGTACATGTATTTGATTAATTCATGGGTCCAAATAAAAGGGTTCATCTGTTCTGAGCCCTGTTATTTTCTATTCTGTTTGTATATAGTTGTGTTTTACATGTGTTTACTGGACTTACTGCATACATATTTTTGAAAATATTTCTACATGTAGGACATTTTGGAAACCATCATCAGTGTGAGAGAGACTATAAATTTATTTCGAAACTTCAGTATGACATTTGAATGTAGCAAAGGTTTGAAATGGTAACTTGATTTTAACAGTTTTAAAAGGGAAGTAACTGGGGAGTTACAGATATTTTGCATTCATACCACCTCTTGTTATATGGAAATGATATGTTTGTACATAAAAAAACGTCTTCAAAAAAGACTATCATATTTGTATCTAAAAGTCAAATATAGCTTTTAATTAAGTTGCATGAAAGCCATTATTAAGATAAATTTACCAAAGACAAACCACCAAACTGAAAATATATTTATTAGATTGTGATGAATGACCATACCATTTAAGTGCAATAAACAGAGGCAAGCAGCTATTTATAGAGTCCATCTTGCTTGGACTAGAGAAGTCTAACGTTTTAATGTTATGAGGTGTGAGGTCCCTGCATTAAGTCACCTTCTCTGCATTTCTTTCTTTGTGTTAGAAAGATTTTAATTAGCTATAATGTTTCTTTACCATCAAGGGAATCCTAAATAGCTTTACAAAATGGCAGTCATTAAATTGTTAAAATTGTAAGTATGAAAACATTTTGCAATCTTCATACTTAAATCATTAGACCAGGTGGAAAGAACACTTGCCAAAAACAGCTTGCCTATGAAAAAGGTACTAATAAGTTCCTGTTAGGAAAAGTCTAGTATTTTGGTGAGTTGACAAGTGAGCTGAAAGGAATAATTTCAATTGCAATTTAACTGATATTTCTCAGCAGTGCTTGTATCTTATGTCTTTCAAGTTCTTGTTTACTGTAGGCTAAATCAGTAATTTTCAAGTGACCTTTCTGGAATCTTGTGTTACTGTGTGAAAAGTTAAGAGAATTGTTGCATTTATTATGTGTTGCTTGTGTGGACTGAGAAACACTTAAAAGCTTTTTGGCAGTAAATTTATTCTAAGGACATGTTTATAAGTGTACTGTAGTGTATTGATACAACATGACCATGCAATATTGAAGGCTGTCTGGTTTCTTGCTGAAATGTTGGCTGAATGATTCCATACCATTACTGAAGTTTATCTGTACACAGATAACTAGATGTAGGCTCAGGTTTTGTGTGATTTATTGTCCCCCCATCCCTCTTCCCCCACCCCCAAAGGTGTAGGGATATAGATTTGGCTTTGTCTCTCAGGCTGTTTGTTTTTTTGTCCATCCGTCACACTTTTTGTTAGAAACATAACTCAAAAACTATTTAAGTTATGAACCTCAATTTTTAGACATGGTTAGACCTCATTGTGTAAAAGTGCATTGCACAGGAACTGTAACTCTTCACTTCATAACTTTAGAGTCATTCCCCTTTGTTATTTTTAATACTTAAATTTTGATTGGACCATAACTCAAAAGTATTTGAGGTATCAAAATTAAACTTCATAGGTGTCATTAAGGAGTAATGCAGTGCTTAGGAACTTAACCTTTGTTTTGATAAATTTTGAGTTGATTCCCTTTATTATTTCTTTTTTTGTGTGTGGAATGTAACTCAAAAAGTACATAAGGTATGAACACGGAACTTCATAGGTGTATAGATGTCATTGAGGAGAGGGATGTAGATTTCACACTGATTGTCTGGCTGATTGTTTGTCTGTCCAGCTGTCCTTAACCATAATTCAAGAACTGTAACTCTTTACTTCTTGGAGCACAAAAACTGCACTTGGTAGTTTTTTTCACTTACTAAATTTGCATTATTTGGCAGGCGTTATAAATTTGCCAAATTTGCCCATGTTTGATTAGTGATTGCTAAGTGTAGATCTAAGGATTAATAAATAAGAATGTAAGTGCGTTTTGCTTAAATGTGTCATGGCAGAAGTAGGCTAAGGTGTGTTTGATGAACTAAGTACACTGTAAATAAATAAAACCAGTTCAGTTTCTTATCTTGAAAAATGTTGTAAAATGGGTATGTTATATGTTTCATTGTTTTTGAAGTGGCAATATTCTGAAGACTAAAGAATAAGTATGTTTTATTATCTGGTGTATTTTTAGACCTTAAGGTAGCAAATGCTTTGTAAAGTAAGAATGCAGGTGTTGACACTCATTATGTGTTGATGTAGTTGCTATGAATATGTTTGTGTTTATAATAGTTGTGTCTGTGCTGTGCACATACAACTTGTCAGCATTGTTGGTTATTATGTGTACATATTTGCTTTTAATTTTACATGTATTACTATAAATATCTGTATATATTCACCGTTACTTCTGGTTGTGTTTACTTTGAGTTTTAAGCAGTAACATTAGCTCTAGATGTTTTGTTGATAGCAAAAACAGACCATTTCCAAATATATTATACAAAGGTTTAGTTTGAGTTGACTTAAATTATCCACATGTGCAAAGATAAGTGAATATTAACAAAAGTATAGTGAAACACAGGATCTAGGCTCACTTCTTGATAAAGTTAGTATTAGTTTGTTACCTGAAGCTTTCTGGTTTTATAACATTATATGTGCTATTTTAAATTCAAGTTTTCTCTACTGTCATTTCTCTTAACAATATGTGTATTTCAGTCAGCTATTGCTGTCTGTATTTTTAGACTCTTGAGGCATACTTAATGGCTTAAACCTGTTTTTATTGGTACCCATTTAGTTGACAGCTCTCTTGAGCACAAAGTGCTAAAAGTGAGCTTTTGTCATTGTCCTTTGTCCATCATCATCCATCAATAATTTGAATCGCATCTCTTCCTTAACGTCATGGTCAAAGTTGATCAAATTTGGCACAGATCTTCCTTGCATGAAGCTGTACTGAATTTGTTCAAAGAATTCCACTCCATTCAGTGTGTTTTCTGTGGCTGCTACATCATACAATGGAGAACTTCAAAGGTTTTATTGTCTAAAACCACCAGGCCTAAATCTCTGAAATTTGGTGTCTAGTATTGTCTGGTGGACCTCTGCCATGATTGTTCAGATTATGATCCTGGATGTCTGTTAGCCCCACCTGTGTCACATGTTTTATATAAATTTTTCTGATACCACAGGTCTCAGAGTTCTTAAAGTTTGCACAAAGCTCTGTACTAGACCTCTACACATTTTGCTGCTTATTTAGCTAGCTGTTACATAATGGTTTTTATGTTTTACATAGGAAAATCCATGAAACTCTTCTTGTCTGAAACCACATGGGGTGGTTATTTGCTCATAGTAGTCGGGGAAAAATTCTGAAGTTTTCTTCTCATAAAGCATCAAGCATGCAGCATTGTTTCTTCTTTTATGACAAATCCAATACATTTAAGTCTTGTCATTTTGAGCAAATATACTCAGGTGAGTGACTTAGACCCATCATGGCCTTTTCCTGTATAGCTTTGCTTCGGGGCTGATAACAATAGGCTCAGGGTTGTATGGTGTATTTCACTAGAATGAATTAAAATTTAGGCACATTTTTACAATTTTTTAAGATAATACTATTTTTATTTGATTTTAGTATCGGGGTTTATTATTGTTAATGTTTAGTTTGTTTAAATGTGTTGGCTATAGAAAATAATGGTTCAGTCAGTGCAAAACCAACTTTTGAAATCCATTAATTGTTTGCCATAGGTTATAAGTTTTTTCCTAGTGTTACATACGAGTACATTTAAAATGTTTTTCGTTTATATGTAAGCAGAGATACGAGTCAGTCAGTTTCATAAGGACTTGATAAAAATCATCTATACAGATGTTACATTTTCAGATTAAGCAAATAACCAAGATACATATACATTATTGTTGTTTTTTTTTGGGTGGTGGGTGGGCGGCCCTCACCATATGTGCATAGACATTTAAAGGAAAGCATTTCTTAAAACTTTTACAGAATTTTGAAATTGTGAAATTGTACATTTAGGAATGTTCAGAATACATGTACATCAGTTTAAACAAAAAGGTAGAAATGCAAAAATGTTTGAGGTATATATTGTAATTTTACATATGCATGTAAGTGTCACACATGCTTGTTTTACAGACTTCAGAGTGATATGTGTTAATACAGTTTTTTCATACATTTTGCAAACAAGTTGATAGCTTTTCATAAAACTATAAGTTACAGTGTAGCAGTTTGTGTCTTCATTCACAGTTCTGTCAAATGTTGTAATTTATTGATATTTCAAGAGGAGTATCATTTGATTTGTTAAAGATGCATATGATCTGTCAATGGAAAATGTGGTTATATTGAGTCTTGTGTGTTATTTTACGAAAAATATGTCCAAAATACACTTAATGGATGACCCCCCCCCCCCCCCCCCCCCACCCCCCCTCAATGATAGTCATGAAAAAGCTCTGAAAAGACACTTTTATGACCCAAAAACAGAAACCCATATTTTATTTTCGTTTTTATGATATTTCCCTAAGGTAGTTTCCATATAAAATAATTCATTCATACCACGTGACTGATGGAAATCTCTGCCGGTTTACTTTGTATCTTCGTTAAACTTCCGTTTTTCTAGTTTCGTTAGCCTACCCAAACTAGAAATATGATATATTTTGTTATTAATAATAAAACATCCGCTTTGAAACTAACTGCAATCGTTTTTGATTATAAAATTAAATATATTTTATGAAATAAAAGTCTCCAAACACAAAATAAGGAAGAAAATATAGACCATACGCATCTTTAAACATTCAGCTTTTTGTACACATTCACTGAAGGTACTATAAAATTTGGTAAAAATTAATGAGATGCTCAGATTAAGAAGTATTTAGTTTTTAAATATACTGAATATATTAATAAGAATTTAAACTGGAAACAATTTGTTTAAATGTCACTTCATTTTTATACAAACAAACAAAAAAATTTCATGTTTATGAAAGAAGCTGAAATATTCACACACATAACACTTTGATTGAACAGTGTTCAGTTACCACAGATATTATAAATAGTAGTTGGCAGCTTCCTGTATAAGAGTTGAAGGTTTATACTATACTTCCTCTCAAAATACCAGCAATTCTGAATAATGTTTAGTCAAACTTTGTACATAGTGTGTACATTAAATGGGCACCTTCTTTATTTTATATGTAGTTTTAAAAATACCATTGTAATTTTGCTTTATGATTTTGTTTTCATTTGCATGAATATATTGTTTATTGATTAAAAGTATTGTTTTAAAGACTATTTTTCTCTTTTTTTTCCATTCTGTGTGATTCTCTAGCAATGGTTATCTTCCACTTCTTTAGTGGAGGTCAAATGGTGACTGTCCTATAGACTTTCCCCATTGGGTGTAGTATAGCATAAATGTACCCAATTTTATTTTGACTCTGTTTTCATGGTATCGTGGTTTACACGGAATTCACAAGAGACATGATATTTATTCCAGACTTCAAGTCTATTAACTCCTATTATACAACTCATATGAATGTTTTAATAAATACCTGGACAACTGTACGCTGCAGTCCCAGTTTTGAATGCCTGTAAAATTTTATTCCAAAGGGAAGTAATTCAGTCTGGAATATTGAAAAGCCAAAAATATTGATTTCCCTTTGAATGTTGATATAACATTTCCTACTTGTTGTGGAGCAACTGCACACAAAATAATGACAAAAATGAGTTCAGGATGTTTGGTCCGATTTTGTAAATTCACCAAGGGACCTTTTTCCACTTTTAAAAAATCAACCAAGGGGCTTTTATCCACATTTTAAAATCAACCAAGGGCTTATGCCTTACTTGTTAAAACAATCAAAGGGGTCAGTCCACCTTAAATCTATTATGGGTCTTTACTTTACCAAGGTGCTTTTGTCTAGATGTGCAATATTTATACCAACTTTTGTCCAAGGGGCTTTTGTCCGTATACCGGGAAAAATCTTGATGGACCTTTGTAACCGCAAAAAATGAAAGACCTTATGTTATCATGAAATGACTTTCCGGATACATGTTCCTTTGATTTCTCGAAGTCTCTATAGTCCCACAGCAACCTTTCTGGTCTTCCTTATGGGTTTTTATAACAAATGTTTGACTAATCATTTCAACTTCCGTTCAGTGGTGTATGTTTACATTTTAGTTTCGGATAGATAACATTCCTGGTCAATAAAGAAAAAAACGAAAATAACTTCCTAGTACATAAATATTGCATTGCAACTTGAATACTAGATTTGGGTCATTACATTACAAATCTTAAATCCTCATTACCATTGTGTTTTGGCTGTCAGTAATTGGTCCGTATGCCCAGAATGTGACATATTAGTCCTAGAATACACTTCAACTACAGTACACTAAACCAGGAAACATCATTTTGTATTTTTCAAAAAGATTATTTCAATATGGCAAAAATAAGTGACTGGCCTTCAGCTGGAATCACATCAAATAGTCGGTTATCCAGACACTTTACAAATAAACTTTAAAAAAAAAAAAAAAAGATTTATTTTAATCTTGAATTGAGATGTTCGCAGCTGTAACAGGCAGACAGTTCACCATTTCTGTGACTGTGCAGACAATAGGTTTTCATAGTAAACGATATTTTAAGTAACACTTTTGATGTTTTAACATGTCTATTGTGTTGAACAGTTCCTGTCTCACAGGAGGTGGTGGGGGGCATGACTCTTTTATTACGCATATCGACTTTTAGCTATGAATAGAATACAACAGATTTTCAACAAGGGAAATGAATGAATATTTCCATTTAAAAGAAAGGCTCTTGTTATTTTCTACAATCTGAAAGTAAGAACTCGAACTTTAAGTGCTAAATTTTTCAACACTAACGAACAAACGTCCGGATAATTGATTGAAAGGCATTCTATTACAGGGGTATTACTACAGATGTGATGACACCATAGTGAAATTTAGTATGTAGTTTAGATAGGAAATGAACTAAACTTAGTTCCATGAAAATTTCATTTTCATTCTTATTACAATAACAACATCATTGTTGTGAAAAGATCCCGTTTTCTGTCCGGTAATATAAGGGAAGCCAGTGTAGTGTTTCCTAAAGACCTATCTCTGTGCTTGGTTGGTTAAGAAATTTTGGTGTAAATCTCCCTGTTTTTGATAGAGTGAGGTTAGTTTGAGCCCTACTACTAGCAATAATAAACATTTATAAATGAAGAATAACGAATATATAACAATACTGTTTTAGGAGAGTTAGTTTGCTGGGATTAGATAAACTGCTTGCCTATGATGAACTTTGACTATTGTTCAAAATGCTACAAGCATAACAGGCAAAATGACCCTTAAGGCTTGTATATATAAGCCATTACATGAATTTTACAGACAAGAGGACCCTGTCAACATGACGTGTGTTTTACAACGAAGAAGACCCTGTAAACATGGCATTTTTTATAGTTCAGAAGACCGCATGTAAACAAGGTATGCTTTTAAAGATAGGCGACAGTGTAAGCATGAGATATATTTTATAAATAAATATTTAATAAACAAGAAGATTGTAAACATGATATGTTTTTTTTATTTACAAGAAGACCTTTTAAGCATGACATGTTTTAGTAACAATAATAACCTCTAGACATGCCATACTTTTATATACAAGAAGACAATCTAGACATAACATGTTTTAAAGACAAGATGACCCTGCAGCATAATTTTTTTGACAAGAAGACCCTGCAAGCATTACATGAATTTCATAGACAAGGAGACCCTGCAAGCATTACATGAATTTCATAGAAGACACTGAAATGACATTTAGTTTATAGACATATAAGGCCCTGAAGATAGGACATGTATCTTGTAGACAAGAAGATCTGTAGGCATGACCTTTATTTTATAGACATATAAGGCCCTGAAGATAGGACATGTATCTTGTAGAGAAGAAGATCTGTGGGCATGACCTTTATTTTATAGACATATAAGGCCCTGAAGATAGGACATGTATCTTGTAGACAAGAAGATCTGTAGGCATGACCTTTATTTTATAGACATATAAGGCCCTGAAGATAGGACATGTATCTTGTAGAGAAGAAGATCTGTGGGCATGACCTTTATTTTATAGACATATAAGGCCCTGAAGATAGGACATGTATCTTGTAGACAAGAAGATCTGTAGGCATGACCTTTATTTTATAGACATATAAGGCCCTGAAGATAGGACATGTATCTTGTAGAGAAGAAGATCTGTGGGCATGACCTTTATTTTATAGACATATAAGGCCCTGAAGATAGGACATGTATCTTGTAGACAAGAAGATCAGTATGCATAAATGTTTAATATAATGATTTCTAGTGATATAGTCATTGATGAAGACAAAAAAGATGTTTGCTATCCAAGAAAATTCACCCACTGGCCAGAGTTAAAATTTGTAGGTCCGAAAAAATATTGTTTGAAAAAATAAAGAAAATAACTTTATAGTGATTTGTAATGTCAGTTACTAGTTATAAGAAAATTTATTTGGTTTGAATTTTACGATTTCCTATTTGGTCTTCAGCCTGGCAAGGATTTTAGGCCTGAAAAGATATGTGCAAGTCACTTGCCTTGGGCCGTATGATGCAGATTTTTATCTACGGCTTTATTCAGGTCTAATATGCCTCTTGCAGTACCTGTGTATTATAGTAAAGGCAATGTTTGGTATATCAATAGGCTTTAACACATTGTCTGGAACAGACATTCCAAAACAAAAATAAAAATATTTGATTCTAATCTAAAAAAGTTTACTTCAATTATAAATTGCAGTTAAGCAGTTTACTGAAAAAAATATATAAATAGAATTTTAAGCGCTTTTTTATGTACTGTGTTGAGATACAGATATAATATCAATATTATAAAAAGATTTTACAAAAGTGGGTTTTTTCTATCCTTTCTTTTTGTGGCATGCAACTGACAGGGAATTAGAAAATCAAATGTATTCAAAATAAAATAAAATGTGCTAACGTAAACCATATGTTTGTTTATTTTTATTTTATCAATTTTTTCTTGTCACACTGATTTATATAAATAATAAATATTTGGCTTAAACTCCAAAAATTAAATTTTACTATATTCCAGCCAATTAAAACATCAGCTGCCGCCCTGCTATGAATTTTCACGCGTTAAGCGTGTTGCATTTATGGCATTTGACGAGGAAAGTGCAAATTAGTTGCATAAATCGAGAACCTGATCTAATATCTAGGCTTGTTAATAACTGCACGTTGAATTAAGATTCCACGTGCATGTTTTCATGTTTATTGACATTTTTTCACAGTATTTTAGAATATGATTTCAAAGAGCAACCTATTTTTCAAATGACAACAAAGCACCCTGAGGGTCACGTAAACATGTTTACAATAATATGTAAATTAGGTGTTTGATACAAGCAGGTACTTAATATGTACCTGATACAAGTCACATACGAGAAATTTCTCGATTCTTTTTAAAAAATATCATATAGGCCTACTGGTAGATCTATTCGGGAATCTTTCTTAATTTCTTCTGAGACGTATTGATACCTCTTCAGAATTCTACAGAAAGTAGGGATTTTTTTTTAATTCGTTTCGGTAGTTTAAAAGGTTTCCTTCTCGAAGCTAAAAATAGCTTTAACGGAAAATACCGGAGTTTTATTATATTTATCTGTCAGCCGAGGAGTCATTAATATCGCTACGTTGCTCAAAGGCGGATAAGCTAGTTTACAACGTTGTTGAATATTTCGTAAATTAAAGTTAATTTTCCTTCAAATTGCTCGAGAGTTGAAATGAAAATGGAGGGAGAGGATTATTCTATTAGTACTAGTAGTATTGTGTCGGATTATATATCTTTTAAAATTCAGAGAGCTGGATTTGATTGGCAAGTTTCACCGACAAGAAACTGTCCTGATAATAAAGTGATAAACACTGTACGGAAACTGTGCGAAGAATTCGAGAAACGGTACGAGACACAATTTTCAGAAATGTGTTCATCTTGTGCTGAAGTGGACATGAATTCCGAAAATTTCATGGGTGTGCTTGACCAGCTCATTGTTGACGGACTTCATTGGGGTCGAGTTATTGCAATATTCTCATTCGCAGGAGCTATGTCTGTGTATTGTATGCAAAATGGACAGAAGAGTCGTGTAGACTTGATTAAAGAATGGACCTGTCGGTTTGTTGACCACAAAGTAGAGAACTGGATAAATGAAAATCATGGCTGGGTATGTATGCTTATGACCGATATGAAGAAAATAAAAAATATTTGACTACAAGAGCTAGAAAATGCTAACAAATACGTTCTCCAAGTACAACTTGTATACTACAAAAAGGGCACGATGTAAATTCCATATACATGTATTTGGTTGTGAAAAATAGTAAAAAAAAAATAGATCTAATCAACTTTTTATTCAGCTGTTTTTATACTATAATGTTTCAATCTTTGTCCCCTTGTTTTTACACACAAAAAGACTTGTCTTGAATAATGAATTCAAGAAATCTATGCACTGTGAATATTGAAAATTTTCAAGTTTGGTTATTAAACATTTTTGTTTCTTATTGTAATGTCTAATGTACAAAATTGTGTATGTCAGATGTGTTTGTATGAAGGCTTATGTAGCTAGAAATCGATAGGAGTGAAACAGCTGAATGTACTGACATTTAGACGAATCTCCTGACTGAATCAATAATGAATTCTATAGTTCTCGTCGCGTTTGGCTTTAAGAGTTCACAGAAATTGCAGAATATGAAACGAAGGAACAAAATAACAAGAAAATGCAATATATGGTTCTATATATAAAGCAAAGGATATGATAATTATAGTTAAACGCACAAACTTGCTGTCTGATTTTGTGCTACCATCTGTGATTTTCGCTTCATGGCAGTCTGTTTTGTAGAACATAATTATGTTCGCCTTTTCTGTTATTCAAATAAAATCGCGCCATACAATAGCTGCCAAAATATTTATCAATTGTCACACCGTGACGGTCACGGTAACGGAATGAATTATGCTTCCATTCAGTTTGACTGAAAAGCTTTAAAAGATCGCATAGACGAAATATTAGACCAAGTTCTAAAGATTAAAATAGATTAGATCATATTTTGAGTGTCGCGAAGAACGTCTTCACAAACGTTTGGATCTCGTGCAATTTCACATAAAAGACCTTGTAAGACAAAATATTTTTGTATCTACATAAGCGACTGTGTCATTTGTCATACTGACACAGAATTAGTCCATGAAACACAAGCTGCACATGTCGATAAAGTTGGACATAAAATGAAATGAAAATAGCCCGCTGCAAATGAATGTAGTTTTAATTGTTACATTACATGATGACGATAAAAAGTTGAAAGTGATGATAATGTCAGTTAAAGGGGTGACAAAGAATTTTATTTTTAAATCCATGAAAAAAAGGTCAACGCTTATTTTCCTTGTCTTATTTGGACTTTGAAACACAACTTGTACACTATGACTTAAGTTATGATAAAGCCTTAATTGTTCATTTCTTCACAATACCTTTTAAGTCCCTGTTGGCTGCCTTTATCTGGTTCAAGTGATATCGATTGTTGTCACGGAACACGCACTTTACAAGGCTGTATTTAATTATTAACGATCACCATATTGACGTGTCGTTACCGTGACAACCAAGTATTGAAACCAATTAAAGACATGAAGGAAATGTATCTTATGTCGAACAAAATTATTTTCCACTGAAATCAGTGAGTACTAAACCAAGCTAAAATGATTACACGACTTAATTTCGACTTAATTTGTGCAAACGTATCATGTCATGAAAAAGGCCAGTCGTTTAAATCAATACGAGAGGTCATTGCAATCTAAAATTACAATTAAAGAAGATAATTTTCACTGTATGGATTGCTTCAGACAGAAGATAGAAATCGTAGCTTGACAAAATTACCTTGTATCAGTTTCCTTATTAACGCAGCATGTTGAAATATCAAAACCGTGGCCTCCAATTTAGCATCCAACGTTCATGTAAAAATAAGCATTATTTTAGGCCAGATAACACGGAATAAAAATTCCGTTGGTATTAGGAAGATACGACAGTGTAAATCATGAAAAAATGTTCTTCAATATGCTGGATTCCGGAAGAAATCATCTGTTACGTCAGAAATCCATGAGAAAAGACAAAAGCTTAAAACTTAGGCTACTGTTTTGAAGAACATACTGTTCTGTGTATTGAACATATTCAATTATCAATCCTTACGTTGTTTTTTTTTATGTATTTTCAGAAAGGTCTAGTTGATTTCTACAAGAATGGTTCACCGAAACAAGACAAGGGTAACGGATGGGGATCAGTCATTGTAGGGGGCGCCCTTACCGCGTTTGCATATGGAGCGTTTATTATGAATCGTGCGTAATCTCTCGATGTAATCATATTCCAGATCATTTTTGGTCGTTGGGGCTTTCCTTGTCTTTTAGAGTAGACATTAGAGACAGGTGCTTCTCGAAAAACACTTCCGTACGAAGATCCTCTTCTGAAAAACCAATACCCGCACAGACAGTTACGCTACAACTGCTGCAAAGAGAAGTGCTTTTCGAATAGTCAGATGGATTTAGGAGAGAGTTAAGGTCACCCTCGACGTGTTGTTAAGGCTGTGACTCTTACATGCCATTGCTATGAATATGTATCAGCCTTATTAAATAGTGCAATAAATATGTGAAATGGACA
Source organism: Cyclina sinensis (assembly GCA_012932295.1). Taxonomy (NCBI): domain Eukaryota; kingdom Metazoa; phylum Mollusca; class Bivalvia; order Venerida; family Veneridae; genus Cyclina; species Cyclina sinensis. Next base: position 14,523,795 of record JAAONU010000004.1, on the reverse strand, counting down.
CTTACATACCTCAAAGTGCGTGTCACATAAGAAACCGTATTACTGCCTTCTTGCCAGTATTTAAAACAATTAAACAATATACATAATGCCTGTTGGAGACATTATATTGTTTTCATAAACAGGTTTCAAAGAAAGCTTGAAGATGGAAACAAACAAAAAATGATCAAAAACACTGACAAAAAATACCAGACGAAGCATTTAGTAGGTACACATTTATCTGTGTACAAAGTGGATTAAAAAAACTCATCTACAGAATTACACATTCTTGAACTAATATATGTATTCTCAGTAATTTATTACATACTGTTATTCATCTGGTTTGTACCGGTTTGTAATCTCATAGATCTTGACATTACTGGTTTTATTTCACGTTTCATCTGTTTTCATTAAAGTACTTCACATGATTATCATTTAACAAGTAATTTCTTGTACGATTTCCAAGAAAATGTGCATATTTACAGACTTACGTAATCCACACATTTGTTTCACTTTATTAAGCCTTTTGCGAGACCACAACTATTTCTTGTTGGCGTGGTAATTGTGGAATGTACATGAAAAGCCTTTAGCAATACCACTATTTGATAAATTTAAAGGCTGGGGATTGTTCCATTGAAATACCGACCGCAATTTTTACTGTAATTTATTTCGCTGTGATACATATGTTTAAACTCAGCGTTTGACAGTTACGTAATTTTTATCCCTTTGGTTCTAAAAACGAGTTTGTGCAAACAGTTTGCTTAAAAGTTGAAGATTGTCAAATCAACTTTTTTCTTTCATAAAAAAAACTAAACGTTGCGTAATACATCTCAGCATAAGTCATTCACCAGGAGCGTGAATTCAAGCTGTCTAATGTAGAAAGCTTTCAAGGTTCACCTATTTATTAGTCATAGTTACTTCGTGTAAGGTTACATACAATATTTAAATATACAGTTAAAGTACAAATCATGTAAAGACGGTTACATCAGATTTAAAAGATGAAAATTTGAAAATTAAGAGGATTTTGTGAAACATCTGATGATATACATGATATGATACCCACATTGTCCGGAAAAAAAGTCATTATATTTAAGTGTCATATGATTGAAAGTTGAAATATGAAAGTAAGAATCGTCGCGCTATATAGAGGGGGAATGTGTGTGTTTGTGTGTGTGTGTGTGGAGAGAGAGAGAGAAAAAGAATGAAAGGAGTGAACTGAGATGGACAGAAGAGGCGAATGAGAGAGAGAGAGAGAGATTCATTTTACATAAAGACACTGTCTTGATAATAGTTTTGTTAATCTTGTTACACAAATAAAATATTTAAATAAAACAGTATTTTCTTTTTTCTTATAAAATGACATTTTGGGTGATTTAGATTCATTTTACAGTGTGTAATTATCTACAATGTAGTTGTTGGGGTTGTTGTTGTTGTTGTCAATGGTGCTGTGTCCGTATATTGTAATTGGTATGGTCTTTGAAAGAATTAAAGTGTAAGTAAAGGTAGATTCATGAAAAGAACTTGTTATAATTAACAAATAAAATCTTCACTGTTGTTTTATTGACAGACTATCCTTGAACTTCTGGTATAGAATTGTTGAATAAAACACTGGAACATTGAACACAAACATTTAAATGACCTCCATATTTGTGGTTACATTGTTTGATCAGTAGAAACAAATAGGTGAAATCAATATTCGGTTTTATACCTGTGAAGAGAATGTATATTTGACCTGTTGCCAAACTTACATAGTTGTAATTAAAGTATTCATACATCGTCAGGCAACTTGCCATGGACTTTGTATAAAGCTATTTGCTTTATAACTTCAAACATTAGCGGTGGTAGATGAAAAGTGGATCGAACAAATAATTGAACAAACCCCGTTAAAATATTAATATCATTCATTTCTGTAACGTAAGACATTATTGAATTTTGTCAAATGAGGTTCATTAATCAGTTTTGACCTAGTTACTGTCATTTATCAATTGCTGCGAGCGACTTCATGTCTAAAAATAGAATTTCGTGCAATTCTGTGAGTAAGTCTGCAGTTGTGCCAGTGTTCTATAAAGTCGAATGACGCCGAGACAGACTTATGTTTCATAAACAGAAATAATTTTTTACCTAATTTTATTAGAAACAGGTTCTCCTTTTTTAATCTCAAGAGATGATTCACAAAATCACGAAGAAACTGGGCTAAAATATTAAGAGTGGTTACTTTCATAGCGTTTCAAGTTAAAAGGCAGTCTGTCCGCACCACACCGAGGGTAGAAGAACGAACTGAGTTTTATAATTTCGTGCAAAATTGCCATATCTGGTTCAAGTGATGCATGCTGACAGACATAAAATAATCAATCTAGTCTGAAGATTAGTATGTTCTTCCAGGCTTTGTTCACCGACATAAACTGTACAAGAGTGATCAAATTTTGGTTATACCTGTACAATCTGGATATACCCAGTTATGTTCATGAGAGAAGAATTAGAAAAATGCGAAAGAACAAAGGCCACTGTAATTTAATATAATACTTCAATATTGAATAGTTTTAAATAAGTGTGGGTTCAATTGTTAGATATTTGATAAAATGGCATTTTTTGTTCTATTTGAAAATTGTATTTTATCTTGAAGAGGTATAACATATAGAAGGCTCATATTACATTTTAATTCCTGAAAAAAAGACCTTTGGCAAGGAGGTTTGACAAGTCAGAACTTCCGAAATATATTGTTGCTGCTTATTTAAGATTTTCAATTGTCTATTCAATTGTTAAATGAAGGAATGAATTCCATTACGAACGAAGTTCCCTTAAAGCACCAGTCTACCTATGACGTCCTCACTGTATCGCGAATTTAACCAAGCCCAGGCGAAAAATCACCCGAATAATTGAAATATCTTGTTTGTACAACTATCCACTTTTGTTAAAATACTTTGAGAGTTAACCCAACTACGTTGACTTAGTGCACACTATTTTGAAGATAGGACTGTCAATGAGTAATGAAAATCATGTTTTGCATGCCTTCTTTATTGCAAAAGAATTAATCAGGGTCAATTTGTAGATCAACAAAATATCGCGTTACCAGATATCACGGTATGTATACGCAGTCATTTTCATAGTTAAATATTATTTGGACAATTTAATTTATTTCATCTATATAAGGTAGGCTGTTGAATGTGGGTCGCATGATTTCTTACAACGTCATGTTTGTTAGTTACTAGCAAACAAACATTGTCAGATTTTGTTGTGTTTTTTACACTGCCTTTGTGTGTGCGTGCGTGCGTTCGTGTGTGCGTGCGTGTGAGTGTGCGTGCGTGCGTGTGTGTGTGCGTGCGTGTGTGTGTAAATTTGCTCATGAGATGTAAAATTACCACGTTCATCCGAAATAACAGTCGTTATAATCCTTTGGTGCGTAAATACATTCTGATATATAAACACCAGAAAACATCGCAGACATGCAACTCGGCCATAATAGGAATTGCCCGTGTTTGTATTACTCGCCTATGAGGTCGGGGTATTTGTTTGATATATCACTTCCACCTCAAGTGTACTCAGTTTTATTCATTTGTTAGCCTCGATACCTTTTTCACTAACGGTTGTGTGGTCCCCCCACACGAATCGATTTTTTCCTTCAATTTTTGTTCAGATACTTGTTGTTGTTTTCTGGGGATTTTTTTAAAACTTTTGATGGAATAAGACTGAATGTCTATCGTTATGAAGATATTTCATGATTTTTAACACTTTTACAGATAGTAAATAAATGTTTAAATTTCTAATATACTCGAAACTATTGGTAAAATTGTCGTAACTTTTTTATATGTTGTCGTTAGAGAAACTGTTTCTTACACAGATCAGTTCAGGAAGAGTTGAAGGTTTTCCTGGCACAGATCAGTTCAGGACGAGTTGAAGGTTTTCCTGACACAGATCAGTTAAGGAAGAGTTGAAGGTTTCCCTGGCACAGATCAGTTCAGGAAGAGTTGAAGGTTATCCTGACACAGATCAGTTCAGAAAGAGTTGAAGGCTATTCTAACACAGATCAGTTCAGGAAGAGTTGAATTTTATCCTGACACATATCAGTTCAGGACGAGTTGAAGGTTATCCTGACACAGATCAGTTTAGGAAGAGTTGAATTTTATCCTGACGCAGTCGGTTCAGCAAGAGTTGAAGGCTAATCTAACATAGATCAGTTCAGGAAGAGTTGAAGGTTTCCCTGGCACAGATCAGTTCAGGAAGAGTTGAAGGTTATCCTGACACAGATCAGTTCAGGAAGAGTTGAAGGTTTTCCTGACACAGACCAGTTCAGAAAGAGTTGAAGGTTATCCTGACACAGATCAGTTCAGCAAGAGTTGAAGGCTATTCTGACACAGATCAGTTCGGCAAAAGTTGACGGCTATCCTGACACAGATCAGTCCAGCAAGTGTTGAAGGCTATCCTGACACACATCAGTCCAGCAAGTGTTGAAGGCTATCCTGACACACATCAGTTCAGCGAGAGTTGAAGGCTATCCTGACACACAACAGTCCAGCAAGTGCTGAAGGCTATCCTGACACACATCAGTTCAGCGAGGGTTGAAGGCTATCCTGACACACAACAGTCAAGCAAGTGTTGAAGGCTATCCTGACAGACTATTCAAGACTTGAAGTACTTGATCATATCTAGAAGTGTAGATCAGTCAAACCTGTATAACGCTTATACCAAACATTGTACAAGGCTGTACAAATGTTTTTATAGTAATAACTTCTCTCCCCAGGTCTTCCCGAGGTTTCATATCAAGGACTTGAAGGTTTTTGTTAAGCAAGAGTTAGCTGTTGGCTAACCAGGAAACGCCTATAATGCTTCAACTATTTCATCTCAAAATGTCCTGTAATACTTAGTATCTCATGTCAAGACGATGACTCGTTAAGTGAAAATTTAACTTGTTGAGCTTTTTCATGAGAAATAGAACATTTGAATAATATTATGTACTTATAGCAGAAAAATGTACGTATGAATAAGCATTTTGCCCTCAGTTCTAGAGGAAGTTAGGTTTGTCTGGCAAAACACTTCAAGGTAATTCGCTCCGTGTTTACCCACTTATGTTAGGAATGCAGTATATAAAAGACAAAACTTTCCTGCAGAAATAAAATGCAAAAGGATTAGGTAAGACTTCAGGTGGTTTATTTCACACAAGCTTCACACTTTTAGCCCAAACAACGATACTATAAATAATAAAAGTGTGTTAAGTGACTGCAAAGGAAGAAATCATAGAAATAAATCAAATATGGAAAGTCCCATGGACATAAAGTTTTAGATATTGTCATACTGTAACAATGAAGACAGAAACTTGTGACTAAAGATTTTCTTTCATTTTCAATTAGGGAAGTTACACAAGGCTTTAGTATTACATTTATCCGGAATACTTTAGGTTACAAGGAATTAAAACATTAACAATAAGAGACAAAAACTGTACGGAGGAAGTTGACGTAAAATCTTATGTCATTAGGTCAAGGTTAAAGAATGAGACGAAGCAAATAACATCCATGTATCTTTTTTAATTTTTTTCGAACAACCAAAAACAGATGTTTTGTGGGATTTTATTTTTTGTTCATATAAATTGTTAACCATTAGGTTGTCGTTTGGCAATTCCAAGTAAATGTTTAGCATACTGATATGCGCATACTGTTATCAAGGTCACTGGCGAGTACAGCTGTGCGTGCATGCGTTTGAATTAATATATCTAGGTATATTTACAGACGGCTGGGAGAAATCAATGATTCCCCAAAGGTGCGAGGCAAATAGACAATCATATTGTCATATCCTATATACAGACAGACAGACAGACAGACATGTTGTCAGATCCTATATGGCAGAGGGACAGTCAATGATATTGTCATATCCTATATGGCAGACAGACATCCAATCATATTGTCACATCCTTCATGGCAGACCGACAGTTGATTCTATTGTTATATCCTTAATGGCAGACAGACAGCAAATCATATTATCATATCCTATATGGAAGACAGACTTATTCCTATTGTCATATCTAAAATGGCAAACAGACAGCCAATCATATTGTCATATCCTATATGGCACACGGACGGTTAATCATATTGTCATATCCTATATGGCAGACGGACAGAAAATCACATTGCCAAATCCTAAATGGCAATGAGACAGACAGTCAATCATATTGTCATATCCTATATGGCAGACAGACAGGCAGTCATATTGTCATATCCTATATGGCAGACAGACAGTCAATCATATTGTCATATCCTATATGGCAGACGGACAGTCAATCATTTTGTCATATACTATATGGCAGACAGACAGTCAATCATATTCTCATATCCTATATGGCAGGCAGACAGTAAATCATATTGTCATATCCTACATGACAGACAGTCAGACAGCCAATAATTATATTGTCATATCCTATATGGCAGACGGACAGTCAATCATATTGTCATATTTCATATGGCAGACAGACAGTCAATCATTTTGTCATATCCTGTATGGCAAACAGACAGTCAATCATATTGTCATATCCTAAATGGCAGACAGAAAGTCAATCATATTGTCATATCCTATATGGCAGACAGACAGTCAATCATATTGTCATATCCTAAATGGCAGACAGACAATCAATCATATTGTCATATCCTATGTGGCAGACAGACAATCAATCATATTGTCATATCCTATTTGGCAGACAGACATCCCATCATATTGTCATATCCTATCTGGCTGATCTGGCTGACAGACAGTCAATCATATTGTCATATCCTAAATGGCAGACAGACAGTCAATCATATTGTCATATCCTTTATGGCAGACAGAGGTCAATCATTTTGTCATATCCTATATGGCAGACAGACAGTCAATCATATTGTCATATCCTATATGACAGACAGACAGTCAATCATATTGTCATATCCTATATGGCAGACTGACAGTCATTCATATTGTCATATCCTATATGGCAGACAGACAGTCAATCATATTGTCATATCCTATATGGCAGACAGACAGTCAATCATATTGTCATATCCTATATGGCAGATAGACAGTCAATCATTTTGTCATATCCTATATGGCAGAGAGACTGTCAATCATTTTGTCATATCCTATATGGCAGACAGACAGTCAATCATTTTGTCATATCCTATATGGCAAACAGACAGTCAATCATTTTGTCATATCCTATATGGCAGACAGACAGTCAATCATATTGTCATATCCTATATGGCAGACAGACAGTCAATCATATTGTCATATCCTATATGGCAGACAGACAGGCAGTCATATTGTCATATCCGATATGGCAGAGAGACAGTCAATCATATTCTCATATCCTATTTAGCAGACAGACATCCCATCATATTGTCATATCCTATCTGGCTGATCTGGCTGACAGACAGTCAATCATATTGTCATATCCTATATGGCAGACAGACACTCAATCATATGGTCATATCCTTTATGGCAGACAGACAGTCAATCATATTGTCATATCCTAAATGGCAGACAGACAATCAATCATATTGTCATATCCTATCTGGCTGATCTGGCTGACAGACAGTCAATCATATTGTCATATCCTAAATGGCAGACAGACAGTCAATCATATTGTCATATCCTTTATGGCAGACAGAGGTCAATCATTTTGTCATATCCTATATGGCAGACAGACAGTCAATCATATTGTCATATCCTATATGACAGACAGACAGTCAATCATATTGTCATATCCTATATGGCAGACAGACAGTCATTCATATTGTCATATCCTATATGGCAGACAGACAGTCAATCATATTGTCATATCCTATATGGCAGACAGACAGTCAATCATATTGTCATATCCTATATGGCAGATAGACAGTCAATCATATTGTCATATCCTATATGGCAGAGAGACTGTCAATCATTTTGTCATATCCTATATGGCAGACAGACAGTCAATCATTTTGTCATATCCTATATGGCAAACAGACAGTCAATCATTTTGTCATATCCTATATGGCAGACAGACAGTCAATCATATTGTCATATCCTATATGGCAGACAGACAGGCAGTCATATTGTCATATCCGATATGGCAGAGAGACAGTCAATCATATTCTCATATCCTATTTAGCAGACAGACATCCCATCATATTGTCATATCCTATCTGGCTGATCTGGCTGACAGACAGTCAATCATATTGTCATATCCTATATGGCAGACAGACAGTCAATCATATGGTCATATCCTTTATGGCAGACAGACAGTCAATCATATTGTCATATCCTATATGGCAGACAGACAGTCAATCATATTGTCATATCCTATATGGCAGACAGACAGTCAATCATATTGTCATATCCTATATGGCAGACAGACAGGCAATCATATTGTCATATCCGATATGGCAGAGAGACAGTCAATCATATTCTCATATCCTATTTAGCAGACAGACATCCCATCATATTGTCATATCCTATCTGGCTGATCTGGCTGACAGACAGTCAATCATATTGTCATATCCTATATGGCAGACAGACAGTCAATCATATGGTCATATCCTTTATGGCAGACAGACAGTCAATCATATTGTCATATCCTATATGGCAGACAGACAATCAATCATATTGTCATATCCTATATGGCAGACAGACAGGCAGTCATATTGTCATATCCTATATGGCAGACAGACAGTCAATCATATTGTCATATCCTAAATGGCAGACAGACAGTCAATCATATTGTCATATCCTATATGGCAGACAGACAGTCAATCATATTGTCATATCCTATATAGCAGACAGACAGTCAATCATCTATATGGCAGACAGACAGTCAATCATATGGTCATATCCTTTATGGCAGACAGACAGTCAATCATATTGTCATATCATATATGGCAGACAGACAGTCAATCATATTGTCATATCCTATATGGCAGACAGACAGGCAGTCATATTGTCATATCCTATATGGCAGACAGACAGTCAATCATATTGTCATATCCTAAATGGCAGACAGACAGTCAATCATATTGTCATATCCTATATGGCAGACAGACAGTCAATCATATTGTCATATCCTATATGGCAGACAGACAGACAATCATATTGTCATATCCTGTATGGCAGACAGACAGTCAATTATTTTGTCAGACTTCATACTTCCCTTGATGGACTTCGTTAACATTGAATGAAAACTGATGATTCAGCGATTTGACGAAAGCAAACTTTAAAATTCGTCTTTTAGATCGTACGTGTGCTTGTGTGTAGGTTCGGGGTTGGGGTGGTAAGCATTCCAGAATTATTATTTATTCATTCATTTTTTTTTTAAATTGCATTTACTACTTAACGATTATTTTTGTAGTCGTCGTTACATAAAATCTATTCTTTTACAGATAAGACAGAGAAGGTGTGAAATCTCTCTGCAAATGCTTCCGTTTCTTTCTATTTATATAATGCTTTTAAACTTCACCTTATTAAGTTTATGTTCTATTTTAAACCACATGTCACAAGTATTTGAATGGTTTTAGATTACGTGTTTCATTGGTTAAAAGCTTGTACTTGGTTGGTTGTGGGATTTATCAGATTAATATTGATTGTAGAAGTTGTTTTTGTGAGTTTCTGGTTTAAGTTTTAGTTTTAGCATGTTATAAATTGTCAGAAACCCGTACTGAGTGACCTACCTTTTTTAACTGAATTCAAGTTGAATGAATTGATAGAAGTATTATTCGCTAGTGAATATGTGGTGCATTTAAAAATAGAGAAGCTAGATTGATTACGATGATGACACAGCTTTCACATTCCTTCGCTAAAAATATGAATAGGTAAACCGATGGCCAGTTTATCATTGGTCAATACAACACATGTAACAGAGAAAGGGTTTTGTCAGGAACTGATGTGCTTTTGTATCATTTTGTATCTCCCCAAAAACCTTTATTAACTGTGTGGGCTGCAAAGGTCACTGTTGTCAATATGGACAGAATGCACATCTAAATGAAAGCCATTAACTCTGCATAAATTTTAAAAGATGAAGTCTTTGTGTTTAAAAAAAGTTTTCAGTTATCTCGCGTTTAGAATGGTTTTACGAAAGGTAGACAACTCGTGTAACATTGGTTTTAAACATTTCATTTACAATTATCTCCGCACAGGCCGATTGCCAATCACCATAATCGCTTACGACTAAATTATTCATGGACATTATGCTTTCGCATTTCAATAACAGATAAACTTTTTTTCAGTATAGATTCATTTCATTTTTTAAATGGTTTAAGTAATGACTTTAATACGAGGGTTGTTCGTACCTCTTACAAAAAAGTCAAAATACGACAACAGTTTGATATATCCGACTCTGACATGTGTCCTATATTCATGTAATGTTTTGTTACAAATACACATCTAGAAATACAAATAACATGAAACAAACATATAGTAACGACACATCGGAGCACGTCATGACATTATGACGTTAACGTCATAGGCAATTAAAACACATCAACGTTTATCATAGCGTTAAAGGCTGACTTTCTCAAAGTATCGCCCATTAACACTCACACATTTTGAATGTCTATCCACCCATTTTGAGAATAAACGCTCATACCAACAACAGTCCAGCAACGATGCGATTGACCTGTGATTGTAGTTCTTGCAGAGATTCGAACTTGATCCCCCGCAGCTCTGATTTAATGGTGGGGAACACCGCAAAATCTATGGAGGCCAAGTCAGGCGAGTAGGCCAGCTGTTCCAACAAGTTGAATCCCATTACGCTTATCTCTAGCAAAGTGGATGCTGCCTTGTGTGGGGTAGCATTATCTTCATGGAGATGTTTTCCAAGTTTTCCGCCACCCCAGGTCGCTTTTTTCTTATGACTTGCAATAAATTCCGCCGGATCACCTAAAATCGGTATGTATAAACATTAAAACATGCGACTGCTTGATTTGCTTTTCATTTTCACTAATATCTTTAACATTGAGATATATGTTTTAATATAACTATATTTTCAATTAAAAGATAAAAACATATACGAACCTTTAAATAATAGGCAGCATTCAAGGTCTCGCTTCTGGGAAAAGCGTGGCACAGTAGCATGCCTTTCCGGTCCATAATCATGATAAATATGTGTTTATCTGCTGACTTTCCCACGTGTGCCTTTTTAGATGGTGGTGAAGATGTGTGTTTCCAGACTGAAGATTGTGTCTTCGCCTCGGGATCAATGAAGTGTACCAGACTCTAGTTCTGGGGCTGGGTTTGTTAAGAAAAAGAAATAATTTATTTAGGCCGTTTGGAAAGTACTCGGCGATCGCCGCCCCAATATTTTCGTCAGCAATGAAAATTTCGGCTCTATATTTCTCCCTTTTCCATGTACTTCACCATTTTTAATGACACGCGTCGATTCAGGGCCGGATCCAGAAATTTTTGACTGGGGGGGGGGGGGGGGGGGGGGGCTTGGGGGAAGGTACGGAAGGGGGTGACCCCCTTCTGTACGGGGGGTTTGGGGGAAAATTTTCTAAAAAGGTGGACTAAATGGCTCATTTTGGTGAAAAGAGATGAAAAAAAATGTTTAAGAGTCTTTGAAAATGAGCCCTTTTATTTTTTTACAAACGGGCCAGCTGGGGGGGGGGGGGATTGGGCCCTATAAGCCTCCCGGAAAACCGGGCCTGCTATTGATGTTAATTGTTGCCATCGGTCTGTTAGGTGTCAAAGGGTTGTTTGTTTAACTTTAAACCGATTGCGCTTATTGTTGTTAATCGATAAATTATCGAGTACTCAAGATGATAGATTTTGGTCTATAATGATAATCCATTTGATTGAAATAATTGAAGGCATTTTCGATTGTAATATGCCGACAAAGCGGGGTTCCATTTGAAGAATATGGATTGTCCAATTTTAATTGAAATAACTCAATTTTGTATTCTGTATAAAACTATGATTTTTTGTATTTCCATTCACTTCAACATGGCATATCAGCCTAGGAATTATAAATTTCCTAAAAGAACGTTCGGGAAGAAAAATCCTGAAGAACGCTCGTTCAATCCAAATTGGTTTACAAACCGTCCATGGCTTCATTACAATGAGGTAGGTTAGGTTTCGTTGTACATGTAATTTGCCTGTAAATACATTGCTCAAAACGCTTTGAAACAACCGTAAGTCCGTCTGCTCTTTCTTAATTCGATACAAGGCCGTGATAGACAATACTTTTATTTTTTTATTATTATATTGAGAGAAAGATGAAATTGCTAGATACTTTGTGAAATACGATAATTTTAACCAATTATTTTTTATGTTTTAGTCTCAAGATCTGGCGTTATGCTATATATGTATGGAAGCTACGAAACACGGTCGAGTGGCTGGTAAAAAAACTGAAGGCGCATTTATCTCAACAGGGTTGTAGTATCATACAATACAAAGTACAAAATAAAACGGCCAATAACTCAAACCAAAACTAAATAACATATAAAGCTACATTTACCTCTGATTATGAATACTTTTCATTTATATCAAGACAATGCAATAGAATCTAAAATGCGCCAGAAAGCACCGTTTTAAGATCAAAATTTTGATTTTTTCCTAACACAGGAGGGTGTACCCCCCCCCCCTGCCGTACCCATCCCAGTCGCCGCCCCAATCCTAAATCATTGGCACCGTCCTGTTTTATTTGCCCTAATTCTGTCTAAGTATAATCCAACTGATGGAAGAATAAACGTAATTTATTCTACAGAAACGAAAAAGAATAGATTTTATTGAAGACTGAATGATATATGGTAGAAGTAATAAATAAATTTAGTTGGTTTTGCTCTAAGCAAGTATCCAAAATGAGATATGTTCTCTACGAAAGGTTATGAAGCACTTGGGCTTCTACGGCTTACCGGTGAGACCGGTAAAACATTTCCAATCTAAACACAGCCGCGCACGGGTATAAATAATACCACGAGCAACACGTGAATGTATAAACTAAAATTAAACCAATGAAATAAACCAAACAATAAAGACAGGAAGATCAACAACAATACTAAATATCGGCACTTATAAAATATATATGGTGGCTGATTTCGGACATTTCGTTGTTTCGTTCTGTCGCGCGCGCCAATACGAAACAACGACATTTTAAAATTTCGAAGTTTCGTTTTGGCGCGGGCGACATAACGATACAACGATAAACCGCGCGCGCGACACAACGAAACAACGACACTATGAACGCGACAAAACGATTCTCAGAATCTCGTCTTGTCGTGCGCGCGGTTTCAGTTTAATGTCGTCTTTTCGTTCTGTCGCGCGCGCCAATACGAAAAATCGAAACATTTTAATTGTCGTTGTTTCGTTCTGTCGTGCGCGCCATTACGAAACTTCCAATCTTTAAGAAACCGCGCGCACGACAAGACGAGATTCTGAGTATCGTTTTGTCGCGTTCATAATGTCGTTGTTTCGTTGTGTCGCGCGCGCGGTTTATCGTTGTATCGTTGTGTCGCGCGCGCCAAAACGAAACTTCGAAACTTTAAAATGTCGTTGTTTCGTATTGGCGCGCGCGACAGAACGAAACAACGAAATGTCCGAAATCAGCCACCATAGAAATACGAAAAACGAAAGATTAACAGTTAAAGTAACGGTGACCTATTACAGCAGTAAAACCAGGACAAGAAATCCCTGTCCTTTCCGAAATGCCCGCAAATAAAACTTTCGGATACCTTAACACGGTTGTTTTCTTGTTCCGAAGTCAAAAGCCTTGGGGACCCATCTGACTGAAACTCTTGTCATTCCAAGCATTTCCGTTAGTATCTTGTGCGCTGTTGCTGTTTCTATATCACACAGCATTGCGATGTCCCGAACTGTCGACCGGCGATCAATATCAACAACATTTTTGACTAACGTCACATCGCCGTCAATAACTATAGGGCGACCGGACCTCTCTTTATCTATCACCGAAGTTTTTTGATTTGATTTATTCAGGGAAATATTCATAAACACATACTATATTGTCACACAAATCATATGCATACGAAACACACAAAATGCAACAAGAATAGAAAAAAAAACAAACAAACAAAAACAAAAAAAACAATTGTACAACAATCAAGACAATTATCAATGTAAAGAGCTAAATACATAATCACATATATCTGTAAATTTATATCTCATTTAAACATGAAACATGTAAATAATTATCACATACAGATCAATTTAGTAATATATAAATAAAGTTATTCACTTTTTTTGTCAGTTTCATTTTTTAAATACATTTTGACGTTCGTTTTAAATCTTTGAATATCTTTGATGGATTTAATGCTGTCTTCCATCGCGGAACTCTTTGTGCCAACGGAAAACTAGCGGTCTGCTTACCGACTGTCCATGATTTGCTGGTGTAACATTTTCATAGTCTCAGTTGGTGTTTTACCGAGGTAAATGCAAAACTTGATTAAGACCCGTTGTTCGACTTTTGACGGCGTTTCCATGATCATACGTTGCGTTGCGTTTGACGTTGTTTTTCCGTTAAACAACAGGAAATGACGTCTTATTTAATATTTGACGTCATTTCCTATACACAATGTTTTAGCGCGCAATTGTCGTATGCTTTTGTGATGTATTAACACCAGATAGGCTACAATAAATTATCGTGCTTCGACATCCATAGACTAGTGTTGCTATAGAAACCACAGAATGGCAGTGTTTACAGTAGCGGAAAAAATATCTACGCGTTTTGTCAGATACATGTTCTGGTCCATTATTGTCAAGTTTGAAGGCGTTCTGATCACTGAGTAGAAAATGAAGGGATTAGTCTCAAAACTTTCCGAACAACCCTCGTATGTATGAGACATTGGAGGCAAACCGACAAATTCACAGTCATGGTCTGCAAAATAGGCCACCATTTTACAGCTGTAAGTGTTTTTTCATTCTGTATTCTGAATTAAGAGCAGAAACAACGAGATAAAGTCAATCAGGAATTTTCAAAGGTAATTTATATGCATTTTGTTGCCAAAGAATAGCATGATTAACGCATTAAGTAGAAAAAATATGTATTTTTATTAAGAAAATATATGTTATTTTCCTTATGTCTTCGCGTATAATTTTAAGTCGGCATATTTATTCAATCTGTTGAAAAGTTTATACAGTGCAACAGACTGAAACTGATTAAAATTAAAAACTTGCATTCATAAGCTATATTAAAAATTGAAAAAGAGACAAATATCAGCTTTTTAAGTAAAAAAAAATGTAAAGCTTTTTCATTAATGAAACCGCAGTAAAACAATAAGTAAATTTGTTGTGCGTCTGTCTGGGAAAGATGAACATTTGAATGAGAGAATCAACATGATTATCATTTGCACCGAGAACCACAAAGTCTTTAAATGATCTGTCGATATTCGGCATAATTGACAAGAACAGTTAAAATAATGTCCCTCAGGTTACCGTGAAAAGAAAAGTTACTAGTATTACTGTAAATGTCCATTTAGTGATACATGTCTTGTTTTCTTTTAGATAATTCATTGTAAGATTTATGTTAATCATATAATGAACTTCATTTCTACAGCTGTGTCTTTAATAGCAAAAACTTCAAACTTACATAGTTGAATGTCACAATGTCAAAGTTTTTGGTAGGGTGATTTATTTGGTTGCTTTTACCTTCTGTAACTTTTTCCACATAACTGTTATGCATTTTAATCTTTTTCATTTCCTCACATCTTACACTAACTTTCTTGTCCGGTAAAACATTGCTATTAATTTCAAGTTTAATTTTAACATCTTTGTATCCAATCTGATATTGATTAACTCACATGTTCAAACTACTATATTTGTTATTTATGATATGGAATCCGGCGAAAACAACGTGCAACTGATGAAAATGACCACAGATATGGAGGACAGGTCGCATGAGAACCAGTCTAATACACCATTTGTCGAGATAGAAGTTGACGAGGAGAAATTATTTCATTACGACGTCCACGAAAATCCACCATTCTTCATGACAATTTTCTTCGCTATGCAGGTATAAATACATGTACCGGTAGATAGATAGGTAGGAAGGTAGGTAGATAGATAAATGTAGGCAAATATATTCTCGTATAAATAGATGCAGGTAGATAGGTAGGAAGGTAGGAAGATAGGTAGACAGATGCAGCTAAAGGTATTCTTCGATTGTACCGGTAGGTAGATAGTAGGTAGATAGATAAGTAGGTAGGTATGTATGTATATGGAAAGGTCCGTTGGTAGATGAATAAATACAGTCACATTGGTGTTTGTGAAGTTAGCAGTCTAGTAGCCTGGCAGCCTGGCAAAACGAAATACTGAAACACCCTGCACATTCTAGCAGCCAAGCAGCACAGAAAAAAATGAAATAGTGAAACGCCCTGAAATGCATGTAAACCACATTCTATAAGCATAAGAAGGTTATTGAAAAGGAAATGAACACGAAACAATCTCTAGATTCCAGCTGTCTAGAAGCCTAGAATATGAAATATTCCGTTCTCGGTTTTTAGCTCACCTGTCACGTGACAAGATGAGGTTTTGTGATTACACTTCGTCCGTGCGTCCACAATTTCTCATGAACACGATAAGGACCACATTTTTGACCAATATTATAATAATAATAATATATATCTTTAAAATCTCGGTTACTTTCGAAAACCGGCCATATCGCACCATACGTCTCTGCGTTATGGGCATTGGAATGGCAAAATAGCTGATTTTAGCCAAATTCCTTATGAACACTATAAAGGCCAAAAATCCTATACAATCAGCGTGAAGTGTTTGGCTAATGCTCTGAGAAAATTACCATGCCAGTAAAAAAGACACATACCTCCTAATGTTTTTAATTACTGATAAAAAAAGCTGAATGTTGATTGCTGATCTCAAAATCAACTTCACGGACTTGCAGGGTGAACCAGTCTTTGGAACTGAGACAAAGTTTTGCAATGTTCAGTATTGTGTATGCATAGCGTTTGTTTCAAACACATACGAGTCCATGTGTATAAAAACAGTCTGAAGAATATATAAAATATAAAATGCAAGCAAATAAAGCAAAAGATGACTGTGATTAAACAAAAGAATGAATGAAGAACGAACGAACGAACGAAAGAAAGAAAGAAAGAGAGAAAGAAAGATAAAAAGAAAAAAGAAAGGAAGAAAGAGAGAAAAAAGAATGAATGAATGAATGCAAGAATGAATGAATGAATGAATGAATGCAAGAATGAATGAATGGATGAATGAATAAATGAATGAATGAATGCAAAAATGAATGAATGCAAAAATGAATGAATGAATGAATGAATTCAAGAATGAATGAATGAATGAATGCAAGAACGAACGAATGAATGAATGAATGAATGAATGAATGAATGAATGAATGAATGAATGAATGCAAGAATGAAGGAATGAATGCAAGAATGAAGGAATGAATGCAAGAATGAATGAATGAATGAATGCAAGAATGAATGAATGAATGAATGAATGCAAGAATGAATGAATGAATGAATGAATGAATGAATGAATGAATGAATGAATGAATGCAAGAATGAATGAATGCATGCAAGAATAAATGAATGAATGAATAAATGAATGAATAAATGAATGAATGAATGAATGAATGAATGAATGAATGAATGAATGCAAAAATGAATGAATGCAAGAATGAATGAATGCAAGAATGAATGAATGACTGAATGAATTCTAGCTTGCTTCTTCAGAACATTCTTTTGAAGACTCATTCCAAAATAATGCAGATGAACACCGACCAACAATCCGACTTTGAGCGCTCTCATTTTATTTGACAACGTGTCCTTGTCAATATATTCTACCCCATAGGCTGACTAATTTTTTACGTACAAAGTTACTTGTGTATTAGGAAAAAGACTGTAGGGGAGGAGGTAACTATAAAAAAAGACTACACACAAACAACAATCCACGTTAACACTCACTTATTAAGCAGTGATACCAACTTAAACTCTTTTGGCAAGGGCATCTATGTCCCATGGACAAACATTTCTTCTTTATTAATTCTTTAAGGCTACGGTAGCTTCTCTTCGAAGTTGAGTGTAATCGATGACATTTAATTTTTCAGCCATTGTTTTATTGATAAATACATAATCCTTACAATGTAACCTACTTTGACAAACTTTTTCTAAACGGATATTCCGTGTTTGAAATCATTTTTTAAAAGGAATAGTTTGACTTTCACATGTCGCAAATAGTAGGTTTAAATTAAGAACTTTAACCGCTTAAAACTTTAAAGAGGCGTTTGAATTCTCTTTCCGTGCGACAGATGATTTTCCGTTTGGCTTGTTCTAATCAATTGCTGGACACGGGTGATTTTGCGTGTTTGTTACGACATACACCACAGGCAGGTTAGCCGACCTTGAAGGAAAACTTTATTCAATCAATAAACAGGTTCCTGCAGGTTGAGAAATGGGACGAAATTTGAGCTGGCTAATGACGTGTGACAAGGACATGACATCACTGGTGCTTCTGCTCTTAATGCTGCTCATAAAAGAACTTTTGACAAGTACTTTTCTATTGTTCTGGAATTGATCTCACGGGGCTAGAGTGTTTGTGTATGCTCGACTGGAAATTTTCAAGGTCAACGAAATTACCCTCATTGAATGTTGTCGAAATCACTTGAAGGACCATCACAACGATACAATTGTCGTATGCTTTTGTGATGTATTAACACCAGATAGGCTACAATAAATCAACTATGGCTGTTGTTTTAAGTCTGGATGAACCTGACCCCCAGTGACCTAAAATCCAACCCAAGGGTTGATTTCCATCGTACATACATACCAAATATCTAAGATATAGGTCAATAGAAGAATTTATGGGGAAAAGTAGAACCTAGGCCTAGGTTACTACAAATATTGAACGTGCGTAAAATTCAAATGTCCTATTTCCACAGCAGTTGACCAAAAGTGTCAATTTTATTTTCTCTAAATATTTAGTCGTATTTATTATATCTTTATTCCACTTAGTATAAATTGTCATGGGCTTTGCATTGCATTGTAAACTACCTTCTTGTAGAAACTGCCACTCAAGGGCTTTGCATTGTACTATAAACTACCTTCTTGTAGAAACCACCACTCAAGGGCTTTGCATTGTACTGTAAACTACCTTCCTGTAGAAACCACCACTCAAGGGCTTTGCATTGTACTGTAAACTACCTTCTTGTAGAAACCGCCACTCAAGGGCTTTGCATTGTACTGTTAACTACCTTCTTGTAGAAACCGCCACTCAAGGGCTTTGCATCGTACTGTAAACTACCTTCTTGTAGAAACCGCCACTCAAGGGCTTTGCATTGTACTGTAAACTACCTTCCTGTAGAAACCACCACTCAAGGGCTTTGCATTGTACTGTAAACTACCTTCTTGTAGAAACCGCCACTCAAGGGCTTTGCATTGTACTGTAAACTACCTTCCTGTAGAAACCACCACTCAAGGGCTTTGCATTGTACTGTTAACTACCTTCTTGTAGAAACCGCCACTCAAGGGCTTTGCATTGTACTATAAACCACCTTCCTGTAGAAAACGCCACTCAAGGGCTTTGCATTGTACTGTAAACTACCTTCTTGTAGAAACCGCCACTCAAGGGCTTTGCACTGTACTTTCAACTGCCTCTTGTAGAAACCGCCACTCAGGGGCTTTGTATCCTAGTATAAAACTACGTTCTTGTAGAAACCGCCACTCAAGGGCTTTGCATTGTACTTTAAACTGCCTCTTGTAGAAACCGCCACTCAGGGGCTTTGCATAGTAGTATAAAACTACGTTCTTGTAGAAACCGCCACTCAAGGGCTTTGCATCGTAGTATAAAACTACCTTCTTGTAGAAACCGCCACTCAAGGGCTTTGTATTGTACTTTCAACAGCCTCTTGTAGAAACCGCCACTCAAGGGCTTTGCATCGTAGTATAAAACTACCTTCTTGTAGAAACCGCCACTCAAGGGCTTTGCATCATAGTATAAAACTACCTTCTTGTAGAAACCGCCAATCAAGGGCTTTGCATCGTAGTATAAAACTACCTTCTTGTAGAAACCGCCACTCAAGGGCTTTGCATCGTAGTATAAAACTACGTTCTTGTAGAAACCGCCACTCAGGGGCTTTGCATCGTAGTATAAAACTACTTCCTTGTAGAAACCGCCACTCAAGGGCTTTGTATTGTACTTTCAACTGCCTCTTGTAGAAACCGCCACTCAAGGGCTTTGCATTGTACTTTCAACTGCCTCTTGTAGAAACCGCCACTCAGGGGCTTTGAATTGTAGTATAAAACTACCTTCTTGTAGAAACCGCCACTCAAGGAGTTTGCATTTTACTGTTATCACTCTTTTGTAGAGCCCGCCACTAAAGAAGTTTGCATTTTACTGTAATCACTCTTTGTAGAGCCCGCCACTCAAAACGTTTGCATTTTACTGTAATCACTCTTTGTAGAGCCCGCCACTCAAAAAGTTTGCATTTTACTATTATTACTCTTATGTAGTGCCCACCACTCACTGGGTTTTCATTTTACTGTCATCACTCTTTTGTAGAGCCCACCACTCACTGGGTTTGCATTTTACTATAATCACTCTTTTGTAGAGCCCACCACTCACTGGGTTTGCATTTTACTGTAAACACTCTTTTGTAGAGCCCACCACTCACTGGGTTTGCATTTTACTGTAATCACTCTTTTGTAGAAACCACCACTCAAGGGGTTTGCAATTTACTGTAATCAATCTTTTGTAGAGCCCACCACTCACTGGGTTTGCATTTTACTGTAAACACTCTTTTGTAGAGCCCTCCACTCACTGGGTTTGCATTTTACTGTAATCACTCTTTTGTAGAAACCACCACTCAAGGGGTTTGCAATTTACTGTAATCAATCTTTTGTAGAAACAGCCAGTCAAAGGGTTTGCAATTTACTTTAATCACTCTTTTTGTAGAGCCCACCACTTACTGGGTTTTCATTTTACTGTAATCACTCTTTTGTAGAAACTGCCACTCACTGGGTTTGCATTTTACTGTAATCACTCTTTTGTAGAGCCCACCACTCACAGGGTTTGCAATTTACTGTAATCACTTTTTTGTAGAGCCCACCACTCACTGGGTTTGCATTTTACTGCAATCACTCTTTTGTAAAAACCGCCAGTCAAAGGGTTTGCAATTTACTGTAATCACTCATTTGAAGAAACCGCCACTCAAGGGGTTTGCATTTTACTGTAATCACTCTTTTGTAGAGCCCACCACTCACTGGGTTTGCATTTTACTGTCATCACTCTTTTGTAGAAACCACCAGTCAAAGGGTTTGCATTTTACTATAAACACTCTTTTGTAGAGCCCACCTCTCACTGGGTTTGTATTTTACTGTAAACACTCTTTTGTAGAAACCACCACTCAAAGGGTTTGCATTTTAGTGTAATCACTCTTTTGTAGAGCCCACCACTCACTGGGTTTGCATTTTACTGTAATCACTCTTTTGTAGAGCCCACCACTCACTGGGTTTGCATTTTACTGTAAACACTCTTTTGAAGAAACCGCCACTCAAAGGGTTTGCATTTAAGTGTAATCACTCTTTTGTAGAGACCACCACTAAAGAAGTTTGCATTTCACTGTACACACTCTTTTGTAGAGCCCACCACTCACTGGGTTTGCATTTTGTAGTAGACAGCCTCTTGTTTAGCCACCTCACCCGTTGATAAAGAGGACTACTGCATCCTTATTGCACTTATGCCTGATTAAGAAGTGAAGGATATTCAATTCATTGATTTGATAAATATAATCTCTTTGATATACGTGACAATGGTTTATTGACAGACCAAAATAAGGTGTAACTTAATGTAAACAATGTACATGTATATTTCACAAGGTGTAAGCTTACGATGTTGGATGTTCACAGAGAACCTAGCCTAAGATGCGGTTAAGGCTACAAGACAAACTGTGTATTTAACTGTAAACATATTGAAACAATGTGAAGGCTTATATTCTTTGCTTGTTTTGTTGTTGTTGTTGTCGTTGTTGTTAAATGTCCTAGAAATCTCGATAAATCATGATTAATTTATTTTCGTTACACCTAAGCGACTTATAAATTAATTTCAAACCGTGTTTGATTTTTCATATTCTGTATGAGTTCTAAATTTGTCTTTTGTATGAATGTGGTTGAAACATAAATTGTCTATAGACTTGACATCCCAGTCTTACTAGTAAAATATTTGACTTGTTTAGATTTGATAACTCATGCATGATTGAATACCTCTAGCAAGTGTTGATGTCATTATCGAGATCGCTGTCAACTGCCCTGCTTGTGGCCGACATTGTGTGCGCACGGACGGACGAAAAGTTCAAAGCCCGCCTCCTGAGTACAACGATGTTTATTTCTGGAATCACGACCTTTCTTCAGAGTACAATAGGAATTAGGTTATTAATATTTTTCAAATTAAAAAAAAAGTCTTTCGAATATGTAATCCAAAAACAGCTAAAGCAAAGTTCCTTATTTGCTTTCAATATGCCGTGTGTAGATTTAGACTCATTTATTTTACATCGATTGCGATACAAGTTCTTACAACTTAGATTCATCACGCTCGATGACTGCTTCCTGGGTTCCATACCAGTATTTGCGCAGCGTGGAGGAATGTGAAGATCGTGAGAGAATCTCGCCTCTGACGGGATTCGAACCCGCTACCTTCGGATCCGGAGCCCTGCGCTCTACCCCTGGACCACGGTGCCTCCTCCGTGTGTAGATGATAATAGTGATGACGATGATGGAGAGTAGTGAAAGTGGTTCCGCTGTTTTTACTGTTGCTGTTGAAATTTTTCACTATCAGGCACTTATACATGCCTGAGATAATCTTATTGTGATGTAAAACTTTTGACTTTTGTAATTAACCAGAGGCACAGTAAATATTATGTATTTGATTTTTTTTCTGTTCAAACGTCGATATAAATGAAATTTAATTTGCAGAATGGAGATTTTGCAGTTTTAGAGCGTGATTTTAAAAATATTTCAAGACATCCTGTACAATTTGTTTTCTTCTCTTTTTTTCTTCTTGAGTTTAAATCAGTGATAATCTCTTTTAAAATAAAAAAGCCAGGCTCACCTTGAGGGTAATTTCACTTTAAAAATCTACAAATAACACTATTATAACGATCGGGTGTAATACTGTGTATATAAAATCCTATATAGGTTGCCTCTATACCAAGGACCAGCTATGACCTATTTGGTGCCCTTGCTTGCTTTGTCCTCACTACCACAATGGCGCTGTCAGGATTCGATAATGCAAGGTATGTTTTTGACGCTATTTCGATTATGGAGCTATTTCGGCATCTATTTTGCAAAAGAATAAATGCTTCTCTATGTCTGAAATATGTATAATAGACATTTTTGTCAGCTGTATGCACGTAAAAAGTGAATCTGTAATTCATGGACGACAACTGGATAGATTAAATTCAGTTCTTCATTTATATTATACAAATAATGCAATTAAGTATATATTATTTTGGCGTTTTGGCTTTTTTTCCACAAAACATAATCCGACATTTTTAATGAAATAAACGTTCTGCTTTAACATGTTTATTTTTATTCTACATAGAATCATTCATAGGTATTTACAATTAGGTGCTGCTGTAGTTTGTGCCTTTTTTATGCATTCGGATCGTTACGGGCAAAAAGGTTTTACCAACATACGCCAATAAAACTGTCACACCTAATGGAAGTTAATATTCAGCTTCACTTTTACTTCAATAAGTTCTTTCAGAGCTTTGATTTCAGATTTTGTAAATACAACGCTCTCAGATACGGTGACAACCATGACCCCTAATTCGGACTCGGTCTTAATCAAAGTTCAAAAAGTAAGTGAATGGATTTTCAAGTTTATTGTGTGAGCGGTCAAGGTTTTGTCAAAACAAATCCGTATAGATTATGTACAAATGTGACTTAGAATATTAAGATGAATTATAAAATGGTAATTAGTTTAAAGAATTTATGCCCATCATGCGGAAGATAGATGCTGTGGAACCTTGGGTGAATTTCCTATGCGTCATAGCTTTGAAAATTGTTACTTGGTGTATCTAAGATAAAGTTTTCAACATCTCATATATTCTTATTTCTTGTTCCAAATTGAGTAGAACAGAATTATATTACTGTGCACATGAATACATATCAATCCATTTGTCGGTACTCTGAATAATTTATAGAAAGTTACTATAGAATGCAAAAGTTTAGTAACCTTACACTTGGCAGACAGGGTGGACATGATAAGTGACTGATGCGTTTTTTGTTTTTTTGTTTTTTTTTGTGTGTGTGTGTCAAAACGTTAATGACCATGTGATATTACGTTTTTTAACGGTTTTAGTTTGAAACAGCCTCAAGAACCTTTCTGTTACGAATTACTTTTCATAAATCGCAGGAAGTTTGTTCATGAAGAGTGAACAACTCCTTCAATTCTAGAGGTCGATGCAGGTCACAGTTATCTTCTATTTTGAAACGGTTCCTTCTACATAATACAAGGGCAAGCTGCTAGACTGCCAGGCCGCTAGGCGACTTGTAGATTGTTTTTTGTTAAATGACGAAAAAATCACTTAAAGCGAACAAGGTTAAAGCGAACTTCCGGTTATAAGGAACAATTATTTTTAGCCCGAATTTTACCATTCTTTATTCAATATAAAAATTTGGTTATAGCAAGCACGGTTAAAAGGAATTATTGCTTATAAGTAACTCATATTTTTAGTCCCAATTTAGAAAAAAGGCGGTGAAAAATTACATGGTTACAACGGACTCCAAAATATGGACTACCTGTAAATAGATCCTTTATTTTCTACTTTCGTTTTATCGGCTCGGATTTAAAGTCGGTCGAATGTATTTGCTGCTATTCCAGTACATCTATGAAATAGAACATGTATACATATAATTTTCATTTAAAATATCTATAGCATGAGTTTTTGTAATCAAGATAAATGAATATTTATATTTATTCCATTATTTCATGTCGTTAATAATTTTGTCAAACTATAGACCTTCTCCAGGCCATAACTTCTATATACATGTAAGGATTTTCAAATATTTTGGCATATTTGTTTACGTTGATGAGACTATGTGTCACATTTAAGACCCAGGTCCATAGCTCAAAGGTCAAGGTCACAGTGACTGGTCAAACGTCAAAAATGTTGATAATAGACCTTGTCTGGGCTATAATTCCTCATTCATGGAAGGCAAGTATATGTCATCTACCTGATTATTTGCCTTCTTGGTTATCTATAACTTCCTATTACATCATACTATCAAATAAAATAGCATCATAAGCATGTCTGATCGTTCCATTGCTGTGCAAGAATTTTGCAATGACTTATTTTACTTGCAAAGCCTTCAGTTCTGTGACCAAGTGGAGTTTTGGGGTATTCACCTATGCGACAAGCTCTAGTTGCTGTAGTTCCATCGCATTAGTTTATATGCTTCCATGCTTTTTGTATTTATCTCTGTTAAGATATATGTCACTGTTTAATGTCGGCATGAAAACATATTCTGGGTACAACGTGCATTTTACCATTGGCATGTTTCAGTTCGAAGGCAGCCTGATGATAGCTGGTTTCTTGCATATGGCAGTGGGTCTCACAGGTATAGTGGGTGTACTGATAAACTTCATTGGGCCGGTGACCATAGTCCCTGCTCTCACTATAATTGCCATTTTCATCTACAAGGCAACGACTAAGTTTGCAAAAACTCAATGGGGTGTAACAATCTTGTAAGTTTTTCCATGAAAACTATCTCACTATAGTTATGCAGTATACACATAATATGAAATGCCCGTTTTCACGACTACACTATGGGAACACATATAATTGTCCTCTTACCAAGCGGGAGGTCCGCCAAGGACTTGTTCAGACTGTTCTCGCAATGAATAACAAAAGCGAGACAGTAAAATCACCTCGAAAAGGAAATTATTACATTTAATGTATATCCTGTCACGTGATATTAATACACAAAAGTCTCAATAGGAGAGGTTATCTCGTGCTTTATATCTTTCAGACAATTTTAGTTTGTCTTTTAATCCTTCTTGTTTTCTTTTCTTGTTTTATATCTCGCTTATCTCGTCAGTGTATCACGTTGTGCTATATCACTGAGCCTACCCTTAATTAAACGTAAAACCTTGAATGTTTCATTTTTTTCAGAACAGTTGGGCTAGCCATGATTTTGTCATTCTACCTGAGAAAGAGGAAGACACCAATACCGGCATGGAGTCGCAGCAGCGGTTTCCATATAAAATGGTTTCCCTTCCATCAAATGTTTTCGGTATAGCGTACTTTTCAATTAAACGTAACTCAAAGCTTAGATCACACAAACTACATGGAACATAAGACGCGTGGATCAGCACGGTCTGTACATATTTGAACATTTGTATTTTGATAATATTATACATGTACATTGCTTTTCAGTGGTTGCAGTAGGAACATTAAAGCAAGAATCGTAAAGTAAAGTAGTTCACGTGTTGGACAAATAAAACTTCTTCCACAAGTACTGGAAACACAACTGGGCTCGCCTGCAAATGAAAATCATAATTAAAAATACATAAGATAACATAAGTTCACCTTTACAAGTAAATGAATCCGAACCAAGTCCGTTTTGTAAAAAAAATGTCGTTCAACCTTAAATTTTAAATCAATTTCAGTGTACTTTGTATTCTGACACTAGGTTCTAATATCCTGCATAGTGGGTTGGTTGGTGAGTGCGATTCTTACAGCGTTTGATGTTATTCCGAATGACCCGTCAGGTGACAGTTACTATGCTAGGACTGACTCAAGACTACAGGTGATTGGTGAGACCAGCTGGTTTATCTTCCCCTACCCTGGTACGAGTATACATATCGAGTTCCAAAACATATGGTAGGGTAGCTATAGACATGAGAAAGAATTTAAAAAAAAAATGATATGATATTTGGATAGACCTACTGAAATCACAATTTAATATAAATACATGATCATGTCTGGCTATCGAGTTTTAGCACTTCCAGATAATTGCTTTTGAAATATAAGAATTGCATGAATATCTCCTAATCTTAATTTTTGTTATAGAAAGCTCTGATCTCCACCCTAAATGTAATTATTATTAATAGTAAAGCATGTCTAACAGCGTAGATGCACGATTAAATAACTTTAAAGTCAAAAGCTCCTCTTATTACTGCAGTCTGACAATTTCATTTACTGTACATAATTTCTAAATAAACGACTGGGATCTTTAGTTTACTGCAAATATTTTGTATTCCCAAACGATGTTCTAGCGATGTTCTTTCGTTCTGGAGTGACAGCGCGCTCTGAGGGCTGGTGCACCGATGTCAGGAAGTATTTTGTAGCGATGTCTACTGCAGGTGTTACTGCTTTAACTCCTCATAAGGAGTTTTATTACTACTCATAGACTAGTCCTAACATCATGAATTCGGAGTCATGACCGTGGAGTCACGTTTTTCATAAACTTACGACCGGGAACGTATTACTCTATGGGGGTCAAAATACTTCCTTACCCCGACACGCCGAAAAGACACATTATAGTTTATCCCTTACATGCCGATTTGACTATAAGGTGGCTATTGATGCTACTCTGATCGATGATAAATAAAACATATTTTAGGGCAATTTGGACCACCTGGATTTGACACTGGTGCTTTGATAACATTCCTCATGGGTACTCTTAGTTCCATCATAGATTCCATCGGTGATTACTATGCATGCGCTAAAATTTGTGATGTCCCGCCCCCACCGAAACATGCAGCAAACAGAGGTATTTCAAGGACTAATATCAGTTATTTTGGATGGAGTTAATACTTTTCGAGATCCATATTATTATTTTGGAATTAAAAAAAAATAAGTTTATCGTTAGAACACAGACTCCATAACGATAATCAAACAATTAAAACTAATTTCTCTTGCCGCCGACAGAAAGTTATTTTATGTCATTTTTAAGTAAAAGAGAACGATTAAATTTATCATCAATAAGCTAAATCCAATTTTTATATTTCTTGCAGGAATTGCTGTTGAAGGCTTCATGAGTTTTATCGCAGGCTGGTCTGGGGCCTGTCACGCCACGTCCACCTTTGGAGGTAATATAGGCGCCATAGGAATTACCAGGGTATGGCTTCACTATTCTGTCAAACATATATATTGTCAAAGCTGAAAGATATGATCACTGTCATGCCACGAAACGTATAGAAGGTCTTCTAACAAGTGCGCGTTTGTGTATGGGCCATACCGTTTTCAATCTAAAACAATACAAACCACAATTATTAGACAGTACATTCAATTAAGTGAGTTGCCCAAATGTTGAACATGTATTTCAAATGTCTAAGTACTATGCAATTTACAACCTATATCTTTTTTCCCCCTTTCGAAGAAGTGGGGGATTTATTGCTTAGCTCGTGTCCGTCAGACCATTTTCTCGTCGATGGACCAAGTGATATCCGATCATTAATGTAAGGACAAAGGCACAGAGACTTGAGATTAATTTTGTATATAAGGCATATTCTGTCACATGAACCATATTATATTTGGGTCTGATGGGTCAAAGGTAAACCTCGAAGGGCCCTGAAGTTTGAAAATGGTTTCCCATCAATAACTCAAGAATAACTGCACGTAGGAACTTAAGTTTTAAAGGATTATTGGGCCACAGGGTCAAAGGCAAAGTCAACAGGGGCCCACAATTTGAAAATGGTTTCCGATTAAAAGCTGAAGAACAGATGTTTCCAGGACCTTCAAAGTTTACAGGTTGGATAGAATTATTGAATAGATAAAACCTATTCTAGTTAATCCCACAGGCCCACAAGTTCAAAGGTCACGCTTACAAGGGTCCACACTTAAAAAAATGGTTTCTGATCAATTACTGATGAACGACTGCTCCCAGGACCTACAATTTTTATAGGATGGTTTGGTGGAGATTTGTTGTTGTTGTTGATTTTATTGCCGACACTGCCAAACTACTCAGGAATAATTGTACCTGGTCCTTCAATCTTTACAAGAAAGTTAAGCATGTTTAGTAGATGACCGTTATTGTTTCTGGTCCCACACGGTCAAGGGTCAAGCTCACAGGGGTCTGCATTTTGAAAATGATTTCTAAACAATGACTCAAGAACAACTGCTCTCAGTCCCTTCAAACTTTACAGGATGATTTGGATATCATGAGGAGATGACCATTTTTTAGTTTTGATTAAAGGGTTTAACTCATTTGAAGTGGTTTCCTGACAATTATTCTGAAATAATTGCTCCCAGGACCTTCTACACCGACGTCGTTCAGACATGTCTTTTTTTGGATTAGTGTTATTGTATGAAGCATTCAGACTGTTATATTATATTTTCACAGGTAGCTAGTCTTAGAGTGTTCCAGGTCGTTGGAATCATTTTCGTCATCTTTGGCGTCCTAGGGAAGATTGGAGCTATTTTTGTCACCATTCCTTACAGTGTTATAGGAGGAATGATGATGATTAATTTTGGGGTGTTAATTGGAGTGATGTTGTCAAATATGCAGTTTATGGACATGTCGTCCACAAGAAACCTTGGAATAATCGGAATGTCTATGTTAGTGGCCTTAATGCTTCCATATTGGATAGAAACTAATCCGAAAGCAATTCAAACCGGTAATTTAATTTGTTCAAATGTTTTTGTTTTCAATTGTTTGTGGTCAATTGATCGAAAAACTTTCATTCGATTTGGGAAAAAAATCGCATGACAAAATATAATTGCCGTACAAATCGTATATTTCTGTTGATCTAGGCGTGCCTGCGTTAAACAGCGTATTTACTATGTTCCTGGCCAATCCTGCGTTTGTTGCCGGTGTCTTGGCCTGTTTCATGGACAACACCATTCCAGGTTCGTACAAACTGCATTCATTTTCCCTTTTCTCCTTAAAAGATTTTGACCACAGAAACTACTATTTTATAATGGGTGCAAAAATAAATTAGGCTCTAAACAATTCCTAAGCTTTACTTTTATGGACTAGCTTCACTTTCTTTAAACGGCGTTGAACGGATATATAATAATATAAATAACACATAACCTTTAAAAACTATCCTTCATTAAAATTCTGGTAAGAATTGTCTATTTACTAAATTATTTCATAGTTTCTTATGTACTTGCTAACTGTTTTTGATCATTATTTATAACAACCGATGTAAATGCATTATGTCTAAACAAAAACTTTTGCATTTTTCTGTGATACAGGTTCGGAAGAAGAGCGAGGGATGGTGGCTTGGAAAGCCAGTATGGGAGTAGACGAGGAAGAAGCCCCACAATCAAAGCAAACCGAGACGGACAAAGACCAACTGAGACTCAAGGAAATAATGAAGACAGTTTATACAGTGCCATTCTCAAAATCAATTCGTTCGAAATTCCCATTTCTCCGGTTTTTACCGTTTTATCCAAAATAACCAATGTATGGTATCCATTTGAACATAAATCGGCCTTCTTGATTGTACAAATATAGTTTTCTAAGAGATAGACCCTAAATTTAACCAATGATATCATTGGCTTATACTTTATGAAATAAAAATAATTGATAATGCTAAGAATAATTTATGTTAAAAAATGTTACTCATACAGAGCATAAAACACACTAAGAACTGCTTTTTTATAATAAAGAAAAAATATTCAGATTTACCCATTGTACTTTGATTTTTGACTGACACCTTCAAATCAGGCAAATGTCTGTTTAATAAAATTAAAATAATATTCTTAAAGACACGGAATGCTGTTAATTTCAGGTAATTAGGTACCATGTTCTCAACAAGAGATCGCTCACTGTTTAAGCGCAATCAGGGAAACACAAATTATAAATCCCAATACTTACATTTGGTGTCATTTCGTTGAATAAATCTAGTGTAGCCAAAGTGCTAGATCTTAAGAGTAAACGCAAATTAGTCCGAAACATTAAAGAATAAAATAAAACAAAAGATTACTATTTTATTTAATCATATAGTCATATTGACTATATAGGATTAGATATTTACAAACCACCATATTAATATGAGAATGTGGATGTACACAAGAAAAAAAACAAGTAAAATCACCAATTGAGATGAGAGGATATCACCATATATGACGTAACATGCACACATACCAAGTCTGTAATGCGTTGTTCTTTTGTACCGGACAGAGAGGCAATGGTATCTAGAATGTAGGCGTCATCATTTCGTTATCAACCAGAACGATTATAATAAAACAGTGATTTCTTTTTAGTAACTATGAGACGAGAATCTGTTCTAATGAATTTCATTCCCGTTTTAATGCTCTTAAGTATTACGATGGCCATCTAACTTATTATTTAGTTCATTCTATATTGCAATCAAGTAGACAATGTCCAAACGTTTAAACTCTATCTCAGTCAAGTAGCCAAACAATTTTACATGTCTCAATATTAAAACTCTATGTCAGTCATATAGTCAAACTTTTTTAAATGTCTCGATGTTCAAACACTATTTCAGTCAAGTAGCCAAACCTTTCTACATGGTTTGATGTTAAAACCCTATATCAGTCTAGTGGCCAAAGCTTTCTTCATGCATGTTGAAACTCTATGTGAGTCAAGTAACCAAACCTTTCTACATGTTTGTATGTTGAAATTCTCTATCAGTCGAGGAGTCATACACTTCTACAAGTCTGGATGTTGAACTTCTGTCTCAGTCGAGGGGCCAAACACGTCTTCAAGTCTGGATGTTGAACCTTTGTCTGTGTTGACGAGCTAAACACGTCTTCAAGTCTGGATGTTGAACCTTTGTCTCAGTTGACGAGCGAAACACGTCTTCAAGTCTGGATGTTGGAATTTTATCACAGTCGAGGGGCCATACACTTCTACAAGTCATAATATTGAAATTCCGTCTCAGTTGAGGAGCCATACACTACTTCAAGTCTGGATGTTGAATCTCTGTCTCAGTCGAGGAGCCAAACACGTTTTCAAGTCTGGATGTTGAACCTTTGTCTCAGTTGACGAGCCAAACACGTCTACAAGTCTGGATGTTGAAATTCTATCACAGTCGAAGGGCCATACACTTCTACATGTCTGAATGCTCAAACTCCGTCTCATTCGAGGAACTAAACACGTCTTCAAGTCTGGATGGAGAATCTCTGTCTCAGTCGATGAGCCAAACACTACTACAAGTCTGGATGTTGAATCTCTGTCTCAGTCGAGGGGCCAAACACTTCTACATGTCTGTATATTTAAACTCTGTCTAGTCAAGGTGCAAACAGGTCTTCAAGTCTGGATATTTAACCTTTGTCTCAGTTGACGAGCCAAACACGTCTTCAAGTCTGGATGTTAAAATTCTGTCACAGTCGAGGGGCCATACACTTCTACAAGTCATGATATTGAAATTCCGTCTCAGTTGAGGAGCCATACACTACTTCAAGTCTTGATGTTGAATCTCTGTCTCAGTCGAGGAGTCAAACACGTTTTCAAGTCTGGATGTTGAACCTTTGTCTTAGTCGAGGAGCCAAACACTTCTTCAAGTCTGGACGTTGAAATTCTGTCTTAGTCGAGGAGCCAAACACTTCTTCAAGTCTGGTCTTAACTATTGATTTTCTATGAACATGCGTGTGGGCGTGCGTGCGAGAATTTAACTTAAATTTTCGTATAACAAATTGTATACCCAAGCTGGGGAGGAAAATTGTTTAATTCTTTAAAAACATTGTATAAACATAGTAATTTCTGAGGATTTACAATGTGATTATGCTCAAAAAGATTAATGACTCTACCTAACTGACACAACAATACGAAAAGCGCGAAAGAGCTATATCAATTGACAACATTTAATTGTTTTTAGAACATCACTAGTGTTGTGTTAGTATAACAAAACCTTAATGGGTTTTGAGATAAAAATTGAAATAATGACTTGAATGGAGCAGAAAAATTACTTTTAATTGTGGCCCCAAAACACAATAACAAAATCTATAAAAATATGAAAAGGAAGCATTGATTAGATGTCAGTCAATGTAGATACCTTACAATAGTAGTTAATATTATTGTTTAAAGGCGTTGTCTGAGGGAGTTACTGTTTACCGTTTTTGTAACGTTATTTTACTATTTTGCACTTACTCTTTAAAATTGTGTTGCCTAACTCGGACTTTTTTTATTGGTAAGTCACTTTAAGTTAAACACAAACATTCTGAATGACAAACTTTCGTGAAGATGGTTGCAAAATTCACTTTGTTGTCTCTAATTGCCATAGCTGGTTTTTCTGTAAATGGAATAGCTCAACCAGTCTTAGCCCTAGAGATCGGCGAGTCAGTCCCGCCGATTGACTCAAATGACACGTCTTACGCGTCTATATCAGTATACAAGGAACTGTTCGTCTATCTCATAGAGGAATACGATTCAACTGTAAGACCAAGGCTGAAACAGTGGAATACAGTTGAAGTAAACACATCTTTCGCTTTGGACTCTGTTGTCCACTTCGACACGACCGGGCAGCGGATTGACGTCATGGGTTACTTCATTGTCACGTGGTTTGACGAATTACTTCAATGGATCCCTGAAGAGTTTGAAAGAACAAGTTACATTAAACTTCCTCTAGACCGTATCTGGTATCCGAAACTTGTCATTAGCAAGGTATGTTCTTCCACATTGTTCTGTATGATGCATCTACCATTCTACCAATAGGTTGCAGCAATGTAGTAAAAATGTTACTCAATATCTAATAGACATTATTTTTATGACGAGTTCCTTATTGTGAAGCGCTGCCGCTCTTTGGTTTTGGCAAACCATTGGTTACAATATTCTTAAACTGTATGCAAATGTAAAGAATTTTTAGCGTTATTTTTTAAAGGAAATATTTATTTAGTTATCTTCTTTTGGTTCACATTCAGCAATAATACGAAGCTAAAAAAAATTAGCAAAGTTGTCAAATACAGAAATCTTAATTCCAAACACCGTGTTTCACGTGGATTTAAATGAGTGGTTCTTTTCAGTCATACGACGGGAGCAAATTCATTGGCGATGCTAAAAATGATATTGCCAAAATTACCTACAAAGGTTTAGTAACATGGGTTCCAGACGGAATATACAGGTACGCTTATAACAAAAAAGATGACTGAACCAGTCTGGTTAAAGTTTTACCCTCGAAACCATTACGCTTTAAGGAAGAATTTGTGCTCTAGTCAGATTGTTTTATTATTGAACATTATATTTTAAACTGAAAGAATGAATAATTCGAAAAAAACTCATACGTTGTTAAGTAAAAAGGGTGTTACAAGAGTGTATTTATCATACTGACCAACTTTACGTGTCCAGTTCTACTGCGTTTGAACATTTGACAAATTTTGTTAGATTCTACCCACATTTTTTTCTGGGAGATACTGCACAAACATAGAAAATACCATCTTGTCTGCCAACAGCAGCTTATATCATATCACAAAAACATTATGAAAATGATTTTTTCCAGTTCAACTTGTGATGTCTCCGTGGCATACTACCCGTTCGACGTACAAACATGTGAACTAATCTATTATGTGTCCGATGAAGTTATTCAAACAGTCAATCTTTCTGGACCTGATGATATCCCTCTTCAGGATTATATAGAAAATTCGGAATGGCGTCTCGTCGAGGTATCGACAAGTATCGAGGAAAGATATACGACCAACTTTGTCCACATTACATTCAAGATTGAAAGAAGAGCGATATTTACCACCTACACTATGATCGTCCCACTGGTAGCTCTATCCATGATAAATATATTTACATTTCTGATTCCAGTAGACTCGGGTGAAAAGGGATCGCTGGCTATCACATTATTTCTAGCATATGGTTTCTTTGTCACAATCACAAGAGACGCTTTACCTCATAATTCCATGGAAACTTCTTATTACATCATATATATTACTGTTTTGCTGGTTCTCAGTCTTTTTACAGTTATCTACGTCATTATCGAGTCTAAACTCCACTCAGGCTACGGAACAATTCCGTTTAGACTCCGTGGTACAAAGACAAACAAGGTGGTCTCCCTCCAGCCACACCCATTGCCTGATGTAGATGGCGGAGGACATGAGTGTGAGACAGACAAAGACAGGCGGGTGACATGGGCAGACATCCTGAAGGCATTGGATGTTATTGTGTTTGTTCTCAGTTTTGTAGTCATTTTCATATTCAGCACAGTACTATGGGCAACGGTAATTATGAAAAACTAAATATGCTGATATACATGAGCATGTTAATACAGACTCTACAGAATCAGTCTGTCAGCAATTGTTCTGGACTAAAAAAACAACAGATAAGTAAATTGATACTATGATAGGCTTTAATCACCTTTTTGCACTAGAGAAATCTATATATATATTTTTAATTTTCTCCCTCAGGAACCGGAAGCTTAAGTTAACAGTAGGCTGGTCTTAAATTATTTTATTTTAACAAGGGTATTCCACAGTGTGTATTCTATAGGAAGTAAACCAGTCAAGCACTTGTCAGCAATTAAGAAAATGTCGCGAAGTTTAAAAACAATTTCTTTGTTTATGTCTAGAATTTCCTTTGATTTTGCCAAGACATTCACGCCAGTTGTTTTTGAAAGGTATTCTTTTTCGTCTTTTGTCTAAAAGTTCCAACTTCAAATTCAATGTTAACGAACACATGACAGTACTATCGTAGATATCCTTCTTTAATACCTACAGTTTTGCAATTGTCTAGTGTTTCAGTCTGTTAAAATGATATCAGTATCCTACCTATCTACATGTTAAAAAAGCAATATTTTAATACCTTCGTACGACAGGAAAACAGATCCAGTATGTAAAAGATAACAAACTTGAAATTTAAAAATATTCAAAAGAAAAAAAAAACGGTACGCTTAATGTAAACACCTGGTTTAATATCAAACATAATTCCAACTACATTGTACTTTCATCCAGAAAACTAAACATTTTGAACAGTTACTGTTTTTTATTCAGTTATTTGTGTATAACCAGATGGTGTTTTGGCGGCAATAACAGCGACTACTGCAAACATCGCTAATACTGCTGTTACTATAAGCAGATAGATGGCACTCCCGAATATGTGTTCACCGTGCACATGTATTTCAAACAAAATCATGGCTCCTATTACTAAAATACCTGAAACAGAAATGGCCACGAATAAATATAAATACACAATAATAAAGCTCATTATTGTATTATGCACAAAATCTCTAGAGCTTACTGACGAGAAAGCTTAATATGTGTGAAAACCTTGTTGTTGTTGTTGTACAAACAAAACAAACAATGATTTTATAATTATTATTTAAAAGATTTGTAGAAAGTGTATCCAAGTAACATACGATAACGTGTTGCTATTGTCAGCTCTGGTCTCATGTTTTCATCTCTTACCTAGATGACGTGCTTATTTAACGTGTTGCTATTGTCAGCTCTGGTCTCATGTTTTCATCTCTTACCTAGATGACGTGCTTATTTAACGTGTTGCTATTGTCAGCTCTGGTCTCATGTTTTCATCTCTTACCTATATGACGTGCTTATTTAACGTGTTACTATTGTCAGCTCTGATCTCTTGTTTTCATCTCTTACCTAGATGACGTGCTTGTCAGCTCTGATCTCTTGTTTTAATGACATGCTTATTTCCATTTCCATCCGATGTATCGTGCAAAAGCAAAACCTTTCTTTGTAATATTTAATTCATTAATAGGACCCTGGGTCTGTATTGAGCTAGTTTAAGTTCCAGAAGAATCTTGTTAGGAATGGTTGGTAAACAAAATACAAACGTTTTGCTTGAGTGAACAGTGAAACAATTGACACAAAACTTGCTTTTGAATAATCACCTCTCTTGTCTTACATTTAATTTACATTTTTTTTTAATTTCAAACAGAACATCAGATTTAGCACATGAGAAATGAATAGAACTATAGTATATGAATGTATTATCAAGCAAAAGGTCAGATTACAGTGGACATTCTTCATGAATAGCTAAAACATACACAGTGGTCGATGGATAGAGCGCCGAACTCCTTTCGCAGGTCGCTGGTTTGCATCCCGAAAGGCTGAGAGTCTCCAGACATTTTCTGTATACCATACCTTTAGTTTGAATCTAGAAAGAGTCTTCGAGCGGGATTAATATAAGTTGCAAGAATTTGTTTCCAACTTGATGAAAAAATGACTCAAACTAAACATTAAACAAAAATATGTTTTGAAACATATTGGACATATTTCTATGATACAAACAGATCAGTACCAATAATTGACTTCCTGTACTCCAATAATTATCTTGTCGCGAACTATCGTTCTTTTTTGTGATATATCCTATCTGTGCAAAAACTGCGGATTATTATTAACTAATAATCCTATTTTATATGTTGTTCAATATCGATAGATTAACGCAAGAATCAGAAGATTTTTTGTTTGTTTTCTGAGAATATACGTATCTCATTGAAAAGGGATTCAATTAAATATTTTCACAGGCCATAAATGTTAAGCATGTCTTTTTGAAAACTGGCAGATAATTCATAATTAAAATAAAAGCATTTTCCGCGTCTGTAAAATTTCAACGATAAGTTAAGGGAAAGCTATGTAAAAAGTTTCTCCGTGGTATGGAATCTGTATCCGTCACAGTATGAGTGAAATGGAATATATCGCACTGACAAAAAAAAACAACATTTTTTCATTTTGGAAGGATACAAGTTTATTTTTTTCTACCTACCACGTATCTATAACATATTATCGTTATTAGTTTATTTAGGCATTAATTAATTTATTTTACTTTCATTCTCCGCAATGTTCTAATTATTGTCTTTTTTGTCCGTTTATCTATTTCCCTATTTCAATGATAAATATATCAAATGCACATATAGAAAAACATACCTCCAGAAATCAAGGCACTCACACATGTAATTGTTTCTATCGAATGGGTCCCGCCCCAATAGTTTTTCCAGGCAATCAGACAGACGACGAGCGGACTTATACCAAATAAAACAGAGGCGACTATCATAAATCCACGGACGAAATACATATACACTTGCACTGAAAAACAATACAAAACTTAATTTGGTCACAAGTCATCAGTTAGTCTAGTTCAGTTATAAGGAGCAATAAACTAGCAGATATTACAAACAGCCAAAAACGTTTGACAGGTCATAAACTTTGGGAGTAATAATGATGTGACGTACCGTCCGTGAGTTTTACACAATTTGTATGCCCGTCGTAATTTTCGGCACAGTCACACCACAGACCCGCATGACCTGTTGGATACACTATCCAGTATGAAATACAGGTACAGACTACACTTAGAACAAAGGTACAAACTGTCAGCACCGTACCAATAAATGCAATTATCAACATATTCACAGTGAAGTTCTCACAAAATCACATACAAAAACACAGAGTATAATTCTTTTAGAAATTTGCGTTTAAAATGAATTGCTGCAAGAATTTCTTTTTGTCATTTTATGCTTCTTATCCAAAGCATAAAATCTTATTAAAATATGTATTCCTACAACAGACCCGGAATATCTTAACATTAAAATGTTTATTGAACAAGTCGAGTATAAATCCATTTATGTTATCACTGTTTTCAAACCATACGATCACACAATGCAAAACACTATATCAGCTAAAGGATAACTGCCTGATATGTCACGAGAAGTTTTAGTATATATATTTCACTGATTTGAACCTATGTATTTGATATTTTAAAGTCTATTGTTACTGGGCATTTCTGTCAAAATTTGATGGCGTGTCCACCCCATATGGCAATGGCGGCTGTCTCAAGTTTACATTTGCAAGTTAAAGAGCGTATTTATTCATTGATCTTCTATCAAGCTGGATCAAAGATAAGATTTCCGACAAAAGACTTGATTTTAGATTACTTAGCACAGTTTCAATGTTCAAGTTTCTAGAAAGATATTAAGGGGTGTTGATTTCTTAAGATGATCAAAGAATTCACCTAAAATATTTTGAAGTTACTTTGAATGTTTTTATCTGAGACTGTCCTGAACTCATGCACTCAGGTGCTATTTTATGAAATCATTCGCTTATTTTGATTCGGATAAGTGTAACGGATGATTCCTTATACGGTCTTTTCTATACTAGACGTTGTAGTTCTTACGTAAGGCAAAAAAGTAGAAACAGGAAAAATTGCTATATGCGTTTCACAGGTCACAATGTTTAATACTAGAGAAGTTTCCTATGTTATATTTGTACAGATTGGTAACGTTATGATTCGGTCCTGATAATTGATACTGATTATATATTTTTTCACAAGGAGGCATGAATACACCATTAAGTGATTATGGCATCTCAGCTAAGTATGTAGTACAGGAAGGGCTTTGATATTACTTTATTTAATCCTATATTGCTTCATTCAAAAGCTCGGGAGGGTTTCAGCTTTTTGGGGTACTAAACAATGTTCTTGTATTATTTCTATTTATAACAGAGCTATGAGATTGTTAATGCGCACTGGTATTTACACACCATATGTAGCAGTCCACAGAGGAATGGATGAAAGTCTGTTTTTTTAACAATTGAAAACTGTATGTAATCACTGAAGCCGTTGTCTTAACTATGATGATACAAGAAATAATAAGAAATGTTTTCAATGGGGTTTTCTTTAAAGTAAATACAAAATCTGGCCCTTCATTGTACAAGACACTTTTACAAGCTGAGTTTACAACTATGCAATTTTCTTATGAACAGTT
Organism: Cyclina sinensis; assembly: GCA_012932295.1. Lineage (NCBI taxonomy): Eukaryota > Metazoa > Mollusca > Bivalvia > Venerida > Veneridae > Cyclina > Cyclina sinensis. The sequence continues at coordinate 14,484,276 of JAAONU010000004.1, read as the reverse complement.
TCTTGTAGAAATTTCAAATTGTCTCAGTAAAAGTGATATTGTGAAATGGAAAAATGATCCTTCAAGATATTCCAGTATAAATTATAACAGATATAATGCACACCGACCCATTTTTGTATACTAACGGAAAAATATAACTGTGCATACTTCAAGGTATAGAATATTTTTTAATATTAGGAATAGTAACATAAAACTTTGCAAATTAGCCAATCAACGTTTGATTTCTAACAATCAATACAAACACTTCATCATGTAAAACAATTTTTACAGTAACAAGGCGCAGAAGTTGACAGGTATGAAATCTGATTTCACAAGGTCAGTATCGTGTGTGGCCTCCATTGGCGTTCAAGCAAGCACGGCAGCGACGAGGCATAGAGGCAACTAAGTTGGCGATAACTGCCTGTGGAATGGTGTTCCAGATGTTGACCAATGTCTGCGCTAGTTGGTCCAGCGTGAGAGGTTGGTTACGTCTTTGACGGAGGCGTCTCTTCATCTCATCCCAAACGTGCTCAATTGGTGAAAGATCTGGTGAAACAGCGGGCCAGGGTAAGACACTCACGTTTTGCTGAGCCAGAAACCCGGTAACTACACGTGCTACATGTGGCCGAGCGTTGTCTTGTTGAAACGTCATGTTACGCCCTTGACGTTGAAGAAATGGCAGCACGTGGGGTATGACAATCTCATCTCTGTAACGAACACCCGTTAAATTGCCACGGACAATTACAAGCTGGGTCCTGCCTTGAGATGAGATACCTCCCCAAACCATTATCGACCCACCACCACCAAAACGTTGACGTTGAAAAACACAGGGATCCAAGTAACGTTCTCCGCGACGCCTGTATACACGAACTCGTCCGTCCGAACTTTCTAAGTGAAACCGCGACTCGTCAGTAAACAGAACATTATTCCAATATGCTCTTGGAAGCCTTAGATACTGTCTGCACCACTGACGTCGACGTTGTCGATGACGTAAGAGAAGAGTAGGACGTATCGCAGGACGTCGTGGAGTAATGCTGTGCTCTCTTAATCGGTTTCTAACAGTTCGTCCACTGATAGGTCTCAAGCCAGGAATTGTTCGTGCTGTTAATGTGGCCGGTTGAAATCGATTCCGTAGGTGTGTAAGCCGGATATAATTGTCTTGACGGATTGACGTCACACGTGGACGCCCTGGACGTGGTAGATCACGGACGTTGCCACGTTGCTGAAATCGTCGCCAAAGTGCTGATATGGTGTTTCGGTGAACACCAAAACGCTGCGCAACCGCATTTTGAGCAATGCCTGCTTGGAGCATACCGACGGCACGTAGGCGATCATTTTCTGAGATGCGTGGCATTGTCTTCAAAGACTTAAAATCCAAATGAAGGTGTTTTTCTGAACTGCTGGGTAGCTCACTATAATTTGACGGTTAAAATAACTCGAAACAGCATGTACGAGGATGTTAACATAAAGAAACACGTAAAAAGCGCGACCGTTACGGGCTATAAATTTTGCACGTGCAACTCGCGAAAAGCAGTATTATTGAAACAAGATTACCTTGTGAATTACACAAAAGAAATCTGCTAAAATAATTTTATACCTAATAAAAGATATTAAGTATTTTAGTGTGCACAGTTATATTTTTCCGTCAGTATATAAATACAACCTCTGACAACTGCGTCAGGGAATCCATTCTTTGGCTCAGAGGTATAAACGTTGGTTTTCGATGCAGGAAGGCCTGAGTTTTAATCAGGTTAGTTATTTTCAAGATGCATTGCATCTTTCTGCAACAAACTTTCATGTTCATAAGATAATTAACTACATACATATAGGCTCTCTAAAGACAGTTGTCAATTTTAACAGTGCTGTCATCTTCCAATTCCACTTATATCAGCTCTTGCTTAATTTAGATGTTGATTAACACCATAGAGGTTAGAAACTGGGCGCTTTGAAAATCAGTCAGAATCTAGCAGAAAATGTCCACTGTGTTTAAGTTCTGTAGATACTTCTATAAAAAAATGTTAATAACGCTATGATTGTAAACAGTATTTTTTGTACCTTATGTGATATTGATAAGCTTAGATATTTATTTACCAACTCAGACATTATAAGGATATTGTAGCAAAAATAACATTTGCACCTTTATCCAAGGCTGATAATATATAAGGGAGACTGAAATGGCTTGAAAAGGTGCTTCAATGTTTGTACAGTAAATTCTTCTGTTACTGCAGCGAAACTGTGGAACTTTGTCCAACTGAGTATTCAGAAATATAATCGTTTTCTTATTAATATAATCACCATCACCATTGTCAACATCTGAATATTTCATTTATGTTTGTATTTGTTTTAATTGAAATGTCAATTTGAAAGAATGCCTTTCAACTTAATATGTAATCTTCAGAATATTTTTTTTTCGTCTTTTTTCTATTAATAATTTAAGAAATCGTATACACATTAAATGCTTTAAATAAATTACTACGTTCAAGTGTGCACAACTTAGATCGATTGTATATTTATTGAATTTATCACTTCTCTTTAGCAATTTTTAAGAGGAATCTTTATCTTTTTAATCCTGGACGACAGAAATATTTGATTACAATTCAGAATTGCACACATATCCTAGATAGTGAAGCATCCGCAAGCATGTTAAAGTTGTTTGATGTTGAACCAATCCTCTGCTGCCCTTGTATCAGATTTGTTAAAATAAAGACTTCCTCTTTGGTGATGTTTCTGAAAAATGCAATAATATTATTCTTTGTAAAAAGTAAAGGTAAATAAAATATTGGCATGTTATGACATTCCAGTAGGTCACACTATTTAACACCTTTAGTGTTTTATCGTTAGAAGGCATTAGTTTTGTTTTACTGTGAAAGATAACGGACTTTATTGCTGTTTTTATGGTACGAATAGAACAAATACGACCTAGCGAGATTTGAAGATATAACTTGTAATACTGCCTACATTATTGAGGGTTGCAAAAGTCCCTTACATCCCATTTCCTTAATGTCAGATTTTAGGAGCGCATGTGCAATATTGGTATCGGAGCTTAGCTCGAAATAAAAGTGACATGGCTCATCAGCTGTCTGTTGTAATGAAAACAACGATAACAATGATTATCTTACATGACATTCGAATTGCTCGTGGTTGAGTTCTTAAACATATACATTCTAATGACAGTTATTTAGGTATAGGATATTTGTTTTTGTGAAAGATCGATATTTATTTATTCGATTAATACTGTTAATACCTGCTTTTCAAAAGATGAAATAAATTTACTTCTTTCACCGTAGGCAAATAAAAAAATAATGTTTCATATATTTTTGTGAACATGATCTAAAATAGGGCTAGTAAAACATATTTTGTTCTCACTGTTCATCCAACAATTGTGCCACCTGTCTGCACGTGCACTGCGTTTGTGGCAGACGTATAAATAGATCACAAAGTCTTACAATGTTTATGCCCCTCGAATGGAGAGCATATAGTCGACGACTTGTCTGTTTGTCCGTCTGTCCGTCCGTCAGTCCGGTTTTTGTCCGGAGTATAATTGAAACACAAATGAATGGATTAACTTTAAACTTCATACAATGATAGAAGACATTGCGAGTAAAGAGAGTTCACAAGAACCATAACTCATCATAATCAGTTTTCTCATTAACTTCCCTTAGAACATTTTGCTTGTCTGAGACATATCTCTAACACCTTGAAAGGCATTTAGTTGATATTTGGAACATGGATAGAGGGGAATGGCAGAATCTGCAATGTTTAAGAACCATAGCTCTAGATACTGCCCCAATTTTGAGTAATTGCCCTTTTCTCTTTATAAGTTTTGTAAATATGTTATAATGCTTGTCGGGAGCATCACTATAAAATTGTAAATGAGATTTAGTTGGTAAAAAATGTTGCATGAAGTGCAGTATTGAATAATTTTAACTCTACCTTGCCCCATTTTCCATTATCCCTCTTTATAACATTTCAATGTTTATCGGATTTTTATTATTTTATAATTCAAAAACCAATGAAGGAATTTATTTTAAACTTCATAAGATGATAGAGGACATTGAGTGTAAGTGCAGTGTACAAGAACCAAAACTTATCTTGTCTAGTTTTCTCATTATTTCACTTTAGTGCATTTTGCTGGCATTTAGTTGATATTGGACACATTGAAAAAGGGAGTAGTAGAAAATGAACTGTTTAAAAATTATTACTCAAGCTGCCCGCAGTTTTGAGTTAATTCCTTTCGAATTTTTTGATAAAATGTTACTATGCTTGTCCTAAGCATATTTCTAAAATTAAAAAAGGAATAGGAACCGCAAGGGTTAGGGCTTAGATATTTTTATGGAGTGTCATCTAGAGGTCCTCTACCACGATAGTACAATTATACCCATGGTGTGAAAACTTACCCAACCCCAGCGGGTCTTATTTCTGTAAAACAAAAAATCTCTTGTCAAAAACCTTAAGTCCTAGTCCTTAGATATTTGGTTTGTAGCACTTTTGCAAAGATTGTTCAAATTATTGCCCTAGGGTAAAAATAGACTTATTTAAACTTATATGAAAAAACAAATAATTCTCTTTCTTTCCTTGATCTATTGACCTACTTCTTTGTTTTTGCAGCTTCAGTTTGGAAATCTGATCTATACTTATAATTTGCATGCATATTTCAAATGCAACCATAGCTGACATTAACCTTGACCTATCGACCTACTTCTTTGTTTTTGCAGCTTCAGTATGGAAATCTGATCTATACTTATAATTTGCATGCATATTTCAAATGCAATCATAGCTGACATTAACCTTGACCTATCGACCTACTTTTTTGTTTTTGCAGCTACTGTATGGACATTTTAACTATAATTATCATTTTTATGTAGATTTAAAGTTTAACTTTAGCCAGCATGAACTACTTACTTACTTTCTTGTTTTTGCTGATAAAGTTGAAACTGATAAAGTTGGAAACTTGAACTATACTTATTATGTTGCATATGGCTCACAACTTTGATTTAAGCTCACATTGACCCTGACCTACGGACATACTTTCTTGATTTTGAAGCTGGAGTATAGAAATCTGATTTATTCTTATAATTTTACATGTAGTTTTCAACCTTACCTTTGCCGGCATTGACTTTGACCAACTGACCTTTTTTCTTGTTTTCGGAGCTATAGGATGGAAATTTGAATTATACTTATAATTTTGTATGCAGATTTAAACTTTGTCCATAGGTGACATTCAATCTGACAATGAACTACTGACCTACTTTCCTGTTTGTGCAACTACAGTATTGAAATTTGAATTATACTATTCCTTTAATTTTACCAGTTGATTTCAACTTTGACCTTACTGACATCGACTTTGTTCTACTGACTTTCTTACTGTATTTGAAGCTGTTTCCATGAAATTTGGACCAGATTTACATTTATCTATGTAGATTTCAACTTCAATTTTAGATGAATTTACCTCTATTTCTTCAAAAGTCTTGCTGTTTTAAATGGTGGTACTCAGGAGATAGACATAAGGCTATCAAGGACCTCTTGTTTAATGCTTGTCAGGATCATAACTTCTAAAGTTTTTAGGGGATTTAGTTGATATTACACTTGTTGATAAAGGGCAAATAGGGAAAGTGCATAATCAAGAAATATAACTCTACCTTGCCCAATTTTTTAAAAACCTTTCTTTATTATTTTAATGATGCTTATCCAAAAATTGCTTAAAACGACACATATGTTTGATATTCGAAACAATAGATAGATAAAGTGATACAAACTGCAGTGTTTAAAAATCACAACATTACCTGGCCACGTGTTCTAAAATATCTCCTTTATTATACCCTCTAAACGAAGTTTGAGCGGGTGTACAGGAATCATTATGTCGGCTGGTCGGTCAGTCGGTCGGTCGGTCAGTCGGTCGGTCGGTCGATCGGTCCACTACTTGTTTCAGCTGTAACTTTGACACAAAGGGATTTTGAAATAAGTTAGCACAAATGTTAAATGCATTGAGGCCATGTGTTGCATGCAACTCCCATGTGAGTTACACAAAGATCAAGGTTACTCTTAGATGTCATCCATATTTCACGTCCGCTCTGTAACTTTATCATTCATCAAGTGATTTTAAAATAATTTGGCGCAACTAATGCCTACATGATTATGATGTGTCGCGCTCAGTCATTTTGATAGAAAATTTTGGTAAAAAAAATTTATGAGGAATTGTGGTACACAAGACCTATAACTTTACCTTGCTTATTCAGTTCTTACTTGATATTGCCCCTTTTGCCTCTGACGAGGTGGTATTGTGGGGTATTAATCACATGCAGTCATAAGATAACGAAATCTTAATGTTAAAAATGATCCTTAGTAAATTCTGAGCAGTATTTTTTACGTTCTTAAAAATTTTAACCTGTACTAGATTTGTTTTCTTTTTTTGTTGTTTTTTGTTGTTGTTGTTTTTTTTTGGTTTTTTTGTTACAACAGGTACAAATAATCGAGATACACAAACTCATTATATGTTTAACATAATAATAAATAAGAATGTACAAATGCAACAATAAGTCAAAACGATAATCTGAAGATTTCTTTTCAAAACTCTGTTTTTTATAGATCTTCTATTTTTTTAAACTTAATCATTATCCGTTTATCACCTACTTTATGCTGATTATATACTAACATGCTTTTCTGGTCTCCCTCATGTATATTCACTTTCAGGTACCTTCCACTGTCACTGCGTGTGTATGCGTATTGACAGTTAATGATTTTACTTACCCAGACATTGAAAATAATTGCAAAACTATATAAATTCATAGAGACAAATCACTGCTTGCTGATTCGATCAAAAGCTCATATTATAAAATGCATGTGTTTCTTTCTAATAGCCGTATGTGTGTTTATATAAATAGGCATGGTTACAAATATGTTAATACAAACTTTAAAAAATGTTATTTCTTTTTTTTTTTTAAATATTTATACGAAATAGAAATTTTGGTTATCTCTGACGTTATGGGCGTACGTTCAAGTTCGAAGAAGAGGTGCTGTCAGAGATCTTTGCTCAGGACTGAAAAGAAAACCACTGCAAAAGAGACGGTATTGAGTCAACATGTTGGAACTGCCCATTAGCATCCTGTAAAAAGAACTTGTGAACGTTTTGTTGAACAATCCGCGCACGTTCAGCAGGTATGTATAACACGTTAATATACGTACCTGGTCTCAGCTAATCTTTTCATTAAATGAGTTTCTCATGTGTACGTTTCTTTTCGGGTAATGTGACTTGATACGTACGAACATGGGGAAAATAGTCTAAACAACATTAGAAAAGACCTGGATTAAAAATTAACTTTACGCTTGATTTTCGAAGAAAATATTCTCTATCAGCTTAATCGAACGATAACACACTAGGTAAACATTGAGGGTCCATCGGAACCCCATACCTGTTTCCAATCTCACACTGATACTCTTAAATGTATTGTAAAAATAAAAATACTGTAAAAGTAATTAAAACTTACATAATGTATCATAAATATTGTGTGAAATTATTAAAATACGCTGCACATAACTTCTTGTAAAGTCTGGTGGACACTTTCTGGAACTAACCCTGTCAAAGAAATAAACCTCGCATGTAACAATGCTATAGGAGCGTTTAAAGATCAATGGATCTATTCACAAATATTTCGATTTGCTCAGTAAATCTTATTCTTCTCTTCATTCGTTTGCATCTGTGATACAGTGTTGCGAAAGAAGTCAAATTAATAGAACATTATTCGCTACTGTATTGTTTCAACTAGCGGTGGTGCAATCAACCCTCTTTAATGTAGTCAATCGTAACAATTCGGCCTTTTCCGACAACTTCGTATAAAGACCTCGTATGTAAGTGTATTTATACACCTAATGGTAATTCGCCCCGGCTTTAATAAAAATGTAAACAAACATTGCAAAACTCACGCAGTGTTTGTCTTATGCATTAGAAAAAAATGAAAATAAATGTTAATTTAAAGTATAAACAGGTAGAGGCTTTAAGAAATGTTTTCAATTTAGCAGACAGCACCTGTATTATAAAATAGTCCAATATGGCGCTTACCACATTATTTCCGAGGTGACTTATTGAAGTCGCCTGAGGTGTTCCGAATGTAATGTAGATGGATGTGCAATCGGAACGCCTCGAGTAACTCTTGCGATCTGTTCTCGGATGTATGACGTAAGCCGCCATCGTGACGACTTTCGGAACACAAACAACATGGTGACTTCAACCAAAAGCAACTCAACTGAAACACAGGGAATCGGTGCGTAGGGGTTAACTGGCCCTATAATAACTTATAAACCACATTTCTCCGAAAACCTTTAAGAACATATATACATATAAATACAAGGTATTTATGAATTGAAAAAGAAAAACGTAAAGTGCATTTTTGTCTTCAGCAAGTTTAAAAACACTAATATAATTATGGAAAGGCCATTCTGCATGTTTTCGAACTTCCGACAACGTTTTAGAGCACTGTAGAAGATATTTTCTAAGCGTATTCCCTTTCCGGCGAACGAAATGTAGAAAATGTGTACATACTCATCCGCTTTATACATCCGCGTGTTCGTGTGCTTTAGCCGTCGTGACCGATGTTTTTCGATTGGTTGGGTGTGATGAAGTTCCTCCTAACTGAAGAGTTCTCAATTTCACTTATTTGTGTTGATCTGAAACCTTTTCATCGAAGGCAGTGGGTTCAATCCTTACTCTAGCCCAATGTTGTTGTTTTTTCTTTCTTTAGTTTTTGCGTTTTTGACTTAGTTTTGAAGCTTTTTCTTTTATTGGAATTCGGCTGAGTGTCATTTTTTGTCTTCCAAATAGTACATCGCCTTTCAACTTGTCAAATAATTGAAAATTGATTTCAATGATTTCAGTATTTAATTTTTCAAAAAGATACAAATTTACGAAACGGTATATGATTAAACTTCATTTAAGCTAATATGAAACACAACATGTATATTTCGAAATCTTTTACAAGTCATAACGTGGATGGGGTAGTTTGGAACCACAACCGTAATTACATTACAGTAGTTCTCACTTTTTGGTGTTCTCTTGTGTTTCATTCTCAGCTCAGCAGTCATTAGGGTTTGTTATGATTACAGATGAATTATTAAAGACTACATAACTCTAGTTTTGGTAGTCCTAAGAAAAGCAAATATGTTTAAACGTGGGCTTCTTTGCTTGAAAGCTCTGTTTATTACGGCATGGTATAAAGTTCGTATTTGTCATATCTTTTAAACTTTTTCGTAAACGTGTTTCATACTGTCCATGTTTTGTCATCTTTTCTTAAAAACAAATCACTAAATCGAGGGTTGAAACGCGTCAATTACACCCCTTCTACTTGAAAACACATTGTAATAAGAAGTAACAATGAAGCACTTTCCATGTGATTTCACTCGTAACTGCTAGATGAAATTATTAATGACAACTGCTGTTAAAGCTATCTGGCATAACAATGAAGATGCACAGTATAAATAAATCAAGTAAACAGCATTTAAATTGACCTATTGTTTTGTTTTAAAATCACGACTCACCGGCCATCATGATGTCGGCCAAAATGTATTTACTTAAGACTGGCAAAACATTTGCTAATGGATAGAAATTAATCTTAAATCATTTAAACGCTTGAAAATAATGTTTCCTAATTGGTGCACCAAAATATTTCACAGTAAATTCTATGCAATATTGATTAAATGACAGTGATTATAGAAGCGTCACAGTAATAGTAAACGATTTAGTCTCAGAAGGTATTGTCTGCGAGAGCTTGTGTTATTTACTGTTTTATGGTGTTATCTATTAATTCTGCGGTGTAACTCTTACACTAGTATTCGGCAAGTCGCTGGTAGAACATACAATGTCAGACTGGTAGATATTCGACACGATGATTACAGCATTCAGTTCGTTGGCTTACATTGCCATAACAACTTCTACCATAGGAATAGCTCAATCTGGGGGAGAAGAATATACAGAGAGAACAGTTGCAGAGTTTGATCCAAACGACGTGTCTTACGCGTCAATAGGGGTCTACAGGGAACTGTTGGACTATCTCAAATGGGACTATGATTCAACTGTAAGACCGAGGTTGAATCAGTCGAATACAGTTAAAGTAAACACATCTTTCGTTTTGAACGCTGTCGTCGATTTCGACACGACCGGGCAGCGGATTGAGGTCATGGGTTACTTCACTGTCACGTGGTTTGATGAATTACTACAATGGATCCCCGAAGATTTTGAAAGAACAAGCTACATTAAGCTTCCTCTAGACCATATCTGGTACCCGAAACTGATCATTATCAAGGTAAGTCGCCCTAAATCGTTTTCATTCACGTATTTACCTTTTTTTTATATATAAATACATTACACAAATGAAACATAAAAAGTGATATCATATCTGACACAGAAAAGTTTTAATGGCATCACTGAGTTTAAAAATCATCTTGAGAATCGCTGCTGCTCTTCCTTTTTTGACAACACGTCAAGTTCAATACATTTTAAGTTATATCCTGTTTATCAGTCTTGGTTATTTACATTTTCAGCAATATTATCTTTAATAAAACAGTGATTTAATTATTCATTTTTGGTGCACGACATGATGAAGGCACTGAAACAGTCGGAAATTTCAATTACTTTATTCTTTCAGTCATACGACGGAAGCAAATTCATAGGTGATGCTAGAAATGATATTGCAAAAATTACTTATAAAGGTTTGGTTACCTGGGTTCCAGACGGAATATACAGGTATGTTAACAGAAAATATAGGTTTTACTCATCTGGTTATAATTATACCCTCAAAACCGGTACTCTGAAGTAATTCGAATACTTATCAGACTGAATGTTAAACTGTATTATTTTAGTGACTAACTTGCTACGATCAATTCATAATGAATTTCTTTTTGAGATGAGTTCAAGCCTGGCAAGTGACCTGATCTCACGTGTGCACAAGTAGCAGGTTCCTGTAAAGAGTCGCATCTGAGCAGCTCCTCCTAACTTTTAAAACAACGGACGTTTGATTGTTTCATTATCGTATTATTAATACATGAACTTCAGACTGGTTTGTGTTTAGATTAAGCATTTTTACATCGACTTCGAAACAAGTTGTTTTCTTCCTCGGTTCAAACCAGTTAACAGCGACCTCAGTCTCTATGTCTCTACCAGTTCTCTGAGTGTGTTTGTGTTTATCAAATAAAGTAGATTAACAGTAAAAACAGTAAAAAGTTTCAAGGATGTCTTGAACCAGTCTCAAAAGTTTGTAAATGCACAGTCTGAGTGTCCTATCACGAAATAAACAAATTATCTTTTCAATAAAGGGGTTGTTGCGAAAGTATTATTATTATACTGCCCCATGTCATGTTGCCAGTTGTATAGTAGCTGAACATTCGTCCAATTTCGTCCATTTCTAAATATTTGAATAGTCGTCTCCTTAATGCATGAGAGGCATTTTATATAAAACAAAGCAAATACCATCGAGTCTGCCAACAGCAGTTGTTATTATATTACAAATACATGGTACATATATTTTTTTCCAGTTCAACTTGTGAAGTGTCCGTGGCATACTACCCGTTCGACGTACAAACTTGTGAACTAATTTATTACGTGTCCGATGAAGTTGTTCAAACAGTCGATCTTTCTGGACCAGATGATATCCCTCTTCAGGATTATATAGAAAATTCGGAATGGCGTCTCGTCGAGGTATCGACAAGTATCGAGGAAAGATATACGACCAACTTTGTCCACGTTGCATTCAAAATTGAAAGAAGAGCAATATTTACAACCTACACTATGATCGTCCCACTGGTAGCTCTATCCATGATAAATATATTTACATTTCTGATTCCAGTAGACTCGGGTGAAAAGGGATCGCTAGCTATCACATTATTTCTAGCATATGGTTTCTTTGTCACAATCACAAGAGACGCTTTACCCCATAATTCCACGGAAACTTCTTATTACATCATATATATTACTGTTTTGCTGGTTCTCAGTCTCTTCACAGTTATCTACGTCATTATCGAGTCTAAACTCCACTCAAGCTACGAAACAATTCCATTTGAAATTACTTGCACAAAGACAAACAGTGTGGTCTCACTTCAGCGGCCGCAACCATTGCCTGGAGTAGATGGCGGAGGACATGGTAGTGAATCAGATAACGACCAGGAGAAACAGATGACGTGGGCAGACGTGTTGAAAGCAATGGATGTTGTTATGTTCAGTCTAAGTTTTGTGGTCATTTTCATATTCAGCACAGTACTATGGGCAACGGTAATTAGGAAAAATTAGATATGCTGATATACATGAGCATGTTTACACAAACTTTATCTGTGAACTTTTACTTCCTTATCAACTTGCATTCAAGCATATGCTTATTGTATGAAACAACAAGTCGTTAATGTTCTTATTTTCTTGAATATTAATTTATCCTCTTGGTACTGTAGGATAATGATATTTGCAGTCTCTGCTTCTTGTAGCTGGAAAGGCATCAAAAGTAAAAATTCTGACGGTGGTACAGTTATTATTATTATTATTATATATTCGAACCCTGTGTATGTCTGTGTATTATACCAGTTTTCGATTACGCACTCCTTGTACAGCATTTTCAGTACGTCCGAGAAGTAATAATCGAGTTTGTTCTCACCATTCGTCATTTTGCAGGAATGATCCTGCTGCGACAAGTTACCGTACTTGCAAAGCAAGTGCGCAGCTTTCTTTCACATGCTTATAACCGCTTTTAAGTAATGTATCTGCAGCGTAATCTCTAGTATGCATACGGCTCTGTTCTGTGCTATTGCTGAGTATTTCATTTCTGGCGTCTTCTCCGAGTATGTTTGTGGTATCGTTGCATGCAGTCACTGCGAAAGAAGGACGCAAAGCATGCTCCTATGTGGAAGTTAAAAGCTTTAAAAGCTTTAAAATTATTTGACTGTTCAGTAATGTGTTAAACATGTAATCTCTCTATTCAATCTTGGCAGTGTATTGTGTATTGCTTTAAATTGATTGATTGTTCAGTAATGCCTTGAAAAATCAATTCAGTACAAACTGTGTATTCCCTCTATTCAATCTCGGCCCAACTGTTTGAAATGTAATCACTCCTCCATCAAGAAATGATTGCACTTCAGGTCTACTTAAGGGATAATCAGCGCCTCAGTTGGAATTAAGACAGATAATCCGCTTGTCAGGAGGATTAAGTTGCACCGTCAAGTACATCATAGTCCTTGATCCTGACCATATACCTACTACTCACAATAGTTAGAGACATCTTGATTAACAGGTAACTTTTATATAGCGAAATGATCACTAAACTTCTAATTACATAAATGTTATTTTAAATGTTCGAATACATAGAACGATTTGTTTTGGTGGTAGGTAGAAAATTCTGGTTGTTGATTGGTGATTTGCAATAAGCTCGGTGTCCTTAGTCAATCGATCCAAAGATTTCTCGTTAAGAGAACTTTCTCCTGTTCGGTCATAGTTATACAGGATAAATATACACAAATCTCTCAAACTTTCTAAGTATATATTTTATGTTCAAAATGCCTTCTGTGATGTGTTCTGTATAAAAATTAAGGCTCCTGGAATTGTTGATAGTGAAAAGGGGGATACTTTGCATTCTATTTACTCTGGAGTGTTTAACACTGGACAGTATAATGTATTTCATATAATAACAGGCTAATATAAGACTTAAAGAAACAAATATAGGCTGTAATAGACTAATAAGTTGATCAAGCAAGATTGCCAATCCCACACTTGAATCCCCCTTGAGGACAGAAAAAAAACCTTTTGGCAATCAGCAATTCCCCCACCCCCACCCCCTGAGTCCTGAAAGTTGTTCTCATTTATAAGTTTGGAACATTTAGTTGTTCTGCTAGACATAGGAACTTTATGCTGAAATTTTTCATTCACATTCCTAATTTAGCAATCAAGATCTTTCTTTTCCATGACTTGTTGTTTCCTAGAATGTTCCTAGAATGTTTCCTAGAATGATTTTGAGGTTCTGGTAAATGAGTAGAAAACTTGATCTTTATTTGAGTTTGTATTTATCGTCGATACCGGTTGCCCATATGACTGACGCCAACTGTAGAGATTAGTTATATTATGTTGTGGGGGAGAGTGCAAAATATAGAAAGCATCCCGTTCCAGAGGCACTCCTGTTTCTTTTTGTATGCTCAACCAAGGTGAGGTGGCTGTGGGCTGCGTACCCTGCGTACCCTGGTGAGGGTCAAGATCTTCCAAAGCCAGTCTTATTAATTAGGCAATGCTGAACCCTGTAATGAGGGACATTCCTGATAACAAATTATCTCCCTTATTTGGATAACATCAAAGGTAGACCAAATAGCACATTGGTCCTTTCAGTTGGAATCCTCTGATTTTATCCTTGATTCTAATTGTGATGGTCTTGACTTTTAGTTATGAAGATTGTCACTTATACATTAAATAAAAAGTTAGGATTATCAAAAAACAAAGATACTGGTGTTAACAAAACATGTTGCTAAATTTAATGTGTAATCTGACTACCACTGTTGCTAATAATTAGGCTTAATTATCACCATATCAAAAGAGAAAATAGCGATAAAAGCTGAGGAATCCAAATGGAAGCACCAATATAATATCAGAGGGTATTCATGGTAGATAATCCACTAATGTTCCCCATTATATCTAAGCTCAAGGCCTTTCGCTTATGACAAGAAGATTTTTAAAACTTTTTTCTTATAAAACTGTGTAAAACCAAGTGACCACTAGGCCGGGGCCAATTTTTATCCAGCGGCCATGATTTGTATAAACTTGGTAGAGGGGTCCACTAGACAATGATACACACACAATATCTAAAGCCAAGGACAAATGGTTTCTGAAAAGAAGATTTTTTAAGTTTTTCCTATATAAGTCTAAGTAAAATCAAGTGACACCTGGGGTGCGGCCAATTCTGACTCCAGATCCATGATTTAATTGCCTCTGCCCCATGGGTTTTATTGTATAAAATATGAGATCTTTGAAAATCTTCAATTAGAGAATATAGTGTTGCTTCTGACGTTTGGTTAACAGCAGACCCACCGCCAAAGTACTTACGTATATGAGCTAGGGCCATCACGACCCTCTTGTGTATTAACTTGTGTGAGTGAGTGAAGAAAGTGAAGTGGTTTGCTGGTTAAAGGGATATAACACTTTTTCTTGAAGTTAAAGTCTAAATTTAGAAAGAAACATTTTAGGTTTTAGGAAATCAGGTAATTATGTACTTGAACCAATTAGTTATTCAATAGGGAATGATTAATGATTTGCTGACAAGTGGACTTTTTGCTTTAAGTGTGAATGGTTGTATATTTAACATTTGGTATACTGCTATGTCAAGTGTTGCCACATGGTTAACAGTATGTTTAAACTAATTTTTATTGTATGCCTGATGCTTGACTTTCATTGAATTTTAAGGTTTGAATATTCATCTAACAGCAATGTTTTTGAATCCTTTCTCTCGTGAATACATAATTGTACATACAACTATTGTTAACTGCCTCATTGCTATAATTTTTGTAACCTTACATTTTTATCTATTTTCAATGGCATTTACCAATGCGGTATCCAGTAAGTCTGTCAAAGAAATGGAGAAATGTCAGTTGTTTTGTGGATAACATGCTAAAATGCCTCAGAAGAAAACAGAAACTTGCTTACTTGGCTTTGGGAGATATTAAGAGCAACACATTCTAAATAAATGCAGTAAGTGTAAGCCTATCAGTTAAAGTTATTTAAGAGATCTTTTGTTACGATTTTAACAACAGCTGCAGAAGCTAAAATACGTTTTATCATATATAATTATATGACATGAGCAAGTAGGTTTATTATACAGAAAATTAAATGGCTGTGCAACACATACTTTTAAAAGTTCACTTACTTGTTAGGAGCTCGGTTTGAGAATGTAAAAAAATTCTTTGTAAGACCTTGATTTTAACATCCAGAAATTTCAATTTACAAGCAGGTATTTACATAAGGCAATTCACTAGAGAATAGAAGATTACAGCACTGCTCAATAAGTCTACTGTCAGTATAGAGCCTTTATGAATAGGTATATCAACCATTACCATTTTATCTCTTTGAAGATTAGTTTTCCATTTCACAGTATCACTGTCACTAAGACGGTTTGAAAATTTCTACAAGAAATTGGTTCATACAAACTTTCTGGCTCTTATTTCCCTGACATTTCCCGAAAACAAAGTAGCTTATCCATGACCATTTTTTTCCACAGTAATAAATAAAATCTTTTATAACACTGGTTACAAGCATACTGTAATGGTAGATCACTATTAAATTTACTTTTTAAATAAGGCTCACAGCTACATAGTCTCTGTTAAATGAAAATTAAACTTAGAATCCAACTAGCTCATAACTAGCCAAAATTAATTGTAAAATGTTGGCCACAACTAACACCTACAGACAATCCTTACCTCCTTTTATTAATCAAATAATTAGCATAAACTTTAGCTGGATATGGTGCTGTCCTAAACTCATGATTAGTTTTCTTTTTCTTTTTTCGAAATGATATTAACCGTTTTAAAAAATAGTCTGACAGAGACACAGAATGTTGATAAATCAAGCAATTTTATCCAACAGATTTCTGAAAACACAAAAAAACTGTAGTCGTAAATAAACCACATACCATCTAAAATATACAAATGGGATAAATGTCCATGGCCACTGTGAGCAAGACAGGAAATTTTCAAATAAATTTCAAGACATATGTTGGTGGTAATACTGTATTTTATCTCCTCTAAGATTGCACTGAGAACTTTGCGACATTTTTCGCGACTTCACCATGAAGTGGAAAACTGTTCTCTATTTAGAAACACTAATTAATAGTATCTGATAAGAGTTCATCACAAACGGTTATTCCGAAGAAAGTATGAAATCGGCTGTGTTTTGACAATTAAGGACAACATATTTATACTTCGGGTGGATGTGGACGCTTGGCTCTATGAACGGCAAGGGAGGTAAACAATGAAGCTACAGCAGTCGGAACCGGTAGATAGAATGCTGCACCATACTTCATATCCGGTGTATTGTGAGCAAAAACTATGACAGCTGCTATCAGTAAAATGCCTGGAAGAAAAAAAACATAATGACATAGTTTCCTGTAAACTTCTGGGGCACATTTGACTAAATTGCAGTTATGGATAGATTTAGAACCATGATTTCACACTTAGAATTATTAATTATTCAAGAGAACATTTCACTTTTTACCTATTAGACATCTGTGCATAGAGCTACCTAATTTCCTTGACAGTCGTTAAACTGACATGTCTACATGTGATTGAGCTTTAAACAGACATATCCTAAAATCTAGACAATTCTATTTTCTTTAAAAAACGTTTAAATTTCAGTTATTTCCATTGGATAATTACCCGGCGTCAGGACGTACTGAAAAATTCTTAGTGCAACAGGTAAACTTTATGCATTTATTTCAGTCTTAAAAGAGTTGTTGTGCAATATTAGATGAATGATCAATCATTGATTCCAGTCGAACACTTATTGTCAGAAATCATAATGATTTTTTTAAATAGGTTTTTTTTTAATTATCAGTTTATGATGATATTTCTCATTCAAAACTAAGATGTAAATTCAGTTAATTGTATACCCTTTAAGAACTTTGGACTTGGTTCATTATTAGTTTCTGAGGACATATGTCGTTTTCACAAGATCTTGTACATGTTTCAAAACAAGTGATAGCATTAATATCTGTTATACTTTATTACAGATGATGTAAAAATTTAAATACCCTTCTTGAAAATGCATTAATTAAGGATTTAAATATATTAAATATATTGAAAAATAGCTCCATACTAAACGACAAATACTAGTTTCTGTCTAGTTATTTCTAGTTTACGATATGGTTTTTTTACGAGTACTTAACTATCGCTTTTTTATGTTTACCTACCAGCAACAATTAATGCGATTATACATATATTTGCTGTTGAACGCACTGATTGCTCTCTATAAAATACGAACGCCAAAACTCCACTTATTCCAAGAAGAACTGTAGCGGTTATCATCAACACTCGTACAGCAATTAGCCAGTCAGCCACTGAAATAGAAAAAAATTCTGTTTGACAGTTCGGGGAATATGGGTGGTTATGCCGAAACCCTTTAACTTAGTCATGAAGGGAACCTAGTACCTAGATTACATAACTTTGAAGGGTATTCACAGACTAAATGCACCAGGATTAATAACACACCAACTTCCACATTTAATATTTCATCCACTTTATATTAAAGTTCAGCTGTCCTCTTTTAAATATTCAGTTTCCTTTGTGTCAGGGGTTACTTCTGTAGTGGTTACAAGTGCCAAATTATTCAATTTTTAAATGCGTACGAGTGCGTTGAATCTTCTATGATGTTTTAATACTCAGTAGTAGAATACAACGTCATCGCGCACCTGTTTTTTCAGCATTCATTCAGAAAAAAAACTTTCACCCGTTTTCAAGCCTAAACTAGAATTTTAAAATATAAAAATTCTTTACGTTAATACAAAGCACACCAGCCAAACTTCGGTGCACAACATGGTTTTTGGTAGCTCTACAGATTTCTTATTGAAAAAGACCTTTTTTACCTTTCAAGCGACAGATTGTTGACAGAAAATGGTCCGCGTGAGAGCATAAAACAGGTGCGCGATGACGTAGTATCCTACCATTGAATACTGTAACTCTCTTAATCATTGAAAACATGATGTTCACAGTTAGAAATGCTCCCGTTTGCTTTAAAATGAATGCTGAATAAGCAGTTTCATTGCAAACTGTATTTTCACTTCATTTTATCTTCTAGTGTTCAGTATTTTTTTTAATTGACATTGCCATTTAAATTTAATCTTTATAAAAAAGTTACTAATGACTTAAGAAAAACTACATTTCGCGGTATAAAAGTGCTAACAAATTGCCATTATTTTAAAGAGGAGTTAACTCGCGCACCTATCATCGTCAGGACTTACTCCATTCGTAACTGGATATCATTGTGAGATTTTAGCGTACAAGACAGGGGCAACATTTTCTACCTTATCTTGTACCTGTGTTACCTCCATTATCTATTGGACTTAGAAATGTATAATATTATGGTTCGTAAAATGAGAAAGAGAAAGATATATCAAAGATAGAAACAATTTGGCAGTTATGGCAAATATCTTTCGTCAAACATGAAAAAAAAAAGATTTATTATTTAAAATAAATACTAAAGACTAGATACTAAATACAAAGTATATGTCTCAATAATCTGGTAAAACCTAATCATAAAGTCACAGGTACATATATATAAATTTACAAATAAAAAAAGAGATAAAAAGGATCGGAACGAAATATTTATCTTACTAAGTTCCTCCCTTAGACAAAAGTTGTTTATGATGGATGTATTTAAAATTGTTTATTTTTTATTTTACTTTGGTTGCATTTCGAATATAAAGTAATTTGGCAAATTACAACGTATTTCAAGTAAACCGGTTAGAATGAAGTGGTAGAAATATATGTGGATATCAAGGAAACATTTCCTTCTTTTGTACATAGGAGATATCCTTTATCTCAAAACGATTACCTAATTTAATGTACCGATGAACATCATCAAAAATAGTGATATTTATTTGAAACTCTTCATGGCAGTGGAACAAAGCAACAACATACACAACTACCCTTGGTACTTATGATTCTTGCAAAAGGTCCATAACTATTAACTCAAAAATCTTTGGAGTGGGACATGACAACGATAGGCACAACGAGGCTTGGTACTTATGATTTAAGTATTATTAAAATTTGAGAAATAATTGCTGAGAAATAGTCCACACAAGTTTTGTCTACGGATGGTCAGATCAGCGTAAGTGAATCCGATATAGGGCCAGGGGTATAAGAACAACAACATAATTTATTAAGTATTAAGTTATATACTTTACTTCTAGCCTTCAACACATATATAGTGATAAGACATGAAGATCTAACATCACCGGTTCAAGGGAGTGCCTAGTGCTTTAAACAAGAAGGTGTTACGATAAAGAAAAATGAAATAATTATAAATTAAACTGTTGTTTTAGTTCTGTTCTTCTCATATTGGTGAAATACAGATATTTTGACATATTAATAATTTCTTTCCAGTTATAGACATCATTAATCAATTTTTTGTATTGTTGGCAATGAATAATTATGGTTTTAAATATTTTTGTCGTAAATCTATACATTCCAGGCAAGTTAGAAGAAAATGGTACTTATTTTCAACAATGCCCTAACTAAAAATTTACATATCCTTTCTGTCTTTGGAATATTATAATATCTCCCCATCTCAATTTCAAGATTATGTGAAGATAGACGAAATCTGCTCAAAGCTAACGTCTTTTTATCCTGTCAATT
Source organism: Cyclina sinensis (assembly GCA_012932295.1). Lineage (NCBI taxonomy): Eukaryota > Metazoa > Mollusca > Bivalvia > Venerida > Veneridae > Cyclina > Cyclina sinensis. The sequence continues at coordinate 14,463,948 of JAAONU010000004.1, read as the reverse complement.
ATTTCATATCCAGCCCGAAAAAGGGGTGCCGTATAAATTTTGCTATATACGGCACATGATACGTCACGGACTACTTCTGTGTTTATAATCAGAAGGAAGTGATAAAATTTTGTTATTACAAACAGAGACTACTTGAATAAAAATTAAATATTTCAATATGTAGATCTTAAAATATAGTGATCATTTAAGGAAGTAAAAATATTGAAACTTTTGACCTATTGTTTTGTGTATTTCATATATGTACACCTGGCGTATAACCTTGACATTAGCCTAATTTGAAACACTTTAAATACATGTTTTCAATATCTTTAAATAAGTTCCAAATGCCAGATGTGACAGGATAAATTGAATAATATGTTAGTGTCTTAATTGAGCTTTTGGCTCACCCGATAAATTCCTGCGCCTTGCCAGATAAACATTCTCATATTAAGACACTAACCTATTATTCTCTATTTCCGGCTGCTTTCTTGCGTTCTACGACCGGTTGTAATTCTCAGCGTTTTGCCAGAACGGATTTGTTCTGCTGAACTACGCCCTTATCTACGCGCCGTGATTCGAAATAATTCTCGTTGTTTGGGGTGGAAACTTTGCAACGATTGGACATAATAATAAAGCTATAATAATTACTTATCCTTTTGCGTATGACATTTACCACCTATCTGCGTTAAGCCACTTGAGGTCAATAATTTCAAGTAAGAAAACGCCATTAGTTTTATTTGGCATTCCAGATTAACCACGATAACATGTGTTATATTGGATATATAGCCATATATTTTATTTTGTTACTAACATGTTTATTAATATTGTATACGCATGTACATGTATATTAATTTGTGATGATGTGAAATAGTAAGTTTTCTTATTGAAAATATGTATCGGTTTTCATATGGTTTGCTAAGCGCCACTGCACCTGAGTAATTGCATTGTTTTACTATTTTGACAGCTACCATGTGTTGAAATGTCATCTGTTATTTCTATTTGTTCATATTAAAATCGATTACATAATTTTTATTTCAGAAAATCTACTCACACCGTCCAATTAAAATAGTTATTGTTGATCGAAATCTGATAAATATAAAGGGAAGGGAAGGTGCAATTAATCCCTTCACCTGCTAGCCAGTGCATAGTAAAGGAGCCTGCAATATCGACAAGACTTCAGTGACAGTATAGAGAATCTGGTTTTGCGAAAGGATGCTGGTTCAGTGAGCAACGAAATAGAAAGAATATTGGTCTCTAGTAGAAAATTTTTATCCATTAATTATCTTTTCATGAAGTTACATTGTATGTGTTACATTTTATATGGTGACTAAGTTAATATTCTGTTCTATGTACATATTTTTTTTTTGTAAAATAAAACGGATTTCCTGAATACAATATTGGATAAGTATCCGTCGATTATAACTTATTATATGTTAATATTATAATAGTAAATAAAAACTTTCAAGATATTATATGATTTATATATTCTATTCCATGTATTATGAGTGTAAGGTTAGTATGGGATGGTTCCCCGACCCATAGATAACCATGTGACGGGGAGAATAAAGGGGGTAACCCAAAAGGGGCCTAAAAAGCAAGTTTTAAGCTTGATTTTCTAACTTAGAAAATAGAGTGAAGACTAATTAAGATAGATCTACACATTATTGTCAGTCTTACAAAGCTATATGTATCAAGATATATACCATGAAGATAGCTCAAAAGTAAAAGTTAAAATATCCTGTCTCAGTGAGAACTGTGCAAGTTTACATGTCATCAAGGAAGATGCATTTTGTCTGTTAGTGCCCACAACAATCATTGACTCGAGTTATAACTTACGACAATATATTTTATATGATTTATATATATTTTACAGGCCATTGTGTAATGAAATATTACCATGACTAACGTAATACTTAGGGAAAAGCTTTGGAATATTAGACAGCCTCAATTTACTGACTTCAGCGCAAAGTATGACGATTTAAGTGTATAGTCTTTTAAGATGCTCGATATTAATATGTTTGACATGAGTAACCTACTAAGGTTAGAAAGCCAAGTATGATAGTCGTCAAATAATAGAGTTGTAAGAAAAAAGACTGACTATCATTTTAACATAAAAATATGCGAACTATATAGGGAAGTAGAGCATTACCTAAGCATTTTTTTTATCTAATTGTAAAATGGATCTTAGTGTTGTAACTGATACATTTTGTCCAATCGCATTGCAGTATCTTTTTTCAGGTGTTGGCAGATTTTAATAGTACGCATTTATCAGCCACGCCTGCCAATTTAGTTGCATTAAAGCGAGTCAATAAACACTAACCAATGTACGCAAAGTTGCTTGTGTTGTCAAATCAACACTAACACATACTAGTATACGTGAAGTTAAGCGTGTTTTCCAGTAAACACCAACCTATATACGTGAAGCTAAGCGTGTTTTCCAATAAACACTAGTAAAGTTTTCGTTTATTTGGATTTAACGCCAGTTTTTACAGCTGTGGTGATATCCCGGCGGTCAGTCCATCTAACCAGTTTTCCTGGGTATCCAACCTGTTTACAGACCAATTTCTCCGCAAGTTCTTCAAGTATTTCCTCACTTGATTTAGAGGTGAGGGGCAAATGATCTACACACGTTTTGTCCGAGATCAATTATTACAGAGAAATTTTGACGGCCCTGAGAGGGAGCTAACTGGGAACTCCAGGATTAACAATCCAGTGCTCTATCGATTGAGCTTGCTGGGCCGGCATATGTGAAGTTAAGCGTGTTGTCCAATAAATACTAACCTATATACGTAAAGTTCTGCATGTTGTCCGATGAACAGTTCTTCATATAATTTATGTTTTTAAAATATGATCCTCAAACACGAACAAATAGATAAGATGTAGCACGTCTGCGCATGCGAGCCGTGAATAGCGGTGTCAGGGAAGGGACTATGTCCATGTGATCTCAGTTTCAGCATACATGTAGATGACCCTGTTTAACTGAATTATAATTTATTGCAAAGAATTCTAACAATTAGTTTTCACATATCAAATAAGATTCGGGACAGAATGATCAGGTGACAAGTTATTCCAAATTTAGAAAAGAAAATATAACAAATATGGGCAAAAAAAGATTTCAAACCAAATGTTTAGAAATGCCGTTGGTGTATTTGTTTTAATGTAAGTAAGTAATACCATGTTTATCTAACTGAGTTTATTTATCATCAGTACCGGGCATTCCCTGTAAACGTAGTCATTTTATATTGTGGGGGATAGTGCAATATACAGAAAGCATCCCGTTCTAGAGACACCCCTTTCCATGCTCAATGTATAGCACTGATACATAGGACCTCGGTTTAAGGTCTCATCCACAAGAAAATTAGTAATGTTAGTGAAGAGTATTGAAGCGGGGAATCGAACTTGCAGCCCCTGGATTACCAGTCCAGCGCGTTACCACTGGACCACTGATCCACCCCTAGATATTAGAAGATAGTCCCTTTATTTATTCCTGAAAATCTTGACATGGATAAACTAGCCCTACCTTATGTAACCAATAACCTACCTATCCACGTCGACCTCTGATCAAGACCCTGTGTCCACAGTCCGTCCTTGACTGTCCAGTACGGAATTACCGTGCTTATTACACTCAGCACAATAGTACAGACGATAACAACAATGGCGGCTTTGATTATTGTTGACATTATCTGCCTGAAATGTAGATTTTATGGCACATTGAATTCATGTCTTGTCATTATTTATTTCTTTTGTAATTCTTTATGTAACCCATTGAGTACCACTGCCCTAACGGATGTTACAAAGTTACGAAAAACTAAACAAAAACAGGACATCAAGTAAGTTCTGCGAGTTTGAATTGTCTAATGATGAATATTTTGATAACGCTAAATCCTGCAAAGTTGATGCTGTTCCCTAGAATTTTTTTCGAGAATTAGGCTCATCTTTTTTTTCCTTTCAGGAAAAATATATTAATGCTATATTTTCTTTCGTTGATAAATAAACAATGGAAGAGTTACTTACGTAACGCCAACATGCCATTTAAAATAGATATTAAAACACTTTTAATACTGTAAAAGTGACCATTCGCCAAGGTTCATAATGTGAAAACTTTCATAACCGTGTCTGAATCTTTATCATGCAGTTATGTTAGTCAATAACGTTCGTTCAAATAAATTAGACGAAAATGAACTCAAATAACATCTAATAAAATGTAATAAGTCCTTGTAAATAATTTTAATCAAGCGCAACTATACTCGCAAGTGTATACTACATCCGGTTTAAAGAAGTGTTTACTAGTTATCCTGTTAACAAAAACAACCTATTTATTCGGAAAGGTAGTAAACAATGATGAGGTTGTCATAAATTTTGAAATTTTAAATCAACATTCTGATTTGTCATCCGGAGTTTTATGTTTAGTTTACCGCACAAGCTAAATCCTCGTATCTATAACGTATGTAATTGTAATTTGTTCAGATTGAAATTACACTTCCTTTTAAAGTGATCTTTCAAATACGAGGACATTTAATTTCCGTTGGGTTGGATTGATGTTTTCCTTAAAGTTTGAATATAGAATGTACGAGTGAAAATTTCTACGTATGATAAAAACTCTTTTCAACATACATTACTGAGCATTACAAACTGATTTCAGAAGCGAAAGCTTCTAAAGTTGCACACAAGATTTTCTAGTTACATAACATGACCGCCATTTATCCATACATTCGCGTTGAACAATAGTACCACAAGTTTTATGTGTTTTCATTAAAATTTTAATAAAAGTGCTTTGATATCGCAGAAATCTGTTTATTTTGAAAGCATGTGGTATAATTTCAATTTTTGGCAAATCAAAATGCAAAACTAACAAGTTATTTATTTGATAGTCATCCGCAAAAGTTTCATAAAATTTGCTACGCATTGCAATCGCTACTTCTCCATCATTTGCTAATCGGCGAGGTATTTCGAATGCGTGAGATAACGTGACCACAAAAAAGTATCACGTTTTTGACTCTTTTGATAATACATTTTTGTTGTTTTGTTGTCAAAGCAATCTCAAATATTTTCCTCTAATAAATGTGCTTAAAATATTTTTACATCCTTCCTTTTAGTTTGCATGCTGATTAAATTATCAATGTCAATATATTTATCTGTTTTCCCGAATCTTGACCGAAAAAAAAAAAACCCTTGCTGTATAATAAACTGTCCGTATTTATGGCGATAATTCACGTTTGAAAGAACGGAATATAATTGTGTTGATGCCAATCACAAAAAGTATTAGAGGCTTCCATTAAACAAGCCATCCCTTGATAATATACAGCAGTTTCCCGAACCACGTTAGTATGAACGAAAACAGTTAAAAGGTACCTATATTCGGATACCGATATTCGGATAACTGATAGAACGTCCGAAAATCGAACATTCGAATCTTTTCCAATATGGCAAACCAAAAAGTCGAATATTGATTTCAGTATTCGTTCAAATCCCTTCTTTTTGATAACCTTTTACTTGTATATAATGTATATAATAATGTATATATTTTAAAGTTTTTGTTGAAACACAATCAGTTGATTATTGATGAGGACAGATCTCCAAATATCTTGTTCATAAAGAATGTAAGGATAAAAACATTTCAATGAAAATGTTTGGGGTTTCATCGTGACCTTGTTTTGCCTTAAATTAATTTTATGCCTCATTTCCTATACGGAAGATAAGGTCCAGTCTGAAACTATTAATACTGTACCTTAAAAAAAATGGTTGTTTTAAGTATCTGATAGAATAGGACTCTTTATGCAAGTTTTCTTCCTGTAAAGTAGGATGTATTTGTCACATTATAAACTTGTCACAGGAGGTTATTCTACATAATCATTATTAGGTCTAGGACAAATCTGAGTAGATTGATATCCAAACTACATCTAGTAAAACAGCACTGAATGTTTTGAACATGATCATGAAGTCAAGAAATTAATTTCTGTGTTGTCATTATAAATGCATTTGAGGCCGCAATTGTATTTGCAGTATTATTTTTTTTTATACATTTTAGGTTATTTATCTACTGTTTTCACTTCTTAATTATTTGCTCACATGATTTTGTTACTTTTTTATGAACAATTTACTTGCATAAAAATATTTTTGATTTCTGCGTTGCTCTTGACTTGGATAATATATAAGCTATGTCAAGTATTTCGGTTTAATACAGATCACAATGGTATTTCCCCTATTTTTAGCTTATCTGTTTCGAAGAAAAACTCGAGCTATTATATGATCGCTAGGTCGTCTTCGATGTCGTGCAAAAACTTTCAGTAGCCCTTTGTTGAAACGCTTAAAGGTATCACCACAAAACTTGGAATACTTGCTTAAAATGATAAGGTGCAGTTGTAAGACAATAGGCATTATTCTGATAATATTTTTGGAGCCCCTTTTTAAGTTAGAATTTTTGTCAAAATTGGTTATTAAGTGTAATGATTTCAAATCCATCAAAGGTATCAATATGAAACTTGCAACATTTGCTTAAAATGACAGGGCACAGTTGTAAGCCAAGTGGCATTAATCTGAAAGCTGTTTTTAGAGTTCTGCTCCATTTCAACTTGAAATTTTTGTTGAAATTGGTTATTGATAAAGAAAATTTTTTAAACTGTCAAAAATATTGTACTCATTCTTGACAAACTTGCTACTGGGGACAACATATTGCTACTGGGAACAAGGCACATCTGTACCACAAGAGACAGTACTAAGTGATCAGTGCTCCAAGAGTTATGGCCCTTTTTCACATAGAAAATAATTTAACTTATGTATAAATACTAATAACTTGAACATTCACAATCACAAAGTTATTCATCTTAAGTGAAGTGCATAATAGCAATTATTGAATAACACTCTTGAAATTAATTTTATTAAGTCGTTGCCCTCAACATTTGCACCGCATGCGATGCTCTTATTAGTGCCTCAAATGACCATGGTGTTTCCCATTACATCTGTACGTCACAACTCAGAAAATACTTGAGGGATTGAGTTTATACTTATACAAAGGTCACACTTTTGTGACAATGAAGTCTGAACAATGACTCTACCTTGGTTCATTTTAGGATTATCTCCATTACTTTTATGTTGAAATTATGCTTTTCTAGAGCACATCTAAAAAGCAATTGAAGGAATTGATATGATTCTTATCACATGGGTGCAACGACAAAGAACTATCTTCACACATTTCAGCTTTCACTTCTGACAGTACACTCTGTGCTTTGATTATTACGTTTAAGTTAAAAAGAAACAAACAAGTGCGTGCCCAACTTTCTTATCCAATCAGTGATTTTTAATTTCAACTGACGTCCTAGATTTATTTAGTGCTCCACTTCTTTATCCAATCAGTAGCAAGGGTTTTTGAAAATTGCGTCTCTTTTATTTAGTTGCGCCCTTGAAGAGCACGATCTACGGCAAGAATTTATGGCTGCATTGCGCAAGCGCAATAATCTCCGCCCACATAATTAATATTCATGTCGTGTTATTACTGAACAGAGGTACCTCTTTACTCACATTTCATTGTGAGTAAATTAATTATTCACTAATTTCAAGTTACTACACTTAAAGACAACAACAACAATCTTAGATAATAGACAGTAGTATTTGGCAGAATTGCGAAAACATGAATGTTCTAATTCATTTGTCTTCTAGAAAAGGGAGTAGGTACACCCGGAACATCTTCAACACCAGATTCTGAAAAAGACTAACTAAAAAATCTGAATACACTGTACACAAAACAGAAGACGATTCTGTAGGAAAAATAATAAAAACAATATCACAAAATATGTAACCTGTGAACAATTTGGAAGAATAGTAACCTTAAAAAAGGGAGGGACAGTGTAAAGGATTTTTAAATGTACAACTTGTTCAGCAAAATACTTTGCCTTGAGTGACTTGGGGAAAAAACACAGAAAAAAAACGATAAAAACCACGAGAAATTCACTGAAGCGAGAAAACAAGCACAAAACTACATACCGTGAAAAACAAATAAGCTCTGCAAATACTAGCTTTAGTACCCAATACAGACTTGCAAAAAAGATAAGAGTAATTGTGAAAACCGTGAATAATTCTATTTATTTGGAAGTGTACATGCCATACATCATTAGGAGCATAGTTACATCCGTTGTTTTCAAATCAACATTTCTAAACAAAATATCCAAAACAAAATGAATTGGTGCAAAATATTAAAAATGCAAAATATTCCAACTCCAAAAATGTAAAGATGAGGTGAACAATTTGGCGGCGCAATGATAAATGTGACTCACATACGTTAGCAACGATATAGCAGCGGTAGAGCCAAAATATTAGCAAAATTAATTTAACTGTGAAAAGGCGGAGCCTGCACTAAGTTGGTTAGAGCATATTGTCGCTGCGCTCCCTCCTTTCAGCTTTATTATTTACGAAGAATATTCAAAATTGCTCTAACCTTCATGGGTGCCAACAATCTTTGCTGGTGATCAAGTATTCCAAGAAAGGGTCATGACAATAGCTCCACTATTTACCTTCGAAAAGTGGAGCTCAAAATCAAATGACAGGAACCCAGATCAGAATTCCTGTGCTGATCGAAACGCTTTTTCTAACCTGTAACATTAAAATCAGAATCAGTCTATAAAAAAAGACCAGTACCTTTCTAAAATAATGTCAAAGATGAAATAAAGGCGGGGTTAAATAGCAAATTCACAATCCTTTAGTATTCTTTGTGTGAAGTGCGCTACCTCTCAATTAACTGAATCCTACACCAACGAGTGCGGTTCCGCATGTTCAAACATTAATCGAGCTCTGTGACTGGCTGCAAACCAAGAGGGTGCAGGCGTGCATGCATTGACCCAATGGCCAGGTGTGTGATATTACTGCAGAAAGCATCTCTTATCAGCCTACAGTTCTTGTATTACTACGGAATCCTGTTGAGGCCAATTAAAATGTCGCCGTCGCGCTTGGTAGACGCTCGACAACGCGATGCGACATCGCGAAAATGCGATACGACGCTCGACAATGCGAAGCGACGCGCGACAATGTCAAACGAAATATCGCGATTTCATTTCGTATTGTCGCGCTATAAAAGCGCGAAATATCGCATTGTCGCTTCGCAGTTTCGGCAGTTTATGTACATCAGCTATTATTTAAGCAGTTCAGATATACTCTATATCTTTAACTTCCTTCGTGGTCATGGTCTCTTTCCCCTTAAGTCCTTTTTTAACTTCTTGAGGTCCTGGACTCTTTCCCATAAAGTCCCTTTCTTTCTCTATCCCCTCTATTAATGAATTCGAGAACTGCTCTTTTCGTTTTTCTTTTATGAGAGCCTTACTTTCTACATTTGCCAGCGGGTAAAACAGAATAGATACATATAAATTTTAACATTTATTTGTAAATATATACCCACAAATATTATCTTTTAAATTGTAAATTATTATTGGTTTAATAAAATTGTTTTATAGTGGCCCTAAAAAGGTGACCGTTGTACAGAAATAAATTTTTATGTGGGTATAACATTTTTTTTATATATTAACATATTTTTAAACAAAGAAATTTTTGTCTATAACCCAAGAACAATTCAGTGGACTTCTAGTGGGGGGGGGGGAAGCTTTTAGTACCTACTATAGTAAGTCTCCACACAATCTATTAATAGCCCTTATTTAAGCAGCTGGCTGCATAGTGCAGATCCCCGTATCCTGTGGAGTATAAGTTGTCTCGGGTCTACACTTGTTGAGATTCACTTGTATAAATTAACAAAAGTATTTCTCAACATATAGTAGGTACATTAATACATGGTATACAAAGCTAATAGGGCCAAAATTATAAAAACTCTGTGCATCAGCTGAAGTTGTTGATAACAGTAATCCAATCCTCTGCTCAATAACTACAGAATGATGTGGCAAAAGTCAAGGTGACTGCAACTTTGAACCATCAATGTTTTGGACTAGACATTAAATATATGTAATAGAGTAGCAACAAAAAGCAGATATGTAGGGCATATATGTTTTACCTAATTATCTATTTCGTTTAAATTCTGACATTTTAATATTGATTTTTAATTCTGTTATAGGAGATATCTAGCTGTCAGACTGGTGGCCATTATGTCCAAGACGGTGTCAACAAAACAATGAAAACTTTCTAAGACACAGATTTGTAGACTCTGTAATTACAAGGGTCTGTGGGGAAAGAAATTAGAGGACACCAATCTAAAAGGCATTATTGCTGTTAGTAATTTTATCGTTGAAAGCAGTGAAATAATTCCATTTGAAAAAGTAGGTGTAACTTATTTGTCCAGTTTGACATCTGCCAACTTTTTCGCAGTGAAATGAGAACAATGATTTGTAGGTGTTTTTTTTTCATTTTCACTGTTCATCTTATGGTAAAAATCCTGTATCCAGGTATGAGTGTAGCAGCAATCAATATTGTCTAAGAAACATCACTTGATAATGATAATTTACAAAAACAACAAATTATATTTATGTTTGTAATGAAAAATACTGAGGTTTTATATAATTAAAAATACTAATTGAGAACATAATTTTTATTTTTTATTGGAATGTCTCTACATGAATCCCATAACGTGAGCAGCAAACATGAAGGCCACATAACCAAGTGGCCAGGTGGCATGTGTCTGAGATGGTGGGAGAAAAGCCTGTATAAAAAGAAACACTGTTGCGACTGCTCCTGGACCACCCCTGCTCCTAGCACTCCTCCTTGCACTCAACTAAATATATAACATTGCTGAAAAACCAGGATTATTATTTGAGTGACATTAATATTTGTGGGAACTTTCAATAACAGTGTAAAATGTTTGCTGACATAAGTACAAATTGTTACCCTGTAGTCATTAGCCATTAGTCAAGAATATTCAAATTCAAATGTCAGCTAAATAGTCTACCTGATATTCACAAAATTTCATGAATACTGATTTAAAGTTTAGTTCACATTATTTTTTTTAAGTAAAAATTTGTGTGTATGTCCTGATATTGTTAAGCCTTTTTTCCTACATTGTCTGTAAAATTTCACTGTAAAATCATTTGTGTATATACATGTATATTTTCATTGTTCTTATACAATGTAATATTTTGCATTATCTACATTGTAAATAGTCAGTTTTACTTTTGACAATTAAATTACATAATAGTGTAACACAATATCTAGTTAGTAATACATTGTATTCTTAATAGACAATTATATTTGTTTAAAGTGGTGCTCTTGTTTAACTTGGGCATAGTTTTATTATGTTTATTTAACATAACGTCTTTTATTTGATAAATACTTCTGTTACAGCAACATTTTACTAACAGTATTAAGTGCATAATTTTGATATTTGTGATTCTATTTTTCATCCCTCAACTTAGGCAGAGATATATTGAATCTTTGAAAAAATAACAGTTTGTAATAACTTGAGTATTTTTGGATGGATTTTAAGATAAGAAGGCACAAATGTTTTCATTACTATACAAATTCACAGAAAAATATGGGGTGTCAAGGTCACGGATTGAAATCAAAGATAATGAATTTGAAGAGTTTTGCCATATTTCATAAATATCTTTCGTATTTTTCAGTTGATTTTGTAATTATTTTGATTAATGTTTTGTAAAATATTTCACAAAAATGTTTCAGATCACAAAAACAAGGCAAATTCAGATGATCAAAACTTTGTGTCACTCGTCAAGGTAACAACTATATGTCTAATGTCAGAAATAACTTTTTTCTACATTTATTCACCTGTATGTTTTTGATTATTTTAAGGGAAGTTTGGTATATAAATTGTTAAGTTATTTGGTCATTATTTGACTGTATGGTATATAAGAAGAAACCCTTTTATGAACAAATGGTAGCAGTGACTAATCAACACTGTTTGGCGTGGGATATGAATTCAACGGATTTGCTTATTCCAATGACTTCTAAACTAGGTTCACTGTTTTCTTTTCAAGTTATGAAATGTTATCAATACTTATCTTAGTTGTTTTTTGTGGAATTTCAATAATTTTAAGTTGTACAATATTAAGATTTGGTGACTGCCAGAAAATGAAAAACATGCTTGGACAGATTCATAATTGGTTCCTGGATTACCATGGACGATTGTAGCGTACACAAGGGACGTACACACTGCCCATTAACAGAAGATGTCAAGACAAGGGACCCATAGAAGACGAGTGTGCTAAAACAGGACCCATATAGGGCCCATATACTGCCCAGATGTCTGAACAAGGGACCCATATAGGGCCCATATACTGCCCAGGTGTCTGAACAAGGGACCCATATAGAGCCCATATACTGCCCAGATGTCTGAACAAGGGACCCATATAGGGCCCATATACTGCCCAGATGTCTGAATAAGGGACCCATATAGGGCCCATATGCTGCCCATATAGCAATCCCATATGGGCCCCTCATTGTGCCCGGTTGCACATTCCATGTGGGCCCCAAATGGGGCCATCTGGGTCCCATATATTTTGTTTGCTGGGAACTGATTTTAAAAGGTAGTCAAAATGTGTGCTTTAGTCGAACAGATATAGCGTTTACCAACGAATTCTCTGTAGCGAGAATTCCGACGTACGGAAATTAAAGAGCAACCCGGAATGTTTTAAAACATAAGTCTAATGCTGTGAAATTCACACGTGTGTTAGGGTATAGATTAAATATCATTTGAGTTGCTTCTATTTATTCCAAAACGAATTGGGTAGATATCATTATCGGTAGGACTTCTTAAAGTACATGTCTGGATTTGTGAAGTAGAGCATTTTTAATTTACATGAATATGTAACAGACATTTTCCGGCAATGTACAGATTTTAAGGCTGTTGCTAGGCACAATCAGTTGCAGACAAGCACGTGAAATCGCACAGGTACCTCTTCAAGACATACATGTATTTTGTACTCGACAGTGAAATAACTACATTGTATATTGATTTAAAAGTTTACTTTAAAGGTGACATAGGCCTTCTCTATATGCGGAAACATTTTACATGTTTGACTTGTAAGAAAAGTCTCCTACACGTTCCAGCTTAAGTGTAGTGGCAACTTTAACTTTTTTCCAGGGGTAAGAATTAACTAACTATATAATATTTGCAGTTTATCTTTGAATTTCCTGGGTATGCCAGCCGCACCCTAAAAACAAAACACTCATAGATGAATTATAAAATTAGAGAACCGCGTAGCGGCACCAACGCCCGTCTGTTTTAATTATCGGAAACGAGATTGCAAGTACCTACAAAGAAGAAACAGCAAAATAAGGAAATGAAAAAGAAACAAAAAGGGAATTACTGTTTTTAGTACCAACCCATCCAACCCAAAAACCTAAAGAAATTAACAAAAATCATTTTTTTCCGGGTGAGGGAGGAGGGCGGAGGGCAGGAAGTACCCTCGCATCCCTGAAAAAAAAAATGAGAATGGGGGAGGGGTCTTGTGAAGTCTGGAGGAGTACCAACACATAAAAAAATGGACGGGGGGTGGGGGTGGTCTGGTCGAGTTAGAGCGGTGGGGCAAGTGCCTATATATAAAAAATGGGGGGGTGTAGGGGAACAAGTACCTACACATAAAACATATAAATAAGAAAATGAAAAAAAAATGTGTGTGTGAGGGGGGGGGGGGGGGAGGGAGGGCGTTGAAGTACCTTCCCATCCCATGTAAGTAAATAGTTAAGTGCTTTCCCTTTTTAAAGTTTTTCTTGTATCAGTCCATGCAAAACCAAGCGATTTCAGAGAAGATTTTCAAAGTTTTTCCTATATAATTATACATAAGCGCCAGGGCGGGGACAATTGACCTTCGGGGTCACGATTTGAATCAGCATGGTCGAGGTCTACTAGACAATGCTATACACCAAATATCAAAATTCTAAGCTTTATGGTTTATGGCTACATTGAAGTCTTTGCACAACGCCAACGATGAGTGACCATAATAGCTCGACTATTTTCTTTAAAAACAGACAAGCTAAGGATAAAAATAAAAATTTGTTAAATTGCACTGTTTACCTAAAAATTCTCTGCAGACTTCCGTCAATAATACTCTGAAATTTCTGTGTTCTTTTCTTCAGTATTGCGATTAAAGTTTACCAGAATTTGACATTTGAAACGTCTAATGAACAAAATATAAAATCGTAAATCCCTTTAAGTCAAGTTTTATTTAAAATAAGTGACTTAAAAAGAATTGCAGATTAAATGATACATTGTTATCTTTTATTTAATGATTGTTTGTCTACCATAAAAATTTTAGAATCACTGGACTGGATTAAATGAAAATGATGTACATTTACATCTACCCTTTCATAACAACATGTATAATTAAAAATATCACGAAATTGACCGTCTCGTCAATGTTAAGGTCTCTCTGATCTATATATTAAGGGCAAGTTGTTTTCTGTTTCTGGGGCATCATTCATATAGAGAACCACTTCTAACATATTACTGCTTTATGGGCATCAGTCATACAGAGAACCACTTCTAACATATTAATGCTTCTGGGGCATCGGTTGTAAAGAAAAACACTTCTAACATAATACTGCTTCATGGGCATCAGTTGAAAGGAAACCACTTCTAACATATTACTGCTTTATGGGCATCAGTCATATAGAGACTTACTTCTAACATATTACTGCTTAATGGGCATCAGTCATATAGAGACTTACTTCTAACATATTACTGCTTAATGGGCATCAGTCATATAGAGACTTACTTCTAACATATTACTGCTTAATGGGCATCAGACATATAGAGACTTACTTCTAACATATTACTGCTTAATGGGCATCAGTCATATAGAGACTTACTTCTAACATATTACTGCTTAATGGGCATCAGTCATATAGAGACTCACTTCTAACATATTACTGCTTAATGGGCATCAGTCATATAGAGACTTACTTCTAACATATTACTGCTTAATGGGCATCAGTCATATAGAGACTCACTTCTAACATAATACTGCTTCATGGGCATCAGTTGTAAAGGAAACCACTTCTAACATACTACTGCTTTATGGGCATCAGTCAGATAGAGAACCACTTCTAACATATTACTGCTTTATGGGCATCAGTCATATAGAGAACCACTTCTAACATATTACTGCTTCTGGGGCATCAGTTGTAAAGAAAAACACTTTTAACATAATACTGCTTCATGGGCATCAGTTGTAAAGGAAACCACTTCTAACATATTACTGCTTTATGGGCATCAGTCATATAGAGACTTACTTCTAACATATTACTGCTTAATGGGCATCAGTCATATAGAGAACCACTTCTAACATATTACTGCTTCATGGGCATCAGTCATATAGAGAACCACTTCTAACATATTACTGCTTTATTGGCATCAGTTGTAAAGGAAAACACTTCTTACGTAATACTGCTTTATTGGCATCAGTTGTAAAGGAAACCACTTCTAACATATTACTGCTTTATGGGCATAAGTTGTAAAGGAAACCACTTCTAAGATATAACTGCTTTATGGGCATTAGTCATATAGAGAAACACTTCTAACATATTACTGCTTCATGAGCATCAGTTGTAAAGGAAACCACTTCTAACATATTACTGCTTTATGGGCATCAGCCATATAGAGACTCACTTCTAACATATTACTGCTTTATGGGCATCAGCCATATAGAGAACCACTTCTAACATACTACTGCTTTATGGGCATCAGTCAGATAGAGAACCACTTCTAACATATTACTGCTTTATGGGCATCAGTCATATAGAGAACCACTTCTAACATATTACTGATCCTGGGGCATCAGTTGTAAAGGAAAACACTTCTAACATAATACTGCTTCATGGGCATCAGTTGTAAAGGAAACCACTTCTTACATATTACTGCTTCTGAAGCATTAGTTGTAAAGGAAGCCAAAATTCTTTCTGTATGCTATAGAAGCTTTTTTGTTAATGGACTTGAAACTCAAAAAAGTTAAAGCTTTCACAGATGTGATTAAACAACCAGCAATACACCAGACTGAGTAAACAATAGAACTGACAGTGTCAATAATATTTTTTCTATCATCATAACTTAGAACTTGACTTTAAGGTCACAATTCATTCAAATAAATACCATATAAACTGTTTTTTTTCACATACATGTATTATGCACTCTATGGGGTGGGGTGAAAAACACAGTAAGAACAATAGCAGGACAATTTATATAGCAATGTAATACTGTGTTTGTTGGGCACAATATTTTCATATATAAATATTATGTGGTCTTCCTATGAGCATGTGCTCAGAGATCAAACAAAACAAATGGAAATAAAAAGCTTTATTCCTTATTCTAGTGTTTGAAAATCACATCTGAATTAGGCAGAATCACAATGCTTTATCAAGTATGCATTATAAGCTAATATAACACTAAATAACTAACAAAAAGGAGTAAAACCAATCAAAGCATGAAAAGCACTGTTATAAGATATTTTGGGTTTTGTCTTTTTAACAAAATATAACTTTAGGCTCTTGCTGAAAACCTACATGAAAACTAATTAACTGATTAATAAGACTTGTAACATAATCATTAAATCTGTGTTAAAAATCAAAACAAAAATAACTTCTAAACAATGTTTGTTTCAAAAGGGACTTTTTATGGTTGATAGTATAAACAAAAGATAAGAAAATGTTACCAATGATTTGACCTTCCTAAAGAGGCTTCATTTAATGTTAATTTTTACACTAACTGATTTGTTGGTTTTCCTTTATGCCAAATGTATCCACTGTATTTCTATACTAAGGTTTAAAAAAAAAAAACAGGTAACAAAACCGTCTATCAATTTAGTTGAATATTATGCCGATACAAGACCAGGGTGTGATCTAAATATTGCTTCTTAACACTTGAACACTTCTGTATCCTGAGCAAAATAACTTGTAAAATATCCCATCATTCATAATAATCACTTGTGAATCATTGAAAAATTACTGGTTTTTTTATACAAATCACCACTATGCAGGTAAACTATATTTTTGATGATATGTAAAACTAGTAATGTAAGAAAATATTTCTAAGAAAAACTGGTTTCTGTAAGCAATATGCAAATAACGTTTCATCACTTGACCGATGTTTTGAGATGAGAGCTAAAGAAAAGATTTTAAACATTTTTGATTTCAAAAAAGATAAATAATTAATATTTCAAGCATGCATTTCTATTCATTAATTCAAGAAGTCATCACTCAGCAACTTAGCTAAAGCAGTCAAAAATGGCATCCTATTTATAAAAAGATAACAACTAGAAAATACATCAGTACACAGCCAAAATGGTTCCGAAATCACTGTAACTTAAGTTAAATTGTTTCAAGTGCTTTTTCCAAGAAACCTAATAGATCATACTGGATACTGACAGGTATTAAAAGCTAACACTAACAAGATGGCCATGAGCTCTGTTGTCCATCTAGTATATACCTTATCAGAAACACCTCCATTTCTTTGTATTACTTTATTCATTTAAGATCTTGAGAAGAGAAAGATAGAATCTTTTAGATTTTACAATCTGTTAAGTGTCTTTCAGTCTTTCTACTAAATATTTGTCTACAGTTTTAAGACAAGATAAATGATGACATTTTGTTTTCCCATAACATTTTTAATCAATATCCATGGCAAACAAAAATGGATTTGATGACAAACTTAATGAGATCTTGTTAACAAGAACATTTGTGTTTTATACTTAATAAATGGCTTCAGAGATGTGACCATTGGTTAAAATAAACAACTCAAAAAACTAACAAAACAAGAAAGCAACAGGACATCCAATGAAACCTCAAAACTCACCATAAACACTTGATAAAACTGGAATGGTTAAAATGTCATATCACATTTTGTACTTTTATTGGGTTAAACTGTCATATCACACCCTTTACTTTTATAGTATAAAGATGTCATATCACATTTTTTACTTTTATAAGGTTAAAATGTCATATCACACCTTGTACTTTTATACCATAAAAATGTGATATCACACCTTGTACTTTTATACAGTAAAAATGTCATATGACACCTTTTACTTTTATAGTGTAAAAATGTCATATCACACCTTGTACTTTCATCTCATAAAGTCAGATTTGCTGTAATGTTAATTTTAGGTAAATCAGTTCTTAAACAGCTCAGAGCAGAAACAATCTTAACAATTGTGTCAAAAAGTTGTAAAAAAAAATCTTAAGTGATTTTCACATTGTGAAGTTGTACACTTTTACAAATTATAAACATGAAAACACATTTAAAACGGGGTTTACATATTAATTTCCAAAGCTGTTTTACTTAGTATCTTACAATCAGTGAGAACAAGAAATGGCATATATGTAGTACATAATTACATGAAAAAATATAAAAGAAATATAAAACAATACACAATGTATAAGTTAACATGGAATACAAGAATAATCATTAGAATTTTGTCTTAATTTAACAACAAATCACTGTGTATATACAGATAATTGGACGGTATCAAATTTTGACATGATTGCTTAGGCCACATGAACCTGATTAAACGATTCGAAAAAAAAACAACATGAAAACAAACATGAGTCTTTTAACCTGTGTGATTTGTGTCAATTTTTACCACATTATTAATCAAAGATAGTGTAACCTCATAATACAAATATACAATATTTTCCACCAAACATTTCAATATCCTCAGTACGTATCAGTACATGCTACAATTCACCAGAAGGCCATGATTTACTGTCTACTTCTTAAAGATGAAATAACATTTATTATAGCCATTCTTTTCAAAACTTTAAAACATGAAAAAAGAAAGGTAAAGGAACAGTGAACAGTGACAATATATCTAATCTCATACAGTTGTGTAATACTGTGATTTATATATATACATGTATATAGTATATAATTAGTGCTGTGGAACCATACGGTTCATGTCTAACACTATAGTACAATATACTTGAAGATTTAACAGTGTGGAACCACAGACATAGCATTCTGCAGTGTTAAATCACACACTTCATACTGAGAAGTGTGGAGCTGTACTCTCCTTAGTTTACAGTGTGGAACCACAAACAGCATACTGCAGTGTTAAATCGCACAATTCATACTGAGAAGTGTGGAGCTGTACTCTCCTTGGTTTACAGTGTGGAACCACAGACATAGCATTCTGCAGTGTTAAATCACACACTTCATACTGAGAAGTGTGGAGCTGTACTCTCCTTGGTTTACAGTGTGGAACCACAAACAGCATACTGCAGTGTTAAATCGCACACTTCATACTGAGAAGTGTGGAGCTGTACTCTCCTTAGTTTACAGTGTGGAACCACAAACAGCATACTGCAGTGTTAAATCGCACAATTCATACTGAGAAGTGTGGAGCTGTACTCTCCTTGGTTTACAGTGTGGAAACATACAGATCATACATTGTGTCATATGCTGCAGTATGAAACAACATTAATCATATGTAACAGGATGAAACCATACAGTCCACATACTTTTTATTTTGCACAATAAAACCACACTTCCCAACTTTTGCAGAATGAATCCAAAATCTCCATCTCCTCAAGGATGAATTCATATTGTTTATATTTAGGTATAAAATTTGATGGAACATTTCGTTTTCTTTAGTAAAAATGGCAAAACTTGTACCCAGATTAGAAGGATTATAAGCAAACTCTTATATTTTTTGTGCAAAATACCATATATTAAGAGGAAATTGGATTTTTTGCAGCAGTTGAAGGGTTTGCTACATTCTGCGTTGACCTGATTGTCCTCCATTTATTTCAGTAGTATTGGTCCAAACTGTTTATTTTTACATTTGTTTTGTGGGTGGCAAAACATACATTCAGCCTAGTTTCTGTTTAATTAACAATAATAATGAAGATCTATACCTATACACTGACAGTCCAGCTACCAGGTTATGAATCAGGACTAGTATACAGTCAGGTATATATATATGTGTGTGTGTACAATGGATTTCATGAAACTCATATATAAAACATAACTGCATTCACATAAAAGTACCCTTATCTAGAAAAGTACATAAAAGGTGTACAATCTATGACAAAAAGGGTTAGGTTTGTGACAGAATACGATCCATAAAAAGGGTTAGACTCTTGACAGAGTACAGTCCATAACAGAGTTAGGTCTGTGACAGAGTACAGTCCATGACAGAGTTAGGTCTGTGACAGAGTACAGTCCATGACAGAGTAAGGTCTGTGACAGAGTACAGTCCAAAACAGAGTTAGGTCTGTGACAGAGTACAGTCCATAACAGAGTTAGGTCTGTGACAGAGTACAGTCCAAAACAGAGTTAGGTCTGTGACAGAGTACAGTCCATGACAGAGTTATCAGGCATGTACTAATGTTTTTTTAACAGCAAAACTAAACAACAACTATATTTCGTCACCTGATAATCATTAATTAAGAAATTCCTAAAAAAAACCTTCAGCAGTTTAACCAAAATGTTCTTGAAGGAATTAAAAAAAATCTTTAAAAACAAAAAACAGCTCACAGGTAAAACACACACTAATTCTAGTAATAAAACTAAATAAGCAATCACACTTTCAAAAATTATGCATTAAAATTGAAGCAATGCAAAAAAATGCCACAAAGGAACACACTTTGCTATCTGCACTAAGTGCATGAACTAGACTTTCTAGTAAATATATCAGAGGAAAACAATTAAACCATGTGAACAAGCTAGATTATTTTCTACAAGTAAGGCTATTGCTAAGAAATAAAAGTCCCCTACTGGAAAGGGCACTGTCACACTAAACAGAACATGACATGTGAACTGGTCTTTTGAGCATCAAAACATGTAGCAAGTTTAAAATGGATACCTATAGGGCTTCAAAAGTATATCACCATTTTGCAATATTTCAAGTCCATTTGTTGCCATAGTAAACAAATTTCTGAAAATAGGAACAAAATAAAATGATGTGCATAATCTCAATATTGCCATCTATTTAAGCTTCAATAAAGTATTCCAGGAACATTTTGAATTATCGTAGGATCCAGTTTTTGTGGATGGACTGATGGACAGAGGGCAAACCAATAGTCCCCCTTCCACTCCCGCAAACCGGTAGGGGACTAATAGAGAACCTTCTGATGAACTTGATGAACTGCTTAAAGAGTAATTAGAAGATTTAAGAAACTAGAAACTGAAATAGTTCATGAAACATTCAATATTAAAATACTGATATATCTAAACCTTGACCCTTCAGTAAAATACAATAACTGTCTGTTTATAAAAATAAATAATTTGTTACAATCTTATGAGTTGTGTTTTAGGCCTAAAAAATAAAATACAATATAAAAATACCCTGTGTTGCAAAGCTTAATACAGACACAAGGATTTATGCTTCTTTCTATTATATAAAAATAATAAAAACCTTGTGTGTCCTTTACAATAAAACAATACTGTTATAGGCCATTCACAATGCAAAATAAAATGACCTATAAAGTCGACTTAAAAATATTGTGTCATCTATGTAAGTGATTATTCAAGGTCACTAACAAATGACTGTGCATAATGATTTTAAAACTTTGAAATAATGTAGTGTACTGTGGTTTTAAGTCAAACTGACAAAGGATGTACAGAAGTTTGATGTATTTATATAAACATGAACACAATATTTCTAAAAATTATAACATTATCACAGTAGTGTTAGTACACACAAAAAACACACAAAATAACCCCATAGTTCACCACCAGAATTCTATGAACTGAATGTTACTCTATTTCACCACCATTATCATACATAATGTAACTGAAAACCTATTATTCTGCAAGCAAGAAAATTGACAGTTTAATTTCAATGCCTACACTTTCGGAAAAAGACAAATTAAATTAAAAATACTACTTCATTTGAAAGCAAAACAGTCTTAAGAACTTCATATAAAAAATGAAATGTCTACTATTTCTCTTTTTTATGTCAAAATGTTATGACAACAACTTCAAAGGTTTATTCTAAAGCAATCTTATTTTTCTTTCACTAAAAGCTTTTAACACCTATGTACAAACTTGTTTCATACAGCCATACACTTTTGAACTTCAGTCTTTCTAAACCAGGCAATACAACTGTTTGCTATATGTTCATCAAGGGAAAAAAATCACATACCATAGTTGTTTACAGTTAAATAACTCTTGTCATAATCAGACACGAGATCTTTCCTTTTAAAGTAAATAAATAAAAAACCCTTCAGCAGAGACTGTTAGAGAACTGGGGCGGCAACAGTGCACTACAAAGCATAAAGTCTGAGACTAGAGTTAGGCCTTTCTGTCTTCTAGAGTCTTCAAGATTTGTGCACAATTTTCCTGAGCAGTTTTAACAGCTGCTTCTACCTCTTCTGACACCTGTAAAAATAAAAGAATGCTGCAGTCAAAATACTTCTAAATGATCTGTATAACAATGAAAATACGAACAACAGAACTTCTAAAATAATTTTTTAGTTCTATCATTTCTTTTTTTATTAGAAATGAAAAATGCAATACAATGGAAGAAATTATTTTATGAAAAAAAAATCTTAGGTCAGTCATTGATAAAAAAACAATGCTGTTCAGACTGTATCCTCTAATAGGCTGAAAACTTCAAAGCTTTAAACTCAAGAACATTTGTAAGAGCCTCAGTACATAATTAATATAAAGCAACAATATTCTAGGTCCCAGGTTTGAATCCCAGCCAGATCCACAACCAACATTCTTGGGCAAGGTCTCCTAAGCTGTTTGACAAAATTTTATTTTCTAATTAATTTGGGGCTAAAACAGGTCCTCGATTTCAATGCCAAAAAGTATATATTTTCTCAATTTTAAAAACAAAGTTCCCAAAATAATCATTTGAAAAACAATGGCCAAGAGAATGACCTTTCTTCACTTGAAAATGAAGACAATATAATTCATGCCCTGTTTCCTTTCTTTTAAACTACTTTCATTCAATGACATATAATGTTTACCAATATAAATTTAAAACAACAGTATCTATATTTCATTATACTAGTGATCTTAATTTTAAAGCAAAATGTGAAATCCCAATCTTACTCATAGAGGATAGTAAATGAGTGCTCATGTAATACGGGATTTATTACACGAGTTCTTCGAAAACTATAAAAAAAAAAGGCCCTGCCGAGTTTCTATCATTTTCTAATTATGAGTGTAGTAAATCCCATATTACATGATCACAAATTTATAGAAAGTTTGTAAATGAATGGTGACAGAAATGCACAGAAACTGTTTGTTTTGTCTGTATACGAGCAAACATCATATTCACTTTGATAATGACGTTGACTGCAGTTTTTTTACACTAATGTAATATCAAAAATACAGCTTTATTACATGCTGATGACATCGTCTATGATATAAAAAAACAATATACGTGTATATTTCCTTATCAGAGAGGACCTTGTCCCTTTCCGAAGTGAAAGAAAAAAATTTAATGAACTTACTAGTAACCTTGTTCAAATTATAAGTGATTTGTTGAACAACAACATATCTTAAGACCAGGGCTCCCGAAAACCGAAAATTTGCCGGTTTTGACCGAATTTTATCTCTATGGACCGATTTCGATGTCCAAAAGTCCTCAAAAAATCGGTCCAGATAATTTCCAAAAAAAAAAAATCTAACTTTTCAAAAAACAGTCAAAATCTCACACCAAAACCTCAATTGATCGCTAATCCGGTACTTCACACCTATCATAAAACCATAAAACTGTCACTGTTGCCCGCGGCAATTATCGCCAATTAACTTGTAAACAAGTAAAAGTGTGCTTGATTTGCAGCCGCCAATCGATTAAAGTTGACCGGCTCAAACTGTGAAATATAATTTCATCGAAATCATACTCCCCGCAGCGGTTACTTCCCCTGATCAGTACAGAAAACAAAGTAGAAAAGCTTGACGTAACCGGTGCGAGGTGAGTGCATTGAAGTAGGCGATAACTGTCGTCTGCTTAATTTCATTAAGCGCTTAATAGTAATTGTAGTGGCTAGCTGCAGCACAAAGCAAACTTTAAAATATCAATGACTAGTTTGACGTTCTAAAATTAGCTCAAATTCTACTTTCGCTTTGAAAAACACGTATTTTCGCGACGTCAACACTATCATAACTCAAATTGTTCTTTGCCCTTAAATCGTTTCTATTTTTTTTGTTGGTTCTTGGTCTCGGGGGGGGGGGGGGGTGGGGGGGAGCGGGGGTCGAGATCTCGGACCGATTCAGATTTCAAAATTTTAGGAGCCCTGCTTAAGACTATTTCTAACAAAAGATGTAGTTTAACTCTTCCATTCTTGTAAACTCAATGGATGCAACTTCAGATTTACTTTTCAAAGATACTGTTTGCAAACATAATAATCAAATGAATGGTGTAAAACTTACCTTCTTCTTGAACTCTTCATCTGTGACATCATCAAGATTGGTTTTAACATTGTAGTAGGCTCCCCATACAGCAGTCTCTAACATCCTCACACCAACCTGAAACAACATTCTATTATATGAACTCTTGTCCAGTGTGAAGCTTAGTACATTTACCCCAACTGCTTCACAGTATGGCATTTTGTTTGACAAATCCCCAGATGCCCTTAAGAACTCCCTTTCCCAACTCCTAACCAAAATTTAAAACACCTCAAAATGGGTTATCAAAAATGGTAAAGAGATAATGCTTTCTAGAAGAAACAAAACATGTGAGTTCACTTGTATAGATATACATGTAAGTACCCATTGTAACAGGAGACTTCAGACTTAAGCATTTCTTTCAATCATAAGTGGAACTGTAACTGACCTTGCCTTAGTTCTGTTCTATTCCAAACATTCTGTTTCTGTTATGTGTGTGGATACTTCTACAACTATCTCACTGTAAAACACTACCAACTCTCCTATGGAGTAAGGACAAGTGGTCAAGAGGGAATTTTACAACTTTCTCACTGTAAAAGACTACCAACTCTCATAAGGAGTAAGGACAAGTGGTCAAGAGGGAATTTTACAACTATCTCACTGTAAAAGACTACCAACTCTCATAAGGAGTAAGGACAAGTGGTCAAGAGGGTAGTCTCTAGTGAGGCTTCACATTCCACAATTATTGTTCAAGTACCAGTACTGGTTTGAACCCTGGAAGCACTCATCGAGTGGCAGTATTCTAAAGTCCAAAAACTTGCTTCCAAACCATTATATTAAATAAGTTTAAACTACAGACAATTAGAGCAGATAACTTTGACTAACAATAATTGAGAGCAATAGCTCAGACACGGAAATGGGCACAATGATTATTATACAAACCTGCAGATCAGATTTACAGTTGACGTTTCCTATCTTGGCAAGTTCTTTCAGTGGTTCCCACAGCCCATTGGTCAGTCTGGACACTGTCAGAGGTACCTGTATAGCTGTACATAGTCCCTCCTGCATTGCTGAATTACGCCTAAAACAGTAAGTATACATCCTGTAATTAAGTTAATTCTATAGACTTTACATAATACAGAAAGGTGCTAATTCTAGTGAGATTTCCCTGTGTAAAGTAAAGTTATCTTAGTCAGTCTAAGAATCAATACATGATGTACACAGAACTTTACTTCGTTAGCATAAAGGGGTCACATTCACTTCAAAATCAAATACCAAATAAATGTTGTACATACAGCTGTTTTAGAGACCAGCCTAACTTTGTCTCCTTAGGTACACCTAACTATGTCACCTAACTTTGTCTCCTTAGGTACACCTAACTTTGTCACCTAACTTTGTCTCCTAAGGTACACCTAACTTTGTCACCTAACTTTGTCTCCTTACGTACAAATTAATGTTAAAGTCTTCAAGTTTATCTAATATTGACTACTGTTATAAAACTTAGTCTTGGGTTTTTCAGACTTTAAATCAAACTTTAAATGTTGGATACAAACTAATATTGTTTTGCTTTTTTTCTGAATCTACTCCTGCAGTTATTCATACACATTACCTAAACAATGAAAAGCCATGGTTTTTTTTTTGCTGTTTTTTTTGTTTAAACCATGAGCTAAGTTTATCTATGAAGTTAGCAGAGAAATACAGAATGTCTTTTATTTACTTCTAAAATATCAAGTCAACTTACATTTCTTTTTCTTCCTCGGTATCTGCTGGTAACTTCAAGGCAAACTAGAAATATATTTAACCAAATTTTAACTCAATAAAGCTTATTTAAAGTACTGAAATGTAACTGTTTTCATCATTGCATGAATGTATATAAACAAAAAATGCTGAACATTAACAGTACAGTAAAGTTCCACTAATAACACCTTTCAAAAAGTGGTCCTAATAACGAATCAGTCTTAATACCAACCCTTAATTGTTCTTACGTTTAGACTTCATTTCTTTCAAAATGCATATTTTCACCCTATTTTGAAATAATTACTATAGTGGTCTTGATAGCAGGATTTTATTGTTTATTGTTTACAACACTATAACATTTAGTATAAACAAGTAACTACTGAAGTGAGAATAACATAAAGTAAAGTTCTCAGACAGAAAATACAAAGCTGATTAAATAGAAGATTAAGAAATATATAAAAAAAAAACTTCATTTGGTAGAAAACATTTAAAAAGGTTAGGAAAACTGACCATATATTCACTAAAGGCAAGAGCATCGGCATCTATGAATGGTGTAAGATCTTTCATTGCCCTGTACATAGGAGGGATCAACTTCCTCATCTGACCATCTAACTCAAAGAATTTCTTGTTACCATAGGTAAGAAACCCCACCATAGACCCTAGTGCTGCCCCCTGAAATAGTATAAAACATCACATGTATATGATAATAGGTTAAATAAAACAAACTGGAGTATATTTTCAAAGTGAAAGTTTATACAGAGCCTAAAAAAGATTTATATATGAAAACAATGCTCCTCTACAACTCAATGAATGAATTTCATAATATAACAAGCAATCATTGTACAGGCTTTCGAATGAACTCTTCTACACTCATTTTCGTACAGCATAATATAAGAGCAAAATTATGCTAGTTCAATTATGACAGGTTTTATATAGTGCAAAAAATATCACGACTGTCTAAAACTAACAGGAGATAAAAGTTTGGCAAAGATCACTGAACTCTTGATTTTTTCTCCGAGCACCTACCAGAGCTGCTGCTACAGCTGTGACTGATCCACCTCCTGGCGATGGTGACCTTGACCCAACAGTCAGGATGAAATCCTTTACATCCATACTAGCAAGTGGTCCTTCCCTCTCATCTGCTATCATATACCTGGAGAAAATAAAAATACCTTAACCGTAAGGTGAACTGTTGTACAAATAAAATAAGTGGGAAGCAGCTACAAATCACTGTCTCCAAACTTAGTGACACACGGTTTAGTGACATAGGGTTCCCCATACGGAATTTTTTGTTGTTTTTTCTTTATTTGAGAAACAGACTGAAAAACTGATTTATAGACAAACCTTGATGGAGTAAATTTTCATCCAGATAGCTTCCATATATAGAAAACAACATTCACCTGTGTATTAAAATTTATAAATCATTCATTTGTTATAAAGGTCTCATCTGTTACATCTTAAGAGCTATGAATGAGCATTACTTTCAACACGTATGCTTAGGTATCTTGTGCAGTTAATACTTACTCTATGATTCGTTCCTTTGGACTAAAAGCTCCTAGTGAGTTCAGGCCTAACTTATTTATAACCTGAAAGAATATAGAAAGTATTATATTACAAGAGCTCTCACAATTACACTTATGTCCCCCAAAGGCACATCAGAAATCCCCAAGTTCAATCAAGAATGATGACTCAGCAGGGTGAGCTCTGTACAACTGGATGCAGAGATGCAGAGTTATCTCCTCATAAAACTGAACTATGTTCTAAATTCCTGGATTCTCTTATTCTCAAGTGACTGACTGAAGACGACTGATAAAGTTCAGGTCCCTGTAAAGTTCATATTTGATTTCGTAAGCAAAGACTCAATAGGCTTTACCTTCACAAGCCTGACCATCCTGTAAAATAAATCTTGAAGGTCAAGGAAGCACTTATTTAAGATTTATTGATTGGAAACAAGGGCTCCTGTGCACTTTACCTTTGAAACTGAGGGCATAAAAAAATAAAGAGTTCATCAACTCATGTCAAACCATCCTGTACAGTTTGAAGGGTCTGGGTTAAATGTGCTTGAATTATTGATCAGACAATGTTTTCAGCGTGCTGGCCCCAAGACCTTGACCTTTGACCCTGTGTGCCCAAAAACAATAGGGTCATCTACTCATCATGCCCAAACATCCTGTAAATCTGAAATTCCTGGGTGCAATGGTTTAACAGTTATTACATGACCATTATCAAAGTGTGGGCCCCTGTGAGCTTTTAACCTTTGACCCTGTAGCCCCAAAAAAATGAAAGGGTTTATCTACTTATCATGTTTAACTTATCATTTAAATACCAAGTCTCTTTGCCAAATTGTTCTCAAGTTATTGATCAGAAATGCATTGACCAAACTACCAATATCTGCAAAGCAATATATTCCTGTCTTATTTAAAGGGGGATTTACAAGAGGTCAATGAGGGTCCTGTATAATTTTCCAAAGTACCACTGTTTACAAATGTTGAACTCACATGGTTACAAGAAAAAGTAAAACTGGTTTATTTTGACTTCATTAATGAATTTCATTTTAAAATGTGTTCTTTCAAACTGATATCTATCAACTCCAGCACTCCTGTATTCTCAATCCTCTTCTGAAAATATTATTGTCTTGCTAATTTAAAGAAACATAAAAAAGGAGTAAAGGTAATTGTAAAAAGGTATACCTACCAGTCTCAATTTTTGGTCCTCTTCAAGAATGAAGAGGTTATTTTTCTCCATATAGTGATCAGCACATGCCATTATTGCATCTAAGGGAACCAGCCCTACTACCTGGGAACCAACTACAGCTAAATTCAACTCCTGTAATACAAGTAACAAATGATGTACACAAATGATTGTAACTGGAACAACCCAGAAATTAAACATTCTTTTATCTGAAAAACTGAACTTCACTCTGAATTTAATATATCTTTACAAGACTGCAAGATTCCCTACAGATTTTCACTGAGTGAATAATATTAGTTTATGTTCAATTAAGCATTAAAGTTTCACTTAAAATTCACAACAATTAAGTTTTTGGCTTCTCGAAAACACTTCTGATAGCATTTCTTAAAGCTCAGGTTCTTAAATCATGCCATCAACCATGAGCATTATTGATGAAATAGAAAGACTTTATTGATGAATCTGAGTCCAAAGTCACACTGAAATTTGCAATAAAACAATTAACAACAGATCAAGCTCTCTTCTTACAAAAAGCTCACCTCAGCATCTTTGCAAACTTCCTCATAAACTGTGTGTATTGCTGTTTGCTCATAGTCTGTGATGTTGACAGACACTTGTGCCATGTTTGCCTCCTCCAGGTACCATCCTATAGCCTGTACCTCTTTCAACCTGCCAGGCTAATTTGTATAAATCAAGTTTTAACACGGTTAAACAAGCTGTATGACCTCTATAAGTTTATCCTTAATATCAACATTAACATCATCAATGCAGTCACATATGTAAATATACTCATACTAAGAAACAAAATAAAAACCTTTTTTGAAATATCGAATTCTTTGAGAAACTGAAATACACTGTAAATAATTATACCCTTTCCAATCCTACTACTAATACAAAGCAGGAATAAATTTGAGGAGCCTTTTTAGGCCAAAAACTTTATGATAGTGAAAACAGGAAACAAATACTGTTTCAGACTGTCTGACTACACAGATATCTTGTAATGGAATAATTTATTATAAATAATCAGTTGTAAAAAAATAATCGTGCAAACCTCCTCGTTTCCTCGACCCTGTTCACGGATATTTAAGGCAATTCTATGAGCTTGCTCTTTTGTACTCAGCAGGTTTATGTTGTAGGCTACAAGGAACTTCCTAGCACCCACAGCTGTAGCACCCCAGGATGGAATAAACTCATCTGGGCCAAAATCAGGCTTCCATTCCTCTTTAGTAAGCTGAAGAAATATTTATAAAGAAATATGCAAAAAGTTGTTGAATACCTGTTAAATAAAAATGATGACTTAATTGTTAACTTGGCATTTATATAGACAAGTGTGCTTGAAAGCTCAGTTGTCTGCCCGGACAGCAGAAGGCTCTAGGTTCAAATCTGGAGGAAGCTATATGCAACAAGTCATATCTGGCTGCAAGGTGAGGGATGGGGTCAGTTCGGATACAAACAATACAGTACTGAAAAAAAGCTCATATCCAACGATCACAGTAATCATTTGCTAAGTTTTGTTCCCAGGTAAGTTTAACAAAGAAAGAATCACAGATTACCTTTTCTGGAAGAGCTTCATATTCCCCAGCACGAATCTGTGGCAAGGTCTTCCTGTGGTCTTGTGTTGATGCTTCACCATACAAATACACTGTAAATATATTTTGTAACAAATATATAACATAGGATATCTCCCTCATGAAATGAGTTGATAAGATTCCTTCCTGTTGTGATCCCTTTCTTCTTCCATGGAACTCTATGTGTGACCTTGACCTTTGAGCTATCAACTGGGGTCATGCATGTGACACACCAAATCACTGAGGCAAACATTTGTACCAAGTAATTTTGAAATCCCCCAAACCAAGGTCAAGTTACAGCCCAGACAAGCAAAAGTGTGAAAAAATGACAGACAGACAAAGCAGCTACTATATGCTCCCCAGAGATTTTTTGGGGAGCATAATAAAACAACCAAATAGTCATAAAGTCTTAGAAAATATACTCTGTATATACTCTTGGCCTCTGACACAGTTCTTCATTCAGAAAATGTTTTGACTCACCTGGAACACCAAGCTCCATTGACAGTTTTTCTCCAAATTCTTTTGCACACTCGATACAGTCCTCCATGGTGACATTCTTCACAGGAATAAATGGACAAACATCCAGAGCTCCCATCCTTGGGTGCTCCCCTGAAAGAAAACAGATGCTCATAACATTTCCAACACAAACTTGGCTGACTTTATTTCTAAACTTATTTCCGTAACTGAACATGTACTAACACAATAAACCAAATACAACATTCAGAATCAAGAAGGAGCTTAGAGCTTTCTTTTTGAAACACTAAATCTTCTACTTTCACAGCTTTTGTTCACTCTCAATATGAATAAAATAGAAGTCTTTTCTTGGCCACTAAGTTCAAGCTTCAGTGTTCAAAATCAGAGAGATATGACTTATATCCCTTATTTTTCAAGATGGAAGTCTAATGCTACTTGATAACTCATCATCGTTAAAGAATGATATGTAAATGCTATAAATGTCAGAACTTCTGTGTATGTACTGGTGTCATCTATATGTCAGAACTTCTGTGTATGTACTGTGTGTCATCTATATGTCAGAACTTCTGTGTATGTACTGTGTGTCATCTAAATTTTCCTTCATATATTTTTCATCAGTCCTTTACCTTGATGCATTCTCATATCTATTGCCTGATAAGCCACCCGTGCTGCACATAGTGCCCCTTCTATTACAGCCTCTGGTGAGCCAACAAACGTATACACGGTCCTGTTAGTAGATGCACCCGGATCGACATCCAGAAGATTACAGCCTTCAATACCAGCAATAGCACCAGCTATAGCCTCAATTATCTGAAACAAAAAGTCGATCTATCAATGTTCATGATTAATCCCCCTTTGCCATTGTCAGACTAAAGCTTTAATTTTGTTATCATTCTGCAAGTCTGTGTTTAGTCTTATCATGATCTGCACTGTCCAGTTTTCAGTCAATACTAACAAGATTTTGTTGAATTAACACCTTTAACTGACCAGTAGGACTGTCCAGAATGTAAAACAGACAAGTCAATTTTTGAAATTCAGCTGGGTAAAGGCTGAAGTGAGATATTTGTAGTTAAGTACACATATAACTTAGCTGAGGTATTTATTTTTTCTTTATTTGTAGTCAGGTAGCCTGAATGTCTTATAAATGAGACTAAAATCCACTTCTCTTTGACATTTTTTTATATGGTACTTAAAATGCTAGATTCCTCAATGTAGTGGATCCTAAGTTGTTAACACAAGAGCAAATTGAAATAATGAAGTGATTTACTAGTAATTCTGACCTACTTAAATTATTTACTATCTACAGATTGACACAAACTTTTAGTCAAAAACTTTATCATACATTGAATTGCAGAATGTGTGAATTTCAATCTCACTTTCAGTGAATAAATGTGATAAACATCTGAAGCAAGACATAAAATATAACATAAAATTTCCTGAATAAAATAAATTGTTTTTAATAAGGGTTGGGCAAAATACTCTTAAAAGAAAAAATGACTCAATTCTATTTATCTACATTCAAATCGCTGACATTAAAGCAAACAGTAATGCTTTCATTCATTTAATTTCAGTCTTGCATGTTCTTAACACATTTTATACATTTTTGCCATATCACCCAATCATTTTTCAGTGTATATAGGAAGCCCATTACATTATAAACTGTCGTTTAACCTTCAGTTAAAGGTTTATCACACGATCTTGCACGACACTGAATGCTATCAGTGTTTTATCTATCCAAGTCCGATTTCCGTTACAGTGTTGTTTTATTATTCAATTATAGTTCACAATGGTAATAAACCTCTTAGGTCTAAATTGTTGACTTTCACTTGACATAGATTATTGACATAAAGAACACTAGACAAGTACATTGTATGATACATAGATAATGTAATATTTAATACCGACTGACTCGTTCTAAGCTTATACATTTTTCATTGATTTTAAAATTCATTTTACATAACTGTTTACTTTAATTGTTTCCTGGAATTCTGACCAATTCAGTATAATTATTTCAAATTTCTTGAGAAAGATTACTTGTTTAAATAATTGCTTAACCAAACTATCATCATTTTTTGACACTCCTTTCACTAAATAAATTCGCAAAAATAAGATATTATTCCTTACATTTTTTTTCAGACTAGCACTAATTAAGAGGGTCTCATTTAAGGTAATCTCTAGGGCCGTCTTATTCTTACATAATTATCACTTTTTTTCCAGTTACACACTAGGGTAGATCAGACATCTAGCTAAGTATGGTAATACAAGGGACTTGTTCTCCTGGAGTTGCCAGTCTGAGACAACACTTCTAAGTGTCTTTCTGATGAGATCTTAAACCATATTACAGAACCATACAGAAGTGTCATTAGAATGGTGGACTTCTTGTATCTTGCATTATCAACCTACAACCTAAAATATGTAAAACCATTCAAAAGGCATCAGATAATGGATACCAGAGGTAATCGACTCAAACAGACATGGAACACCATTACAGTTGATACTATTCATAAACTAAACTCAGACAGAAAAACCCATAAATATGTATTATTAAGTTCTAGAGTTCCTTATCTGTGTACCAGTTGGTTTAAAAAAAATTCACCTTTTTTTTTCAGACACTGAATTAAAATCAATGAGAAAAAAAGTCTAATGATTCAATCATAGAGTAAACCTGAGCAGTGCAAATACATTACAAGGGTTTGTTTGATATCTGAGTTTAATATATTTTGTTATGTCTGGGCATGGATATAACCAGCTACCACAAAAATCAATGCATCAATAACTCCTGAATAGCAAGTACCATTATTTCAACTGATTAAACCAAAAATGTTACAATGTATGGGTGAAAGTAACCCTGCTGTTTCACTTGGTTTCAATTATTTTCTTATAAGTAATTTACTGTTTTTGAGTGAATTAAGATGTACACAAGACAAAATGCCAGTCCAAGGCAATGTATATAAATGGGTATTTAGTTCTGTCAGTCAGAGCTGAGCATGTTACCAGTGAGATTTTGGAACACAAACTTACAGCTTTATTCAACCATTCAAAGATTTACATGTATGATTATGAAATAATCACTTAGTAAGAACTTATGTGACTCTTAATAACTAGACACATATTGATTATTGACAAATCTCTCATACATTCATTCATCAATAGCGGTGTATAATGGATCAACCTGAACAAACCCATGTACTTCTGTACCATTCATACAATATTTATTCACATGCCTAGTTTTGATAGAATTTGGAATAAATAAATCAATAAGTTCATGTAGTAGTAATGAAATATTAAATGTACATTCTCCCTCACTCATAAACCATGAATTCTCTGTTAATTGCATACTTTGTTTTCACTGAATAATAAATAGTTTCATGTCAATCAAGTTAATCCAAAATCTAAATGATATACAGAATTGAAAGTATGCAATGTTTATAAAATTTACGCAATCGTTGACCAGAAATAAAGCAGCAATGACCAATTTGTTTTTTCAGATATTTCTCCCATATCTGTCTGAATGATATTTCAATAAAATAAAATTCTTTATTGAATCTGGTTGCTGAATGTTCACTTGCTTTAATTTTTCACAATATGCACATGGATTACAATTAAGCAAGATTTGCTTCTCATTTACATGTACAGAATCAAAATTAATATCAATTAAATCTTACATTAATTTACTTATATCGCAGTCTTCATTTGAATTGCAAATCCATTTCTATACTTCATCCGAAGTACTCCATCTATTTGCTGAAATGATGTTTTTATTTCTATTTATTTCTATCACACTGTTTAACCATTAATCATTTACTAACTTTATATGGGATTCAAACTTATTCTGAATTTTTTACTACACAAGCCAAAATAATAGTAAGAAATGACCGAAAAAAAATTGTAACTATTTCATTAATATTTCAAAAACCAACTATATATATAATAAGAAATCTTATCATTATAACTCTTTAAAACAAACAAGATTTTTTTTATGACTATATGTACTACTTTTTCACACAATTTAATACTAACAGCACAGCATATGAATTCTCGTTCATCTACCAGCAATGCTGATCAGTTGGTAAAAGCATGGTAAAGAATGGAGAACAAATTTTGAAAAGGATGTCTGTTTTGGCACCAAATCATGTGACCAAAGGTTTATTTCTCTGGTTGTGCTTACCTGTTATCTTGTGATAAATATTGACTTTAATTATCCACTAAAAATAACTTAAGAAATGAATCATTTTTATCTTTCAATTTATGTTTCAGATTTACTGAATATTCTCTTATTTAATTCTGTTAAATTTTAATTCCTTCATGAGTTTGATTTGTGTATTTTTAATGTCTGTGAGTGAAATTTGTGTATTTCGGCCAATATGTTTACCATTAAGCATTTGTTTTTGTTTTTTTCACTCTTGACAGACCAAATGCTGGACAAGTTGCACCACAATAACTCACCCTAGGTGAATCTGGTAACAGCAATCAAACAAATTACAGCAGAAATGACAATATTACTACCAATGCATAACTCAGTGTCATCAGTACTTAAGAAAAGAAAGATGCAATACAATTAAAAATGCAAATATAATAATACAGAACAACAATCAGCTGTGTTGTTGTTTTCTTGTACAGTGTCTATCTCTACTTCTGTAATATACTTTGAACATATTGTTTGACCATTTAACAGTTGCCTCTAATTGGTGGTCAAAACACAAATAAAAATTGCTCTTCTTAAATACACTTGTTAATTTACAATTAAAGTTAATTTAAAATAGTTACCGTGCACATACATTTGAACATTATTCTGCAAAAGGAAACAAGACTCAGTCTGTTAAATAATCTTTTCCATAAATCTTATCATAAAAATAATTTTAGTGCCTCTCTGTAAAAGTATGTATGGCATAAGTTCAATAAGGTACATACAACTTGTTGATTCATCGTATTAAGGCTACATTTTTACGCAGTGCAATCTTATAGTTTGGGACAAACTGTTCGAAACTCAACCAGTCAGGTGCTTTTTCAAGTGTCTTAAGAAATCCAGTCAGATTTAGTGACAACCCATTACATCAAATATATTGTTTATTTTTTGAGCATCATGATTTACAGTAAGTGAGCTATAGATGAGAAATAGAATGCCACACTCCAGCTCAGTAGCTTGTTTGAATGCCACCTTGGGTGAGTCTCATCTGACTTTCTTCATTCAACACTTTTGATATGAGCACTGGAACCCAAGAAGAAGTTACCTAGCAGAATGAGTATAAATTGCAAGATACTCTCTCTCTGATCCAATGAAACTGAGTTACAAATATACTGAAAGTTACCTAGTGCTTAGTCCAAATCTGACTTGTCGGAGAGACATCAAGAAAATTTTTGACAGATATTGTCTTTTTCCAATGTTTTGACAGTAATATAAAAAAAAAATGTCTATAAAATGGGTCAAACCGTCAACGCCAAAATAATTAGGCTAGCTAATGCTCTAATCTGCCAATGGCTGCTTTAAATTGCAATTTCAACAATATTACTAAAACTAATTTGAGACAAAATTATTTATTATTAATCTGTCTTTACAAACAAGGCTTCATTCAATTTTCAAACACTATATTAACATTAATCAATGAGCATGCATCCTATTTTAATCATTATTTGTAGCTGCGTTAGACAATGTTTGACACTATCCGAACATACCTCCTTACTTCTGCCCACGGAAAAATTTGGGACGCATTCCACTATTTTTGGCATTGTAATCGTAACACTTGGTGACAAATTCTTGTTGTTTACGACTGTTTTATCAACAGACAGATAAAACTGGATGTACTTTCAGCTGCTCAAATTCCCAGGTAGATAACTATTTGACAGGTACAGGCCAAGACACGTGTGTGCACAACGTAGGCAAGCTTTGCGGTCTTTCCTTAGCGATTTTTAATGACGTAAATAAAAGCGGTGTAAAACGTTTTGCACAGGACACCATCATCGACCGTGTCAGATTTTGCAAAAATAGCATTTTATTGAAGAATTCCCAGGTAATTTCAGTAGCATCAACAACGCAGACACATATAAAGGACTCCAGGATAAAAATGAAGTCAATGACAATACTGTTTCCTTCTGTCTATTTCGAAGTGAAAGCATTTTATTGATTAAACATACGCCGTGTACTTCCCGATTTAACAAATCAATGGTTTCTCCGGTCAGGAGGCCGAAAGCTAGTGAAGTTTTGCCCTGAAAACATGGTTTGGTTGTATCATAACACAGAAACTCATGAAGACCAATTGGTAGAATCATACAGGAATTACGGACACTTCGGACCATGGCCATTTCGGACCGGACAATACGGACCAGATTTGGGGACACTTATAACGGGGAACGGACAATAGCCCACTACGACAATAGCCCACTGGACTATATCCCACAAGACAATAGCCCACTGCTTATCAAAAATCAAATTTGATATCTATCTTATATCTTATTTACATCTATATATTTTAAATAAAAATTCAACTTTGTTCATAGTCAGAACATTAATTTTCATATTCATTTATACAGTGTGCTTTGTCTACCAAATAAAACATAAGTAAAAAGTATATAGCTGGTAAAAAACCCATTGGATTTTGTCTGCTGTTGTTTAAACAGAAATTTCTGAATTAAAAAAAAAACAATCTACACCCTTATGAATACTTATACATGTATTTTAAACTCATTACATACTTAATTTTTTATTTAAATGCATAATTATGTACATTGTATAAAAGTGGGCTATTGTTCCAGTGGCTTATTGTCCTAATGGGCTATTGTCCTACACTCCTTTGGACCATGTTCAAAAATATATATGTTCATATATAAAAATGAATAAAACTTTATTGTTATTGTATAAAAGGTTTTATAGGAAATATCCTAGCTGAAATTTTTATGATTATACCGCCGAAAATACCAAAGAATACTGGAAGACTATGCCATAGAGAAAACATTTATTGCCTTCTTAATTTACTTACATCTACATCTGTTGTATAACCCAACAATCGATTTTCGATTATGACTGGGTGATAGACAGTCTACTTCATATATTTAACTATAAGCCTCAGAAATCGTTGGCATTGTCTTAAATGTAATGTCTGGATGTATATTAAAGAGACCTAGAAATTGATTTAATGCGGAACGTTCTCATTTTTTTCTGGTCAGTAATGCCCTTAAATCTGGTCCTTTTTACTATTGAATATCAATGATTTGTCCACCAGAGATATTAGATATAAAAATATTTAAGAGACAAAAACAAAATAATACCTGTAATGATTTTAAGCAATATCCCGATTATTGTACAGCACAACTGATTTTTTTTAAATGTTTCTAAATGTTGAAATTCAGCTACATACACTAGTCTACCAATTAAAATGGTTGTTAGCACCTTTCATATTTCCATTAAAAAATATGTTGATTTTTAGTTTTTACTCAAACTGATTATGATGGTGTTTGCTCAGTTAAAGAAGACACTAGTCATAGTCATTGACTATGGAATTATTGCTACCTTTCAAGACCAAATAAATTGGCAATTCATCTGCAAGAAATGTTTTAGATATATTATATATTAATTAAATATGTATTACATCATAGAATCACCAAATAAAATCTGGTCCGAAGTGTCCCCAAATCTGGTCTGTAATGTCCGGTCCGAAATGGCCATGGTCCGAAGTGTCCTGATACCTCATAGAGGAGTCTAGCTAGCTCAGTGTAGTTGCATTGAAGTGTTGTAGGGTTTTCTGAGGCCATACATACATTCAGTTTACAGGGCAAAAGACAGTGCATGCCACTGCCTATCATTTTTACACAAATGGACTCTTATTTCGCTTTTTTGCAAAATAGGACTAGAATCCCTGCATCTCTTTAGTGTATTACTTACAACAGAACCAGAAGATAAATAAAGAAAATCAACTGACATCTGTCTCTTGCTAGTAACAGTAAGAATACTTACTGGTTGGCCTATGGGAATTTAACATGGGTGATAAAATTGAGGTATAATAACTTTTAAAGTGTGGTATTCAATATATTTTGCTACGCATTTTTGAGCAATATTGTTTAGACATTGCGCTTGCCCTAAAAGTAAAACTGTCACAAGCACTTTATGTCTATAGTTTTAGACTACATCTATATGTGCTTATTGTTTTTTACCTGTACAGCACCAATATTGACTTTGTTATTTAAGGATGGTGCAACCAGTGAAGCGACGGCAAGCTGATGTACAGCGTGTGCAACAGTTACTGTCAGGGATTGCTTACATTAGGTCACAGAAGCAGATATCAAACTTGGCCAGGCTGTCCAGGTAATGAAACTTATATAAATATTATTTAGATTTATTGATGAGATCATTTTGATAGCTGAATGAAGTGTCAATGAATAATGTATATCATCTGAAGTTTTATGTTTTTGTAATTTAAGACACATGTATTATTCAGAAAAAAAACCATTACAGCTCTTTGAAACCTAAGTTCCTTGTATACTTACAAATAAGAACTAATTATTAGTTATTACTTATTATACATCGATTTGGAAACAGGTTCTTGCAACTTAATCCCTCTTGATGACTGTTCAAACCAGTACTTGTGCCGAAAATATGGAACGTGGAAAGTCACTGTAGACTCTCACCCCTGGTGGGATTTGAACCAGCAACCTCTGGATATGGAGTCTAACGCTCTAACACCAGGACATCTTACTATTAATTTATGATCTGCATTCATATATATATATAATAGGTAACACATTTCTGTTCCATTTCCTTTTCTTAAAGCGACTGACTAACAGATGGGCTGACGATGATAAAAAAAAGAAAATGTTCTTACATCTTGAAATTTTTGCTGCAATTGTGAAGAACATATATAAACTGATTCATTTTTTGATACAGAAAAACATGAAATTATAAAGTTTTACACACTTTCATCGGTAAAAAATTTACCCTGTTAGTCACGGGGTAGATACTTTAGTTATAAGATTAATTTTGACGCAATCTTGCAAGTAGGCGCTGTGGCTCAGTGGTCTAGATCGTCGCTCTATATTTTACTGATTGAAAGGTCGTGGGCTGGAATCCTGGTTAAGTCAAAACTTTTTTTTTTCAGTTTTCATGGTGTATAGAGGCATAATATTATGTTTTTTCCATAGTATATTAAATTCTCTTAAATATTAAAGAAAAAAAATTTCAGCAAAATTCTGTGAGTCAGTCACTTTAAGTGCAGATGTTTTTGCCAATATTGCAACTAAACTAAGCTGCTACTTCTAGAGCTTGTCACACTTGGTATTTGGCTGCTTATAGGAGTTGTTGTTGTCTTCATTATTTTAGATACATGGAGCGTGATCATGGAGTAAAGAAGTCGGAGGTGGAGCGCCAGTTACATTTAGCCGTGCTTGACAACCTTATTCTCTCATACACTGGTGTTGGTTTTAAAGGCTCAAAGACTGGTATTGAGTACGAGGGCTTCAGGATTCCAGACCAGGATGAAGTTGAGCTTGTATGTGTTCATGAAATTTTTGGTCTAATGTTGCTTTTGTTTGCTCTTCTGTACAAAATTATTTATAGTTAGATTTGTACGTTGAATATATTGAGCATTTCTAGATGTATTTCTTCAGTAGCAGAATTAAAATATTCTAAGAATTGAAAAACAGTGCTTCTCTCAAAAGCATTTACCTTTAATATCAGAACAGCTGCATGGCTTTAGCTGAAAAAAAGAAAGAGAAATAAACAACATTGTCATGTACTTCCAAAACTGCTTTGAAAAAGTAGACAGTAGTATGTTGTTATGCTTACAGGGTGATGATGGACATGACTGGTACTGTTTTGAATGTCATGGTCCAGGAGAAATGTATGCCTGCTCGGACTGTTGGCGTGTGTTCCATGCTGATTGCCAGGATGAAGATACTGATGATATTAGCTACATGTGTGCTGTTTGCAAGGTGAGTTGATATCAGTTATGTGTTTTTTGCAAGATGTATTTATATCAGATGTATGTGTGCTGTTAAAAGGTAGGTTGATATCAGATATGTGTTCTTTCGTGTTTTTTTTCTATGTGAGCTGATATCAGGTATTTGTACTGAGTGCAGAGGGTTGATATCAGATACATTTGCTGTTTGCAATGTGTGTTGCTTTGTTCAGTACTTGTCCTGTTTGCAGGAAGAGTTGATGTCTGCTGCATTTGTGTAGTTTGTAGTGCAAGTTGATATCAGATTTATGAGTGCTGTTCGCAAAATGAATTGATATCAACTAAATGTATGCTGTTTTTAAGGTGAGTTAATATAAATGTGCTTATTGCACATTGTGTTCATTCTGACTAATTGTGTTAGTTTACAGGTTCAGTTGATATCTGCCATTTATGTGCATTTTTTTTGGTGATTTGGTGTTAGATATGCGTGCAGTTTGTAATGTGAGTTGATACAAGCTGTAAGTAATGTCTGCTATATGCTACAGTTTGAAAGGGATGTTACTATCATACATATGTGTACAGTTTGTAAGATGAGTTGATACCAGCAATATTTGTGCTAATTAACCAGGTTTTCAATTTTGAAAATCCTGGTTATTAGATTGGGGTATGGCGGGCGGATGGGCGGATGGGCGGATGGGCGGATGGGCGTCAAACGAAATTGTGTCCGCTCTGTAACTCTTCAACCCTTTGAAGAATTTTGATGAAACTTCAGACAAATGTTTACCACATCAAGATGACGTGCAGAACGCATGTTCCGCATGGCTGGCTCCAAGGTCAAGGTCACAGTGACATTAACATTGAAAATCCTGTCCGCTCTGTAACTCTTCAACCCTTTGAAGAATTTTGATGAAACTTCAGACAAATGTTTACCACATCAAGATGACGTGCAGAACGCATGTTCCGCATGGCTGGCTCCAAGGTCAAGGTCACAGTGACATTAACATTGAAAATCCTGTCCGCTCTGTAACTCTTCAACCCTTTGAAGAATTTTGATGAAACTTCAGACAAATGTTTACCACATCAAGATGACGTGCAGAACGCATGTTCCGCATGGCTGGCTCCAAGGTCAAGGTCACAGTGACATTAACATTGAAAATCCTGTCCGCTCTGTAACTCTTCAACCCTTTGAAGAATTTTGATGAAACTTCAGACAAATGTTTACCACATCAAGATGACGTGCAGAACGCATGTTCCGCATGGCTGGCTCCAAGGTCAAGGTCACAGTGACATTAACATTGAAAATCCTGTCCGCTCTGTAACTCTTCAACCCTTTGAAGAATTTTGATGAAACTTCAGACAAATGTTTACCACATCAAGATGACGTGCAGAACGCATGTTCCGCATGGCTGGCTCCAAGGTCAAGGTCACAGTGACATTAACATTGAAAATCCTGTCCGCTCTGTAACTCTTCAACCCTTTGAAGAATTTTGATGGCTCCAAGGTCAAGGTCACAGTGACATTAACATTGAAAATCCTGTCCGCTCTGTAACTCTTCAACCCTTTGAAGAATTTTGATGAAACTTCAGACAAATGTTTACCACATCAAGATGACGTGCAGAAATTGTTGTCTCATTATTAAGTATACTCCTTGCAGACAGTATTGTTAGCCGAAATTTACATCCTACTCATTATCATGTATTCTCATGAATATTATCTTTTCCTTCATGTCATGTTATAATCTTTTGAATATTCATAGCAATCTTCATTCCAAAATTCATACTATAGTATAGAATCAGAACAACATTTTTGAAAACCTGGTTTCGTGGCATTGCCATGTTTCTTGTTTTCTAGTTAATTTGCTACATACTATTCACAGTCAGCTATTGTTGGATTGAGTGTGTTCCTGGGTATCATGTAAATCTAGACAAAATCTAGTCGGGGTCTCCCCTCAGTCATAGTATTGCATAATATTGTGACTGGAAAAAAGTAGAGGTTTGAATATGATTAATAAAGAGTATTGTTTTTACATTGTGCAACTATAGGGAATCAAGGTAACTTATTCCGCTGTTGTAAGTCGTATTGTCTTGTGGCTTATTCTAGTAAATGTGTGCTTTACTTTCTTGCAGTTTTATTGAAAGTTCTTTTTTCCATTTTTTTGCAGTCTTGTACATTTTTAGCTTTAATTCCTTGTTTCTTCTGTCTACTCTACTGCCGAACTTGTAACTTTTCTGTCAGTTACTTAAGTGGGTAACTAGCTGCAGAAATCACCTAGGGTTACCTGTATTCATTATAAGTTTGCTTCCCAAATAGGCAACTAAAGATTTCATTAGTAAAATTTTCAGTTACTTTGTTTCTTGAAAATCATCAAAAGAAAGACAGTTCTTTTTAAAAATATTTTAAGACAAATAAATAGTGCTGATCAGATGACAGTGAGGCTTCCTTTTCTTTCAGAACATAACTGTCTTGTTTCAGATACTTAATACTTACTTGAACAAGAATCCTTAAGTTACATCCCCATACATTATTTGCAAAGGAATGAAGCAAAGCTATTTCCCTCTTCGGGTCAACTTGCTTGTGGCGTCATTAGCATAACCTAACATCGTATGAAGTATAGTATAACCTGACATTGTATGAAGTGTTGGCTTAGTCTGACAAAGATTATCCTGGGATATTTGTGGGCATATATATTACAGCTGTTTTTGAAGACCTTGACATTATTACTGCTTTTGA
The DNA here is from genome assembly GCA_012932295.1 of Cyclina sinensis. NCBI lineage: Eukaryota > Metazoa > Mollusca > Bivalvia > Venerida > Veneridae > Cyclina > Cyclina sinensis. The sequence goes on along the minus strand of JAAONU010000004.1, from coordinate 14,420,671 downwards.
CTTTGCTTGTGTTGGTTAGCCATCTCTTTGTTCATGCAAATGAAATGCAACTATTATAGTATCAATAAACTTTGAATGGTTAGCTGTAATGGATTTTCTGTATGTTAGTAAATACTATTTTGTAGGATAAACTTATACAAGCATTGTTCTCACTTTGTCATGTGAACATTTATTTGATTTATATATTTTGTAGGGATGGGAACGAATACTAATATCAATATTCGAATATTCGCTTTGCCATATTCGAATATATTCGAATATTCGTTTTTTTTTCAGTTCAGTCAGTTACCCGAATTTTGGAATCCGAACATTGGTACTGTTTTATCACCTGCACGTTGTGGGGGAACAGCTATGTTTTATCTAAAAATGGCGTAGAAATGGCTTTTTTTATGGAAGTTTTAAATACTTACTAAGTGATTGGCAATACGTAATATATTCCGTTCATTAAAACGGAATATATTGAAATAAGTCCAAACACAAGAGAGGTGCATGTTTTTTGTTGTTTTTTTCCATACAGCTTATTTCAATATGTTAAGCGATGATCAAACATAAAGCGAGGATGATTTTTTTTTTTAAATATACTTATAAGAAGAAAATATTTGAGCTATTCTCCTGATTGGGCAACTAAAAAGTAATATCAGTAGAGTTATAAGCGTGACTGGTTGTTCGTTTTCGTAAAACATGACGTTAATCCTTGAATATTGTAAGACAAACAACTTCTAAAATTTGTGAAATAAATGGGCGCCAATTAAAATGAACAAAAGATTAAAAGGTATCACAATTACGCCTGTGGCAAATTGTTAATCCGTAACGATTGCCCCTGCCAAATATGCATTGCAATTTTATTGTTAATTGGATCATTTTTGACACGAGATAAAGAAACACAATACCAAACAGATTGAGATTTTGCATAATCAGCATGCTTACATTTATGAAAATTAACGATGCTTTATTTGAAAAACAAAATCATTTTAGAATATTCGAATTTGATTTTCAGATTCGAATATTTGGTGGATTTTCGAATAATTATTCGAATATTCGAACATTCGTTCCCATCCCTAATATTTTGCATGCCTTCATGTTATTTACTGTTATTAAGATATGATTAAATGTATATCAGAATCCATGCAGGTTTGTATGGGGGTCTTAATTATAGTATAATAGATAACAGTTGGGTTCATTTTCCTTTAACCACTAAATTTGAGCAGAAGTACTTTGTGCAAAACTTAATCTGTATTATTGAAGGACTATGCATCGATAGCTTCATAACTCAAATTAGTATATTATTGCCTATGATACAAGTTTTGAAATACAATTATGTGTAATCTCAAGAGGTTAACACTCTAGGAGACACTTAACCAAGTGTCTTAAATCAGTCAGTATTAGCTGCAGTGTCCTTACAATTTGATATGGTCCAGTCTTAATGACATGTTTAGTCTAAAGAATGTGTTATTTATGATTCTGAAAGTTTCTCTTACTAGCACAGAAATAATGCATGCTCTACTGTCTTCATATATAGATTTTATCTTGAAAATATTATTCTTAATATCACAATAATTATACTTTACTTGTCTCAGAAAAATCTGTGATAAAGCAGTGAACTATATGTGAACTGTCTCTCTGTCTTATTTTCTCGTTATATTTATAATTATATGTGGTAAAGAATTATGTATTATATCTTTAGTCAGCAAGAAAGAAGAAAAAAACGAAGAGAAAATTACTGAATACATTACTGAGTTACACCATAGTGAGACTGAAAGAAAAGGTCAGTATAGTATATGCTGTAGTCATTTTGCAAGAACTCCTTTGATCATTACAGAATGACTATAATTTCTTATTTTCTTTGAACATGGTGTATTAGAAAGTCTACTGTCATGTTCTTTAGTAATTCATTAAGTTCCTTACAGAGGATTGTAATATATCAGTTATTATAGATAATGTTAGTTAAGAATTAAGGCCTCTTGATTCAGGTTCTAAATCTAAAGTTGATTCTGCAACTGTTAAAAGTAACATAACACAGATGAAGAGAGGGGTCGGGGGCTTATCAGCATTTGGCTGGTTCAAGCTGACTCTGATACTGATGTTTCCACTGTTTTTTGGTTACTTGCCTCTTTGTTAATGACCGTAATACCATCAAAAGTAAAACCTAGATGGCAACTATAAGTGTAAGACAAACTAGTTAATAAAAGAGTCTCACTGTTGGCTTGTAGACAAGAGAGTTACACAGGATAGGTCATCGTGAGGAAGAGAAGAAAAATATGCCATTGTTTGTGTATAAAGCTATGGATCTGAACAAGATGGAACAGAAGGTAATGGCACATAAATACAAGTGTATAGAGGAATTCCTGGCTGATGCTCACAATATACTGCACAATATGGTCCTCATATATGGAGGTAAGTGTTACAATTCTTGGCTGTGTTCCAGTGTGTGTGTACAATCCTGTAATATTTCTGTGAAATAAGAGTATAAACTTTTTATTCCCCAGTATGCATTTATGGTCACTGGATCAAGGTCACAGTGGCCACCTGTGTAAAATCCTTGTCCCATCATTTACAGGCAAACACTTTTGTGTTAGTTAATAAAACTTCAAAGGGTTATTTGCGTAACCAGTAGGTTATCTCGACTGATATTGATATTCTTAGGTCAAGGGTCACAGTGGCCACCTGTGCAACATCCTTGTGCAATCAGTAACATCAGTGACAAATGCTTGTGTCTAGTTTATTAAAACTCTATAGAGTTATTTGCATATCCTGTAGATGACCCTTACTGATTTTTATGTCACTAGGTGAAAGGTTTCAGCCACATTGGCCACCTTTGTTAAATCCTTGTCTCATTGATAACTGGGAAATGCTTCGACCTTGGCACTAGAACTTCATAGGGTTATTGGGCATGAACTGGGAAATGCTTCGGCCTTGGCACCAGAACTTCATAGGGTTATTGGGCATGAACTGGGAAATGCTTTGGCCTTGGTACTAGAACTTCATAGGGTTATTGGGCATGAACTTGGAAATGCTACCGCCTTGGTACTAGAACTTCAAAGGATTATTGGGCATGAACTGGGAAATGCTTCGGCCTTGGTACTAGAACTTCATAGGGTTATTGGGCATGAACTGGGAAATGCTTTGGCCTTGGCACTAGAACTTCATAGGATTATTGGGCATGAACTGGGAAATGCTTTGGCCTTGGCACTAGAACTTCATAGGGTTATTGGGCATGAACTGGGAAATGCTACCGCCTTGGTACTAGAACTTCATAGGGTTATTGGGCATGAACTGGGAAATGCTTCAGCCTTGGCACCAGAACTTCATAGGGTTATTGGGCATGAACTGGGAAATGCTTCGGCCTTGGCACCAGAACTTCATAGGGTTATTGGGCATGAACTGGGAAATGCTTCGGCCTTGGCACTAGAACTTCATAGGGTTATTGGGCATGAACTGGGAAATGCTTCGGCCTTGGCACTAGAACTTCATAGGGTGATTGGGCATGAACCGAGAAATGCTTCGGCCTTGGCACCAGAACTTCATAGGGTTATTGGGCATGAACTGGGAAATGCTTCGGCCTTGGCACTATATGTTATTGGGTTATAAAGCATGTACTGTAGATGACTTTAGTTCTATTGGTTTTCAAGTAACTAGGTCAAAAGTCACAGCATACATGTGGTCTCTACCGCGGATGGATAAAATACATTGTTATTTCAATATACATATATCTACTGTTCCTTCTGACTGTAGTGGCAAATCTACCATTTTCAGGAGCAAATTATAGAATTAACAAATTTTCAGAAATGTGCATAATTTTGACTATCTGTATTCGTTTCATCTGCATATTAGACTTGGCCATGATCTTGCCTGTCATTAATTTCTTATGTGTAAAAAAATTGTAATTATCCAATGAAAGCAGTGGTTACAGAGGAGGGCTCTAGAAATTTTCAAATCTGAATTGGTCTGAGGCCCCCCTCCACCAAAAATTATTTGCTATTTGTTTAGTAAATTGGAAAGTTTTTTTAAGCAAGCAAACCAATTGAAAAAGCCAAAGAAATTTGTGTTTTGTGGGTTTAATAAATATCTCAGTCTTTTATGATCTGCAAGTTGATCTGTCATTGATCTTGAATTTAGCTATAGGGTAAGTAGCTGAAGATTAATACTGTAAACACAGCTTCTAAAATGTGTTGTTTTTTTTACCCTTTAAAGATTCAGAGAATGATCTGAAATCTGATACTACTCAAATTAAACATGTCTTGATGACATACAGATACTAAATTGTTGACACATACTATTTTTTTCAAAACTTCAAAATGATCTTTATGTAATATAATAAAGTCCAAAAGAAAAAACTTTCAGTGCTTTTTTAGCAACTTATATACTAGGGTGTTTTACAATAAAACTTTGTAACAAATTTTGTGTGTTTCAGATGAGGCTGGTGGAATGACAGAACTGGCCAAGATTATGATCAGGGATTGTAAATATGATGTAAGTTCACTCTATTTTCAGTGTTTAAACATACTTTAATGAATTTCTGATACTGACTAGTCTGTGATTCAGTTATCAGTTTAAGGGATATCTGAATGGTTAGCATACAGCATATACCATAAATATGTTGTCTGAACATAGTCTACACTGACCTTAAAAATTGAAAGACACTGACCTTAAAGACTGAAAGAATTGCTGTTGTCTGAATATAGTCTACACTGACCTTAAAGACTGAAAGAATTGCTGTTGTCTGAACATACTCTACACTGACCTTAAAGACTAAAGGAATTGCTGTTGTCTGAACATAGTCTGCACTGACATTAAAGACTGAAAGAATTGCTGTTTGCAGGAATAAGGTCAGTGCTTACTTGTTTATGTTTTTGACACTCGTGTAACTTTGTCAGGGACAAGTGTTTGCAGGTCAGCCACATGTTTTGAAATCTGTTGTAGAGTTTAACAGTTTTAGAACAATAAAGTGAGCATAATTGTCAGTTCTTTTGATTTCAGTCATTACATGGAAACATTTTAAACAGGGTATGCTTGGTGACATTGTCAATATCAGTCACATATTTCATCTCCAACATAGTTGATGTTCAAGGAGAGACAGTTTAACAATCGATGTATGTAACATGTTTTGTAGAGATTTTAATGTGTTGAGTGGAGGGTAAGATTCAAATGAGATATGGTTGATACAGAAAGGAGCTTACCGAGTGAATGAAACAGTTTATTTATAGAAATACTATCCTGTTATGAGGTCATGATAGAATTTTGAGATACATGAGTGAATATATTTCTAAGTTTAGGATTTCTGGTTTCAGATAGATGAGATGGCACAATGTCAGAACTGTTACTACATGTCCAATGCTAAACCAAGAGACTGGTTTGCTCAACCCTGTGTAAGTTGATATAGAGAATAATAGGTTAGTGTCTTAATATGAGAAAGTTTATCTGGCAAGGCGTAGGAATTTATAAATTGATAAATTCCGCAGCCGAGCCAGATAAACTTCCTCAATTAAGACACTAACCTATTATTCTATTTATACTGTCACATCTGGCATTTGGAAAAAATTTAGTTAAGATATTGAAAATCTATCTTTAAAGTGTTTCAATTTAGGCTAATGTCAAGGTTATCCGGCAGTGGTACATTTGCACACACAAAAAATAGTTCCAAAGTTTCAGTAACTTTATTTCCTTAACTGACTATATTGTAAGATTTACATATTGAAATATTTAATTTTTTATTCAAGTAGTCAATGTTTGTAATAACATCAATTTTATCACTTCCCTCTGATTATAAACACAAAACTAGTCCATGACATATCATGTGCCGTATATCAACGTCACGTGACCAACTGACGTAGATAAAGAAAAATATACGGCACTTTGTTATAAGTTCGAAAGTGTTATTAGTGACAGGATAAGTTTATTTATATACCTGTTGTAACACTTGTATATCACACAAGTTAACTTCAACTCTTACTTTCAGCTCTTAATCTTATATTGATAGTTTAGATAAACTTTACATCACAATCATGATTGTTTGATAGTTTTTGACGTGAATATGTACAGGTCATACATAAACTTTCACGAAGAAAAATGAACAGTAAACACTTCATGTAGTTAAGTACGTGACAATGTTTTGTATCAAATTACTGAGGCATTAGATCATTTTCTTACACATAGCATCATTTGAAATAATGGTTTTTAAGAAATGTTAGTAATGCATAAAAACACTGAAATGATGATTTGCTCAAATGACTGTGAAAAGGACTGCTTACTTGGGGCAAAAAGCAAAGACTGGTATCTCGGGATGTGTGCTTGTTGCAGCCTTTTCATAGATATTAATTTTTTTTACAGGATCCCCCACATGAGCTGGTTTATGCTAAACTAAAGGGCTATAGTTACTGGCCAGCTAAAGTGATACACTATGTCAATAATGATAAATATGATGTCCGATTCTTCGGAGGACATCATCAACGTGCAGTCATTTCAAAGGACCAAATTAAACCAATTGATGTAGACAGAAAAACACTGCATATTAAGATAACTGGAGGTAAAGAGGACATTGTGATACTCTGTGAAGATTATAGTACACGTATATCACACAATGCCTAATTTAATACTTAAATATCAGGAGGAGTAGTTGTCGCGGTGTTAGAGCACCGGACTCCCCATCCGGAGGTCACTGGTTCAAATCCCATCAGGGGTGAGAGTCTACATTGACTTTCTGCATTCCTTACTTTCGACACAAGTACTGGTTTGAACCCAGGAAGCAGTCATCGAGAGGGATTAATATAAGTTGCAAGAACTTGCTTCCTGATGTAAAATAAATAAGTTTAAACTAAACTGAAATATCAACCTGAGTGCTTGAAATCAGATGTGACATAGATTCTAACCATAATGTTCTTATTGTCTCCATCTATGTGTGGTTGGGTTACTGTAATAACTAAAGGGCCATATGGACCCACTAAGCTTGAAAAGACACTATTAGGACATAGTCTTTAACTTAAATATTGGGTTATGACTCCACTATTGCAATAACAACTGACTATATTTCATGCCATAATACCATACGTTCTGAAGAATAATGTATTTATCCGGTCAGGTACCTATTGATTGAAAAATCAAATTATTAACCAGTAAATACATTGCAAAATTAAATTAAGTTCTTTCAGTTCCTGAAACATACTGCTGTAACATCAAAGGTCAGACTGCAAAATGCTTGTAACAGCTCAGTCAACTTTGAAATCAAGACGGATGATAATATGATGAAAAGCTTATATTACTGGTTAAAAAAAAAAAAGAATTTTCTTTGAATTCATTAGGTTTTACGAAGGCGGAGCAGGAGTTAGCATTACACAAGGAGATGTTACAGGAGCGTAAAGACGCAGAGATCGTGGCAGACGATGATGACGAAGAAGATGAAGAACAAGACACACATAAACACAGAAAATCCAAGGTTCTGATTTTTATATATATAGTCAAAACTCCAGTGAACAAATCATACGATATTCAGTTGTACTTTATGGTATAGTACTACTTGGTTACAATGAAAGATTCATTACAATAAAAAAGATGTGATTTTGCAATGTAATGACCTGGTGTGATGCTGAACGGAAGAATTACATTTCTACTCTAGTTAACGTGTTCTTTTATGCCTCTACATCAAATATATTGACATATTTTTTGTATACTGTTGTCCATCCATACAGTTTTACTGTCAGTTATTATGTCATGCAGATCTGTATTTTGACTTTGGTTTCATCTTGCCTTACAAATGTTTCTTGTTTGTTAGGAAAATCAGAATAGTGCTATAATACGGTATCATTCTAGTCAATGGCATGTCATTTGTCTGTAAGATTCTGGTCAGGAATCGGATGCATGCAAAACACAGTAGAAGTACCAGTGTCTCCTTCTGTTTTTCAAATGCTTAATTGGTGGTAAAGTAGAATATACATGCTGGTACTAATAAGAGGAAGCTTGGATGTAAATCAGAGAGTAATAAACATGTAAAGGTTTCAAGAGCTTTTTAGATATCTAAAGTAGGGATTATTCTAGAGCTCAAAAGGGGGCAGGGGGGCACAAAAAAGGGGCAGGGTGCTTTCTGCGCGTCGGGCATGGTAAAAAAAGAGACAGTTTTACTGTTACGCTGAATCATTATCGTAACAGTAATAACTGTATAATAACTGTATATATTATAAGAAAGTTATCTACAGCAAAACAAAGCAATAATTAAATGTCTATTGTTAAATATTTGAATACCTTCAACTGTTTAAATGATATGATATAGTAAAAACATCAACATTTTCATGAAATCTACTGGAGCCAAACGTTATTATTAGACTTATGGTGATCATGTCATATCAGGGCACTGATATCAACATATTTCACTCATGACTGTCAACATCCATACATGCTTTGAAACAGCATCAACTACAACATGTTTTCATGAAACCCTGGTGCTCACAGGAGCCAGACATAGTCTTAAATTAAGTTAAAACTTATTACATATTAGATTAAAATGTGCTTCAGCTTGAATTCTCAAAAAAACATATCCGAAATTAGGTTGTCCGAAATAACATACATGTTTTACAATGCAGATATTCGACTTTGCAATGGCAAGTTAAGTTTGTAAAGACAAAGTTGGCGAAGGTAATATCCGTAATAAGAACACATAAATATTTAAAGCAATCTAAGCACATTACCTTTCATGGGCAACCATAAACGAAGCAATATTATGATTCTTTTTCCTATTTTTTGCACGTTCTTTTTCTTGATCAGCAAATTTACGTTTTAGGGATGGCATTTTTGCAATGTTACATTAACGTCAATATGCAACAGAATGAAACTGCTTGGAATAAAGAAATTACCAAATAAGAAACTATAATGATACGTACGAATAACTTAATAGCAATTAACGCTTAATCTAATTGCATATACTTTTAAGTAAATAAGAGTTTGTTGGAAAATTACATAGCGCTAATTAAAAATAAATGGTGTTCAAAAACTTGTGAAAATCAAACCATCTATAATCAAAGGGGCTATATACGTTTAATAGATCGTGTTAGTTGCCAAATTAACTGATACCAAACCTGTGTATTCCCAATCAATTACCATTGCGCGCTATGTCGGAAGTTGCAATATACAATCAATTAGCGTAACCATGTCACATTGGGATAGCAGCGACAAATCTAGCAGTGAATGACTTTGATTGATTGTTCACATTTCGAACAAAAAGTGAATGGGTGGTCCATAGAAGGGCAAAAGGGCCCTGTTATAAGGCATTTGATGGGCAAAAGGGCAGGGCTTAAAAAGGGCAGGGCGGAGCGCCCTTCTATTCCGCGCTAGAATAATCCCTATATAGTGATAGCTCACTGTAGTACAATATTCTTTTTGCATCCTTTCTTTGTCCTAAATAGTGTAAGGTTTTATTCATTTATGGTAAGTTGAAGAGAGTGTGATGTACAGAGTGTCAAGCTGTTTTGACATTGTTGCTTAATTTCTCCCTTTTCACAGGCCCCAGTTGATGAAGATGAGATGTTAGAAGAGAGACCATATAAACCAAAGAAAGAGAAGAAGAGGAAAATGAAAACTAGTGCATTTGATTTAACTGAGGAGAGAGAGAAGAAAAGAAAAAAGAAAGAGGATGCATTTGATTTTGATGATAATGTTGACACAGTCAGTTCAAGCAGTTATTCATCAACCAAAAAGTCAAGAAACAAAAAGGTTTGGTTTAATAATTTCAGAAAGTCATAACAGTGTAACTATTGAAAGGTTTTTAAAGAGAAAGTATATACATGTATCATCAGACAATCATACCCTTAACTTGTGCCTATAAATGCAGCTGTCTTCAGAAAAAAGTAGTTGTAAGGGTAAAAGTTTGCCCTCCTGGCCTTGAGATGGAAAGTTAAGAAATTGTCGGTGGATTATGACAGTAACATATACAGATCATGATTTCTCATCAGAACCCTAATATGTGAGAAGGTTTGGCAGTGTCTCAAGGAGAACTAGAATCTAGTACTGGTCCTTCCCAGGAATGATAGATGAACTGCCTGTCTTACATTATTTTAGACTGTTAAAAGGTGTTTAAATCAGTTATTACTGTAAGAAGGCATTAAAATCAATTAACCAGTTGAAAGAAACCTTAAAAGGACTTAAAGGGTAGCAGATAGGAGTTTGAAGAAATTCACCTTGCATTTAACATAAATTTGAAGATGAAATCCAAGTAAGTATAAAATTCATCAAAATTTTCCAGGTGTCGCCACCAGATGATGTAGTCACTTCTACTGAGGAATATCCCCCACCAAACAAGAAAAGTCGTCTCTCAACCAACAGCATAGCATCACAAACAAGTAAAAAGGTAATACAAATAACAAAACACTGTTTTTCTTTTATACTTGGATGAAGGATACTTTTGGACTGAGGCATACCAGTAATTTGAAGCCAGTCTGAGCTATAGGTGTATCCAATATGGCAAGGACATGAAAATGTCTCACCAGATAAAGTTACTGGCATTCAGTCAGATGATTGGTTTTCTCATGAAATGTGTCTTCAAAGAAATGACATTTAGTCACTATAAGTCATATTAAATCAAGTCAAGGTTTATATTGTGTTAGATATTCTGAAGGTCACTTTAGTATTAAAGGTATAAACCATTTGTCAGTCTTTTCTTTTGTCAGACTGAAGGAAATACATTATTTATGGGTATATTTATGATTGATTTGTGTTACAATTTTTTTCAGCATATGTCAGCTAACACAACTGTTTCATCCACACAAACTGAGGATCAACCCATTATTACAGAACAGTCCACTTCACAGACAGAGGAAAAAACTGATACCACTCCACCACCCCTTGAGACAAAATCAGATGATCCACCTTTGTTAGATTCTAGTGTTGAACCAAAAACTTGTAATTGTGATGTAAAATATAATAGACAGCTGAGTGAGTTGAGAGAGAAGTTGGACAGGGAACATAAAGAAGACAAACAGAAGGCTTTGGATGAACTGTCGGAAAGAGTAAGTGATGTCATGATTAAAATGATGTATGTTTTTTTTTTTTTTTTTTTTTTTTTTGTTTTTTTGTTTTTTTTTTTTTTTTAAGAAATCATAAATAAACATGAAGGCTGATTGTGGTACAATATATATATCTTATCTTCTGTCTAAGAGAGAAAGGGGGTGTAGAAATGATATGTCTCAGTAATATGTGTGTGTGTGTCCATCACAGTTTTTTTTGTTGAACATAAAAAAAGACAATTTTTGGTATTCATTTAAATCTTAAAAACTGTTTGATGGTGATGAGGAAAACAAAAAATTGTAGGAGCACATTACTGTTGTAACATGATTCTTTGCATTGGTCACCAAACTGATTTTTTTGTTTTCTTGTATAATCACATTTATATTTCTATTATATCTTTCATTCCTAAGAACAAGTACTAACAGTGACTTGTTCTATTTCAGTGTAGTAATTTGTTCTATTTAGTGGGATTTTGGTTTGTTCTATTCAGTGTGATTTGTTCTAATCAGTGTGATTTTGGTTTGCTCTATTCACTGTAATTTGTTGTATTAATTGTAACTTGTTCTATTCTGTATAATTTGTCCTGTTTGGTGTAATTTGTTCCTCAAAGTGTAATGTGTTCTGTTCAGAGTAATTTGTTCTGTCCAATGTGATGTGTTTTATTCAGAGTAATTTGTTCTGTTCAGAATGACTTGTTCTGTTCAGGGTGACTTGTTCTATTTTTATATGATTTGTTCTATTCATTGTGATTACATTGATTGCATTTCAACTGTATTTCACATGTAATTCATTGCCAGTTGCATAAGGACTTTGAAGAAGATAAACAGCAGGCTGTGTCCCGAGCAATGAGCAAGTTACAGACAGAGCTGGACAGGGTACGGCGACAGACAGAAGACAAATGTAAAGAACAGTACAAGGATGAGATGAAAAAACTGGCACAGAAACACAAGGAAACCATATCTGCTACGAAAAAGAAACAATGGGTAGGTGGTCTTAACTTTAATCTGTGGATCTGCTAGTAAACATTAGCATGCTTGGTCTATAAAGGATGTATAATGATTTTGCTGTACAGTATTCAAATGTGCTATTGTACTGCCTGGACTGGTGGGTGGTATTGTATAAGATGTTTATTTGTTTTTAAATGTTATACAGTGAAACTAAGTATAATTTGGTAAATATAAAAATTTGGTGTGTATTTAAGAAATAATAAGTATCCAGGCGTGGTTTATCGTAGAATAACCCACGTTTTGAGTTCTTATGCGTAGGAATATATCACGAAGGCCGTAGGCCTGAGTGATATATTGTTTCGCATAAGAACGAAAAACGTGGGTTATTCTACGATAAACCAAAACTGGATACTTATTATTTCGATTCTAACACGACCAAACAATAAACCACATTGTGAAATAAGTGATAACTACTTCTTACGATCGTAAAAACACTTGCGCGGTACGCCTGCGTTTGGCCGTTAAAATTTCTTCCCTCGATATATGTAAGAGTTGGCTTCCACATAATAAGTTGATCAATCCAATAAATGAACAAATAAACAACACACTTTTCATCAGTTGATAATTTCTTTTTTTATTTCGAACTAAAATTGCATTTTACTAATAAATTAAATGTTCAAACAAATAAAAGATGTTCATGTTCTCAGATGCTAAAAATAGCATATGTAAAACGTCACAAGGTCGCTTACACGAAAGTCGGCATACGTGTGTGAATTTTAATGTAGACACAAGTAACATTTACATGGATTATTGACAGAAAACATTGCTCGGCTATTATTATTTCACAAATTGTGCCCATTCTAAGTAAATTGGCTTTTTGTGCCATTTTGCAGCCGAACTTTGTTGTTATTGTACTTCGGTAATACTACGATTCCTACAGTAGTAGTCACGAGACAAACCGACCAGACTATAGCCTGGGTGACGTCATACCACATGTATGACGTCATATCGTTTTCATCTCATAATATGTTCTCATCTTGTACAGTAGTTTGTTTAGTTGGCTTTTATTAGGTTGATATGACTATTTTTGGTTGTATATATATGCCCGAGAGGTACTTGTGAGGATATGGCATTTGGTTGTAATTTTATTTTCATGTTATATTAAAATTAAAGATAAAACGGTTGGTTTGTCTTAGTGACGTATATTTACCAAAATAGTATTTACAAACATCACGTGACTTTCATTCATAAACATTTTATACGTGGGGTGACGGCGGTTCACGGAACGGCAAAAACAACAAGCGCACGCGAGTGGTATACTGCAGGATAACCCGTGTTTATTTTCTTCTTTGTATATATAGGCTATTTTTAGATTGTGTTAGAATTATAGATATATCATTGTAATTTTACAAAAAAAAATGTTACTCCCATTACTTTTTCATGCTGAATAAACATGGGATTTATTTACCTCTATTGTCATTGTATGGATGGGGTAGTTGATGAATATGTATGTGTGTTCAGCCATGAGTCTACAGAAAAAAAATTGGAGTTGTTGTATAATTCCTAACTTAGAGTAAATTATATATTTAATGTCTGGAGATAATGCATCTCTACAATTTCTATAAGCTGTGAAGAGAGAAACAAAAATGTTATAGTGTTAATGTTTTTACTTTGGTAATAATTATTGCAGACTTTGGTCAGCTTGCACATTCATACATTAGAATCATGGTCTGTATTGTTCAATATTAAGTATGTTTTATATTAGTGTGAGGTAAAGCATATAAAGTCTGATCAATGTTTATGGCCTATATGCAGGGTCTTCAGTCGTAGTCTGTTCATTCAGTGCCATTTCTTGTTTACAGTGTTACAATTGCGAGGAGGAGGCGATGTATCATTGTTGTTGGAACACGTCGTACTGCAGTGTAAAATGTCAGCAGGAACACTGGCATAAAGAACATAAACGTGTTTGCCGGAGGAAGAGATAGAAGGCAACATGTACAGACTTTTTAATCTCTGACCTTACAAGGTCATAGACTTTTAACATTTAACCTTTCAAGGTCGCTGTCTCAAGATCTAGCAGTCAAGGCCATCCAAAGTGTGTGTGTGTTCAACTACAGCTAGTCACTATGTCATCGGTGTAGAAGAATGTGAAAGCAACAGATGAAATCAGCTTCATGATTTTTACAACCATTCTTTTGTAATGTTTAGATAAAGTAACAGCTAGCCTCACAGTGGCAAACTTTGTCTAAACAGTCATACAGCTGTGTACAGTCTGGCCGTGTTCTTATCATGGTCAAAGCTGGTACTTCTACAGCAGATATTGTCTTATCAGGGATGGAATTCATGGATCCACAGCATGACTCTTAAATCTTATACAAATAGGTTTTACCCACAAACATTACCATGTGCTCTTTTGTTATATTCTTGTTTATGGTGAAAATGTAACTGTACTTCTTTGTTAAATCATGCAAATGTGAGGGGTCAGGTCTTCATCAATTTTCAGTTGATATCTTGATTTTCTTACAATTTCAAGTTTCCTCTGGAAATGACCAGCAGGGCTCTGAAACAATAATATAGCAGTGGGATACAACAATAATATAGCAGTGGGATACAATAGCAGTGGGATACAACAATAATATAGCAGTGGGATACAATAGCAGTGGGATACAACAATAATATAGCAGTGGGATACAACAATAATATAGCAGTGGGATACAACACTAATATAGCAGTGGGATACAACAATAATATAGCAGTGGGATACAACAAGAATATAGCAGTGGGATACAACAAGAATATAGCAATGGGATACAACACTAATATAGCAGTGGGATACAACAATAATATAGCAGTGGGATACAACAATAATATAGCAGTGGGATACAACAAGTTTCAGCTGATCTCTTGAAATCTAGTTTATTTCTGTGGGATATGTAACTGGTAGAGATTTGATATTTTACTCTGCTAACCAAACTGTTGTTAGGGTATGGCCATCAATGAACAGAAGCCAGAAATGGTTTTGTACAGTTTATGTCATTGTACATTTTCCCATCTTTACACATTTTATATATTTATATAAGAATGAAGAAAGCTTTTCCAGTGTTTATAGGTTATTTAAGGTATTGGTATAGATATGGTGTGTATTTTAAAGAAGTGTGTTTTGTTGTTAGTGCTAAGCTTTATTCAAAATGACAATCCTCACAGGATATTGTAATGACATACATTGTGGTTAAGTTGTTTCTACAGTAAATTTATATCTGCTGTAATTTAAACTTTGGATTTGTTTGAAATAGCAGTAACTGGTCACAGTTGATATGTCTCTGAAAATGAATATTGCAAAAAAATAAGATATTGATTCAGAAAAAAAAAAAATATTTATAAGGATTTTGGGATAGTCATCAAATCATGTGATCACATACTGATTTAGCTTGAGCAGTTCCTGTTGAAAATGTTCTTTCTAAAGATCTCAAATTATCTTCTGACATATAACTGTACATTGATGGTTTTTCAACATTTTCACTTAATCATATGTGATTTTATTCTCATGAAGACCATAAACCTGAGAATGCAGTGCAATCTCAGCAATGAGAACATTTACTGTAGATGTTTCATACCGTTTGTTCTGTAGTGACTTAAGGTTTCATTGGTGAGAACATTTACTGAAGATGTTTCATACCGTTTGTTCTGTAGTGACTTAAGGTTTCATTGGTGAGAACATTTACTGAAGATGTTTCATACCATTTGTTCTATAGTGACTTAAGGTTTCATTGGTGAGAACATTTACTGAAGATGTTTCATACCGTTTGTTCTGTAGTGACTTAAGGTTTCATTGGTGAGAACATTTACTGAAGATGTTTCATACCGTTTGTTCTGTAGTGACTTAAGGTTTCACCGATGAGAACATTTACTGTAGATGTTGCATACCGTTCGTTCTATAGTGACTTAAGGTTTCACCAGAGAGAAAATTTACTATAGATGTTTTATACTGTTTGTTCTATAGTGACTTCCATAGTGACTTAAGGTTTGTTCCATAGTGACTTAAGGTTTGTTCTATAGTGACTTAAGGTTTCTCCAATGAGAACATTTACTGTAGATGTTTCATACCGTTTGTGACTTAAGGTTTCACTGGTGAGAACATTTACTGAAGATGTTTCATACCGTTTGTTCTGTAGTGACTTAAGGTTTCACCGATGAGAACATTTACTGTAGATGTTGCATACCGTTCGTTCTATAGTGACTTAAGGTTTCACCAATGAGAACATTTACTGTAGATGTTTCATACCGTTTGTTCTATAGTGACTTAAGGTTTCTCCGATGAGAACATTTACTGTAGATGTTTCATACCGTTTGTTCTATAGTGACTTAAGGTTTCTCCGATGAGAACATTTACTGTAGATGTTTCATACCGTTTGTTCTATAGTGACTTAAGGTTTCACCAATGAGAACATTTACTGTAGATGTTTCATACCGTTTGTTCTATAGTGACTTAAGGTTTCACCAATGAGAACATTTACTGTAGATGTTTCATACCATTTGTTCTATAGTGACTTAAGCTTTACTGGAATTAGGATCATTAAGGACCAAGTAAAGAATCCTGCAGGTATAGAAAGGCTGGATATCCCCGTACAAACTGAAATATACAAAGTAAAGAACAAAGAAAATTGCCTTTCAGTATGACTTACAGAAATTTTCAGGTATTATTTATGGTCATTTTGCCTTATAGATTGTTAGCATATGTATTTTAAGATATTGTGGCCATTTGTAAGAAATAATTAGGAATCATTCAGGTCAGCTTTGATTATTCTATTAAAAGAAGTTTGTACTGAAACAATTTGGCACTACAGATTGAGCAAGTGACACCTGTCTAGTATGATTTCATTTACTGATAAAAGAAAAAAAATATGATAAAAGTGTTTCACAGACTGTATATATAAAAAATAACATGTTTGTGTGTTGTAAATGTGGGAAAAATCTTGTGCATTTTTTTTCTTTCAGCGCAGTTACTTGTTATATATTTAATGATATGTTAAACGTGTATAAATAGATACATGATGACTCATGTAAAAGTTTGTGTGTATATAAAGGCAGCATGTACATACCTGTGAATCATTTGCTCTCATTTACAATGTGTTTAAATCATTGAATACTATTGCATATTTATAATTGTTATGGGAAAAAACTCATGGCTAGTTTTGATTCATGCGAACTGAATTACTTTTTCAAATACCTAGGAGAAATAAAAAAGGGTGCAGGAATTCTACAGACATTTTATTTACATGTATTTTTCCATATGCACTGCATGTAAACTTCAGCTTCCTTACATGGTTTCAGACTGCATGAAACAGAAAACTTGAAATAGATATTGGCATGTTTGAACTTCTTAAGTTTTCCAAACTTTTGTCAAGTAATTCTGAGTTGATGGTCATTACAATATAGAAGTACCGTAAACGCTTGAATATAATACGCACTTTTTTTCAAGAATTTTCAGTATCCACAAAGGGGTGCGTATTATACACGAGGGTGGGCCGTCTGACAATTTTTTCCAGAAAGTGTGACACTGGTAACAATATTGCCATACACAGTTTTAATTCAACATTTCCTAAGAAATAGGCAAATAAGTGTTACTAATAATTATTTTTTGCACAATATGTTAAAATTCTGTTTCTGTGAAACAGTGTATCAGCTGATACCTATTCATGAGTGCAGTAATTTATTTTGGAGTGATTCATTTCTATGCATGGAGGTTTTAATAGTTTTATTTCATGGGTGTTTGTTAATCATGTTTATGTACAGACTGGTGGTAGGTAGGATGTCAAGCCCACACTGTCACTGGACACACTTCTTTTTTGCTTTTTTCTCTTAGCAAGATCTGTATGTCCATACTCAGGCCTGCCATCTTTGGTTATAAACAAATCCAAGTCTTGACTTAATTAAACTTTCCTTTTCATAAAATTGCATTTGTTCAGACTTTTGTCCAAAACTTGATGAAAATGTTTCAGTTTTTAACTCGACTATACTAAGTATATGAAGAGCTGCCCTATTCACACCAGCGTCCACCTCCAGATTTCTGATTAAAGTTTTTGTGCAGTAAAATATTTTTTACTTTAACTTCTTTATTTCTTGAGGGATTTACTTCATATATATGTTCCTTATCATCAGCCACATCATTTGTGGTAAGGTTCATAACTCTAGCACTCTATATTTCCAGGAGTATCTCCCCTTTAAACTTAGAATTTTTGTAGAAAATTGTAATATTTTACTATAACTTCTTTATTTCTTGAAAGATTTTCAATGATAAAATTATAAATATTATATGATATTTCATCTACCATGGAGAAGATTCTTGTCTGTATATCTATAGATCTTGAATTAAATTGATTTTTTAATAGTTATCCCTTTCTGAACTATCCAGTACTTAAGTAGTCGAGCGTGCTGTCTCCACTGACAGCTCTTGTTGCTATTGTTGTTGTTGTCGTTTTTCAAGATAATTACCAGAATTAATGCCAGAAAGAAATGAGTTAAATGCAAGTAGCTGAGTTTCCTGATTTATAGTAGAAGTTCTTGCAGTAGTAATATTAAATATTGTTTACACCTTGTTTAATTAATAAAATACGGTTTTTATATTTTACTGATCCCATGATTTTCACTATTTTTCTAGTTGTATGTCTTGTTTGTAAAAATCACATTTTGTTTTTATACAGATTTTAAATCATATTTCATGAAAACATTTTTACCGTATAGATGCAAAATCACACAAATCACTCCTAATCATTTCTTATTTTCATACCTGTGTATATAGCTGTAAAATGTGCTTAAATTTTACCATTTAAATGTTTCTTTCTTTTCTTTAAATCTTAAGATTTAGTATTTATGTGTATATAGATCTATGCATTGTTTTAAATGGATGTGTAAGTCATTGTTATCGTTACCAAAATCTTTGGTATAGTATTTTCCTACATTTTTTTATGGCCGTCGTCATATTTGGTGTCACGGAAGTTTTGAGCTTGATTTGCCTGGACAGCAGTTATAGTATATGAAGGGATGTTAAAGTTTTAACTTTTTGTCCCTGGATAAAGAATTCCATCTTTGGCATGGTGATTGATTGAATGTTTGGTGAAAAAGTACAAATGGCTGAAACATTTCTACTACTCAATAAGTTTCATACATCAGAAAAAGGAATTAATATATGTGTATGTTGAGGATGACAAAAACTATGCTCTGACGTAGTTTTCTTATTGTGATAAAGTGGACTGAAGGTTTTAAGAGTGATTTCCTTTCAACATAGGATTGCAGCTTAAAGGGGACAGTTACCTTTATTGTTTTTGCATAGTTTGTATGTACAGAACATGAAATTTTAAGAAGAGACCTTTAGATAAAAAAAAAATTGTTTCTTACATTTTATCTGTAACAGTGTCATTGGGTTAGACTTTATTTGTTTTATGATCAGACTCCATATATTTTATCAATTGCTACCATTTATACATTTATATACGTAAGTAGGACATCCCCTAGTTGTGCCTCATTTATAAACATCACTGAGATATTCCCCAGTGGTGCCTCATTCACATACATCACCGGAACATCACCTAGTGATACCTCATTATATTCATCACTAGGTCATTTCCTAGTGACTCCTCAAGTATGTCCCCTAGTGACAATTTGTTTTTATCACTATGACATCCCCTTGTGGCGCCTCATTAATTTCATCACTGGGACTTACCCATTCTGGTGTTAATGTGTACTGTACTTGCATCACTCAGAATAAAACTTGAAAATTAAAACTTGTTATGTTCTCTGAAATCGTCATGTTTTGTAAACTGGATTTCTTAAATATGTGACAGAAGCTGCATGTGTTTTATAACATGCCTTACAATACACCAATCTACTTTGCACGGTGTTTCACACTTCACATTGACTGGGTTCTTAGTAAAGCTAGATCCTTTAGTATGCGACTTCTGTTCTACTTCCTTAAATATTTTGGCCGTATATTTAATTAGAATGTTAACTACTTAATTGTATTTCTAATTAGATGAACATGCTGAAAAAAAGGTAAGAGCCTACATTTTGAAAAATACAAATTTTGTACATGTATATACAAGAACGATACCAGTCGCTTTCCTCGCGAGGCACGCACTTCGCTGTATGGAGTCATCTTGCAGTACTGAACCACCTGAAAATATCCTACGTTAGAACTGCACTTGAAGGCTTGCGACGTTCCCTAATTTATGAGCAAAGTAATCGATTTATATCCCTTCTAATGGCTGACAGAGTGTCTGCATTACAATACGAATTTCATTAAAAAGGTTAACGTTAATCAGAAAAATTAAAGCAGCTCGTTCGCCGATGGTCATTGACTAAGAATTTGATTTTAACTATCTGTGTGTATTACGTCTTCCAATCTACAGACGCATTGTTGCCCAATGTAACTTTTCTCCATAATAGGCTATGGCGTAAAGAACTGTATAATACCTGTATTTAGAATTTCTTTTTCCGTGTGCCGTCACAGGACTGATCACTCGCTCATCATGCATGCGCACACATTATATGGACCCAAAACCACAGGCATTCGTTTCCTTTTTAAATGCCCCGAACCAACACAAGGTGCGAATTTAGAGAAAGTAAGAGTTACATTGCATCTGTCAGCTTAAATTATTGAAAATCTGTTTGAAGTAAGGTGACCCTCAGATTTATTCTTGTGAACTATCAAAAAAAATATCGTTCTTTATGTTGGTTATATTGTAGTTCGGAACATTTATCCATGAAACAAATTCCTGTAGTGAGATAGTTGCGGAACATGCCATGTTGTACAGCAAGCACCTGCTCCGGGGAGGTTTCCAGTCGTTTCCCCCACACTGACATTTCCTCCTGGATGTTTCCTCCAGGATGTTTCCTCCCCTATATATATATTATATAGTAATGTGAAGATATACTATATAATGATGATATTGTTCTTTATGAAACAGCATAGTTCATCCATATTTATTGATATCACATTTTATGGTAAATTTAGTACTTATTTCTTCATTGATATAAATCTGGTCATTTGTAAAGAAACATAATTGGTACTAAGCTGTTTAAAATGTGTCAAATACACATGCAGTGTATTTCACACCTGCCATATCCTGTTAATAGCCTTTGTAAATTTTTGTAGTGTAACTATCTCAAACAATTCACACATTTCACTCCATTAAATGCTTGGTAAATTTAGTGGTTTATATATTTCAAAAATATAATTCTCATTATATTGCAATAAAATAATTTACTATTTAATTTACATTTAAAATATCCAGATATAATCATAAATACCATAACAACCATCATAGGGTACCCATGCTACCTCATTTCAATGTCATTTCAGCATTACTGCATGGTATATTGGTGGAAACCAATATAGCCCGGGGCCGATGAATAAAGTAACGTATTGGCTCGGCGATGCGTAGCAACATACCGTAGGCGTTTTAGAGATATAAAAGAAAATATGTTATACAAAAATATCATAATTCCACATAATCGAAACAGAATTACTGTGCTTTTTTGTCTACAGCCAAAAGAAAATCCCGTAATGTGTATGTGTTTTTTCCTCTCCCTTTTCAGAATTCTGGTACGAGGTGAAACCCACGATTGATTTTCTTAAAACATATATTACCCACCATCGAAACGGTTATGAAGTGCACCTCTATTTCGGAAATTAAATTAATTTGCATGAGAGTAACCGTTGAAGATAGGTTGCATAATATATATATTTTAGTAAATGATAATCGGTAAGGAGATTTTTTCAACTATTTTTCCCTCTTTTCTTGAATGCCTGATTTATTATAGGAAAAAATGGGGAAAGATGTTGTCAGAAATTTGTCGGCAGTGAAAACCGTTTCATTCATATCTAATTCTAAGTGATGAAATTGTTTTCCCTTGAACTCTATCAAGCAAATGTTTCACGATATCTTATACAACTTCATTTTTTTCTCCTACATGGAAGTTTGTTCAAGTGTAGGTCTTAAAAGTAAGATTGATTTGGTCTGGCGTCCTAGAATTTGTGCATTAACTATAATATTTAACACATTCTATATGTATCTGTATATCATAGTTTTGGTAGTGTGTTTGTTAGTTTGTTTTGTTTTGTTTTGTTTTGTTTTCAAATGGACACACTAATGTATAACGGTTTAAATCGTTGTATGTAGATGTTAACATGATTTTATGCTCTAAAAAATCTCTTGCGAAGGGTCAGATCAGGGATGGACAAGGGGCTGGGTCCCGACTTAACGCCACTGTGAACTTTGTCGGTATCATAAGATATACCATTGATATGTACGTACGGGTTTTACACGCGTCAGTCCCGCCGTGGCACTTCTAAACTGATTTGAAATGACCAAGAAAAGTTTTTATTGTTTAATATCACTTGAAAATTCTGAAATCCAAATGAAAGTAAATCATTTTTTATTTTGATGTAAGTTAAGAAGAACTCTATCAAAAGTCCAAGTCAAGCTAATCATAGATCTAATATTATACTTGTCTGATTTTTAAACTATCTTTACTATCAAACTGAATTTAATTTCTGTAACGGTAACAGAATAAATCATCATATAAAATATAAACGAATAGCAACCCAACTAACAAAATAATGTGCCACAGAATAGAAGTGACCGCATTCTAAACAATTCAACACTGATTATTGCTATTGGCAACACGACGCTGAATTCGATTATCACAATTAATTGCTTTCTTTTTAAACGAATTTATTTACTCAGATGGCTGAGTACGTTGAATAAGACGAGAATATTTTGCTAGAAGTTAGAAATTACTAATATAAAGATAATTTTAAAAAAATATTGCGTCAATTTTCTTGCAATGTTGCTGAATTTTGTTATTGGTTTATTTCATTAACAATTTCGTCTAACTTGAATTCTATTTGTATCTGGATAATTGACAGATCGAATCTAATTGATTTCATTTTCACGAGACAATAATGCCAGGTAAAACAAAGAAACCGACAGGAACTAGGAGACAGGAAATGGCACATAAGGCAGATCATTTATGCAAGATGAAAAATTGTCATTGTAAGTACTGAGTTTTTCAAACGGTTGAGGAAAAGCTAATATACGATTTTTCAAAGATAAGGTGCCCGTTCATTACAGATGTTTTTCGTAGTGAGACCCAGCTTAGTCTCATTTACTAGATAATAAGAAACTCAATTTTTATTTGATGATTTATATGTACCCTAAGTAAAGGATGTTGCCCATCAGAAGTGTATATCAATATCCAAAACTGGAAAGGACCTCTGAAGACACTATATAATTTCCAGTTTGATGTTTATCATCTATCTATCTATACTGCCTAACGCCCCTCTCGGGTATGACTGGCAGGTGCGCGTCAGTGCAAGATAAAAGTGTTTAAAAGCATTGAAAGGGAGACTTCAAAGCATGAAAGTGAGATGTGAAATAAAGTATGAAAGTGTTAAAAATAAGACGAAATGTATTTATAGGTTAAAAAGTTGGCAGTGGCTACGGTTACGGAACCGTAATCCTAGCCTCCGAGTCTAGGATTACGGAAGTTCCGTAATCATAGACAAACCCACAGGAAAAGGCTACGGTTACGGAAGTTTTTTTAAGAAGCGTATTTTCAACAGTTAAATATCAAATAGCATGCCAAATTAATTTTTATTCATTAAACAAACCATTTTACCAAATTTGCGTTATCAAACTGTCATTTTGTACGCAATTTTAATTGTTGTTTCAGCAACGAACTAACGTTAAATAACGTTGTCATTTGTATTTGGACAAGTTATATATTTGTTTTTTCCCCAACCTTCCCCAAACAATTAGAAATTGACAAGATCAATCTGTAGTATTTGCTTCCTTACATTATAATTCAATGCAAACTTGGAATTTAATAGACAGTCGTTCATTTTTTGCGTCATAATAACGCGAACAAGATAACACTTAAGACAATACACATTACAGGGCAATTATTCACATCGTCTTTGTCCAAGTGTCTGTAGATGATGACAATGGCATTTAACCATTTAACGTTAGTCAAAACAACAATTAAGATGGCGTATCATAACATTAGTGTTGACTCATTTTGGAGAAAATATAATATTTGAGACAATTAACGGTTTATCACTCGATTTTTGGTATGTAATCCTTCTTTAAAAAAACTTCCGTACCCGTAGCCTATTCCAGTGGGTTTGTCTAGAATTACGGAACTTCCGTAATCCTAGACTCGGAGACTAGGATTACGGTTCCGTAATCGTAGCCACTGCCTAAAAAGTTTGTTAAAAACAGAGCTTTACACGTTCTGGGGCGACTTGGGAGCAAAGAGGGGTTTAGTCCACCCTTAAACTCATCAAGGTCTGTCTGTAGGACAACAGTGGCGGTAGGTTGTTCCAGAGTACTACAGTATATGGGAAAAAGGAATATTTGAAGTAGTTCGAAGAGGTGTGAACTTGTCTGAAAGATAGGGGGTGCATGTGACGAGACACCCTCGCCGGCCTCTCAAGATACGATGGTAGCGAAGCCGCCAGCAAGCCATAAACAATTTTGTAAAATACTGTAAGTCTACAAAGGTCACGTCTGTCTTGTAGTGTCTGCCAGCCAAGTTCTGTCTGCATACGGGTAACACTACTGTTATATGAATAGTCATTTTTTACCCATCAGATTGCTCTACGTTGAACTTTTTCTATTTTATCTATATTGGTTTTTGTGTGCAGGCTCCAGACAGCTGAGGCATATTCCACTTGTGGCCTAACTAATGTTTTATAGGCTGCTTCTCTGATACTTTGTGTTTTAGTTTGAATATTTCTGCGAAGGAAAGCAAGAGTTTTATTAGCATTTGAGGTGATGTTGTTTATATGTTTATTCCATGAGAGATCATCTGATAGGGAAACGCCTAGGTATTTTGCACTGTCTACAACTTCTAATATTTGTCCATTTAACCTGTAATTAAAAAGAAATTTGTGCTTTTTTTTAGAGATGATTAAAACGACACACTTGTTTGGGTTAAATTCCATGTCCCATAATTTTTTCCAGTGAACTAACTTGTCTAGATCATTTTGAAGAACAGAACAGTCCTGCAAGTTGTTAATTGTTAAGTATACAGCAATGTCATCTGCAAAAAGATGAACTTTAGATGTAATAGAATTTGGAAGGTCATTTATATATAAGAGAAAAAGTAAAGGACCAAGTACTGAGCCTTGTGCCACCCCGGATGTTACTGGGACTTCTGTTGAGCATTCTCCTTCCAGTAAAACTTTTTGTGATCTTCCTATAAGAAAGGATTTAATCCATGTTACAGCTTGTTTGTTTACTCCATATTCTTGCAATTTAAAAAGTAATTTTAGATGACTGAACAAATAATAAGCAAGCTAAGCTAAGGCTATTGCCAGTCAGAACTCAATATCCTCAAAATAGGAAGGATACCTGGACTATTGATAATACATTAGTAACTGCATCATTGAAGTATAGGTCCTCAGATGTAATCCACTGCTATACATAAAATTCGTAGGTGAAATATTTAAATAAGGCTGAAGGACATATTATGCAACTTTACAATCACCTCTTGAAGCCCTAGTGACAAGAAAAGTAATGTATCCAAGGTAGGACTCAAACCCTCACCCTTGTGCTTGTTTATCTGAACTACCCAGATTGATGAAAGTATATATTTTCAATTTCATCAAAGTAATAGTCATAATGAAAAAAAGAAATCAGCTTTCGGAAAATGGAGCAAACAGTTTGTTTCTATTTCAGTCAAGAAACAGGAAGTTGAAAGACTGCTGCAGTTGTTTAAAGAGTTTACAAAGAACCAGACTGTCGAGTCAAAACATGGTAAAACTGGTATTGACAGAACACGCTTCAGAGATGTACTGATACAACAGTTTAATATGACAGATGATATACTCATGGACAAAGGTACGTTTTACTGTTGATATTGTCATTTCATGGACAAAGGTAGGTTTTACTGTTGATATTGTCACCTCATGGACAAAGGTAGGTATTACTGTTGATATTGTCATTTCATGGACAAAGGTGGGTTTTACTGTTGATATTGTCATCTCATGGACAAGGGTAGGTTTAACTGTTGATATTTTCATTTCATGGACAAAGGTATGTTTGACTGTTGTTTTTGTCCTTTAAATAGTCTCAGCATCTATGTTGAATGTCTTTAAAGAAATAGAAGTATGTTTCTTTACATTGAATATACAATGTATGTATTTTGGTTTCAATTTATGAGACTGGTGAGATGCTATAAATTAATAGTATTCACTACAGGACAGTTGAAAGTGCTGATGTAACAAAATTTAGAATTATCCATATATCATACCACTCTAAAACTATTTGCCTTTGTTGTTCTATGATATTGGAAGAAGCACCTGGACTTAAGTATGATCGTTTTTCTTGGTAAGGCGAGATTTCTGCATGCATACTTAAGTTTCTGATGATGTTCCTTTAGACCTAGGGTCTGCATATAAAAGTATGACATCACCCAACATTAATTCGAATGACAAATCAGTGTAATTGCATTATCAGATATTTCTTTAGTACACGCTTTTTTCTGGGCATAAATTAATTTTTGTTAAGTGGCAGTGATAGTCACTATATTGTACGTGAAAGTGAAATATTTATTGAGGTTTGAATTTTGATCTGTTTTCAAACAATAAGGATTTATATCTAACATACATTCTTAAGTCGATATAGGACACTATATATACATCTACCCATTACATCTAAGATATAGGCGCTTTAAAGTAACCTTAGAATAAAATTCACAGAAATTTTCATGTTGTATTAGTTTAAACTTTTTTTATCTGACATCATTTTTTAAATAAGTTCTTGAAACTCATATAACTAATGGGAAGTGTCAGTATTCATGTAACATACTGATTTAGCATGTTGTATCCCAGTGGTATTAGAATGTACATGTATTTTGATATATTTACAGTATTCCGTGCATTTGATACAGACAATGATGGATACATAAGTGAGGATGAATGGGTAATAGGAATGTCAACATTTCTGAAGGGTGACATCGAGGAGCAAGCCAAATGTGAGTTATCTCCCTTGATTCTGGAAATCATTACACAATATATCAAGTCAAATGACTGGTGACACAGAAAAAAAAGTGCACTAAGACATCTGTTGTACGACTGATTAAAAAGCCTAAAAATTGTCCTCGGTAAACTATATCTATTTTGTTTTAAACTTCTTGATGATAATTACTGTGACAACAGTTTTTTGGAGACTGTTCTTTCTTATGAAAAAGTGTTGTTTCCTTATCAAAAGGCAACATTGAATGATAACAATTATAGTTTTGTAGAAAGATTGGTGACATTGAAAGGTATAGAATTTTACAGTGAAATAACTTATATTCAATTACATATAACCTACTATATTAATAATTACTGCCAACGGGAACTTGAAAAACTTTTCCTTGTGCTGTTTGTCAAATATGAGTTTCCTCCCTTGATTCTTGGAGTTGTTACAGTACACTGTAGTATAATAGGCATGTTATGAGTTTCCTCCCTTGATTCTTAGAGTTATTACACTGAAGTTTAAACTTAATTATTTTACATTGATTGGGAAGCAAGTTCATGCAGCTTATATTAATCCCTCTCAATGACTGCTTCCTTGGTTCAAACCAGTACTCACGCCAAAAGTGAGGAAAGTGGAATGTCACTGGACACTCTCACCCCTGGTGGGATTCGAACCAGCAATTTGAGATTAGGAGTCCAGCATTCTAACCTCCCGACCGCTGCCCCTCCTTGTGTAAGAAGTCGGATGTGAGTAACCTCCTTTGTTTCTTAGAGTTATTGCACTGAAGTATTAATGAAATCAGATGTGAGTTACCTCCATGGATCCCTTGATTTATGATACTATAGTGTATCAGTGTAAATGTTGGTAGCCTAAGTTAATTCTTTGATTTATAATACTGAAGTTTAACAAGGCAAATGTTAGCTACCTCCCTTGATTCTTGCAGTTATTACTGTGTAGTATAACAAGTCAAATGTAAGATACCTTCTTTGAGTCTTAGAGCAATTACAGTGCATATAAATTACCTTGTTATGTAGTAGAACAGTAAATTTGAGTTACCTCCCTTGAAATTTTCATATTTTATTATTGTAAAGCAGTTAACAATTAGACATTTATTTCATCTTTGATACATATCCTGTTGTTGTGTAAATGTTGTTGTTTTGTTCATTACAGTTTGTTTTGGAGTGTACTCAGTACGGGGAGAAGATGGTTATATCTCTAGGGAAGATATGTTCCTACTCCTAAAAAATTCTCTTGTCCAGGTAGGTATCCAGGGAAGAAAATGAAAAGATTCTATGTACTATTAAATAAACAAGCAGATAGAAACTTATAGCTTCCAAGCCTCAGCATATAGTTAAAGTTGAATATTTATCAGTTTATCTCTCATTAATTGTTGATTTAACTGATTAAATACTGATTGATAAATTTACATTGTACATATAGGCTGCAGACAATTTATCTATTCATTGAAAGTCGAAGTTAATGATTTACCAATAAGATACTATGTTTTCAAAACCTTGAAAGCAAGGTGATGATTGGTTGATGGAAAGGTTGCCTTAACTTGACCTTCTGTTGCCAATTGTCAGATCCTTAAAGCATAGCAATTTTGTGGATATGGTTATTATCATATTGCAAGTGCCGTGTTTGCCTACACTTTCAGATTAAGTCATGTTGTTTAGAATTGCTGAGACAAGTTTGTGTGCAGTATTTTTCATGCCCCAGAGGGAAGGCATATAGTAATCAAAACCTAGAAAGAAAATTATATTATAGAAATATTAAATATAGCTACCTGATTGGCAGAACATATGATTTGGTTTGCTCCATCCAAGGTCAAGGACACACATGAGATCAAATGTCTGTCCCACCAGGATTGAGTTTGGAACATGTTTACCCTACAAAGCTATTGAGTGAAGGATAGATCTTGCTTCTAGTACTTGCTGGAGAATAAATTAATGTTGTGAGAACACAAAAGATATAAACGCAATTTAAGTAGGAAGTAGAATGAACCATTTTGCTTTTACCACATAATATGCCGAGTACACATAAAAAAAACAAACATACATGTTTCTTGTTCCAGCAACAACAAGAAGAAGATGCTGATGAAATGCAAAGAGATTTGGTGGAATTGTGCATGAAGAAATTGGTAAGTGACTCTACTAAGTAAAGATGAAAGAGTTCCTGCAAAAAGGCTAGGTGGGGTAAACCCAGACACCAAAAGCAGTAGAAGTAATGGTTGTAGAATATGTTATATAAATGCTAATTCCTAATAGAATGAATTTTACAATGAGGTGTATTGTCAAAGGGTAGAACTGTGGACATTAGATGTAGTTCCAGATTAGCCTTAGTGTTGGATAGAGAGGGATTAGCCTTGTAGTATTGGAGAGGAAAGATTAGATAGAGAGAAATTAGTCTTGAAGTGTTGGATAGAGAAGATTAGTCCTGAAGTGTTGGATATGAGAGATTAGATGGTGAGAGATTAGCCTTTAAGGGATTCACCTTTAAGTGTTGGATAGAGAGTGATTCACATTGAAGTGTTGGATAGAGAGGATTAGTCTTGAAGTGTTGGTTAGGAGAGATTAGATACAGAGGGATTAGCCTTGAAGTGTTGGATAGAAGAGATTAGATAGGGAGGGATAAGTCTTGAAGTGTTGGATAGGAGAGATTAGATAGAGAGGGATTAGCCTCGAAGTGTTGGATAGGAGAGATAAGATAGAGAGGGATTAGCCTTGAAGTGATGGATAGGAGAGATGAGATAGAGAGGGATTAGCCTTGAAGTGTTGGATAGGAGAGATTAGATAGGGAGGGATTAGTCTTGAAGTGTTGGATAAGAGAGATTAGATAGAGAGGGATTAGCCTCGAAGTGTTGGATATGAGAGATTAGATAGAGAGGATAAGCCTTGAAGTGTTGGATATGAGAGATTAGATAGAGAGATAATTAGCCTTGAAGTTTTGGATAAAGAGAGATTAGCCTTGAAGTGTTGGATAAAGAGGGATTAGCCTTTAAGTGTTGGATAAAGAGGGATTAGCCTTTAAGTGTTGGATAAAGAGGGATTAGCCTTTAAGTGTTGGATAGAGAGGGATTAGCCTTGAAGTTTTGGATAAAGAGAGATTAGCCTTGAAGTGTTGGATAAAGAGGGATTAGCCTTTAAGTGTTGGATAAAGAGGGATTAGCCTTTAAGTGTTGGATAAAGAGAGATTAGCCTTGAAGTGTTGGATAAAGAGGGATTAGCCTTTAAGTGTTGGATAAAGAGAGATTAGCCTTTAAGTGTTGGATAAAGAGGGATTAGCCTTGAAGTGTTGGATAAAGAGAGATTTGAGGCCTTTAAGTGTTGGATAAAGAGAGATTTGAGGCCTTTAAGTGTTGGATAAAGAGGTATTAGCCTTTAAGTGTTGGATAAAGAGAGATTAGCCTTTAAGTGTTGGATAAAGAGAGATTAGTCTTTAAGTGTTGGATAAAGAGGGATTAGAGGCCTTTAAGTGTTGGATAAAGAGAGATTAGAGGCCTTTAAGTGTTGGATAAAGAGAGATTTGAGGCCTTTAAGTGTTGGATTAAGAGAGATTAGCCTTTAAGTGTTGGATAAAGAGAGATTAGTCTTTAAGTGTTGGATTAAGAGAGATTAAGGCCTTTAAGAGTTGCACTAAGACTGATCCAGTTTATGCAAGCATTCTGTCTTCACTTCATTTTAACATGAACAATTATCCGAAAAAAGAAACAACAGATATTAAGTAATCTAACAGTATATGCATGTTTAATTAACCATAATGAGTGTTGGAACCTTTCCAAACAGGTCAGCATGTCATGTTGTATTAGCAAATGGTTGTTTGCAATAACCCCACAGGCCTGGCTGAGTTATTCTTTGTTAGGTTGAATGTTGCTTTTTTTATAATTAACGGTCCTCATTACTTAAGATGATCATGAGTTACAAAGTATTTTGCAATTGATTGCCCTTAGGCATGTAATAGTAATAGTCATACATCAGATGATTTTAAAATGGTTTAGTTGTACAAATGTACATGAGGATACCATGCAGTTTATTGTACTATTTAAGCTTTTTTATGGTTGTTACTTTTTATACTCCATATAAAACAGGAGAAGCTGAAACAGACAGAGTTTCTACTCTTGTTACATTATAACACTTTGAAACACATTTACTGAAAGTCATTGCAGCAACATGGAAACATTTTAGAAATAGAAGTTATAGACTCAGACAGTATCCTATAATCTTTTTCTTAACATTTCAAGCCAATCATTTAAAATATGAAACCTATCTCTTTAAGCTGAAGAAACCAACTTTTAGTCATATTAAACACTATTCTAATCATTAGGACTTACAGTTAGCTTAAGTTTATACCGATAGTTTTCAATTTTGTATGAAATCATAAAGTTATTTACATCTAGGATGTCGACCATGATGGGAAAGTGTCTATAGATGATTACATAGCAGCCATAAAAAGTGAAAAACTACTCATGGAAGTCTTGGGTCCTTGTTTACCTAAGAAAAAGGTATGTTATTTTTTATGTGAAATCTGTTATATGTACTGGTATGAATACAGACAGTTTTTTAAGTGCAATAGAACGATTGTTCACCCTGCCTAGCATCTTGGATTTATGTTTGCACATTGTACACAGCAATATGGCTTATTTAGTCAAATATCTGTTTTAAGAGATTCAAAATTTTAGTGTATGAATGTGCAAAAAATGAAAATAGACAATGTAGGTTAGAGCAAGACTTCAGTACACCCAAGTGTCTATTTTTTAATTATGTGGAAACTTAAACTTTTACATTGCTTGCACTAAGAACAGTAATATTTAAGGCTGAGATCTGGACTAACTCGGGTTTAAAACTCCAAGCAAATATGCTAACCTTTGGACTTGAAAGCTGGCAATTAACCTCTGTCACACTCTGGAAGAATGATCCTTTTATAAATTTATATTTTTTTCAACTCAGTAGAATATCAGAAATGTTTTTCTTTCTTGTTTTTCAGAACAAAGATGTTTTTCTTGAACTAATTGAAGATGAGAAACAGAAGGTTAGATTCTAGGATTCCATTCATCATTGGAGTCATCATTCATCATCATGATCATCAGCATCAATTATTAGTTATAGAAGAATTTCCGCACTATCCGCAGCAAGTACTGTGATCGAGAATAAGCACGTAGGACTATTTCATACTGTTACAGAACTTTAGGCTATAGCTATATAGATTGAGAATTTCTGTGCTAATCTGCCGTAACAATCTTGTAGAATGTTTTGATCTGAATTTTTTTGTTGCTCTTTTTTGTTTGAATACTGAAATAAACTTAATTGATATTAAGAACAATTTGAAAAAAAAATACTGTTGTGTTTAGATGAAAGGCGTGACTTTAAAGCGTTTTTTTATGATGCCTGCTTTTTGTTTTGAATTGGTTTGATATCAGCTGATATGAATGTGCACTGTTTGTAATATGCTACCTGTTATTTTAACTTACCATTGCCAGTCATCAGTAGCTAGGCAAACATTTACACAGACAAAATACTCATTAGTGATAGGATTAGTTTGCAATGTTTAACTTTAATTGCACAGTTATTCTTGTTTTTTCATTAGGTAGAAAATAATAACAAACAAAAAAGGCATTGCAGAATAACAACTGTTAAAAATTTACCAAACAGTCAAACGACATTATGTATGGAAAAATATTGGACAGACTAACTGAATAAATTGTAAATATTTTATCGATAATGAATGGGTGTTAAATAAATCTTGTATGCTAGCACTTCAGTTATTAGCTCCACATTTGTTGTTTTTAAATATACTATATTGCTTAAATTACTGTAAACATGGTAAATACCTTATTATTTGTTAAATTTCTATAAGACCTGGTGGCAAGTTGTATACTAGGAATATAGAACAGTTGTGTTGATTTCAACTTCAGTGGTATAACACATGAACCTCTCAAGGTGTAGAAAAAATTAATTATCATATATCCTTATTTTCTGAGGTTTTTTTTCAATGTTTGAAAGTGACTGTGTCTATAAATAGAGGAGAAGTGACTTTAGAATGATTTGATTGGTCCTTAGAGAAATTCAGTACAGGTTCGTTCCAGTCTTTTTTAATTTTGCTAATATAAGGTAACTTAAAACATTTTCTTTTTAACTCTTTATTTTTTAATGATAAACACACTTTGGGATCATTTTCATTTACATTAGGTGAATATAATGTTAATAATGTGAATTTTTATTTTACCTTAAAATACTGCATGTAGCCTTTTTCAAAAGTATATCCAACTATCACTTGAAAACTTGATGAGGTAAAAATGAATGGCTGTTTTATTAAAATTTCTAAAGTTTAAAACAAAAGAAAAAAACTGCAGTGAAATTTATGAGTTCTTTTTTAAGTGAAACCACCTCTTTGGTCTGCTGGTGTAAACTTGTTTGAATTGGTAAAAAAATGAAACAAGATACAAGATATTCAAAGTCATTTTGATCTTAGTTTTGTTTTTGTCCAAGATGTATCGTAAGTTAATGAATATCATGTTGATAAAGGGGATAGGAAAGTCTTTAATTAAAATAAAAGAAATTGCAGAAAAAGTTGTTGTAAATACCCTTATATATTACATAATACAACCATTATACACTGAAAAATCCATTTGTTTGTTAACAATCTTTTAGAGGGCGAATTTGCTACCTCGAAGTATTTTATGAAACACGATCATGCAACGTAATGTATTTTGCTTTCATGATCCTTAGCCTGTGGCTTATATATTATTATACAAATGTACAGTGTAATTATCTACAGATTTTACTGTTGTATTTCTTTGACTTTTGTATCATTTTGTATAATTTTCCTTTTAGGTTTTTAAAAAGCCTTTGGCTTATATAGATATTTAAAGTTTCAAGTAGAATTTTAACTTGTTGTTTCAGTTTTTATCTAACCATTTTCTTTACTTGTTATTTTGTTACTAAACAAAAATGTGGGACTGCAGTGATGGCTATATGTGATAACATGCTTTTGCAATGTAATAAAGTATTTAGGAATATATTTTTTCTTGTTTGTTTTATGCATTATGTTTAATTGTCTATCTCACTTTATGAAATTCTTTACTGGTTGCCCACGTGGGCGACGCCCCAGTACAAAATAGCATCCCTTTCTCTGGCTATTTTACATGTTTTGTGTATTACACTGATACGTGGAACCTTCATTTAAAAGGTGGAAGAGCAGCTGGGAGAAATCACGTGTCCTTGATTACGTCATCTACCTTATCACGTGTCCACTAATACACCCCTATTACTGGCACTGCCATAAACATTTTATAAAACACCATGTTAAATATGCCATGAATAAAGTACCAGTCTTAGTGATAGAGAACGCAAAAAAGTTTTTTTCAGGATAACCGATTGAATGGTTAAACCGTGATTAATACGACATTAATTAAACATTAATCCTTAATATGAGTACATCTTCAAATTCTTATTTGATGCACTTGTATTCTTCTCCCTACTAATGGCAAATACTGCAGCCATAGCAACCGCTACAGATCATGATCAGCATGTACGTCTGAGCAAACATCATCATCATCATCATCATTCCTATTGCTAATTATTTACCATCTGTACTCTGTACTATTGATTTTTTATCATGACTTTGTGCTTCTAGTCATACGTCATGATTTGCACTGCTTTTTATTCGTCATGTCCTATTCTGTTAACTTTTCATCATGACCTGCACTGCTAATTATCCATCATGACCTATACTGCTAATTAAGTCATTGAATGAATCAGCTCAGGTTTAACATGCATAACTACGGTCATATAAGGATAAGCCCGACCGAAGTTCTGACCGCAATCTCCTAATTCTGACGTGCAAAACAAGAGGCCCTCGAGGCCGGTCTACAATTTTCCTATCAAATTGCTTTTGAACTGAAGAAATGACGAGTACTTGCCAGAAATTTAGCAGGGGAACGGCCAAGAAAACAACTGTTTGATCTATGGACGTGTCGGGGTGGATTAAACAGACGGACGAAATAAACACATGATACAAAACAAGGCGAGATAACTACATATCGTATCTATTTACTGAATTTACAACGTTTATTAGACTAATTCTGCAAAGCATCAGCGCTAGCGAAAAGACGAAATAACGCCGAGACAAAAACACACCGACCAGCGACAAATGTGTAAAACGTAGAACAACGTGGATAAAGTTTAAGAAAGACTGTAGAACAAAAAGACGCCAGTCTCGGAGATAACTTGTCTTTATACTAGCGCCAAAGCAAAAGTCGCGGATCGGCGTGTTTTCGTCTCCTCGTTATTTCGACATTCCGACGACTTTTCGCTTCAACGTTAGCAACCGTTCAGCAGTAATAGATTGTAATAGTAATAGCGAGTTGGCTTTCAAACGAGGTTATATAAAATATTGTGGTGCAATTTTACGACGGCTATGTTTACACGTGTTTTTCTCGTATGTACATGTATTCAAAAGTATTACTATTTTGAATGAATT
Source organism: Cyclina sinensis (assembly GCA_012932295.1). Classification (NCBI taxonomy): domain Eukaryota; kingdom Metazoa; phylum Mollusca; class Bivalvia; order Venerida; family Veneridae; genus Cyclina; species Cyclina sinensis. The sequence goes on along the minus strand of JAAONU010000004.1, from coordinate 14,385,234 downwards.
CGTATGAATTATTGTCGCTTCCGTTGTCGGTATCTTGTAATCACTAAACCTCTCACTGCTCTAAAGTCGTCAGTTTGAGTCTACAATATATTAACAGTTTCTTACGAATGATGGGGTCAGTGGGCCTTCACAAGAAAGATAGTTGGAGAAACTGACCCCCTAAAAATCTACCTTTTCACCGTAAGAGGATGTTAACCAAGCCGCTTGCTATTGCTGTTGTTGGACCAGAAAACTTGCATGCTTTTGTTTAATTCTCTGTAAGATCTTTGCGTTGTCTTTGACGGTAAATGCGCTAGTAAAACAGTAGGAAATCATTTCCCCCTAATGTTTGCCCGCTGCTGATGATAGATAAGAATAGTAAGTAGGTCACGGGGACTTTTGTAGGGTGTAAACACATAATGTATACAATTTAAGGGTTAAAAGGACTCTAAAATCACTCATCTTCATTAATACAATTATAAAACTTTTCCCTCAGACAGGCGTATCAAACCGTAGCACATTTTTCATACGAATTAAAACATAAGATAACCCCAGTGGCTCAAAAAACTAATTAGTGTGAGCAGTTGGTCATTTGTGGACGGTCTTTGAAATATAACGGCTTGTTTTTTCGTAAGGTAAGTTTGTTCCTTTCATGTTATCGTAAAATTAACTACAAAAAAGAAGAAAACGAAATCTCGTGGAAATAAAGAAGGAATTAATCTGGAACTTCGGTTAGAGATTATTTCTTGGAATTTGTATGGTATTACTTGAAGAATTTTGACATTTTTTATAAGTTCCCAGAGATTGCATTGCTAATAGAGGTTTGGTTATTATAGGGTTTACTAAACACTTTTGTCAGAAAAAAAGTCTTTTTAAACCAATGTAACAATGATGATAGATCGAGACATTCTAAATTTTTTAGACTTTTGAATGCTCGCTAAAAGTAATCAGATAAATTTAAAAATAAAGATATTTTCAACGGTTTTGTTTGTTTTTGTGTTTTTTGTCAAGGAAATCACTTAATATCACGTTGCATGATCAGTTAAAATGTTAGATGAATTTTGTTAAATAACTGTAACTATATTTACATGTAAATCTCTTTTTTTCTTTACTTTTTTTTAGGAAAATGTTCCCTTCACGCTTATTGTTAATATTTTAAGTACAGGTTCACATTTTTATATTGAGATTTTGAAACATTTCAGATAAATTTTCTTTCTATAAATCTGTTACAGAAATTCAATGTACAATGGAAATTTGTTATGGTATTTGGATTTAACCATTTATGTAATGATTTGTTGTCTTGGTGTTTCGCATTCATAATTCAATTGACCGGTTCAGGATTTTAGGTTATAATATAAGACACTATTTCAACACATTTTTTGTTGTTGAAACAGATCGATTATGCTTATACAAGCTGCTCGTACAAGAAAACTGAATCTTTTAAAATCAAGGATTCACTCACTCTCGAAACTTTAATATTTTCATACTATTTACAATATAAGTTTGTAAGATTTTTTTGGTCATTGTTAGCCTTATTGTGGACATAAATTGGAAAACGTTCTGCTAATTTTCAAACTATGTTGTCACAGACTTTGAAGGAATGAATGCCCATTAAGTTCTTCGTCTTTTTGATAATTTTTTTCAGGCGATAATTCACGATAAAAAGTAGGATATTTTGTTACTAGCTGTTCTTTTGACAAATCTCGCTACAAAGATGCATGTTCTTTCACCAACGTCTGTTCTGGAAATTTACAATAAATAGATGTTATCCGGAACTCGGCAAATGTGGGTTTTTCCCAGCTAATCCGGGGGTACAAACAAACTTTTACCGTTATGGCTTCACGGTACACAACCCTTCACAAAAGGTTGATCAACGTGTTGCGCTGATTTACCTTGTTGTAACTGTAAAAGTTTGTTTGTACCCCCGGATTAGCTGGGAAAAACCCAAATATTCTTTATTCCGGAGTAAGTCTATTCGATCCTTGAAAATAACTTGTAAAGATTAAATGTCTTGATTTCTGACACAGGAAACTCGTGGCTTGAACAAACACCATGAAACTACTGTTTGTTGTGTGTCTTTTATTGGTCATTGTGTACCACGTGACAGCACAAGGAACTGCCACACAGGACAAAGCGAGCAGGGTTAAGAACATGAACTACTGTGAGTATTTGTTAAATTCTTCAAACTTTAACTTTTTTTGTACGCCCGATATAAGAGAATACCTTAGAGAGACGAAATTGTATTTTCATGATTCTTGTTGGCAAAAAAAGTCCCAGACATGATATCATCGGAAGTCTATTATTCCAGATTTATTACAATACTTGGTCATAAGGGGCTTAAAAAATCTTTGTGAAGGTCAATAAATAGAGAAAAAAAACTTTTTTGACTGTTGGCTACATGCATTGATAACATGTATTCTTCTTGGAAAATATATAAGATTATATATGGGAGGGACATTATCACTTTCAGTAAAATGCTGTATTGTTTTTGAAGAAAAAAAAAAACACAAAAAATAACTAATATTTTAGATGGATGCTTTCTTGAATGACTGCCGTTGACTGCCTGATTTAAAAATAAAATTTCTAAATTTTTAGAAATGAAAAGTTCAGCGCTTTTCAACTTGCCTCTCATGGCCATTATTCTGTGATAATTACCTTTAAACTCTAAAGCCTAATCTTCAATCTGAGTTTGTGAAGAGTTTGACCGATTTTAAAGGTCAGTTAGTATTGTTACTCTCAAGGATCAATGTTTAGGTTGACAACAACCGAAAGCCATGGAAGATATGTTTAATGTTTTGAATGATTCATTATCCTTGACCGTTTAAATATTTTAGCAAGATGTTTAATTTAACGTCGTAAAAGAAAATGATGCTAAATTTTACAGTTTTGTCATTATTTGAAACTGCCTGATGCCAGTTCGGACTTGAAGCAATCCTTAGTTAAAGCAATCTCTAGTAAATTTTGTAACAAGTAACCAAATTGCTTCACTATCCCTGGCCTAGAAGATGTATAGTTGTAACAAGGTGTTCTGACTAAGTGTCAGTATTGGTTGCTACACCAAATATATGTAAAACAATGTTAACATAGGAAAAAGTAGAAAACAACAACCTGCATTACATAATGAATTTGAAATACTGCCAAAATTAACTAGCCATACTTTATATTTTAGGTTGTGATAAAATTTATGTAACTTGTGTGTCTTTTTTCCTCACTAACTAAAGTAAGCATCAGTTACCATGGAAACCGTTGTAAAACGATGTCATTGTCTTATCGTGGGAGTGGAACAAAATAACACTGTGCAGTAAAACGTGTATTATATTACTCCTCTTAGGAGCAATTGGGCAAACACGTCTCAGTAATAACATATACAATGTATTTTGTTTCCCAAAAGACGCATTTCCTTGTAGCATCTCTTCTCCACTCGCGCCCACATCTTGAATGTTTGGAGCATATTTTTTTTCTTGTAACAACATATAAATATCCAGAAGGTGTTTACACTATGTAAGTGATACTGTGTTTCTATTCCAGTACGTGAGTTGATGATGTCTCGCATGCGAGCACAACAGCAGGACAAACAGTGGCCCCAGAGGAGACCTTACGTGCCACGCCCAAGATTCAATCCTTTCGGTAATCTGATGGCCGGGGCGTACCTCGCCGACAATATGGACGCATTTGATGACCTAGCCATGTTCGACAATTTCTAAAGAACACTTCTAGAAAGTTAAAATGGGTGCATATACTATAAAAAAATTTTTTTTAAATAAATATGCTTATTGCGAATGTAGAAAGAGTTGTTACTATTGTTACATATTTGGAAAGTGATATCAGAGGAAAACATCAAAATATATGTTTAGAAATTGTCTCACAAGAAAACACTTTTTAAATAAAGAATCGAATGTTAATCTCAGTTTTTGTTTAGTTGCTAAACCTCATGAGGCTGCACCCACATGCCCCCAAACAACCCCACCCAAACCATGAAGAGTTTAGTTATCTTAAGTTTTAGGTGATAGGGCAAGATACAGAAAACATCCTATTATAGAAACACTCGTATCTCTTATGCTTGGATATATTATCGATACCCTAAGCCTCGGTTTTACGTATCATTCGAAAGACATTTAGTAGAATTCGAGAAATAATGGATCGAACTTGCTTCCCCTAGATTACAGGTCCTACATTTGACCACTGATCAACCCCTCAGCCAGATAGGAACAGGCTATGATCAGCAGCACATACTGTGATTGAATATAATGTGATTTTATCGACTTTACGAGATTATATCATTCTTGTATGTTTAACCAATCTCCTGGGTTGAAATAAAAATACACAGCTGAATGTACGGACTGGTAGAAAAACAAATACTACATGTAGTTACATAACGCTGTCACTACATTACAATCCCGTATTCATACATAACACTGTCACATAAATTACAGTCCCGCATTCATACATAACACTGTCACGTAAATTACAGTCCCGCATTAATACATAACACTGTCACGTAAATTACAGTCCCGCATTAATACATTACACTGTCACGTAAATTACAGTCCCGCATTAATACATTACATTGTCACGTAAATTACAGTTCCGCATTAATACATAACACGGTCACGTAAATTACAGTCCCGCATTAATACATTACACTGTCACGTAAATTACAGTCCCGTTTTCATACATAACACTGTCACGTAAATTACACTCCCGTATTCAAACATAACACTGTCACGTAAATTACAGTCCCGCATTAATACATAACACTGTCACGTAAATTACAGTCACGCATCAATACATAACACTGTCACGTAAATTACAGTCCCGTATATTAATATGTCAGTTTTTAACAATTTTTAAACTGTGTATCTGTCAGCCATATTCGTTATGTGCCATTTAAACGGGAGGATCTATCAGCCATTCTCGTGATTCGCCTTTGAAGTGCGTTAATGTGGAATTGTGTTAGTTTATGTGTGAATTTGGTGAACCTCTTTCGCGGGACAGAGTTGTCAAACTGTTAAGACATGTCACACTCAGTTACAACGGTTCCACGGACAATGAATATCTTACTCTAAGCATAAGCTTCTCTGAGGTTATAAAAATGAAAGTACACATTTACAAAAATATAGTTTATTTTCATATAATCTTTAAACAATTAATCTTTCTGGTTGGTTATTAAACCAGTTAAACATATCTGTAGAATTTTATGTTACTTTTTTTCAGAAATACCCTAAATTGTCAAAAGAACAACCATTCCGTGTGTCATCAATATACCATAGAACAACCGTTAAAACTCATCTATGTATACTGACAACAAAAATGTCTCAATCAACAGATATATTCAAGCATACAAGCAACTATATGGCCGTACTAAACCTGAATGTTCGAAAAGTCTGAAATCTAGGAATTTCTTTAATTGCAGAGGAAAGTTGCTTTAAAAGAACAAGAGGACATCTTAAGTCTTTACCAAACGTCTGACGGTATCCAAGCTGTAAAACTATTTAAATACTCAACCTGACAAGCTGAAAACTTTCTTGCTTCACCGCACGTTACACACACACAAACACACACACTGGTTATTTCACATATTTGGCTTTAGGATTGCACTAATTTGTATAAACATGCATAAAACGTCTTTTAGTTACATATTTTTTGTACTGTGGACACGTGACCTTGTGAAATTTTGTATTGTGTCTTTAATAGTCCTTAGGAGAGGAAATTTGCCCTGCCCGCATGATCGACCTATGACGTCATCATCATTCATACTGTAGACCATGATACCACCAAAGCCATTCTGTAGAATCCACTCCGACTGTAAAATGAAATTAAGCGTACTACATTCCTATTTTTTCCGGTAAAAAATTTCTTGCAAGAGATATTTAACAAAATTACTTTGGTTCATCATGAAAAAAAGAAAAGGGTCTTTGAATGAAAATAATTTGTGTATACATGTCTCAAAGTTAAAGGATAATTATATATAATATAGAGTTCTAAATCTTGAGAAAAATAGATTAAATTGGTTATTTTAACACACAACAATTAATACTTGATGTTTGTAATAATACTTGATGATTAAAACTGTGAAATTTTGTTTATATCTTTGACAAAAGTCATCACCAATAAATCTGTCCGTTTATAACCTGATATCTGAACTACAACATAACAATGATTAATAATCTGACTTTATTACTAGGGTACAAATACAAAGCTACAAAATCAAGTTCTTTGGTAAATAAGATAGAACACGCCATTTAAATGAATGAAAGAAGTGACCTTCAATCTCAGACTTTTAGTGTCATCATAACTGATCCACTGATCTCCCTTGTATGCATACGGTACGGCAGCATCCTCATCAAAAACAACAGTCGCCCCAGACTTTAGAAAACCACACATCTAAGAAAAAAATACACAGAAAATTAACAAAAGACCTGCAATATTTAATTCTAAAATATCTAAAATGTCAGTTGTTTTCAAAAATTATCAACTATACAAGACTGAGTGATTATATTACAACAAACGTCGTAAGTTGTCTCCCTTGTATTACTATTCAGATAGATCCATTCTGCTTAATGAAGTCATAACGCCTGCATGTACGCCTTATTACTAACGGTATACTGCCATTTTCCTCTCAGGTATCTCTAAATACGGTAAAAACTGATTAGCTATTTAACTGATTTTTTTTCAATTATGTTTGTCCATACAATATCCATTTTCCACAAGAGATAATGTTAGAAATAAGAGAAAATATAGCATACCCAGGCATACGAACATTCATCACACTTCCCGGGACCAGATGCCGGTGCATTATTACCATGATAAACGTTTGGTAATTCTAGAGTCCACGTGTGTATGTATGTGGGTATACCCACCATTATCTTGGACTTTGGCATACCTCGTTTGTACCATTCATTTGAAGACCAGCCCTGTAAAACAGGCAGTTCAGTTTAATCTAGGGAAGGGAAAGAATACCGAGTCAGAATTAATTTAGATCGACTGGAGGAAAGTTCTCGCAACGTAGTATTAAGTACCGTTTTGTGATTGCTTCTTGGCACTTGTAATAAAAGTGTAGAATACATAAATTAACTTCAGAATCTCAACCCTGGTGGGATACGAACAGGTGTCCTACAGATAGGGAGTCTGGCTTTCTATCCACGGCCAGCAGCAGTGGTCAAAGGGTCAGAGCACCTGACTCCCGATCCGAAGTTCTCTGGTTCGAATCCCACCAATGAGAGTCTACACATTCCACACTTTCGGCGCGAGTACTGGTTTGTACCCAGGAAGCAGTCATTGAAAGGGGTTAATATAAGTTGCAAGAACTTGCTTCCCAGTCAATGTAAAACAAATGAATTCAAACTGATGTAACAAACAAATTGGTGTGCTTACAGATGTCCTGTTTTCATTTAAAAATTGCGACCAAAGACGAAATTACATTTGCTTCGTTTTACAAAACTTAATTACATACTGCAATAACTCTGAACATATATTTGGCTTGTGAATGAAACAGGTACTGAATGGGCAGGTATTTCAGGCCTTTGATATTGTCAATGTAAATAAATATGGACCGAAGAAAGTAACAGAATTCCAGTTTATAGTTAAAAGCCTTGGAACAGGAAGAGTACAGAAACTTACAACGTTACCAGATCTTATGACAATCTTTTTGTCCCAGTCTTTGGGGTAGAGTGGACTGTTGTAACCTGTTACCGGGTCATATATGGCGTATGAATGAAGATCGTAACACATCAGATTGACAAAATCCAACGACCTAAATGAATTCAAAGAAATAATTTGAATGACATTTGCAATTACATAAAAAAATTGTCATTTAAAGAAAAAAGCTTTGTAATAAGTACAGCTATTTTCGACCATTTACCAAGAGTCTGGTTTCCGTCATCCAAAACCTTGTACTTAGTCTTTCTGTATTTAACAAAAACTATTAGTATCTTTTTTCCAACAAAGAATTTCATGCTGTCTGTTGACGGTATGGTCTTGTCTGTTAACGGTATGGTCTGGTCTGTAGACGATATGGTCTTGTTTGAAATTGATATGGTCTTGTTTGTAGACGATATGGTCTAGTATGTAGACGATATGGTCTAGTTTGTAGACGGTATGGTCTTGTCTGTAGACGGTATGGTCTTGTCTGTACACGGTATGGTCTGGTCTGTAGACGATATGGTCTAGTTTTAAGACGACATTGTCTAGTATGTAGACGATATGGTCTTGTTTGTAGACGAAATTGTCTAGTTTTTACACGATATGGTCTAGTCTGTAGACTATATAGTCTAGTTTGTAGACGATATGGTCTTGTTTGTAGACGGTATGATCTTGTTTGTAGACGATATTGTCTAGTTTGTAGACATATGGTCTGGTCAGTAGACGATATTGTCTAGTTTGTAGACGATATGGTCTAGTTTTAGACGATATGGTCTTGTTTGTTGACGATATTGTCTAGTCTAGTTTTTAGACGATATGGTTAGTCTGTAGACAATTTGGTCTAGTTTGTAGATGGTATGGTCTTGTCTGTAGACGGTATGGTCTGGTCTGTAGACGATATGGTCTTGTTTGTAGACGGTATGGTCTTGTCTGTAGCTTACAGACGATATGGTATAAGTCTGCAGACGACATAACGTAAGTGTGCAGACGATACAGTTAATACCAGTGACCAGTGGCTTCTTACTTTGCAAGTGCAGGTATGTCGTATATCTCCATCACAGCCCGCCCTGCCGCCACCGCCGCCGACAGTATGTACTTTCTTCCATTCGCCTTTTCTTCTACGTCAATTGCGTCACGTAAGCTCTGAATAAAATGCAATGACACATACAATTTCGAAAAGTAATTAACTTTATCCAATCCTGTGACAACATAAATGGTTTTAATTTTCTTTGACTTTTTCTGTAGAGCCCATCACTTCTTCGAAGCTCAAGTTTAAAAAGAAGCAATCATGCACAAACTAGATTAACCTTGTCTTTTCATCCTTCCATGCTTTCGGTAGGATTAAGCATCAATCCTTCGAACTTAACGGTCAAAAACATATGTACTCCAAAACATTAAACTATACCTTATGTGTGTGGAAAAAGGGATTGGCAGCGTTAACTTGATCTAAACATAACAGTTAGGAAATTCCACGGATAATTTATGCAAACCTGTAGCATTTTAGTGAAGTCTTCTCTCTGTTTTTTAGGCAGACCGTTCCAGCCCGGAAACTCCCAGTCTATATCAATACCATCAAAATCATACTTCTTTAAGAACGGTATAACACTCTTTACAAACCTATAATCATACCAAAATAACAGCTTTTTTATACAACTCTTCATTAAGGCGAACTCTCTAAGCCAAAGATAAAGGATTTAAAGATCAATAGCCTTGAATATGTTGGATCAAACTACAATAAACTGACGTTGGATCATCAACAGTGTGAGAAACTCCAGTGTGAATGGTGTTCCAGCTAGTCATACTGCATACGGACTGACAAATGAACATGAGGGTAAGTAGATGGACCTTGTAAACAGTTACAGCTGCTGCTAGCCATTGATGTCTAGGGTGCCATAAGTAAAATCAGAACTTACTTGATAAGTTTTTAAACTGCTTTCACGACTGACATAAACATATGTAATTTCTCCAAGAAGAAGTTTAAACTACTGACTTGATTGTTTTCAACGGTGTAAAGTTTACGAGTGTAAGGAAACAAATAATTAAGTTTTTAATGTGACTTATAATTTCAACTCTGTTGAGCTTTGTTGGAAGTCTAAAACTATCACTATGATGTAATCCTAAAAGGAAGAGACGGGAAGGATTAACTATAAAAGCAGGGCCAAGTTTAAAAAAAATATTGGTAGCAAAATATCTACTTTGTTGTGTTCGCTGCCGAGCCCAAAATTTCAGAAAAACCTGTATTCCCTCCGCCACCGTTTGATAACATAATCTTCAAGTCTGGGTTCTGTTTTCTGAGGATGGGTATCTTGTTGAAGTATTTATGAGGGTCCGAGGGGTCGGCTGGGGATAGTTCACAGTTCTTTGAGGTGGAACTGATCATGATCAGGTGTGTACCTTCAATAAATAACTGCATATACAGGAACAAGTGAAGCTGAAAATTATCACGTATGTTTGATAATGAAGAATGGTCTCTTTATATTCACGTATTCCCGTAAATTACAGGGGTTTTAAGTTTTTTGCTTATGCAAATTTATTCTTTAAAGGTTTTTATGTATGTTTAATAATAATTATAAGGTCTTTTTGTTTAAGTATCAAATACAATAAATATCTTACAAAACATATTTTGTACTGATGAAAGAATACGTATCGGTGACAAAGCATAATACTATGGTAAATCATTACAGATGATTCCAAAGAACAAAGAAAATGTTTACTATATCATTGTGCTGAACCATCTATATACAGTAATGTGTCGTCTTAACTATAAGACAGACGGACGTACGAGTGACGAATTTAAAACTTACATAAAGAAGCGTTCATTGCTGGATGGAGAGTACCATTGTCAGGCCAGGTATGATCGAGAGCGAAGTAACACGGCATCGGGACGTCTGTCTTTGCATCTATGAAAAGATCAACAATTGCATTTGTAAATTTGTTTTGTAATCTGTTTCTTGGAATATTTTATTTAAAGTTCAGAACACAAACCTGGAAGAAAAACTTTTCGCGCACGAATAGCAGTAATTTCGCAAAATATAGAAATAGTTCCACCTTTTCATCGTGCAATGTTTCAGCAACTTTTTTGAAAATCATTTTCATTAATGTACTGTACACCTTTTACTTGACCTAAAATTGCGTATTGATTCATTAAAATGCTGCAAAATCAGCCAGGGTAAGAGACATACAACCACGATATGAAGTAAACTGCGATAAAACTGCGAAAACGGTTGTAAAATTCATGCAATTATATACCACCAACATGAAATTACTTCATGTTGTCGCTTTAATACAAATGCATTTGAAAAATCAGGAAATAAAATATCATTAACAAGGATGTCAACGAATCTGAACTTTGAGATTCATAAACAATCTACCTGCTAAATATATCAACAAGTGAATTACAACTTTTACTGACCTTGTCTATCTTTGAAGAGGTAGATATAAGACATGTACAACTGTCCCATGCCTAGCACACCTAATATCAGCATCCATTCTATCCCAAATGCCATCATTGGAGCCTATGCAACAGAAATATAACATCAACACTGAAAGTCGACAAAATATGAGAACTTACTGAACGATCCTTAATCTGATAGGCATTTATAAAAATGACGAGTAAAAAAGGTTCTAAACGAAGAGGACTTACCTGAAAATAGCAGGGAAACACCTGAAATGAAATTTAGATTAAACGTAAAAGTAATGTCGTGTTGTCACAATTGGTTTATCGTTTGGATGTAAAGAAACTAATCTCAACTTCCTTAAATGATCATGTAGACGCTTTATGGACTTGTTACCACTTATAATCGCTTACTTAACATTGATGAGGGTTGTTCAATGTGTTGTTATGTTGAATTTTCACTAAAATGTTGGTTGGTTGCTTAAAATAAGGTCAAAAAGTGAACAAAGAATATTTTGACCTGAAAATAGCTCATTAAATCTGCACTTTTCCGGCACAGCAACACGTTAGTGCGTTTCCTAATGTATTTCTTGCCATATTCTGGATATGTTAAATCAAAGCGACAAATTACTAGAATTAATGGAACCAATCGTCAGTACGATTCATTGATATTTAAAGCTATCGGAAAAGGCTTACCTTAATATCCTGTATGTACCAGATGGTGAAAACATGAAACACGGATGTATTTCAGCATGTATCGTCTTTTGTATATAAACTGTCACAAGGGCTCTAATGAAACAGAGAGTTTGGTAACTACAAAATAACACAAACAAGAATGTTTCGGTGCCATTTCGACATGAAAAGAATTTGTAGATTAAGGTATAAGTAAGAGAATATAGTGAACAGTTTTGTTAGTAAGTTGAAAAAACAAAACGGAAATGTATACACGTTTGGACTTCTATTTGTAGTATTATCCGAGTTGGTCTTTTGTACACCTGAGTATACATGATTGGGCTTCTTAATGATTTACTTATATTCAGATTTTGTTTTCATACTGTTCTAGTTTTTACAAACTAAATAGAAGTAAGTATGTATGTGCCATTAAGCGATTTTAAACAAATGAAAATGTTCTAGATAGTATTGAGAGTTATTGCGTCATAGGGGAGATATGCCTAATTCTGACAGTTCATCTTTAAAACCAAACTTGAGATTTCTGCTCTTTACACCTGAAATATGGAAGCGGTGTCAAAAAAAACTTGTATTCTCAAACATTTTTAGAAGTAAACTTCAGAATTTTTTGACAAACTTGGAAATTTGAAAAAGCGTTCAATTCTTCGAAGTTCATAGAGAGATTTAAAGAGACAGTTGGTAACCGAAACATTCAATCAGTTGAATCAGTTCCGTCTTTCAGAAGCCTTTTTAAAATGACTCCAGTTTCTCATGTAAGAGAAGGATTTACAAATCAAGAAACCAAAATAAAATGTAAAATTAACTTTATATTCCTAGTTTTGGTTTCCTAACAAATTACACCGTCTCACATCAAAGTATTCATGCTCAGTCATCTATCATGTACTCTAACTAGTCTAGATTTTATGATATTCATGAGCTGTTACGCGTTTTCAAATTATCTACTTATGTATTTATGCATGCTTGCGTTTTACTTGAAATTACCACAAGAGATACATCTCTCCTTCTTTTTGAGTTAGCGGTTTCCCATATGGCCAGAGTAAAGTTATTTTATGTTGTGGGGGAAGTGCAAAGTCCATAACGTATCACATTCCAGAGACACACCTGGTTCTTTTATACCGGTAGAAGAGACAGCAGTTTAAAGTCTCATACGAACCACAGTTGTTTGTGTCACTGGAGGTGTTGGGAGCGAACTTACTATTATTCTGAAAAATTATGTAAAGTTCCCAACCTTTCTTTTTTTACAGTAAAGGTCTCTGGTAAAAATGGTGCGAACCAGACAAACGTAGTCACAGGAATTATACTGTACTCTTTATTATACAAACCATATAAGCAGGTTTATGTACGTTAGGATCTTAAATTTGTGGAGAAAATGGTGTATCATTTGCATTTTCAAATCATTCAATTCATTAACCCGTCAAACTGAAATTTATTCACGTTACGCTTGATGAGCAAATACTTGCCAACAAGATAGCGTGAGAAAAAGATTTTTGCACTCACCAGTGTTACATACGCGCAATAAAATCATAGTGCTAAAGATACATGTAAAAGTATTAATATCTGTACCTCATCACTTAGATTAATGATCACTGAATTAATTATCGTAAACACATATTAAGACACATGAGTTGTGAGCTAAGCGTAAATGAGTAGTTACAACTCGTTCTCTAGCAATCTCCTATCATGACGTGATTTGCATTGGCTAATCTGACCACGATGATAAGGACTCGGTGTCACGTATCTTGTTATTACTTGATATAGTTAACTGTTGCTGACAGGAATTCTGCATAGTAACCATATGCAATAGCCCTCGTCAAATATTGAAGGTTGTCGCATAGTTGGAATTGCTGTACTGTAGTCAATTAAGCTGCACTTGTTAATACATGTAAACGTATCCGGGTTGTAAAAGATGTTCATCTTGTCAGTATGCTAGAAGCATTCAAGCAGATAATATTTTACAAAAAAAAATCTATTTTAGATACTAAATTTATTCTACATAAAACGTCTGTCACGGACCATTAATGTTTGCTCAATGACAGTTTTTTTTTAATGAAGCAAACATTTTGCTTGCGTCTGTTTATTGTATTTGAATGAAATGTGCGTGGTTTTGCGATAGATAATTCATAATTTGCCAAACCTGATATACCATGCAGATTTCTGAAAATTTTGTGATTGGCGTATGCAGATCAGTCATCAAGGTTGTAATATCTTAACAAATGTTCAAGTCTGATTTTGAATGTTTGATTTATCTTCACATTTGTTTTATATAAATTAAAGTTTTTTTTACTGTCTCCAAGGCCTTATGGTAAATGCATCAGCTTGCATAACCAGAAGATCAAAACCTATAAGAGTCCGGTTACCTCTCTGCCTTCAGCCTGGCATGAAGGATAAGGATCCTAGCAGTAATTGTTTTCAAAAGAGGAGTCTCATAAGCTTTTCAATATGGCTGACTCTTTAAATTTATAAACGCAGATGTGTCAGTTTCACTTCATTTACATAAATGCTGATATCGAGTGTCAAATATCCCCAGCAGTTGACATATTTCTTACTTGACTCACATCTTACTCAGCGGTCGAAGTTAACTTTTACTGTATATGTATCAGTTTCACATATAACTGGTATGTGAACTTTTTATTAATACTTGGTAAAAGGGGAAAAAATGTAATACGCTTTCGCGACATGTTTCAAAACCAGGGCATTTACATTTCGCAAGCCTTACACAACCGCTTGAAATTTTGTGGACTCTAACTCTGAATACTCCTACAGAAAAATAGAAATTATAAATTATGTAACATGTATTCAGGGTGTAGGTGTAACACCACTTAATCCATATCGTTTTTGGTTGATCAGGCGCCTGTGGGCCTCCACAGTAGAGAAGGATTTTTTTAATGGTTTGATTTCCATGTTTTTGGCCTGTGGTATTAAACAAGTTCGCTTTTTGCTATCATTTTAAGCGTGAACATTTTGTTTAATGGCTAAAGTTTTGTCATATTGTTGCATACCCCCTTTGCTATGCACAATGTTTATCTCGTATATTTAGCGTTAAAACTTTGTCAATTTTTTTACTTTAAATCAAATACGGTGCATCTATGTGTCAATTTTTTTACTTTAAATGAAATACGGTGCATCTATGTAGGTGGTCAAAGGCTTATTTAGATACTGGTTGTATACATTCATTTTTGTTGTGTGTTGTTTTCCTACTACTGCTACTACTGCTGTGGCTGAAAAGTTCAATAACCAGGTAACCCGTAAGAAATAATCAAATTCCAAGCAATGCCATGTAATCTTCATGGAAATATCGAAATGCCTATTTCAACTAGTGTCCTTCATAGTTCAGTGACGCAGGTCAAACTTTTTATTTGAGAAATACATGTGTTCAAATGTGGGGAACAAGAAAATAAAAGCCTCAATTTGCTTATAACAGACAACTGAAAAAGGCACTGGAATATGAGTCATTAACTATAATGCCATAATAGTATCATTTTTCTGATGACGTCCTGCAAGAAATACCAGTATTAGAGAGACGTTTCTTGGACTCTGTATGCAGTCGCGCCATCAGACGACAACAGACTACGCCTGACTACCTAGACTTTGTAGTCAATGTCTAGTCCATGATTCGTAGGCGTCAAATATAGATTGGCTATGTATTTAAAGATAACATCTGACGCATTAATCCTTGACACAATCATTGAAATAGAGCATATTTTTGAGATAGAAAATAAACTACAATCTCATCTAATTGATCATGCTGGTAATCAGTTTCAATAAGGTAAATGTATACAGTTCATAAGTGAAAGACCACTATATTTGTAACAGTTGTCGATCAATGCCAGATGAGCAAGGAATAACAGTAAATGTCCAAATACAAGACTGTTTTCTTTCTTTTTTCTATTTAAAGTAGGTGCTGCTTCATTACAATGAAACTGGGTTCTACCTATATTAGCTTTGAGTCGATAGCTTTGAGAATAAGATACTTTGAATATTCTGACGTCAACATCATCATCACCATCACCACCACAATCATCATCAATATCATCATCGTCCCTATTCATCATCAATATCATCATTATCAGTGTTATTATAATTATATGACTACTTGATTCATTAGTTATCCTTTACATGTGTGCATTTAGCACTTGATAATTTAGACGAAAGTAAAGAAACCTACATCCACTAATGCTAGCATATTTTCTCTACAAAATCAACAAAATTATTCATTTTGGTTTACAACTAGAATATCTCCACGTACGTGCAAACAGTTTTATCTATACCTTCAAAATTTATTCAGGGTTTATTCATGCAAATAATATGTTTTACCTCGCTGCAACAACATTATTCATAGCGTATTAAGTTTCATTCTCAAACTTGTTTACAGTCGTTAGACTGTCAACAAATATAGCTTTACTAACGGACATGTTTTTGTTTATTTGCTTCAGTTGCAGGACAGAAATACCTGAAAAAACTCTTACATCGACATCTGTTGTAAAACTTTCACTAACAGACTGGTAATTTAAACTGAAAATATCTATCCATTTCATGTCGTAACATGTTATGTTTAACAATAGCCCTGGGAAATGTCGTCTATTTGGAAAAGAATTTCAGCATTCACTTTAAGGACAATACTGTCTGGAGACCTGATGTAATTGAGTGGATGTTAATGTTGTTGTTGTGCTTCTTTTTGCTAGATTCGTCATCATTTTGGCGACGATTTTCTCAGATAATCGTTTCTGAAGTGATAAGGAGACAGACTGGAACTAGCTCTGTTCCATAACATAAGCGAATCACATTATTGCGCGAATCACATTTTGTGAGAATCACATATTGCGCGAATCACATTATTGCGGCGAAGGTTTTTGAGACAATGTTAAGATGAGTTGTTTCTTGCCATTCAGTATCGTCCCAGTTAAACATGTATAGAGTAGCTACAGGAATAAAACTAAGTTAACAGAAGTTCAAACATATTTTTATTCCAGTTCGTCCTGAGAACCTGAAACCCCGCATCCCCGCTTTAGTGCGCCGCGCTTTGATTTAAATTTTTGAGTGTATTATTGGGCCTTTATATCAAGGGGATACGCTCAATCAAAATTACGGAAAAGTCCGAGGTTGTACGACCAAATACGAACAATCCATGGTAAGGACACTTTCGTTAAAAATAATGACTAAAACAGCTTTACATTTGCATATCTATATATTAAATGTAAAAATCTTAACAAGCTGTAGAAAGTACGTTTCTGTTAATGAATTTAAGCGAAAGGTTGATAATGAAATAAATAACAAAAAACTACACGGATACAAAAGTTAAAAGCTGTGTTGTCAGACGCTTTCAACGTGCACTTGTGTACATAACATTCTTTAGATTACCTTTAGTAAGCATGGAAATCATACATTCTTCAGTCGGATAAATTGTTAATGTATTTAGAATAGTTGCCTTTGCTAGAGTGTTTGTAAAACAGATCTAAACATTTGTAAAGGAATGGTCACTTTTATATCATTTTAGCAAAAGAACTGCATGAACTCTGTTTTGGAAATCTGACCGCTTCCATCAAGATCACAATATGCCAAGAATTCGCCAACAACTCTGTTCTTCTGTTCTGGTGGAAAGTAGTCCTTGATAATTTCCATGACTTCGCCCCTGGTCAGCTCTCCACTGCTGTCCTTGTCATACTTTCTCCACATATTTTCAAAGTATTCGCTGAAATTATACACAAAGGTACAAGAAGCGATGTTAGGCATCAGATCCATAATACCCTACCTCCACTCTGAAGAGTACTCGTACTCCATTAGGATTGAGACTTTTTTTCAATGGGTTCTAACAATCTCGAGCAAAATCATTTATCTTTATTTTTGTTATTTCTGTTTCGTTTTAAAACATGAACTTTTATGGGAATTAAACTGAATTTCTCTCGGTTTAAATATATTTTAAATATATTTCTTTTACTTGTAAAGCCTTTAAACATTTCACTTATGAATTTCTCCAAAACTATATGTTAAACCTCTTCTATATTTTGCTTAATTGTTCAGTAGAGTGAATAAATATAAATGATTATATGTAATCTGATGTTTCCAGAATAAATATTTACTTTGAAATTCTTCTCTCATCATGAAGTGGATGGGGTACCAAATAAGAACCATGTTTGTAATTACATTTCATTGTTTCTCACTGTTCATTGCCTTTCTTACGTCTGACGTCTGTTTTAATAACTAAACTGCTGTTGCTTTAATCAACATAATGATAAAAAAATAACAATGCATTTCTCTTTACTTTATTGTCCCCAGTCTAGTGCAATTAAAAGTTAACACATGCCATATCTTGAAAAGCTCATGGTAAAATTATCTCTATTATATTGTATTTTTGCTATAGGAGTAAGAAAGCATAATTCCCCGAGGGCTGAAAAAAGTTTATTATGCGTGTAGACTGCGATCAGTGTAGACCATCATCAGTCCATGACCAGACTTTAAGGATGCTCAGATTTATGGTGGTCTGCACCAGTCGTAAAGGCAAGAGCGATAACCCACATTGTGGTTAACATTATTTTTAATTTGACAAAAAATGCGAATTTTGGTTGTTCTGTTTTGGAGTGTCAAGTTTTTCTTTGTTCGGTACTGCATTCTGAAACATTTAAGGCCCAATACTGTTGCATAAAAAGCTTGTTGTTGTTGTTTATTTTTATTTGTACCATTACCTCTTGAAGAGAAAAGAAAACAAACAAATGACCTAAACCCTATATAAGTCTGTCACAGTTTTATAAAATTTGAATAGGAACGTTTAAAACTAAAAGAAAAACTTAGATTTGAATAGAAAGATAAATTACCTTCGTTTTTGTTTGTTAACCATTTCGTCTAAGAACTCTTGTTTGGCTATTGATTTATCCTCGTCCTTATCAATACCACAAAACATACCCTGTAATATTTATAAAGAATTTTTCTTAAATATCATAACAATATTTTTTTTTAAAAAGTGAAAAGTCTTTTTTTACACAGGGTCGTTGCACTTACATCTAAACATTGTAGCAAAGTGTATGTTGTTTTTATATTCTTGTTGTTGTTGCTGCTGCTAATAATGATAATAATGTCCCCCTCCTCCTCATTTCTTACTACTGTTGCTGCTGCTAAGAATGTTAATAATGACCCCTTCCTCCTCACTTCTTACTACTGTTGCTGCTACTAATAATGAAAATAATGTCCCCCTCCTCCTCACTTCTTACTACTGTTGCTGCTGCTAATAATGAAAATAATGTCCCCCTCGACCTCACTTCTTACTACTGTTGCTGCTACTAATAATGAAAATAATGTCCCCCTCCTCCTCACTTCTTACTACTGTTGCTGCTACTAATAATGAAAATAATGTCCCCCTCGTCCTCACTTCTTACTACTGTTGCTGCTACTAATAATGAAAATAATGTCCCCCTCCTCCTCACTTCTTACTACTGTTGCTGCTGCTAAGAATGTTAATAATGACCCCTTCCTCCTCACTTCTTACTACTGTTGCTGCTACTAATAATGAAAATAATGTCCCCCTCCTCCTCACTTCTTACTACTGTTGCTGCTACTAATAATGAAAATAATGTCCCCCTCGACCTCACTTCTTACTACTGTTGCTGCTGCTAATAATGAAAATAATGTCCGCCTCCTCCTCACTTCTTACTACTGTTGCTGCTGCTAAGAATGTTAATAATGTCCCCCTCGTCCTCACTTCTTACTACTGTTGCTGCTGCTAAGAATGTTAATAATGACCCCTTCCTCCTCACTTCTTACTACTGTTGCTGCTACTAATAATGAAAATAATGTCCCCCTCCTCCTCACTTCTTACTACTGTTGCTGCTGCTAAGAATGTTAATAATGACCCCTTCCTCCTCACTTCTTACTACTGTTGCTGCTGCTAATAATGAAAATAATGTCCTCCTCCTCCTCACTTCTTACTACTGTTACTGCTGCTAAGAATGTTAATAATGACCCCTTCCTCCTCACTTCTTACTACTGTTGCTGCTACTAATAATGAAAATAATGTCCCCCTCCTCCTCACTTCTTACTACTGTTACTGCTGCTAAGAATGTTAATAATGACCCCTTCCTCCTCACTTCTTACTACTGTTGCTGCTACTAATAATGAAAATAATGTCCCCCTCCTCCTCACTTCTTACTACTGTTACTGCTGCTAAGAATGTTAATAATGACCCCTCCCTCCTCACTTCTTACTACTGTTGCTGCTGCTTAGAATGTTAATAATGTCCCCCTCCTCCTCACTTCTTACTACTGTTGCTGCTGCTAAGAATGTTAATAATGACCCCTTCCTCCTCACTTCTTACTACTGTTGCTGCTGCTAATAATGAAAATAATGTCCTCCTCCTCCTCGCTTCTTACTACTGTTGCTGCTGCTAATAATGAAAATAATGTCCTCCTCCTCCTCAGTTCTTACTACTGTTACTGCTGCTAATAATTTTCATAATGTCCCCTTCCTCCTTACTTCTTACTACTGTTGCTGCTGCTAATAGTGATAATAATGTACCCCTCCTCCTCGCTTCTTACTACTGTTGCTGCTGCTAATAATGATAATAATGTCCCCCTCCTCCTCACATCTTACTAATGTTGCTGCTGCTTATAATGAAAATAATGCACCCCTCCACCTCACATCTTACTACTGTTGCTGCTGCTAAGAATAATAATAATGTCCCCCTCCACCTCACTTCTTACTACTGTTGCTGCTGCTAAGAATGTTAATAATGTCCCCCTCCTCCTCACTTCTTACTACTGTTACTGCTGCTAAGAATGTTTATAATGTCCCCCTCCTCCTCACTTCTTACTACTGTTGCTGCTGCTAAGAATGTTAATAATGTCCCCCTCCTCCTCACTTCTTACTACTGTTGCTGCTGCTAAGAATGTTAATAATGACCCATTCCTCCTCACTTCTTACTAATGTTGCTGCTGCTTATAATGAAAATAATGCACCCCTCCACCTCACATCTTACTACTGTTGCTGCTGCTAAGAATAATAATAATGTCCCCCTTCTCCTCACTTCTTTCTACCTTTGGTGCTTCTAAACTTCTTACTACTGTTGCTGCTGCTAATAATGAAAATAAAGTATTCCTCGACCTCACTTCTTACTACTGTTGCTGCTGCTACTAATGAAAATAATGTCCCCCTCCTCCTCACTTCTTACTACTGTTGCTGCTGCTAATAATGAAAATAAATTATTCCTCCACCTCACTTCTTACTACTGTTGCTGCTGCTAATAATGAAATAATGTCCCCCTCCTCCTAACTTCTTACTGCTGTTGCTGCTGCTAATAATGATAATAAAGTCTCCCTTCTCCTCACTGCTTACTACTGTTGTTCCTACTAAACTTCTTACAACTGTTTCAGCTGCAAATAATGATAATATGTACCCATCCACCTCACTTCTTACTACTGTTGCTGCTGCTAATAATGATAATAATGTACCCCTCCTCCTCATTTCTTACTACTGTTGCTGCTGCTAATAATGATAATAATGTCCCCCTTCTCCTCATTTTTTACTACTGTAGCTCCCGCTAAACTTCTTACTACTGTTGCTGCTGCTAATAATGATAATAATATACCCATCCACCTCACTTCTTACTACTGTTGCTGCTGCTAATAATGATAATAATGTAGCCCTCCTCCTAACTTCTTACTACTGTTGCTGTTACAAATGTTGTTGATGCTGCTACTGTTACTTATGTTGTTGATGCTGCTGCTGTTACTAATGTTTTTGATGCTGTTAAATTTACTAATGTTGTTGATGATGCTATATTTACTAATGTTGTTGATGCTGCTATATTTACTAATGTTGTTGTTGCTGCTGCTGTTACTAATGTTGTTGATGCTGCTATATTTACTAATGTTGTTGATGCTGCTGCTGTTACTTATGTTGTTGTTGCTGCTATATTTACTAATGTTGTTGTTGCTGCTGCTGTTACTAATGTTGTTGTTGCTGCTATATTTACTAATGTTGTTGATGCTGCTATATTTACTAATGTTGTTGTTGCTGCTGCTGTTACTAATGTTGTTGTTGCTGCTATATTTACTAATGTTGTTGTTGCTGCTGCTGTTACTAATGTTGTTGTTGCTGCTATATTTACTAATGTTGTTGTTGCTGCTATATTTACTAATGTTGTTGATGCTGCTATATTTACTAATGTTGTTGACGCTGCTATATTTACTAATGTTGTTGACGCTGCTATATTTACTTATGTTGTTGATGCTGCTATATTTACTAATGTTGTTGATGCTGCTATATTTACTTATGTTGTTGATGCTGCTGCTGTTACTAATGTTGTTGATGCTGCTTTATTTACTAATGTTGTTGATGCTGCTATATTTACTAATGTTGTTGATGCTGCTGCTGTTACTAATGTTTTTGATGCTGTCATATTTACTAATGTTGTTGATGATGCTATATTTACTAATGTTGTTGATGCTGCTGCTGTTACTAATGTTATTGTTGCTGCTATATTTACTAATGTTGTTGACGCTGCTATATTTACTAATGTTGCTGATGCTGCTATATTTACTGTTGCTGATGCTGTTAAATTTACTAATGTTGTTGATGCTGCTATATTTACTAATGTTGTTGATGCTGCTGCTGTTACTAATGTTTCTGATGCTGTTAAATTTACTAATGTTGTTGATTATGCTATATTTACTAATGTTGTTGATGCTGCTATATTTACTAATGTTGTTGTTGCTGCTGCTGTTACTAATGTTTTTGATGTTGTTAAATTTACTAATGTTGTTGTTGCTGCTATATTTACTAATGTTGTTGATGTTGCTGCTGTTACCAATGTTGTTGATGCTGCTGCTGTTACTAATGTTGTTGATGCTGCTATATTTACTTATGTTGTTGATGCTGCTATATTTACTTATGTTGTTGATGCTGCTATATTTACTAATGTTGTTGAGGCTGCTGCTGTTACTAATGTTTTTGATGTTGTTAAATTTACTAATGTTGTTGTTGCTGCTATATTTACTAATGTTGTTGATGTTGCTGCTGTTACCAATGTTGTTGATGCTGCTGCTGTTACTAATGTTGTTGATGCTGCTATATTTACTTATGTTGTTGATGCTGCTATATTTACTTATGTTGTTGATGCTGCTATATTTACTAATGTTGTTGATGCTTCTTTTCTTACTGATGTTGTTGATGCTGCTTTATTTACTACTGTTGTTGATGCTGCTATATTTACTTATGTTGTTGATGCTTCTTTTCTTACTGATGTTGTTGATGCTGCTTTATTTACTACTGTTGTTGATGCTGCTATATTTACTTATGTTGTTGATGCTGCTATATTTACTAATGTTGTTGATGCTTCTTTTCTTACTGATGTTGTTGATGCTGCTTTATTTACTAATGTTGTTGTTGCTGCTATATTTACTAATGTTGTTGATGCTGCTGCTGTTACTAATGTTGTTGATGATGCTATATTTACTAATGTTGTTGATGCTGCAGTTACTAATGTTGTTGATGCTGCTATATTTACTAATGTTGTTGATGCTGCTGCTGTTACTAATGTTATTGTTGCTGCTATATTTACTAATGTTGTTGACGCTGCTATATTTACTAATGTTGTTGATGCTGCTATATTTACAAATGTTGTTGATGCTGCTGCTGTTACTAATGTTGTTGATGCTGCTTTATTTACTAATGTTGTTGATGCTGCTTTATTGACTAATGTTGTTGACGCTGCTATATTGACTAATGTTGTTGATGCTGCTGCTGTTACTAATGTTGTTGACGCTGCTATATTTACTAATGTTGTTGATGCTGCTATATTTACAAATGTTGTTGATGCTGCTGCTGTTACTAATGTTGTTGATGCTGCTATATTTACTAATGTTGTTGATGCTGCTATATTTACTAATGTTGTTGATGCTGCTGTTACTAATGTTGTTGATGCTGCTGTTACTAATGTTGTTGATGCTGCTGTTACTAATGTTGTTGATGCTGCTGTTACTAATGTTGTTGATGCTGCTATATTTACTAATGTTGTTGATGCTGCTGTTACTAATGTTGTTGATGCTGCTGTTACTAATGTTGTTGATGCTGCTATATTTACAAATGTTGTTGACGCTGCTATATTTACTAATGTTGTTGATGCTGCTGTTACTAATGTTGTTGATGCCGCTATATTTACTAATGTTGTTGATGCTGCTGCTGTTACTAATGTTGTTGATGCTGCTGCTGTTACTAATGTTGTTGATGCTCTATATTTACTACTGTTGTTGATGCTGCTGCTGTTACTAATGTTGTTGATGCTGCTGCTGTTACTAATGTTGTTGATGCTGCTATATTTACAAATGTTGTTGACGCTGCTATATTTACTAATGTTGTTGACGCTGCTATATTTACAAATGTTGTTGACGCTGCTATATTTACAAATGTTGTTGACGCTGTTATATTTACTTATGTTGTTGATGCTGCTGCTGGTACTAATGTTGTTGATGCTGCTATATTTACAAATGTTATTGACGCTGTTATATTTACTAATGTTGTTGATGCTGCTGCTGTTACTAATGTTGTTGATGCTGCTATATTTACAAATGTTGTTGACGCTGCTATATTTACTTATGTTGTTGATGCTGTTATATTTACAAATGTTGTTGATGCTGCTGCTGTTACTAATGTTGTTGATGCTGCTGCTGTTACTAATGTTGTTGATGCTCTATATTTACTACTGTTGTTGATGCTGCTGCTGTTACTAATGTTGTTGATGCTGCTATATTTACAAATGTTGTTGACGCTGCTATATTTACTAATGTTGTTGACGCTGCTATATTTACAAATGTTGTTGACGCTGCTATATTTACAAATGTTGTTGACGCTGTTATATTTACTAATGTTGTTGATGCTGCTGCTGTTACTAATGTTGTTGATGCTGCTATATTTACAAATGTTGTTGACGCTGCTATATTTACTTATGTTGTTGATGCTGTTATATTTACAAATGTTATTGATGCTGCTGCTGTTACTAATGTTGTTGATGCTCTATCTTTACTACTGTTGTTGATGCTGCTATATTTACAAATGTTGTTGATGCTGTTATATTTACTAATGTTGTTGATGCTGCTGTTACTAATGCTGTTGATGCTGCTTTATTTACAAATGTTGTTGATGCTGCTATATTTACCAATGTTGTTGATGCTGCTATATTTACCAATGTTGTTGATTCTGCTGCTGTTTCTAATGTTGTTGATGCTAGTTTATTTACTAATGTTGTTGATGCTGCTATATTTACTAATGTTGTTGATGCTGCTATATTTACTAATGTTGTTGATGCTGCTATATTTACTAATGTTGTTGATGCTGTTATATTTACAAATGTTGTTGACGCTGCTATATTTACAAATGTTGTTGACGCTGCTATATTTACAAATGTTGTTGACGCTGCTATATTTACAAATGTTGTTGACGCTGCTATATTTACAAATGTTGTTGACGCTGCTATATTTACAAATGTTGTTGACGCTGCTATATTTACTAATGTTGTTGACGCTGCTATATTTACAAATGTTGTTGACGCTGCTATATTTACAAATGTTGTTGACGCTGTTATATTTACTAATGTTGTTGATGCTGCTGCTGTTACTAATGTTGTTGATGCTGCTATATTTACAAATGTTGTTGACGCTGCTATATTTACTTATGTTGTTGATGCTGTTATATTTACAAATGTTGTTGATGCTGCTGCTGTTACTAATGCTGTTGATGCTCTATATTTACTACTGTTGTTGATGCTGCTATATTTAAAAATGTTGTTGATGCTCTATATTTACTAATGTTGTTGATGCTGCTATATTTACAAATGTTGTTGATGCTGCTTTATTTACTAATGTTGTTGATGCTGCTATATTTACTAATGTTGTTGATGCTGCTATATTTAAAAATGTTGTTGATGCTGTTATATTTACTAATGTTGTTGATGCTGCTGTTACTAATGCTGTTGATGCTGCTTTATTTACAAATGTTGTTGATGCTGCTATATTTACTAATGTTGTTGATTCTGCTGCTGTTTCTAATGTTGTTGATGCTAGTTTATTTACTAATGTTGTTGATGCTGCTGCTGTTACTTATGTTATTGATGCTGCTGCTGTAACTCATCTCTGTGACGCATTTCAGAGGTGATTAGATGACAAACAGTTTTTTATTGTCGTATAAAGCGCCCTCTAATTGCTAATTCACAAAGTTTTCATATTCGCCTTGTTTGGACATAGCTGATTGTATACAAGTGCAATGGATTAAACATGGAAATCCTATTTGCAGTCACGTGACCAGAACTAAGTTTATTTGAGACCGACAAGGTGGAATAGGGCAGTGGTAAAATGCCAGACTCCAATCCAGAGACCTCTGGTTTGAACTGCAACAGGGTCTAGAAACATTATCGACATTCGCCATTCCACACAATTCCGCAATTTCTGGTCTGAATCCAGGAAGTAATCAACAAACAGGTGAAATATGTTACAAATGCTTCTTTCCCAATCGTTGTAAAGTAGATAACCTCAATACGAATAAAATGCATTCGCCTCTTCCCCAGTGAGATATTTTGACCTGCACATCATTTGAGAGCAAATGCTATTAGATAAAAAAGAATAATACATGGAGGCTAACTAAATCCTTATTGCGTAATTAAGTACTGAATTTTGCTTATACTTACCGCAATCTGTCTGTCCTGAATGTCTGGTCTGTACTTTCTTAAGGCAGCTGCCAACTCAAGAAGAGATAATTGTCCATCATTGTTTTTATCTGCGATTCTCCAGAATTCTTCATACTGCGTCTTAGTTAATGCCATCTTGAGAATAACCTTTACGTGGAAAACGGAAATAATTCAATCAGTTTACATAGATGTAGCTGTCGCTGTAAAGTTTAAGAAGTACAGTTTCTTGTAGCAGTTAGTCCCCGCACTACACCAGAATCGTGTTGAAAAATAATGTTCAAAATACAAAACGCTAACCCAACAGATCTTCTTAAAATCACATCAATTTTGTGAATTGATTACTGCTGTTATAAGATGAAATTTGATTGCAGGTAGAATACCTGTTGATTTAATTTATTACAAGCATCATTTACAATAACTTTTAAATCGGTACTTTTTTCTCGAGATTGTATCCAACGAGGGACTGCATTGGTATTGATGAAAATTAGTCTGTGGGACATTAACGACAAACTAAGATCAAAATTAACATTTAAACTTACAGTTTAATCTTAAAATGAATTAAACACTTCAACAGTCATGTCGAAAAAAATCACATTTACAACATTTTTACTCTCATTTCTTGACTGAAAGGTTAATCTGCTGATTTATGTGATTGTCCTACTTCCAAACCATACTTGATCTATTTCTGAAACCGTAATCGAATTCATTTTCCGATTTAAGGGCTACAAATTTCTGCCATACACTTATTTACCTCCAAAAGCTTGAAAAATGTTTGAAAAAGTCAAGGTGAAGAAAATATTTTGCTTAAATATCAGTTACTATTCTATGTACCCAGCTTTTATAAATGATACAGGTTTAAGAGTGTTACCCTGACACATGCCTATGGTAATGAAAAATATGCGATAATTTCTTCATCCTATTCGGTGAATCATTTTGTGTGTGTTCATGTGTACTTAAGTCAAACTCTTGTACCTGTTTAAAGTAATAGTTTACACTCTAACGTACTTTGTATAGTAAGTAATATATCCATTGTTTCAGAATAATTCTCATAAGACTGTTAGATTGATTAATTGTATGTATTTGTAAGTATTATTTTTTTCCAGAAAAAGATTAACATATAATAGTAATCAAAATGATTTGTATATCTTTTCATTGCTTTTCAAAGCTACTACACTTTCGTTGTAATATTAATTCGAAAAAAACTGTCTTCTTTATGTACACGTATTCATTATAACTGAATTCCACTCATTTATAGGCTACGTACAGCAACTTGGAGGATTGGCAATACGCTACACTGATATTTAAGAGATCTAAGCTTCGAACACCTACGCAAGCAATCCTTTATTTACTTTTGACGATACGTTTAACCGATGTCTGTATCTTGAACTTCATAAACTACCCTCTTCGTATGGTGTTAGGAAAAACGGGAATCTGGTACAAACGACAAGCTGTTTGGTTTGACAGGTTTTAATATACGGCCCAGTATAAACGGTTGTGAGCAAATATAACCCGCGCCGCTAGGCAAAGGTTATATATCAGCTAGCAAACGTATATACCCGGCAATCTAACCTTTCACAATTCTTTTTAACGAATTTATGATACAACACAACAGCTTTCTTTGGTTAAAATAGATCATTATACTGCTAAATGAATGCAAAAGACGTGTATAGGGATAGCATATATTTATATAGAACCCAACGTGGGGCGTTCATAATTGTCCAATGAAAATTGATAATGCAAACGTTCATTATTTTAAATACTCATATAGACGATAATTCAAGCGTAAGTGATGATCAGTGATCCAGTGGTGACTGGTAACACGCTACACTTGTAATCCAGGGGTCGTGAGTTCGACCCTATACCTAACAAACCTAAAATAACTAAACCCTCCGGGGCAATGGGGCAATTCGGCCACATGGGCAGCTAAATAGAAAACGTAATGTCAAGGGAAATAACTCTGGTAATACCGGATCAAGCCTTACCAGAGACCCAGGTGTGCAACTAAACGTCTACGTACAAGCACTTGCACGCACCCTTTAATTATTTGTGTTTCATAAGTGGTGAAATACTATAATTTTATCACCAAATAATCGCCTGAACACCACATAACACAAAAGGTATCAGATTTCGACTTAGCTGTTGCCCAAGCGAAAATTTAATCAATTACAATCGTACCGGAGAAAAGTTTGAAACCATTCCAAGTGAAATATGAATAACCAAGTTTGAATCAAAAGAATAATTTAAACAGCTGAGGAGAAAATTAGCATTTTGATGTAATCGCCATTTAAAGTTTTAATTCAAACTTTTAATAATGAATACTTTGTAATATAAACAATTTAATTAGTTAAGTAGTATTATTGAAATGTACATATAATGTAATTAAGGAGTAACGTGTCACAAGCCACCAATCACACATCTCAGCGTCTCAGAACGTTTGAATGCTCGAGTTTTAAAGACATATTTTTTCTCAATCTCAGGTTCAAAAGTATATGAGCTTGAGTAATTAAAAAGCTTGAGGCCCAACAGGTCCTTTATGATATACGGTGACTTAACGGCAGTGGGTATGTCGGTTGGGGACATCAATGCTCTCAAATCTCAAAACAAATGTATAAATTATATCACGAAGTATAGAGGGTATTCAAATACCTATTAGGTATATAGGTGTCCTTAAACTATAATTTTAACAACACAAGGAAACTAAACATATAATCCTATATAACTTTATAAAAGCAACATGTTACTGACTTGCGTTTAAAGACATATTTTACCAAACTGTGTGGTATACGCAATAAAGTATGTACGTCACGTTTTATTGCCGGAATCTCATCTATCGTGTTTATACCGGTCTAAACCGAATATTACTTTATAACTACAGGTTATATCAGAGCAGTTTTGCACGTTTACAAAACTGGTTCTTACATGCCTATGCTAACATAAGATGTATGAAGTGTAAAACAGGCCTATAAAATCAACCTACAGTAGTCTTGTCTACAAATGTAATTAATTTTAGAAAAAAAAATTAAATCGCTTATACGCTTTATTTTCTTGTATCAGTGAATTTAATGTTTCATCGAGTTAATGGGTTGCTGAACAAACCTCATATCTAAATCTCGTAAATTTGATTAAAAAGAAATTAAATGCAAGGTCAAAAATGATAAAGCTTTTCCAGCGTTTTGGTGTACAATAAATGTTTTATCCTAAGTGTACTATCAATTCCTTAATCTAAGTGCACCATGTTCTTAGTGTACTATAAATTATTATTCTAAGTGTACTATAAATTCTTATTCTAAGCGTACTGTACATTTCTTAAACTCAGTGTTCTATCAAATTTTATCAACTTCGGAACATTCTTACTGGGACAGTATGCCTTTAACAACACATAAAATGCTACTTATGCAAAATCTCGATCATTCTCGTGGCAGATAAAATAGATCTTATAAAGTCTCGTTTGTAGTTTAACTTAAATATCTCTAGAGAACTTTAGGACAAGAGATAGTAACTGTATCATCTTTTCTACAAAATGGTTGTTTACTTATCATAATCCGACTTGATATGACAAAGTTTTGTACAAAGAAGGAATAGTATGGTGGCACAGAGGTGACATGCACTACTCTCTTTTTTAATTGCAGTTATCTTTTTTATGTCGTTCCCACGAGATACTAACTTGAGGGAACGACTTAGTATCTCATGGAAACGAGATACTAAGTCTTGGGTACGAGATAAAAAAGACAAGTGCAAATCAGAAAAGTACTGCATTTAGAAAAAAGTAAGGCAATAAAAATAAGAGTAGAGTTTAAAAAAATGCGCAATTAAAAAACAGGCTAATGCATGCTAGCTATGTCGAGGGAACGACTTACTAACTTGTGGGAACGAGTTAACTTTGTCGTTGTTACGAGTTAGCTAAGTCGAGAGAACGAGATATCAATATGATATGCAATACGTTTTTTAATTCACTTCTCTTTAAGTTCTAAGTTGTTTTTTCGAGTTAGTATCTCCCACTGGAGTTAGTAATTTATGGTATATTAGGCCTTTGATTTCTTTAAAACTGCATCTGAATTAATAAACAATTTATAAAAGCAAAAAAAATCGTTATTACACACTAACAGAGAAAAGTGCCAACTAATACGTTTAATTACTAAAGCAAAAACATTTGTAATCTTGTCATAATTCTAAAAAAAAACATCTTCATTTTGCACATATGTATAGCGTGAAGTTTTTTTAGGAAGATGATATTTTGAAACAAGAAGTGAATTAGCAGCAATCTTAACGTTTGTATCAAAATGATGCGAACGAAAATAGTTTATCTGTTTCTTTATTTAATGTCAGTTAGAATCTTTGCACTTTCATCCCCCAATCTCCATTCATTACACTGTCAATTACGAAAAGTGCTGAAGACAGACAGAGAGAATAAAAAATGATTTTGTGTGCGCGAGTGTGAGTGCAAAATGACAACAACTGTAAATTATTCATTCTTGTAATTTGTCTAATGTTATCTGTTTGTTACAAAGTTATACATTATGAATGTTACCGTCTAAAAGCTAACAAAAATATCTCGCCCCGTTATGATCTGCATTTAGGCATTTTACAATTATATTTACGTTTTCCTAACGATTAGAACGTGACCACACGAGGGTACATGTATCAATGAAAACTTAAAGACATTATTCTTATCAATAAAAAATGCTAGTTTTTGATAGCGTACCTCTGCAAATTGATCTGCTCTGTGTCATAAACCTTTTGGGAGAAGTTTTAAAGTTTATTTATTTTGCCTGTCTGTTTTTCTACTTCAAGTATGACCTGCATCTAAATTTCATGAGTAAATCAATGTGAGTCATAATCTTTGTAGATCTGTTCTTTAAAAATCGAAAGAAATATAACGTCTGTAAAATTAAGTCAGGTTTATGAAAGTTAAAAAATAAACTTAAACATTGTTGCAAAGTTTACAACTTACGTAATTCTGATGTATATTCCGACAATCGAGATACAAAACAAAGTGCACACACTCGACACAAGTTACCTAATGTGGTAAATTTCGCTTGACGTTCGTTGTGATCAATCGGTGGGCGTAGAGTGAAATATGTTCAACGTAGACGCTTTAGAAAATGCTTATTCAAGTGGAGAAAACTTAGATGCTTATTTTCAATCACACTGATATTTATCAGCAGTGAGTATTAGCTGTAAAACTACATGTTGTTCAATAATATGTAAATTTTGTCATTTTGTCGGCTTAGCATTTTGTGATTGTGCAACATACATTAAAAGTTCATTGTAGGTTTTCAAGTTTTTCGTTATCTAAATTGAAAATGTTATTTTACATCTAAGTTCTAAAACACTTTTATTACCTCTATTCTTGTCATCTTTTCAATAGCAATTTTATTTAATTCAAGGATTGCTAAGGTTAATAAAGTTCAGTTTCAGTTTCAGTTTATTGGCAATCAGCAATACATTTGCCTTTGGCCATTTACACACATACACACAAAACCAAAAAGCAGATATTTTAATCTAACAGACGTATGTTTTTTAGGTTTCTTTTGTTCGTTTTATTTTCTGAAATGAATAAGTTGTATTCAGGATTCTGTTTCTTTTTTCTACATATTTTTTCCTCTTTTGCTTCTTTCAATTTCTTGCAGTCTCGATAATTATATGAAAACAATCACTCCTTTATAATATGATTACAATCAAGTTATGTGATGTCAACGCCAATTTTCTTCTTTCGAAATTATGCAAGTTTTGCAAATCTTCTCTATATACACTAAAATCACCTTCTTATTGACCAAAACTGTATGTCGATTTTCTTTCTTTAAAATATTGAAACAGAAAGTATAACGTGTGACATCGACAATATTGATTCCCCCCTCTCTTTACACACCTGCATCATGTGCCTCTCTCCAACCTTCAAAGTTTACTTAATGTGGATTTAACAACATACTGAAGCCAACAAGTATGAACATACCGAAAACTCAAACAGTAGTTGCTCTCTTTTAATGAATAGGCGAACATTCTGACGGCTATATGCGTGCGTTTTATGTATTTAACCTTGGTTGGTATTCATTTACAATAGGCGAGGTATCCTAAAGTATATTCGAGCATATCCAGATACAAAATAATATTTAAGGAGTCGCTGATAACGTACCCACGCAATAAACATTTTAGGCTATAAATCGTTCGTGTAAACCTTTACAACATGGATAACTTAAACATGAAGATATCGTACGACAAAGGGAATGAAATGGAGAAAAAGGCAGTTTACAAACTAAACAACAGGCAAAATAGATGTAAAAGGGAGCATTTATAAAACAATGTCCTGCATGGGCTTGGAAAAAGCAACTACCCCCTCCCCCACACTCCCACCCTCTCCCCTATAATATCTCTCATTATCTCGCTTCATCTACCAAGTTCCCTAGTGTTACGGACAGACAGACAAATCTGTACACAACAGTGACATTGTGTGTTCAAAGTGTGAGCTTTCGTATAAACACAAAAATAGATTTTTTTCTTTAGTAAATATATATATTTAAGTGAATGTGTACAAATGAAATACAATATAGCACCTAGAGAGTTAAACTATCTGCAAATATAACTAAAAACAACAACCTTTATAACAACAATGCGTTCGTTTAGGAAATGACAGTTTTATAACAGTGGAGCTTTAGTGAAACGTTATTACTAACAACCCTTAAAATGGCTACAAATCTATGCCATAATTTTTACCTTCCAATATAAAGTTAGCAAGGAACAAGCATTGGAAAGTAAAAATAATTGCAGAACTAAACATAGAAATCTTTCAAGATAACCATGACACCAGAGGGAGAATAAATGCTATTAACACTCAATATAAACACTTAATGAACCTATCTGAAGCTAGAAGATACATTAATCATCTGAAGCTTATAGATACAGTGATCATCTGAAGCTTGAAGTTATATTAATCATCTGTAACTTGAAGATACATTAATCATCTGAAGCTAGAAGATACATTAATCACCTGAAAGCTTGAAGATACAGTAATCATCTGAAGCTTGAAGTTATATATATCATCTGAAGCTAAAAGATACATTAATCATCTGAAGCTGAAAGATACATTAATCATCTGAAGCTAGAAGATACATTTTTCATCTGAAGCTAGAAGATACATTAATCAACAAGAAACTTTTTTGAAGATGTGTGTTGTTGCATAAGAAATGCTTTTGAGTTTCGATCAACTGATTCTTTCAACATGTCATTATTCGTTGACAAATTCCAACTCGATTCTAAAAAAAATGTAAAATGAAATGCCAGTTCAAGGAAACGATGAATATTGAAGCCTCCTTTGTTTGTCAAACTTTAACCTGTGTGCATACATACTATGATGAAGCCGTTTGTACTTATACACAACAAAATGGTCAAGATCTTTATCATCCAAAGTTTGAACAGTATTCTTTATCCGAAATATGAACTGAATTCTTGAAATGTGACTTGGCCATTTCCGTCCAGGTCACTGTAGCTAAGAAACTGTCCAATAATGTAGTTCACTTTGTCTGCAGGAAAACAGTCCTTAATCATCTTAATGACCTCGCCCCTGCTCAAAACGTTATTTCCATCAGCATCATACTTCTTGAAAAGGTCCATTATTGCCTTCCTGAAAGTATAATAAAGCCCAGAACTTAGGCCAATCTTTCATTTACAGTTCAGAAGCACATTTGGCTACCCACTATCCCATTTGAATTTGTTGAGGTGTTCAACATTGCATTCCATCTAAACAGAAGAAGAAATCGTTTCAGAGAACTAGAAAAACAAGCAAGTCTTCTGACAGAAAGAAACTTTAAGACCTAAAATATACTTTGCGAAAAACGTCAAAGAGGCTCATAATAGTATCTTATTTCTCAATCTTAATAACACTGACGTTTCTTCTTCAAACAAAATAAATACAAGGACAAGAAGTTCTAGTGTCTAGTAAGCCTTGTTTCCATCTGCACAATGAAAATCCAAAAACTTAGTGAAAAATCACAATTTAACACAGATCAATGTGTCCATAAAATGCACGACATTAAAACCAGCTTTAAAGGTGTAGAGAAACTTCTCTCAAACTTCATACATCTTTATAAATCTAGTGGCACAGACCAGATTAAACCCCTCTTATTGAAAATACTGTCTTAAGAACTATCCCCAATCCTTGAGGCCATCTTCCAAAAGGCCCTAGAAGAATGAACACTGCCCTCCGATCTCTCAGTGGAAAACAGCAAATGTCTCGCCTGTTATAAGTAGAGCGACAGGTCATGTCAAGGTAAGTATAGACCAATATCACAGACATGTGTTCTTGACAAGACAATGGAACACATAGTTTCCTCCTCTATCATTGAACATTTTACAAATCAAAATATCCTGTACCACCTATATTATGGTTTCCTGGAAAAGAGGTCATGAGTAACCAAGCTTGTCAAGTTAGTAAATGATCATGTCATCCCTTTTATGGACAAACAGTAGGTAGACCTAACCATTCTTGCTTTCATTAAGGCTTCCTATTAGATCAGCCATGAGAAAGTCCACTGAACATGCATAATTATGTTCGAAGGCAAACCCTAACATGGATAAAAGCTTCCTAGACAGTCACGTTTAGTCAGATGCCTTAAAGGCACTTGCTAGGAAGCTATACCTTCCCCCATTTGGCTTACTCCGGGGATCTGTACTTGGTCCTGTGCTCTTTTCTGCGTACATATCTGGCTTACCACAAGACATTATTTCCAAAGTCCGTCTCTTTGCAGATGATACTGCAATATATCTCTCCCTTGTTTAAACCACCTAAGGTTCTTCAAAATGAAATGAGAAATGGACTAGGACATGGAATTCAACCCCTTCAGTAATCCATGTCACTAGAAGAAAACACTAATACCATGCAAGTACTATATTCATGCCCCCTCTGTCAAATACCATGGCTTGGACATTGTCAACGGACTTGTCCTGAGATGCTCCTGTAAATAGGTCAACACCAAACAATATCAAAAAGTTAATTCTGAACTCCTTAAGACCATCTTTTTAGACCCATGTGTGGCCCCAACTTAAAAATGGCTCCGAGATCTGATCAACCAAAATCAAAATCCTAACAGATCAGATTGAAAATGTACAAAGGACAGATCGACAGATTAAACCTGATTACATTCACACATCTAGTGCCACTAAAATACTTCAGTTATTAAACCTCCGTCGCCTTGACCTAAGACGCTTTATTAATCGATTATTCCTAGTGTATAAGATCCAAACTCAATCCATCCCAACCGTAAGTGGATGAAACATTGGACATACTTATAAGTGCTTGATTTCACCAAGATCTAAGTATTATAAGACAAAGTTGACAATTTCGAGTCTGGTACTGGTCCTTCCCAGGAACGATAGTCAGGTTACTGTTCCCTGATTGACTGTTAAATGACCTCTCAGTCAACTAAACAAACTAAACCAATCATGATCGATGTCACTACCTTACTGACTTGTATCATAATCGAGTTCAAACGAATTGAATTTAAAAGCATTGTCAAACAACGCGAAATATCTGAAAGTACATACATTGTAAGTGATACAATGAACATTATTACAAGCATCTGTAGACCTCAGTTCTAAAAAATGACGCTTATTTAACTGAGTTTGAAATATATGGAGAAGAAAGATGCATTCATATGTTCATGTGTCACTGCCAAGGTAATTTTGTACAATTTATCAGAGAGGATAAACATAAATGATTCATAGCAACTAGACTAATATAAATAGCGTTATATGACATTTCAAAACGTTTGATGATATTGCAGACAATGGTGGTCTCTTGTGGTTAAATCATTATCATGAATTCCGTGGCAGTGGATCAATTACCAAATAAATGTCCATATAAAGGCGGGGCCCTTATAACGTTACGTAACATTTGCTTATGAAGCTTGTTGGTAGTATAGACTGTCCACTGCGGAAAAAACTATATATATACAACATTTTGAATACAAGCGCTAGCGGTTCAAGAGGGTCTGGATCCGCCTCTGAAAAGTGAGAAATCCTATAACTGACTGTAATGCCTGACTTGGAATACGTCATAAATATAACCTCATATAATCTTAACGCTTGTGAAACTGTTAACAACCGTAACATTTTGAGTTCAGATAAGAAGAGAGTTACATGTATATACTTACGATCGTTTCTTTTTCTCAGTCATAGCGTTCAGAAACTCCTTCTTGGAGATTCTTTTACTGTCATCCCCATCAATGCAACAAAACATGCCCTGGAATAGAGGATAATAGTCGTAAACTTGACAGGCTGGCGGTCTAAAACAAGCGCCCTTAAGCAGGCTGTCTAATATATTTATTGTATTAAAGCTACTGACCCTCCGGTTGAAAAAGGAACAAAATCATGTTGGTATCGGGTTTGAGCTCAAGACTGACGAGCTAAGTCATTGCGTCACGGTAGATTTTCTTATTACTACACTTTATTTAGATTATAAAGTAAAATATTTAACGATAAAAATATGAAACATTGCGAATCGTGGTAAGTTCCCATGACAAAAATGAGTAAGAAACTATATGTTTTGAACCTTTCGTCATAAATACCATAAGAATTTCCGTATGTATAATCATTTTATTTTCTATGCATCGGTGAACGATGTGTGTGGGTCAGTAACTTTAAAAGCTATTGCCAAAATACACTTCATTATTACTGTTTCGGAAGAATGGTTCCGAAACCCGTTAGTTTTTGCGAATTATTTGAACTGAGTTTCATAGTGGTACACATTGTATATTTTAGACCATTAGTTTGAAGTTGCTGGCCGCCAGTTCGTTACTCTCCATTAGTGTTTAGATAATTATAGTTTTTTGTTTGAAAGCTTGTAAAAAGATATTCAGAATGTATTTTATATTGTTGATAATGACTTTAGCCTCGTTTGATAAATGTTTACATGCATCATGTACCCATCATGTACCTTGTACACATTTTAAATAAATTTTACATATAAGTTGCTATACGGCTTCAAAAAGTCAATAAAAGGCACAGTCAGTGTTTAAACCGGCTGACTGGTATTTCATTTCAAAAAGTAGATTTGTAGTTTCGTCATAAAACTCCATGAAAATATTTACAGCAATTTCACTGTCTGTTGCATTTTTCTTGTAACTTCGGACTGCTTTCGCCAGTTCTTGAATGGTCAGCTGTCCATCTTTGTCCTTGTCGGCTAGTTTCCAGAACTCTTCATAAGAATCTATATCTTTTTGGCTCAGTCCCGTCATTTTTTCAGATAGTTAGTATGGTGGTCAGATCTGAAAAGAAAATACATCACCTTCTTACAGTGTACTTTCAGGGACGTTAAACATAGATTCTTATAGTTATGATATCAGAGTTATAACTTTATATTTACAATGTCGTTATCTTCCAATTTTGTATTACATAAAGTATAATTGTTGGCAATTTGTTGAGAATAGTAAGCATGGACATCTCTGGATGATATTTTCGACTAACACACTACTTGGGTACCATTTTATCTTATTGCATAACAATACGTCCTTATATGTCAAAACTAAACAAGTACTGTCTTTAAAGAAAGAAAAGTAAACCAGAACTATCTTTGAAGAAAGAAAGGATATTCGGCTGTGGTCGGAATTGTACAAATATGAACCTCTTGTTCGTAGTTACTGTGCATCCAGAGCCAAATTTAGGCAGTTTTCAGTACAAGTTGAGAAAGATTAGTTTCACTTTGAATCACCTTGATTTTCTTGATAACGAGCAATCTGGTGTGCGAGATCAGTGAGGTAACGAGTAAGTTGCCTACAGCTATAACGACTATCTAGAGTGGA
Organism: Cyclina sinensis; assembly: GCA_012932295.1. Lineage (NCBI taxonomy): Eukaryota > Metazoa > Mollusca > Bivalvia > Venerida > Veneridae > Cyclina > Cyclina sinensis. The sequence goes on along the minus strand of JAAONU010000004.1, from coordinate 14,347,076 downwards.
TCAGTGAAATGTTTTAGATAAAAAGTTGTACTTCTAAATTCACGCAACACTGGAAAAGGTAGTATTGTAATTACAATCAAGACATGGCAGTGGTCCAAATGTCCAGTGAAAACGCACAAGACATATCATCCAGGGTTTGCAGTTTTAACCCCCGTGCCCACCATTACCACTAGTTACATGCTTTCGGATAAGACTTTAAACCAGTGGTCCTAATCGTTAATTTAGACAACTGTATGTGCAAAAAAGTGTCTCAACAACTGAAATGGTTTATGTACCTTGCACTGTAGCCAGACACCTAAACTAACTTAACCTTTCAAAGGGCGACTGTCATAAGTTTTGCCGGTACAAATGCTTAAATACACTAAATATTTCCAGATACAGACAACTTTCATCTTGGTTATTGTGAAGACACATCTGTCATATGAGCTTGAATCTGCTTGAATTTCGTCAGCTACACGTCTATGCGTTCAGAGCAGTATTCGAAGGGTAGCACTCTTGAATTCAGATCCGAAGACAGCTGGTTCGAAACCCAGCAGTGGTGAGAGTTACCACTGGTTTTCCAGAGTGCAATGATGGGCGATGACACCGTGCACATGAGGTAAATTAATTTGCTAAAACCTGCGTTCGTCTGTTGATATTTTGTTTTTAATTCATTCAGTATGTGTGTCTTGATTACGTTGGTAGGAGAACTTGAGAATAAGCACACTGCATAGAGCTTGGCGATACATTTTACTTTCATTTGATATCGACAAAATCATGTATCCCGGATAAAACCATTCGACTTGTTTATCTTTTCAATTTTCATGTGCAGAGGTGCGGAACAATTTTATCTACTTTGACAGAGTTTAATTTATTGGTAACACATGTTAATCCCCTCGGCGTCTTTCACCAAGTTCAAGGCTTGTAATTTAGTCCCTCTGAAGTTCTTGTTTGCGGACATTGTCCTAAACGTAGCAATCAGGAGTCGGAAACCTGTACTAGGTATTGTAAGAAAAATATTTGCGGCGATTAAGAAAGGCCCATATCATACTTTTACATCGTACAAGGGCAAACTCCTGTTTTTCAATACAGTGTCCTTGAGTCATTTTTAATTTCCACACTGTTGGAAGGCAATTATATTTTGGCCTTGCCAAATAGTACATACTACTACTCGTCCATACAGTTTGATCATGATTTGAACTATTCGATAACAGTGTATGTTCATTAGTGCATGGGCTAACTCTAGTCTTGACGACCATTAGTGAAGGGATAAGAACACAATATTAGAACAGAACAGAACAGAACTGCCTGTTATCAACACCAATGTGTCAGTGAACCCTCAGTGACAAAAATAATAGGATAAATTGTTTTCTAAGACATTACACAAATAGTCTCTAAATGCTTTCAGTTTTATTTGGTTGAAACAAGGCGAAGACAAATAACTGTGATGGGAACAGTATGTTTAAATATTAAAATTTGTCTGCCCTTGCTTCTCTCTTGTTGAGCAAAACCTTTTTCTTCAAATCAGATTAGAAACGATAGATAAGATTTATCAGGGTGGACTTTGTTTTATTGTTATAAATAAAATACATCAGAATGTCCTTGAAGTTCGTTGAAACCTTTTAAGCGATCGAAGATCTGAGCTGAAAGCAGCCTTCTTGGAAATGTTAGAAAATGTTCAGTTCTAAGTGACTACAGTTTAGTCTTATATTCGACTTTTTATCGTTTTAACGAGTAAACTGAAGAACGAAAAAAATGATGACGGAGTTATGGTTCTTGAAATTTACCAAAGTTGGTGCTTCTTGAGCGACAATTGTATATGTGCACTCTATAATTTAGAATCAGCTGTCCGGTATTACACATACAGAACTTTATTTCAATAAACTCTTCAACTTCGCCAAAAGCAAATGTAACTTGTATGCAAAAAGGTTTGATTTTCACACTTGTTTTGCAAAGATGATCTTTATTTGTTTCAATTCCTGTTATATTTTGGGATGAATTAAAACTTGCAATTGCCACCCTAGCCGTTCAAAAGCACTACTCAGCATCAAAAGTTAGACACGGTGTATTGAAGTGGTAAAGTCACCTTTCTATTAATGTTGTTCCCTAAATCCCCCATCACAAATCCCTACCCCAAGGCACCTACAGGATACGTACGGTAGAAAAAAGAAGGTGAACTATGTTGAGAAATCCTGTTTCAAAATTAAAAGCGCTTTTGTGACGCTTTTAAATCTATCCAACTTTGAAATACACTACAATAATTAATAACTTAATCGAACAGAGACCATACCGTTATTAAAAGCATAAAAATAAGGAGACACAGAATAATTACAAACCTTTTGTCCAAAAAAAATCCACAAGAAACTACATGGAGGAAAGATTAACAAAGAAATAATTGATATAAGAACACACTTACTTTAATCTGGCTTATGGCCCTTCTGTCCAGCTGTAATAAATATTTATAGTGTCTCAAATCAATACTTCAGTAGAAAAAAAGATACCACCGTTCAATAAAAATTTACATTTATGTCAACGAGAAAAGTGTTTTTAAACTAACCAAATACCTGGATTTATAGATGCCCGGTCAACTGTAGAAAATGTTTGATGTGTGAGAGTTTAACGTCTATAGTAATCGAATACTTATGCTGACCTACTTGTCTTTTTGTTATTGTATACTGTTAAATCAAAGGCTGTAGCCAGTTTTACCTACTCATGCAGAAAAAACATCGTCTTAAAATTGTTAATATAAACTTATATAATTACAATTTACTTTTGCTCCTTTTCCTTACCCCTGTTTTCAAGGCTTATGGCTCAAAACTGCGGTTCGTTCTCTTACCAACGTAATGGGGACACGTTTTTCCATATATATGTGCAAAAAGAAAAACAATCTGATTTCTAGTTTACCTTTACCCTGCTGGAGGAAAATGACTCTGCCTTTGAGAAGATCATTTGGATTAACAACTAGTGACCCCTAGGACGGGACCAATTTTGAATTTCTTATCTGTACCTTCAATAAGAAATTAAATCAGAAGGTCAAAGTTAGCTACAGTTGGAGTTGAAATAAATGTGCAGAACTATACAAGCGGTCCACTTTTCAAAGATGTAGTGCCAAAAACAGAAAGTAGGTCAGTAGGTCAAGGTCATGGTTGGCCAAAATTAACGTTGATTGTGCACGCAAAATTAATTGTTTTAGTTCAGAAAATATGAAATTAGATTAGCGTTTAGTTAATCAAATGTTTAAGTTAAATGCTACAAGCAAAACTGTACGTATGTTCCAAATTTCATAGGCATTTCTAAAACATAAATAGGTCAATATGTCAACATTAGTCCAGGTCAAAGTTTGAAAGTTTGATTTTGCACGCAAAATTATTTAAAGTGTCAATACCGTAGCTACCAAAACTAGGAAGTTTTAACCCAACATAAAGATCACATGAAGGCCAAGGGCATGTTAAATACATGTATGTGAACATGAAATTTCGTCCCGTAATTATTTAGCAGACTTTTAGTTTTTCCATTTAAGTCAATACGATAACAGTGACCTACCCAGGGGTGGACGGGGGGGGGGGACCATGGAGATGTCACTTTTAACCTATCATGGTTTGAGCAAATTTGGTACAGAACCAGTAGACTCTAAGCTCTTGTCTTCAACTTATAGAGAAATTTTCTTTAAAAACTTCCTAAAGTATAAAAAGGTTGATATGTGACCACTCGGGCGGGAACACTTTTGACCCAGAATAATTAATTGAACAACTTTTTCACAGAACCACTAGACAAGACCTTACGGTTTCTCTCTCGCAAATGCACAAAAAGGGGGAAATCCTTCTAGATATTACAATAAAAAGACATGGCTGATCAAATCATTTTCGAAAACTTGTCTGCAAACATCGTAATATACAACAGTACCACCAAAGACCATCCTCACCTCCCGTGTCTTCAGCCCTAGCTACGACCATGCATTTTACACAACTGGTCATATTACAACATTTGTCGTCGAGCGCAGTTATTTTCGACAATTTGTCATATAGTGACAAACGACCTTCGTATCTGCAGGGATTTATTATAATAATATCTTTGCAGTGAAAACCTTCGCATTTCCCTGCTTTTCAGTAATTTGATATTGAAATAATTAAAATATGCAGTAACCTCTTTGACTAGATCAGGTAAACTATTTACTCGTCTGGTCTCTTAAATTAAGAAATGTAGTGGTATTGCCACTACCAATTACCTTTTTATAGTTTACTGTGTCTTTACTGTATCTCTCAGTTAAAAAGTAAACGCCTGCATGCAATTTGATAGATTTAGATATCCCAACCTAGTAAGTTTGTTTTCAAAACACTTTATTCGTCAAAGCAACTATCAAAGGTCTGATGTTGATTGTTGATAAAAAAGTGGACAATATTGTCTCAATTTTATGTTTAGCTTGGTCAAGTTTAACACCCTAACAGTCAAAATGTTATCATGACAGTTTAACTAACCCTCATTCTAGAGATACCAGTACTAGACTCCCATCCTCAGTAAGAAACTAGAAATATTGTCATATAAATGGTCATGTTCGATAACGGGGCTCGAACCAATGATCTTCATTCAGTGAGAGGTGTTGTGATTACAGCTCAGTGGTCTTAACAACGTAATCGGGCTGTAATGTTCCTGCTGTCTCAGAGGACGTTTTATGCAGGTTATATCTTTCTGTGGTCTTCAGAAGTACAATTAGTCCACTGAACTTCTGTTTGAAGATCGCATCAGCAACCATAACTTTCTCACCGGAAGGTGACTTAGACACGTGTTTGTTGCGATAGTGTAAGTGTTAGTAACAAACAAACAGTATCCTGGGCCTTATTGTTTCCTGATAAGGAACAAAGAAAACCTTACAACATGTTATATTGTTATATTCGTTTATTTTTTATACATATTTAAAAAAAAACCAAAAAGAAAAATGACAAGAATTAATTCAAGCTTCTTTTTACTTTGGTATTGCTTTCTTTTCGTGGCAAGTAATGCACATGTGAATTAATTACATTGAAAATGTCTTACAAAATAAAATTATTAATAAGATCTTAAAAAAAAATTAGGTCTTTTCTTTGCGTATTAAGTTTATATCATGAAATAGAGTTTCTGGTGTTTTTTTTTTCTTTTTTACAGAAAAAAACATAAACTGTACATGACAGGTGCAAAAATACAATATATAAGAAGTTGAATACAAGGTGTGATGTCTGTGCTGGAGTATCAAATCTTTACATGGAAGAAAACAGGGAGAATAAAGAGAACTGGTTTAGCCAAAGAATTTTCTGAATTCGTCAAAGGTTATTGCGCCATCCCCGTCATTGTCGCTGTATTTGAAAAAGTCAGTCAGTGTATCTTCAACAACTTCCGGTTTGAAGCAGCGCTTAATAAGTTTGCGTAACTCATCACGTGACAATGTACCGTCACCGCTTGTGTCATATTCCTTGAAAAGTTCCATCAGTGTTGCTCTGCAAAAAGAAAAAAAACGACAGACATGATATGTTTGTTCGTCGTTTGTTTATAAAGTTCATAAGCTGTATAAGAACTGGTCATAGTGACTAGATGCTGTCCAAGTTTGAAATCGAGACTTACTAATTATAATGAAAGTGTCTCGTCTCTGCGGTGATGTAGTACAATGATTTATTTCATCAGACCATTACGTGTGGTTTGTACATATAGTTTTGTTAAATGGTGTACCATGTATTCTGTAAGGACTTCACCTGTTTTTTGATGAAGCCATAATTATATACTTAGCAGTACAGTTTTACATCGACATATTGACTTGGTCTAAATGTTGAACATTTAAGAGTTTGCTTGATTTACTAATACATACGGATTTACTTCGCAGGCTCATCATCTCAATGAACACAGCCATGAATCAGGAAAAAAAACCTTCACAGTACAATATTCTAAGGAATACGAGCAGCGGTTCAGTTGTCTGTTTGTTTTTAACTGCATTATTTACTATAAAAAACTCGTACGTGATTCATTACCAATGTATCGTTATAAACCTAAAAGTCTTGATATTTGCCTAAAGTTTATTCAAGTTGTACTATTAGTATTCTCAATGCTTGAAACCGTATCAGATAAAAACCCAGACGCAATGAATGAGACAGAAATTTCCTTTCAATGTCTGATGTTATCAGTTGTAGCCGTAACGACAAAATTCACGTCTGATGCATTTTTATTGTCAAAAATAAACAGCCATGTTTTGCAAGGACTTCGGAAGCTTGTTTTGTAAATTTCCATCCAGTGATATATCTAAATTAAACCATTAATGCGAAATTTTATGAAAATTTGAAATTAACAAACCTTCAATGCCTTCAAAAACAAGAATCGAAGAAAGACAAAACGTGTGTGTCAACTATACTGTTGGACACAGGTCTTGAAATTTGTGTTAACTTTACTGCAAGACACAGGTCTTGAAGTGTGTGCTTACTATACTGCTAGACACAGGTCTTGAAGTGTGTGCTAACTATACTGCTAAACACAGGTCTTGAAGTGTGTGCTAACTATACTGCTAGACACAGGTCTTGAAGTGTGTGCTTACTATACTGCTTGACACAGGTCTTGAAGTGTGTGCTAACTATACTGCTAGACACAGGTCTTGAAGTGTGTGCTAACTATACTGCTAGGCACAGGTCTTGAAGTGTGTGCTTACTATACTGCTAGACACAGGTCTTGAAGTGTGTGCTAACTATACTGCTTGACACAGGTCTTGAAGTGTGTGCTAACTATACTGCTAAACACAGGTCTTGGAGTGTGTGCTTACTATACTGCTAGACACAGGTTTTGAAGTGTGTGCTTACTATACTGCTTGACACAGGTCTTGAAGTGTGTGCTTACTATACTGCTAGGCACAGGTCTTGAAGTGTGTGCTTACTATACTGCTAGACACAGGTTTTGAAGTGTGTGCTAACTATACTGCTAAACACAGGTCTTGGAGTGTGTGCTTACTATACTGCTTGACACAGGTCTTGAAGTGTGTGCTAACTATACTGCTAGGCACAGGTCTTGAAGTGTGTGCTTACTATACTGCTAGACACAGGTCTTGAAGTGTGTGCTTACTATACTGCTAGACACAGGTTTTGAAGTGTGTGCTAACTATACTGCTAAACACAGGTCTTGGAGTGTTTGCTTACTATACTGCTAGACACAGGTTTTGAAGTGTGTGCTAACTATACTGCTAAACACAGGTCTTGGAGTGTGTGCTTACTATACTGCTTGACACAGGTCTTGAAGTGTGTGCTTACTATACTGCTAGACACAGGTCTTGAAGTGTGTGCTTACTATGCTGCTCGACACAGGTTTTCAAGTGTGTGCTTACTATACTGCTTGACACAGGCTTGAAGTGTGTGCTTACTATACTGCTAGACACAGGCTTGAAGTGTGTGCTTACTATACCGCTAGACACAAGTCTTGAAATGTGTGCTAACTATACTGCTCGACACAGGTCTTGAAGTGTATGCTTACTATACTGCTAGACACAGGCTTGAAGTGTGTGCTAACTATACTGCTAGACACAGGCTTGAAGTGTGTGCTTACTATACTGCTCGACACAGGTCTTGAAGTGTGTGCTTACTATACTGCTAGACACAGGCTTGAAGTGTGTGCTTACTATACCGCTAGACACAAGTCTTGAAATGTGTGCTAACTATACTGCTCGAGACAGGTCTTGAAGTGTATGCTTACTATACTGCTAGACACAGGCTTGAAGTGTGTGCTAACTATACTGCTAGACACAGGCTTGAAGTGTGTGCTTACTATACTGCTCGACACAGGTCTTGAAGTGTGTGCTTACTATACTGCTAGACACAGGTCTTGAAGTGTGTGCTAACTATACTGCTAGACACAGGTCTTGAAGTGTGTGCTTATTATACTCCTAGACACAGGTCTTGAAGTGTGTGCTAACTTTACTGCTAGACACAGGTCTTTAAGTATGTGCTAACTATACTGCTAAACACAGGTCTTGAAGTGTGTGCTTACTATACTGCTCGACACAGGTCTTGAAGTGTGTGCTTACTATACTGCTAGACACAGGTCTTGAAGTGTGTGCTTACTATACTGCTAGACACAGGTCTTAAAGTGTGTGCTTACTATACTGCTAGACACAGACACAGGTCTTGAAGTGTGTGTTTACTATACTGCTCGACACAGGTCTTGAAGTGTGTGCTTACTATACTGCTAGACACAGGCTTGAAGTATGCGCTTACTATAATGCTCGACACAGGTCTTGAAGTGTGTGCTTACTATACTGCTCGACACAGGTCTTGAAGTGTGTGCTTACTATACTGCTAGACACAGGCTTGACGTGTGTGCTAACTATACTGCTAGACACAGGTCTTGAAGTGTGTGCTTACTATACTGCTCGACACAGGTCTTGAAGTGTGTGCTAACTTTACTGCTAGACACAGGTCTTGAAGTGTGTGCTAACTTTACTGCTAAACACAGGTCTTGAAGTGTGTGCTAACTATACTGCTAAACACAGGTCTTGAAGTGTGTGCTTACTATACTGCTCGACACAGGTCTTGACGTGTGTGTTACTTTACTGCTAGACACAGGTCTTGAAGTGTGTGCCTACTATACTGCTAAACACAGGTCTTGAAGTGTGTGCTTACTATACTGCTCGACACAGGTCTTGACGTGTGTGCTCATTTTACTGCTCGACACAGGTCTTGAAGTGTGTGCTAAATATACTGCTAGACACAGGTCTTGAAGTGTGTGCTTACTATACTGCTCGACACAGGTCTTGAAGTGTGTGCTTACTATACTGCTAGACACAGGTCTTGAAATGTGTGCTAACTATACTGCTAGACACAGGCTTGAAGTGTGTGCTTACTATACTGCTTGACACAGGTCTTGAAGTGTGTGCTTACTATATTGCTAGACACAGGTCTTGAAGGGTGTGCTTACTATACTGCTCGACACAGGTCTTGAAATGTGCGCTTACTATACTGCTAGACACAGGTCTTGAATTGTCTACTAACTATACTGCTAGACACAGGTCTTGAAGTGTGTGCTTACTATACTGCTTGACATAGGTCTTGAAATGTGTGCTAACTATACTGCTAGACACAGGCTTGAAGTGTGTGCTTACTATACTGCTAGACACAGGTCTTGAAGTGTGTGCTTACTATACTGCTAGACACAGGTCTTGAAGGGTGTGCTTACTATACTGCTCGACACAGGTCTTGAAGTGTGCGTTTACTATACTGCTTGACACAGGTCTTGAAATGTGTGCTAACTATACAGCTAGACACAGGCTTGAAGTGTGTGCTTACTATACTGCTTGACACAGGTCTTGAAGTGTGTGCATACTATACTGCTAGACACAGGTCTTGAAGTGTGTGCTTACTATACCGCTCGACACAGGTCTTAAAGTGTGTGCTTACTATACTGCTCGACACAGGTCTTGAAGTGTGTGCTTACTATACTGCTAGACACAGGTCTTGAAGTGTGCGCTTACTATACTGCTAGACACAGGTCTTGAAGTGTGTGCTTACTAAACTGCTAGACACAGGTCTTGAAGTGTGTGCTTACTATACTGCTAGACACAGGTCTTGAAATGTGTGCTAACTATACTGCTAGACACAGGCTTAAAGTGTGTGCTTACTATACTGCTTGACACAGGTCTTGAAGTGTGTGCTTACTATACTGCTAGACACAGGTCTTGAAGGGTGTGCTTACTATACTGCTCGACACAGGTCTTGAAGTGTGCGCTTACTATACTGCTAGACACAGGTCTTGAAGTGTGTACTAACTATACTGCTAGACACAGGTCTTGAAGTGTGTGCTTACTATACTGCTTGACACAGGTCTTGAAATGTGTGCTAACTATACTGCTAGACACAGGCTTGAAGTGTGTGCTTACTATACTGCTAGACACAGGTCTTGAAGTGTGTGCTTACTATACTGCTAGACACAGGTCTTGAAGGGTGTGCTTACTATACTGCTCGACACAGGTCTTGAAGTGTGCGCTTACTATACTGCTTGACACAGGTCTTGAAATGTGTGCTAACTATACAGCTAGACACAGGCTTGAAGTGTGTGCTTACTATACTGCTTGACACAGGTCTTGAAGTGTGTGCATACTATACTGCTAGACACAGGTCTTGAAGTGTGTGCTTACTATACCGCTCGACACAGGTCTTGAAGTGTGTGCTTACTATACTGCTCGACACAGGTCTTGAAGTGTGTGCTTACTATACTGCTAGACACAGGTCTTGAAGTGTGCGCTTACTATACTGCTAGACACAGGTCTTGAAGTGTGTGCTTACTATACTGCTCGACAAAGGTCTTGAAGTGTGTGTTTACTATACTGCTAGACACAGGTCTTGAAGTGTGTGCTTACTATACTGCTCGACACAGGTCTTGATATGTGTGCTTACTATACTGCTAGACACAGGTCTTGAAGTGTGTGCTAACTATACTGCTCGACACAGGCCTAGAAGTGTGTGCTTACTTTACTGCTTGACACAGGTCTTGAAATGTGTGCGAACTATACTGCTAGACACAGGCTTGAAGTGTGTGCTTACTATACTGCTTGACACAGGTCTTGAAGTGTGTGCTTACTATACTGCTAGACACAGGTCTTGAAGTGTGCGCTTACTATACTGCTTGACACAGGTCTTGAAGTGTTTGCTTACTATACTGCTTGACACAGGTCCTGAAGAGTGTGCCAACTATAGTGCTAGGCACAGGTCTTGAAGTGTGTGCTTACTATACTTCCAGGCACAGGTCTTGAAGTGTGTGTTAACTATACTGCTAGACACAGGTCTTGAAGTGTGTGCCAACTATACTGCTAGACATAGCTCTTGAAGTGTGTGCTAACTATAGTGTTAGACACAGACATTGAAGTATGTGCTAACTATACTGCTAGACACAGGTCTTTAAGTGTGTGCTAACTATACTGCTAGACACAGGTCTTGAAGTGTGTGATTACTATCTTGCTAGACACAGGTCTTGAAGTGTGTGCTTACTTTACTGCTAGACACAGGTTTTAAAGTATGTGCTAACTATACTGCTAGGCACAGGTCTTGAAGTGTGTGCTAACTATACTGCTAGACACAGGTCTTGAAGTGTGTGCTTACTATACTGCTAGACACAGGTATTGAAGTGTGCGCTTACTATACTGCTTGACACAGGTCTTGAAGTGTGTGCTTACTATACTGCTCGACAAAGGTGCTGAAGAGTGTGCCAACTATAGTGCTAGGCACAGGTCTTGAAGTGTGTGCTTACTATACTTCCAGGCACAGGTCTTAAAGTGTGTGCTAACTATACTACTAGACACAGGTCTTGAAGTGTGTGCCAACTATACTGCTAGACACAGGTCTTGAAGTGTGTGCTAACTATACTGCTAGACACAGGTCTTGAAGTGTGTGATTACTATCTTGCTAGACACAGGTCTTGAAGTGTGTGCTTACTTTACTGCTAGACACAGGTTTTGAAGTGTGTGCGAACTATACTGCTAGGCACAGGTCTTGAAGTGTGTGCTAACTATACTGCTAGACACAGGTCTTGAAGTGTGTGCCAACTATACTGCTAGACACAGGTCTTGAAGTGTGTGCTTACTATACTGCTAGATCTAATTTTCTGCTTTCGGTGCGCAATATGTGTTAACTTTATGGTATTTTTGTTTAGTTTTGTGTATACGACATTTCTTGGGATATATTACTAAACAAAGACATACTTACGAACGCTTCTTTTTCATTTGCATTTCTTCGATAAATTCCTGTTTGCTGATCACCTTGTCTCCATTTCGGTCAATGCCACAAAACATTTGCTGAAATACACAATATATATATTATTTCGTGTAATACAAGATACTTGTGTATTTCCCTCTGATTTAACTCAGTCTTTTGTATATAAATATAAACACACACACACACACACACACACACGCACACGCACACTCACCTTACTTTGTATAAGTCTGATAACGTTTTGCCTTCATACTGTACAACAACAACCACATCCACACTAAAACTACGAAAACAAGCCGGGACTACTTTAAGTCATTATGTATGGCAAACAGCCATTAAAATGTATTGAATTTTCTGTGCAATTTTTGGCGGACATGTCCGGAGTTGCCCGAGGTATCATGGTTGCAGCAAGCTCTTAGTGCTGTAATCAATGTTTGATGCATGAGCACGATTCAACTTGTTTTGTGTATTGTTTTACCCATTGTGAAAGCAGGTTATTTTCCTTAAAATGATATAAATTTTATGAAATCATTCAACGATACCTTTTGTCAGTGATAGACCCAGCCAGCGGACCAATTCACATGTGATATTTTTATTACTTATGGCTTCACTCTCATAGCTTGATTTTAAAGACAACCAAATATCACAAGGACAATCTTTTGCTATAAGATGCCCTGCCACTCTCAGGAACGGAAAGTAAAATGACAAACTGACGAGCGGGTCGGCGGACGGACGGACGGACAGACGGTGTGATTTAACTTAATGTCAACTTCCTGTATTTCCAGAGGTGTCAAATACATGTAGTCATGTTTAAATTGTAAAATCAACTGCCTAATTCATGAAAACTTTTTTTGACTGCTAGAAATATGACTTATAGTAAATATGGCCGTTGAGGTCGCAATTCCGGTTTCAGACTACCACAAACATTAAATTTTCTCAAACTCTTCTTCAAATCAGTTAAACAATCTGGTTTTCAAGATTTTATCAAACTGATGGCTTTTACCTTGAAAATTTTTGAACGTGTTTTACTCAACACATGGGAGAAAAAGGTAAAATGATTAAATAAATTTGATTAAAATGATAAAATTTATTCACGTTAAAGTAAATACATTTTTTTTTTTACATTTTTTTACTGAAATAACAAACTGCTATCTATTCGAAATAAACATAAATCACTTGGCCTTGCCGCACAGGTAAAGAAAATAGTTTTATTCATTTTTACGAGCAAAACAAGTTAAACCAGTTTTTAGACTACTACAGTGAAACTACAGTATGGAAAGCCAAGACTGTCTTATGTATGTTTTGTTACGGCTATAAATTGTTCTGCCAGCTGGTCAAAATGATTTGTTCAGATAGTCTGTAATCTATTTAAAAATATATCCTTTATGTCATATCATAGTGATGTTCTTTTGAAGTCTTACATTTTCATGTCAATCTGTAATGCAGTTTTAATCAGAAAATACACTATTGCTTTCAACTACAATGTTTTTTCCATAATTTATTTCAATATGCAAATTCATTTGATTGGTCTAAGTAGATATTGCGTCCTACCTTTATGTCGTTTTATCCCCTGAATATATTGTTTTGTGGAATAATGATATTGCCTTGTTTACAGTAAATGCGTTTTTGGACTTTTGGGTCGTTTTATCAAATCATCATGCTGTGCTAAACACTAAAGTAATTGTTCTGTGTACAAGTTATCTCATTGTGTTTAAATAAAATTTGCTCTGTTGAACTGCAGTTTGTTCTGTTCATGAAACAAGTTGTTCTGTGAAACGAATGTAATGTTCGACCCATATAAGAAGTTGTTATCGCGAACTATCATGCATTCCTGTTCACTGAACGCAATGTTTTGTCGTTATGTTGTCATTCTGTTGATATCTATGTTATCGTGTCAAGCAGACAAACCTTTGTGTATAGAAAGAAAAGTGATTTGTCAAATGTTTCCATATGTTTTTGTAATTTTCTTTAAATTTTAGGTTCAACATATGACCCTTTGTTGGGGCAAAAATGGATCCCTGGAGCATTATTTGAACAATTTTGGTAGAGGTCTACTAGACAATGCTTTGTATAAAATTTTACAAATCGAGGTATGTGGTTTCAAACAGAAAAAGTTTTAAAAATTCGCATGTCTATGTAAAATATATGACCTCCTGGATGGAACCAATAATGACTCAAGGAACATAATTTGAACAAACTTGGTAGTGCACTACTGGATTGTTCTACAAATCAAATTTCAGAAGTCTCAGTTTTACTGCTTAAAAATTTTTTCCATATCTGTCTGCGTAAAGTATTTAATCACCGGGGCGGAGGCAAAAATGATTCTAGGCGTATTGTTTGAAAATTCTGGTAGACGTCCACTAAACAATCCTTTGTGAAAAAATTTCAAAGCCTTAGGCCTTGCGGTTTGATAAAGAAAATTTTCAATGATTGTCATGTACATTTCTATGTAAAACTTGTGACCTCTGGGGCAGTGCGACTAGTGACAGCTGAGACACCATTTAAACAAACTTGGTAGAGGGCCTCTCAACAATGCTTCAAACCAAATTTCTAAAACCTGTCTGTGGTTTAAGACATTTTTAAAATCATTTTTGTTGACATAGCAACCACTCTTCTGCATGGAATAGAATTCCTTGAACAACTTTGGTACAGCTTCATGCAGAGGACATCTTTGTCAAGCTAGGCGTGTTGAATACACGAAAACTCTGGTTCTAAATAAAGGTTTACGCCTGTAAATGAAATATAGGTTTAAATTTCTACATTGTGACAAGCAGGTTTGCTACGATGTTATGTCTATAAGCTCTGGGCTATCTATAGTCATGGCCGGCAAAATTTCTCCGTGATAATTGATCTCAGACAATGCGTCTATAGGTCATTTGTCCCTTCCCTGTGAAGCAAGTGAGGAAGTAGTCTGTCACTTGCGAAGAAATTGGTTAGTAAAGTGGTTAGATAGATAACCTGGAACACTGGTTGGTGGACTGACCGCCGGGGTATGACCTTAGTAGTTAAATCTGGCGTTAAACCCCAATCAAACCAAACCAAGCTATCTATAGTAGTTCTGCAAGTCAGAGTTCTGAGCGGGCGATAAATCGCCATTCCGAACTCAGGCTTCTACAGTATTGGGCTAAATATTCAAACCTTTTTTTCTTTCTTTTTTTTCAGACACACGAATAACTGCACTAGGTTGGCCTATAAACTCGCTGTAACATTTGAAGCACATCGGTATTTATGCCGAGAGCAATGTCGCGTTGAAAATTATCAAAACATTTATAACTAAAAATAACTCAACTTGAACATCTTACGTGTCATTCAGATTTGTTTTACGTTCAAATGATTTTTATACTACGTTCAAATATTTTATAGTTAAATGATATTGTAAAACAATGTACATTTTTTCTGTATAAAACTGACAGCAAGCCAGTGTTAGTATGTTAGATAGTTCATACAGTCACTTCTTATTCAAATTTGGTATCAGTTGTTAGTTATATGGCCGGATCAAAAACAGTGATAGGAAATCGTTTCTGTATTTTTAGCAACTGAGGTCTTGACCTTGATCTGAGACACACCAAACGCAAGCCCAAGTGGCAATCGCATATGTACACACATAACAATATCTAAAGTTCTTACCAGAAAACCGTTTTTTATTTTTAGTAACACTGACATTGGTCTTCAAAGCAGACAACATTAGCCTTTTTATGCATACAAGCTACTTACAGAAAAGGTTTCACTGCATAATTAGATTCCGACATGAAAATATTGATGGGACACTGCTTTTTCCATCCTTTTATTTTTTATTTTACCTTTTTTATTATTATTAGGTAAAGGGTGCTTGAACTTTATTGCAGACATCTAAAGTAGAGTCTTAAGTGACAGCTGTAGACAACTTTGTAAACAAGTTACTTACATACCAAGTCTCATTGCAATACAACATTCCGAAGAGAATTATTGACCTTGACCTTGAACGATGACATGCCAAATGCAATCCGTAGCGACAGCTGCACACAAGCTAAACAGCCTCTTACAAAACAAATTTCATTAACAGACTTTTGTGGAGATTTTAAGGCAAAAAGCGTGAATCGATCAAAAAGTTTCTTTTAAGTCAAATTTACTTACAGCGTCGTTTAAATTGATGCGGGACATAAAACAACTTAATCGATAAAAAGACATGACATATGTAAGTCGTGAATTATTCAACCGTAATTTGAGTAATGTCGAAGCTTGTTCGATTTATTTACTATTCACAGATAATGAAATTATAATTTTACAAGTGCAACACGCCAAAAACCGGAATCGAGCACCTTAACGCAGACGTATTTACTATAGCTTCAAATAAATGACCCGCCTCCGTGATCTAGTAATTAAAGTCGATGACCTATTATCAAAAAACCACTTACTATTGTATGGATACGGGTTCGAGCCGTCTATGACCATTTATATGAAAATCTTGGTAGTTTATTACGGAAGATTGGGGTCTCGAACTAGTAATTTCTACAAACAATGGATAAGACATCACTGTGTCCGTTTGATATTAGGGCGTAAAACTCCACCTTAATCATAACGATATCGGAGCATTTGCAAGACTTATCGGTAACCGAATCAGAGCATTTTAACTGTTTCGATATCGGAGCATTTGTAAGACTTATCGGTAACCGAATCAGAGCATTTTAACTGTTTCGATATCGGAGCATTTGTAAGACTTATCGGTAACCGAATCAGAGCATTTTAACTGTTTCGATATCGGAGCATTTGTAAGACTTATCGGTAACCGATTCAGAGCATTTTAACTGTTTCGATATCGGAGCATTTGAAAGACTTATCGGTAACCGAATCAGAACATTTTAACTGTTTCGATATCGGAGCATTTGTAAGACTTATCGGTAACCGAATCAGAGCATTTTTAAATGTTTCGATATTGGAGCATTTGTAAGACTTATCGGTAACCGAATCAGAGCATTTTTAAATGTTTCGATATTGGAGTAATTGTTAGACTGTAGCGGTAACGGAACCGATATCTATTATTGCATTGGCTTAGGATTATGTTACAAAGAACTTCAACTTCCCCATCTAAAGAAAGAAATGTAAAGTAAGTCGGTGATTTTTTTTATCTTGTAGATCATAATCTTTTCTTCGGATGGTTTATCAAAAAGTAATGAAGCATATTCGTATGGAACTTTGAAACATAACATACCGGTAACACATAATCCTTGTCCTTACTTTGATCTGCAATTAAGTAGTAACCCAGAATATTTATGGTTAAGTCATGGATTTACGCAACTTAAGAAAATATTGCATGGTCCAAAAACAACGACATTCACATATAATTTTGCAAGTGCATAATATGTCTTTGCCAAGTAAAAACATTGTGGTTTAAATGTTTATAAATTCTTTTCCCAACACCTCCACCTTTCGCAAAATATCAATCTATTTACAACTTACAGCGCACTCTGAGTCGGAGATGCCGGGACGATATTTTTTCACGGCAGAAGCTAACTCTTGGATAGTAAGTTTCCCGTCGCCATTTTTGTCAGCTATATTCCAAAACTTTTCACACTCATCTGGGGTTAGGGCCATTTTTTCTATTTCACAAGTACAGTTCTGAAATAATATAAAGAAAAAAGTATGTCATGTGGACATTGTGTCTTGCAATATTAAAAACGCATTGAATTTGGAACTATTTAACTGTATGCAGAACTAGTCAATCTATGTGAGCACAGTGATTACTACAAACATCATTTTTGATATAAAAATGTTGTAGGCCCTATATTGAAAACATTAAAAAAATCATCAGGCTTAAGTTTTTTGGATGCTACGTAAGAACAAAATTTTGAATCAATATCAATTTGTAATACTGATGATTGGGATCAAAATCAAGTCCATCCTGGCAACAAAATTATAAAAGTAATCCGACAGTCTATCTGAATAAACAAACCAGTGGTGAAGATGTCGTCTGCTGAAATAACATCCAGCAATATATCGCAAACAGAAAATCTTTACCTGTGTGTATGCAAATGATGTTTAACCAAGACTGAATCAGTTTTGAAATCGTGTTTCAATGTTATCATAAAATTTTCAGTTAGAAAACAAGAGTAAATATATAATGAAGCAAAAATATTTATGATTTAGTTTTACGATAAGTTCCGTCTGTGCAATCCTTGAAAATGTTTTTCAATCAGATTAGGATAAATAAAATCTCAAAAAGCTTACCGGTTCAAAGTCGTCAGTAGTTCCTTTTCCCGTCTTGTAAAAATGTAAACCTACTTACGGCTGCAAAACTGTATGATAAAATGTAAATACCTGTACAGCCTTCGAGAGAAATTGTTAATCACACCGTCTCATTTATACCTTTTTAGGCGGTACATTTATCAGTGGTAACTCTTGTTGAAGTAAACAAACTGAAACCCGTCAAGTTCAAATTGTTTTGAACTTAATTGTCTGTTATATTGAATTGTTTCATCTGACAGGAATGTCAGTTATGAGTCAACAACGTCATCTTGTATTTTACGGCCCACCTTCCAAAGATGCTGGGCATACTGTTTGTCAAACCGCGGACATGACAGTTGAGTGCGTGTTAACAACTACACATGTGTCACCATCCAGACTTCCAAGGAGGGGATTACTGGTAGGACGTGTAGGAATTGTAGCCTGAGGGTCGCGAGTTCGACACCCTACTTCTTAACTAACACATCTATCTGTTCTTTCTGGCTTGCCGTTAAACAAAGGTCTAGTGTACTGTTGATATACACTAAGCATATAAAAGAACAATAGTTCTCTCTGGAAATAGATAATTATTTATTAATCCCCCACCAAACCTACAATAACTTAACTCTTCTCTTAGGACATTGGACAAATGGACAAGTACCAAAGAAAAATAAGCTCAAAAAAGGTAAAACTTCTGAAATCTCTTCCCAAAAGTAGTTATGCTCGTAGTAAAATTTCTAAAACTCGAACAAATTGTTTATTGAAGACCCCCACCTCTCAACTACGATTTCACGACATACCTGTACAGCAAATCTAAAGCTGACTAGGATGCCATTTGAAACAACAGATGTTCCTCAACACGCACATTAACAAAGGGCGAAAACTCTGAGGAAGTAAATGAAGAGTTATAATTTCTGTTTATTGTACTCTGGAGACATATCCATACATAAGCCGTCAAGCCAGTACCTTCAAAGGTCTTAGAGTAATGTCTGGCATACAATTTAAATTTGAAAATAAGAAAAGAAAATAACTGTTAAAATAGTAACAGGAAGGTTCTGGTTCTTGTGCTCTACACCCCTGCTTTTATAAGATATACAGAATTATGAAGATTTAAGTCTGAATCTACAAGGGTCTTGGAGTAATGGTGCGGACAAAATAAAATGAAATCTAACAAAAGCAATAGCTAAAACATGTGAATTGGGAGTAATGGTTCTTGTGCAATGTCCTTCTCCTTAAAGACATCAGTTAGTCTATCATTTAATAAACCAGACCAGACAGTGTGAGGGACAGACAGTTAGACAATGTGGTGACTGAACCGAAATGTTTGTGATGCTTTTGTTGAAGAGAGAAAAATATATTCGTAAAAAATGTCATGCTTACATGGTGTAAAAAGAGTGTACTCATTTAAATCAGTCAAATTAGTTTTATTGATACAATTTGTAAACAGTTACACAAAAATACAAAATTCAAATCAAATCAGTCTGTCCTAGCACTTTTATGTTCAGAATATTTTCAATAATACCGACATCTTTGCTTGTTATGTTCATCTAAATTTAATCAGTATTTCATCAAACATCAATCTTTTAAAATGTAAATATTTTTTTCCTTGGTGAAAAAAAAATCTCGCTATGTATATGCCACTTTTCCTAACAGTGAATTAGCCCTTATTCAACAAAGACATACGTTAAAAAAATCGACTGGACAATGACAAGACAGGAGATGAATTATACTCATTAAAAATACACTCCCCAGAGAGTTGTATCTCTGTGTTATTTCATATAAAGATTTAAACATGTACAACTGAAAAACCTATCATGACAAGATCATGACAGCATGAGTGGTATGTGTGAAGCTCGAGGCTACAGAGGCAGACTAATGGTTTAAATATTTTGGACTATTAGCTGGCAAATGGGATATGTGATGACAATAATAAATGGCAATGTCTAAACAGCTTTGTTAAAGGGGCATTTGCATATAACATATGCATTAAAATGAAGATACCAATCTGTGAAACAGGAAGTTGGTTAACATTAACTGGTGAGTTATCACATATCTAGCGACTAAATACCTCCTTTACACAATACGGTTTCCATTAAAAAAAAAACACACACAAGAAAAAAAAAAAAGAAAAATTCCTCCAGAAATAGGTAATATCAAATAGTATCATTATTTTGAAGTTCTGGGAAAAAAGAAAAAAAATCTTTGACGTGATTTCCAGTCTTTCGCAAGAGGCACTTCTTACAAATTGTTTATAACCATAAGAAGGATTTCCTTTCTTTTTTGTTGGAAACAAAAGCAGGCCTGAATTAATACTACAGGTTAAAGGCAAAGCAGGGTAACCTGGCAAAATACTTCTTCTCTAGATCTAAAACTTAAATCATATCAGAACTTGACCTAGAAATCACTAAGGCAAACATTTTGACCAACTAGATGGGTGTTCAGTGGAACACCCTTGGGTACTCTGTTAGAATAACTTAAAAGGTAAACAAAAGCTTGCTGGAAAAGACAGCATGCTAGTCTAAGTATAACAAGACCTGTCCACAGACAGCATGCTCCACTTTTCTCAGTGCTGGATAATTTATTATACAGTAAGCCAAGTTAAACAAGAGGCCCAAAAAAAAATTTGAGTGGGGGAGGGCAAGTACCTAGTCATACAAGATGACAAAAAAAATTCGGGTCAAGTACTTATGTATTTAAAAAAAAAAAAAAAAAAATGCCGACGGGGTGGGGAGGATGGGAAGTCAAGTACCTATGTATTAAAAATTTGTTTTTAAAAAATTAGAGCCGGGGGGGTGTAAGCAAAATCAAGTGACTGGTGGGGGTGGGACTAACTGTGACTCCAGGGACAAGAGTACCAACAATCCTTGCAGGGGTCTTGCTGGTGATCAAGTATTCCAAGTCTGAATGGAATATCTTTGTCACTTTTTGAGACATTGACATCAAGAAAAGGGTTAACCAAGAAATTTTAACTTGAAAAAGGGGCATAACATTGCAAAAATAAATTTGAGGGTTATCTGCCCTTGAGAAATGGTGTTGTCTTAAGTGATACAATTGTAAGCATTACTACTGGAAAGTTTGATAAAGAAATATTAAGAAATAGCATAGTTATAGCCAATGTTAAGTTTTCATGACAAAATCCAAGTACAAAACGGGGCATAACTCTGTCAATTGTGACCTTGACCTACAGATTTTGGCATCATCACGACCCTGTTGTCGTAAGCAATTTAATTTGAAAGTTTGATGAGGAAATGTTAAGAAATGGCAAAGTTTTTGCCAACGTTAAGTTTTCATGACAAAATCCAATTACAAAAAGGGGCATAACTCTGTCAAATATGAAGTTGACCTAAAGATTTTGGCATCATCCCAACCCTGTTGTCATAAGCAATACAATTTGAAAGTTTGATAAGGAAATGTTTAGAAATGGCAAAGTTATAGCAGCCAATGTTAAGTTTTCGTGACGGACCGACGGACAAAGCGATCCCTATGTATCGCCGTTTCTTCAAAAGGGTGACACAAAAATCATGATGACTTTACTCAAAATGAGGCGTTAACGATGCGTCCCTTTGATTTACTCGGTGACCAAGTTTTTTACCCCAGATGAAACATAATTCAAATTTGAAATTGCCATTATCAAAATAAACATTCTAACCAACTTCCTTAGGTGCAAAATATTCCTCTACAGTGTTTAAAAGCTAAGTAAGGATAGACAATGCACATAAAGCAATCAAAGAAGCTCACTGCGAGCTCTTCATGTTAAGGTTAACTAACAAAAACAGCATCAACAATAGAACTTTACATTATTTCTTAAATCATAAACTTTTGTTGCTTAATCTATATGTCTCTTATTTCACCTGGTGGTTTAAACAGTTACAGAAAATAACACAACTAATAAATTACCTCAATATCACAAAGTACACATATAAAAAGAAATATTTTAAGCTAGTTATGTTAGCCATACAAGTAGCCAATGTAGTCACAAGATGTTTAAATTTCTGAAGTCATCTAAAAAAGTGGTTTGTAAAACATTATATGCCCCCTAGAAGTGGCAGTTAACCAGTGATGACCATTTTGTGAATGTAGGACAGAATGTTACTCAGAAGGTGTTTTGAAACTTTTGACCCCCAAAATATATGCATAATGTACAGGTCATAACCAACTTTCCACTTAAATTTTATGAGGCTAGGCCCAAGCACTCTGTAGTTACTGGTCCTAAATTGATTTCGTCATCAAGGTCACTGGGCCTTGACCTTTGATCTAATAAATAAAAAAATAATATGGGTTATGAAAAACCAAGCAATCAAATTTGAGGAGATTTAGCCCATTCTTAAGATATGGATTGGAGACAGTTTGCTGTTCAATGTCAGTGTGGCCTTGACCTTTGAGCTAGTGAAAGGTCATTCAATTGTCATGACCGACCATCTTACCAATTTTGGAGAGTCTTGTCCCAAGAATTCTCCAGATATTGACAGGAAACAGTTTTACTGATAATGTCACTGTGACACTGACTGCTGACATACAGACCTGAAAAAGAATAGGGTCATCTAATGGTCATAAACAACACACCTACCACGTTTGAGGAACCTGGGCTCAAGTCATTTCAATATATTGACTGCAAACAATTTTGCTGTTCGATGTCAATGTGGCATTAACTGCTGATTTGAAACAGTACTGCCGTGCATTGTCAATGTGAGATTGACCTTTGACCTATAAAAGAATAAAGGTCTACTTGTAATAAACAACCAGCCTATCAAGTTAGGGGAGGCTGGGCCCAAGCATTCTCCAGATAATGATATTGGTCAGAAATGGTTTTGATGTTCAATGTCACTGTTGCACTGATCTTGGACCTGGTGAACCAAAAGTCAGTAGGTGCCATCTGCTCTCTAAGGTATTAGATTCCTAATACCCTACCTCAACTAGGTAGAGTATTCAATTCCATTAATTTGTGTAGGTTTGAGACATTTTTACTGAAGGATATGGGCTCAAACCCCACTAAAGCCATTTTTTCTCTAGTTTTTGGCAGTTTTACATTGTTTGGGTTTTACTACAGTACTTTTATAGAATTTAAATTCAATTCATTTTAAATATACCGGTAATTCAATTGTAACAAATCTTTTCAATATGATAAACTGATGAAAATTGCGTATCTGTGATTTCAGTTCTTAATATCTCCAAAACTAGATGGTAAAAATATTCAATATTTTGCCTATTTGTTCACAATGGTACAAGAATAAAAAGAGGGCCATAATGGCCCTGGATCTCTCACCTGAGTACTTTGGCTGAGGGTCTGTTATGCAAACATCTGATGCAATATTTCATTTTCTAATTGAAAATTTTCAAAAATGATTAAATCTCATATTTCATACAAATAAAACTCATGGGGCAATTTTTGGATAGCAGCTTGTGAGGAGATGTCATTTGAAGCCAAATCATCAACGAAAATCTATTTTTAGGCTCTGGCAGCCATTTTGTTCAATGAAGCAGAACCTTTTCAGCAATTTTAAAGAGAGTTTCGTAAGGAACATTTCCTTGAGATTTTGTGGAAAATTACATTGCTGTTTAGGAGGAGATGTTGTTTTCATTTTTTTCTTTTTTAGCTTTTGTACCCTTTATATGTACTGGAGCAGAATGGTTGGAGCAATTTTTGAAAAGGGCAATTTTCTGACAAGATCATTTCTGACAAGTTTGGTATAAAATGCCAAAGTAGTTTTGGAAGAGATGTCATTTGATACCAAATCTATTCTAAGCTCTGGCGGCCATTTTGTTCAATGACGTAGAATAATCTGAGAAACTTTAATAGAGGGCTATGTAAGGTACACTTCTGTGAAATTTGATGGAAAATTACCTTGCCATTGAGGATGAAATCACTTTGATGCTGTTTCATTTTTTTTTCTATTTTCATTTTGTTTGCTTTTGTCAACAGTCAGTAGGTCTTCATAATGTGAATTATTTCATACCAAGTAACACTTGTTTTAATGGTCAGTCTTAGAAAAAATATAGTGTGTTTTTTGTCCTAGGATAGTATACTTCTTTAAAAAAAGGCTCAATTCAATGAGGGCTGGCAGAATATTTATTAGTAATATAACACTTTAGAACAAGTTGCCTTCCAAGTTTCAGAAACCTGGTCCAAAGCATTCTAAATATATTGACTGGAAACAATCTACCAACCAACATACTTATGAAAAGCTCAATGCCCCTTCATTGTTTATGGGGACCTTAAAAAAGAAATAAAATTTCAAATTTTGGGACAAAATGTTTTGAAATTAGTCTGTTTTTTTTTTTTTATTAAACTATAAAACCTGGTTTCTCAATTTCTTAATGCCAATCAAGTTATTTGCAAAAGAGTTATTATTCTACTGGGCAGCCACTGAATCATTTTCAAACTGAAGAGATTATTCACAAAGTTCAATAAATTTCCTCAGACAATGACTGACAAAAATGTTGCTACTAAATAAGTTTGAAACAATTCAGAAACAGCTGTCTGATTTATGACTAGGATTTAGTTGTTTCTTCAGAACTTGAGTTGTTCTCTTCTTGGTTTTCTTTTAACTTTTCTAGTTGTCGTAACCTTCCACTTGTTTTCAATTCATTAAATGCAAAAATACTTGTAATTTCATCTCCATTTGGTTTTATTCTAAACACTTCAGTTTCTGGATTCAATTCTCTCAAAACAACATTTCTTTCTGCAACTTTTCGAAGATACTCCAATCCACCATCGAGAAAGTCTTTCCCTAAAAGAGCAGCTTTTCGATCTGACGATGCCCTTAGCCTTGTGTAATATATTCCACATACTATAAAATTAATTGCTGTCCACACACATGCTACTCCAATTAATGCAAAAAAGACTGTTGGTGGTGGGGCTTTTAACAAAAACCCTGATAGGATGTGTTGTAACGTTAGGTATACCCCAAATATCATTATAATGTTACTCCCTTTCGCAACTAAATGATAAGAGTCTGCAGAAAAAAACTCGGATGAAATTGCAAACTTTTTAGCATTCTCACTAAGTACTAAAGACTCTCTTAGCCGCTGTAAAAGTTCTGATTTTTCTAAAGGTGAATTCAAACTGCTCTGAATATCTGACAGATCTACTTCAGAAACATTCTGGTATCTGTAGTGAATTGGAATACCTGAAAAGAGACTTAACTTGTTAGAAAATAAGCTTATATTTCACCTATTCAGAACAGCAAATGTCTCTATCTTTAGTGATTGATAAATATTTCACAGATCTGTTGAAACATAGCACACTAAGTCTAAAGTTACCTTTAATGTGTTTAAGGCTTATTACAAATGTAATTATTATCCAGCTATTGTTTACTATGAGATCACTAATAGGGGAGGTAACTTAAATAAACAACAAAAAACTAGGGAAATGCTGAAAAACTCATGAACACCCATTAAATGCACAGATTGTACTGTAATTTTCATCTTGAAAGACTTTTTACTCAAAACTTGAAATTGTATTTCTCTAAAGGCTAGGAACAATCATACATGAACCATAATGATACTTCTTAAATATTTTTTTCAGTTGCCTTCTTAATAAGTTGAATAATTTAAGACTGTTGAGCCACTAGTTAGAATACAGTCGCTTACAACACTATTTCATCTATAAGACACAATGTGTCATCCACTTATCAGGAGCTTGTGAAGGTGAGATGCCAGATCTAAGCCTTAAGTCATGTCTAGAATGCAGATTTTTCCTGAAGAATTATAGAAATTAATAAATGTAATAATGTCATGATCTATTAAAATAAATTGACTAGTTTTTGTGTTGTTTTTATGAAAAAAAAAAACCCTTTGAAGCATTTTCTGTTACATCACAACAAACCAGCACTCACTAAAAATAAATGTAATTGTTGGATAACCAGAACTTACTTGGCAAAGTAAGTACATAGCATGAGATAACAATGCAAAAATAAATTTGGCTTTGTTTTACTCATCAACTCTGCCAAAAGTAAATGGTTTTGCCTAATCTGAACCAGGTCAATCAAGTCTGTTTTAGAAATATGACCACATACATACCTATATATGTTCCAAATCTTGACATGGTGGACCCAGTGTACTGTACGTATGGCTTGTTACACCAGTAAAACTGAGTTAGGGCCATCTGTTTAGCTGTGGCTTTAAACAACAGCTTATCTATTACCTGAAGACAAAAAAAAACATTAAATTATAATGCTGACATATTTATCATGTCCTAAATATATTCAGTCTCAATATAAATATAATCTAGTAGTTTAATATATGAACTTTGAAGCATACGCACAAATCAGTTTGATGAAAATGGACATAATGTTATTATATTACACATTTATTAACAATTAAATTTACACATAATTAGTTCAACTGATAAAGGAACAGTTTTGCAAATATATAACAATTCTAAACGACCTCCTGTGTCACTCATAAAATCAAATATGATACTGTATACCACAAAGTAATGTTCAAATTTGCTGTCAGAAATTCAAACTCATGACCTCAAAGTAAGGAGTCCAGTGGTCTACCTTGACACTATGCTCTTTGTTTTCACATTACCTTGTCTACAACTGCCTGGGTGTTGCCATCTAGTGGTGTCTCCAGATTTCCATAGTATGACATCTTGATACACTCATTCTTAGCATCAAATGTATGCTGGTATATTCTGTAAAATGACAGTGCCGATACACCACTCGCAACTGCTAATGGTAACACAATGCCAGCCTAAAGTCAAAAAAACAGAAAGATTACTATTAACTTATTATAACAAGTATGAAAATATAATTTTCACAGAACAAATCATTCTTAATATTTACTATGACAAATTTGCCATATCTTATCCCCTCTTACTTCCTGTTACTTACAGATATCTAATGCAAAAGCGGTTGTAGTATTTTGAATGGATGTGAAAATTTGTGGGCAATTCTGATGATGGTCTGTAAAGGTCTTACAGAAAGGCTTCAGGGCTGCCCATAACAGATGACAACATTCACAACTGAATGTTTCATCAAATATAGCACTGTTCTATGAAAAAAGTAACTTTCGCTATACAGCCACAATCATTACTCCTCAGAAGTAAACAAACAGTCAGTACTTACTGAGATTTGATATTTGATCAGATTTTTTAACACAAAGGATAAATCTGACGTTGTGCAAGTTACTAAATAATGGGTTATAATCCAACTACCTATTTTATATATACTGGGCATACCAAATACTGGTGACCTTACCTGTTAAGGGATTGAATCAATATGACCAATTCTTATGATGAATAAAAATTCTAGGTCCAAATAGCATATTAGACTTTGCTGCTTCATTACAATAATATTCCAGATACAAACAAGTTCCTTTTGAGAATCAACAGTCACCACAACCATGGAGGCATCAGAATTGTGCTTGCTTACTTTGAAATACTTAATACTTTTAATCATTTAAAATAGCGTCATGTTCAACATCCTGCGATTTCATACTGAGAAATTAAGCTATTAGGTTGAACTTCTGTCTGAAAGGACCCCATATTGTCATACTTAAACAGAAAAATTTCAGTTTAAACCACTTCTGAAGTAAAGTTAGATCTACATGAGTAGGGGTTTGAATAGGTCACATTGATTGTGTCTACCCTAAAAGATTTAAAACTGTGACTGGAAAATGTTATTGCCATTATAGAACTCCTCCCTGCTGTTGGGCTGAAGTTAGCATCTAACGAAGCAGCCTGCATATTTCAAATGTTAAAAACAGGCAATCACTGGTAATTGGTATTCACCAGTATTTGGTAAAACTACAGCTACCAGGACTTTTTCACCTTATATATTTAACTATGAAAGGCCCCTTCCCAATTGAAATTTTCTTTAAAATCATGCAGTTTTCCCAAAAATCTGAACTTACACCAGTATTTTACTTTCCCAAATCAGAAATTTTAGCGATAATCTTTCCCAAAATCAAGAGGTTAAGGCCTCTTCCCAATTAAGAGAGAAAAACCCCTGGCTACTTAAAGTGAATTCCTTAAAGTGACTGTTTCTGAGATGCAGGGGCTTTCAGATTTATAACTAACAGCCATAGTTTATTGTGAAGTGTCTAGATAATTGATATGATGCCAGTTCAGATATTCCGGCCCCATTTCATTGACAAAATAATGTTGATTAAGGGTTGTACTATGCCAAATTATGACTTTTGGGAGCATACTCAGTCCACAGACACTTGGGGTAAAGAAATAGTACATGTTTCACAAATGCGAAGACATAAGGCACTCATATACCAAGTTTGGTGCCTGTCCGAGAACGTTTCAATAATTGCTAAAATTCACTAATATGCCTTTTAAAAATAAAGATTTAAATGTTTGTCACATGTAAACATTCAACACACGTTGATTTACACATGTACATCGGGTACACTATATTTCTTGTTCAGTGTATATCATAATTCATATACATTACTGATGTCATACGTAGGAACTAGAAGAACCTATGTGGTAATCACTATGTAAATCGATTTTTTTCTTCCTTGCACTGACCTTTCAAAATTAAAACAAAAAAATGTTCACCAATAAACACTGACTTTGATTTGTAAAAAACAATATTATCTTTTTATTTTGTAATAGCTTTTATGATGTTTAAAGTGTTTTTTAACTGTGCACATTTGACAGTTTCCTCATAGAATATGTTCTGTTTGATTATAATTCTCTTCAAGCAGGCTACTAGTTCTGGCTTCCAAAACTTTATAAGCCGCTTTTTTAATATTTGTTCATTTATATGATGCGGCATTAAAGTTTTGGATCAGACCCATTGCGAAACCTATCCAGAATAACACACATTCGTTTAACGTCGTTTTACCTCACAAATACCCTTTTCACAATTTAATCTTGTGCATTATTCGATAAAACAATTAGTTCAGTATCATTTCATACCATTTAAACTATTGAAATATTAATAGATACAATAAAATTGCTTGTTTCGCAGAGAAATATCAGTTTCTCCGACTTACAGTCAGCAGCTTCGCGAGATCTCGTATGACATAGCCGCAAGAACCGCTTAGAAAACAAACATGACTATCTATTTTTAGACTTAATCGTAAACAAACTGCTTGACAGCACCTGTTTGTAGAAGTAATGAAACTATACATGTATAAAACTGACAAGTGACAAGTGTCACAGAAAGCATTAGGTCTATATTATGGCACTCTTGCAATGATAACTAGAAATGGGTTTTTGATTAAACAAAAACATATGTCTCCCCCCCAGCCAGTTGCTGCAGGTAGTATTGAGTCAGACGATTGTAAAATTTGACATTTAACCTCCAAGTGTGACCTTGACCTTGAGACACCGCACCCGCAAAGTGGGTTCTGCACGTCGCCTTGATGAGGTGAACATATGACACAAGTTTCATAAAAATCCTTCACGGGCTATTGAAGATACAGAGCGGACACGATTTTGTGGCATTTGACATTTAACCTCCAAGTGTGACCTTGACCTTGAGACACCACACCAGCAAAGTGGGTTCTGCATGTCGCCTTGATGAGGTGAACATCTGACCCAAGTTTCATAAAAATCCTTCAAGGGCTTTTGATTATTCAGAGCGGACACAATTTTGTGGCATTTGACATTTAACCTCCAAGTGTGACCTTGACCTTGAGACACCACACCCACAAAGTGTGTTCTGCACGTCGCCTTGATGAGGTGAACATCTGACCCAAGTTTCATAAAAATCCTTCAAGGGCTTTGGAAGATACAGAGCGGACACGATTTTGTGGCATTTGACATTTAACCTCCAAGTGTGACCTTGCCCTTGAGACACCACACTCGCAAAGTGGGTTCTGCACGTCGCCTTGATGAGGTGAACATCTGACCCAAGTTTCATAAAAATCCTTCAAGGGCTTTGGAAGATACAGAGCGGACACGATTTTGTGACGGACAGACGGACGGACGGACAACCGGGGGAAAAACAATATGTCTCCCCCATTTTTGGGGGGAGACATAATTCTGTTGGATACTTGTAAACAAATGCTGTGGAGTTAAAAGCACATGGTATTGTTTTCTTAACTGTCCGCGCTGATGAACCCATCAAGGTCATTCTCTAATCAAGTGGTCAAACATTTTGGCAAGATGGCGGCGGAGTGCTGAATTTTAAGGCATATCGGAAACTTTAAGGCATTTTGTGTTCGATATTATTTTTTTATGTGTTAATGTTGGGCTTAGTAAAAATCAATATATAATTCTATCTGGATATGCTTCACTTTACTCAATGGCATGCTTGATGAATGGATGTGAACATGTCAGATTCCTGGCATGATTATTGGTAGACTTTCCCTACGGCGTTGACTTCAGCGTACACGTCCTGTAACAGTATATAAATTGTGTACGGTGAAGACCTTAAGCTAGCAGGCTACCTGTCGAAAGATTGTGTAAATGAAGGAAATTTGGTGAAATTTTGGAGTTTCAATACAAATTTTGTTGGCCAACAAGGATAACAGGTATTTTGAGTTACATGAACGTGAAGATAAATCATTTCTGCATCGCATGACATCAGTAATGTATATGATATACACTGAACGAGAAATATAGTGTACGCGATGTAAATCAACGCTTGTTGAATGTTTACATGTGACAAACATTTAAATCTTTATTTTTAAAAGGCATATTAGTGAATTTTAGCAAATACTGAAACGTTCTCAGACAGGCACAAACTTGGTATACGAGTGCCTTATGTCTTCGCATTTGTGAAACGGCGGCACGAAATACCCAAATATACCCAAATACACTTGAAATATACTTTAATACTAGTGAAAGATGGTTTTCAATAAACACTTATTGTCAACATTATTTCTACAAGGCACAGATTTACTAGAAAATATAAATCTATAGCGAAATTTTAGATGTTAAGTCATACATATTAGCCACATTTCGGACATGGCTATCGTAAGATTTACAATCTGTGAAAAACATATACTAAATGTAGGTTATTTCCCTTTATTAATGTCTACTCAAACTGTTAACTCATTTTTCTTAAAGATTTTTATTCTTTTTTACAGAGATTTATTTTCATACATTGAATATTTTTTTTATATTTAAGGTATTTTATTTATCTTTAACTGGGGCCTTATATGTGTTGTTCCCAGTATTTAGTAATGCTTAGTCAGTAATTATCACAAGGTGTGTTTTTCACAACACCGTGTATGAAGAGAAATCTGAAAACCATTAAAAACGAGAATTAACCATAGGTGACAGTATCACTGAGCATAAAACCTCTAAAAACGAAAAAAAAAATTTTTAACTTTTTGCTAATATATCTACAAGGTATATTTCATGCAGGACCGTCGATTTTTCTGAGTACTACAATCCATGTTAATTCAGTAACAATATTGAAAATGTTGTAATTTTCGCAATATATATATTCTAAATAAATTATCTGCAAGTTATTTTGAAAATCAGTCCAATACCTTGCGAGCAATGAAGTAATATGTAAAATACCTAAGCGAGAACATCACTGAGGTGACTAAGAATCTGGGTAAAATTCCTTGAAATCTCCTGAAAATTGGTGTTTCTAACACTGTCTGTATAGTAATTTATGTCATTATTTAATGAAAATAATAGATGATCATTTTTACCCACTTAAATCCCTTTACTTATATTGTTTGTTTGTGCTTCGCCTTGAAATATTTTATTTTTTCAGGTAATCCTACTTTCATTTCACCATGTTTGTTAGTGACGTCAGCAAATTCAGTTTTAAGTCTAGTATTTTCATTGGCTTATTGGGACACACCTCCAGATAATTAACTAATGGAAAACAGTAATAACAAAAACCATTTGGAATATTTCGAAAGCGATCAAGTGCAGCAAGAAAGCAGAACAATGGTTATGGGAAGAAAACAGTCTGATATGTTTAACAAAACAATCTGTGTTAGTGCATTAAATTGTCAGTATGTTGATACATCGTTACGATGTTGATCTTTAACTCTCTAACCATTTTCTAACAAAAATAAATGCAAACATTTTGAATACAAAAGTCACCTCAGTGATGTTCCTGGTTGTTCCGTATGAAATACACCTTTTAGATATATAAGTAAATAGTTAAAAAAAAATTTTTTTTCGATTCTAGATGTTGTATGCTCAGTGATACTGTCACCTGTGGAATTAACTGCAAAATAACCATTAAAACTTATATTTTCTCATCAAATATTTGAAGTTAAGCCTCTAGTCTTCCTCAGTTTATAAGAATGTGTTGATTAAACGATACAATTTAAGTGTATTTGGGTATATTTGGGTGCGTATCAAGACGTTTCGGCCCCAAACCATATCGGCACTTGTACAAAAATCGGCCCCAAGACGAATCGGCCCCATTTCATAAGACATTTCGGCCCCTTTTATATTAATACAAAGAAGTAAAAGTTATTGAAACAAATTGTGTAATCAATTAAATTTATAAATCTTTTATCTTATTTGATAGTCAAACTGTAAAAAAAAGAATGTATAATTCGATCTTTTATATTAATACATAGAAGTAAAAGTTATTGAAACAACTTGTGTAATCAATTAAATTTATAAATCTTTAATCTTATTTGATAGTCAAACTGTAAAAAAAGAATGTATAATTCGATCTTTTGAAGGTTTAATGTGCTTATGAAACGAAGGACTTATTAAGTAATTAAAATGGATAATTGCCTTTCAATTTAACAAACAATTTATGGATACTTTAATTGCGTTTAAGTAACGAAATACAATACTGAACGATTAAGTTCATTAGACAAATATCAAAGAAACATCAAAAAATGAAATTATCAGTTTGCAAAAATGGCTTGTAAGTATCTGTTAATTAACAAAAATGATAATCGCGTACCGCAACAATGTATATATATAGGTCGTGCATTGGGAAACATTATCTCTAAAATACATAACTATAAAGATTGTGGATATAAATCATTTACAAAACTTTTTGAATCGTGTGTGGTACCAATATTAGACTATTGCGCAGTTTGCGCTTCTGTATGGGGATTCAAACATTACCAATCAATCGAGAATATACAATACCGTGCTATACGTTACCATCTAGGTGTTCACCGTTTTACTCCCAAACTAGCGCTCACTGGAGACACTGGTTGGC
The DNA here is from genome assembly GCA_012932295.1 of Cyclina sinensis. Taxonomy (NCBI): domain Eukaryota; kingdom Metazoa; phylum Mollusca; class Bivalvia; order Venerida; family Veneridae; genus Cyclina; species Cyclina sinensis. The sequence goes on along the minus strand of JAAONU010000004.1, from coordinate 14,314,132 downwards.
TACCAAGTAACTATCGCCGTTGGATATCAATATTACGTTATTGGAATAGACTTATTTTATTCAGCGACAACAGAATAACTAAACGTGTTTTTAACATGGATTATAATAAGTGTCGAAATAATTGGTGCAGTGACGTTAAAACGGTTATGTCAAAATTGAACTTAATCTGTCACTTTGAGAACAAAACCATTGTTTGTATGAAAACCGCTAAGAGCAAGATAATTGAACATTATGCCAATATTTGGAAAACGGATGTACTAAAAATATCGAAATTACGAACTTACGTTACATTTAAAACAAATTTATAACCAAGCAGTATGTAGAGTTAAATTTGGATAAACACGAAAGATCACTGTTAGCTCAATTTAGATGTGGCATTTTCCCGTTAAGGATTGAAACAGGGCGTTATGTGAATGAATCTCCAGATTCACTAAGCTATAAAGAAGTTATAAGATACATTAACTCGACAAAAAGGCATTATTAGCATTTTTGTGGGTTCTTCCTTATTAAACATAAATATTATTTATACAATTTTACGTTGGGGCCAAATTGGTAAGGTGCCGATTTGTCTGGGGCCGAAACGTCTTAGCTTTATTGGGGCCGATTCGTCATGGGGCCGAAATGTCTCGAAACCATTTGGGTGTATTTGGGTATTTCGTGCTGCCCTTGGTGAAACATGTCTGTGACACAGTCTCCATCTCACTGACCGCACGATCTGCAGAAATAACTCTAGTCTTCTGTTCGTATTATATTATCCCCCAAGACTATCAATAACCACCCCAGCACTCTAAATCGTATGGTAAACGTGAATAAATATTAGGGATCCTGAAATCCTGATGTTGCCGCCATACCGCAAGCCGTCTTCTCCGAACGAGGCTCCGGCACCGGAAATACTGACTATAATTCACGAAAAGGACCGTTGTACCCGAAATGGCCTAGCGAATGCTACACTCCCCCCAACTTTATCTTGTTAGGCGGAACACCCACCTAGAAATTTCAAAGTTGTAGAATCCAACAAAAGGTCCATAATAATATAATAGAGCCCCACTAAAAACTAAAACTTGGTATGACCTCAAAATAAACAATTCCCCAAAAATTAAATAAACAAAACAAACTATACAAACAACATACAAACATTCAAAACAAGTAAAGAATACTTGTTGGGCTGTTCACTTCAGAGGAATAACTTTATCACCACATTCACTTGAAGAAAGCTTTCAACATTAATCTGCATAACCTCCTGGAACACTTCATGCATAAATGTTTCCACTTTTTCTAGGCCGCCAATAATCCACACTTTGATAGCTGTAAGAAACAACTGATGACCACATTTTCCTTCACAGTGTCCCATTACATGTACAATCACCTCTAAAATGACAATATTCGACTCACTTTACCCCGTTTTCTTACATAAAGAATATGCAGAGAACATTTCAGTTACAACTATTGTAAACAATTTAGCATCTGTCAGAGATAAAGAATATCTCGTATCCATCTTTAATATCATATCCGCCTTACAACCCCAAAGCTACTGCCAATACAGACGCTTGGCATTTTCCGCTGTGATTTTGAGGATCTCCTCCCTGGTAGTTTTACGAATCTCTGCCACCTTCGACGCAGTCATGCCTAAGAACGCAGGTGAAGAACACTCATACGTCGGGCCATGACTAAAATATGGTGCATCTGATTCCAACAGCAGTCTTGACGAGTCAATCCTCTTCAGAGCGTGTTGACTTTCCTCCTCAAAATCAGTATGTGCCACCATATTTGTAAAACCGAAGTATGTATTAGGAAAGAATCCTAACCATAAATCCACATCCTCCATACTACCATTGAAGCAATGCAAGTGGATTTTCTGTTCCTTCGGGATTTCATACTTGCACTGGTAAAACAAGTGATAGTATGCAGCAGAGGCTGATTCACCACGATCGGGTCTACAATGGAGAACCAAGACCCATTCCGGATGACCACGCAGTAAGAGAAGCATGTCTCCTAGGCGTTCCTTCTGAGCCTTGAAATCAGCTTTGGTGCCATCCAACCCTACCTCCCCTAATCCAACAACTGGGCAATCCTCCAATGCATGCTTTAAGTCAGCCATTGCCCCTCTTACATTTACTCGACCAGGATGCAACCCAATAACCGATACTACACTTTGTTGTTTCAACTTCTCCACATCCTCTCTAGTCGGATACGTCCAGGGATCACAAAACACTGCAACCGCACCCGCCACGTTAACCTGATCAGCCTGATCTTTTGGCTTTGTTTTATCAAGAGCCTTTCGATAGTCCATGCAAATATTTAATTTTGAACAAAGCCTATCCAAGTGAAAATGAGAGTCGATTGCCCCCGATCCAAGTAAATCACCTTCCTCCTCCGCCCTTGCCTCCGGCCGCCACGGTCTTCTTGGCGATTCGAGTTCATCCTCTGTGTCCATCGGCTGAATTTCTTCATTAACCTCTACCTCAGAGCTACAGACACTTGAGAATAACTCATCTGTCTGAGTTTCCACCGTACAGGACACCTTCTCTGACACTGTGGAAGAACCACAGGTCGCCGTTTCCGCCACTACGGAAGAACCGCCGGGCACCTCCTCCGTCACTGTAGATGAACTGCACGATACTCGTCGATTTCCACTTGACTCCATTACCACCTTCACCGGTTCATACTCCTTCCTAGACTCAGGTTTTGGAGGACTTTCTGTTGGCAATGGAATTCTTCTGCGGAGCTCCGACCGTCGCTCTAAAAGGCCAAACAAATGGTTAAACAAATAATGACCCCTCTCGCCTAAAAGCCCGACTATCCGCATCATCACCTTGTAGTGAAAAATACATCCTGGTGAATTGATGGGATTAAACGTTGGAACCATTGGGGCTACCAATCCTAGCATCCTAGCAACATTGACCACCACTCCATCTATCCACTCATCCACCTGGCAACCCTCTAAACCATCAAGCTGGCCAGCATTAAGAAAATCTAATAAGTCTTGGATACTTGCGGAAGAACCGACAAGCACCCCTGCTAGGTATCTTAACGCATTAATACGCAATTCCGTATCTTCCTCTCCCTCATGTCTATCCTGCTTCGCCAATGCAGTCGGGTAATGATACCCATAGACATGTCCTTTTCTGTTTACAAAATTCCCCTTGCACCATGGTATTGGGCATGCGCGGAACTTAGAACTTCCGCTTGGCACATAGGTGGCCGCAGAAGAACTGCAGCTTGACCTAGATGTTTCCTTCCTTGCTGTAACTGAACTACAGTCAGACACGTCTGTTTTCCTCCTTGCTGCAGAAGAACTACAGCTAGGCCTAGATCTTGGCCTTACCTCTTCCCGCTCAATTAATTTCGGTCTAGCCTTTTCCCTCCCATTTTCTGATCTCTTCACTACGACATTTTCCTCATCTCTTCTAGGACTATACTTCCGCCTACCTGGAGCTCTTATTGGACTCCTCTCTTTTCTAACATCCACCTGAACTATTTTTCTTTTATTCACAACAGGAGCTCTTATAGGGCTCCTCTGTTTCCTCACATCCCCCTGAACACATTTCCTTTTGTCCACATCTGGAGCTCTCTCCTCTCTCTCTCTCCTGCTATCCCTTTGACTCCTGTCATCAGCCTTTTTTGCCTCGGAAGAACCTTGGCTACTTCTACCAAGCACCACCCTTCTCCTGCAGTCCCTCTTGTAATGGTCCGGGTCTCCACAATTCCAACATCCTTCCCCAAAGCGAATCTTTACTTCCTCCCAACGTATAGGGGAAATTCTTTTAACCTCCTTCCTTCTCTTCTTTTCCACCAATACCCAATCATCATCTCTACCGCGCTTGCTCTGACCACCGGAAGAACCGGTTTCCCCGCATCTCTCTTCTCGTCTTCCAGACCTACCCGTTCTTTCTCCACCATTGGGTGATAACCGTCTAGACCTCCCCATTTCCTCCCTCCTATTTTCACTGGAAGAACCAGTGGACATAACCTGTCTGTCTCTCATTGTGTCATTAGCTCTTGCTGACTGGCGCCATCTTTGCCTTGGATTCCCAGAGTTCAGTCTAGCCCAATCTGGAATTTGAGCTATATGGCGCTCCACCCATCCTTCTGAGGCATAGTTGAATCCTACCTGGAAGCAGAACCCAGCCACCTCAGACAACCATACTCTGTCATTTCTATCTACTGCCAGGGCAACCTGCATCAGAAGTAGTTGCCTCCTCCGGAAGTCTGAGAGACTTCCACTCAGTAAGAGCTCCTCAATAAGTTCTTCGGGGTCCCAAAGAACTCCCTCCTCCGTATCCCTTTCCACATTCTCAATTGTATTCCGGTAACTATGACCTGCCATTTTGACTAGATATGCAATAAGTAGTTATATGTGCTTTAAAATTTCTCTTTCCTCACCACCCTGAAATATAAAACAGAACATGATGAGTCACATAAAAAATGTGACACCAGTCCAGATGGAAATTCCCTGATCCACGCAGCACAACCAACGTCCTGCCACGTAAGAAACATGGCAACTCCATCCTGACGTGGTGTTAAACTTGTGCATCTGACCGGCTGTCCCCCTTGCAATGTGTGCATTTGTATTTGTCAATTTCTAACGCCTCAGTTGGGGTAACATTAACGCAAGACCCATGGTACCACTCATCACAAAAGTCACAAGCAATCATAAATCTACCATTCCATGGTTTTCGACAAATACAATATAATTTATCTGTTTCTGTTGATTTGATCCCATTTGGATCAACTTTCCACTCGTTTAGCCACTTAGGTAGTTGCCTATCCCTGCAAGGTTTGAGCCGATCATGGTTAGTGACGAAAACCGCATTCTTCATCTTAATCCTATAGATGTAAGCTGATATCTTCTTCTCGATAACACCAGGTCCTTTCCACGGCGCTGACAACTTCTTGCATTTTCCCTTCAACGTTGCTGTGTCCAGCACATAAACAACATCTCCCTCCTCGTAAGATCTAGTCAAAATTCTTAGGTCATAGTTCCTTTTCATTCTCTTAAGCGAGGTCTTCAGCTTAGTCCTTGCCACCTCGTGTGCCTTCATAAGTTCATGTTCCAATTTCTCCACATAATCTTCAATATCCTTACACTGCTTTCCTCTCACCATTGGGAACATTAATTTTGCTGGTGTGTTGACCTCCCTTCCCAGCATCAACTTGTTAGCTGTGAATCCAGTGTGCCGATTCACTGATGCACGAAGAGCTCCCGCGATCTGAGGTATGTGAAGGTCCCAATCTGTTTGTTTCCCACTAATGTAACATCTCACCGCGTCCATCAGTACACGGTTGTACCTCTCGACCTGCCCATTTGAAGACGGACGATACGGCGTTGTCCTTGTTTTGTGGATCTCCAACGCCTTGCACAACGCCGTAAACAGCTTCCCTTCAAAATTCCGCCCCTGATCCGAGTGTATTTCAAAAGGGCAACCAAACCTTGAAAAGAAAGTGTTTACTGCAGCCCTCGCTGTAACCTCTGCTGATTGTGACGGCAATGGTACACATTCAACCCATTTGGTGAATTGGTCCACCATCATCAAGATATGCTCATTTCCCCTCGGCGTCCTAGGTAAAGGACCCATAAAGTCTATATGTACCCTTTCCATTGGCGCCCCAGCTTGAAATTCTGTCATTGGGCATTTTCCATATCTATCTGACTTCTTGTTTCGGTTACAAGCTTCACATGTTCGTACAAAGTGTTTAACATCTGCTGACAAAGAATGCCAGTAGAACTTTTCCTTTACACGTGCCTTTGTTCGATCAATGCCCTGATGAGCTGCTAACGGAATGTCATGATTCATTTTCAAGGCCTGTTCTTTTAGACAAGTTGGAAGAACCAACTTTTTATCTTCATCTTCTGTTACATACAACACACCATCAATGAGTTCAAAAGCTTCTCTATTAAGCCAATATGCTTTTGCTGTTGTACTTTCTAGGTATAATACTTTTTGACTTGGCTCCTCCTTGTCCCTCAACCATTTCAGTAACACCTCAAGGTCTTTATCACTAGCCTGTCCTGCTACAAGTTCATTTATTGTAAAGCCCCAACTTCTGGGTTCATCTATATCATCACTCTGCTGATCCACCCCCATGGCCAAAATTTCATATTCACCATCCACCACAACAATTTCTATATGGGAATCATTATCTTCCTCCTCAACAAACCATTCGATCTTATTTACCTCCTGCTCTTTGGAACTGCCTGATGGATTTAAATTCAAACCACCACCATCAGTAATATGCACTACTTCAGAGTCCCCAGGCAAGATTTGCGCGCTTTCTTGTCCAGAGATTTTATTTGATTCTACTTTAGATGTTTCATGAACATCTTGAATTTCCACCTTGGATACGTCCTCGGACAAACAACGTCTATTTGCCTCCCTAGTTGCTTTGCCCTCCTTACCCAAATTAATTTCCACCTTGGATACGTCCTCGGATAAACAACGTCGATATGCCTCCCTAGCTGTTTTATCCTCCTTATCCAAATAAATATTATTTGTGCTTCCTCCTGCAGATCCAAATTGCCTCAAAGTACCTCCCATTTGTACAGCTTCGTCAACATCCTCCGTGAATCTCCTCCAATTTTCATGTGCCTTTCTGCAGTAATGACAATTATCTGCAAAACATGGCAAATCTTCAAGATTTGATCCCATAATATAGTTGTTACATAACCCCTCCGGCATTGGTGGCCGTGAAAGTGTATCAGCATTTGCATGCTTCCTTCCTGCTCTATGCTTCAATATGATGTTATATTGAGAAAGTTCCTCCATCCACCTGGCCAACTGCCCCTGTGGTTCCTTGAAATTCATTAGCCAGGTCAAACTGGAATGGTCCGTTCGCAGAACAAACGGCCTACCCAGTAAGTAATGCCTGTACTGTCTCGTAAACCGAACCACAGCCAGCAACTCTTTCCTTGTGACACAGTAATTTCTCTGTTCCGGTGTTAAAACATAACTACCATATGCCACAACCTTTTCCTGTCCTCCCTGCACCTGTATTAACTCTCCAGACACAGCTACATTAGATGCATCTGTGTCCAAAATAAATTCATCTACCGTATTTGGCAGAGCTAGCAATGGTGGCTCTGACAAACACTTTTTTAACTTGTCAAATGCTAGTTGCTGTTTTTCCTCCCACTTGAACTTGTATTTCCCTACCACCTGATATAAGTCTGCACTTATTTCCGCAAAATTCGGGACAAACGCTCTATGGTAATTTACCAAACCTAGAAACCTTTGTACATCCTTAGAATTATTCGGTATTGGCCACTCCTTCACAACTTTAACATCAGCTTCCGCCATAGCTAATTTATCGTCACTGACAATCCTACCAAGAAATTCTACCTCATGTTGAAAAAATATACATTTTTTCGGTTTTAGCTTGATGCCATATTGTCTGAAACGTTCTAAAGCCTCGCCCAAATAAACGAGATGCTCCTCAAAAGTCTTTCCCAGCACCAGTATATCATCTAAAAATGCTAACACCGTTTTCCAGTTCAAACCTCGAAGAACGAGATTTACAACTCGCGAAAACGTAGCTGGTGCATTACATAATCCAAAACCCATCTTGACATGCTCATATAAACCATACTTAGTCACAAACGCAGTTTTGTGACGGTCCTCCTCCTTGATTTTCACTTGCCAGTACGCTGAGTTAGCATCCAACTTCGAAAACCAAGTGTTACCGGCTAACGTGTCAAGACAGTCATCCACTAAAGGCAAAGGAAAAGTATCCTTTACTGTCACACTGTTCAACGCCCTATAATCAATGCACCATCTTACCGATTTATCTCTCTTTCTTATCAATACTGGCGCGGAAGCCCACTCCGAAACTGATTCTTGTATAACCCCCGCATCAAGCATCTTTTTAAGATGAGCCTCCTCCTCCCCTGCAAAACATGCAGGTGTTCTACGCATACGTTGCTTGATCGGTCTAGCTGTTCCCGTGTCTATTCCATGTTCGATTTCAGTAAATGTCCCCAGATCAAATTCACTTTTAGCAAATACATCTTCATAAGAAATGAGAAGATTTGCTAATTTCTTTTTCTGATCCCTTGTCAAATTCTTACTAGAATCTTCATACGTTTGTTTTAAATGATCTGGTACCTTACACTCATTATGTGAATTATCACCTTCTTGCTTAAGGGTTTCTTCAGACACTTCAAAGACTTCTTCCGTTTCAGACACTGATATGACTTTATCTATGGGAAATGCCTTCCCGATTTCCTTTCCTTTCTTTAGTACACAAAACTGATCAGTAGTATTTAATACACATACAATTGCCTCATTACCTTTACTATGTAAAGTCTTCGGAACAAGTACTTTCAAAGATTCATCTCCCTCAACGATGAAATCTGGCAACTCACCACTCAATTTACACTTAATTTGCTTAACAGAGTTAGGAGGTACCACACTTCTCCTACCCACCGAAATTCTTGCTATTTCTAGTATACCTTTTGTTTCATCCATTTTCATTTCTATTTTCTCTCCCTGTAAACAAAATAGACCATTTACAAAATCTAACACAGTTCTGCCTTCAATAAAATTAAAACCTAACAACATGTCTTGATTAATTGGTGCAACATGTATAACCTGTTCAAATGTTTGTGAACCTATAGTAAGGATCACTGGTCCTACCACTTTACCAGTCATTTTCATCTGCTTACCAGCGGCATTCAATGTCACACGTTTAATAACCACTGGTTTCACTTTGATTTTATTAAACACTTCCTCAGATATAATTGTCACATCTGAACCTGTATCAACAATTGCTTCGACTGGTGTTCCCGCTACCCCTACAGTTATTTTATACTTAGACACAGATGTTAACTGATTTACTTCTATCATTTCACCTTCTGCTTCAATTGCAGTTTGAACAGAACTCTCCATTGTACCATTTTCATCATTTTCAAATGATTCACTACAATCTTGCACCGTTTTCACTCCACCATCACTATCACTTTCATCTGTCTGTGTGCCTGTGTCCACAAATCGCGATGCTTTTCTATTTTCAGTACTGTTCTTTGATCTTACTGGTTCAGTTGATCTATTCCGGCGACGCGTTATTTTTTCGATTCGTTGAGCCAATCCACGCCCCCTTCCTCGATTTTGAACATCTTTATTTATGCTTTTGCACGCTTGTTCACTAACCACTAAACTACTGCTCTCTGGATCATGAGAAGACAGAGAAGAAGAACTCCCCAGTTTCCCATTACTTGTGGTCATCCTTTCTTGATCGTGAGAAGACAGAGAAGAAGAACTCCCCCACTTCTCATGACCTGTGGTCACTGGGCCTACAGCTGTTACAGGTCGGGGTTGGCCCCTTTGCCCGACCCCCTCTCGTTTAAATTCTCCTTTGACTTCTTTAATTCTGGACAAGTTGTTCTTCTATGTCCAAATTTGTGACAGTGAAAACATTCCTGTGTCGCTAACCACTTTTTGCAATCTGATCTCAGATGACCAGTCTCACCGCAATGAAAACAATCATTCAATCTAGCATCTGTACCTCTAGCATCTCTTCCACCTGTTTCTTGTGTTGGTCTATTCCACCAATCATTACCTCCCCTTCCCCTCCCTCTATTCGGACGACCCCAATCACCACGACCTCTATAACCTCTACCATATCCCTCGTTATATCTACTTCCTTGTTGTTGATATCCTGAACCCTGTCCATAACTACCTCTACCTGTGTTCTGACCACCACTTTGATTTATGGACATCTTCTTATCAAAATACTGCTGCAATTTCTGTATTTCCTTACGGAACTCATCTTGCGAGATACTGGCTTCGTATACATTCACCGAATCCTCATGATCTCTCGACGAAGAACGCCGAGATTTCGGTTTCTGAGTTGTGCTATTTATATGTACATAGTAATGCACATAATCTTTCGCCTCCTCAATAGTCTTAAAACGTTTAAGACTAGCATCCTTCGACGCCTCTCTATCCTCTAAACCCAAGCAGAAACGATTAACTGCTTGAGAAGCAGCATACTTCTCAGACACCTTTCTAAATGCTCTCAATGCCAGCATCTGAACTCTATCAGCCCACACTTCAAGGGATTCATTCTGCTCCTGGCACGCCTGATTAAAACGAGCTTGAGCTGTTTCAGTCAATTCTTTTCCACCAAAACGCTTTTCCAACTTTTTCATAAGTTGCTTGTATGTCAGTGGACCTCTTCCTGAAGATACCAAAGTGTGGTACTTCGCTGCTGCTCCTTGTAGACTCCAACACAAGCAATAACGCCTCTCCTCCTCAGTCCATTTAAATGCTTTGGCATAGCTTTCGAACTTCAATTTGAAAGAATCAAAATCGTCCGCTTTGCCATCACTCGCTCCAGAGAACCGAAGATGTTTGTCAAAACCCTTCGGCACTTTATCCAATGAAACAATATCATCATCTGAAGAAGAACCAGATGATTCAACCTGTCCACACCCTCTCTTTGAATTCTTTTTACGCTTTGGCTTTGATGTTATTTCATATTCTGTATCAGTATCAGAACTGTCTTTACTTGAGTCTTTCCTTGATTTTTTCTTGTGTTTTATTCTGTCATGTTTTTGTTGGCTATGTGTACGAAAATGTTTTGACTTAATTTCAAATTCATCATCAGTTTCTGAATCTGAAGTGTCAGATTCTAATTCCTCTATCCGTTTTTTCTTCATCCAATGCACCTTCTTTCTATAGGTTGCATACTCTTCTTCTGATTCTGAAGTGTCAGATTCTGTTTCAGCTTCTGTCTCTTTGTGTTTCTTAATGGTCTTTTTATGCCTTTTGCTCAACACCTTTGGTTTCACTGTTTCCTCTTCAGAGCTAAATGTTTCAGCTAATTTAACTGGCCGTAGCCTAGGCAACTTCACATCAGCACCTCTGTCAAGTAACAAATCACTTTTTTCAAAGTCCATCTGGTCTAGCATGGCTTGTGTGATCTTACCACCAAATTCTTTTTTCAATCGCTTTGGTGTCAAATTACCCTCATAAAGGCGAAGCAAATGCATTCTCTGTGAAATCTTATCTCCAATACCCATAATTGATTTCAACTCCTTAGCCGGAACAAAATTAACTTTAAGTTTAGTGGAAGAACCACTATCCTTATCCGTTGAAATTGGCCCTCCAGATGCCATATCCATAGAACCTTGTAGTGCCTCTCCTGTTGCTCCACTCAAACGCGGTTGTGATTGACTAATCTTGTCAATTAATTGACGAAGTTTAGGTGTACCCATCTTATTTTCAGTAATACTTGATGCAAACAATTTCACTCTTTCAAAGTGTCTGTAAATTAAATTTCAATTAAATTTGCACTTTTTTTAAAAAGTGTCAATATATGAACTTCACACTGATATGCACATGAATGCGTCTTTATGTTGAAATAACTGTAGGTAAGTGTCTCCTATATAAGATGACATACAATTGCACTGTAAGAAGTGTCACTTTATAAAAAGGAACAAGTCCGTAATAACCATAAATTTACTAATTTGCACTAAATAAGTGTCTTCTTCAACTCCAAATAACACTACCTCAATCACATTTATATATCCGGGTATATGTATATCAATTCACACAATATTCCACTTCACTTAGTAACACAATAGTCAAATATACAGTTGGTCAATATCAATGCCAAAACAGATAATTCACAGGAACAATGCAAAGAATGCACCATCCAATGAAAGCATGATTAAAAAAAACAAATATATATATATATCAAACAACACAACAATCAAATATAACATTCATCCTCAATTACACAAATGCACCCCATTGTTTGAATTCTAAAATAGAAAGAAAATTTTTTTTTTTTTTTTTTTTTTTTTTTTTTTTTTTTTGTAAAATAGGTTATAGGGTTAAACTCTATAGGGAAAAAAATATATATATGTGTAAATTACAATAATTTTTATTATTATTATCCAAGAAACCACAATATATGCAAACAACGTCACTTGACAACAGGAAATATTGAAATGCAATCAAATTATAGTAAGGACAACCTTCTACTCTGAAATAGCAAGATGATCAATAAAAAATAAAACATTCACTTTTATACATGTATTTTGTAAAAGTACATCACCTCCCCCAAAACATTTCTGGACAAACGCTATTAATATCTACCCAAAATACTAGAAAAGCACGCCTTCCCACGCAATGTAAAATAACACGGCGCAAAAAGTATCACGAAAAAAAAAATATTCCGCAAATAATCAAAATGAACCGAAAAATTAATTCGCAGAAAGAAATAAACACAACACAATATCACAGCAAACACAATAATATTTATTATAAATCACACAATTTTTATTCACAAGCACACACCTAGCACACCAAAGTATTTATAAAAAATGAAAACATCAAAACAGTTAGTATATAGATGTACAGTACCTTCCTGGATCTGTGAACCTACAAAATATACTCAAAACACAATTTATGTACAAATAAAAATGATATCAGAGGTCACAAAGCATATTTTGATGAAACACGGCCAAAATTTACACGAGTACAGATACCAAATACTCGACAAACACTCAAATGTCGGTAGAACCCCAAGATGTTTCCAATATTATATTTCCCACAAGTTTGACAGACAATTATAGCTTATATAGGCCTGAACATTGTTGAAATTTGTTGTAACCCCGCCCACCAAAGGTAGCACACTGTACAAGGAGGATAGACCGGTCAAATGCAGTTAAAATGAAAAATTGATGTTAAATGTACATGTAGATAATTTTAATGAATAAATTTAAAGAGTTTAAGGAACTTTACATAAAGTTTGAAAATGTTTTTAACTTTGAAAAGTGGGCCAAAAATACCATACAGCCTAGAGTGCTAAATTCTGTGAAAAAAGAACACCCAAATTTAAAGAATAAATTTGCAGGCTCCCACACAATTATTTATCAAGATGTTAGTCTATTCCCACAACAGTTCGAAGAACAACCCAAAATTTCGCGGATTTTTGTTCTAGAAGTTCTTTCTTTCTTTCCACCCGAATGAACCGCTCCGAAAAAACCCCAGAAATCAACAAAATAATGGGAGTTACTGCCGAGACAACGCCATTCTAGTCTTCTGTTCGTATTATATTATCCCCCAAGACTATCAATAACCACCCCAGCACTCTAAATCGTATGGTAAACGTGAATAAATATTAGGGATCCTGAAATCCTGATGTTGCCGCCATACCGCAAGCCGTCTTCTCCGAACGAGGCTCCGGCACCGGAAATACTGACTATAATTCACGAAAAGGACCGTTGTACCCGAAATGGCCTAGCGAATGCTACATAACTCCAAAAATTAACATGGCAGGTCAATGTTACTTACATGTCTGAATATACTACTCATTATATTATTAGAAGTATATTTTCTTTCTTCGGCATCAATTTTAGAAAATAAATTAAAGTTTCATGCTCCTTCGAGTTGTTGTTGTTGTAAGTCGGACGTGGCTAATGTTGTAGCGAATTGTCTATACTACGCTGTCGTTTCAGTCTTAATGACAATATGTCGTATATTTCTACATCTTCCAAAATGATAATTATTGGTAGGGAGAAAAGTCTACAAAACTTTCCCCTAAAAAAAACGCTCTCACGCGCACTCATGCACAGTTACATACTGGTAGCCTAATAAGCTTGGTGTTGACGGTTTGACCCATTTTATCAGAGACTTAGATAACATGTAATATACGTCTCTGATTTTATAGACATTTTTTTCTTATTTTCAAACCGTATCGCTTGGAAAAAAAGACATCGCCTATCAAAAATTTTCTCGATGTCTCTTCGACAAGTCTGATTAGTTGGACTAACATACTGGATGTTGAACACTGTTTATCTCATAGGCACACGGTGACAGGACAATAGACTTGTGTCACGTCTGGTCTGGTAAGTCTTTGATTAATCATGTACACGTTTTTATATAAAGAAGAAGAAGCTAGATTAACAGTTTTGACTCTTGAATGACTACAAATACAATTTCAAGCTCCTGTGGATAAATCCACACAGAAACCTTTTTTCAACAAGGTCGTAAAATTCTGTCGTGTTAATAATCTATACGTTTTTAATACCGTAGTAGATTTTCAAAGATTTGGATTGTAGTAGTACCAAATCAGTCATTCCTGGAGAGAGAAATATATACATCAGTACAAAAAAAAAATACATATATAGTGGCAAAATATCTTGTGTATTTTGTAAAAAGTAAAGTATTCGGTGTATTATATGTCTGCAAGATAAACCACAGACCATAGTCCGTGGCTTGTAAAATTCTAGTTGGCCTACTGCAGCTTGTATGCTTCAAAATTTGGCTGACCATTAAGAATTGAGCCTCAAGATGTTGGTTTCTTTTGGTTAGGTTTATGGAATTTTATTACGACCAATGGATTTTCTGTAATCATGGGCATGAAAAGCCTAAACTAAAAAAAGGAAATTGCAGACAACATCTAACAAGTGTCTCAATATTTACAAAAATGCAAAGTTTGTTATTGATTGGTCTTTGATTCCCAAAGATCCGCATGGTTCGTTGTGTCCAAGAATAAACCCATTTTAAAACAATATAAGAGATACTAGTACTCCTAGCATTAAATAAAGCAAAGATAAAGATTTTTTAAAACGACAATCAAAACACTTTTTACGCACTTAAATTCGTGCTCCTGAAAGTAGTTTGTTGAAACACTTCTCACTGAGATATATTCCGGATAATTTATATAGTACCTGGGTATGTAGTCATACAGTAGACTAAGTTCCGGGTTGTAGATCTGTCTCATTTTGTCATTTACAAAACTTCTGCTGTGAATTGTTACAGTTAACTGAAAGTAGAACTTCTAACCACTTCACATAAGGTTTCAGCTTTCTTTGAAACGTAGAAATAAGAATGACATCATTTAGGAAATGATATTTCGTTCATCTAAACTAAAACCTAAAATACCAAATCTGTGTATTTTAGATCTTTGACCTGAACTCTAGGACTGTTCGGTGCCTGCAGAGCTTTGCTAGTGACTGATTTGTTGAATTCTGTCTCTCTTGCATGTACGATACAACTAAATCTAGTAACAAAAAATCATGAGTGTTAGTTACATACAGTAAGTATTAAATGTTAAAAAGAAACGCGTACTCGTAAAAACTGCCTTATGCATTAATTATAAACACTGTTATTAATCTCAATGTTTTACAAAGCAATTTGATAAAGATTCCTGAGATTACTCTTAGACTTTATGAAATGAAGATAACTTTTTGTAACAATACCTGCACAAGAAGTTCATGGCAAGAAATGATTTAAGAATTAAATCAGTATGCCAACTTTATATCAGCCGTCGTCGTTTCACAGCACTTTAAGCAATATATAATTCAGAAACATCTGCTGTCGCTTAATGTAGAAGAAAAAGACACAAGTCTAATTGGCATTCATTGCACCTATCCTGTTGATCTCGATTGCTTATTGGTTATGGTTGTTATCTTAGAAAAAAAAGATTCTAACTTAGTCAGCCTTATTAGTCAGTTCACCAAGCGATAAATACGTTTTACAACTTTGATGTTGTCTAAGTTCCATATAAAATGATGGAGGTTCAGCAATATGAACCGTATACCTTAACTGAACATAATAACCTTTGCACTGAACAAATGCAACATATCATCTTAACTGAATATCATGACCTTTGCATCAAACAGGATATCGTCTTAACTGAACATCATGACCTTTGCATCAAACAGGATATCGTCTTAACTGAACATCATGACCTTTGCATCAAACAGCATATCGTCTTCACTGAACATCATGACCTTTGCATCAAACAGCATATCATCGTAACTGAACATCATGACTTTACATCAAACAGCATATCTGAACATCATGACCTTTGCATCAAACAGGATATCGTCTTAACTGAACATCATGACCTTTGCATCAAACAGCATATCGTCTTCACTGAACATCATGACCTTTGCATCAAACAGCATATCGTCGTAACTGAACATCATGACTTTACATCAAACAGCATATCTGAACATCATGACCTTTGCATCAAACAGGATATCGTCTTAACTGAACATCATGACCTTTGCATCAAACAGGATATCGTCTTCACTGAACATCATGACCTTTGCATCAAACAGCATATCGTCTTCACTGAACATCATGACTTTACATCAAACAGCATATCTGAACATCATGACCTTTGCATCAAACAGGATATCGTCTTAACTGAACATCATGACCTTTGCATCAAACAGCATATCGTCGTAACTGAACATCATGACCTTTACATCAAACAGCATATGTGAACATCATGACCTTTGCATCAAACAGCATATCATTTTAACTGAACATCATGACCTTTGCATCAAACAGCATATCGTCGTAACTGAACATCATGACCTTTACATCAAACAGCATATCTGAACATCATGACCTTTGCATCAAACAGCATATCATCTTAACGGAACATCATGACATTTGCATCAAACAACATATTATCTTAACTGAACATCATGACCTTTGCACCAAACAGCATATCGTCGTAACTGAACATCATGACCTTTGCATCAAACAGGATATCGTCTTAACTGAACATCATGACCTTGGCATCAAACATCATATCGTCTTAACTGAACATCATGACCTTTGCATCAAACAACATATCGTCTTAACGGAACATCATGACATTTGCATCAAACAACATATTATCTTAACTGAATATCATGACCTTTGCACCAAACAGCATATCGTCTTAACTGAACATCATGACCTTTGCATCAAACAGCATGTTGTCTTAAATGAACATCATGACCTTTGCATCAAACTGCATGTCGTCTTAACTGAACATCATGACCTTTGCATCAAACAGCATATCGTCTTAACTGAACATCATGACCTTTGCATCAAACAGCATGTTGTCTTAATTGAACATCATGACCTTTGCATCAAACAGCATATCGTCTTAACTAAACATCATGACCTTTGCATCAAACAGCATATCGTCGTAACTGAACATCATGACCTTTGCATCAAACAGCATATCGTCTTAACTGAACATCATGACCTTTGCATCAAACAGCATATCGTCGTAACTGAACATCATGACCTTTGCATCAAACAGCATATCGTCTTAACTGAACATCATGACCTTTGCATCAAACAGCATGTTGTCTTAAATGAACATCATGACCTTTGCATCAAACAGCATATCGTCGTAACTGAACATCATGACCTTTGCATCAAACAGCATATCGTCTCAACTGAACATCATGACCTTGGCATCAAACAGCATATCGTCGTAACTGAACATCATGACCTTTGCATCAAACAGCATATCGTCTTAACTGAACATCATGACCTTTGCATCAAACAGCATATCGTCTTAACTGAACATCATGACCTTGGCATCAAACAGCATATCGTCGTAACTGAACATCATGACCTTGGCATCAAACAGGATATCGTCTTAACTGAACATCATGACCTTGGCATCAAACAGCATATCGTCTTAACTGAACATCATGACCTTTGCAGCATATCGTCTTAACTGAACATCATGACCTTTGCATCAAACAGCATATCGTCTTAACTGAACATCATGACCTTGGCATCAAACAGCATATCGTCGTAACTGAACATCATGACCTTGGCATCAAACAGGATATCGTCTTAACTGAACATCATGACCTTGGCATCAAACAGCATATCGTCTTAACTGAACATCATGATCTTGGCATCAAACAGCATATCGTCTTAACTGAACATCATGACCTTTGCATCAAACAGCATATCGTCTTAACTGAACATCATGACCTTTGCATCAAACAGCATATCGTTTTAACTGAACATAATGACCTTTGCATCAAACAGCATATCGTCTTAACTAATCATAATGGTGGTACCACTCAACAATTTATTGGTATGACTGAACATAAAGTTTAGAGCACCAAACACAATAATATGATGAGTGAAAACTATAACTGTAACAACCCACATTCGCCGATTGACGTCCGCAATATTAGACAAATTCAAGAATTAATAAAGCAACAAGAATGGATGGAAAAAAAATGCATATTAAAGTTTTTGTGGAGATCACACCATCTTGCATACAATTTAATTATAAATAATACTAAAAGTAATGATTTATCAAAAGAAGCATATGTACTCCCTATATATATAAAACTTCAGAAAGAGTCGATGCAAATAACTATTGTTCGATCTCAAACTATCTGAAATACAATGTAGCTGAACGACATCATTGAAACCACTTAAAGACGCATCTAAGAAAATCTAATGTTATCTGTCGGGATTTAGGAAGATTCAATCTTGTCAAATAGCTTCCATATGCTTGATAGATGAATGGCTTGAAGATGTTGATGAAGGCAAAAGTATCAGTTCCGTTTTCATAAATTTGAAAAAAGAAACATTTTGATGTACTAGTAATACTTCATGAAATATTGTTATACAAGCTTAAGCTACATCATTTCCCATTTTTTAAATCACATTTAATAATGCTATCTTATCTAACTAATAGAGTTCAATAAGTATGAAACATGGCAATACCTGAAGACCTAAATACAATTTACATATTTTAGATCGTTGCAATACCGTTTCTTCATCCCAAACAGTACAGTTAGAAGCGGTCTTCATCTCGATTCCATATTAGAACTTTTATTTGTAATTTTACATAAATGCCATTATCTTATCACGTGGTCAATGTTCTGTTGATTTATATGCAGGTAATTCCACAGTTTATATACCATGTTCAGACCATTAAGATAACCTTCAGAATGACTTAAACTATATTTCTAAACGGTACAGTATGAATAACATTATAAATCTGATAAAATGAAAATGTATGCCTGTAGGACCAAACTGAAAACCAACAATGAAATACCTGATTTGAAAATTGACGATACGATCATTTAAAATGTTGTCAATCATAAAAACTTAGATTTTTTGTTTATTTGATAAGCATCTGAATTGGAGAATGCATATAGATAAAGCTTAAAATAACGTTATTAAAAACAATTACTCACTACTTACAACTGAAATGAAACACATGTTATAAGCTATTATAGTCTCATATAATTCTATAATAAGAATGGCTATACTTGAAATGTATGTATTATATCAGTTTTATGTCTGTTTTTATATATGTAAATCATGTATAGATGAGTCTTAAATAAATAAATACAATACATGTTTTATACTTCAATACAGACTTGATTTGATTAGTTGTACATTAAAGCACGAGGGACTAAAAGTGATAATTCAAAAACAAATATCATGCAAGATTATTATACAAAATCAATAAGAACCCCTTAATTACTGAATTACTAAATTTGATTTACTTTATTTTGATAATAGATTTAAGTATGGCTCTGCAATTCTGATATTGTATAATAAATTCGTCAACAATAAGTCATAGATGTAGTTACGTTTTCTGGGAATTGTGATAATAAAGACTCTGAGAGAGAGAGAGAGAGAGAGGGGGGGAGGACATATAGTAAGTCTGATCTTTATTTTATTTATAAAAGTTTAATTACATAAAGCATATATTTTATTAATTGATATCTTGAAGACTACATTGTAAAGAAGCGGCGATTTAATTGCTTATTGTATATGTTTTAAATTGTCTTTATGTGTTAACACGACAAAATGCACATTTTTGTTTTAATGTATAAAGATTTTTCCAGTTTTAAACGATGTCCCGGTATTTACTTGGTTTTAATCTTTGAGAATAAGGCGGCGTTGAGATCCAGCTTGTTGCTATCCACTTTGTTCCTTTTACAACCTCACACCCTCCATGGTAACTGCGCTTATCAACGCCGGAAATGTAGCCTCTGCTATCTAAAAAATGACTATACCACATAACTGCTTTCCCCTTTCGAGGTTCGATCACCACAGGAGCGTCGTGGCAATGTGATGTGAGATTTTTCCATGATTCATTATTCCCTGCATCAATCATACCTTGTAAAGGCAGATCCGCGAAAGGAAAGGCTGTTTCCCCACCTTCCTCAACGTCATTGAGATACATTAACACAGTCACGTATCTGCATAATCTACAACAGCCTAAATGCTCAATCTTTTTCTTACTGTCGAGACACTTTGTTTGAAAACAACACGGCACGTCTCTGCCGGCTTCATTAGAATCAAGATGCGCGTGGTAGTGTCCGCCCGCCTTGTACATGCCGATGGCTAGATTTTCACTCCATTGTACCACTTGTTTTTGCATACCTATTAGCGCAGCTAGTTTGTCATGAAGTCTATGTAGGAACATTTCATCAACATCTTTAACTTTGAGGAATGATGAGAAACTCTCCCTAAAACTGCCAACATTTGTTTCAGCATCTGTCTTTTCTTTAGACTGAAACATTTTACTCTTATTCAAACCCTTTTCTAGTGACTTTTCAATGATATAGTCACAGTCGTCATCGGAAATAAAGTCTGGTATTTCAAAGAGTGGCGGACGAACAGATCTAGTAATCAGTTTAGTTTTAACGCCTTCTTCCAACTCGACATACTGAATGCCGCCGACTTTTCCAGGGTCAATTCTGTGGGCTGGTGGATATTCATACTCGTTTGTAAAGTCTTCGGTGATTGGTTCTTCTTCTTTATAAAATGCTTCTTTCAATACTTTCTTCAGAGTTTCTTCATTAGCTGGATCAACTTTAAGAAACTGATTCAGCATGGCGTTCGCAGTTTTCATAAACTCGTCGGTTGAAACGTCCTCAAACATGGAATCAACACTGTATATGTTACTTCCGGAAGTTCCGGAAGTGTCGGGATTAGAATATTTTGGTATCAAATTGCTTGTGACATAAGTGATTGTATTGAATACAGAACTATATAACGACGTGAACCAGGACTGCGTGTCAGCCGCTGGATTTTGCCCTCTATTGTCATGTTTGATACAGGAATCAAACTCAGTGGCACCGCTTACGTCACATGTTGTTTGATCTAATTTTTGACCTTCACTAATTGAAAATAGTATCAGCAAAAAGCCAAAGACGTATATGTTGTTGCCGGCCATCTGAAAATAAGTGGGATAATTGTTTTATTTAAGACTTAACAGAAAACAGAATCTACTACTTATGGAATTTTAAATCGTAATGGGATTGCAAGCATTACCTTTTTCTTTATAACATATCTTACACATTTTTAACTGAGAACAGTTATAATTTTATTTCGATGTAAAATAATTCACAATATTTAACACAGAAACAACGGCTAAACGGGATGTTGTCTATTCTTTATCAAAAATGCGAAATAAAGTAAGAGTTTGCTTTCTTATAAACTACTTAAACATTTTAGTTAGTAGACTTTATAAACATCAAAAATTACAGAAAATAAGCATTAATCAGAGTATTATGACTTTTTTCTCTCTCTATAAATAGAAAACCAGTTACAAAATATGGAAAAAATGTCACAAATATTTGAAAACTAACTGAATATAACAGTCAAAATTCGATACGGATTCAAACTATGTAAAACAGTTACAGAAAAATATTTAAAAAAGTCGGTACAATTTTAGCGAAAGTACGCTGTACCATATACAAGAAATAAAAAGCGAGTGATTCGCATAATTCAGCATATTTACTTATATATTTTAATACATTGGATTATATGAAAAAAACATTACCTTATTTGCTGACCTCGTCTTTTACAATATGATAAACAAAATACGGAAGTAAAGTTCAATTTTAACTGACCATCATTTGTCAGTCAGTAGCCCATGGGGGTGTTTGAAATGACGCTCAAATGCTAGTGTGTTACATACTCACCACACTATACTATTAGTTTAAGTACCAAACAAAACAAATTATAAATTTCTGTTTTTCAAATCAAGTAGAAAAGTCAGATTGTTTATTTTAGATCAGTTTGCAATTATTTTTAATGTTGGCTTTGAAACTCTGAAAAAGTTACTGAAAAGGTGCAAGTTTTTATCAGTTTAATAGGCAAGTTTTTCTCTCAAGATTTTATTGTTCAGTCTAAATTTGTAAAATGTCTTGAAATCAATGTGTGCAGAAGTCATCACTACAGTTTTTCCACTTTCCACAATATATATAGCCGACGGACTGCCAGAAACTCTGATTGGAAGTTCATTTTACAAAAGTTTGTATTCTTCAGGTTTTAGGATCGCGACCAAAACCTGTCCTGTGAAATTCAAATAAGCGTTTATATTTCATTTTACAAACAATTTTGACAAACTATTGCGGAATGATTAACACTGTCCAAGATTGTCAAAATGTAAGTGCTTATCTCTCCACTTGGCAAATGATTTGTTGGAGAATTAAACATGCTTATTTGGAAGTTAGATTTACGTGTTTTATGTTTTCGTGTTTTCTTTCCACATTACCTGGAAATGACGTCAAAAATCAGGTGATTTGATTTGTTTTTTCTCGGTGTGAGAAATAGACTTATGTCATGCAAAAAGATACAGTTGCCAGTAGTCGATCATCCTTATCTTGTATTCAATCTGATATTGATTTTTGACTCTTCTGTCCCTCCCCTTCACCTCCATATATCCCCCACTAATAGAGTGGAATCATCAAAATGTCTTTATTCCATCTAAGGGAATGTAAAACACAGCTACAGTAAATGGCTTTAACACACGTAGTGTTGTCGATCTGCATCTGGTCTGTTAAAGATATCGAAAACAGTGGGGGTTGTTTTAAACACACCAAAAATATTTCTGCTCATGTGAACTTACCAGTAGTATGACCAAAACAGAGACACTTCTCTCCAAATTACGAGATCAGTTCATTATCTTATATTCTTATATTTATGATAATAAGCTTCGAAAAGAGAAAAAAAATATTGAAAAATGGCGGCGACGTGTCGTTTTTCGTTTCACTTATTCTACTTTAAATAAAAGAGTTGTTAGGTTGTAATTCAGCCCAGAAAAAAGCACTATTCATAAAATTAAGTTTTTAGAATGGTCCAAAATCCCTGAAAGACAGACATAGTTATTGAATGTCTCCATGGTATAAATGTTGGGTATAGATTTTGAACCAAAGCTACCTGAGCTTATGTGTAAAAACTTAATTTATATAAAATAAACATTCAAACTTCCAAGTCTATTTTTACAGAGACTAACCTTAACAGTGTACCACAAGGATGTAAAGGAAATGAGCAGTAGCAGTAACAGCGGAAGCAGTAAAGAAAACGCGAAGCTGGCAGTAGCAGTAACAGCAGTAGCAGTAAAGAAAACGTGAAGCTGGCAGTAGCAGTAACAGCAATAGCATTAGGCAAAACGTGAAGTTGGCAGTAACAGTAACAGCAGTAGCAGTAAGCAAAACGTGAAGTTGACAGTAGCAGTAACAGCAATAGCAGTAGGCAAAACATGAAGTTGGCAGTAACTGTAACAGCAGTAGCAGTAGGCAAAACGTGATATTGGCAGTAACAGTAACATTTGTAGCAGTAAAGAAAAAGTAAAGCTGACAGTAGCAGTAGGCAAAACGTGAAGTTGGCAGTAGCAGTAACAGCAGTAGCAGTACGCTAAACGTGAAGTTGGCAGTAGCAGTAACAGCAGTAGCAGTAGGCAAAACGTGAAGTTGACAGTAGCAGTAACAGTAGTAGCAGTAAGCAAAACGTGAATTTGGCAGTAACAGTAACAGCAGTAGCAGTACTTAAAACGTGAAGTTGGCAGTACCAGAAACAGCAGTAGCAGTACGTAAAACGTGAAGTTGGCAGTACCAGAAACAGCAGTAGCAGTGAGCAAAACGTGAAGTTGGCAGTAGCAGTAACAGCTATAGCAGTAGGCAAAACATGAAGTTGGCAGTAACTGTAACAGCAGTAGCAGTAGGCAAAACGTGATATTGGCAGTAACAGTAACATTTGTAGCAGTAAAGAAAAAGTAAAGCTGACAGTAGCAGTAGGCAAAACGTGAAGTTGGCAGTAGCAATAACAGCAGTAGCAGTACGCTAAACGTGAAGTTGGCAGTAGCAGTAACAGCAGTAGCAGTAGGCAAAACGTGAAGTTGACAGTAGCAGTAACAGTAGTAGCAGTAAGCAAAACGTGAATTTGGCAGTAACAGTAACAGCAGTAGCAGTACTTAAAACGTGAAGTTGGCAGTACCAGAAACAGCAGTAGCAGTGAGCAAAACGTGAAGTTGGCAGTAGCAGTAACAGCAGTCGCAGTAAGCAAAACGTGAAGTTGGCAGTAGCAGTAACAGCAGTAGCAGTACGTAAAACGTGAAGTTGGCAGTAGCAGTAACAACAGTAGTTGTTAAAAATGTTTCATTTGATTATTTCATTGATTTCAATGGCATGTATATTGTTAAATTGTATCTATGATCATTTGTATATGACGCTGTTTTATGTTTTAATCAAATAAAATGAAATTTCTGTTCTGTTCTGTTCTGCTTATCTTGCAAAAACTTTGTAAATGTGTTGAGTTTTTCGGGGTTAGAGAGGCGGTGGTGGGGCAATATTCTCTTTGCTTTTAGTAAGGATTTCCAGTAATGGGGTTGGAGGGGGATATTGGAATAATAATAATTCCCCAACTTGACTATAAGCGTCATTGAATGTTGGGTATAAAGGCCAGCATAATTAATGCATTTAAGAGAGAGAAAAAACGAATTTCTACGACGTATAATTGTTTATTTTGAAAACGTATTATCAAAAGGTTAAACAGGTCACTCAGTTCTTGGTAGTTCTGAATACACCGTCCGCTTTGCCCTGTAATCAGCAACAGTAAATTTAAGCAAACAGTTGGTGGTAAATCATATATTTTACTTACTGTTTTAAGGGTAACTAACTTAATACCATCTGATTATTTAAAAATTAAAATTGTAACATATACGTTATAGAACAATTACTGTATTCTCTGTAGACACAGACCTTCAACAAGTATTTATAAAAAGTTACTAACATGTTCCTTGACGATTTGTTTACGGATTTTTTTTAAACACATGTTATCACAATTCAACGTAATTAACACGAGGAGTTGTGTATAATTATGTGTAAATAATCCACGTATCAGTTCTTCTGTTCTGTTCAGTTTCAGCCAACAGGGTTCAAATATGAACATAATAGCCAATATGCAGTTTGATTTTGTCGTATGCAATATTTTTATCCAAAACATATTTCTTACATTTTCATACAAAGTCGTTTTAGTGCTATATTGTCTGTCATGTGTCTAAGAGTTATTCTTGACTGGACTTCAGCAATGTCATATCAATGAACTGTAATATTAATGTTACCATTGTGTGTGGGCAATGGAATGGTTCCTGCAGGTGCCATACTGTTTGTTTCTGACCTACTGGCTCAATCTAGAATAAATAAATAAATAGGTATTGTATAATCGTATCATATTATGTTAATATTCTGCGTCATAAGCGTCATGAACATGCCACCTTCATCGTCATCACCATCATCATCGTCGTCGTCGTCGTCATCATCATCATCGCCATCATCTCTTCTTCTACTACTGCTTCCTCAAGGAGAAGAATAACAAATATAATAATTAAAAACAACAACAATGCCATCTCGTCATAATCAGCATTAAGATAATTATCATCATAATTTTCAAATAAGAAAAAGAAATTAGAGCTCGATAACGTACAGTTACCAAAAAAGCGCATGCGCACGAATATCTCAAAAAGGTATCGCACTCTGACGTCATTAGCATTTTTTACAAAAATCGCTTATAAAGAAATATATATGCATCTCGGAACTACTCTCAATTTATTCGTTTACATGTTAAAAACATCCACTGGAAAAACATCCACTGGATGCTTTGTGTTTTCTTAGACAGTACCACGTGATAACCAGCGATGGCACTGTTACAGATAATTCCAGAGAAATGAGATTGAGTTATAACTGAAACACTCACCATATTATTCCAGAGGGATTTCCCAGCAGCGTTTGCTCCAAGATCACTAAAGTGAAAACAATCCGGAGCAAAGTAAGCAAGATCGAAACCACCAGTCTGGGTAAAAATAAAAATCGCCAGCTTAAACATTTACTAACACAATTGTCTTTAACTTAGCAAATGATTTTTCTAAAGTATTTGCGTTCAGCTTTTGTTTTGTTTTGTTTGTTTGTGTGTTTGTTTGTTTTTATGTCCTAAGCTTAAAATAGAATGCTTCAGTTTGATAAATGGATTAAGTAGCCTGTAAGTTGTACATAGTTTTTGAAAATACTGACTTTTGAATTAAACAGAGGTAATTGTTGAAAGCATTTTCTAAATAAAAACACAAACATGTACTGAAACAATACCATTATATTGAACAGAATGCTTTTTGCATCAATTCGGTATCAAATTCATTCGAGCTATTATGAAGATTGTTAATTCCGGCATAGACTCAATAAGATTGTTGACTCCGACAATGACTCATTGAGATTGTTGATTCCGACAAAGACTAATGATGATTGTTAATTCCGACAACGACTCATGAAGATTGTTAATTCCGACAAAGACTCATGAAGATTGTTAATTCCGACAACGACTCATGAAGATTGTTAATTCCGACAAAGACTCATGAAGATTGTTAATTCCGACAAAGACTAATGAAGATTGTTAATTCCGACAAAGACTAATGATGATTATTAATTCCGACACAGACTAATGAAGATTGTTAATTCCGACACAGACTAATGAAGATTGTTAATTCCGACACAGACTAATGAAGATTGTTAATTCCGACAAAGACTAATGAAGATTGTTAATTCCGACAAAGACTAATGAAGATTGTTGATTCCGACACAGACTAATGATGATTATTAATTCCGACAAAGACTAATGATGATTGTTAATTCCGACAACGACTCATGAAGATTGTTAATTCCGACAAAGACTAATGAAGATTGTTTATTCCGACAAAGACTCATGAAGATTGTTAATTCCGACAAAGACTAATGATGATTGTTAATTCCGACAAAGACTCATGAAGATTGATAATTCCGACAAAGACTAATGCTGATTGTTAATTCCGACACAGACTAATGATGATTATTAATTCCGACAAAGACTCATGAAAATTGTTAATTCCGACAAAGACTTATGAAAATTGTTAATTCCGACAAAGACTCATGAAAATTGTTAATTCCGACACAGACTAATGATGATTATTAATTCCGACAAAGACTCATGAAGATTGTTGATTCCGACAAAGACTCATGAAGATTGTTAATTCCGACAAAGACTAATGATGATTATTAATTCCGACAAAGACTCATGAAGATTGTTAATTCCGACAAAGACTCATGAAAATTGTTAATTCCGACAAAGACTAATGATGATTATTAATTCCGACAAAGACTCATGAAGATTGTTAATTCCGACAAAGACTAATGAAGATTGTTAATTCCGACAAAGACACATGAAGATTGTTAATTCCGACAAAGACTAATGATGATTATTAATTCCGACAAAGACTCATGAAGATTGTTAATTCCGACAAAGACTCATGATGATTATTAATTCCGACACAGACTAATGATGATTATTAATTCCGACAAAGACTCATGAAGATTGTTAATTCCTACAAAGACTCATGAAGATTGTTAATTCCGATAAAGACTCATGAAGATTGTTAATTCCGACACAGACTAATGATGATTATTAATTCCGACAAAGACTCATGAAGATTGTTAATTCCGACAAAGACTCATGAAGATTGTTGATTCCGACAAAGACTCATAAAGATTGTTGATTCCGACAAAGACTCATGAAGATTGTTAATTCCGACAAAGACTAATGATGATTGTTAATTCCGACAAAGACTCATGAAGATTGTTAATTCCGATAAAGACTAATGATGATTATTAATTCCGACAAAGACTCATGAAGATTGTTAATTCCGACAAAGACTCATGAAGATTGTTAATTCCGACAAAGACTAATGATGATTATTAATTCCGACAAAGACTCATGAAGATTGTTAATTCCGACAAAGACTCATGAAAATTGTTAATTCCGACAACGACTCATGAAGATTGTTAATTCCGACAAAGACTTATGATGATTATTAATTCCGACACAGACTCATGAAGATTGTTAATTCCGACACAGACTCATGAAGATTGTTAATTCCGACACAGACTAATGATGATTATTAATTCCGACACAGACTAATGAAGATTGTTTATTCCGAAAAAACTCCTGAAGATTGTTAATTCAGACTAATAATCATTAAGATTGTTGATTCCGACAAAGACTCATGAAGATTGTTGATTCCACAATGACTCATTAAGATTGTTGATTCCGACAAAGGCTCATGAAGATTGGGTTCAAAATATGGCTGCTAAAACAATCGCAAGCTGTCGGTTAACATAGGTTGCCGGACAACGGTCGGTCACAAAAACTCACCCTAAGCACTTTATTCTTAAGTGGTGAACAATACCTGGTTCCAAACGACATGTTAAATTCATTAACTAATTTGATCTTTGACTGGTTCCGTATCACTAGATATCGTTTTGAAGAAATAGGAACATTTCTCTACTCACGTGATCTCTGACTGGTTCTGTGTCCCTAAAGAATGGTTGCAGAACAACAGTGAAATCGTCACGTGTATCATACCTTCCGCTTGCTACCAGTTTCTGTAATTCGTCTTGGTAACTATGGGAGATACTCTTGAGCAATTCATTGTTGTTCTTGTCTTTTGCACAACCACATACTGAGCTGTTTTGATAAAGATATTATACAATGAGGAGAAATGAAAGGCTTTGAATTTATATACGATTTTCAAAGAAGGTTTTCATTTAAATTAATCTGCATCTTCTGTATATATATCCATAATATTCTATGCTATAATTGTAAGGTTCGTCAGTTATAGCACGGCTCACTTCCAGTCCTTTTCAAAAGGTAAACGTTTCACTATTGTATATAAAAGATTCCTGTAGTATACAAGTCGTGCTCCGCAATATAACCTACTTACTTCGTTATTAAGGTACAGAAGAATCCCTGGGATACTTTAGCAAGAGGCGTTATGTCAAAGATCTCTACTAGGTTCACAAAAGCTTTAGGAACATTCTGGTGCAGAATGTCCAGTGCGTCCCTGACTTTTGTCACGTAGCTCTGCGGTGAGTGGTTAGTCTGTATGATAAATATAAACAAAAGAAGTCAGACAGCTTCTGCAACACAGAGTGGTTCTCTTACAGATAGGTATGTTCTAAATAAGAAAACCAACGAAAAAAAGCGAAAGATTAAAATGAGAAGGGCAAACACTAAGTCGGATGGAGGTTATGAAATGAAATCCTCAGCATTTAGAAACCTCGGTCGGTCGCTATGCTCCCTCCCTTCGGGTTCTTAATGCTGAAGATTTCACTTCATAGCCCCTATCTCATACCGACAGGCTAGAGAAGTACGGCAAACACTAATAAATAAATTCTATAAAATGGATCAGAGGGTTCGTTGAAATGGATAATGGCAAATAATGATTGTACGCAATAGCGAGTCTAATATTGGCATTTCTCTTAATGTTGTATATATTATATTATACATGTGTACGTTTGTTAGAATTTTTTACCATGGGTCATTTCGACCTAATTCAAACTTTTATTCTTTATGTTATGAAAAACGTACAACTGTCTGTCCTATTTTTTCATTCAAAATTGTATAAAAACAATGTTGGACTTCCGAAGTCATTGCCAGTCCTTATTTGTTCTTCTTCATATTGCTGTTACTTGTTTATAGACAATTCTGACTGCAATAGCAGTAACAATGGTCGGTCATTGAAAATCAAAAGGTTCTTGATGGCATCTCTCCGATCAAATGATGACAGGACAATGGAAATGATTTGGATGAAATTAAAAAAGGCTGGAAACAGAATATCTTGTATTCTGGCACATGTAAAAGCTGCACTGTTCACTTGTTGATTCAATGTCTATCGATCTCACTTAACGGAAATTATTTATGTTTTGTAGAATGACGCAGACAGCTTACCATATCGTTACAGACGTCACAGAGGTCGTTCCCACCAATGAACATCGTGATTACTTTCCACTCGTTCATTAAGTCAACACCAAAGTGTGGATTGGTCAGTCGGGAAACAAGATCACGTGCTTGGAACGGCATTTCTCTTTAACAAAGAAAAGTAAAATAAGATAGACAGTAACATATATTTTGAATATAAACGGACAACTTGAAATGTGACCCTGACCCCAGCATTTTATTCCCTCCAAAAATCACCAGCGGTATGAAATTATTATGTTAACTGTTTTACCTAAAATAAGATCAAATAAGAAATAAACCAGATGAAATGACATTTACTTATTATCCTTAAACCTGCTGAATTTTTTTAATGGATTTGCTCAGCTTTGAATTTGGAACAGTCCATTCAAAGTTTAAGGGATTTCAATAATACAAAAACGGAGCTACCGACAGTATAGAGCCTGGTCAGACTGCACGGATGTGCAGGCTGGCCTGGCTCTATACTGTTGGCAAAGGCTACTCACTTTCGGTTCCAGCAGGTTAAGGGTTAAGTTTCAAGCTAGATTATTTTACACAATAAACAGAAGATACTTACTGTGACGTCTCTCCAGCTACTGCTACGTTAAGCTGTGAACAAGCATAGTTATTTTGGTCACATTTGCCCAGTGAATAACCGTGAATAAAGGGGTTGAACTTCTTAAGGATATCTACAATCAGACAAGGGGTTAAAATGAAAAAAATGATGATTGGGCTGTTAATTTTTCAAGAAAACTAAAAGAACTTGACAGATAAAGGACTCTGGTTTCTAAATCAAGCAGACAATAATTTATGCTTACTTGGTAAAGTTTCCACGCCTTGCTCAAAATTCATATCTCCACCAATACTAAAAGGAAACAAAAATACATTAAAAGGCATCTTGTTGTTTTGACCTAACCATAACGAACATACACAATTACATCAAGATCGATTATACAATTGAATATAACCCAGTCAAAGTAAATGAAATGTAATAATACATTCAAACTTCCTAGCATTAAGCAGTTTGTAACCAAAGCGCTCTAAGAACCTAGTTTTAAATATAGGTGATACGACGAGTTAAACTGATCAGTATTTCTAAGATCAGTCTGGACTCGGAGACCTTGTTATCTACATAACGGTAAAACCTATTGTGACAATGAATCATAAACGAAGGCACTTAATTCAAGTCTTGTGCAGAAACTTGAACTTGATTCTTTATTGACAGTAAATTAGAAAAGTATCTTTAATATTAGCAGAACTAATTTGACTATTTCAACACAAATAAACGAGTAGAAATGTAGCACAGTCTTTATATTTAGTCTTCAGTTAACGGTCCATCACGAACACCCTATTTTGATTTAAAATTGATCAATATTTTATGAAATATCGATCCACTCGTTCATTAAGTTGAATACCAAAGTGTGGATTGGTCAGTCGGAAAAAGATCACGTATGCATAACATAATAGCTGAACTCTAGGATATATCGCTTTAAATTAATACACAGGATCAAAGGCTGCTGCTGACGTCATGCAGAAAGGAAACAAACCATGCTGAAAAATGATCACTGCATTTTGTTATAGGTATAAATATATACCTCCACGATCGCCCTCTGTATTCTGTTAAGCAGTCTAATATATTATTTCCTAGAATACCATTTCCAGCCTGGAGTAAATGAGAAAAAGAAAAGTCATCTTAATGCAATGACACAAGAGTAGCTTTATGTTGATACAAAAATCTCATTTGAAATATAAATAGAAAAAGTGCATAAGGAAACATAAGAGTTATATCACTTTGTTGTATATACATTAAATGGCATAGTGTAAAAGTGTTGTTGTATATACTCTAAATCGCACAGTGTAAAAGTGTTGTTGTATATACTCTAAATGGCATAGTGTAAAAGTGTTGTTGTATATACTCTAAATGGCATAGTGTAAAAGTGTTGTTGTATATACTCTAAATGGCATAGTGTAAAAGTGTTGTTGTATATACTCTAAATGGCACAGTGTAAAAGTGTTGTTGTATATACTCTAAATCGCACAGTGTAAAAGTGTTGTTGTATATACTCTAAATCGCACAGTGTAAAAGTGTTGTTGTATATACTCTAAATCGCACAGTGTAAAAGTGTTGTTGTATATACTCTAAATGGCATAGTGTAAAAGTGTTGTTGTATATACACTAAATGGCATAGTGTAAAAGTGTTGTTGTATATACTCTAAATCGCACAGTGTAAAAGTGTTGTTGTATATACTCTAAATCGCACAGTGTAAAAGTGTTGTTGTATATACTCTAAATGGCATAGTGTAAAAGTGTTGTTGTATATACACTAAATGGCATAGTGTAAAAGTGTTGTTGTATATACACTAAATGGCATAGTGTAAAAGTGTTGTTGTATATACTCTAAATCGCACAGTGTAAAAGTGTTGTTGTATATACTCTAAATCGCACAGTGTAAAAGTGTTGTTGTATATACTCTAAATCGCACAGTGTAAAAGTGTTGTTGTATATACTCTAAATGGCATAGTGTAAAAGTGTTGTTGTATATACACTAAATGGCATAGTGTAAAAGTGTTGTTGTATATACTCTAAATCGCACAGTGTAAAAGTGTTGTTGTATATACACTAAATGGCATAGTGTAAAAGTGTTGTTGTATATACTCTAAATGGCACAGTGTAAAAGTGTTGTTGTATATACACTAAATGGCATAGTGTAAAAGTGTTGTTGTATATACTCTAAATCGCACAGTGTAAAAGTGTTGTTGTATATACACTAAATGGCATAGTGTAAAAGTGTTGTTGTATATACTCTAAATGGCACAGTGTAAAAGTGTTGTTGTATATACTCTAAATGGCATAGTGTAAAAGTGTTGTTGTATATACTCTAAATGGCACAGTGTAAAAGTGTTGTTGTATATACTCTAAATGGCATAGTGTAAAAGTGTTGTTGTATATACTCTAAATGGCACAGTGTAAAAGTGTTGTTGTATATACACTAAATGGCACAGTGTAAAAGTGTTGTTGTATATACTCTAAATCGCACAGTGTAAAAGTGTTGTTGTATATACTCTAAATGGCATAGTGTAAAAGTGTTGTTGTATATACTCTAAATGGCACAGTGTAAAAGTGTTGTTGTATATACTCTAAATGGCATAGTGTAAAAGTGTTGTTGTATATACTCTAAATCGCACAGTGTAAAAGTGTTGTTGTATATACTCTAAATCGCACAGTGTAAAAGTGTTGTTGTATATACTCTAAATGGCATAGTGTAAAAGTGTTGTTGTATATACACTAAATGGCATAGTGTAAAAGTGTTGTTGTATATACTCTAAATGGCATAGTGTAAAAGTGTTGTTGTATATACTCTAAATGGCATAGTGTAAAAGTGTTGTTGTATATACTCTAAATCGCACAGTGTAAAAGTGTTGTTGTATATACTCTAAATCGCACAGTGTAAAAGTGTTGTTGTATATACTCTAAATGGCACAGTG
This sequence comes from Cyclina sinensis, assembly GCA_012932295.1. Lineage (NCBI taxonomy): Eukaryota > Metazoa > Mollusca > Bivalvia > Venerida > Veneridae > Cyclina > Cyclina sinensis. The sequence continues at coordinate 14,280,809 of JAAONU010000004.1, read as the reverse complement.
TAAAAGTGTTGTTGTATATACTCTAAATGGCATAGTGTAAAAGTGTTGTTGTATATACATTAAATGGCATAGTGTAAAAGTGTTGTTGTATATACTCTAAATGGCATAGTGTAAAAGTGTTGTTGTATATACACTAAATGGCATAGTGTAAAAGTGTTGTTGTATATACTCTAAATGGCATAGTGTAAAAGTGTTGTTGTATATACACTAAATGGCATAGTGTAAAAGTGTTGTTGTATATACTCTAAATGGCATAGTGTAAAAGTGTTGTTGTATATACACTAAATGGCATAGTGTAAAAGTGTTGTTGTATATACTCTAAATGGCATAGTGTAAAAGTGTTGTTGTATATACTCTAAATGGCATAGTGTAAAAGTGTTGTTGTATATACTCTAAATGGCATAGTGTAAAAGTGTTGTTGTATATACACTAAATGGCATAGTGTAAAAGTGTTGTTGTATATACTCTAAATGGCATAGTGTAAAGTGTTGTTGTATATACTCTAAATGGCATAGTGTAAAAGTGTTGTTGTATATACTCTAAATGGCATAGTGTAAAAGTGTTGTTGTATATACTCTAAATGGCATAGTGTAAAAGTGTTGTTGTATATACTCTAAATGGCATAGTGTAAAAGTGTTGTTGTATATACTCTAAATGGCATAGTGTAAAAGTGTTGTTGTATATACACTAAATGGCATAGTGTAAAAGTGTTGTTGTATATACACTAAATGGCATAGTGTAAAAGTGTTGTTGTATATACTCTAAATGGCATAGTGTAAAAGTGTTGTTGTATATACTCTAAATGGCATAGTGTAAAAGTGTTGTTGTATATACTCTAAATGGCATAGTGTAAAAGTGTTGTTGTATATACTCTAAATGGCATAGTGTAAAAGTGTTGTTGTATATACTCTAAATGGCATAGTGTAAAAGTGTTGTTGTATATACATTAAATGGCATAGTGTAAAAGTGTAATTGTATATACACTAAACGGCAGTGTGTAAGCATAGTGTAAAAGTGTTGTTGTATATACACTAAATGGCATAGTGTAAAAGTGTTGGGTTTTTTTTCTCCCTTTTTTCGCAAGAAAATGGGATGATGTGTGAGGTATGCGATGGCCATTTTTGAGAAATAATATTTTCGTCTATTTTTCTTCAAAAGTTAAGTTGAATTTAAACTGCAACCAATTACTTCGGATAGTCATGAATTCGCGAACTTTTCCGTGCGAGAACAACGAAGAATTGTTACTATAGAAGTTTCAACTTTAAAATACTGATGTACAATTGAATACTTGCCAGGACCTAAGAGTGATATTGTATCACTGAAAAAAAATCTAAACGACAAATGTGTAATGATAATAAATGGAAAAAAAATCGAACTGTCACAAAAATAAAAACGAATTTACTTTATTTTGATGAAATTAAGATTAAAAAATAACTCCTACCGTCAGGGAATCTCCCATAGCCGCTATGACGCTCACGTGCTCTGGTCTCAGTGCGTGAACTGTCAATAGATAAGTACTATAATGACTAGCATTTCCTTATTATGCTCGTTAAAGCCTGGCATTTTATAACACATTTTTCTATAATTCTAGCTAAATACCTAGTGTGGAAACAAAGTGGTATCTGTTTATTTGCTATGTAGACTTACAATATTTTGCTATGCACATTATTATATGCGATATAAGATAAATGCAAGCATGATATTTTACGAGTTACGCTAACAGCTATCCATTTTCTAGGTAAACAGCACCTGCAGAAGTTGTTATTTTGTACACAAGTGGTTAGCATACACTTTACTGATACATTTTCTTGCTATTTAGCGCTTATGGTTTGCTTTTTTCCTTTTTTTGCACCAATGACTACCATTTCTTACTCTGCACACCAATAGATATTTTTATATTGCTATACACGCTAACGTCTAGCATTTTCTTGTATTGTTCATAATGGTGTCATAAGATTGCTCTGAGGATTTTTTTTAATTTTAACATCGATGTGTTCTCACCAGAGGTAGGTAATGTATCTGTCAATGGATAACTGTTCATACAGTCAAAAGTTGACACTGCCCTGCCTGTTCTGTTCCTATGATGCATGTATCTTTCCTGTGATGAAAACAATATATACATACACTATCACTTGTGCTATTTTTTACGCCGAGTTAAAATGCGGTACAGTCCATATTTTCCAGTTGCCTGTGCAATGCATACTGTTTTTACTATATTTAAGTAACAACAAACGTATAAGCATAAATTATCCGAAAATATATAGATGATATTACTGTACGACAAACACTGACTTACCCTTGCTTCGATGTATTCTCGTTCATGTGCCCTATACATCTCAAGAAGCGTCTCATTGTTTCTGACGTTCTCAAAGAAGTTATAAAGACGCTCTTTGAAATTTGGCCTCGTCTCTGGAATAGAAAGAAAACCCCGCTTATTATTTATTCAGGGTCGCTCAAACGGACTTAAAAAGACCATGTTCTACTAAAAGGCCAAGTTATTTGTTATATTTCAAATTTGTTGATGATACAAAAAATGTATTTAAATGTTTCATTTTATATCATTTGGACAAACATTCTCACTGAACTGATAAGTTATTCCTTTTAAAAATTGCCTGCGAAGTAATACAATGACACGTTAATAACTTCCAGGGCGAATCACGTGTGTTGGATTGTTATTATTGTTGTAATATTACCCACGAGGTTACTTTCGTGGAAAACTCACAGGATAGCAGAGTAGACGCGATTGAGGCTTTAACTGTTTCGTCAGCGCTCAGAGTGGCGAAACGAACAACTGCTTAAAACGACTGACTCACAGAATTTAGCTAAAAATGTTTTTCTCTAAAATCAAAGAAAAGTTCATTCATTATGGCAAAACATAATTGTATACCTCTACACTTCATAAAAACTGAAGAAAAAAAGAATTTTATTTCAACAGGATTCGAACCTATGCCCCTTCGGTTAATAAACTTAAGGGCTAAACCACTGAGCCATAGAGACTTGTTGTTGACATTTGTCAAAATAAAAAAATATAAACTATAAAAATATAAAGTATTTATCAATAAAAGACTGCAAAACTTTATATTATGACGTGTTTCTGTGACATAAATGAGATAGTAAAATAGTTTAGATATGTTCTTCATAATGACAACAAAAATTTCTATATGTATAAACATTTTCTTTTTTTTATGCATCGTCGACCCATCTGTGAGTCTGTCGCTTAAAAGAAAGGAAATTTTACAAAGTTGAAATGTTTGTTGCATGGAACCTGTTAAATATCATGTAATGATTAAATTGCAAATTGATAAAATAAAAATACAGCAATGACAGGTCTAGGTGGGTTCCAATCGTTTTACTTTGCACATAAATTTGCTCCAATATTGAAATTGATATAAAATTGAATTTTTTCATCATCTGTCCACATATCAAACTCCATACGTAGTTACATCCCCTATTTTACCAGTAGTCTGAAAGGAAGTAACTGCTTTGTGGAGTTCGTCTGCATACTAAAACAAGAGAATCTGTAGCGTGACATCCTAAACAAAGACATTCTGTCAAATTTAAAACAAATATAAGTTTGTATGATGATGGGGTCGAAAATAAGGCACAAATGGATTCAGCACGATTTTAACTTTTGTAAGGAGAATATCTGAAAAGAGTAATTTTGATTTAAATAAATAAGTACGAAAACTATCTGCTTTAAAGAAACTTACTTTAATTCATTTTTTCTAAAATTACCTTATAATTCCAGTACATTTACCAGCATGTAAAGATAAGTCATCTATTTTAGTCAGACGAACTAGATCACATAATCAACCTATATAAAGCTTACACCAAACGATAAGACAGCAAAGAGATTCTGACACGAATACCAAACTGTTCCTTTTGATAGATATCGGTCAACTAAGATTTTAAAAATATCTTTAAACCGCGATTCGAAACAAATTTGACAACTAAAAAAATAAAGAGTTAATTTGTTAGAAAACTAGCAACACAAATTATATTTAATTGACTATTTATTCATTAAATGATTCACACTGAATCTTAACTAGTTATCCAATTATTAAAAGAAGAAAAGAACGTATGTTAACTAGTGACAGTTCTGAACACTGTTATGTACTCTCAATTCTATTATTTGTTATTTTAATGTATCTTAGATTACTAATAAACATTTTATCAGCCCTCGATGAAATGAGTTTTTTTTTTAAAAAGCAATATACAATCTTAGGACAAAATATAGAACATATAACCCACATTTACCATGGCAGTTTCAAGAAATTACTAAATATGTATTTCAAACCTCACCGGACTTTATGGGTTTATAAGGTATAGAAACACACAATGTTTTTTTCTAAACCTGACCATAAAAGCAAATGTTGCTTGGCATGTAATCGTTAACATTATGAAGACCAACTGACTGCAGACAAAAGCAAACCAAAAGAAAAGCCCAAAGTGAAATATAACGAAATATAGCCCACCCACTTCATAATGAGGGGATGTTATCAACGTAAACTTCCACATAAATCTTAGAGGCTTCAAATTAGCTACAATTATTATTATTTATGTACTGTTCTGAACAAATAGGAAAAATATCAAATATTTTACCATCCAGCTTTGGAGAAATTGATAACTGAAATCACAGATACCCAATGATAATCGATTCACCATTTTGAAAAGCTTTGCAATAATTAAAATATATCTAAAACCAAAGAAATTGAATTGAACTTCTATAAAAGTTACTGTTGTAAAAAGCAAAACGATATAAAACTGCAAAAACTAGAGAGGAAAAAAGGTGGCTTAAGTGGGGTTTGAACCCATGTCCTTCAGTGAAAATGTCTCACAAATTAATGCAAGTGAATACTCTTTATAGTGGAGTTAGGGTATTAGAAATCTAATGCCTTAACGGATATTTGCGAACGTAAATTCCTTAGCTACTTAAGTATCGCGAATATAATGTAACTAACACGAAAAGTGTTTGTGAATCTTAACTCGTAATCTTATTGCAGGAATATAGCACCATCAAATATATCAATTATATCTGACATTGTCCAAGTTTTCAGACTACTAAAATCAATAAAACGTTAAAATCCGACCACCGATTTAATGCACTCAATATGATTTTATGGGGACTGTCAATGTCTGTCAGTCAGTGAATATAGTAGGTACAATTTACCTAATGTTATTATTTTGCTAAACTTAATTTTCTAACCTAAAATGATTTGCAAAAGCATTACATTCACAAAACTTTCACTCACACACTCATCTATCGGAACGCCATCGTTTTGGTAGATCATTATTATTAGAATGTGACATTTACAATTATGCTACCAAAATGCGTTTCGTTTCACTAATAAGATGTAGCACTGCAATGCACTTTGGGGTTTTAAGTACCAACATAAAACTGCGTTCGCTTTTTGGAGCTGAACACCAAAGTGTGTTCAACATCATAGTGCATTCAATAGCAACGTGCGTTCAAACACTAAAGTGTGTTTATAAACTACATGATTTTGATGTCGATTTTGCTGATAGAAAGAAGAGAGAAGAAGCATTTACCTGCGAGGACTGCAGAAATCAACAAACAAGCGAGTAATTTCATCCTTACTGAGGCTCGAAAACAGACTGAAGTACTTAAACCACACAGATGTTTACCTGCTGAGGTCACAAAGATAAGAGGTCCGAATCGTGAGGTCTCTTGGCCTAAAATCAGTTTCTAGGTTTATATCAAGGTCACATGGCATTTGCCTTTGTGAATATTTGTTTGAACTACTCATTACACCAACCAAAACTATAGCTAAAACGGGGTTACAATCCTAAATGAATTTTACTGTTATTTCATTGGTGGGGCAATAAAAAGGTACCTGACAATTTTGCGGACCTGAGATTCCCGTAAATTTGCACAGGACTTGTTCTGTAGAGGTCATGAATTCGATTGTCCTCTTCTCCACTAACATTTTAAATTGTCTTCAAAAAACCGATGTCACATATATCAAGGCTATTCAATGTGCATTTATAGCGAACCATGAGTGTCTTTGGAATGGGATGCTCTATGTATCTTGCACTATCCATAAAAAGTACATGAATTATTTTTAAGGGAACTACAATCAAATGGCAACATGCAACACGTCAATGAATAAATTCAAGTATTCAGATACATGTTCAGGACAATAATACTGAGGTCATTAAAAAGGAGACTGAAGATGTAGAAGTTTAGTAGTATACCACCTGACTGCGATACAACAAAAACAGATGGGAAGTAAGGCACGTGCCTCATTTTGTAAATACAAGTGAAATGTGGAAGGATCGCGAAACAGATACAGTCACTTTTAGCTAAGCTAAGGTTACACTTACTCAAGCCAGGTAAATGGTGTTACTGGAAGACAGTACTTACTGAGCTTCGTGACAAATACTTTTAAAGATCAGCAATAACTCTAATTGTTCGTAATGAATTTTTTTAATGTTATTAGTACCGTGCCTGTAAGGCTGTACAAGTTTACGTGTGTCCGTCAAACCTCTGAATGGCCATTCTTGAATGGTTGTGGCGCTCTTGGTTAATTTAATTTGATTTATACATACTTACGAACACTTTGTTCCACTCACATCTTTGGTTATGTTCTCTCGTTCAGAAGCTAAATTTTATCAACAATAACATATATAACAACACATAGAATTTTAATAATCCGTTTATATAAACAGTATTGATTTGCTGCACATATTGTATACACATGAGTCAAATACAGATTTAACTAGTCTAAAAGATAAAAAAAGTAATTATGAGTAAAAAATAGTACGAAATCGGATAATAAAAATAATATTGTAAAATCGTATTCTGATGACCGAAAAGTGTTAAAGTTACTTTCGATGACAAACACTGAGTATGTGAATATGTTTATAATAAAACATGGTATATATTTCACTATTTTATATCTATATTCATATGTATATATATTAAAACAGTAAAGTGTCAAAAAGAAGACAAGAATAAAGAAAAAAAGTTAGAAAATAGATTGCTTCAAATGATGCTGCCTTTTAATTTTCACTGACCTTTTAACAAAATGTGAATGAATGAATTTGAATGTACGAAAATATTTTAGGTTTAAAAAAAAATAAAGAAATAGCAACCACATGTTCATTTCGTTAATATATAACGTTTGCTCATTTCGTCACTAACTACTACACTTTATTGAAGTAAACTGATATATGAAAAACAGACATTTATGAGCATATCATTTGAGCAATTCTAAAAGTAAAAATTATTGAACTGAACACTGGCTATCCCTTTAAAGAAATTCTAATAAATTATATAATTATGTGAATATGGTTTTTAAATGTCTAAACATCTCAAACTGACACTTTACATGTTTGAAGGTTTACAACTGTATATGTATATATGATAACACATTTACATGATGACACTTGTTTGTAAAAATGTCGCAAGAAGAGCAATTTCAAAACTAGAATTGTATACGTAAAGCTTCATTGTAAAAAACGTTAAAACACTGAGCAATTAGTCAACAAAATTAGAACTTCTACATAATGTATGACGTTCATGAAAAATTAGATGAAATATATTGTTATTTTCATTAACATATATTTGACACGTTTAATAGGTGATTTTCATCGAAACTTTGACTTAAACAGAACCACACAGATCATTTATTTTGTGTTACTGAAAATACATTTAATGTTACGGTATTAACATTCATTAGGCATGGTAGATTGCTAGGTGTTTTATGCGACAACGTCGTCTAAATAAGTACAACAAAAGTTGCATTCGAATATGCACCCCTTAGTTTCGGCAATCTCGACTGCCGTTAAGTCTAGCAATCAATTCGTTATAGCGTTTACAAAACAGAAAGATAACAATCAGTCATCTAAAAAGTCGACAATGGTCTCAAACACTTCTTGTGTTGTCCCATTTATCACAGTTATTTTTAATTCTGCCTCTCCGATTTCCACTTCCGCTGTGAACATGACTATGTTTCCCCAACCACCCTCAGGTGGTTTGTGTATCATCTTGCCAACACGTTTACAACCTTCTTCGGGTGTGCAATATTTTGGATTTTTATGTGTAGATCGATAAAGTTCTGTACTGCATGCTTCGTTTTTTCTCAGCGGATCTCTTCTGTTTCCAATAAATTCAACCTGTAATTTTTCGCCATATTTCAAGCATTGGCCGAGTTCAATGCACTTGTGGAATATTTCTGAGCAGAACTCTTCACCAGAACGTCGCCTGTCCAGAAGTTTAGCAGGGTGCACACTTACATCGAACGGTACAGCTGCTCTAAACCCATAGCTGTATCGCGATATTCTTTCGCTTATATGATTTGGCCTGAGCGCGGTCAGAACTGCTCCTTTCAAAACATGCAAAGACGCTTCCTCTGGCTTAACAATATCAAGGTTTTGGAAGTCCCTTTTCAGCTCTCTTATTACAGTCTCTCTAACGAATGGAGAATCGGAAAAGCCCCCGACCAGAATAAGTTTGTTTATATCAAATTTCTCACCTTGTATGATGTCTCTTATTTTTTTTATGATTTCCTCTACTGGTTCGTTGAAGAATACTTTCACCAGCTCTGGAAGGAGCTTGATTTTATCTTTCTTTACCTCGATAACTTTGGTCAGTTTTTCAACCTCAATGCACTGCTGTATGGTTAACTGTCGCTTCTGGAAGAGACACTCTCCAAACGAAGCAGGACATTTCAGAAGCATTGACGAATGTCCATCTGCGCTTACTAACCGTTTTTTCATTTCAAACTCTCGGAGAAATTCTAAGTAATCCCCTCTGGCTGTTAGTCTGAAATGCTGCATTACCTTTTCGCCAAAGCAGTTATCGAGAAATCTTTGAAAGGCCAGGTTAACTCTGTTTCCACCTAGCTCGTCCCCTGTAGCCCGGCATATTTCTCTGAGTGTTCCGTCACGTAAAACTTCGTGTGTGGCTATATCTGCTGTCCCGCCTTTAACGAAATAAACTTGTATAAAGCAAGATGTTGGTGCTTTTTATAGCAAGCTGTGACTCGACTGGCTGATTTATATCTAATGATTTTAATTACAAGACTTTTAAACACTCTCATGCAACGAGAAATGAGATTTTGAACACAGAAAAGAGAAGCATTACACTAATTGTGTAAACAAAAAACTAAACTTAGCAGAATTTTACGTTTTAGCGTCGTTGGTTTCATTTACTCTTTTGTCTGTCGACGAGGTTTAACATCATTCATTGGACAAAAAATGAGGTAATAAGATTACCCACCACCAAGATCAGCTATGATATATTTCTGGCCGGCCTGGAAATGTTTCAGCTCGGCGATTTCTCCTGCCTGAACGTCCCGTTGCGTAACGTTAGCCTGACCAAATAAACTAGCTGCCTCCGGTTCTAGAACAAGTTTCAACTGTGTGTTCAATATGCCTGCCTACAACATTAAATGAAAGCTTTGATAAAGACCCCTTAGTCGGATAAGAATTTATCTAATTATGTATATTTATTCATTTTTGAAAGTTTCAAGCCACTATATTGAGAAGAGGCAACTTAAATTTTGTTTAAGGTCCAAAACCAAGTCCCGTAAGAAAAGAGTCATAAACCTTCGTTAAGTGCAGAATTTTACAAGTTAGAGTCGGTGTTATTTTTTGTGTCCTTTTCACAACAGGATGATGATAATAATGAATCTCGGCAGTTTCAGTATCTATCTTGATGTTCCTCGAAAGATAATGACTACTGATGATGATATTGACAAAAATGATCCAAAAAAAATCATGATGAAGGTGAAGTTAATTTTGTTGCTAATAATGATGACGACGATTACCGCAAGCAAATAGTGTTCTGATGTTTATGAAGATGCTGTTAATATTGTCTATGACAGTAATGCCGTTGATGATGGCGACGATGGTGATGATAATGATGACGATAATGATGATGGTTGTGCTGCTCCTGCTGTTATTGTTACTAATGATGATGGTGATGATGATGTTGGTGGTGGTGGTGGTCGCGGCGGTGATGATGACGATGGTGGTGTTGGTATTAGTGATGGTGGCGGTAATGGTGTTGGTAATGGTGGTGATGGTGGTGGCGGCGGCGGTGATGATGACGATGATGATGATGGTGGTGGTGATGATGTTGGTGATGTTGATGGTGGTCGTCGTGGCGGCAGTGATGATGACGATGATGATGGTGGTGAAGGTGATGATGGTGGCGATAATGATGATGAAGATGATGGTGATGTTGCGACAGAATAGAGTTACTTTTTTGGCTGCTTCCCTCATAAACTGTTTGGCAGCGTCAGACCAGATGGCCGGGACAGTCAGCACCCAGAGAATCTCGTGCTCTTCAATGTCTGTCTTGCTTCGCCGCGTCTGCTCAACCAGCTTTTCTCTCAAATATTTTATCACCATCGTAAATATTGTCATGGCCGGCATTTCTTTGCCTTCAATGTCTTTCAGTTTTGTTTTTCGCGACAGCTTCTGAAAGATTTTATAATCCATACTTTTGTATCAATATCTGTTTCGAGGTGAGTGGAATGGTGACAAATTAAGAAGGTTTTACAGGTACTTACTTAGATTGTGACGAAACACAAAATTCATACTCACAATAAGAATAAAAGACTTTTTAAAACGCGAAAGAATATTGAAAACTTCAAAGCTAACATTTTGAGACTCGTAACAGAAAGATTTTTCAGACCAATTCGTCGTCCAAAATAAATAGAATAAAAATATATGAATCCGGGGCATTTGCCCCCCAGGACATTTGCATCCCCCCACTCAAGTCTTTAAATGTATTATTGGACATTTGCCCCCCAGATGAATGTCACCTTGGACATCCCCCCACCCCGCAGATGAATGTCACCTTAGACATCCCCCTCCCCCCTCAATGAAATATCACCTTGAACATTTGCCCCAAGTAGACAGGAGACATTTGTTCCCCAAATGAAATATCACCTTGGACATTTGCCCCCCCCCACGCCCCACCCCCACCCCAGTACAAATATTACCATGGACATCTTCCCTCCAAAATATATATTAAACATGAAACACTGCATTTCCGTTTCAATGTTTAAGATTTTGTAATGCCCGATAGTAGGTAGGTAATTTCTATATCTTTAAATATTTTGTTCACTGTAATATAGTAACTGAACTTAGAAATAATCTGATATCAGTATACTTTAAGTGGAAAGGAATAACTGCAAAATGACATTCTCTGAATGCAAAATAAATAAGCATATGTAATTTGTGAAATTTCTTTATGAATAAATGTGTTAACTTAAAACAGGGCCTTACAATTAAGGCCCTGCTTAAAATAAGCTTCCCTTTTTATATAAACACGGTCAAATCTTGGTAATATTTCTACTGAGGGGAGGGGGGGGGGTGCAAACGTCCTGGGGGCAAAAAAAGGTCCGGATTTCAAAAAATATACAAGTCATATATCCTTTTATATTTTTGTCCAGTGATTTCAACTGACATCGGCACCAGGGCTGCTGCACAATGCATATACGAAGATTCAACAAGAAAATTTGCATTTTGGTATGACTTGTATGAAATACCGCGAAATGTACTGCTCTAAGATACCGCTAGATGGCGACAAAATCTTCTATCTGCTTTTCCTACTTTGCTGCGTGGTTGTAAATAAAAACTGACCTCGTGGCGATACAGTTCCATTTTAAAGTTCTGGAAGTAGTACCAGCCATGATGATTCTCTTCGTCTGTCAGTTCCGAGTATTTCTCTTCTGCGTCTAGACCAAACGAGTCAAACTCACCATTCTGACGTAGCAACACGGTTGTGGGCGCTTTGTTGGCCACAAAATTAGCTGTTGTTCTAGAATGCCATGTGCTGGCAAATATTCTGAAAGGTTTGTCCCTACATAGAAAGCACAACATTTCCAACAAATAAACTTTTACTACTAATAATAATTATAAGGCATAATAATGCCAAGTTTAACCGTTAAAGGTTGAACTTTTTATTCTCTCTGAAAGCGATATTTTCATTGGCCAACTTACCACTACTATTTTTAGAAACGCTATATAAACTAGCGCACAGCGCTCCAGCTTCCTTTTTGCAGTTGCAGCTCTTGAAGAAAGGTAGAAATTTTTCCTATTGTCACAATCATTATGTGTTAAAAATTAGAAAATTAAATAAAAACTTTAAGTTTAATTTGTTTATTTCATTAAATCTGCATAAAAATTATTTGTAAATAACGTTATTTAAACACACAATTTGCCGACCTAAAATTTTATGCCGACCTGGATTATTGTGTCTGGTGTCGTTTTTTCTTTCGTTGCTAGCGGTTTTCGAGCCAATATATATCTTAAAAAATATACGAAGATGTGTTGAAATGCCTAAAATAACATAAGATATTGTGATTATTTTGTTGTTTCGTTGCTGGCGGGTCTCGAACCAATAACCGTTATAAAAGATAAAAAAAAAATATATATATCTGATATGCTATTTAATACCCTACAAAAACTAACCGTTATATTAAACTATATATTTTTTTCCTGTCTGAGCATTATGCCTAGATCTAACAAAAGAAGGACGGATGATTTACGACAGTTGGTGGAGAATAAGAGGGGACGAAAAGACGATGGGTCTGGCGTGGAAGTTGACAATGCAGTGTTTACGGCTAGGACGGAGGAGGAATCTTCAGGTGACCCTTTAGTGATAAATTTAGAAAATATAAACACACAAAACAATATGTCTAAAAGTATGTTGACTGCACATGTGTCCCTAACTGTAAAAGAAAAGATTTGGTCTAAAGAATATGTTGACTTGCAGTCGCTTTTACGGAAAAATACAGCCGATTCGAGCAAGCAAACGGTCCAGTTCATCAATGGCGAGTTGGTATTATCTTCTAAAGATCACTCGCCAAAATTATCAGAGAGGATCGAACTCTGGACCGACGCTTTTATTATCTTTATGTCTGTTCTAATTGAGAAGTATCCCGAGGAGACACAAAACCTGCTTCAATATTTACAAAACATTAGACTGGCTGCAACAAAATTCTCGGGCTGGTTATCTTATGACAGACAGTTTCGTTTAAAGAAGTCGATTAATCCGGCCATGTCCTGGCAGAGCGTTGATCCTGAGTTGTGGATGTTATCTATGCAACCATTGCAATTAAATACTCTGTCTATTAAACCGTGTTTTGCGTTCAATCAGAGGGGATACTGTTTTGATAAAGCTTGCAACTATGCGCATTCTTGTCAAAGATGCTTTGGCCAACATCCTTTAATACTGTGTATGGGTCCCAATGCTGGTAATGATGTTGCAAATGGGCCTCGTTTTCAACGTCAGCCAGGATTACAAAATTTGAGACCTCGTTATTTACCTAATCGTTTCAGGCCATCTATTGCAAATCAAAGACCGGTGGGGAGACTACCTACCCCTGGCAGGAATATGGGACCTAGGCCATTCCCCTATTAATATTAATGCTTTAGAAGGATATCTGATGGGATACCCTGACAGATCTGCTGCTGAATTTTTATTGTCGGGTTTCAAATCAGGGTTCAAACTTAATTATGCTGGACCAAGATATCCAGTACAGTCCTCAAATCTAGTATCTGCTAGGGAAGAAACTATTGCTCTGCACACAAAATTGCTTGAAGATAGGTCTTTGGGGAGAATAATAGGTCCGTATGCTCTCCCACCTATTTCTAATTTACGAGTCAATTCTGTAGGTTTAATTCCGAAAAGTGCGGGTGGCTGGCGCTTGATCACGAATTTATCGTCTCCAGCGGGTTTAAGTGTCAATGATTTTATTGACAAACAATACTGTCACGTGCAATATTCAAAATTTGATACGGCAGTAGACATACTACAAAAAATTGGAAAATCTGCGTATATGGCAAAAGCCGATATAAAGTCTGCGTTCAACCTTTGCCCAGTATGGCCGGCGGACTTCAGTCTTTTGGGTATTAAAACAGAGCAAGGTTACTGGGTTCAAAAAATGCTGCCTATGGGTGCCTCGTGTTCTTGTCAGATTTTCGAAAAATTTTCATCTTTCATTCAATGGTTAGTTAAGAAAATATCGCAATCAGATAATATTGACCACTTATTAGACGACTTCTTTTTTGCTGAGAGTTCATACTTCGAGTGTTTACGTGTGCTTCATACGTTCGAATCATTATGTTCGGATATTAATATTCCACTGTGTGAAGAAAAAATGACGGAACCGTTAAGAAAAATAACATATCTAGGTTTAGAGCTCGACGCCGAATTACAGGTTATTAAGGTTCCATCTGATAAGGTGTTAAAAGCAAAAACTGCATTGCTAAACTTACTTGAATCCAACAAGATAAGGTTAAATCAGTTACAGAAGATGGTGGGTCTGCTAAATTTTATCTGTAAAGCCATTCCTGCGGGCCGCGCTTTCAATCGTAGATTTTACGACATAATGGCTAAAGCGAAAAGGCCTCATCACTACATCAGGGTAACTACAGAATTAGTTGAAGACGCGAAGGTCTGGCTAAATTTTTTAGAAAACTTTAATGGCCAATGTTCCTTTAACGAGCTTAATTGGGTTCAAAACAGTTCACTTGAGTTTTTTACTGACGCATCAGGTAATCGGAATCTTGGCTGTGGATGTTATTTCCAAGGTCGTTGGTCGGTTTTTCAGTGGCCGGATCATTGGGAAAACACCGTTTTTTCGGACATAACGTACTTGGAGCTTGTACCTATAGTTCTAGCTTTTTGCCTATGGTGTGACGAGTTAAAAGATAAAAAGATTATGCTAAGGTCAGATAATGACGCTTTGGTACATATTCTAAATAAAAAATCTTCAAAAGATAAACAAGTTATGAATTTGGTTAGATATTTGGTTCTTTTGACTTTACAAAATAACATCCAAGTTAAAGCTTTACACATACCAGGAAAAGTAAATACAATATGTGATGCTATCAGTCGTTTTCAGTGGGAGCGCCTAAAGAAAGCATTACCCGTTCACGCGGCCAGACATCCAAGTCCAGTTCCGGAGCGTTTTCTCCATCTATTCAACAGGAAGTAGACCGTCTGTTATATTGTTCCCTAGCTGAGAATACTCACAAGAGATACAAACGTGGATTGCTGTCATTTGAGAACTTTTGTCAAGTGCATAGAATTGATATTGTATGGCCACCAGTCACTTCTACAATAGTATCGTTCATTGGTTACTTGTCCCTCAAACAATATTCTCATTCAACTATTAGCGGTCACATAGCCGCTTTAAGTTACAAATGTAAGATAAATGATATGTTGGACACAACGAAAAATTACAAAGTGCGGTCGCTACTAGAAGGGTTACGTAGAACTCGAAATGTTAAGGACGTCAGACGTCCTATCAACCAAGAAACTCTTATCATTTTGATAAGGGCTTTATCTCATGTATGTAGGTCACAGTATGAGACATTACTTTTTTCGGCTGCATTTGCGCTTGCCTTTTTGGCGCTTTTAAGAGTAAGTGAGTTCAATGTCGCAAGTAACCGCACGTCATCATTTGTTCTTACTGATAAAAGCATCATTATGGGAACAGATTGTGTGCGCATTTATTTTAGAGCTTCGAAAAACGATCAGATTGGTCTAGGTTCGCACGTAGATATACAGATAAAAGATCATAACAGATTCTGTTATGACCACTTACAGACATTCTTGAGGTACAGGCCGAAAAATGCTGGGTCTTTATTTTGCCACTTGGATGGCAGCCCTCTTTCTTCCTTCCAGTTTAATGCAATTCTGAAAAAAACTTTAAAATTTTGTGGGCTTCAAAACAGGTATTTCAAGTCGCACTCATTCAGAATTGGTGGCGCCACAAGTATGTTTACTGAGGGTTACCATGCCGACAATATCAAGCATACTGGTCGGTGGCGTTCGAATGTTTATAAACGATATATTACGGATTATCTAGAATTTCATATTCGATAATCCTTCTTAAACACAGCACCCATCTGTCTGTCTGGTCCGGCCCGTAACGGGACGGTACAGAGTTTTTACCGGCAAATACTCTTCAATTGAAGGTCATATTCATATCCGGTTTCTTGGCGCAAAAAACTACAAGTCGGAAAATATTACAAATTGTTTAAAATATCTGAAGCATCCGAGGTTAGATAGCGGTCATTTTGCTTCCATTATGCCACGGAAGAGGCGTTCGACAGGACAAACATCACAGGAGAAAAGTATTTCGGCGCCCAAAAGGCAAAGAAACGATGAAATGAACAACAATCCAAACGAAAATACTCCGGGAGGATCAGGTGGTAATCGGTCAGGTAACGTTGTCTTTCCCCACCCTCCAGGGTTGGGTATTAGTGATTTTGACGATTTCATTAACCTTTCTAATATAACGAGGCAACAAAACGTACAGTTGGACCAGACCGAGAGCGTATTTGATAGTGTAGGCACCCGGGTTGGTCAAAAATTGAAGGAAAAAATTTGGGCTGGGGAGTTCGTGGACTTGGGTCAACTACTCCTCCCTTCTTTAGAGGAGGAAAACCTTACTGGGGAAGTTAAAATTAAAGATGGGAAACTGTGTATTGTGCCACCAAAGGTCTCAAGGCGCCTGAATATAGATCAGTGGACATCTGCATTTATAATATATACAAGTGTATTCTTGGATCATTTTCCAAACAGATCCCAGGAGATGTTAAAGTACCTCCGGGATGTGCGCATGGCAGCACAGAGGTCAACCCAATGGTGGAAGTACGATCAGCAGTTCCGCCAGCTGCATGCCACACGCCCCTCCGACTCTTGGGGCATAATCAATATGGAGTTGTGGTTGCTCTATGTAAATAGCCAGCCTATTTCAGATACCCAATTTTCATATACACAAGGCTATTCAGGTCAAGCCCGCCACTTTGGCCAAGCCAGTCGTTTGGGTCAAGTCAGCCAGTATCCATCATTTGGCAGATCAAATGTTCACCCAACTCTCCCACCTAAGGCTGGTCAATCAATTGGGAGGAGCACCCAGCCCATCAACTTAACATGTAATTATTTCAACTCTGGTACTAAATGCCCTTTTAATCCAAATTGCAGGTTCACGCATGCATGCAGACATTGCGGAGGAAACCATGGTGCACAAGTTTGCCGCCTTGGCCGGCGCTAAGTCAGCTTCATTGTATCAAATGGGCCACACTCCTTTGCAAACCGTAGAAATAATTAAGGCACTAAAACGTTACCCAGTCAACACAGCCACTGAAATTGCAGCTGGTCTTTCACAAGGTTTTTCAATGCATTACTCTGGCTCTCGGCTTTTCAGAGATTCCCCAAATTTGCTTAGTGCCAAGCAACTACCTACAGTTTTACTTGAAAAAATTTACAAAGAAGTTCAGGCAAATAGAATAGGGGGTCCATTTCTAGTCACACCTTTTCCAACTTTACAGATCTCGCCAGTTGGTCTTGTTCCCAAAAAAGGGGGTGATTACCGGCTAATACATCATCTCTCATATCCGGTAAACAGGTCTATAAATGATTTCATTAACCAACGCTACTGCTCAGTCTCGTATTCATCCATTGACCAAGCAGCTCACATGATATTCCGCCTTGGCCCTGGTGCACTGTTAAGTAAATCGGACGTTAAGTCTGCATTTAGGCTTCTTCCCATATCTCCTTCTGACTTTGACCTGCTGGGTTTTAAAGTTGTGATTAAGTCTGCCAACGGCCCTCTTACATATTATTTTTATGACAAAATGTTACCTTTTGGGTCATCTATAAGCTGTGCAGTCTGGGAAAAGTTTGCTTCCTTTCTCCATTGGGCGGTAGTTACGGAGAGTCATAACTCCGACATTCAGCACTATCTGGATGATTTTCTTTTTGGTGAACCGTCAGGACATCCCAATCCAGGGTATACACTACAAGCCTTTAAAGACATTTGCAAAAAATTTGGTGTCCCTGTAGCCTTGGACAAAACTTATGCTCCAACAACATGTCTTATTTTCTTAGGTGTCGAGTTTGACTCAGTGTTGATGATCATGCGGTTACCTGTTGATAAGCTGATTGAGCTCAAGTCGAAAATTCGGCTGGTTATTCAGGCGAAAAAGGTCACATTAAAGGAAATGCAGTCTTTGTTGGGTTCCCTAAATTTTGCTTGCAGGGTTATTGCACCAGGCAGAGCTTTCTGTAGAAGACTTATTGATTCTACGGTGGGAGTAAAGAGACCTCATCACAAAATAAGGGTGTCTAAAAACATGAAACAGGACTTGGCACTTTGGTTACGATTCCTGGAATCATACAATGGAGTCACTCTAATTACAGACCCTGCCTGGGTAACAAATGACACACTACAACTTTTCACTGATAGTGCAGGCGGCAGTTTAGGTGGGTTTGGCATTTATTTTAAGGGACATTGGGCACAAGGCATATGGCCAAAACATTGGGTAGATGAAGGTCTAACTAGAGATATGACCCTTCTAGAGCTCTTTCCAGTGGTAGCAGCTCTGGTCACTTGGTCAAGTAACTTTCAGAACAAGAAAGTGTTGTTTCACATTGATAATCAAGCAGTAGTTCATGTCATCCAGTCGCAAACATGCAGATCAGAGCGCGTCATGAATTTGGTACGACACATGGTCTTGGTTATGCTGTCAAACAATATAACTGTTACGGCAAAATATATACCATCCTGTAAGAATGTAATTGCAGACAGCCTTTCTCGTTCACAGTGGTTCCGGTTCAGACAAGTGGCCCCAGAAGCCGACTGGCTGCCAACAAAGATTCCACTCCATCTGTGGAACATTTAAACAGCTTAGCCGAACACCTGGTCACTAATTCTGTGTCACTTTCTACACGTAAAACTTACTATACTGGCCTACAAAAGTTTGAAAGCTTTAGGTCAATATATTGTCTCAGTCAGGCTTGGCCTACACCGGCCCATGATTTACTGCTTTTCATTTCTTATTGCACCCATCAGGGTCTTTCAGCATCCTCGATCTCCACATACATGTCGGGGATTTCTCACAAACACAAAATGCAGGGTCTGCCAGATCCCTGTTCTGTTTTCCTCGTACGTAAAGCTTTGGAAGGCCTTCGCCGTATTCAGGGGGGACAACCTCAAGATCTGCGTGCACCTATTACATTACCTCTTTTGTGTAATTTAATTAATAGCCTGAGTCATGTTTGCTACAGTGCATATGAACAATCACTGTTTGCAGCAACTTTTTCATTAGCATTTTTTGGGCTTTTACGGGTTGGTGAGTTTACGTCACCTAATTCCAAGTCAGAAAGCAACAAACTATTATTGGTCAGTGATGTTAAGTTGTCCCACAATATGATATACTTGCGCATTAGGTGGTCAAAAACTGACCAACATGGGTCATCGGTTACCCTTCAGATTGCTGGTACTAGTGGTATATATTGCCCAGTTCACAACTTAGCTCAATATCTCGTCAAACGCCCTCAGTCGTCATGCAAAAATCTTTTTGTACATTTTAACACCCGTCCACTTACTAGATTCCAGTTTATATCTGTGCTGCAAAAAGCTTTACAATTCATCAACGCTCCAGGCCATTTCAGGTCACACAGTTTTCGCATAGGTGGAGCCACATATCTTCAAAGCCAGGGGGTCCCAGATGATAAGATTAAGGTCATGGGGCGGTGGAAATCTGGGGTCTATGCACGCTACATCAGATTATCCCCATAATTTATGCACATGATCCTAATTTCCTTAATCTTATAAAGGGTCAATGTCTAGCCCCCCCCCCCTTTGCTTTACCTGCTCCAGGTGCTGTTTCCTTCCTCCGGGGCAGACAACCTGGCCTTTGTAGGTCACCAAATTGGTGGAGAAGTGTTGAAACAGTCCCACCAGTAACAGGCCATACAATTTCCTTATAAATCACTATGGAATATTAATTAGTCGTAATTTCTAACGCAAATGTTCACGATCCTAAAGATCGTTTCAGGTGAAAAGCACCAGTTGCTGTGGATCACTGGCTCGTCTTACGTGCATTATGCTGAACTGGCTGCGAGGAGCGAACCGTTGGATCTGTCTATGTGGAGGGTATCAGTTAAGTGGTTTGGCCGCAAGGGGCTCACTATAGACAGGTTAGATAGTTTAATGGACTCTTTGTCACAAGAATCTCCTGAACCAGACTGGATTCTTATCCACTGTGGTTCCAATGACATCACAACAGAAGGAAGCACTGGCAAGGATGTGCTAGACAGGTTACAATTGTCAGTGCTGCGTTATCAAGCATTGTTTTCCACAGCTAAGCTCATTTGGTCAAGTATGTTACAGCGTCGTTATTGGCACTTTGCGCCACTTGGTACAGGTACCAAAATAGAGTCTAAACGGTCAAGAATTAACAGGGCTATGAAGAACTTCATTTTGGCCAATAATGGGAAATTTATTAACAATGACAGTTACATTAATGTCAAAGATGTAAGTCTGTACTACATAGATGGCACTCATCTCTCCAATCTTGGCAATTCTGTATTATTACGAAACTGGCTTGCAGCTTTACAGTCATTTCTTTCTGATCCAGCAACCAGTTGCTATTGCTCTTCTACCACAGAACAGTGAGACAAATGTTATAATTTGCATTTAAAGATGATAACCATATATTGGTTTAGTATACTAAGAAACACTAACAATTTTTAGTGTGGATTACGTAAAAGTGAACTTGTTCATATTGTTTTGTTAGAATTTAAAGTTTATATGCATGTGCTTAATACATTTAAACTTGCCACATAGCAAGGTATGCAGGACTGTACTGGCTGTTTTTATGTTAAGATAAGACAGTTTCAGTTTGAACATGAAGTCATATAAAGTACATTTTTATTGTCTAAATATATTTGTTTCATTCTTTTGCATATCAGTGTTGCTTGTAATAACATGTTCTCCATGAAATTTTTATATGGGGGAAAATATAATTTTCTGTGGCGGCCCGGGGAGACTATAAGGTGGTTTCGGGTTGATCAGCCTGGCTCCTTCTCCTGACCTGACTTGCCTTCAGGCATGCAGTGTCCGTTGGTGGTAGTACATGTAGCCTTGGTGCAGTACTGTATGGTTGTAAAATGTGTTATGGTGCGGTGCACTTCTGTTTAACGTTGGCACCCCCTTCCACCTCCATGTATGGAGGGGAGGCCCAGGACTGGGTTTACGTCCGGGACCACAAAATTTTCAGGAGTTGGACGTAAAACTAGGCTCCCCGTTAACAACTGTCCACATCAGGGTGTCTAACTGTTGGGACTCTCGACACTAGGTTTCTACCTAGGTCGCTGGCTTGCCAGTATACCTGTACGGTAGTCAGTCAGGGTCTCCCCGGGACTGTATAAAAATTTAGGGAGAAGTTCTTCTCTGCTGCCAGTATTCTGCCACAGTGTGTTTACAGTGTTTACAAATAAAGTTATAAACTAAGCAGCTAGAGAATTGTTATCATTTCCATCTAGTAATTAGGCAGTCATTAGGCAGTCACCGTCAGTGAAAGTATTTATACTTCGAGCAAGTACAAGAGTCTAAACTGACCGTATGGTACAGATGAAATAGTGACCGGGCTTTGTCCATAAACTGATGGTGGCGTGATGCGTGTTCCTCCCTTGTCCGTTAGCAGTGTTTCTGCTCTGAATGTCTGGGCTTTAATACGGATTATCTAGAATTTCATATTCGATAATCCTTCTTAAACACAGCACCCATCTGTCTGTCTGGTCCGGCCCGTAACGGGACGGTACAGAGTTTTTACCGGCAAATACTCTTCAATTGAAGGTCATATTCATATCCGGTTTCTTGGCGCAAAAAACTACAAGTCGGAAAATATTACAAACCCACCCTCCCTCCCAGTTTTTCTTCTTGCTGCCTTTGTGTTCTATATTTCAGGTACTCCAGTGATGTCTAATATGACCTTCAGCTTGCTCGGACCCATATTCTTCAGGATGCCGGAATTCAGACTATCATTACCATAAGTTCAAATTCGTTATGAACAATTCCTACAATGATTTATTGGTGTTTAGTGTCGCATTTGGACAGTAGATAACAAGGACGCAGAAAATACAAACATTTTAAATTCATCTCACATTATTGCTTTATAGAAATATATTAACATCGGAAGTCACAAGTTTATAAAGTTAATTTGTAAAGGCGCAGAGTTAGACATTTTATTGGGGGCGGCCCGGGGAGACTATAAGGTGGTTTCGGGTTGATCAGCCTGGCTCCTTCTCCTGACCTGACTTGCCTTCAGGCATGCAGTGTCCGTTGGTGGTAGTACATGTAGCCTTGGTGCAGTACTGTATGGTTGTAAAATGTGTTATGGTGCGGTGCACTTCTGTTTAACGTTGGCACCCCCTTCCACCTCCATGTATGGAGGGGAGGCCCAGGACTGGGTTTACGTCCGGGACCACAAAATTTTCAGGAGTTGGACGTAAAACTAGGCTCCCCGTTAACAACTGTCCACATCAGGGTGTCTAACTGTTGGGACTCTCGACACTAGGTTTCTACCTAGGTCGCTGGCTTGCCAGTATACCTGTACGGTAGGCAGTCAGGGTCTCCCCGGGACTGTATAAAAATTTAGGGAGAAGTTCTTCTCTGCTGCCAGTATTCTGCCACAGTGTGTTTACAGTGTTTACAAATAAAGTTATAAACTAAGCAGCTAGAGAATTGTTATCATTTCCATCTAGTAATTAGGCAGTCATTAGGCAGTCACCGTCAGTGAAAGTATTTATACTTCGAGCAAGTACAAGAGTCTAAACTGACCGTATGGTACAGATGAAATAGTGACCGGGCTTTGTCCATAAACTGATGGTGGCGTGATGCGTGTTCCTCCCTTGTCCGTTAGCAGTGTTTCTGCTCTGAATGTCTGGGCTTTAACAGGCCTTAAAGAACTATTCACATGTGGCATGTGCACCCGCTGCGTAAATAAAATCAATTTATTGTTCAGTTGTGGAAAATAGCTTTACATAATCATATACATTTGTAGTTACATGGCTAACATTTGTTTTTTATCAGATATAGAATTTGATACCAAACGCATCTTTAAGAGATTATAAAATATTCAGTTTACACATAAATCTGAGAAATAGAATAGAAGCATATACGAATATAGAATGTGATGTTTTGTGTTTATACAAAAACGGATAGATATACACAGTTTTTTGGTTATGTGGTATGATAATTAATAGTTTGATAACGCAATCGGGCATGATGCTCGAGTATACATGATAATTAAAAATGCTATATAGCGAAAAAGGTCGGGAGATTTCTAAAACTGTTAAAGGTTTGCCCTTGCCTATGGGTCGGCAATCCGAATTTGGCTGTTAACTCCCACTTCATTTAGATAAACACGGATTTCGTTGCCGGGTCTGTGTTTTTTGCTAGGTACAAGTGTCAATTTAATTTGCCAAGAAATGGTTATGTCCATAAAGGTCGAACATAAGTATAACTATAATGAGTATAACGATTATAACGTAACGAAGACGTTGATTGTAGAACGTTATGTCATTTGTTGTTAGTTAAGGCGGATGCACATGTGTATAACAATTCAGACAAGCTACTGCAGGGTATACCCATCAGCGTTTAACAATTTTCTTAAATATGTTTGATTCCTGTTAAAGTTTAATTAGTTACATATGTTAACTGTTTGTGTTTTTCTATATAATTCTCAATTTAGACATAGTTTCAGGATCGTCTGTATGGATCATTGGCTCATCTATAGTGAGAGGTGCTTACGAAAGATCTCTGTTACGCCCAGATGGCCCAACTCTTGGCTTAGAGAAGTTGGGTGTGTCCATATACTGGGATCACTATAGCGGTATGCGTATTCATAATATTGTTGAAAGCATTAACTATATGAAGCAATATTATCCCGAACCGGATCTGGTAATCTTACATTGTGGAGGCAATGACATAGGTCGTCTGTCGATGGTACAATTAACTTGGGACGCTAAGTATATTTTTAATGAAGTCAAGTCTGAGCTCCCCAATTCTACACTAGTTTGGTCTCAAATCTTACCAAGACGATCATGGCGTTATATAGATGGAACATATATTGCCGAGAGAATAAGGAAAAGGGTAAACAGCTGTTTGGGTACGTTTTTTATCAAAAATGGTGGGGGTTTTGTCAGATACCCAGACTTAACTATGGAACAAAAATTTTTCACCACCGACGGGGTTCATCTGTCTGATTTGGGCAGTGATATAATGTTGAACACTTGGTCAGGTGCTATTTATGCTTTTCTTCAAGAGCCTAATAAGTTAAGTTTTCCTTTGTAAAAAGAGGTTTTCATGCTATGCAAGTTAGGTTGACTGTCATGGCTGTTTTTGTTTATGATAGCCCGCTTTGGCGGAGGTCCATTCTTTCAGTTCCTTCCTTCATGGACCTTTTGGCATATGCTATCATAATTTTTTCCAAGTTTATAACGATATGTTACCGTCGACGGAACATAAAAATGAAGTTACAAAAATGTCCAGCCATGACAAATTAACGCCAACCTTTAAATATTCAATAATAAATTAATTAAACACTTTATTGTTTTGTTATCGCTTTCATGAGAGAGTAATGCCAAGTTTAACCGTTAAAGGTTGAACTTTTTATTCTCTCTGAAAGCGATATTTTCATTGGCCAACTTACCACTACTATTTTTAGAAACGCTATATAAACTAGCGCACAGCGCTCCAGCTTCCTTTTTGCAGTTGCAGCTCTTGAAGAAAGGTAGAAATTTTTCCTATTGTCACAATCATTATGTGTTAAAAATTAGAAACCCTCCCACCCTTCCCTTGAATGTGTTTTCTGCCAAATTGTTTTTCTATTGCAGATCATTATGATCCATGCACAACCGACTATGCGTCGTGGCTGGTGTCATGTTGACGTCATGTTGACGATTACGTGAAAGGAGGCAGTGGTTATGTGTCAATGTGGAACTAGTTTTCAAAATAAAAGACTCCCAGTTTCCGTTGTCGGGGCTGGCTAATAAACCACACTTTGTCAACAATTTTCCAACATATTTGATAATGAAGACTCTCAGTTTCCGCTGAAGGACTGGAAATAGTGATTCATGTGGATTTGGCATATGCTATCATAATTTTTTCCAAGTTTATAACGATATGTTACCGTCGACGGAACATAAAAATGAAGTTACAAAAATGTCCAGCCATGACAAATTAACGCCAACCTTTAAATATTCAATAATAAATTAATTAAACACTTTATTGTTTTGTTATCGCTTTCATGAGAGAGTAATTCATAATGATTTCCATCATGACCAATATCGTAATATTTAAAATTATTTTCCATAACTCCCAGTTCTACCCAGAGTAATACAAGTTTATCTTCTGTTTTAGATACATCACAAGTTCAGAAGTACATTATATCTGCGCGTCAAAAATAACCGTAACAACATAAAATTTCAATATGAACTATTTGTTGTGTCATGTTCAGAGCCTCACGGGAGTGTATATTGGTCTGATAATTAACAGTACAACAGTAATTAACTGAAGTACGTGTAGTTCTTAATAGTGGTGTAGTGACTTTCTGCAGTGTATTTCATTTTTTAAGGTACTACATTTACTACAAAACTATTTAGCCACTTTCGGAATGTTGTTCATTTTGAATGTCAGGACGACATACCCGCGAAGTGAGAAAGTATGTCACGAAGGTGATATGCCGACCTATTCCTTATTCTGTACCTCTTGTGTTTTTTCATGTTTGTGTGTAAAATACCTTTCGAGTTATTATATTCTACGTCCTCTATCACCCATATCATTTCATCATTTTTGTAATTATTTATATCCAGTCATTTTAACGCCATTACATTATTTCCATCACAACTAATTATCTGGTGGGCACTCTATTTGAGGTTATTTATCGTCGGTACCGGATGCCCATATGACCGACGCCGGTGCAGGAATTAGTTATTTTATGTTGAGGATAGTCCAAGATATAGAAAGCATCCCATTTCAGAGACACCCCTGGTTCTTTTGCATGCTCACTGTACAGCACTGATACATGAGACCTCGGTTTAACGTCTCGAGTATTTTTTAAATGTTAGTGGAGAAGCGGGGCATTTAACTTCGAACCCTGTATTACTAGTCCAGCGCGTTACTACCGGACCATCAGCTCCCTCTGGTGGACCGACCTCTCATTTTTGTTATATATAAGTAAGCAAGCATGCGCACAAACTTCAATTCTGTCAGGTTTTTCACAATTGCTATTAGGCTTTTACGGGCAAATTGTTTGTTCTCAAAATGTTTATGTTTGTATCATAAGTTTTTTTCACATTCATTTTCCAGTCATAAATGTACTGTTTGATAATTTTCTTGACTGAATTAAATTACTTCTGTCAGGTTAGCACAACGAAGTGGACATGTTTTCCTCTATTGTTATTAGGCTTTGTTTTGTGCCCCTAGGGGCAATAACACCAGATGTCCCACCTGGCGACGGATGCTTCAAAGAATGAATAACCTTAAGACACTGAAAAATATGACAAAATAAAGAGAAAAGAAAAAAATGAAAGAAAAAAAAAACAAAAGAATAAAAACACATTTTAAAATTTTAGATTTATAGTAAAGGTTGGTTTACGATGAACAACTATCTCAAAACTATTATGATGTACCTAAATGCGAAGGCGTATCCAGAAAAAGCTGTCCCTAGGTCTATTGCCGCCGACACAACCACTCCTGGGGGATATTTCTCACTCTCCTTTGCTAAGGCCATGGTTAACGTTCTGCAGTTGAAAATTACAATCGATTATTGCCAGTGACGTCATAATAAAATTTTTAATGTAAGTGTAAATTTCCCATCATTTTAAACCCTTGCTTTTTTATTTTGCACACAATGATTCGATATTACTACAATCTAACTATCAAAATCGCGTGAAGAATCATCATATCTTTTGTTCCTTACTAGAGTATCTGCAGTAGAGGAATGTAACAGAATTTTTTGACAAATCGTTCGATCGTGTTTCAACTATATTTACGGCTGTAAGGAAGCCAGTGGATTATTTCCATTGTGTTCAGTTCATTTGTGTCGCCCTATAAATATAAACAGTTCCTTTCATAAAACTAAATTTGTTTATACTTTCTCATCTGTTGATTATGTTCGTTAGTTCCAAAATTAATACATGTATTATGTGATTCTTTCGTAAACAATACTGACCTCAGCTGTGATATAAGCTAATCATGTGTTGCACAATATAATCCTGAAGCCATTAATCTACTACATTTACAATGATCCATCATTCAAATTTATCAATAACAGAACTAGAAGACATACCAGAAAACAGGACTGCACAAAGGTCAAAATGATAAAGTTAAAACATTTAAACTTCCCCAGTGACCAGGAAGAGGAGAAATTGTAAAAATGTATCTTTTTAACTACATCAAGTTAAAAAGACAACAGTTCCTTGTCCGACCCAATATTATATCGCAACTAAGAGATTTAACCAACACATTCAAACATTGAGCCATGAGGCGTTTCATTTGAATTAATCGAGAAAAACAGATATAGCAGACGAAAACTTAAAACATTTTGAATCATTTCAAAATAGACAATTTTATAGCTATATTTAGAAATTATCAAACCAACCATATAAACAAATTTGGGTTTCCAATAAGATTGTGGATTTTATTTAATCCAGACAAAAAGAAAACTAACTGAACGAGGAAATTGTATATAAAATCTTAAAATGGTCACTAGCCTAATTCATTATGCTTATTATGGAAAGCCAGATACACCCTCGCCGGTGTTATTATTTTCCCTATATAAATACATAGGAAAGTATCTTCGTCGATTTTATTAATATCGACGACGTTTTTATATAGTGTTGACGGAACTATTTATAACAATTTCGCATGTACAGGAAAACAGTGACGATAT
Source organism: Cyclina sinensis (assembly GCA_012932295.1). Lineage (NCBI taxonomy): Eukaryota > Metazoa > Mollusca > Bivalvia > Venerida > Veneridae > Cyclina > Cyclina sinensis. The sequence goes on along the minus strand of JAAONU010000004.1, from coordinate 14,253,071 downwards.
TATCAACAACGACGTAATTTATTTTCAGCGTCTATTCAGTAATACCTTCGTCCTCTGAAAATTAGACGACGTCATTATAAATCTTCGAGTAAAATCAACAACTTCGTTATTATCAACAACTTCGTTCAAAAAACAACGAGGATCATATTATTTAAGTTCGACGAAGCTTTTATTATTAACTTCGGTCATTTTCTCACTGACGTTATTATTAACAACTTCGTTCTTAAAATCCGGGCGTTAAAACGACAAAACTATTATGAGTCGAATCTTAAGATTTTGCCAAACTCTAAAAAGTTCTTATAAACAACTTCGACATTAAAATCGGCATCTAAAACGATGAAACTATTTACATCTTATTCGAAAATTTAGCCTAGATTTACTATTCACTTTTCTCCTCAAAAAAATAATTTCAAATCCCGTCGTTGTCAACTTCGAGCGTAAATCCAACCAGGCTCTTTATTCTCACCATCGGCTTGATGCGGTACAAGTTATTTTTTTATTTTCAACTTTGACGAAAGTATTCTAACAGTGACAACGAGAGTTCAGTGAAACGAACGTGATTTGACGTGATTTTCCCTCCCCCACCCCCACCCCCGGCAGTATACATTATGGGCAGTGTACATGGAAATGAAATTTACCTTTTGAACTTAAAATCAATAGGGGTTATCCACGGGTACTATCTGAGATGCATCAACCTTTCAAGTATGATGTGTCTGAGCTAAAACTAGACCTAGATATTCTTATGATTAATCTGTATACTAAATTTCATTTCGGTACGTGCAATCTCTGCGAAGAAAATGAACGGAAACTGCAAATAATTGGATTTTTTTTTTAAGTCCAAGGGGCATAACACTGTCAAGATTTGCTCGATCGTACCCAAAACAGAACTTGACCTAGATATTCTTATGATAAATGTGTTTACTAAATTTCATTTCGGTATGTGCAATCTCTGCGAAGAAAATGAACGGAAACTGCAAATAATTGGAATTTTTCTAAGTCCAAGGGGCATAACTCTGTCAAAAACTGCTCGATCAAACCCAAAACAGAACTTGATTTAGATATTCTTAAGATAAATCTGTATAGCAAATTTAATTTCAGTATGTGCAACCTCTGCGAAGAAAATGAACGGAAACTGTTGAGGGACATACAGACAGACCGACTGACCGACAGAAAACAGCAAAGCAATATGCCCTTCCTTTTTCAAGGTGGGGGGGGGGGGGGGTATAAAAATGCTATTATTTGCTTAATCAGGGGGCATAAGTCTGCCGATTTCCAGAAAAATTGCGTCAATAGGTGCATAAGTTCACATGCTGAAAACTATTTAACTATTCTTAGAAAGTTTCATGGTTCTAACAGTTATACGTTTGGAGTTACACGCGACATAAACCGGTCTCCGTACGGACAGCCGGACGGACGAACAAGTGCAAATCTATACCTATATGTGGTTGGGGCATAAAAACGAGCAAATAGCTACTTTCGCTTTCAGTTCTTACAGTTCGCTTAATTTTTTCGAACCAAGATACGTTCGATCCCCTGAAATATGCGATAACGATTTTGAAATACTCATTATTTTTATACTTTAAACAGAATTGCCGATTATTTACTAACGGTGACAGAAAAACACATTGAACTGACGTACTCATTACAGTCACACATTAAGCAAATATGCGAAAACAATTCAAAAAGAAACTTTGTTTTTAGAATATCCACCTACCGTGACAGAAATACAGATGGCAGATATAGTTGTTGAACTGTTTCACGCTTAATACCTTCCCCGCCTCACCGGTCTGGTTAATATGTCTGTAAAGGAAATATTGCACGATGAAAAAATGATTAGGTTAAAACAGGCTCTTTAATAGATTCCATGTTTACAAGATATCGTTCGAATAACAACCATCTGCTTTTCATATCTTAAATTATTATCCTTCTGGTTATTCATTATACTTTATTCAAGTTGCCAAATCTGAAACATCTTTCCGAATTAAAAAGAAAATGGATTTTATCTAACAAAACACACACGGAATACCCACATTTAAATATAGGTCTGTTAATGTTGACATATTGGTTTTTACCTTACAAAATTTACAAGGCGTAAAATTGGTGATTTTATACAGGTAAAATAGATTATTTCAATATTATGATTAAATAAGCAATAGAAATCTCGTCGTAAACTTCAAATAGATACGCTTGGTATATTCTCTGTAAACATACTTGCAAAAAAATAAATAAATAAATAAATAAATAAATAAACATTTGGTATATTTGTCAATGTTCGTGGCAGCCTGGCGGCCTAGCGGCTTAGCGACCTAGCTAATATAAAACAAACTTTTAGAAGTCACTGAAACCCTCAAAGGAATTTGGGCACACTTTTCCGAATTCAAAAGAGTAAAATTAAAACAAGACCTGTCCGCGGACAGCACGCTCCACTTTTCTCAGTGCTGGGTAATAAATTATAACAGCACGCTCCACTTTTCTCAGTGCTGGGTAATAAATTATAACTAAGTCAAACAAGAGGCCCAAGTAAAAGTGGGGGAGGGCAAGTACCTTCTGCTGTAAGAAGATTTTTTTCGCGGGGATGGTGGAATGGAGTAGTCATGCAAGAATGTTTCCTCTTTTGGTGGTGGTGGGGTGGGGGTTACTCATGCAAGAAAAAATAAAGGGGGGGGGTAACGATTGGGGTCCCATGCATGGCTGGGAAGTACCTACCAATCCCATGTAAGTGATAGTTTAGTGCTAGGATTTGTGCTTTACCACAAAGAGTTTTTTTCCCTATATCAGTCTAAGCAAAATCAAGGGACCCCTGGGAAGGGGCTAACTTTGACCCCAGGAACATGGGTACCAACAATCCTGGATGGTTATAAAGTATTCAAAGTGTAAAGGGAGTATTTTTGACACTTTTTTGAGAAATGGACCTTAACAGAAAAGGTTAATCAAGAAATTTTTAGTCGAAAAGGAGGCATAACTTTGCAAAAATAAATTTGAGGGTTATCTGCCCTTAAGAAATAATACGCCGACGAGAGGGTCATGACAATAGTTTCACTTTTTTCTTTGAAAAGTGAAGCTAATAAACCGAAAAAATGTTGTTAGTGTCCCGTAAAATACTCTATTTGCCACAATAAATAAAAAAGTGTTTCGGATATATTTTTCTAAATCTAAAAAACATAATTTTAAGAAAATGAGTTTTGTCTATCTGAAAACCGCTAGCGGCCTTGCGTCCTAAGATTTACATTGTTTATTTTGGGGGAACTAATATTTCTGAAACCGCTTCCAACAAACAACCGATAAACAAAGGGGTTTAGCATATTTTTTTTTCCAAATTTCAAAAAAGATGATTTTTAAGGAAAGTAAGTATTAACTATCTGTAAGCTACTATACAGCGGCTCAGCGGCTTAAGATATACATTATGTATAGCGTTGAAAGTCATATATCTGAACTCATTCCTAACAAACAACATAAATAAAAGTGGTATGTACGGTGGCAAAGAGGTGACATGCACAACTTATTTTTTTAAATGCACTTCTTATTTTTTTATTGCGAGAAGTACAATTAAATAAAAAGTTGTTACCTCTGTGCCACCGTAGGTATGGGATGTATTTTTGCAGACTTAAACAAGACGGTGAACTCGCTTAAAAAGAAGAATGTGATATCTGTCGGCTGCCAGCGGTCCAGAGGCCTAAGAGTTATATTTCTTAACTCAGTTCAAACGTACAAGATAGGCAAAAGGGGGTTGGGATGTATTTTTGCAGATATAAAGAAACCTGTTTTCACTGAAAGAAGTATTTTATTTGTAGGCTGCCAGCGGTCTAAGAAATCATTGTTTATCACAGTTAAACGTATATCTGAACTCAGTTGAAACAAACAACATAATTGCAGTGAAATGGGTTTGGGGTGTATTTTTGCAAATTCAAAGAAACCGATATTTTCATTAAAAGAAGTTTTCCTTACTAAATTGCTATCTGAAATCCGCCAGTTACTTATCACAGTGAAAATAGCATTTCTTAACTCAGAAGACAAAAATGACCATGACAAAATATAAATCTCGGAATAAACCTTCGCCAAAACCATAAATGTATGTTGATGTTTGTTTGAACTAACTTCAGAATACTATTTTTACTATTAAACACAATGTATGTCTTAGGCCGCTGGAAGCCTACAAAGAGTAAATATTTCATTTTGTTAAAAATTCTCTTTCTGTAAGTTTACCAAAATACATCCCAAACTAAACTAAAAGTGTAAAAATGTATTCCGAATATTGAAAATATAGTATCATAGCACGTTAAGTATACATTTTTTTTCTGTTTAAAAATTATGAGAGAGAGAGAGAGGACATACATACAGACAAGCTTTTTCAAGGTCAATATTCACCATAATGAAAAAAATAACACCAACCAGGTATAAACAGGTATTTTCATGTCGCTAGGTAACTGAACTGCAAGCAACCGACAGATACACAGTATTCTTTTCATGAAAACCCCTCTTTCTTTGAATGTGCAAAAATACAGCCCAAACCCCTTTCATTTCGAAAGACGGCCGTATTATGGGAAACCCTGTGGCGGGCGGGCCAGACTTTTTAATTATCTCCCTTCTAAACATTTTTCGACCGGAGCGTAACTTTTATTCATTTGAAGTGAATTGATGTGAAACTGATTAATAGAGACAGGTGACAACAAAAAGAAGTGTAGTGCTAAAAAATCATAACTCTTCCTTACATAGGTTTTGAGTAAGCTCCCCTTCTTTAATTTCAATAATGAGTATATATATCTACGGCTAGTCTCAATATTTCGACTGCAAGACCGACCGATTTACATAGATGTCGGCCTTTACGGCGCGAATGGCGACCATCGTCAATACAATAAAGAGCCCTGGCGCACAATTTGTTGGGCTAATCTACGGCCGTTTTGTCGCTATGGCTGGACCGCTGGAAGACGACAGATAGCAGTTTTTTTCTTTAAGTTGCAAAAAAAAACCCAGACCCCTTTGTTTATACTGTTTCTTTGAACTGAATTCAGAAATATTATTTTCACTGTGATACACACTTTATATTTTAGGTCGCTAGGCCGCTCCTACAGTTAGCTAATACTTTTTTTACTTAAATTTGCAAAAATACACCCTAACCCTCATTAATTTATGTTGTTTGAATGATCTGAATTCAGAAATACTATTTTCACTGTATATCTTAGGCCGCTAGGTTGGGCCGCTGGCAGACTACAGATAGGATAGCAAATGAATCATGAATGTATCAGTTTCTTTAAATTTGCAAAAATACACCCAAAGCCCATTTTTTTTGCTTGTTGACACTTGTTGACAAGTTCTAAAATATTATTTTGACTGCTATACACACTGTTTATCTTAGGCCGCTGGCCTGCTAGCAGTCTGAAGATAGAAAATAAGTCGTTGCAGGAACATTTAACTTCATTCGACCCCCATCCCATTTTTTGTTTTGTTTTAATCTTGAAGTCCAAAAACAATGTTTTATTATGGTACATAAAGTATATTATGGAACATTAGCTCCCTTAATACATTCCATTTAAATCTTACATTTATCAATTTTGAAAAAGTCTAGACCTTTGCGTCATTAATGACTTCTTATGGTTTGTATTTATTCTCATATAGTTTATATACCTTAGGCTGCTAGGTCGCCAAACTGCTAGGCCGTTACAGTTAGGCTGCTTGTCCGCCGTACCGCCAACTTCACGATAGACGCATGGAGCTCCCGGAGCGGCTGTGTCGATTTAAAACCGATAGAGCTTCTGATGGAGCTTTTTTTCTACACCCTTTTGCCCGATTATGTCGGAGACAGCTCCTCTATCTTGATGTCGACTGTTAAAACAACTCTTGATGTTGAGTTTTCTGTCCGTCTGTGTGTATGTACGGTTGTCACAAAGTGTTTCTGTGCTTATTCTACACTACAAGGCGGATTCCAGTGAAGCTTTACAAGCATTAAAAGTACCTTACCAATGGGTACCGAGTCAGTTTGTGCATAATTATGGTTAACAGTTGTGTGCGATGGATGTTTTACCCCCTTACACCCAGGGAATGTATCAATGTAAAAGTGGCCAGTTGAGGAAACCAGTTGCCCTGGATTTCCCATCAGTAAAACCTCATTTAAAGTTACTGAAAACTTACCCACATTAAACAGTAGTAAGAGTTAAATGTCCGTTACAGACAATGTCCGTGATCAAATTGTCACAGAGTGAGTGGCCGTGCTGCGGTTCGAGCACTCTTCCCCTGACTGAAAAGGGCACTTAACTCTGCGCCTCCGGGCCCAGCTCTTACATGTTCTTTTCAAATCCTCGAAATCGGGAGCTCATTGCGTCAAGCTGTCAAACCCCTTTGAAAGTGTGTATATTTGCATACACACTGTATATTCCACATTTAGCAATGCTGTACCTCATAAAAACTATGGTGGCTGATTTCGGATATTTCGTTGTTTCGTTCTGTCGCGCGCGCCAATACGAAACAACGACATTTTAAAGATTGGAAGTTTCGTTTTGGCGCGCGCGAAAGAACGAAACAACGACAATTAAAATGTTTCGATTTTTCGTATTGGCGCGCGCGACAGAACGAAAAGACGACATTAAACTGAAACCGCGCGCACGACAAGACGAGATTCTGAGTATCGTTTTGTCGCGTTCATAGTGTCGTTGTTTCGTTGTGTCGCGTGCGCGGTTTGTCGTTGTATCGTTGTGTCGCGCGCGCCAAAACGAAACTTCGAAAACTTTAAAATGTCGTTGTTTCGTTTTGGCGCGCGCGACAGAACGAAACAACGAAATGTCCGAAATCAGCCACCATATAAACCTCCCCCGAACCTCAATGCGGCGTACCTTCACGTTAAGCTTTATCATCCGTGCGCTAATAGCTCTATGCGGCACTAAACACCTAAATGTGAGATTTGTAAAGTGTGTGTTTATCTTTAAACTAGAATTGTAAGAATCTGTTATTGTCACACGCCATTCACGACGTGTGAAACTTACGTAGCTGTGAAGCTTACCGCTTGTGTAAAACCTAAGACCACTTGGGGGCTATTAGTTTCAGCGAGTTACTACCTGTTTTACTTCATCATACCACACATAATTTGTCTTAACGTTGGTTCACATCAACAACCAATGTTCTTTTGTTTGCTTGAGATATTAAAGATCCAACACTGTTTAAAAGAACATACAAGTACGTAGTTTTTTGTTCGTTAAATGCTCAATTTTTATATATTTCAGAAAAATCAAATGGCCAAGAATCAATGTTTGTTTCTGAAAAAAAAATAGATTATATCACCAGGATGACTCGTCCCTTTTTCGTCTCTCTCATTGGAAGCGAACCCATCTATAATGTCCGTATGTCGATATCCTTTTCCGAAAGTTTACACCATATTTGGTCATTGCTCACCAGAGACCAACAGGCCTCTGATGTATTTCTTATTTTTTTTTTTAAATTGTGCAAGTACAAGTAATCATTTCCTGTAGAATTACTTTATATTTCTATGATAATAGCGCGCTGATGATACTTCAATGTCGCTGAGTACTGAAACATAGGAAAGTGAAACAGAAGTCCTATGCGGTCTTTCTTTATTTCTGTGGAGTGGAGATCGGAAGTTGAGATAAACCTAAGTTCGAATCTGTCAAATCAAACCGCTGGCTTTACCAATCTGCGCACATTGATTTAGCCGGGTTCTCGGCGTTTTCTCAATAGTACGCCCATCTGTTTAGCAGTTAGGGGCAGGTAATCCAGACTAACATCGGTAATGGTATGCTACTTTTACTGATTCGAAAGGGGAAGCAACTCTGCGTAGTTTGCTGCTGTAAATAGCCGCCGTGTTCGAATTTTTTTCCACACTAGTATTTTAAAATTAGAAAAATAGTGTTGTTGTTGTTGTCGTTGTGCTTCTTCTTCACTTTGTTATTCTTTATGAATTTAAGAAAATTTAATATCCTATAAAAAACATAATATTATGCTTGTATACACCATGAAAACTGAAAAAAAAAGTTTTGACTTAACCAGGATTCGAACCACGACCTTTCGGTCAGTAAAATGTTGGGCGACGATCTAGACCATTGAGCCTTGTAAGCAAGCGTCAAAATTAATCTTATAACTAAAGTATCTACCCCGTGACTAACAGGGTAAAATTTTTACCGATAAAAGTGTGTAAAACTTTATATTTTGATGTAAATGAATCAGCGCCTCCATGTAAATGCGTCAAAATTAATGTTATACCTAAAGTATCTACCCCGTGACTAACTGGGTAAATTTTTTACCGATAAAAGTCTTTAAAATTTTATATTTTGATGTTTTTCTGTATCATAAAATTAATCAGTAACTTAGTTTAAAGATGTTCTTCACAGTTGCAGCAAAAATTTCAAGATGTAAGAACATTTTCTTTTTTTTTCATCGTCGGCCTATCTTTGAGTCAGTCGCTTTAAATCCTTATTCGTTTTCTTATATAATCCAATCTCGAACATAGTTTAGATATTTCACAGTTAAGTTATTCTTTTACTTTATTTTTTTTTCTGAGAATCCAAGTTGTCATAAAAAGGACACGTTGTCAATGCAAACTGGGCCGGAGGATTTTTATCAGAAATGGTCCAATATATTCGCGTCATCATTAACTTCAACAACAGCATAACCAGTGCAAAATTAGACAGAACGTTAAGCTTGCTTTTAACTTTTTATGTTAAATGTTTTTGATGCAAAGCGTTAAATGATGCACCACGATAAACATATAAAGCGGATCAAAACTCACTACAAGTAATTGATGTTAAACATTCAAACCGTCTTAGAAACGTGTCAGTTTGAGTAGTGTTTTGTTAATCCACTGTAATGGAGAAGGAAAAAGTGGATTTGGAGAACGGCCCTGACAAAGCAGCAGACGATAAAGACAATGACTCCAGCAAGATGGTGTATGCTGTAGAGGAAACGCCTCCTTGGTACCTTTGTCTTCTGCTAGGCTTTCAGGTAAGAAATTAATTTAATGCATTTATATACATACCCGATTCTCTACTTTATCTGCAGTTGGATTTTAGAATTAATTTCATCCCTGACTTGCAACTTTAACTGTGACAAAATTTTATGAATTCACCTCTTCAAACGTTACGAGATTTTATTAAATTTGCATCCCCAAATCCTACCTTTACATGTGACAGTATTTTGCGCATTCATCTACTACTCGAAACCATCTTTATCTGTCACTGGATTTTATGCAGTCATCTACATTTCGTATCACGCATTTACCTGTGACAGGTAAGATTACAAGTAAACTCTCGAGAAAGTTTCTAAAATATTCCCTTCGACGTGAGTTCTTGAAAACTTAGACACAATGTCAGGTTTTTCAGACGCTTATTGAAACTTTAAGTATTTCCCTGTATCCTTGATTGTGAAATAATTCTGTTCTTTTCTGTTGTAGATTTTGACAACAAAAAAACACTTAGTAATATTTGTATGGTCAATACTTATTGAACTTTGAGTGTTGTGTCATATAGTGTTGATTTTATGGTTGAGTTTGACGTTGATTGTTACAAAACTTTCTAAATCTTATATGTAATATTTGATATACATTTAATAAATTAGATTAATGCGGAAAAAACAGTTTTTTATTTGATAGTCAGTTTACTTGTGAATTATATGCATTGTAAATGCATTTTGCATTTAATCCCTTTGGGTATAAAGTATCTAGTTTATGAATCCAGTAAGTCTCTTTCAGTAATCTGTCCATGGCACAAGATACTCTGTCGATTGGCATAAAAGAGAAGTCATTTTCAGAGCGGTTCTCAGTATTGTAGTGCAAGGCAATATCACTTGAAAAGCTAGGATCACACACACTTCTTATATTAAACTTATGGCTGTTCATACGTTTAGATAGCTGTTGATATGTCTGGCCTACATACTGCTTGTTACATTTCTTACAAATGATTAAATAAATAACATCCGATGATGTACAATCACGATTAAAATTTAAAGTAAAACATGTATTGACAGATAAATTATGAATTCTATTTGTTGCTGTGTTGTTATTTAATCTGGAACTTACATATATATTAAATGACATTCATGCAAACGTTGTTTTTATGTCATTGAAAATTGTATTACTTACGAAGGTGATACTTTTCGTTTTAATTGTTGTTATTCGATATGCATATTTATCAAGTCAATGGAATAACATAACGCTTAAAATGTATGTTACTTTAAGTTTTAAATAAATTTGTAAACACTTATAAAATTATGTTGCATATTTGCATAGTTTATACAGAGTTTAATGACAGGAGTGTCATGTGGTCGGATCAGTGGTCCAGTGGTATTAATTTCCTACTAAGAAAAATCATATTACGGGTCAAGGATGGATGTTTTGACCATGCATACATTTTAACACGAGTGTTCTCCACTACACAGACACTATTCCCGTATGTTCGTTATTGTCTGGTCATTAATATGGTTCAAAACACTGGTTCATTGCCTTGAATACGGTTAATTCATAATTGCAACGTGATGTACTTATAAACTATAATTGTAACAATGCGTCTAGTGTAAACTTACCTTGCCCTTCATACAGAATATCATCAATTAAAAGTAGTAAATTTCGTGAATTTAATATAATGGTCAGAACAGTGTAGTTGTTACAGAGTAATCCAGAGATGGCAGGTTCGATCCCTTTTCCTTTACTGGTATGGATAAGACACTTAACCAAATAAAAAATAAGTATCTTTTAGAAAGATGATCGTCGTAGATGCAGTTCAAAATAAATGCCCCATAAGTGTATAGTTTTCGGACTCGAATGTCCTATTTCCATAACAGTTTAGGTTGTAAACAAAAAATGTTGAGTTTCATGCTAAGTGTCAGTGTCATTTTTCAGTAAAATGGATTAAGTATTAAGTTACATTTATTATATATTTATTCCATCTGGTACAGTTTTTCATGGTTAGAGTGTTTTGATAATTAATTTACGACTGTACTAATTTTTTCATTATTCTATCATTTTCAAAGGCAATTTTAAACAAACAATTACCAATTCTGCCCTACAATTCCATAACAGAAACACGTTTAACCAATGGAAAACTTCCTTCTTCAGCTGAAGCTTGTGTATCGATGAATTTCATTCGTTAAAAATGTAGGTCAAAAAGTATGTCGTCTTTATTTCCATCTTGTCATTGTCTAAACAGTGACTGATCTATACAGTGTGTATCTTAACGATGTTGTTATATCAGTCAGAACAGACGTGTTATATTGTCTTATAACAGCGTGGTAAGTATGTTCAATAATATGATATATAGTTAAAAGCTTGTTGATGTCCTTACACCATACAAAAATCTGCTTTGTTGTCGTGTTGAGTGATTATAATAACAACAATCATTACTATTAAGAACAATGATAACAATTTCAATTATAAACATAATGAATATGATTTTGTTGATAAAACTATTATGGTTATGATGATGATGATGATTATCATTAAAGCTTATGTATTTAAGTAGTAGTAGAAGTACGATCAGCAACATTATCTTTATGATGCCGATGATTAACATTATCATAACAATGATAATGAATATATCAATAATAAATCTTAGCACTATTTCAGCACTATTTGACAGCATTTGGCCCAATAATTTCTGTTCCAATCGTACTGAGGGAATATCTGTGCATGGACGAAGATGTTATTGGTCTTGGTGAGCTGATCGGAACTATTTTCTTTGTGTCGGGCATCTGTACTTTGCTGCAGACGACATTTGGAGTAAGGTAGGTGATTTCAATTTTCTTTGGTCAGTGACATCTCGATAAAGTTCAGTTGGCCGATAAGGTGCAGTTGGCTTTAGTAAATTGATCAGAACTTTGGTAGTGGGTGTGGGAATGTGGGTGTATGTGCAAAATTCATGCACAATTTTAATAAAGTTTATTTTCGTTCAACAATATGGACATTATACAACGTGAAGTTCATATTTTTATCTTCCGTACACTTCCTTACAACTGGATATTAGAAGAAAAGGACAAGTACACACATTGCCGTGTTAACATAATGATAATAACCTTAGGCCTAATTGTTGGCATTTAACACAGGCGGAGAATTTTGCAAAATTGCGTTCTTACATACCTGCATGTACTTGAGTTAACTTAAATGCGGGATCAAGACTACATTTCATAAACAGCTGTCAAATCACAATAAATAACTAGATACATTTTGTAAATAATTGTTTATAACCCCCTATGTATTTACTGGTATTTGTCATAAAATTATCATGCTAGCTATTCAAGCACAGGTTTACAGTCTTCTCAGTCGCTGGTTCACAGACACTTGCAAGGTAACTCTTACCTCTTGTCAGAATCAAGCCACCTCTTATTTTGAGATACATGCATATTTTATTTTGGCTGGGGTTCGAAAATTAATTCAAAATTACTAAAATTGTAATATATGCCATACATTTCTAGGGTTTTTTTTATTTGTTGCAATGCATTTTACAATCGAAACATTATAGGCTAATTCAATGAAATATCAAGAAACCTAAAACTCTTTGTCACTGTTAACTTTATCTGCGATGAAAGTATCATTTGTCACTGAACCCGAGAAGGAGTCATAAGAAGTAAGCCGGTTACACATGAAGTAGACATTACTTAAAATAGATCAGCTTCGCCATTAGATTCACAGTTATGACAGATATACACATTACTTTTATGCTTTCGCCATTCAAAGAATGCCGAAAGGGCATTAAGTGTTGCACCTGTCGGTCTGTGAGTTCGTCCGTGAGTCCGTCCGTCCACATTTCGTTTTCCGTGCATTCAACGAGAAATACTTGCACAGATTTCATTCATATTTTTCATACATATGTGTTTCAGGAAACTACAGGTTCCTTTTGAAATTGACATTGAAATTGGCATGACAGTTCTAATATTTTCAGAGTTATGACCCTTTTTACTTAATTTATGATAAAACCCAAAATTCGTCATATTTAAATGACTATGTTTTGCAGTAATCTGTTCATTGAATACCTTCAACAGTTTTACTGTTTTCAACATTCCACCTGCCTCTTCTTACATTTTAACCATCTGCTTATGATCATCTGTCAATATTTGAGCATGGCGAGGGCATCTGTATCCCATGGACACATTTCTAGTAACCTTTTGTGACCAACCCTTACACGCCTGACACGGGATTCACGCCTCTCTTGCACGGCTGTTTGAATAAGGCTCAACGCAGACTTAACAAAACCATTCTTCCTAATCTGAAGAAATTGCATCACTACTGTTTTACTGCGTTTTGTTTTCTTGTTTTTGTAAACGTGTACTGATAATAAGCTGTTACACTGTAACAAAATGGAACGTTCTTAGTGTATCAACCTGCCGCAATACTACCACACGTATCAAACACCAAGAAAGACAACTAATGAATAGTGAATTATCATAGACGATAACACAGACTTAAACGCCGTGCCTTACTTAGTCAAAATGTGCTTATAAATCTCAAAACAATTTAAATACGTGAAAGGGAAATGATAAAAATGAAAGATATAAAAATTTACTTACATGACTCAAAATCAAACTTTCTCATCTAGAAACTTCTATTTTACAGCTAAATGAAAATTAACTGCATTGAAGATGGCGGCTGTAAATATTGATATATGTACGTCGGTTTCTATGATGTAAGCTGGTCATAAGGCTGCAACTGATCATTATGTATGTTTTCGAAAATTTTGCGAAGTTCTCTTGCTCTTTACCTGGGACATTCAATACATACTTTTCTTTCGTTTTCTGAAACATTTAAAACACTTTGAAAAAAAGGTATAGTTTACGTAAAGTTCTACCAAACTGGATCTTAATGCACTACAGAAATATGACATGTAACTCGATCACAAAAATTTCGGAACTATTTTTATTGTATATCGGCGGTGGCGAAACGACACCGACCATCGTCATGGGTAGACTAAATTCTTACTGACTTGGGGGTAAGGTGCCAACTCAGAAGGAAAACGTACACAAATACGAATGCAGTCACAGTGAATACGAATGCAGTCACAGTGAATACGAAGCAGAAAATAGTTTATATTAAGAACAAAAGCAAACTGAACAAAAATCTTGCGCATTCACGCTTTAGAAAAGTGTCTTGAAGAAGTCTTATGTGTATGTAAGCGCTCATTATACCGTACATTAGCAATGGTGACTGATAAGCTGGGTCTCGCGAGACTGATCTTTAATATATAATATACGCTTGGTAGTTCGGAAAGATCACTGATTTCATTATGCGTTGTTCCAAACGAAGTTCAGGCATACCTACCTACATTGCAAGTACTTTGATTTTAGTAGCGATAACTTCTGTTCGGTTTTGGAGATAATTTGGCAAATAATACAGTTCTATATGCCTGGAATTGCCTTTTTTATTGATTTTAGGAGGAAACAAAATGTTTAAGCATAGTAGTTTATTGTCACTCAGTATCATTTAAACAAGACATGTATGTGCTAGCCAGTAGATCCTTACAGTTATATCCAAAATTCAACCGACTAAGCACATCCACCAAATGGAAATTATAGTCACGTGGGTTAAGTCACGATTATTTAGGCAGTTCTTAATTTGTATCAGACATAATGAATGTCCTTAGGATGGCAAAAGAGGATAGCGAAAGAGGAGAAAGACGACAAGCTTTGGCAGTATGTGCAGTCTCAAAAAATGTACTGAATTATCTGACAGCACTTAAAGTAAATGGAGATCTCTTTACACATCAACCCACTGATGTGAAGTAAAGGCATGTCTACGCGCTATTAAGTGTGAAAAGGGTAAATAATGTTATCGATTGATGATTATTAATACTGCAGGCTCTATTTCAAAAATATTTACACTTAAAACACAGTTTGATACCTAAATGTCGTTTTGACAAATATCAGAAAAGATATAAGAAGACCTGTCATAATACACTATATATTTAAATGAAAAACATAAAAACAAACATTCAGGGTTTTTTTCATGTATTTCATTGCAACTGAAAGACACTCGACAACTTTATACAAGTAAATATAGCTTAAATGATCATTAAAGATCCAGATAAAATGTACTGTGCTGACTTTACGTGTGTGCTGCAGCTATTCTTCTAACGAGCATCTAAATTAAGGACAGACATGCAACATTCCTTATGTTCGTGATTAATTTAAATCTGACTATAGTCACGTGACTACCCACGTGACATTAACTAATTTTGCATTTAGTAGATGTATCATCAAGTTGAAACTGTTAGTGTTTCCTGAATATTTGTAGATATAGGGTTACACTGAGCTACTAATGGGAATGTTCGTTAAGAGTATAGTTGTAGATAAGGGGTTACACTGAGCTAGTAATAGGAATGTTTGTTAAGAGTATAGTTGTTGATATGGGGAATACACTGAGCTACTAATGGGAATGTTCGTTCGTTAAGAGTATAGTTGTACATATGGAGTTACACTGAGCTAGTAATGGGAATGTTTGTTAAGAGTATAGTTGTAGATATGGGATTACACTGAGCTAGTAACGGGAATGTTTGTTAAGAGAATAATTGTAGATATTGGCTTACACTGAACTACTAATGTGAACGTTTGTTAAGAGTATAGTTGTAGATATGAGATTACACAGAGCTAGTAATGGGAAAGTGCGTTAGAGTATAGTTGTTGATATGAGCTTACACTGAGCTACTAATGGGAATGTTTGTTAAGAGTATAGTTGTAGATATGGGGTATACACTGAGCTACTAATGGGAATGTTTGTTAAGAGTATAGTTGTAGATTATGGGTTTACACTGAGCTACTAATGGGAATGTTTGTTAAGAGTATAGTTGTAGATATGGGGAATACACTGAGCTAGTAAATGGAATGTTTGTTAAGATTATAGTTGTAGATATGAGCTTACACTAAGCTAGTAATGGGAATGTTCGCTAAGAGTATAGTTGTAGATATGGGGTTTCACTGAGCTACTAATGGGAATGTGTATTTAGAGTATTGTTGTAGATATGGGGTTACACTGAGCTAGTAATGGGAATGTTTGTTAAGAGTAAAGTTGTAGATATGAGCTTACACAGAGCTAAAAATGGGAATGTTTGTTAAGAGTATAGTTGTAGATATGGGGTTACACTGAGCTAGTAATGGGAATGTTGGTTAAGAGTATAGTTGTAGATATGAGCTTACACTGAGCTAGTAATGGGAATGTTTGTTAAGAGTATAGTTGTAGATATGAGCTTACACTGAGCTAGTAATGGGAATGTTTGTTAAGAGTATAGTTGTAGATATGGGGTTACACTGAGCTACTAAAGGGAATGTTTATTAAGTGTAAACGTGGTTGCAAAACATATAATTCCTGCTATTTTAGTATATTTAAGCTTTGTAAATGAAACTTGGCTTTTAACATTTAAGCATTTTAGATCCAAATTTGTAAAACGTACAACTTAAAAATAGTTTTTATAAGTTTGCGTAGTTTCGTCAGCGAGGTGTACCATTAACTTTTATGAGATAAAGATAAAAATCTTTTGCATAATCCAGTGATTTTATTACAAGGTCGCGATTTATTCGTCTGTATATTTCTAGTGTTTTAGAGCATAGAATGAGTGTCTGATTTATTTTCTTCGCAGTCTTAGCACAGCTAGATATACCTTGCATTATGTATTATACACAATTGAAGAACACTGAAAAATATCACTCACTGTGGTATAGACATATCTAGCTATCTTATATGTTGTCTCGACACTAGAGGATTAGGTTTGCTTGACTTTGGGTTACGATGTCTTAACTTTTGGTAACGGGTTACGATGTCTCGGCTTTGGGTTACGATGTATTGACCTTAGGCTAGGGGCATATTGTGTCAACATATTTGCTACTGAACACCCTGCCGTTATATTTTGATGTGTGTGTATGTTTTTGATTGTTTGTTTGTTTGTTGTGTGTGTGTGTGTGTGTGTGTGCGTGTGTGTGTGTGTGATTTAAAAACTGATATTATAATTATTTGCCACGTAAAAGCTATCAAATGCATTTGCTGTAACAACGTGCATTTCCATTAATATTTGAGACGTTAGTATTAATCCTATCTGTGCATCTGTAAATAAGGAATGTTTAAGCAAAAAGCAATTACTGCAACAAATTTATATTCATCTATTGATTTTGTATACGTGTACTCTCCCGACTTTGCTGAACCCTAAATAGTACGTGACATCTTTTAGCGGGAGAATGGCTTCAGTTTTTTAGTAATATATTCACAGCGAAGTCACATTTTAATTTTTGTCATTTCAGTAGATAAAATTTTGAAGTCTGTAATACTAGAAAACTTCTACAACAAATGCTGACTCGTCAGGTATTAAGTTTGACGTTCTTTATTAGCTGCATGTCAACTTCCTCTTCAAAGCAGGTTATTATTTTTGTCTCAGGTTGCCCATCGTTCAAGGGGGATCACTCAGCTTTATCACTCCAGCTGTCGCCATTTTGAGCCAGCCACAATGGTCATGCCCTTACACTGAGGCAAGAAATCAGAGTAAGTGACGTAAAAAGATTCTGCATTTAAACCTCCGTACAAAGGCCACCTTCGGGAAGAACAACACCCGGTAGCTGTCTTTGTATATAGTCGTTCCATCTTAAAAAGCAACTTTATTAGCTCACCTGAGCCAGCTCAGGGTGAGCTTTTGGGATCGTTGAATGTCCGGCGTCCGTCGTCGTGCGGCGTGCGTCGTGCGTCGTCAACAATTTGACTTAAACAACATCTCCTCCTAAACCGCTGAGCCAACATTGATGAAACATGCCTGGGATATTTCTTGCATGAAGCTCTACCAAAGTTGTTCAAAGAATTCAATTCCATCAAGAACTCTGGTTGCTATGGCAACTTAAAGGAAAAACTTTGAAAATCTTCTTGTCTGAAACCACAAGGCTCTGAGCCTTAAGATTTGGTGTGCAGCATTGTCCAGTAGACCTCTACCAAGTTTGTTCAAATCATGGCTCATGGGTCAAAAAATGTGGCCCCGCCCTGGGGGTCACTTGATTTACATAGAGTTATGTAGGGAAAACTCTTCTTGTCAGAAACCGCAAGGCATGGAGCTTAGATATTTGGTATGAGGCATCATCCAGTGAACCTCTACAAAGATTGTTCAAATTATGACCCTGGGGTCAGAACTGGCCCCGCCCTCGGGGTCACTTGATTTAAAAAGAGTTATATAGGGAAAACTTTAAAAATCTTCTTGTCAGAAACCACACGGCATGGAGCTTAGATATTTGGTGTGTAGCATTGTCTAGTAGACCTCTACCAAGATTGTTCAAATCGTGGCCCCTGGGTCAAAATTGGCTCCGCCCACGGGGTCACATGTTTTACATAGAGTTATATAGTAAATTCTTTAAAAATCTTCTTGTCAAAAACTGCAAGACATGGAGCTTAGATATTTGGTATGAGGCATCATCTAGTACACCTCTACAAAGATTGTTCAAATTGTGACCCTGGGGCCAGAACTGACCCCCAGGGCTTATTTGATTTACATAGAGTTATATACATGTAGGAAAAACTTTAAAAATCTTCTTGTAAGAAACTACAAGGCTTGGTGCTTAGATATGTGGTGTTGAGCATTGTCTAGTAGACCTCTACCAAGATTGTTCAAATCATGGCCCCTTGGTCAAAACTGGCCCTGCCCCGGGGGTCCCTTGATTTACATAGAGTTGTATAGCAAAAAACTTTTAAAATCTTCTTGTCACAAACTGCAAGGCCTGGAGCTTAGATATTTGGTAGTATGCACCGTGACCACAGTGGGGTCACCCCCCCTCCCTTGGGGGTCACTCCCCCCCCCAAGGGCCCAAAAAATTTTATCTCATTTTTTAAGTTTTTCGCAATGGCAATAAAATTTGTACCATTTGTACTTTTTTCAAGATGATTTCAAAAAACATTATTCCTTGACCTATATTTTTGAACTACTTTTTTGTTTTTTAGCTACAGCAATGAAATTTGGACCGTGTGCACAGTTTTTCATTTTGATTTTAAAAATGTCATCGCATGACCTTTACTTTTGACCTACTGACCTACTTTTTGTTTTTGGAGCTTTGACAATGAAATTTGGACCATGTATACAGTTTTATGTTCCGATTTCAAAAACGTCATATCATGACCTATATTTTTGACCTACTGACCTACTTTTTGTTTTTGGAGCTATGGCAATGAAATTTGGACCATGTGTACAGTTTTTTGTTCCGATTTCAAAAATGTCATCGCATGACCTATATTTTTGACCTACTGACCTACTTTTTGTTTTTTTTAGCTTTGGCAATGAAATTTGGACCATGTGTACAGTTTTTTGTTCCGATTTCAAAAATGTCATCGCATGACCAATATGTTTGACCTACTGACCTACTTTTTTGTTTTTTGAGCTTTGGCAATGAAATTTGGACCATTTGCACAGTTTTTCGTTTCAATTTCAAAAATGTAATCGCATGACCTATATTTTTTTGTTTTAAAGCTACAGCAAATTTTTCCCTGCATGGATCCTATATTTCGTGGGTAGGGTTTGAGGTCACTGGGTTAATGTCAAGGTCATCATAGCTTATGATAGATATTTCTACTTTTTGTCATACAGCTTGTTTTTATTGACTGATATTTTACATGTTTACATATTTATATTTACATTCCTTACATATTTTCAATTAAAACATGAAATACTGCTTTACAGCAAACCTACAGCCAAAATACTCAGATGAGCGATCTAGGGCCATCATGGCCCTCTTGTATTACATTAATGTTCTAACAATTGTGATTTTTCTCTCAAGTGGTATTTGTTTACAGGTGTAATTGAGCTCGAATTTGACTGTACATTTGACAGCTTGGTATTGATCATAAAGTTTTCGGACGTCTGCAAGCTTTATCATATTTATCCAGGCGCGTAGCTAGCCTATAAAGAATGTGGATTCAAAATAATCTAGGGGGGTCAGGGGGCATGCCCCCCCTGAAAATTTTGAAATAAATGGTGCAATTTGGTGCGTTTTGGGGCCTCCGGAGAGCTTTCTTGACCAACGAAAATCCATTTATTTTAGCATAAAAATGGAGATGAATAGCTTTACTGTCAAAATAATGTGGATTCAGCTGCGTACTCGCGTATAGGCAGCTACGCGCCTGTAATATCTACCATTTTGAAATTTTATGGAAAGTCTTAACTGTGTTGCCGTAACTCGACATTGGCTATACACTGTCCTCACCTTTAATTAATTAAATACCTTCTGCAATTCTTTTCTGTACGGTTATATGATAAATTAAATAATTTCTAATGGTGTATCTAGATGGGACGACAGTCAATTTTACAAGTTTTGGTTTACCGGAAGTTGGAAGTGAAGGCCACAGAGAAATATGGTCGAAACGAATAAGAGAGGTAACTAAAGGCGAATTTAATTTGGAGGGTAGTTTTGTTACATTATAAACAATATAAACATACTAAGTTTTTCAATGTCTTAAGGTCTTTATGGAACGTCGGTACTATCTGATGTGATAAGCCACCATTTTGTTGTGTGTACATACCGTATTAACCTGTTTAAAATTATATTAATATGCCAAGTCGCTATGTTACTTTGTCTGTTCACTATGTTATCAAACGGATAAGTTATTATGATGTCGTAAAGCATTAACATGTTAAAAGTCATGTTGTTATATTCATTCTCTATGCTTTCTTGTCTACTTACCATATTAACTTGGTAGTGGACATGTTATGCTATTTAAGTACTTGTTGAAAATCGCCTTATTATGCTCAGTTGATATGCTGACTTACCAACTCACTGTTTTATTACGTCAAACGGATATCTCCTTATGTTAAAGTAGGTATCAACTTGTTTAAAAAAGAGTTATTACGTCAACTGGCTTTTATATCTTGTCGTTTATATATTGAATGACTTTAAACAAGTTAATTGTGTATGTAGATATAATAGGCGTATCTGTAAGTCAATATCATATGGTGAGTAGACAAGTTATCATTGCAAACTAACATGAAAGCATCACTTTAAGAAAAGTTGATTTTGTATGAAGTCATAATTAGACATCCGTTAGACAAGATTATATGGTGAGTAGACAAGATATCATTTCAAATTAACATAAACGCATTACTTTAAACAAGTTAATTCTATATCTAGACATAATATCGTTTCAATTAAACAAGATAATATGCTGATTAGACAGGATAGCATTTCAAACTGAAATTATTGCGTGACTTTAAACAAGTTTACTCTGTATGTAAGCGTAATATCATATTTTTTGGACAAAATAGCAGGCAGCGAGTAGACAGGATAGCATAGCAGACTGACATAATAGAATGACTTTGTATAAGTTAATACTGACTTGTATGTACACATAACATAACGATAACCTCAGACAGTTCCGGCGTTCCATATAGTTCTTTAGCACAAAAAGCTGTGTCAGGTGTGCTTTAACATTTGTACTTTTAGGGCTATTTTAATACATTGCAAGAAAAAAAAACAAAGTGCAAACTCATAATTCCTTTAAAGAGAAATTGATTTACCTCAAATGCAGTAGAATAAAGCATAATGGCGCCAGAAAGAATTCTTTAGAAAATAAATATGGGGTATATTCCTTACCTGGCAGCATGTTCAATTTCATTGCAATGTTTGTTCTTACAGATTCAAGGTGCCGTCATGTTAGCCTCAGTGTTTCAAATTGTAATCGGTTTCAGTGGCATTCTGGGCATCATGCTGAGATATGTTGGCCCTCTAGTGATCGCACCAACAATTGCCCTTATAGGCATGTCGCTTTTCTCCATTGCTGCGGTAAAAGCTTCACAACAATGGTGGATAGCTCTCTCGTCAGTATTCTTTGATATTTTAAAGAAAATGTTTATCACAGAAATATTGGAAAGATTACTTTAACAATGAAAAGCGTATCCTTTGTTCACAGCTTGTCTTTAGCGAACAGGTAAATCGTGTTTTTCCAAGCGATCTATTTTCCTAGATAAATTTTCTTTCTAGATGATCTTTATAAAATATGCCTTTATAATATATCTGAATGATAATTAAAAGCCCATTTCACATATAATCAAAGACAGCGATTTGGCAATTCATTTTTATCACTGCAATTCGTCTAACCAAGACTTGGTCGCTCGGTTAAGAATAAATGATTCAGATCAACATAAGCGCTACTTTGCAATAAAGATATATAACAGTTGTATAACTGTTAAATAGCACATTAAAGGTTGGTTCTTAAATATTTATTTAAATGTATTTTCAGCACTATGATTTTGGTGACCGTGTTTAGTCAGTTCATGAGGAAAATTAAAATCCCATGTGTGACTGGTATGGAAAAAAATAGATGTAAAACCACAAGACTACCTGTATTTGACTTATTTCCGGTAAGTTGACATGGCGACAGGGAGTTAATATACACGTGAAGAACATTAAACCACAACACCACAAAACTATACGTGTTTGACCTTTTTCCGGTAAGTTGACATGGCAACAGGCAATTAAAATACACGGGAGCTGCATTTAAAGACAAAACTACATGTGTTTGACCTATTTCCGGTAAGTTGACACGGCAACAAGGAGTTGATATACACGTGAACAACATTTAACCATAAAAAACGGCTATATTATTTCTAAACAAAGTATTAAGAAAAGAACATTATTTTTCATAAAGCCTAGAAAAGGTTAAAGAATTACACCTCTTCCTGAATACCGGTATATTATTTTTACTTTTTTCATTTCAGGTTTTGCTTGCTGTTATTATTTCATGGGTGATCTGTGCTATCCTCACGATCACAAATGTGTTACCAAATGATCCGGAAAAATGGGGTTACACCGCCCGTACAGATACTAAAAGCTACGTGTTAGAGAAATCGGAATGGTTCCGTTTTCCTTATCCAGGTACTTGTTGATAACATCAAAAACAAAAAAAAGTATACATTTGTCTGTCTGCAAGCTGTCCCTCTGAGCTATTCTATCCTGTAAACATGAACAAATTTAGACGAAGTCTTAAGTTTGAAAGCCTTATGGACTATAACTGCGTTCAAGTATACAATATTTTATATGCAAATAACGAGAAATCTATTGATCTTTTTACGAAAAAATAAATGAAATTTTATTACTATCAATATTGAAACTAAAAATACACTTGTCAGGACAATGGGGAACTCCAACCGTAAGCGCAGGAAGTGTTTTTGGTATGTTGGCCGCAGTGATAGCCTCCATGATTGAATCTGTTGGAGACTACTACGCATGCGCGAGGCTTTCCCAAGCTCCTCCTCCCCCAATGCACGCGGTAACTAGAGGCATAGGTACGGAGGGCATTGGTTGCCTTTTGGCTGGAGCGATCGGATCTGCTAACGGAACAACATCATACAGTGCAAATATTGGCGTGATAGGTCTAACAAAGGTAAAAATTGGTTTAGAGAGAAGTGTATTGAAGTGCATGTATTGTGTCTGACGATCATTATTAAAAAACTATTACTAAAAGATCACACTCATTAATTTAGAAGAACACTGCCGTCAACATCTGAGATCTACATAATGCTACAACCAAACCCCATTATTTCGAAAACCTGCTTTTATTTGTCACGGTATAAGCCCAGACCTCTATACTTTACTCATAAATGATATGAAACCTTTGTTTCAGGTAAGCAGTCTTCGTGTTGTTCAGGCTTGTGGTCTTCTGATGGTACTACTTGGCTGTCTTGGAAAGTTCGGCGCACTGTTTGCTACAGTTCCCGATCCAGTGGTCGGCGGCATGTTTATGATCGCCTTTGGTACGTATAACTGTGAAATCTATGGAATGATAAAAATCGAGTACTGTGTTTCATAAAATCAAGAGAAGAGATTCAAGGTGAGGTGGATTGGGTTGGGGTGGGGTAGGGTGTATTTAAGTATGAAAAACGGTAACATACAACCTAAGCTTTCAAGCTTTTAACTGGCTAGAATTAATCTTACGGTCTGTTTTTGCTCTTTTCTACTGAAAAGAAAATATGAGCGATTTAGATTTAACCGTTTGTTTGAAAAACATTTTCACATGGTACGTTTTAAGCTCAACTGAGCAAGTGCTATATATATACAGGAAAAACTTTAATATCTTCTTCTGTAAAAGTGTTGGGCACAGAGCTTTGTAATTTGATATAAGGCATCCTGTAGTAGGCCTCTACCGAGGTAAGAAATGTTATTACCCAGGGTTTAAAATTGGCCCCGCCCCAATGGTCACCTGGTTTTGCCTAGACTTATATAGCAAAACAATCCTGGGGAAAGCACAAAGCCTAGAACTTAGGTAACTATTTATTGGATGGAAAGGTACTTGCCCTAACCATCCCACTGCATTAAAGGACCTCCCCGCCCCTCAAAAGATTTTTTATGCCCGCGAAGGGAGGCATATAGTTTTTTAACTGTCCGTCCGTCAGTCTGTCCGAAAACTGTAACATTGGCCATAACTTCCTTATTAGTAAGTGGATTCACTTCATACTTGGACACAACACCCCTTTGGACAAAACTTTCCCACTCACCTATATTTATCTAACCTTGGCCCCTGAATGACCTTCACCTTGAAGATCAAATTGTCTAAAAACTTTGACATTGGCCATAACTTCCTTAATAGTAAGAGAATTTACTTCATAGTTGGACAAAACACCCCTTTGGACGAGACTGTCCCACTGACCTATATTTATTTGACCTTGACCCCTGAATATCTAGTTGTCCAAAAACTAACATTTGGCCATAACTTCCATATTAGCAAGTGGATATATTTCTTACTTGGACACAACACCCCTTTGGACAAGACCTTCCCATTGACCTATATTTATTTGACATTGACCTCTGAATGAATGGTCCTCAGCTCAAGGTCAAAGCACCGCTTACAGTGACAGTTCTTGTTCTATACTCTTTTTCTGGATGGGTAGGTACTTGCCCTCCCCCGCCCTACCCAGCCCCATCTTGACACCTCCGCTAAACAATTTATTTTTTTATCATACCAAGGTAGCTCAAATTCTGTCTCCGGTGTCAAAATTGGCCCCTTCTCAAGATTCTATTTCTAGAAAATATAAGATCTTTGAAAAAATCAAAACCTGTTATTTTGCTTTTGATGTTCGCTGAACAGCAGACCCACAGCCAAAGTACTCAGCTGAGCTACCCAAGGTTATCACGGCTCTCTTGTTTAACTTTATTACGTTTTATGAACAGGTATGATAACGTCTGTGGGGTTATCGAACTTGCATCATGTTGACTTGAACTCCTCTAGAAATCTCTTCGTCCTTGGAGTTTCTCTGTTCTTTGGGTTCAGTATGCCTGTCTGGATGAAAGACCACCCAGACGTTATCAACACAGGTAATTATATTTTCTATTGAAAATGTTATTTTGGGACTGAAAAGAAACTCCAAATAAAAATTCAGTATAAGATAATGAAAAATAGTAAGTTAGTAAGTATAACTCTCAATATCGAACTTCTAAGTACTCTGTAGTATTGTGTATTTAAGATATAAAAGGCTATGGAAATAACTTGTATTTATGATTACTGGACCGTGATTACTGTAGATTACAATGAAAGTCATTATTTTTCAGGAAATGACGTCATAGACCAGATACTGTACGTTTTGCTTAGCACAAGCATGTTTGTTGGTGGAGCAGTTGCATTTATTCTAGACAACAGTATACCTGGTAGATTATGTTTTTTAAACTTGTTCTTGCTTGGATAATAAGAAAACTTTTCACAACAACCCCTGATTCTTCGATCAGTTGATCACAGACAACAACAAAAATACCATAACTGCCGTAAAGTGTAAAAACCCGGCCCACCCTACTTTTTCTTGCCGATTATTAAAGTTTTATTGCTCGTTTTTTCTCATATTTCATTCAACTTACATACTACTTTCAGACTTTCCCTTACAATATTTATTGTTTGATTTTTGTTTTTTGCTGTTTTTTCCCCCGTTGCTAAAAAATCTGTCAAACAGACGCTTAGATGAATAAAAAATTGAATGAATTTTTTGCCGACCTGTAAACAACAAAAACTGTGATTAATTTTATCTTAGACATTATAAGCAGCCTATTTTCAATATGTCCCCCCCCTCCCCCCCCAAAAAAAAAGACAAATATGATGAGAGAAAAAAGTTTAACAGCAGACCAAAGAGCAATTAAATGAAGAGCGGAAATTTTGTAAATACAATCGCACTATTGCCTAGGAATGTAGGCAGACACGTGCAAAGCTCCACGAAGAGTTGATGTTTTAAGTATTTAGATGATTCGGAAAACAACTTCTTGCAACATATGTAATTAGTTCGATGACTGCTTCCTAGATTCAGACCGGTAGTCGCGTCAACAAGCTGAGATGCGGAGTCACTGTAGACCCTAATTCTTAGTTTGATTCGAACTAATAACCTCTGGATCACATGTCTAACCTTCTACCTCTCGACTACTGTCCTCCAGAACGATATATAATGACACCATTGTTAAAAGACTGTCAAGACAAAGAAGATGCCTTTTAAATTAGAAAAAAAAATATCTTTTTTTACGTCAACAGGTACTGACGAGGAACGAGGAATCCAGAAATGGAGAACAGTAACAGATGATGACGGCATTTTAATGAAGATTTCTCCTCTGAGTATATACGACTTTCCGCTCATTCAGAAATGTCTTGATAAAATCAAATTGTTCAGATATGTGCCATTCTGTCCATCGTTTATGAGAGAAATCAACACCGAGACACATGAAATTTACATTGGTGATGACGCAAACAACGAAGGGAGAGAATTCAACCAGATGAGTGGAAAACACAATTATGCATTGACCACATTAGATGAAAAAAGTCCAACAAATCTTGAATAGTAATTCAGCATGTCATGTTCTACTGATATATTCTCTTATAAACTATTTGCTATTTATATTACTGTAACCAACGTGATACTCAGAAGAATTGTTTTGATATTTTATAACAGTATATGTAATAGAAATATTTATGTATATATTTACCGTATATCAAATTAGTAGAATGCAGTAAAATGTTGTAAATATTGTCGATACATTTTCTATAATGACTGGCTTGTAATGATAGATGTGAATTTTTGGTCAGTTCTTGAATCAGTTAAAAGATTTTTTTATGGCACCATCGGTAGATCGGTAGACACTTTGTTTTCGATAAATTTCTGGAAAATGCATTAGCCAAAGTTCACCACCCTTGAAAGCTGGTTGGTCATGACCATTAGAGGACCCTTAATCTTTTATAGGTCACTATATTAAAGGTCAAGGTCACACTGACACTATACAGCAAAACTGTTTCCGATCAATATCTGGAGAACGCTTAGGCTTATGCATCAGCCACACATCACCGTATTGCGTTGACGGACGTCCATTGTGTCCGTCGGCATCATTTTTCTTGTCAGTTTCTCATTCGACGTTCGCGCTCTTTGTCAGGGGATTTACGGTGATGTCCGTTATATCCGGTAGAAAATTTTTTAGCATGTTCAAAACTTGGAACGTACACCACCGGACAAAAGCCTAGAACTCGTTGGATGAGAGGTAGCAATGCGTTGACATGCGTTTTGTTTGGAATTTGTGCATGCCTTATCATGTACTTTTTTTCGGTTCGCTTCTGTACATGTCCGGTGGAACTGATTAGTGGTTGGACTACTACCCAACATGAAACATATGGAACAGATGTCCAGCGGACGAAAATTGACAAAAAAAAAAAACGTTTTGTCAGTTTTGCATACGTTGATCTATCGTTTTACGGTGAATTTGTTCGGTACTCGTTCATTAAACGTTATTGTGCTGTGAATATCCGGTAATTGTGCGGCTAATGTGCGTTGTATACACCGATCGCAAGAGCCTCTTAAAGCCACGGGGATGATTTTGCTGCATTTTTATCCGTTGTATGTCTGTTAACGCTATTCGATGATGTGTGACTGGTACATTCAGCTCCTCAAGCTGGTTGATCATGACCAGTAGATGACACTTTTTGAACTGGAATAACCAAACACGAGGGGCATTTTGACCATGACCACACCTTCTAAGTCACAGTCTGCTCTTCATTCACAATGTGGGCATCATTTGTAAACTGCCACTGGCAACTTGGTGCTTCTAGGGGGGCATATATGTTTTACAAACATCTCTTATTTGCTTAAGTTATTTCAGATTTCAAAATAATATTCAGCCGCAAATAAAATGTAGAAATATAAACCGGTCATTCTTTTAAAGTTTCCAGAGGATCATCGCAAATCAAGGAGTGGATGTCTCCCAATATTAACACTCTTGTTGTTCCGTTAAACTTAATTTGTGAAGAGCTAATGTATTAGGCTAAGTTGTCGCATTGACTGTTGAGAAAAATAAAAGTCTATGAACAGTTTACCTTTATATAAATGTGAGACAGAATAAGTGACAAAAAACATTTTAAAAAGGGAAGAAACAGAGACAAATTTTATTATTTTTTTTCATTTTTAAGAATGAATGTAATAAACATAAATGCATTTTTGCACCAAAAAGATGTATTGACGATATCAATTTCTAAAAAAAAAATATCGTGAGAAATAGTACCAAATGCATCTTTGTCAAGACTGCAACTTTAAGTCATATCATTATTCAGTTTTAGTATTTACACTTCAAAGGATGCCATTCACAACAAACAAGATTAATAATGACTCTTTGCATGACACATTTATGCACTAAATTCCGTAACATATGATGCATGACACATTTATGCACTAAATTCCGTAACATATGATGCATGACACATTTATGCACTAAATTCCGTAACATATGATGCATGACACATTTATGCACTAAATTCCGTAACATATGATGCATGACACATTTATGCACTAAATTCCGTAACATATAATGCATGACACATTTATGCACTAAATTCCGTAATATATGATCTCATGAATAATGTTATTCATATTGTAATAATAATAAATAAAATGAAATGAAATTGACGAGCATTGCTTTTTATTCAGTTTATTATTATTATTATTATTATTATTATTATTGTTATAACGTGCGTGTCTTTGATCACGCATATCATTCACGTCAGGACTTATCTTTTATTTTATCCTTAATGCGACGATAATAATCATTAAGACAAAATAAGGGAAACGGTTATTTCTCTTTTTACTTATGTTCTTACATTCATACTAATGTTTTCATATTAATTATCTCTATTGTCTATAATCAAAAAATAAAACGTGTGTATTTTTTTCTGTTTGTGATTATTTGGTCGTTAATAGCTCAGTCACAATTTTTGTGAATAACATTATATACAGCAATGAAAAATTAAGTCTTAAAGAATGTATTCTTTGTGTTTCAACCCATTTTTGTGTACAGATTTCAGTCCAGGAAATAGTTATGCTGTACATCAAACCTCTATACAAAATTTCAAAATTATATGATTTTACAAATGAAGTGTATAAATTCTATATACAGTCCACACTCGGTATGTCAAAATCGCTTAAGTCAAATTTCCGGCTAAGTCGAATTAATTTTCAGGTCCCGTCAATAAACCTTCTTTATTTATATAATTTAACTCCTGTTAAGCCGAATTTGACACGTGCGAACTTCGGTTATGTCGATCGTATTTTCCTGTCCAGTCGTATATTTTCCTAAATATTTTTACACTCGGCAAGTGAAGTGTGAAACTTTATTGATTACCAATTATTCTAGGCGATTTCGAGGTGAGAACTGATTAGACTAATTACGCGTGTTAAACATTATTTGTTGATTGCAACTTTACAAATCACACTTTTATTAGGATATTAATTTTCACTAATAGGTACTTCTAAGTGAGAACTGATCGAACATATAACGCGTGTCATATTGTTTGTTTATTTCAACTTTCCAAATTGCGCTTAAATTAGGATCTTAATTGTCACGAATAGGTACACTTTTGGTAAGAAATTTATACTGATTCTATAAATTCACCGGACTGGACTGAAATTGCACTTTTGTGACTTTAATTGTCACGAATTTGAGTGAATACACAAAAGTCAGTTTTGAAATGTGCTTTTCTCCATATACTACAAGCATTTTATGTGTGTGCGTGAAAAATGTTACGTAAACGTAAATTTCATTAAAAGTTTGTTAGGTAAACCTGCTCTGGATATGTCGAATTCCGGCTTAGCAAAAAGAACTTACTCGGTCCATCCGAATTCGAAATATCGAGAGTGGACTGTATTTGTCAAAATGTTTACACAATGTTTAAAAGCAGGTAACACTCATCTAATAATCATGACGATTTCCCAAAGGTTAACTTTACAATCTTGCTTTCTAACATTCCACTTAACTTTCGTAGGTCTACCTCAATACTTCTGAGATACGCGCGACACAAAATTTGTGGCTGACATGCAGTATTTGACAAGTCAAGGCCCATAATTTCGCTGAAACAGGTACACAGTGGCATATGCTGATTAGTATTCCTGTAAAGTTTAATGACTTTACCTTAAATACTTTTTGAGATACGCGGAACCCAAGATTTCTAGCGCACTGACGTACGAACAGACGGACAACTCTGCCCAAACTATATGCATCTCCCCTCTATATTTGGGTTGGGAATACATTATAAGGAGGTTTGAAGTTGTGCACCTGTAGTTTTTTTTTTCGGAAACCCAGCTAATTGGCCTTGACTTACCCCTCCCCCCCCCCCAAGCTTCTTGTTGTTGTTACTGATGTTGTTGTTGTTGTTTAATTTCTAATTACTTTATGGATTTATGGCTTAAGAGGTACAACCCCTTCAAGTTCACCGTGGTATCAAATTCCTCCCCCTCTATCTTCAGCTGGCGGTACCCCTTCCTTCCAATATCTTAGATAGATGTACCCCTCACCCCAATTCTACTTTATCTAACATGCTATGGTGATGCAAAGGGATGGGATGTGTGGAAAGTGAGACATTTGTTTTGTCTAAAAAACAACCCTCTATAGTTACCTATGACTGATGTAATATTGACCCTTCCTCCTAATTTTAAAAGAACTTACTACAACAGAGCTGATTATTATTATTTTATTTTGGTAAAAGCAAACATGACATGACACTGACAAGATGCATGATACGTGTAAATAAACACTACAGTAACAAATATTAATAACATGACATGCAATAATTGAAAACCATGTAATGACCACCAATACCAGGGATAACACAAAATTAGAGAGAATGATTCCTCTCATTTCCATTGTTGTCCCTCATATTGGAGGCATGACAAGTAAAGCCATGTTTTAATCTTTATGTAATAAATTGTACTTAAATGGTATTATCTAATTCAAAATTGAGATCATTATAAAGATTATCACAGGCTAATCGATGAGGTTAGTACACTGATAAAAATGTGACACCCAAATTGGGTGGATAAAGGATAAAAAAAACAAAGAGTTTTTTGACGGGGAATAGAACCCCGGTCTCCCGCGTGACAGGCGGGGATACTTACCACTATACTATCGAGAAGATGTACAAGTGTAAGGAAAAGTGTTATCAAACAATACATCGACTTAATGTTCTCCATTTCCAAACAACGTCG
This sequence comes from Cyclina sinensis, assembly GCA_012932295.1. NCBI lineage: Eukaryota > Metazoa > Mollusca > Bivalvia > Venerida > Veneridae > Cyclina > Cyclina sinensis. Next base: position 14,221,662 of record JAAONU010000004.1, on the reverse strand, counting down.
TTTTCTATAAATACATTGACATTTGACGTCCAACTGTGACGTCAGAGTAGAGACGCATATAAACTTCAAACGGACATTTCTTCAATCATGATTATTTTTCTTTAAACTTTCGTTCTGCAATTTTGCCACATAGACTTTGTAATGTCATAGTACTATTCCGCATTTTATAATTGGCATACTGTTTAAAGATATAAATAGTTAGACGTCCAACAGGAACGTTTCAGAACCTCTATTGTGACGTTGCAAACATTCTATTGTGACGTCAAATACAATTAAATGGGACGCCAAGACGTTCCACTGTGACGTCGCGCTTACCTTTCATTATTTCGTCATAAGAGTAGCGCAATTGTTAGGATACAGAATACAAACATCAATATGAACACTTCTAGAAGTAAGCAGAATTGGTTTACAAAAATGATGTATAGGAAAAGATGGCAGTTTATTATTAATAATTTCTTCTTCTTCTTCTTCTTCTTTTTCTTCTTCTTATTATCATTAATATTATTATTATTTTTATTATTATTATTATTATTATTATTATTATTATTGAACTTTCATATACATTTTAATAGACTAAGGTTATGTTTACAGTTTTTAGGAAATGAATCAATCTCAAATCCTGCTATAGAACCCATCAGGTACGGCGGCGAGCAAGAGCTGATTATGGAAAAACCATGAAATGCCAGATATTCTTACTGCATGATGATCTGCTTTAATATACATATAAGTTTTTTACACACACAAAAATGTCATTCTCCGACGTGAATTCGAAGTTCGGTCTACTTCTTGACAGGCAAAGATACGGTCTTTTGTACTACCCTACATAATTCGATGATTCAGATCAGTTACCTAGATCTTAATAATCTTATTCTGATTGAAAAGCCTGTATCTGACCCTACTTATTGCTTTTACTCCCATGCAGCATGATTCCCAAGTGGTCTTGTGGTTAGGATTCCGCGCTCTCACCGCGGCGGCCGAGGTTCGATTCCCCGCTTGGGAAAACCTTTTTCCTTTTCCTTGCGGCATTTTCAATCCTATGGCCCGTTTGTGTCCGCCATTGTGAAGCACCGGGAGGAAAAAAGAAAATTTAATGTAGCACATACCAGTTTTTCAGCCACACATTCGAACTGGCCATGTAGAAATTATTAATGAGAGGGTATGATGCATTAACATGTGTATTGCTGAAGTCTAAATTAATTAATACATGAGGATATGGGTATTCAGAGTGGTCAGGATGAGGTTCTCTTTAGCTTTTTCCTTATTCGACAGTATTAAAATGCACTCAGTGTGAAGTAGGAGCTTGAAATTCGAAACTGATGAAAGCAGGTTATGTCAGTGGTTTCGGCTGCAGAAGTTCAATAGGATGCCTTCTGAGCTGGATACTGAAAAAAGTGTAGCGTTGACAGGTATCTAGCACTAACTGATTTAGGCGTGCCATAACAGACGAACAATTAGCATGTAGTGTTATGACTGTACCGTGTGCCTTTGAATATCAGGCGACCTGTCTGTTTCATAAAATTTGCCTCGGCAAGGGGTCGAAAAGTGGGGCTTGGGAGTAGTTTCTTTCTTGCAGCTGATTTTTTTAGAGAAGTGTTTCATCTGAAATTTGAGTTTTTGTTGTAGATTGTCTTCAATCCTATAAGAATAGCTGTATATTTCTTTTCAGGTTGTTGTATTGGGATTGTCAGTGAGGCGCAAACAGTTTGAGTGGTCATCAGACACTAAATTTCAGTGTGAAACTGGTATCTGCCACCTTAATGTAATATTCACCCTTTCTCGTAATTGTTAAAGATGGTGCAGCTTATTTCAACAGCGGTGACCGATTTAGTTTCTTTTCACTGATATAAATGTTAAACTCACATTGTGCGGATGAAAGGATAAAAAAAACAAAGGGCTCCCCGACGGGGAATCGAACCCCGGTCTCCCGCGTGACAGGCGGGGATACTTACCACTATACTATCGAGGAGATGTTAAAGCGTCAGGAAAAGTGTTATCAAACAATACATCGACTTAATGTTCTCCATTTCCAAACAACGTCGTGTTCTATAAATACATTGACATTTGACGTCCAACTGTGACGTCAGAGTAGAGACGCATATAAACTTCAAACGGACATTTCTTCAATCATGATTATTTTTCTTCAAACTTTCGTTTTGCAATTTTGCCACATAGACTTTGTAACGTCATAGTACTATTCCGCATTTTATAATTGGCATACTGTTTAAAGATATAAATAGTTAGACGTCCAGTCTAACAGGAATGTTTCAGAACCTCTATTGTGACGTTGCAAACATTCTATTGTAACGTCAAATACAATTAAATGGGACGCCAAGACGTTCCACTGTGACGTCGCGCTTACCTTTCATTATTTCGTCATAAGAGTAGCGCAATTGTTAGGATACAGAATACAAACATCAATATGAACACTTCTAGAAGTAAGCAGAATTGGTTTACAAAAATGATGTATAGGAAAAGATGGCAGTTTATTATTAATAATTTCTTCGTCTTCTTCTTCTTTTTCTTCCTCTTATTATCTTTATTATTATTATTATTATTATTATTATTATTATTATTATTGAACTTTCATATACATTTTAATAGACTAAGGTTATGTTTACAGTTTTTAGGAAATGAATCAATCTCAAATCCTGCTATAGAACCCATCAGGTACGGCGGCGAGCAAGAGCTGATTATGGAAAAACCATGAAATGCCAGATATTATTACTGCATGATGATCTGTTTCAATATACATATAAGTTATTTACACACACAAAAATGTCATTCTCCGACGTGAATTCGAAGTTCGGTCTACTTCTTGACAGGCAAAGATACCGGTCTTTTGTACTACCCTACATAATTCGATCATTCAGATCAGTTACCTAGATCTTAATAATCTTATTCTGATTGAAAAGCCTGTATCTGACGCTACTTATTGCTTTTACTCCCATGCAGCATGATTCCCAAGTGGTCTAGTGGTTAGGATTCCGCGCTCTCACCGCGGCGGCCGGGGTTCGATTCCCCGCTTGGGAAAACCTTTTTCCTTTTCCTTGCGGCATTTTCAATCCTATGGCCCGTTTGTGTCCGCCATTGTGAAGCACCGGGAGGAAAAAAGAAAATTTAATGTAGCACATACCAGTTTTTCAGCCACACATTCGAACTGGCCATGTAGAAATTATTAATGAGAGGGTATGATACATTAACATGTGTATTGCTGAAGTCTAAATTAATTAATACATGAGGATATGGGTATTCAGAGTGGTCAGGATGAGGTTCTCTTTAGTTTTTTCCTAATTCGACAGTATTGAAATGCACTCAGTGTGAAGTAGGAGCTTGAAATTCGAAACTGATGAAAGCAGGTTATGTCAGTGGTTTCGGCTGCAGAAGTTCAATAGGATGCCTTCTGAGCTGGATACTGAAAAAAGTGTAGCGTTGACAGGTATCTAGCACTAACTGATTTAGGCGTGCCATAACAGACGAACAATTAGCATGTAGTGTTATGACTGTACCGTGTGCCTTTGAATATCAGGCGACCTGTCTGTTTCATAGAATTTGCCTCGGCAAGGGGTCGAAAAGTGGGGCTTGGGAGTAGTTTCTTTCTTGCAGCTGATTTTTTTAGAGAAGTGTTTCATCTGAAATTTGAGTTTTTGTTGTAGATTGTCTTCAATCCTATAAGAATAGCTGTATATTTCTTTTCAGGTTGTTGTATTGGGATTGTCAGTGAGGCGCAAACAGTTTGAGTGGTCATCAGACACTAAATTTCAGTGTGAAACTGGTATCTGCCACCTTAATGTAATATTCACCCTTTCTCGTAATTGTTAAAGATGGTGCAGCTTATTTCAACAGCGGTGACCGATTTAGTTTCTTTTCACTGATATAAATGTAAAAAATATAAATATAAAACTCACATTGTGCGGATGAAAGGATAAAAAAAAAACAAAGGGCTCCCCGACGGGGAATCGAACCCCGGTCTCCCGCGTGACAGGCGGGGATACTTACCACTATACTATCGAGGAGATGTTAAAGCGTCAGGAAAAGTGTTATCAAACAATACATCGACTTAATGTTCTCCATTTCCAAACAACGTCGTGTTCTATAAATACATTGTCATTTGACGTCCAACTGTGACGTCAGAGTAGAGACGCATATAAACTTCAAACGGACATTTCTTCAATCATGATTATTTTTCTATAAACTTTCGTTCTGCAATTTTGCCACATAGACTTTGTAATGTCATAGTACTATTCCGCATTTTATAATTGGCATACTGTTTAAAGATATAAATAGTTAGACGTCCAACAGGAACGTTTCAGAACCTCTATTGTGACGTTGCAAACATTCTATTGTAACGTCAAATACAATTAAATGGGACGCCAAGACGTTCCACTGTGACGTCGCGCTTACCTTTCATTATTTCGTCATAAGAGTAGCGCAATTGTTAGGATACAGAATACAAACATCAATATGAACACTTCTAGAAGTAAGCAGAATTGGTTTACAAAAATGATGTATAGGAAAAGATGGCAGTTTATTATTAATAATTTCTTCGTCTTCTTCTTCTTTTTCTTCCTCTTATTATCTTTATTATTATTATTATTATTATTATTATTATTATTATTATTATTATTATTATTGAACTTTCATATACATTTTAATAGACTAAGGTTATGTTTACAGTTTTTAGGAAATGAATCAATCTCAAATCCTGCTATAGAACCCATCAGGTACGGCGGCGAGCAAGAGCTGATTATGGAAAAACCATGAAATGCCAGATATTATTACTGCATGATGATCTGTTTCAATATACATATAAGTTATTTACACACACAAAAATGTCATTCTCCGACGTGAATTCGAAGTTCGGTCTACTTCTTGACAGGCAAAGATACCGGTCTTTTGTACTACCCTACATAATTCGATCATTCAGATCAGTTACCTAGATCTTAATAATCTTATTCTGATTGAAAAGCCTGTATCTGACGCTACTTATTGCTTTTACTCCCATGCAGCATGATTCCCAAGTGGTCTAGTGGTTAGGATTCCGCGCTCTCACCGCGGCGGCCGGGGTTCGATTCCCCGCTTGGGAAAACCTTTTTCCTTTTCCTTGCGGCATTTTCAATCCTATGGCCCGTTTGTGTCCGCCATTGTGAAGCACCGGGAGGAAAAAAGAAAATTTAATGTAGCACATACCAGTTTTTCAGCCACACATTCGAACTGGCCATGTAGAAATTATTAATGAGAGGGTATGATACATTAACATGTGTATTGCTGAAGTCTAAATTAATTAATACATGAGGATATGGGTATTCAGAGTGGTCAGGATGAGGTTCTCTTTAGTTTTTTCCTAATTCGACAGTATTGAAATGCACTCAGTGTGAAGTAGGAGCTTGAAATTCGAAACTGATGAAAGCAGGTTATGTCAGTGGTTTCGGCTGCAGAAGTTCAATAGGATGCCTTCTGAGCTGGATACTGAAAAAAGTGTAGCGTTGACAGGTATCTAGCACTAACTGATTTAGGCGTGCCATAACAGACGAACAATTAGCATGTAGTGTTATGACTGTACCGTGTGCCTTTGAATATCAGGCGACCTGTCTGTTTCATAGAATTTGCCTCGGCAAGGGGTCGAAAAGTGGGGCTTGGGAGTAGTTTCTTTCTTGCAGCTGATTTTTTAGAGAAGTGTTTCATCTGAAATTTGAGTTTTTGTTGTAGATTGTCTTCAATCCTATAAGAATAGCTGTATATTTCTTTTCAGGTTGTTGTATTGGGATTGTCAGTGAGGCGCAAACAGTTTGAGTGGTCATCAGACACTAAATTTCAGTGTGAAACTGGTATCTGCCACCTTAATGTAATATTCACCCTTTCTCGTAATTGTTAAAGATGGTGCAGCTTATTTCAACAGCGGTGACCGATTTAGTTTCTTTTCACTGATATAAATGTAAAAAATATAAATATAAAACTCACATTGTGCGGATGAAAGGATAAAAAAAAAACAAAGGGCTCCCCGACGGGGAATCGAACCCCGGTCTCCCGCGTGACAGGAGGGGATACTTACCACTATACTATCGAGGAGATGTTAAAGCGTCAGGAAAAGTGTTATCAAACAATACATCGACTTAATGTTCTCCATTTCCAAACAACGTCGTGTTCTATAAATACATTGTCATTTGACGTCCAACTGTGACGTCAGAGTAGAGACGCATATAAACTTCAAACGGACATTTCTTCAATCATGATTATTTTTCTATAAACTTTCGTTCTGCAATTTTGCCACATAGACTTTGTAATGTCATAGTACTATTCCGCATTTTATAATTGGCATACTGTTTAAAGATATAAATAGTTAGACGTCCAACAGGAACGTTTCAGAACCTCTATTGTGACGTTGCAAACATTCTATTGTAACGTCAAATACAATTAAATGGGACGCCAAGACGTTCCACTGTGACGTCGCGCTTACGTTTCATTATTTCGTCATAAGAGTAGCGCAATTGTTAGGATACAGAATACAAACATCAATATGAACACTTCTAGAAGTAAGCAGAATTGGTTTACAAAAATGATGTATAGGAAAAGATGGCAGTTTATTATTAATAATTTCTTCGTCTTCTTCTTCTTTTTCTTCCTCTTATTATCTTTATTATTATTATTATTATTATTATTATTATTATTATTATTATTATTATTGAACTTTCATATACATTTTAATAGACTAAGGTTATGTTTACAGTTTTTAGGAAATGAATCAATCTCAAATCCTGCTATAGAACCCATCAGGTACGGCGGCGAGCAAGAGCTGATTATGGAAAAACCATGAAATGCCAGATATTATTACTGCATGATGATCTGTTTCAATATACATATAAGTTATTTACACACACAAAAATGTCATTCTCCGACGTGAATTCGAAGTTCGGTCTACTTCTTGACAGGCAAAGATACCGGTCTTTTGTACTACCCTACATAATTCGATCATTCAGATCAGTTACCTAGATCTTAATAATCTTATTCTGATTGAAAAGCCTGTATCTGACGCTACTTATTGCTTTTACTCCCATGCAGCATGATTCCCAAGTGGTCTAGTGGTTAGGATTCCGCGCTCTCACCGCGGCGGCCGGGGTTCGATTCCCCGCTTGGGAAAACCTTTTTCCTTTTCCTTGCGGCATTTTCAATCCTATGGCCCGTTTGTGTCCGCCATTGTGAAGCACCGGGAGGAAAAAAGAAAATTTAATGTAGCACATACCAGTTTTTCAGCCACACATTCGAACTGGCCATGTAGAAATTATTAATGAGAGGGTATGATACATTAACATGTGTATTGCTGAAGTCTAAATTAATTAATACATGAGGATATGGGTATTCAGAGTGGTCAGGATGAGGTTCTCTTTAGTTTTTTCCTAATTCGACAGTATTGAAATGCACTCAGTGTGAAGTAGGAGCTTGAAATTCGAAACTGATGAAAGCAGGTTATGTCAGTGGTTTCGGCTGCAGAAGTTCAATAGGATGCCTTCTGAGCTGGATACTGAAAAAAGTGTAGCGTTGACAGGTATCTAGCACTAACTGATTTAGGCGTGCCATAACAGACGAACAATTAGCATGTAGTGTTATGACTGTACCGTGTGCCTTTGAATATCAGGCGACCTGTCTGTTTCATAAAATTTGCCTCGGCAAGGGGTCGAAAAGTGGGGCTTGGGAGTAGTTTCTTTCTTGCAGCTGATTTTTTTAGAGAAGTGTTTCATCTGAAATTTGAGTTTTTGTTGTAGATTGTCTTCAATCCTATAAGAATAGCTGTATATTTCTTTTCAGGTTGTTGTATTGGGATTGTCAGTGAGGCGCAAACAGTTTGAGTGGTCATCAGACACTAAATTTCAGTGTGAAACTGGTATCTGCCACCTTAATGTAATATTCACCCTTTCTCGTAATTGTTAAAGATGGTGCAGCTTATTTCAACAGCGGTGACCGATTTAGTTTCTTTTCACTGATATAAATGTTAAACTCACATTGTGCGGATGAAAGGATAAAAAAAACAAAGGGCTCCCCGACGGGGAATCGAACCCCGGTCTCCCGCGTGACAGGCGGGGATACTTACCACTATACTATCGAGGAGATGTTAAAGCGTCAGGAAAAGTGTTATCAAACAATACATCGACTTAATGTTCTCCATTTCCAAACAGCGTCGTGTTCTATAAATACATTGACATTTGACGTCCAACTGTGACGTCAGAGTAGAGACGCATATAAACTTCAAACGGACATTTCTTCAATCATGATTATTTTTCTTCAAACTTTCGTTTTGCAATTTTGCCACATAGACTTTGTAACGTCATAGTACTATTCCGCATTTTATAATTGGCATACTGTTTAAAGATATAAATAGTTAGACGTCCAGTCTAACAGGAATGTTTCAGAACCTCTATTGTGACGTTGCAAACATTCTATTGTAACGTCAAATACAATTAAATGGGACGCCAAGACGTTCCACTGTGACGTCGCGCTTACCTTTCATTATTTCGTCATAAGAGTAGCGCAATTGTTAGGATACAGAATACAAACATCAATATGAACACTTCTAGAAGTAAGCAGAATTGGTTTACAAAAATGATGTATAGGAAAAGATGGCAGTTTATTATTAATAATTTCTTCGTCTTCTTCTTCTTTTTCTTCCTCTTATTATCTTTATTATTATTATTATTATTATTATTATTATTATTATTATTGAACTTTCATATACATTTTAATAGACTAAGGTTATGTTTACAGTTTTTAGGAAATGAATCAATCTCAAATCCTGCTATAGAACCCATCAGGTACGGCGGCGAGCAAGAGCTGATTATGGAAAAACCATGAAATGCCAGATATTCTTACTGCATGATGATCTGTTTCAATATACATATAAGTTATTTACACACAAAAAAAATGTCATTCTCCGACGGGAATTCGAAGTTCGGTCTACTTCTTGACAGGCAAAGATACCGGTCTTTTGTACTACCCTACATAATTCGATCATTCAGATCAGTTACCTAGATCTTAATAATCTTATTCTGATTGAAAAGCCTGTATCTGACCCTACTTATTGCTTTTACTCCCATGCAGCATGATTCCCAAGTGGTCTAGTGGTTAGGATTCCGCGCTCTCACCGCGGCGGCCGGGGTTCGATTCCCCGCTTGGGAAAACCTTTTTCCTTTTCCTTGCAGCATTTTCAATCCTATGGCCCGTTTGTGTCCGCCATTGTGATGCACCGGGAGGAAAAAAGAAAATTTAATGTAGCACATACCAGTTTTTCAGCCACACATTCGAACTGGCAATGTAGAAATTATTAATGAGAGGGTATGATGCATTAACATGTTTATTGCGGAAGTCTAAATTAATTAATACATGAGGATATGGGTATTCATAGTGGTCAGGATGAGGTTCTCTTTAGTTTTTTCCTTATTCAACAGTATTGAAATGCACTCAGTGGAAGTAGGAGCTTGAAATTCGAAACTGATGAAAGCAGGTTATGTCAGTGGTTTCGGCTGCAGAAGTTCAATAGGATGCCTTCTGAGCTGGATACTGAAAAAAGTGTAGCGTTGACAGGTATCTAGCACTAGCTGATTTAGGTGTGCCATAACAGACGAACAATTAGCATGTAGTGTTATGACTGTACCGTGTGCCTTTGAATATCAGGCGACCTGTCTGTTTCATAGAATTTGCCTCGGCAAGGGGTCGAAAAGTGGGGCTTGGGAGTAGTTTCTTTCTTGCAACTGATCTTTTTAGAGAAGTGTTTCATCTGAAATTTGAGTTTTTGTTGTAGATTGTCTTCAATACTATAAGAGTAGCTGTACTTTTCTTTTCAGGTTGTTGTATTGGGATTGTCAGTGAGGCGCAAACAGTTTGAGTGGTCATCAAACACTAAATTTCAGTGTGAAACTGGTATCTGCCACCTTAATGTAATATTCACCCTTTCTCGTAATTGTTAAAGATGGTGCAGCTTATTTCAACAGCGGTGACCGATTAAGTTTCTTTCCACTGATATAAATGTTAAACTCACATTGTGCGAATGAAAGGATAAAAAAAAACAAAGAACTCCCCGACGGGGAATCGAACCCCGGTCTCCCGCGTGACAGGCGGGGATACTTACCACTATACTATCGAGGAGATGTTAAAGCGTCAGGAAAAGTGTTATCAAACAATACATCGACTTAATGTTCTCCATTTCCAAACAACGTCGTTTTCTATAAATACATTGACATTTGACGTCCAACTGTGACGTCAGAGTAGAGACGCATATAAACTTCAAACGGACATTTCTTCAATCATGATTATTTTTCTTTAAACTTTCGTTCTGCAATTTTGCCACATAGACTTTGTAATGTCATAGTACTATTCCGCATTTTATAATTGGCATACTGTTTAAAGATATAAATAGTTAGACGTCCAACAGGAACGTTTCAGAACCTCTATTGTGACGTTGCAAACATTTTATTGTGACGTCAAATACAATTAAATGGGACGCCAAGACGTTCCACTGTGACGTCGCGCTTACGTTTCATTATTTCGTCATAAGAGTAGCGCAATTGTTAGGATACAGAATACAAACATCAATATGAACACTTCTAGAAGTAAGCAGAATTGGTTTACAAAAATGATGTATAGGAAAAGATGGCAGTTTATTATTAATAATTTCTTCTTCTTCTTCTTCTTCATTTTGTTCTTATTATTATCATTATTATTATTATTACTATTATTATTATTATCATTATTATTATTATTATTATCATTATTATTATTATTATTATTATTATTATTATTATTATTACTATTATTATTATTATTATTATTATTATTATTATTGAACTTTCATATACATTTTAATAGACTAAGGTTATGTTTTCAGTTTTTAGGAAATGAATCAATCTCAAATCCTGCTATAGAACCCATCAGGTACGGCGGCGAGCAAGAGCTGATTATGGAAAAACCATGAAATGCCAGATATTCTTACTGCATGATGATGTGCTTCAATATACATATAAGTTATTTACACACAAAAAAAATGTCATTCTCCGACGGGAATTCGAAGTTCGGTCTACTTCTTGACAGGCAAAGATACCGGTCTTTTGTACTACCCTACATAATTCGATCATTCAGATCAGTTACCTAGATCTTAATAATCTTATTCTGATTGAAAAGCCTGTATCTGACCCTACTTATTGCTTTTACTCCCATGCAGCATGATTCCCAACTGGTCTAGTGGTTAGGATTCCGCGCTCTCACCGCGGCGGCCGGGGTTCGATTCCCCGCTTGGGAAAACCTTTTTCCTTTTCCTTGCGATATTTTCAATCCTATGGCCCGTTTGTGTCCGCCATTGTGAAGCACCAGGAGGAAAAAAGAAAATTTAATGTCGCACATACCAGTTTTTCAGCCACACATTCGAACTGGCAATGTAGAAATTATTAATGAGAGGGTATGATGCATTAACATGTGTATTGCGGAAGTCTAAATTAATTAATACATGAGGATATGGGTATTCATAGTGGTCAGGATGAGGTTCTCTTTAGTTTTTTCCTTATTCAACAGTATTGAAATGCACTCAGTGTGAAATAGGAGCTTGAAATTCGAAACTGATGAAAGCAGGTTATGTCAGTGGTTTCGGCTGCAGAAGTTCAATACGATGCCTTCTGAGCTGGATACTGAAAAAAGTGTAGCGTTGACAGGTATCTAGCACTAGCTGATTTAGGTGTGCCATAACAGACGAACAATTAGCATGTAGTGTTATGACTGTACCGTGTGCCTTTGAATATCAGGCGACCTGTCTGTTTCATAGAATTTGCCTCGGCCAGGGGTCGAAAAGTGGGGCTTGGGAGTAGTTTCTTTCTTGCAGCTGATTTGTTTAGAGAAGTGTTTCATCTGAAATTTGAGTTTATGTTGTAGATTGTCTTCAATACTATAAGAGTAGCTGTACTTTTCTTTTCAGGTTGTTGTATTGGGATTGTCAGTGAGACGCAAGCAGTTTCAGTGGTCATCAAACACTAAATTTCAGTGTGAAACTGGTATCTGCCACTTTAATGTAATATTCACCCTTTCTCGTAATTGTTAAAGATGGTGCAGCTTATTTGAACAGCGGTGACCGATTTAGTTTCTTTTCACTGATATAAATGTTTAACTCACATTGTGCGGATGAAAGGTTAAAAAAAACAAAGAACTCCCCGACGGGGAATCGAACCCCGGTCTCCCGCGTGACAGGCGGGGATACTTACCACTATACTATCGAGGAGATGTTAAAGCGTTAGGAAAAGTGTTATCAAACAATACATCGACTTAATGTTCTCCATTTCCAAACAACGTCGTTTTCTATAAATACATTGACATTTGACGTCCAACTGTGACGTCAGAGTAGAGACGCATATAAACTTCAAACGGACATTTCTTCAATCATGATTATTTTTCTTTAAACTTTCGTTCTGCAATTTTGCCACATAGACTTTGTAATGTCATAGTACTATTCCGCATTTTATAATTGGCATTCTGTTTAAAGATATAAATAGTAAGACGTCCAACAGGAACGTTTCAGAACCTCTATTGTGACGTTGCAAACATTATATGACGCGCGACGCGAGAAAAGGGGCACTCGGACATTTTTTGTGTATTTTTCGTTTTTATGTCTATCATATAATTTAATCTTTTCTGAAATTGGAACTTTTTATTTTCTTAAGATCTTGTAAATAATGAATATTCTACAATGATTTTTCCAGCTGACACCACAGCGCCTTAAACGTTACTTTTATTACGTTCGGACGTCAGATATTTTTTTTATGATTGCGACAACGTCGACCTTGACAATTTTCAAAAGTAAAGCATGAGTTCAGTGCAAAATCGATTTATTCTAAATATCAGTTGCACGTGGTTTCAAAGTGCATGCCCATTTCATTTGCTGCTTTTATAAATCACAAACATAGGTAACATTTCATAGAAAAAGATTTTTTGTATAGCAACTGTAAGTTAACTTCGGTAAACTGTGATTTCACAGAATGACCAATTAGTTGATTTCTGACGGGTGTAATAAAAGTCGATTGTTAAAAACACAATTTCTGAAGAAATAAATGGCAATCTATTTTCAACAGTTTCTACTCAGTTCTCATGTCACTCCTCTGCAAAACCTGGGCATGTTACGTCTTGAAAAGTTGGTCGGACGAACTTGCGTACGTTTTGGTACAGATACTCTTGCCTTGCACGGCTAAGACCAGCAGGTTCAAGGACGCACGGGTAAGACACTGCTGGGATGGTTTCTTTCTGTAGCTGTACTCTGATTTCTGCACTCCCAGAGCGTTCTTTAACGTAAACAGCGGATTTATCGTCTGCTGTGAAGCGGAAGGAGTGTAGTTTCTGAATGCCCTTCAGTGGCAGGAAGTACCGGGGTAAAAATGACTTCCAGTCATACCTGTAACAGATAATATTGTATGTCTTGCTGACCGTGTATTGTTTGTTAATTATCATTTTTAAACATGAAACTAAATCGGCTTTTTAGTTACCAACAACTAAGTATGAAAAATAATTGTTTTAATATTAGCGTAAAACAATGTTAAAAATTGTTACCATGTCCAAGTCTGTTCACCATTTGGCTTTCTGAATAACACTGGGTGGTTATTAATCGCCGACTTGTCTACTATTAATGCAAACTGTCCAAGACTGTCACAGTCGCTTCGCTTAAATAACTTCTTTATCTGGCCAAATCCACCATCCACAAGACACCTGTAATAAATGTATATAATTTATGCATCATGAATAACCACACTAACTATAAGCAATCAAAGTTTACAAAAACTGGTGGATCAATTGTCTTTGAAGCCACAAGTTACTCGTACCGCGCACAATTTTCATAATGTGTTATCTCGTTTTTGGAAACTCCGCCACCTCTAGAGATTAAGTATAAACAGGTAGATAAAACACTATGTAAGTATATCCAGGTTAATCTATAATTAAGGCAAAGCTGTCTCAGCATCCAAAAACGCTAAAACTGAATCCTCGCATAAACTAGGCCAGGTCATGACCGGAACACACGTGAGTAGGGATAGATAACGTATACATTCTAAAATTAGCAATGACTTTGTATCACTGAGCTACACATAACATTAGACGGAAAATTGTGAAAAAAGAAAGAAAATCAAAAACAACTTTCTCTCAAACCACGGTCGCTAGAAAGATATTTAATTAGGTAATTTCTATATTGCTAAATTATCACTGAACTCCTGGGCAAAGTGGGTACATGTTATTTTAAAGTATGGATCGATAAAACTACTTGATTTTGTGGTAGGTAGAAAATTATGGTCGTGAATATGTAATTTTAATAAGCTGATGCCCTTAGTAACATTAGATCGATTGTGTTACAATCGATCCAAAATGCTTATACTTCCAGGAAATACAATTCCAGTGTAACGAACTGATAACAAATTATGTAAAGCAAAACTGTATAATTGTTACTTTGTATGTCCGGGTATTGCCATTAGCAGTGTGATATTCTCGTGGAGTCCTTTGTGTATTCGCCAACATAGGTAAGCTAACATAAATCTGTTCTTGTTTTGTGCTGCAAAAGAGAAAAAAATGTTGAAATATGAAAGTGTTTTAAAAACCTAAAATATTAAGAGTGATCAAAATATTCACGAAGTTATCGAGCTCTCGTAGATCATACCTTACTGCCTGTTCTACAATCTTAAGTGGTTTGAAAAGCAATGCAGTTACATTACTACTCTGTTTGACTTACATCCACAGTTATCTGCATGAAGAACACAATTTCGTTCGCCAAAGCCTTGTCGGAATAAGCAGTCATGCAACATGCTTATCACAGCATTTGGTCCGTGTGTGCAAGAACCATCTGATCCTGAAAAAAAAAAAAAAATTAAAAAATGGCACGCATAAATGATAATTATGAAATATAGTTCTACAACATGTTATATTTCTATCAAGTGCATAGTTACTTTATATCAAAGACAAATTTTCTGTCATAAACAGCTTAGTCAGTAAACGTGTTACCTATAGACTGGTCCTCATCTATGATATAATTAAACTGCTGACTTGTTGAATCTACACGTACTCCATGGCCAAACATGTTTATTTTTCGGCCAGTGACAAAGTAAAGTGGGCCCATTTGTTGACTGTGATGCGGAATAGTGACGCTCTGGCTGTAGTCAAAGGTGTAGTGAACCTGTTTTCAAAAAGTAAAAATGTTGTAAATTAGATATGATAAATTAACAAGAAAGAAAGAAAAAACCAACAGTAGATGAGTATATGTTTTGAAAAAGGTGAAAAAATATGAAACACATCTATTCTTAATGTTTACTGTTCTTTTTTTCTTTCTGACACGATTCTTTACAAGAAAGTAATAAAACTAGGTAGATATAAGCATACTTTCAAGAAGTTCGTCGACAGAGGCGGAACTGGTCCCTCAGGTCGCACGTGCCCATCCATTTCCTGTCGTGCATCTACTATTGTCTGCTGGTACAGCTGTCGTTCTGTCTGAGCATCCTGAATAAAAGATACATTGAAATTTTACATGCATACATGTACATCGTATGTGCAATTTACTCGTCTATAATTTTTTTTAGAAACATTGAATAGCGTAAAGTGTTATGACAAAACGTTAAATATAAAAAAAATGTTTAATAAAGTTCGGGCATAATTTCAGTTAAGATCAGTTAATTAACAATATAGAAATAACAGAATGTCAGTGGTACCTGTACATGCTGCTGTAGTAATGTCGCAGCATCAAGCTTTTCCGTCTCTGTCACTGCGTCCGCTACCTTCTTTCGAAGCAACTCACATTTATGGCAAACGTCATCTCTAGGGTTCATGATTTTAATATGAGGAACAACATTCGTCCATATGTTTTTAAAAGAGGTCAGACTCAGTTGTCTTGTTCCAGCTTCCAAACTTGCTTGAAGGTACTCTTTATGAAGATCTTTCTTTGTCAGACTGGACGGTAAAAGAACTGGTGCACCATCGTCCTTGCCCCTAGGTGCCGCTGGCATTGGTAATCCATTAACATCCGAGTACCACATAAGCCACTCCACACAAAAACGCACTTCATCATATTTGATAGCATGATGAGGCTTTTTTCCACAATTTCCATGCACACGAGGGACAATGCCATTCAAGCGAACATGTTCCTGCAAGTTTCTGAGTGCTTTCCTTCCTACATCATTAACGAAAGCAAAAGTGTTCTTGCAGACTCTCTTTCCATTAAATACAAATCTAAACCTCGTTCGTTGCCTTTTCCCTTTTCGCGTTTCATTTCCTCCTATCCTCTGAAGACTACCCATGATAAACATCTCCTTTTCACTCTTTTCCATTTCTCTCAGTGATAGAATGTGACTATGTACTAACTGTCTGTTGAACTGTTCTAAACAGTTTGTTTTACAAGAGCACCTAAGCTCACCTCTTTCGTCAGCGTAGTCATTTTCTTCCTGACCTGAGTCTGACTCATCTGAACCAGCCATGCTGTGGACATACATTTCTAATCTGGTGGCGATTAACTCTGTATTCCTGTTGTCCTCTCCTTCCTCTTCCTCTCCCCATTCTACACCTGTTTCTGGTATCTGAACGTCGTTTCCCTCATTTCTGTTATCACTCGGATCTTTACCAATACCAAACTCACTGAACATCTTGTCTAACTCCTAAAATAGATTTTTCAACTTCTGTAAAAACAATGTTTCAATAAAAAACTGATATATTCTCATGAAGTTTTAAACAACATTAATAGAAGAGGTAAAAAAAAATGCTGACGTAACGAGGATTTGAACTCATGACATCACGCACTGCACGCCACCATACTAACCACTGCGCCATTGGGGATTTAAGCAGGTGCGCGTAAAAAATTAAATTACATAAACCTATTTTTCAGTTGCAGCAACCGGTTGCTAAGAACGCGACCATTCTAAAAACAAATATCAAAAGACTTATACATTTTGCAAAAATATACTAAAATCTAGCATTTTACGATCAAAGAAGTATGTTTTTTTTAAAGTCTTTTAATGTGCGAGCAGGAAGTGAAGATAACCCTTATTATATTGTTGTTACCGGATTTCTTCATTTTGACAGATCACTTGCAGAGCGACGACAGACGAGTTATTTTATTTCTCGTTTTTTATCCATTCTGCCTTTAAATTGATTTCAAATAAAAAAAATGAATAACTTTACCTCAAACTGCTCCATTTTCTGTGACTACGTCCTCCTATTCTTACCAGATTAATCAAAATCACGGATAAACTAACGTAAAGCCTCATGAAAATATCTGACAGGAAGCGCGACAGTTTTCCCGTAATTTCTGACGGTGTACAAAAGACGTCCGAGTGCCCTTTTTCTCGCGTCGCGCGTCATATTGTGACGTCAAATACAATTGAATGGGACGCCAAGACGTTCCACTGTGACGTCGCGCTTACGTTTCATTATTTCGTCATAAGAGTAGCGCAATTGTTAGGATACAGAATACAAACATCAATATGAACACTTCTAGAAGTAAGCAGAATTGGTTTACAAAAATGATGTATAGGAAAAGATGGCAGTTAATTATTAATAATTTCTTCTTCTTCTTCTTCTTCTTTTTCTTCTTCTTCTTCTTCTTCTTCTTATTATTATTATTATTATTATCATTATCATTTCATATACATTTTAATCGACTAAGGTTATGTTTACAGTTTTTAGGAAATGAATCAATCTCAAATCCTGCTATAGAACCCATCAGGTACGGCGGCGAGCAAGAGCTGATTATGGAAAAACCATGAAATGCCAGATATTCTTACTGCATGATGATCTGCTTCAATATACATATAAGTTATTTACACACAAAAAAATGTCATTCTCCGACGTGAATTCGAAGTTCGGTTTACTTCTTGACAGGCAAAGATACCGGTCTTTTGTACTACCCTACATAATTCGATCATTCAGATCAGTTACCTAGATCTTAATAATCTTATTCTGATTGAAAAGCCTGTATCTGACCCTACTTATTGCTTTTACTCCCATGCAGCATGATTCCTAAGTGGTCTAGTGGTTAGGATTCCGCGCTCTCACCGCGGCGGCCGAGGTTCGATTCCCCGCTTGGGAAAACCTTTTTCCTTTTCCTTGCGATATTTTCAATCCTATGGCCCGTTTGTGTCCGCCATTGTGAAGCATCGGGAGGAAAAAAGAAAATTTAAGGTAGCACACACTAGTTTTTCAGCCACACATTCGAACTGGTAATGTAGAAATTATTAATGAGAGGGTATGATGCATTAACATGTGTATTGCGGAAGTCTAAATTAATTAATACATGAGGATATGGGTTTTCAGAGTGGTCAGGATGAGGTTCTCTTTAGTTTTTTCCCTATTCAACAGTATTGAAATGCACTCAGTGTAAAGTAGGAGCTTGAAATTCGAAACTGATGAAAGCAGGTTATGTCAGTGGTTTCGGCTGCAGAAGTTCAATAGGATGCCTTCTGAGCTGGATACTGAAAAAAGTGTAGCGTTGACAGGTATCTAGCACTAGCTGATTTAGGTGTGCCATAACAGACGAACAATTAGCATGTAGTGTTATGACTGTACCGTGTGCCTTTGAATATCAGGCGACTTGTCTGTTTCATAGAATTTGCCTCGGCCAGGGGTCGAAAAGTGGGGCTTGGGAGTAGTTTTTTTTCTTGCAGCTGATTTGTTTAGAGAAGTGTTTCATCTGAAATTTGAGTTTTTGTTGTAGATTGTCTTCAATCCTATAAGAATAGCTGTACTTTTCTTTTCAGGTTGTTGTATTGGGATTGTCAGTGAGGCGCAAACAGTTTGAGTGGTCATCAGACACTAAATTTCAGTGTGAAACTGGTATCTGCCACCTTAATGTAATATTCACCCTTTCTCGTAATTGTTAAAGATGGTGCAGCTTATTTGAACAGCGGTGACCGATTTAGTTTCTTTTCACTGATATAAATGTTAAACTCACATTGTGCGGATGAAAGGATAAAAAAAAAACAAAGAGCTCCCCGACGGGGAATCGAACCCCGGTCTCCCGCGTGACAGGCGGGGATACTTACCACTATACTATCGAGGAGATGTTAAAGCGTTAGGAAAAGTGTTATCAAACAATACATCAACTTAATGTTCTCCATTTCCAAACAACGTCGTTTTCTATAAATACATTGACATTTGACGTCCAACTGTGACGTCAGAGTAGAGACGCATATAAACTTTAAACGGACATTTCTTCAATCATGATTATTTTTCTTTAAACTTTCGTTCTGCAATTTTGCCACATAGACTTTGAAATGTCATAGTACTATTCCGCATTTTATAATTGGCATACTGTTTAAAGATATAAATAGTTAGACGTCCAACAGGAACGTTTCAGAACCTCTATTGTGACGTTGCAAACATTCTATTGTGACGTCAAATACAATTAAATGGGACGCCAAGACGTTCCACTGTGACGTCGCGCTTACGTTTCATTATTTCGTCATAAGAGTAGCGCAATTGTTAGGATACAGAATACAAACATCAATATGAACACTTCTAGAAGTAAGCAGAATTGGTTTACAAAAATGATGTATAGGTAAAGATGGCAGTTTATTATTAATAATTTCTTCTTCTTCTTCTTCTTCTTCTTTTTCTTCTTCTTATTATCATTATTATTATTATTATTATTATTATTATTATTATTGAACTTTCATATACATTTTAATAGACTAAGGTTATGTTTACAGTTTTTAGGAAATGAATCAATCTCAAATCCTGCTATAGAACCCATCAGGTACGGCGGCGAGCAAGAGCTGATTATGAAAAAACCATGAAATGCCAGATATTCTTACTGCATGATGATCTGCTTCAATATACATATAAGTTATTTACACACAAAAAAATGTCATTCTCCGACGGGGAATCGAAGTTCGGTTTACTTCTTGACAGGCAAAGATACCGGTCTTTTGTACTACCCTACATAATTCGATCATTCAGATCAGTTACCTAGATCTTAATAATCTTATTCTGATTGAAAAGCCTGTATCTGACCCTACTTATTACTTTTACTCCCATGCAGCATGATTCCCAAGTGGTCTAGTGGTTAGGATTCCGCGCTCTCACCGCGGCGGCCGGGGTTCGATTCCCCGCTTGGGAAAACCTTTTTCCTTTTCCTTGCGACATTTTCAATCCTATGGCCCGTTTGTGTCCGCCATTGTGAAGCATCGGGAGGAAAAAAGAAAATTTAAGGTAGCACACACCAGTTTTTCAGCCACACATTCGAACTGGTAATGTAGAAATTATTAATGAGAGGGTATGATGCATTAACATGTGTATTGCGGAAGTCTAAATTAATTAATACATGAGGATATGGGTTTTCAGAGTGGTCAGGATTAGGTTCTCTTTAGTTTTTTCCCTATTCAACAGTATTGAAATGCACTCAGTGTGAAGTAGGAGCTTGAAATTCGAAACTGATGAAAGCAGGTTATGTCAGTGGTTTCGGCTGCAGAAGTTCAGTAGGATGCCTTCTGAGCTGGATACTGAAAAAAGTGTAGCGTTGACAGGTATCTAGCACTAGCTGATTTAGGTGTGCCATAACAGACGAACAATTAGCATGTAGTGTTATGACTGTACCGTGTGCCTTTGAATATCAGGCGACTTGTCTGTTTCATAGAATTTGCCTCGGCCAGGGGTCGAAAAGTGGGGCTTGGGAGTAGTTTCTTTCTTGCAGCTGATTTGTTTAGAGAAGTGTTTCATCTGAAATTTGAGTTTTTGTTGTAGATTGTCTTTAATCCTATAAGAATAGCTGTACTTTTCTTTTCAGGTTGTTGTATTGGGATTGTCAGTGAGGCGCAAACAGTTTGAGTGGTCATCAGACACTAAATTTCAGTGTGAAACTGGTATCTGCCACCTTAATGAAATATTCACCCTTTCTCGTAATTGTTAAAGATGGTGCAGCTTATTTCAACAGCGGTGACCGATTTAGTTTCTTTTCACTGATATAAATGTTAAACTCACATTGTGCGGATGAAAGGATAAAAAAAAACAAAGAACTCCCCGACGGGGAATCGAACCCCGGTCTCCCGCGTGACAGGCGGGGATACTTAACACTATACTATCGAGGAGATGTTAAAGCGTCAGGAAAAGTGTTATCAAACAATTCATCCACTTAATGTTCTCCATTTCCAAACAACGTCGTTTTCTATAAATACATTGACATTTGACGTCCAACTGTGACGTCAGAGTAGAGACGCATATAAACTTTAAACGGACATTTCTTCAATCATGATTATTTTTCTTTAAACTTTCGTTCTGCAATTTTGCCACATAGACTTTGAAATGTCATAGTACTATTCCGCATTTTATAATTGGCATACTGTTTAAAGATATAAATAGTTAGACGTCCAACAGGAACGTTTCAGAACCTCTATTGTGACGTTGCAAACATTCTATTGTGACGTCAAATACAATTAAATGGGACGCCAAGACGTTCCACTGTGACGTCGCGCTTACGTTTCATTATTTCGTCATAAGAGTAGCGCAATTGTTAGGATACAGAATACAAACATCAATATGAACACTTCTAGAAGTAAGCAGAATTGGTTTACAAAAATGATGTATAGGTAAAGATGGCAGTTTATTATTAATAATTTCTTCTTCTTCTTCTTCTTCTTCTTTTTCTTCTTCTTCTTCTTCTTCTTCTTCTTCTTCTTCTTCTTATTATTATTATTATTATTATTATTATTGAACTTTCATATACATTTTAATAGAGTTAGGTTATGTTTACAGTTTTTAGGAAATGAATCAATCTCAAATCCTGCTATAGAACCCATCAGGTACGGCGGCGAGCAAGAGCTGATTATGGAAAAACCATGAAATGCCAGATATTCTTACTGCATGATGATCTGCTTCAATATACATATAAGTTATTTACACACAAAAAAATGTCATTCTCCGACGGGGAATCGAAGTTCGGTCTACTTCTTGACAGGCAAAGATACCGGTCTTTTGTACTACCCTACATAATTCGATCATTCAGATCAGTTACCTAGACCTTGATAATCATATTCTGATTGAAAAGCCTGTATCTGACCCTACTTATTGCTTTTACTCCCATGCAACATGATTCCCAAGTGGTCTAGTGGTTAGGATTCCGCGCTCTCACCGCGGCGGCCGGGGTTTGATACCCCGCTTGGGAAAACCTTCTTCCTTTTCCTTGCGGCATTTTCATTCCTATGGCCCGTTTGTGTCCGCCATTGTGAATCACCGGGAGGAAAAAAGAAAATTAAATGTAATATTAACCATTTCTTGTAACTGTTAAAGATGGTGCAGCTTCCACGTACTTATTACAACAGCGGTAACCGATATAGTTTCTTTTCACTGATATAAATGTTAAACTCACATTGTGCGGATGAAAGGATAAAAAAAAACAAAGAGCTCCCCGACGGGGAATCGAACCCGCGTGACAGGCGGGGATACTTAACACTATACTATCGAGGAGGTGACCCAATGACAGGAAAAGTGTTTTCAAACAATACATCGACTTAATTTCCTCCATTTCAAAACAACTTCGTTTTTTTATAAATACATTGACATTTGACGTCTAGTTGTGACGTCAGAGGAGAAACGCATATAACCTTCAATTCTTTAATCATGATTATTTTTCTTAAAAATTTCGTTCTGCAATTTTGCCACACAGACTTTGTACTGTCATAGCCCTATTCCGCATTTAGTAATTGTCATAATCTTCAAGGATATAAATAGTTAGACATCCAACAGGAACGTTGGGAACTCTATTGTGACGTTGTGAACGTTCTATTGTGACGTCAAATACAATTAAATGGGATGCCAAATTAAATGGGATGCCAAGACGTTCCCCTATGACGTCGCGCTTACGTTTCAATATTTCGTCATAAAAGTAACACAATTGTCAGGATACAGAATACATACATCAACATGAACACTTCTAGAAGTAAGCAGATTTTTTTACCAAATGATGTATAGGTAATGATGGCAGTTTATTATTAATAATTTCTTATTATTTTTATTATTATTATTATTATTTTTATTATTATTATTAAACTTTCACATACATAATAATGGACTAAAGTAATGTTTACAGTTTTTACATACATCAAAATGAACACTTCTAGAAGTAAGCAGATTTTTTTTAACCAAACCGATGTATATGTAATAATGGCAGTTTATTATTAATAATTTCTTCTTATTATTATTTTTATTATCATCATCATCATCATCATCATCATCATCATTACTGTTATACATTATAAAGTAATGTTTACAGTTTTTAGGGAACGATTCAATCTCAGATCTCAGGGATTCTTTCTGCATGATGATCTGCTTCAATATACATATAAGGCATTTACACAAAAAATGTGATTCTCCTACTGTGAATCGAAGCTCCGTTTCGCTCGGGCTTCGTGACCGCCAACCGTGAGATAGTAGCGAATCTACTAAGTAGCGAAAAGACTAAGTGCGAAAGAAAATAAATAGCGAATATGTAAAGAATGCGAACTGATAGAAAGCGAAACGTCCAGTATATCAGTAACTTCAAAAGAAAGGGCAGACAAATATGGCCGGAATCGTAGAAGCCGATATTTACTGTGTAGCACCACGGGAGAATAATGTGTAGGGCAAGTTTGCAAACTCCACGCAGCGGTTACTTCCCTTGAATTGCACCTTATTTATATGAAGGGACCGAATGTTAAGAAAAATTATGAGGATTATCAATCATTATATTTTCAAGTTCATACCTTTCAAAACCTTTTCAGGTGAAAACGTTGGTTAAATTTCAATAATGTTTATTCTGTGAAACGACGTAATAAGAAAACAAAATGGCAAAACTTTTGCTATAATTTTGACAATATTTAATGAACACTTCTAGAAGTTTTTTACCAAAATGTCAAAATGATGTGTAGGTAATGATAGGATTTTATTATTATTTTTTTATCTTTATTATTATTTTATTATTATTATTATTATTACTACTACTACTACTACTACATTTTTTAGGAAAACGATTCAGTCTCAATTCCTACTATAGATGCAGTAAGGTACGGCATTGATCAAGAGGTGTTTATGGTAAGAACAGCTTCTTATTATGTTCCTGTACGAGTTAGTTCAATCCCTAAATAGACAAAGGAGTCTACTATTTCAACTGTTTTGCCATCAATAAAAATAAGCGTTATGATAGTATTTTTTTTTCTTGAAAATACAAATTTTAGTCTTACGAACATTCATTTCTAATACAAATTTTGTAGAGTAATACCAGAGGCTATCAATTTCAGCTTGTAAACTTTTAGGGTCAGTTGTGAATTAAACATTGTCATATGCAAATGATACTAGATATTTTAGAAGTAAATGCAAGTCTGTTTCCGCTAGAGCTTTAAAATAAAGATTATTGACAATATTATAAACAAATTAGATAAACAGGATTGGCGATAGTGGCTCATTTTGTTTCAAAGCAATAGCCACTTGAAAACAAAAATATGACTTTTTCATACAGTTTGAGATACGAACACAATCAATAAAAAATCTGCCACATTGTTTTCATAGTCACTGCTCTTGTTTCTTTTCAAATAACAGATTGTTTTATGAATTTCTTCAATGCTAATAACAACGTTGACTGTATTATTTCGAGTGCTTTGAAAATCAAAAATTTAATGAGAAAATGGAAGCACTGTTAGAAATATTCGAGAAATACTTAACAAAATCATCAGTTTACAAATCTGGAACATTCAATTATACTCTCATACTATGATAAATAAACAGTCAGGTTGACGAAACCATTTCCCACTCTATATCAAATGATGCATGTTAAGCCGACGTCCCATGTATCAGTGCTATACACTGAGCATTGGAAAGAACCACGCGTTTTTCTGGAATGGGATGCTTTCTGTATCTTGACCTCACAACACTTAAAGATCTGTTGGGGCGTCGGTCATAGGAAACGATAGACGTGACTTCTCATCTACTAAATAAATTACGTTTGACGAATCGGTAATTTGTAACCTTTGTAGTGAGAAAAGTCTGGACGAAGAACTAGTTCAATTTCAATTTACCTGATGAATATTGTGATAAAATTGAGACAGGTTGAAATCCATGGCAGGATAGAAAGAAGTTGGTGGAGTCTACCCACAATACAAATTTAGGAGATTGTTACCTGCGATTTGGATATCCTTATTTTGCGGCCATGCGGACCTCTTTGCGGCCCCATTTGCGGCTCTAGCAACACCTTTTGTACATGTAACCAAAAATAATTGATTCTATTCATTTAATTATTTTCATGTTAAATATAAAAACACAACTTTCTTATAAGAATGTATTATATTATTAATATATATAAAGGATGTAGGTAAATCTATGCAACATAAGAAAAAACCTTTTGAATGTTGTATTAAAGTTAGCAAATAATGTTAACACAAAATGTAATACTAGCAGAATTCAATGCAGACATTATAGAGTAAAAACTTTGAAAGTTCAACTACGATTAACGTTGTTTTCTTTTTCCTTTTAAAAAAAGTATTTACAGTATCGTAAATAGAGCTGAAATGGGGAAATCATACGTGTATTAAAAAGGGACTATTGGAACAATATTAAATTTTACAATTCGTACATTACCGTATTATTCAGAAAATGATTTAACATTATGAAAATTATAATGAGTGGACATTGTTAAAACTGCAAATAGGACCTGCAAATATTGCCGCTTAGAGGGCCGCAAGTAGGGACGCGAGCCGCGGAATAAGGACCACCGTGCGATTTGCCTTTTCTCAGTAGAAAAATATTTTTAAAATAACGCAAAATGTTATTAAATGTTAGTTTTTATAAAGTCAACGTGGAAGTTTTTATTTTTGAAAAAATGAAATAAGTATTTAACTTAATTATCTCCACTGTAACATTTTCCATATGTAAATTCTAACTCTGATCTGCTGTTCGTGGAAATATTTCCGCACCGGGAACTGACAAATCGGAGAAGATAAACAATCGAGAAAAATGAAAATGGCCAAAGTTGAGGCTGAGGAAACAATTATAAGGAGGAATCGACCAGGAACAAAAGCTAGGGTAAACTTGACATTCATGTACATCCTGTTATAACGTACCAGTTAAAAAAAATTCTCTTTATGAGCCAAATCGTGGTCCATTTGATTGTCATATCTTTTCGCGACTTGAAATTTTGACAGTAGAACAAATTTTAAGTTGTGGTTGTTGTTTAAAGATAGTTTTCAGACTAAACCAGAGTTTTTGTAGCAGAAATTGTACAGTTAACCTCTTTTTAGTTTATTAAATGGAATTTTTGTGGTCTCTTAAATTGAAAACTACATATCATCCCAAGTAATCTGATGCAGTCTTAGAAAATGTTGAACTGATTTTATGTCTGCAACTGCCATCCAACATTAGAAAGATTAAGATAATGGAGCACTGTTATTACAGGTGTTTGGTTGTTGTGTCTTCTATTGAGGGTTATTTCATGAGTTAATGAATAAAACTCAATTAAACTCGATACATAAATCTTGAAAGTGATCATTTATTTTTCAAAATATGTCAAATCTCAAAGAAGTATGTACTGTAGTGGACACCATAAAGATAAGGCATTTCCAACAGCCTCGCTGTTTGGCTAGCTTTTTGCAGCATGGTTAGAGTGTTTGGAACATCTGCTAGTTAAGTTACCTTATCAATGGTTGATACTTGGATGAGTGTCTGAGATGGACATCATTGGCCAGGTTACTATAATGGTAGCAGTGATATTCCATCAACCTCCAGGGGGTCTTTTCCTTAATTAGTGTCGGTGTGCACTGGAAGTGCAAGGTTAAGTCCATTGTATTGTTAAATGGAACAGGCTCTCTCTAGGCAGCTGTACAGTTCATGCCTGCTTTGTGAAGATTAAAGAGGTGAGGAGTGTAGTGTTATCATATAGATAACGCATTTCCAACAGCCTAACCATTCTGCTAGCTCTTTAGGGACATGGTTAGAATGTTTGGAACATTTGCTAGCTAAGCAATGTTATCCATGGTTGATACTTTGTTGGGTGTCCGAAACCGATGTCATTGGCCAAGTTGCTATAGCTTGTTATTCATTTTCTATTATAGTATAGATATAGACATACGTGTGTCAATAATAACTTGTATAGCACAAGGATTTCCCCAGGCGTTTTTAGCGCATCGGTACCGATGCGCTTAAATTTCAAAAACTAAAAACCCGATGCGCTTAAAATTCTGTTAGCGCTTAAAAATTGGCCAGGATGTTTTTTCACTTGCCTGTAATTTCATCCCAGTTAGCCGGATTAAGCTAGTCCAAATGCATTGCCTGGGGAGATTATCGCCCCGGGCGAGTACACTGCTGTTTTATGGTGCTAATTTGTTTTGATAGCCGACAGAAAAATACACATATTACACATAATAATACGATAAGCTCCGCCCTAATACAGAACTGACAACAAGTGCAGAAAACGTCAACCAATCACGACTCTAGTTACATTTTATCATGGACATTGATTATATATTGTACATCTGTGTCGGTATCGCGTGAATTTAAGATAAGTCAAGCAAATACATGTCTTAACAAATTAATTGAATGCTTAATTCCAAA
Organism: Cyclina sinensis; assembly: GCA_012932295.1. Taxonomy (NCBI): domain Eukaryota; kingdom Metazoa; phylum Mollusca; class Bivalvia; order Venerida; family Veneridae; genus Cyclina; species Cyclina sinensis. Next base: position 14,194,113 of record JAAONU010000004.1, on the reverse strand, counting down.
GGCAAAAGGTTAAACACCAAAGCTTTACCAATGTTATTCTAACCTTTCAAACAACGTACCCCAAAAAATGGCCAGAATTCTTTTGGGTATTTTTGTCTTAATTATCGGATTTATTTATAACAAAAAGTCAAGCAGATTTATGACAAGCTTAACAAAATGAAGGCAGCCAATTCCAGCAAATACTTAGTTCATTAAACATGAAGCAGCGAGTGAAAATCTCGGATAAATTCCGTTTGTCATATATTTCCGCGACCCCGTCGTATTTTAATATTTATAGAAAACAGTGTACAAGGCAAACTTAAACGTTCAGTTGATTTATTCAGATAAATGGTCATGGTTTGACTATAAGTACCAGTTTGCATCTAAGTAAATATTATCATACAAAGTCTAAACTCTGTATAATGTCTGACTTAAATAAGGGCAACTGCAAGTTTTTTGGTGAGAAATACGAGTGAGAGTCATACTGATAGTGACGTAACTGTGAGTCTAAGTAAAGTATATTCTGTTGATGTGAGTAATTCTAGTGGTGTGATCCAGCCATCTTCTGTGCACTGTCAAAGCAGGGAACAAATGTTGCAATGACATACTATGATACATATTGCTTAATAATATTTTAAAGTTAAAGAAATATTCTTATGTGAAAGACTTGTTTATTTTGTTTTAAAATAAAGACAACCCACAAAGCTGCATTTTTAACCCAAAATTGCAAGAAAAATCGACATGCAGGTGTGGGATACCTCCTCGCACACCCATCCCTGTCCGGATAATTAGTGCTTGAAAAAAATCCTGGGGAAATCCCTGTAGCACATTCTCTATTGGACTTTTTTACATTCTGTAATTATCACTTTGTATTATAACAATTCTCAGCATACCAATAAATAAAGGTTTTGAAAAACGAAGTTACATGACAACACTTAAAATCATATTTGTATGACAGTCAATCCCATGCATTATGTAAACACTGACAGGCTCTGTGACTGCAACTTTCATTGACTAATAAAATAACATCACCTGATTCTATCAACCGGTGGTAGTGTTGACATATATGAGATTTTAAAAAGTTTTCTGAAGAACCTTCAGAGCTGTTGTCATGAATAGGACTGAAACAGGTACAAATTTTGACATTTCTTAACCCTTCTCCTGCTGGTGGCAATTGTGTTTGCCTTTGCAACCAGTGCAGACCAAGATCAGCCTGCACATTCGTGCAGTCTGATCATGGTCTGCACTTTTCCCCATTCAGTCGGTAAAATTTTCAATAAGCACCGCTGTAAACAGTTAATAGATCTGTCCAGATTGAAATATGGACAAGTCCATTTAAGATATTTAGCATGCTACGGGTTAATAAAAAATCTTATTTGCCTTTTTCATAGTACAAGTTCCATTGTATAATTATTATTTTCTGATAGGCAAAAGAGTACAAGGGCCATATTATACTAACTTGTTGATAGGCAAGAGAGCACATATGCCATAGTATACTTGCTGATAGGCAAGAAAGTTCATGTGCCATAGTATACTTGTTGATAAGCAAGAGAGTACATATGCCATAGTATACTTGCTGATAGGCAAGAAAGTTCATACGCCTTAGTATACTTGTTGAAAGGCAGGAGAGTACATATGCCATAGTATACTTGTTGATGGGCAAAAGAGTACAAAGCCCATCGTATACTTGCAGATATAGGCAAGAAAGTTCATACGCCTTAGTATACTTGTTGATAGGCAAGAGAGTACATGTGCCATAGTATTCTTGTTGATGGGCAAAAGAGTACAAAGCCCATCGTATACTTGCCGATATAGGCAAGAAAGTTCATACGCCTTAGTATACTTGCTGATAGGCAAGAAAATTCATGTGCCATAGTATACTTGTTGATAGGCAGGAGAGTACATATGCCATAGTATACTTGCTGATGGGCAAGACAGAACAAATGTCATCTTGTACTAACTTGCTGATAGGCAAGACAGTACATAAGACATGGTATACTGGCTGATAGGCAAGAGAGTACAAGTGCCATTATTATTTGAAAACACATGCACAAAAATGAATAAAGTACGACTGACAATATTTTCTCCTAAACAAGCTGTACATTAATTGTTATTTGAATTAGGATTGGTGTAACTGGCCTGAGGAGTCATTTGAAGAGATGGACAGTACATTGGCAGTACAGCAGTTCATCCAGCAATCTATAGCCAGGGATGCATCAAATGTGGATGAAATCCTTACACCTCCTGATGGACAGGATGAAGGTGTCTGGAAATATGAACATCTCAGGTACTAGTATTAGGAGCTGTAAAAGATTTTTGGAGAACCTATTGAGCTTGGTGGTCACTTTTTTTTTTTTTTTGGCCTTTTCTACAAAACTTACTAAGTGCAGACCAAGATAAGCTATGCACATCCAATGCTGTTTTGATTAACGATTATACCCCTATAATGGTAAATAGGTCTGTTTTGCCTAAATAGATAATATTCAGTTTGTTGTTTTTTTTGCTTTTTGAAGCATGTCAAAATACTCGTCACTAGTTCAGATCAGTGAAGAACCTTGTAACCTTTCTAGCTTTTAAAGTTTTATGCACATGGATTGGACCTTGTTACCTTTCTAGTGTTTGAAGTTTTATGAGCATAGTTTGGAAAAAAAAGTCCATTGTCTTTTACATATTTAACAATGGTCTTGTTATTCCATTGTACTTTTTACTGGATTTTGATAAAAATGATGTACAGTAAATAGCTACTGGCATGCTATACTTTTTACTCATATATTATTTATTTGTTTGTTAAACTTTCCATTTGCATTACAGACAGTTCTGTATGGAATTAAATGGATTGGCTGTCAAACTGCAGGTGAGATTACATGTATTAATATTTAAAAGATTTAGCAATAATTTAATACTACAGTATAGGTAATACTGAAGTTCGAACAATAAGTTGGCTTAGTGTTTTGTTGGGCCATCTGGATTTCAAGTTCTTACAAATAGAGAGTTCCTTTCTTGTTGCTGTATTATACGGTGAATATAATATTTTGTTGTGTCGCCTGCTACGAAGTAGCCGAAACATATAGGGATCACTTCTCCGTCGTCTGTCTGTCGGTCTGTCTGTCTGTCTGTCCATCACAAAACTTGTCTGGACTACTCCTCAGAAACTACTGGTGCGATTTCATCCAAACTTTACAGGAATGATTAATACCAAGTCTAGTTGTGCATATCATCAGCATTTTCCAGTTCAATGATTTTTGTCAGAGTTATGGCCCTTTAATGATTTTTATTTTTAAAGTTTGTCTGGACTACTTCTCTTATACTACTAAAGCAATTTAAATGAAATGTTACAGGATTATTCTGTACCTCAAGTACTTGTGCATGTCTTACAGGTTTTTCAGTTGAATGGTTTTTGGCTGAGTTATGGCCCTTGAATAAAAAAATGCGTTTTAGCCTACAAACTGTCCAATCACCTCTCAATACTACTGTTTACTTGGCTATCATCAGGCGACACATGTGATCACTGATCACCCTTGTTTATCATTTTGTTTCATACCGGTAGAATCATTTTAGATATAACCCAACATATATTTTTACCTTTTTCATATGATGTTGACACTTTATTCTTATAGGGTGAGTGTAACCCAGACACGTGTTCACAGATGACTGCTACAGAACAGTGGATTTTTCTGTGTGCAGCGCATAAAACTCCAAAAGAGGTAACATCGTATGAATATGGAATAAAATCCCTCATCTTTAAGCCAAGTTGCAAATTTCTTTAGTACATATATTAATAACACTGTGTGTCTCTGTAAGAAAAGGCCTAATCAGTTGATGCCAGTTTCCATTTACATGTAGAAAATGGCAGTATTGCTTTGCAGACTTCTTCATGTATATCTTATACTTTATCAGGAAAATCTGAGTGACTGTTGTATTGTGAATTAGTTCTATTTCCCACTTTGAGTATGCATCTCTAGAACTAAAGATAATAACTTTGATAATAATATTGTTTGGTTTATATATGGTTCTGTGAATGCTAGCTGTTTCCTGTGTTTGTCATGACAGGACCATGGTTTAGTTGTGAGTTTCAATTGAACTGCCTGTTACAGTGAGATAATGTTTGTGTGTTTCAGTGTCCAGCAATAGATTACACCAGACATACCCTCGATGGAGCTGCATGCTTGTTAAATAGCAACAAATATTTCCCAAGCAGGTAACTATATTGCATTGTATTCATTTCATTTGTAAGGTTAGATATTCTTGTTTTTCTTCTCTTGAATTTAAAAGTTTTGGTTCAATTTTCATGTCATTAAGTACCTTGGTAAAGGTGGCACTTGTATCATTCTGGACAAAGCCTGTTGAGAACAAGTCTAAATCCAAATATTTTGGATTGATTGGCAGCTATGTGTTTTTATTCACCATTTGTAAAGCTTCAGTTTAGGTTATATTTAATGATGTTGTGTCCTAGTTGTGGTACAGAAAGACATTGTGTAAGTTAGCTGTATTCTAGAATTATACACTGTGTATTTTTAAGAAATAGAAACTGATGCAGCCTCGTACATAATGCTGGTTGCATAAAGCTGAGATACACTTCGAATTTTTAATAGTTTGATATATTATATTAAAATGCTTTGCTTTTTTTTTTCTCTGCCATAATCTAGTATACTGAGCAGTTTTTAGAGAAACATTTATGCATTGTCTCAGTCACAGTAAAGTTTATAAAATTTATAAATACTGCTTCTTGCAGTCTCTATGGTTCATGTATGCTAACAAAGACCTCCTTGTTTCAGGGTCAGTATAAAAGAATCCTCAGTTGCCAAGTTAGGATCTGTTTGCAGAAGAGTGTATAGAATATTTTCACATGCCTACTTTCACCATAGAGCACTTTTTGATGAATATGAGGTAATGACATACATTTTCTGGCCATATAAATGCTTCTCTCTACATGAAGTATTATGCTTTTTTAGAAGTCCCTAGAATATCACATTTCTTTAGAAAACGCTCATTAACGCTTAACCTGCTGGAACCGAAAGTGATTAGCCTTTGCCACCAGTATAGAGCCAGGCCAGCCTGCACATCCATGCAGTCTGACCAGGCTCTATACTGTTGGTAGCTCAGTTTTTAACCAGGTTTTCAATTTTGAAAATCCTGGTTATTAGATTGGGGTATGGCGGGCGGATGGGCGGGCGGGCGTCAAACGAAATTGTGTCCGCTCTGTAACTCTTCAACCCTTTGAAGAATTTTGATGAAACTTCAGACAAATGTTTACCACATCAAGATGACGTGCAGAACGCATGTTCCGCATGGCTGGCTCCAAGGTCAAGGTCACAGTGACATTAACATTGAAAATCCTGTCCGCTCTGTAACTCTTCAACCCTTTGAAGAATTTTGATGAAACTTCAGACAAATGTTTACCACATCAAGATGACGTGCAGAACGCATGTTCCGCATGGCTGGCTCCAAGGTCAAGGTCACAGTGACATTAACATTGAAAATCCTGTCCGCTCTGTAACTCTTCAACCCTTTGAAGAATTTTGATGAAACTTCAGACAAATGTTTACCACATCAAGATGACGTGCAGAACGCATGTTCCGCATGGCTGGCTCCAAGGTCAAGGTCACAGTGACATTAACATTGAAAATCCTGTCCGCTCTGTAACTCTTCAACCCTTTGAAGAATTTTGATGGCTCCAAGGTCAAGGTCACAGTGACATTAACATTGAAAATCCTGTCCGCTCTGTAACTCTTCAACCCTTTGAAGAATTTTGATGAAACTTCAGACAAATGTTTACCACATCAAGATGACGTGCAGAAATTGTTGTCTCATTATTAAGTATACTCCTTGCAGACAGTATTGTTAGCCGAAATTTACATCCTACTCATTATCATGTATTCTCATGAATATTATCTTTTCCTTCATGTCATGTTATAATCTTTTGAATATTCATAGCAATCTTCATTCCAAAATTCGATGACGTGCAGAACGCATGTTCCGCATGGCTGGCTCCAAGGTCAAGGTCACAGTGACATTAACATTGAAAATCCTGTCCGCTCTGTAACTCTTCAACCCTTTGAAGAATTTTGATGAAACTTCAGACAAATGTTTACCACATCAAGATGACGTGCAGAACGCATGTTCCGCATGGCTGGCTCCAAGGTCAAGGTCACAGTGACATTAACATTGAAAATCCTGTCCGCTCTGTAACTCTTCAACCCTTTGAAGAATTTTGATGAAACTTCAGACAAATGTTTACCACATCAAGATGACGTGCAGAACGCATGTTCCGCATGGCTGGCTCCAAGGTCAAGGTCACAGTGACATTAACATTGAAAATCCTGTCCGCTCTGTAACTCTTCAACCCTTTGAAGAATTTTGATGGCTCCAAGGTCAAGGTCACAGTGACATTAACATTGAAAATCCTGTCCGCTCTGTAACTCTTCAACCCTTTGAAGAATTTTGATGAAACTTCAGACAAATGTTTACCACATCAAGATGACGTGCAGAAATTGTTGTCTCATTATTAAGTATACTCCTTGCAGACAGTATTGTTAGCCGAAATTTACATCCTACTCATTATCATGTATTCTCATGAATATTATCTTTTCCTTCATGTCATGTTATAATCTTTTGAATATTCATAGCAATCTTCATTCCAAAATTCATACTATAGTATAGAATCAGAACAACATTTTTGAAAACCTGGTTTCGTGGCATTGCCATGTTTCTTGTTGTATTTTGATATTGAAATCCCTTAAACTTTGAATAGAATGTTCCAAATTCAAAACTGGGCAAATCCATTACAAAAATTCAGCAGGTGAAGGGTTAACATCTATTTATTACTACTGAAAATATGTGAAAATATATGGCAGGTACTTGTTCTTTTGTTTGTGTGTCTATCACTATTCTATATTGACTTTTAAATAAGTAACTTTAAATGCTAAAATATATATTTCAATTTAGATTTGAATCAGTAAGGTCCATTATTTATTTGCAATATAGATTAGGATAAAGTCAACAGTAAGGATGTATAATGTGCTTTAGAGATTGCGCATTCTGAAATTGAAATGGTCTGAAACAATTCAGCAGACTGATCAGAATGAAAGATGTTATCTAAAAATAGGAAAACGTATCTACATAGCTGTATATATTATTAATTATATGCAAGTCTCAGAAAACACGTTTAACATCTATACAATAACTATTTTAAACAACTAACTGTATGCTAGAGGCTGGGCCTCTGCACTCAACTTTTTACACATACATGAGGAATGCTACACAGATATTTAGCTTGCATATTTTCTCTTTCAGAATGAAACCTCTTTGTGTAAACGGTTCACAGTGTTTGTCACCAAGTACAATCTCATGTCCAAAGACAATCTTATAGTGCCAATATTAGAGGACCAGCAATCACTAGCTGCCGAAAGTGAAGCATGAACATAGAGTTACCTCCCTGTATACTTGTGTTTAGTATATTCACATTAATTTACATGTTGTTAGCAGAGAACCCCCTTTCATGTGCATGTTAATGAACTCTAGTGGAAGATTTAGACGTACCCTGAACAAAAATAGTAAACTAATACTTCGGACTTGAAAGATGACTTGTTTCTGATATTGTATATCTGTTAAAGGCGATAGTCATGACAATATGTATTTTGTCCATTGAAATACTTCTTGATGTATTTTTTTAACTACACCAGTGGAAATGCAAGAACTTTATAGTATAAAATAGGTTTATTTAAAAGGTTGCACATCTGTAAGTGTAGCAGGAAGAGCTTGAAATGTTAAACACTGCATCTTAGATGCACTGGTTACTTTCCATAAGCAGAGTTAGAATTCATTTGAAGAGCATTTTTCTAGAAACCATGTGGGTATGTCAGATTAAGTAGGTTAGGTTAATTTTAGTGTGCATGGGCTTTTTATAGCAGATTATCGTAGAGGTCAAAGGTTACAATCTGTTCTTCATTTATGTAATTTTTCTGAAAAACTCCCTCGGTGTTTTTGACAATGTAAGATGTTTAGAATGACATTTTTGTAAAAAAAATGTAATTCTTTATACTGTTTTAAAGGATACCTAAATCAGAAATGGTTAGGAGATCATTTTACAAGCCTATAGCTTGGTAACATAGCTCTTGTCTCAACCAAAAATTGTATTGAGATTACAGTTTTGACAGGTTACAGATGCAAAGTTTCAGCCTTAAAGTTTGTAATTGTTAATCAGTAAACAAAGATTATTCTGTATAGAGACAAATTTCAGTGACTGTTAAGGATTCATTTCTCAAATATAATCGAAAAGAGATATAAAAAATTCAATATGTTGCTGTAGTGGTTCTTAGCAGTGAAGTTTAGTTAGTTTGTTGAAAAATGGTCTTATTAACGAGGTGGTCTTAATAACAAGGTGGTCTTAATAATGAATTGCTTTGCATAGCAGACCTTATTTGTTCTAAATCTGAGACTTTGATTCTTTACAGTTACTGACTGTCCTGTGAATATGAAATAAGTTATGAGGTCGTATTATTGTTTATAACTTATACCGTTAACTTATATTCATGATATAGAGATGTAACAAAACACTTCTGTGGCTTACATCTATCATTAGTTGTATTGTATATAAATAAAATTTTATATAATCTTTCTGCAGTATTTTTTCCTGAACACGTCTAGTTCTTCTACTAGAAACTGAAAATACATATCATTTTGTGGGGTATGACTCATTGCACTTCTGTGTGTCATTTTGTGGGGTATGTCGAAAAACTACGAAGACTTTTATTATATTTAGTTCCAACTGAAGTTGATTTAGGTGCAGATTATGACTTAAGGTGCAATTTTACAAACGTTTTTTACCTGCTTAGCAACAATAAATGATCAAATTGTTACTAGACAATTTCCAAAACGTCAGTTAACCAAGTCCTCTAGTAACGATGATAAATTAAAAAATCACAGTGATAACATCCTTCAAGAGGCAGATGACAGTACAATGTTGGGTCACCATTATGTGTTCAATATGGGCAGTTGCACTCGTTATAGTGGGGAGAGATATAGAGCCATCATGGGCCTTTTGTTAACGGTTTGGTACAAAGTATTCACTCTCTTCAACCCGTGCAGTAAAAATAACTGTTTCACGTGTTTGTCACTTACCTGATGGTACGAGTTATAACCCGGTTGATTAAGCAAAACTTCATGACTAGTTGTGGACTTACTAACCGTTGACTTAATAAGTCAAATTGATTCAGTACTGTTGTTTACAAACAAAAACAAGTTACATAAACAAGAAAAACATTAATTCACTAAATGCACCAGTTACTTTAGTCATTCTGTTTTACGTTGTTTGCGTGCGTGACGCAAATCTTCCAGTATCGCTGCATCTCTGACATGACAAGGATATTAATTGATTCGCACCATAAAATGCCCTACTGATCACGGGCTTTGACTGATCTTTGATGAAACAATTCCATGATTAAAGCAGTTAAATGTTCATGAGTTTAATTATTGATAGAAGTTTACAGAGTCATGTGGGTTTGTTTTTCAGAGAAGATTTTCAATGAATCAGCAAGTTTACTGAGATAAAATGCCTCACAGGTAAACAATCGGGTGCATTGGAATTAGAGGCAAATTAATCACTTTCATTTTATAGATGTTGCTTTACGCCACTTGCACGGTCACGTCCGAATGGAAGTATGCCCACCTGAAAAATGTATGTTCTATTCTTTGAATTAACAATGGATCACAGAAACAAGACAGAGGGGAACTTCTAGAGATAACTGATATTCTATCTGAGATATTCACTCATGTTCTCTTGCTGAAAATTGCAACACTCTACAATTAGTTCGTAGAGCAAATATTTTACTGAATATAGTAAAAATTTGTCAAATAAAAAGAAGTATTTGTTTTGATAACTTAAAACTTGAAAAAAGGTCCTTGCAAACCAGATAGGTCTATAAATTTTGGAAGGACTTGCACTTAAGTAAATCCCGATTGCATGCTTTATAGGCACGTGACATGAACAAGTCTGTCTGAACAAGACCTCTGCATGAGATTTATTGTATAAATTGTATTTCCAAGGCATACCGTTGGAACTCACGACTGATAATGCCCCGAACTCAACAGTATTCACGCAGATTGAGTAGCTTTGTAATCGGAGAACGGAAATCAACTTTGCTTTTGAAAGACGGGGCGCTTCGCCAGCCAAGACAGTGACTGTCTTTAAAGCAGCAAGGGAAAAAAGGAAAACTATAAAGATGTATTATAGTAAACTCTACTGATCCTACTGATCAAATAATACAAATACATAATTAAGTGATCGATCATTCTATATGCATGGTATCTACTTTTTCATCGACAACCTAGCTCAAAATTCGTTGGTGAGGGCATTTGTCACTTTCAGTACAAAATCTCAGACCGAATGTCAAACGTTAGATCTAAGTACGACTGCAATGTTGCATTGTTTCTGTTCGTTTTTACCCTTCAGGCTCCGGAGATCCGGAAAAGTGGGCGGGGTTTTGCTTGTACATGTACCTTAAGCGGCCAGTTTATGCGGCATTTATACATATGTCTTTCATTGATTGATCTTTATACATTATCACATTTGTACTTAAACAAGAGATCTCGCTAAAGACCTTAAGATTTTTGCCCCAAACACAATGTAAATACATAAACATGTATTTTAAAGCAATCTATGTAATATGATGAACAGTGCATTTAAAATGTTAATATTTTATATACATGTAAATATAAAAACAATATGGCGGACAGGACTGACGGGCTATTCCTTTATCAGAGATACTTTAACGTCTTTCCACGTAAAAAAGTCGTAGTTCTAGCAAAAATTTGGCGCGAAAATCATGTAAATGAATTTCAGACCAATGCGTTCACCTTTCTTCCCGAACTGGTGGCTCTGCAAAAATCTTAAAAGTTAGGTATTTTTCAAGAGAAAGAGATATTAGGGCAAACAAAATAATAGTTTTGAAAATGAAACAGTCAGTTTGTAAGACTACAATGTAAAATAAAAATACCGGATATAAATGACAAACGAGATATCTCTACAACGAAATAAATGTGCGACAGATCATGCCCCATCACAAAAATAATATTCATTTAGTGACAAGTTTCGAAAAAAAAAGAAATTCTATGACAGCGATACAGTTCTCTATACAGCCCTGTTGGCTAATGAACTTTGGTGCATTCTGAGGTGAAAGCGCTACAAAAAAGTGTCATTTTCGTCGCTATTAGCGATATCTTTATTTAAGAAATTTAATTAATGTCTGTTTCGGCCCAGCGGTTTGTCTGATTGTCTTGTTAACTAAGGACATAATTAATATTTACTGTACAAAACGTGTTCCATACTTAACACACATCTTTGTTCTGTTTTAAAAATGCAACTTGTAAAGACATTTAAATGCTACATTACTGTCAAAACTAGATGTATACAAATATATAATTAATGCGAGGATATTTCAATTTGTTTCCACTAAGCTGTCTATCTTCCAAAGGCTTCTTTTTTTCTCTTCTTTTTTATCATTTTTGATGCTGTCAACGCAATTTTGTTAAACTTAATTTTGTACTTCTCAGGAAACTTAACATTTAATTTGTTAAGTGTTGGTAGCGCCACCTGTGACTACCCCATAAATTGAGTTAAAAAGATGCAAGAAAAGTAATGAATTAGAGACGGTAAGAAAAATAACGTTTGATGTTACTGAGAATTAATATATTTTATGTTACGTTAAAGACCTCTTCAACGTTAAAATTATTAGACGTCATTTTCCGCTTACTTTAAAAGGACGAATTGAAGAATTAACTTTTGATGTTACCGAAAATTAATTTACTGTATACCACGCTTGCGACCTTTATAAAATTAAAATTATTACACGTTAATTTTAGCTTTGTTTGGATACTTACTTGAAAGTTGACTAATTGATATCATTATAAAGGTATATTATGGAAACCCATTATCTATCTCGAAAACAGGCATGTTATAATATGAGAAATATCTTTCAAGAGAAATGTAAATCATTTTAAATAAAAAAAAGATACTAAACAGGTGCGCTTTCAGTCTTATTACTAGGCTGGTCATACGTCAACAAAATGTCTAAGGATTGTCTACCAGTTTATGTGTGCCGGACAATGGTTGTTTCTCATAGAAATGTAGATCAAATATCGGTTAATGGTTGTTTGTTTTGGGGTTTAACGTCGATTTCAACATATAGGTTATATCTCGGCGGTCAGTCCACCTAACCGGTTTTCCTGGATAACTAACCAAAAATTGCCAATTTCTCCGCAAGTGACTGACTACTGTTCCCACATGATCTACTCTGAATCAGCGGTGAGAGACAAATGAACATTAGACTTAATGTCTGGGATCAATTGTCACGGAGAAATTTTGCCCTGCCAAGGGGTTGACCCAACGACCGATGGATTACTAATCCAGTGCTCTACCTATTGAGCTATACCGGTTAATGATTGTTTTTTCTATATATACCGGTTAATGACTTTTTTTCTCATAGAATGTATATCATATGCCGGTTAATGATTGTTTCTCATAGAAGTTAAGTTTATGTGTTGGTTAATTGTTTCTCAAAGAAGTTTAGATTATGTGCTTGTTGAAAATTGCTTCTCATAGATGTTTTGATTCTATGCCGGCTAATAAAAGTTTTTATTTGTCAGTTTATACTCGTTTCTCATAGAAATTTCGGTTGCATGCCGGTAATGATTTGTCCTCAAAAAAGTTACACTTTTATGACGGTGTATATTTATGCCGGTTAACATTTTCTTCATTGATATTTATTTCTCTTGTCAGTTAATAATTGTTTCCTCCAAAGTTTAAGTTGTGTGTCGGTAAACGATTCTTCCTAATAGAAGTGAAGGCGGAGTGCCGTTAAATGATCGTAAAAAGTTTAGATTGTCTCCCAGTTCTTATTATAGGTTTTTAACATTTTATGCCGGTGTCTTGAATGTTTTTCGTAGAATTTAAAATTGTATGCCGGTTAATGATAGTTCCTCAAAATACAGCTTGTTGTTTTTTGCTTATCATTGAAGTTAAGGACCATCTCAAGTTAAAGAGCTTTGTGGTTCAGAAATACATAAACATGACACATATCATGAAACTTGAATCATTGTTAATCAAGTAGCTCGCGGAATAATGAATTTATGGCTACTACTATCTAGTTATGGCCCATTGTTGTACCTTTCTCCCGAATGACCACTACCGTCTATCTATGGCCCTCTGTTTTACTTTTCTCCCGAATGATGACATCTGTCTATCTATGGCGCTCTGATTTACATTTTCCGGAATGACGACTACTGTCTATCAATGGCTCTCTGTTTTACCTTTCTTCTGAATGACGACTACCGTCTATCAATGGTTCTCTGTTTTACCTTTCTTCCGAATGACGACTACCGTATATCAATGGCTCTCTGTTTTACCTTTCTTCTGAATGTCGACAACCCGTTTATCAATGGCTCTCTGTTTTACCTTTCTTCTGAATGACGACTACCGTCTATCAATGCCTCTCTGTTTTACCTTTCTTCCGAATGACGACTACCGTCCATCAATGGCTCTCTGTTTTACCTTTCTTCCGAATGACGACTACCGTATATCAATGGCTGTCTGTTTTACCTTTCTCCCGAATGACGACTACCGTCTATCAATGCTCTGTTTTACCTTTCTTCCGAATGACGAATACCCGTTTATCAATGGTTCTCTGTTTTGCCTTTCTTTCGAATGACGACTACCGTCTATCAATGGATCTCTGTTTTACCTTTCTTTCGAATGACGACTACCGTCTATCAATGGCTCTCTGTTTTACCTTTCTTCCGAATGACGACTACCGTATATCAATGGCTCTCTGTTTTACCTTTTTCCGAATGACGACTATTGTATATCAATGGCTCTCCGTTTTACCTTTCTTCCGAATGACGACTACCGTCTATCAATGGCTCTCTGTTTTACCTTTCTTTCGAATGACGACTACCGTCTATCAATGGCTCTCTGTTTTACCTTTCTTCCGAATGACGACTACCGTATATCAATGGCTCTCTGTTTTACCTTTTTCCGAATGACGACTACCGTCTATCAATGCTCTCTGTTTTACCTTTCTTCCGAATGACGAATACCCGTTTATCAATGGTTCTCTGTTTTGCCTTTCTTCCGAATGACGACTACCGTCTATCAATGGCTCTCTGTTTTACCTTTCTTTCGAATGACGACTACCGTCTATCAATGGCTCTCTGTTTTACCTTTCTTCCGAATGACGACTACCGTATATCAATGGCTCTCTGTTTTACCTTTTTCCGAATGACGACTATTGTATATCAATGGCTCTCTGTTTTACCTTTCTTCCGAATGACGACAACCGTCTATCAATGGCTCTCTGTTTTACCTTTCTCCCGAATGACGACTGCCATCTATCAATGGCTGTCTGTTTTACCTTTCTTCCGAATGACGACTACCGTCTATCCATTGCTCTCTGTTTTACCTTTCTTTCGAATGACGACTACCGTTTATCAATGGATCTCTGTTTAACCTTTCTTCCGAATGACGACTACCGTCTATCAATGACTCTCTGTTTTACCTTTCTTTCGAATGACGACTACCGTCTATCAATGGCTCTTTTTTTACGTTTCTTCCGAATGACGACTACCGTCTATCAATTCCTCTCTGTTTTACCTTTCTTCCGCATGACGACTACCTCTATCTATGGCCCTCTGTTTACCCTTTCTCCCGAATGACGACTACCGTCTGTCAATGGCTCTCTGTTTTACCTATCTCCCGAATGACGACTTCCGTCTATCAATGGCTGTCTGTTTTACCTTTCTTCCGAATGACGAACCCGTCTATCTATGGCTCTCTATTTTACCTTTCTTCCGAATGACGACTACCGTCTATCCATGACTCTATGTTTTACCTTTCTCCCGAATGACGACTACCGTATATCTATGGCTCTCTGTTTTACCTTTCTCCCGAATGACGACTACCGTCTATCAATGACTCTCCGTTTTACCTTTCTTCCGAATGACGACTACCGTCTATCAATGGCTCTCTGTTTTACCTTTCTCCCGAATGACGACTACCGTATATCTATGGCTCTCTGTTTTACCTTTCTCCCGAATGACGACTACCGTCTATCAATGACTCTCCGTTTTACCTTTCTTCCGAATGACGACTACCGTCTATCAATGGCTCTCTGTTTTACTTTTTTCCTGAATCACGACTACCGTTTTTCAATAGCCCTCTGTTTTACTTTTCTCCCGAATGACGACTACCGTCAATCAATGGCTCTCTGTTTTACTTTTCTCCCGAATGAAGACTATCGTCTGATCTATGACTCTCTGTACTAATTTTCTCCCGAATGACGCCTAACGTCTTTCAATTTTCTCTCTGTTTTACCTTTCTCCCAAATGACGACTACCGTCTATCAATGGCGCTCTAATTTACTTTTCTCTCGAATGACGACTATTGTCTATCAATAGCTTTCTGATTTACCTTTCTTCCGAATGACGACAACCGTCTATCAATGGCTATCTGTTTTACCTTTTTCCCGAATGACGACTACCGTCTATCAATGGCTCTCTGATTTACTTTTCTCCCGAATGACGACTCTTGTCTATCAATGGTTCCCTGTTGTCAGGGAAAGGAAACATTTTATTATGCTTTTTATTTGTTGCTATTTAAGCATGTTAGGTTTTCTCTCGTTAAAGGGCAAAATTGGAGAGACTACCTCTATCTTTAAAGTTTTAGTTTTTGTAAACAAAATGGATTAATATGGAAAAAATACTTTTTCCTGTAAAAAGATTCAAAATTATAGAGAGCTTTGCTGACTGTCTGTTAATGGAACCGGCATGTTTTAACGATCACGTATCTAGTATTTTTTTCTTATTTTTATATAAGACACACCCACACCGTGTTTCCGTATTCTTTTAACGGTTTTCTTATATTATGTCTAAAAATATTAATATTGTGACCAGGCAGTACAATGATAGACGTACTTGTCTTGGTTCTCTAGTGATACGACCCTGATAGTAAAGGCTTGCTGATACGTAGCTAGGACTTTCTCATACGACCCTGATAGTAAAAGGCTTATTGATATAACCCTGATAGTTAAGACTTATGAAAAAGACCCTGGTAGTATAGGTTTATCGATATGACCCTAATAGAAAGGCTTTCTGATACGATCCTAATAGTTAAGACTTATGAATACGACCCTGATAGTATAGGTTTACTGATACGACCCTAATAGTATAGGTTTACTGATACGACCCTGATAGTATAGGCTCACGGATATAACCCTGGTAGTTCAGACTTATGAATACGACCCTAATTGTATAGGTTTACTGATACGACCCTGATAATATAGGCTCACGGATATAACCCTGATAGTTAAGACTTATGAACACGACCCTAATAGTATAGGTTTAGTGATACGACCCTGATAGAAAGGCTTTCTGATACGACCCTGATAGTTAAGGTCTACTGATACGACCTTGATAGAAAATGGCTTTTTGTAAAAATGTATATATAACAATTGCACGTCTGTCGTTCTAAATATTACTGGTTTTGAAATACCGCAACAGGCACGATTTTGCTCTTTTGTCGTAGTTGTTGTTATAGTTTCTGGTAATGCTTATTTCTTAGCGGAAGACTAATAAGCCTTTACCTTTTGTGGTAATTTTGTTTTCATGGTGATTGGTACCTTTTATATGAAAAATGATATACACGATGCACAGTAACATTTATTTCACATCAGCTACACGTCATTTTCTATACAAGAGTGAAAACAACTCGAATGTAATCATTATTAAATTGTATTATTTTTACTTGTATTATTTTTACTTGAAAACATTATTAGATCTTACTCATACACACAGCACCTTTCTAACTTTGATAGGTTATCAAATTTACACATCACTGCCAGTGACAAGATATTCTTTCAGAACTCTGAACCATAAAGCAAGTATACGATTTTTAAGCAAACAGAAATTGCCTCGTCGCTTTTTAAAAATAAAGTGAAAATCTAGGATTGATTGATAACAAACAGTAACTAACACCTGGTTCACTTTTTGTACTTTTAAACTTACTAAAGCCATACATTTGAGTAATAACATCTCTTCAATATCATTTCAGCTTTTTAGGCGGGCGTGTTCTTTGATACAGAGTTTCAAAGTTCCTTCCATTTGTTATTCCCGCTTTCAACTTCTCACATCAAAGGCCATTACACCGTTTGATATACTTGAGACCCGACCTGCTGCTTTTATTCAAATGTATGTGCGAAAGATGACAGGGATTTTAAATCTATTCGTTACTAAATTCATCTGTTAATCGCCATCCTATCTCAGTTTTCACAGATTGCAAATCCTTAGATCATCTTAAAATGTAAACAGATTAATTTATGATGATGGACATTTTATGTTTGATCTACATACAACGCACTGGTCAGTTTGAAACTTTTGTTTACATTGGACATTTTACATGTACCTTCAAAGTACCGACAAACAGAAAATGTAGATACTTATCTGCGTGATTTTAATATGAGAAAAAAAACTACGCCTGTCATCTAAAATGACAAAACCTACTTTTTTCGATCGAGGTAATAATATAAAACTCTGTTTGCTTTGGAAAAACAATGCTACGGAAAATGCTCCGGAAAGACTAGCTGCGTCACTCCCCCCCCCCCCCCCCCCCCCCACCTAGCTCCCCCCGAGTTTTTTTTTTTTTTTTTTTTTTTTTTTATTTATCAGTGTAATCCATGTTTACATGGGCGTTCTATCTTACAGACATTTGTCGGATTTCCACTTTTAGTTTCAATACAATATCCCTATATTAGCTTAGGGTCGCACTTTTTTTCTAACCATGATTGCTTTTCATATTTCTACATTTTACAGTTGATAGTTGACAAATACATTAGGAAATTTTTTATTTATTATATTTCTTACTCGAACGAGATATACTAGGTTTCAAGTTATTGTTGAAATGTGTTATTGTCTTTAAAAAGTCTTTAAAAAGTAGAATAAGTAAAAGATACATTTATTTCTCTTTCACCATTAAGTCTTCTTTGTATTTATTTATTTGAACAAGATGATGCTTTTAAATGATTTTGGTACTTGCTTCCGAACTTTTTACAGATAAAAAAGAACAACTCAATATTCTCGAATTTTAATTTTTGAACATGGCATAAATTTTATGTACATAAATATACAACACAATATCTATTAGGAAAATAATTACCGTTATTACAGAAAATACTATACAATAGCACTGACGTAACATGTGAATAAGTGATCGAAATAAACTCTAAGAATTTACATAACAAATGCAAACGAAAGTGCACACAATGTCCACAATCACAGGAATATTCAAGTGTCTTTATTCATGGAGCGCAGAACTCTGGAAATACAGTCCTTTAACCATTTGGGGTCTAATTTTTTTAAATTAAAGTGTTTAAAGCTAAGACCGAAATACCAAAGGTGTTTAAGGTCTCTGGGTAACGTATGTGTTCTAGAAAGTCTCTAACAGTACAGAAATAAAGACTGAACGTCTCTGTTTACAGAACTGAGACAATATATTGACCATTCACAACATCGCCTCTTACAATACTAACACAAAGCAGTTCAATTCACTGGAATCAGCGAATTATTACTTTCTCCACACTAAAACTAATAAAGCCATGCATTCTTTAATGTCATGGAGTTTGCTTCACACCCGTTTTAAAATATTGCAGCATAATCTACCCCTGTTAAAATCTTTGCACTAGTATAGTGCCAGATTTTAAGCACACTTGATACTAAAGTGTTCACGCATGTGAATTTAATCTCCTTTACTGCTTAACGTTTTCAGCCATTCTGCTGTCGGCAAATTCTGACAACCTAAATAGTTTTCCCGAAGCTCCTGATCGGTAAATTCCGGTGTGACGTCACAAGGCGCTCCAAAAATAGTAGCTTTCACGGTACCCTGGTCACCTTCACGCATCACTGGGGACGAACTTTTAATCTCGTTTGTGCTATGCTGAAAAATACAAACCAAATAGTAATGCTATTTAAGATCTTTGATACAAACCTTAGAGTAACATTTTAAAACGCTAATACGGGAACGCTTTCACTGTTTTAGCAAACCTGGCGATGCTATGAAGTTATAAAAATTTCCAATATAAAAGTAAAACACTTTTCCCCGTGTTTTTTTTTTTTGCATTAATCGTTAAAGTAGTTTACAGAATGCAAAATTTCCTACGTAAATTTCAGTGTTCCCCAGCATTTTCTTTTTTTTACGAGAACATGCAAGGGGAACATTTCTTGAATAAACAAAACGGTAACTTCACCCAACATAAATCATTTTAATGTTTAAAATGTGTTTTAATCTTTTGTAATATATCAAATGTCGACTTGCGTTTTTTTACACTGAATTATAATATCAAATGTTTAATCTCTGGCGAGGTAATACAATAATAGGGATTATTTAAGACCGCAGAAACCACACAGCCGCATTTGTTCACTTGAATTAAGTGCAGTAAAAACTTTCTAGTGGCTAAAACTAAATCTTAACACTGCTTCGGCTTCTTCTTAATGCTCATACAACTGGTGTATACAATACAGCATTAAAAAAACGTTAGAAAGATTATCTTAGACAAAATTTCGGATGTGGTTCTTATATATCTGCAAAATAAACCAGCACTATTAATTTCAGAAATATTAAAGTGTTCCGTACTGGAGTTGCATTGCAGGTGCATTGTCTCTGTAAATGTATTTCCAAATTCGCCCATTTAAAATACACTACTCTATAAACTTGAATAAGTATGTGTTACCTCGTGCACCTGTCGTGTGCAGTCTCGCTTGTGGTTGGCCTGGACCCAGTGTATAGTGTAGTCATCATTGAAGGCGTATTCGTGGTCCTTACCGCTCGCAAACACTATCACATTCTTGTGCGCTGGGGAGTTTTTGAAGGCTTGGGCTATCTCACCGGCGTAGCTCTGATCTATGACCAGATGAACTTTGCGAGCTTCACAGAAAGCCAGGTCAGATTGCAACTCTTCCACTGTATACTGCTCGTCGTTGTCGGCCTGGATTGAATCAGATATACATCTCTATCTGGTAAATTAGTATAATAAGTAACATTTGAAAATATTGTTTGTTTTCGTTCGCTGCCATTGTGTCAGATACAGAAATATTAACTAAAACGACCACAGCTAAAGTATTGTGTTTCATCTTTTGAAAATACCCGCGCTTTCTTTTCTTTCTTTTATTTATTTCTTTTTAATCTCGTGGGTGGGTAGGAGCTTCTGTACCGGTTACCCATACGACCGACGTCCCCTGCAGAAGTTAGTTATTTTAGGTTGTGAGGGATATTTCAAGATACACAAAGCATCCCATTTCAGAGACACCCCTGGTTCTTTTATGCTCAGTGTTTAGCACTGATATCTGGGACCTCGAAAATTAGTAATGTTAGTGGATTTTAGATTTTATGACGATATGCAAAGAGTAAAAATGTTTACCATTCCGTCACCGTTGACGTCCCAGAGAAGCGAGGTACCATCAGTCTTTGTTGGACTGTTCATATAGAGAACCAGCGAGTCCACACACTGCATTGTTCGGCACATGGTTTGTATGTGGTACCTAAACGCAAGCTTCATGGCCGCTGGAAGGACTTGATGGGGATGGTCACCTGGAACTGAAAATAATGGAGCATGTAAATAAGACAGCAAAACACCAGAAAAAAGTAATTTCACTATTAAATAAAAGCAGCGCACCAGAAAAAGATGGTGAGCAACAGTCACGTGTTGAAAGTAATACATGTACACCGGTATGAGACACAAATGCAGAAGTATTAAGTTAGAAATGGAGAAGTAAAAATAATAATGTAAAAAACGTAAAATTTAAATACAATAATAAAAGAGTAATGTACAGACACTTATGGAAGAGACAAAGACTGAAATTACAACAAGAAAGACAGAGATTTCAAATCGAAGGAATAACAGTGCCAATGTATATAAGATAGAAGTGCAGAAGCACGTATTGGACAATAAGATCATGTGAAAGATAGAAAATGCAGAAATACAAGATAAAAATGAATGTAATATTTATGTGTGATAGAGTGAGACAGGAATATAAGACGGAAATGCAAGAGTAGAACAAAAGTTTGAGACAGAAATACAAGAGAAGAACAAAAGACTGAGACAGAAATACAAAAGTTTGAGACCGAAATAAAGGAGTAGAACAAAAGTTTGAGAGAGAAATACAAAAGTTTAAGACAGAAATACAAGATTACAACAAATTTGAGACAGAAATACAAAAGTTTGAGACAGAAATACAAAAATTTGAGACAAAAATACAAGAGAAGAACAAGTTTGAGACAGAAATACAAAAGTTTGAGACAGAAATACAAAAGTTTGAGACAGAAATACAAAAGTTTGAGACAGAAATGCAAAAGTTTGAGACAGAAATACAAAAGTTTGAGACCGAAATACAAAAGTTTGAGAGACAGAAATATAAAAGTTTGAGACAGAAATACAAAAGTTTGAGACAGAAATATGAAAGTTTGAGACAGAAATACAAAAGTTTGAGACAGAAATACAAAAGTTTGAGACAGAAATACAAGAGTAGAACAAAGGTTTGAGACAGATATACAAGAGTAGAATAAAAGTTTGAGACAGAAATACAAGAGTAGAACAAAAGTTTGAGACAGAAATACAAGTTTGAGTTTGAGCAGAACAAGTTTGTGACAGAAGTACAAGTTTGAGACAGAAATACAAGTTTAAGACAGAAATACAAAAGTTTCAGACAGAGATACAAAAGTTTGAAACAGAAATGCAAAAGTTTGGGACAGAAATACAAAAGTTTGAGACCGAAATACAAGAGTAGAACAAAGGTTTGAGACAGATTTACAAAAGTTTGAGACAGAAATACAAGAGTAAAACAAGTTTGAGACAGAAATACAAAAGTTTGAGACAAAAAATCGAGAGTTGAACAAAAGTTTGAGACTGAAATGCAAAAGTTTGAGACAGAAATACAAACATTTGAGACCAAAATACAAAAGTTTGAGACAGAAATGCAAAAAGTAGAACAAAAGTTTGAGACAGATACACAAAAGTTTGAGACAGAAATACAAGAGTAGAACAAAATTTGAGACAGAAATACAAAAGTTTGAGACAGAAATACAAAAATTTGAGACAAACTACAAGAGTGAAACAAGTTTGAGACAGAAATACAATAGTTTGAGACAGAGATACAAGAGCAGAACAAGTTTGTGACAGAAATACAAAAGTTTGAGACAGAAATACAAGTTTAAGACAGAAATACAAGAGTTTCAGACAGAAATGCAAAAGTTTGAGACAGAAATGCAAAAGTTTCAGACAGAAATGCAAAAGTTTGAGACAGAAATACAAAAGTTTCAGACAGAAATGCAAGAGTAGAACAAAAGTTTGAGACAGATACACAAAAGTTTGAGACAGAAATACAAGAGTAGAACAAATTTGAGACAGAAATACAAAAGTTTGAGACAGAAATACAAGAGTAGAACAAATTTGAGACAGATACACAAAAGTCTGAGACAGAAATACAAGAGTAGATCAAATTTGAGACAGAAATACAAAAGTCTGAGACAGAAATACAAAAATTTGACACAAAATACAAGAGTAGAGCAAGTTTGAGACAGAAATACAATAGTTTGAGACAGAAATACAAGTTTAAGACAGAAATACAAAAGTTTCAGACAGAAATGCAAAAGTTTGAGACAGATATACAAAAGTTTCAGACAGAAATGCAAAAGTTTGAGACAGAAATACAAAAGTTTGAGACAGAAATACAAGAGTAAGTCAAGAATGAAACAAGAGATGATAGAAATGCAAGTGTTTTAGACAGAACTGTTAGGCTGAACGACCGGAGTCCAGGACTGAAAGAAAGATCAGGAAGAAGATAAGGAAGAAAGGTAGTGTTATAAGATAGAAATGTTTATATGAAATGTAAGACTTTGAAATGCTCACACTCGATATGATATGCAACCTTAACAGACAGTTTGAAAAACTAAGGAAAGATTTGCAGCAAAACAAGAGAATGAATTGATTCCACAATAACTGTGGTTGAAAAACGATCAAGTATTGATAGGCAAGTGCGTTAGCAAGAAAACACAAATACAAGTGAATGAGTGCTGCAGGAAAAACGAACATATGTAAGGAAGTGCTGCATTACTAGGGAAAAAAAATATTGTTAATAAGAGTCGGAATCTCCGACGAATGACTGTTGATTGAGTGTAACCAACAAGTTAAATAAATAAATCTAAAACGTAATAAGATACAGTAGTACCTGCAATTTCGTGCAATATTGAGCATGGCCAAAGCGGCTAAATAAAATGCTTCACTACTGTTTCATACAAACTACTGTTAAACTTGGGGTTTACTTTTATGATATTTTTTTTCTTTTCGAAGTTTTGTCAAAAACGTAATACATCTAAGCCTATCTAACAACAGTTCAGGGGGTCATAAGGAAAATTACTGCGGTTAAAGATTTTCCCCATGTGTCTAAAACAATACTAATACTTAAAGGACCACCTAGGTCGTACTTGAGAAAGGGTCCACATTTATCAGGAGGTTTTAATCCTGAAATTTACTTCTACGATTTTTTATCTACCTCGTTAGATGTGATAACCGCGACAACATTTATCTAAATATCGAACTGCGAATAGGATTTTCAACTTTATTTGATGTTAATTTGGTATAAATAAGAAGTTTAGCAGAAAAACATTAGGATGGCGACCGACACGGTATTAGGGTGTTATAAGTGTTGTTCCTGTTGTTGTTGTTTTGTTGTTGTTTTCTTGTTTTGTTTGGTTGTTGTTATTTCTAGCTTCTTAAAACTGTTGAAGTTGTTAAGCTTTTAATCTTTTAACCTATAACTGAACAAATGTGATTTTGCCAAAAAGTATAAGGTAACATTTCCGACATGGTGAACTTATTTTAAAGTGTACTTAAAATGTAGTTTTACAATTTTACTAAAACTTTTCTCATTAAATTAAACAACTACGAAATATGCAGAAAAGGTTCAAATTCGCACAGAAGAATGTTTTCTCACCACTAATTGCACATTTCAATAGACTGAAGAGCTAGTGGTTTTTAACCTTTATTCAAAACACTTAAAAATACCACAAACGAATGTTTAATTGTTACAATTTTACTTTCATTTAATCTAGAGCCATCTATTGTTCAGAAGAAATACCTGACTCCCCGGTTTTGTCAACTTCAATTGATTACCTATTCTAATGTATGGAACAGATTATCAAAATGACTAAACGAAACAAAATTTGTTTATTGCTATATAATCGAATGTCTTAGAAAGACATGAAATACTTTTGTTGTGTCGTGGATTGAACTGAGGTGGTCCTCTTCGTTAGTTTAGGCTTCATGCTGTAAAGGCATGTATCATACTGTTATTTTTAATAGGAAGCTAATGAATTACACAGAAAATGACATTCCTAGCTTCGTAAGGAATGTGCTTTATCAAAGAAGAGAAACCTTGTTTACTGAATATTAATTTTTCTATTATCTTTTTAGTATTATGGAATTAAATTGTCATGAAATAAATGCGAAATTATGCGTAATTAAAACATTCAGAATGGGGTAAATAATAAAGATTTAACCTTTTCATATGACAAGCAATTTTTTTTTCGACTGATCTAGGTAAAGAAAATAAAAGAGAGTGAGAGAGGGTCGTGCTGCTGGATTCCGATTTACTGACACAAAGTTAAAAGCAATAAAACAATTCCAGTAAAACTTTTTAAACATAAATAAGTCTTTAACCTTAATGGCAGAGGTTTTCCTCAGATTTGCCATTACTTTACTTGCAAAACTTGTCATAGATTGAGTTGAATTTAGACGTTTATTGGACTTTGTGCTTCCTGGCATCGAGTTACTAAAGGAAATAAGCATGTTGCTAGTGATCCATCACCAGTCGGTAGTCGATTGATCTTTCTAGTGACAGAAGTTAATTGGTTAATTAATGGCACCGGACTTTTGAGATATGAGAAATCTACAACCTAGATCGTCAGGGGAAATTTTACAGTTCAAAGGCATTAGCTCTGTGAAATTCATTGCCATCAGATCAACTTTACAATAATCAACAAACAACAAACACAACGGTAGTTCGAAATTCATTAAGATCAAACGCAAATGCGACAAGCCGCCTTTGATGTCTGTATTTGAAGTTGCCGACAGTCCATGTATAGACTGCTTAAACAGTGGAGGTTGACAAATTAAGAAACGTTTGTCGGCCGTTTGAAGTTTGAAAATTAGATTAACTTTATTTATCATGGGGCAGACGACATATACGATCCGGTAATACATCAATAAAACATAGGTGCCTAATGTAAGGTGCGAACCCCTGATCTTGTAGTAACGTACATGACTTGTATATGTTGTCGTTAGTTCGCCCGCCCCCCCCCAAAAAAAAAAACCCGGCTGCAGCACTCCAGTCTATAAAATAGGATGCTTGCAGTGCCTTGCACTGAAATCTTCCACCCCTCAAACTACAATAGTTTTCGGTCATGTGGGCAGCCGTTACCGATGATAAATATACTAAGTGAAAGGCTCATGGGTTATGATAAATATTGAAATATCACGTTATAATTCTATACATGGTTTTGCATAGCTCAGCGTGAACCGTTGCTAGTCTTTTTGTGTTTGTTTTCACTGACTAGATCAAACTAAATCTGGATGCCCTTTCTTACCGGTGGTTTCTACGGTTCTGCAGTGAAGTTTCTGCTGGTAATTTGCTAACTGTTCATGAAACATGCACCACGACCCCTATGTCGAAATGTACTGGATAGGTCATATAAATTTCAAAACTTTGTCGGTTTAGTAGGAAGGCTGTATTTTATTTCTTTCAGGTTTGTTTTGAGACCTTTGCCACATTGGTCATACACGACAAGCTGGGAATCTATGGTCTCCTCATTAAAGGCAGAAATTCCATCTAAACGCTAATCGCTTATCACTTAAAACTGGATGGTGATGAAAAACTAAATCACACTTGCACGTGAAAGATATAAATAGAAAAAAGGTAACCGCTTTTCCATATAGCAGCTTAGCTTGTATTAAGTTAAATAAATCTTGCGAATGACATAACTGTGATTAAGTATTTAAGATTTTATGTCGACAGCAAAAATTATATATACATTATTCTAGATATATTATTTTATCTTTTGTTGTTGTTTTTTGGGGGATGTCATACATCTGTGTCTGACATTCCTTTCAAAATTCATGTAATATTTATGACGATTTAAACTTGAAAGAAGCTCTTTGGCTGTAAAAGTGATCACTGTGTCTAATAACTGTACGGTAGGACAGATGGTAGGTTTGATATATTAGACCGTACCTTTGATCAGTGAAGGAGTAATCGGTGTTTCGATTATAATGGCTTATATTCAATAAAATACAAGTATACAACTAATCTTTGCATTAACAGTTATTGTTTGATGTTTTATTTCTTCAGATATGACTCTATGTGAAAGAGAACACGAATTTTTAAATGAGTTATTGGTCACAGACCATTAAAAGTTACAGTAACGGTTTTAAAAAAGATATCACAAGTCTACTTACTTTGATATATAACCCATGTTAAGGCAAAGAAACATTAATTTACCCGAAATTTAAATAATTTTGAAATGCAGAAACACAATTTCATTACGATACCATGGACAGGTGTCGACTGGGTATTAAAGTATTGTCCATGTTCAATTATTTTATTGAAAGAATTATTTAGCAGGGCTTCTGTTAGAAATTAAAATGTAACAAGATTTTTTTTTTCGGAGAAAAAAATGCCAATAGCTATCGATGATTTATAAACTTAATAAATAAAAAATGTCTTACTGTGTACACCAGATGCCCCATTCGCAAAAAATATCTTGATATTCCGCTTTTTGAAACCATTTTCACGTAACATCCAGTAGAACAACTCCACGTTTCTCAAATGCCTGGTTCCAGTTGTCTGGCGGTTCCAGCCACCGGAAATGACAACAGCTTGGTCACAGATCTCAAACATTCGGCAGCTTGTATGCACAGTTTCGTGAGTGGTAGAGCAGCGTTGTGTATTATCTCGTATTGGGTTACATATAAGTTCGGCGGTGTCTTCCGGACTACGCAAGTTGGGACACAGTCCAAAACCAGCAAGTTTTGACCGGCACTGTAAATGATTTTCTCGATTTGTAGGAAAAGATTCTGTCGATTTGTCAAATGTATCTATTTGCACTACTGGTAAAAAGTTTATTTCACACCTTCGTGCATAATTTCTCCGTCGAAAACGTCTTTCTAATGCGTTTTTACACCGTTTTCTCAACGCTAATGTCATACACTGCATATGACCTGAAAGAGACGAAATGGAACATTTTTTAATTCCAGGTCAAAATATAAAATACAAGCCGTTAAAAGAAAGGGCCTGCCTGTATATAGCTTGGCTTACTCTAGCGCTACTTCATACTTAGGAATAAATAAGGGAAGCTGCTTCAAGATGCTGAAAAGAAGTTTGAAAAAAAAAATAATAAAGCAAAACTCTCCCGTGATACTTCGGCATCTTACAGCTTTGAAATTCGAATGATTCTGAGTTATGTGGCTGACAAATGAGCGTTTTTAATGTGAAACAATCGTATATCAGCAATATTTTAAGCTGACGAAGGCTGGCTGCAAATTTTCTGGATGTTGGTCCTCGGGCCATGGTGTTAATAAATAAAAATGTACGTGACAGTAGTTCAGGTGGAACTATAAACACATTCATCTTACTAATGCATTGCTCATTGTGAAATGAGAATTATCATGACCTTCGTGGAATGTGGAAGCCTTCGTGACCAAATCGATCATTTTGTACTGATAAAAGAATTATTATTCACACGTTAAAATTTTGAAACTGTAACAATTCAGATAACAAACGAAGCTCGAAAGTCCTTCAACAATCGCGTGCAGGGGAGGGATTTATCAAAAGGCTCCAACTGTCGGTTAGGTTCATTTGCAAAGCGAATGGTATGCCGAAAATTATATAAAAATGAACGGGTCAATCGACCAGAGAGATAATTTTTAAGATTTTGGTGAAACCTACAGCAGCGTAGAAAATGAGGAAATTGGATCCCCACAGGTGAAAATCAACAACACAAGTTTACATTTGATATAGAAAAGATCAACAGAACAGCTTGCATGTTAAATTTAAAACCGTCTTTTATTAAATACAAAACAGTTTTTCAAAACACAGAGTCAAGCTGATGATGAGCAGTTTCCACGAGACGCTTGGAAAAAAGCGCTGAAAATGATTAAATACACAGATGAATGCCATTTAATTAGTGTGCTACACTAGATTGTGTTTGTATTTTTTCACGGAAGACACAGTTTTGTTATCCTTATAACCTTTTTCACTCAAACATTCGCAAAAATTGTTAATTAAGCCATTAACAATGCTATATCACCTGAAACAGAATTAACATTTCAGCTCATGAAGCAAAGATTCATGTCTTGAGTTCAAATGAACATGTAGTTGTTGTTGTTTTCATACATTTAAAAACAGTTTTGCCTGTGACTTATATTAGAGACTTTTCATTAAACTTAAAAAGAACTCAAGTTTTTTTCTTACGGCTAGAACGTTTATACAGTTTCGATCAGCTAATTATCAGCTAATTATAAAATATAGGTTTTTTTTTAAAGTTTCTTTAAGGAAATATAATTATGTTTCTTTTTGAATTTTAGATAAAGTGTAAAAGAAAGCTTTAATGTTTTGAATGTTTCAAGCCTGAATATTTTGTTGCTTTGAAACGAATATATTTTATTGCATGCATAAAAGACAAATCAGTCACGTTTATGCTGAAAAAAAAAACACCTTAAACTGAGAAATCTGTGGAAAGATATCCTCACCTTATTCTGTCCTTTTTCATTTCATTTTTTTCCTTTTCGAATGATACAAGTTTTCACGGTGATCAACAAGATTTCAACTTGCTTGTATTACATATGTTTGTTGCTCAACAAGTGGATCTAATCACTTATTCTATTTACATTGATGATAGCAAGATAAATTTAAAGATCAAAGGAAGACGACTGGTTTTGTAGCAATACCAGTTATTTAAGATGTTTTCTCTGCTGTAGGGTTATAAGGTGCATCATTTTGTATTTTCTGTAATGGGGGTGCTATTAAAGAGGTTTACCCTAAAATTCAGATTATTTCGTTTCCTTTAGAATCATATAAATGTGAAAAATACTGGGTAAAAAAACATTCCAATGTCATGGTGACTGTACAAAAACTCTCAGTACAAAAGGTAAACCAACTGTACAAATATATATAGCGTGGGCAGCGATTTATTACAAATGAGCAGTAACATTTTATGTTCTTTTTTTAAACATTATTATTTTTCATTTTAAAGTGAATGAGAGCATAAAATACATAGTATATCACTAGTGTCTCTTTAACACTCCTTGCAAAGCTGCTACACACTCCTTGCAAAGCTGTTACACACTCCTTGCAAAGCTGCTACACACTCCTTGCAAAGCTGCTACACACTCCTTGCAAAGCTGCTACACATTCCTTGCAAAGCTGCTACACACTCCTTGCAAAGCTGCTACACACTCCTTGCAAAGCTGCTACACATTCCTTGCAAAGCTGCTACACACTCCTTGCAAAGCTGTTACACACTCCTTGCAAAGCTGCTACACACTCCTTGCAAAGCTGCTACACACTCCTTGCAAAGCTGCTACACACTCCTTGCAAAGCTGTTACACACTCCTTGCAAAGCTGCTACACATTCCTTGCAAAGCTGCTACACACTCCTTGCAAAGCTGTTACACACTCCTTGCAAAGCTGCTACACACTCCTTGCAAAGCTGCTACACATTCCTTGCAAAGCTGCTACACACTCCTTGCAAAGCTGTTACACACTCCTTGCAAAGCTGCTACACACTCCTTGCAAAGCTGCTACACACTCCTTGCAAAGCTGCTACACACTCCTTGCAAAGCTGCTACACATTCCTTGCAAAGCTGCTACACACTCCTTGCAAAGCTGCTACACATTTCTTTATTACTTCAGTTTAAAAAACAAGAGAATTGTGTGCCTCCGAAAATTTCTGTGGTAGCTTCGATATTATTTAGATAAAGAATCTGTTAAAATCTCACCAATTTACATATACAAGATATAAAACATTTCACATTTTGTACATTTCCACTTATAAATAAGCTGTAAGGGACTATCATATCATCAGATAAGTAAAATTACGTCATTTATGCAATTAAAACTATATAATTGAAGATAACTGTTTATGATATCCATGATATCTATGTGCTGTATAGAACCGCCTGGTACGTAATGATTCGAATGCGTGTAATAAATCAGTGGTCCGGTTGTTTCGCCTAGAACATGTAGTCCAGAGCTCGCGAGTTCGGTCCGACATTCTTGCTTGTCTTTCGGACGATTAAAGCAAGGTCTCATGTGCCGATGTATACAATGAGCACCGGAAGAACCAGGTCTCTGGAACAGGATGACTGCTGATTCTTGCACTATGCCCTACAAATTAAAATTACTTAAACTCTGCATGGACAACCTGTACCGACGATAAATAAGCTCAGATCTATAAATATTTGTACATCAGAACAACATCTGCATGCAAACGCAGACATATTCGTGTCTTTAACGATATTTGGTGAGCGCATTCTTTGTAAAAAGTGTGACTTGTCACGTAAATTTTATTCTCTCAAAAAACGATAGATGACGTATTATTAGATGACGTATTATTATATGACGTATTATTATACTGTAAATGTTGCTACGTTATGATGGGGGAAAAATTGAAAAGAAAAATCTAAAGAGTATTTGAAATAAAACTGTTCAGCATAAAAACACGAGAACAGTAATATGAAATAAACAGTGTATACTATTTCGAGAAATAAGGAACCTTTCAGTACTTACTGAAATATTTTAACTTACCTAAGCAGATTTTAGATTGAAATTTGCTTGCAAGTTCAAAAATTGATAAATTTTAAGATCATGAACTTAAAACATATAATTCATGAAATTAACAGAACAAAGTAGGTTCTGTACCGAATGCAGGGGGGCAGTTCAAACATAAATTGTAACCTAGATCTTAGAACGCTTGTATGATAAAAATGTTTGTGCATTCAGAAATCTTGTTATATATTCCTTGGGTCTTATAGTTAAGCCGATGTTTATCTTAAATCATATTTTAATATTTTACTTTCTTTGTCAAGTCACGTTTATCTCAAAATTTAAATAATCTACGTCCTTGTTTAGATAATTCACATTAAGGTTGAGGGACACCCGTGCATTTGTTACTTCATGACTTACACAATGTATATTTCTTTATCATAGGAGTATATTTAGGAAATAGATTTTAAGTTTGAGTGATATACCGTCTGATATATCACGGTGTCGAGTTCAGATGCATAGTAATTTAATCACGAAGGCCGTAGGCCTGAGTGATTAAATAACTATGCATATGAACGAGAAACCGTGATATATACGACGGTAGATCACGAAAATGTTAAAATCTATTTCCATTCTAACACGTAGGTATATTTATAAGGGGCGCAAGTATGTGCACTATTTAACAGTCACGTTCGCAGTGACGTCAGCGAGCGCGCGCTTGTGTTCAGCGTGCTATACTGCCTATGATATATCACGCTCAATTCCTTCTTTGTTTATTGTCGGCGAATTGCAGATAGTGTTAGAATTAAAGGTAAATTATTGTATAATGGTAAATTATGTTAAAGCATATGTTAGGAAATACTAGTTTAACTGTAGCTTCTGCAAAGGCATCGCTTGTAAATACTGGTAAATCTTAATATTCTGTAAAGGCGTTGCTAGTAAATAACGATATAATTGTAGATTCTGTAAAGGCATCATTGGTCAATACTGGTATATGTATAACTTCTGTAAAGGCATCGCTGGTAAATACCGGTATATGTATAACTTCTGTAAAGGCATCGCTGGTAAATACCGGTATATGTGTAACTTCTGTAAAGGCATCGCTGGTAAATACCGGTATATGTGTAACTTCTGTAAAGGCATCGCTGGTAAATACCGGTATGTTTGTAACTTCTTTAAAGGCATCGCTGGTAAATACTGATATAATTGTAGATTATGTAAAGGTGTTGCCAGTAAATACCAATATGTTTGTAAAAACTGGTATAATGTAGCTTCTGCTACAGCATAGCTTGTAAACAGCGGTATAAAATTTACTTTCTGTAAAAGCATCGTTGGTTGATTATAGATTTTGAAAAAGCATCACTAGTAAATACCGATATAATTGTTATAAACTCCCGCGAGAACTAATGTTAAAAACCTAGGCTTACTAGAATCTGAAATCAGAAATAAGTTACAGGTTTCGACAAATCTCCTTGCCTTGCCCATTAGCTATGCTTTATCACACTTCAATGTTTTTTCCCCTTTCGTTTTGTAGTTTGAGTGTAATCTATTCGACTACATTTTTCCTTTCTGAAGTGACATCCTTATTTTTTTGGTATTAAAGATATTCAAATATTCAGTTTGAAAGGAAACTGAAGAGACAGAGAGAGAGAAAGAGAGAGAGCAGATATAATTTACATAAAAAATACCTAAAACGAGAGAAAAGAAGTAGTGGCCAAAGTTAACCCACCAACCCCACGTTTTCAGTCTGTTAGCCCACCAACCTCACGTTTTCAGTCTGTTAGCCCATCAACCCCACGTTTTCAGTCTGTTAGCCCACCAACCCCATAGTTTCAGTATGTCAACCCACCAACCCAATGTTTTCAGTCTGTTAATTAGCCCACCAACCCCATGTTTTCAGTCTGTTAGCCCACCAACCCCATGTTTTCAGTCTGTTAGCCCACCAACCCCATATTTTCAGTCTGTTAGCCCACCAACCTCATATTTTCAGTCTGTTAGCCCACCAACCCCATATTATCAGTCTGTTAATTAGCCCACCAACCCCATGTTTTCAGTCTGTTAGCCCACCAACCCCACATTTTCAGTATGTTAGCCCACCAACCCCACGTTTTCAGTCTGTAAGCCCACCAACCCCATGTTTTCAGTCTGTTAGCCCACCAACCCCATGTTTTCCGTCTGTTAGCCAACCAACCCCACGTTTTCAGTCTGTTAGCCCATCAACCCCATGTTTTCTGTCTGTTAGCCCACCAACCCCATGTTTTCAGTCTGTTAGCCCACCAACTCCACGTTTTCAGTCTGTTAGCCCACCAACCCCACGTTTTCAGTCTGTAAGCCCACCAACCCCACGCTTTCCGTCTGTTAGCCCACCAACCCCACTTTTTCAGTCTGTTAGACCACCAACCCCATATTATCAGTCTGTTAATTAGCCCACCAACCCCATGTTTTTAGTCTTAATTATAGTACTTAGTAGAAGATAACAGGATTTCTTTCTTGTTTTTATACATTGTTGCTTCAAATACAAGCTAGGAGAGGTAAACTAAGCTTTATCTAATGTTACTTCAAACAGAAGAAATGATAACTCTATCTTTTATCGCCGTTAATCTCATTATATTCAACTATTAAATGACTGTTCATATTTTATCGCTACCTGATGCTGATTGATCACGCCGTTCTACCTGTAAGTTTCAGGTGTCAAAGACAAAAAGTACAGGTGACATGCGGTCCTCCAGACGATTTTGTTCAATCCCATAATAAGGTGTCTCTTGTTTCAAAATAATTTTTGAATTAGCTACCGTCATTTATCCGCCCAATAGCTAATTATCTTAATTCGTTTGTACAATGTAGTAAAATACGCAAAAATTGTCGCAGGCGCCTTAAAGATTTAATTTTTTCTTTGATGTTTGATTGTTTTATTTATCATATGTGGTAGAAATTACATCTAAGCGGCTTAGTTCATTATTTAATTTCTTTTAATCTATGTTTGACAAAGGCCCAGCTTAAAGTGTCTTCATGTGTTCTACACACCCCAGGGATCGGCATTTTCCCTTTCGTACAAGTCGTCCTGACGCACCAACATGGTGTGTTTATATGAAGCTATTACATATCAAAAGATGAAATATGATGTGTGGCCTTTCATAGTGTATCATATTCTCTTTATCCTCAACACTTTTCATTTATACCGTGCTAAAACATTAATTATGTATACATGAGATTAATCGTTAATCACGAAACAAATTTTCCGTAAATAACAATGTACCTACTATGCCTAAGACAAACTATATTTGTCAGTTTCGTTAATTGTCGTAAAATGTATTGCGGAACAAACGCTTAAGTTTCTTTTGCACTTCTGTTCTACTTTAAGCAAAAGGTGCGTAGAGTAACAGATACGGTACGCATGGATAAACCAAAGACCCAAAATATGGTATTATAGGCATATGGATAACCACACATGAGTTTGTAATTGGGGAAAGCACAAGTGTTTCCTATCATTTACATACTAATTGTTGCAATGTTTAAATTTATAAAATAAAATAGCCTACCTAAATTTTGCCCTTCCCGTTGGTAGCAGTCGTTTGGAGAGACATTATTGTCCACATAGAATACTAAGACTAAATGTCCAAAATTTGCCAGGGGATAAGGGTCCACAACAATCACAGCATCGTGACTGTCCGATCGAGATAAAGGTTCATCAGGCAGAAATGTTTTAAATCTATAACCAAATATGGACGGAGAAGCTATATATACGTTCATTCTGTGTCTCTGAACAGTCACTAAGTCTTTGCACTCACGTTTTGTTGTAAAGAAAGCATCGAGGGTGTCCCCACAGTCTAAGTTGCTTATATAACGGTAAGCGGCTTCTGCCCACCTCTCTTCTTGAGAACTGTATTGAAAGAACGTGTCCCGTCGCTCAGAACTATTCTCTATATATTGCATGGCTGCCCCATTCACTCTCAGAAACATTGAGAACTCTGATAGTATCAGATATAATCCCCAAACCAACGTCTTAACCATCTTAAATCACTTTTAATTTCCCTTTTAAGTGTCACTGATGCTAAGAACACCTCTAATTATATGGTGTGTTTTTTTCACATTGAAAGTTTACATAAGGTTTTCATCATCATCTAAAATTGTCTTTAACAGCGACTCCTTACTTTATTACATGCTGATATTCGCAATTTTTGCTCTTATCTATAAACATTACATTACCTTTCCCGGTGAATGGAAATGTATTGTTTTTGTTTGTTTTTATGTTTTTTATTGTACTTTACCGTATTTTACAATTAAATTCAAGTGCACAGTTTTCTGTCTGTCTTTATCATACAAGAAAAAACAAGTTTTATATTACAAATTGCCGGTCCTTTATTTAACCTGCTATCGCCGCGTCAACATAAATAAACTTCAAAGAAATAATTCAATTAATTTGTAAAATAATACCAGTATTGTCTTTATCTGTTGAAAACTGATAATATTTTAAGTATGAAATTTCGTCGTTTTTGAATGCAGTTCTCCGCCTATTCCAGACAAAATCCATTCAAAATCACATGCCTTGCATCCAAGACTTTTAATCCATAAATGGCAGTGCACTGATACACCATACGTCTTAAATATCTTCCCGTCGCAAAGTTTCATGCTCCATTCGAAATCAACACAAAAAATACCTTTCGGTCATTATTAATTCACTGAAGTCGAAATCAAAGGGAATGCCGACACATAAAATGAAAAATAATATCACGGATTTTAATTACACCGTTAATACAATTATTTTTGTGAATAGGTACTCCGTAACCAATCAGCATTTGAGGACGATATACAGCCATCGATTTCATTGGCTGATGAGAAAATCGTTGTACAGTCAGGTAAAATTGTAAACATTGTCGGCTTGCCTTTGATGTTTGCTCTCAATCAAAGGTAAATTGACCGTACCTTGCGAATGTCCGTATCCAGATCGATCCGAGACAGTAGTTTAAGTACAGTGAAAAAGTAAATGAATGAGACAACGGCAAGCGAACAGAGTTTGCATTAAAATTGCAGAAATATCGGATGTGCATAGCAAAAAATTAAATCGTTGAAATAAAAAGAAGTAGCGTTTGACAGCGATTTGATCTTATCTCGTCTGCTTAAAGATTGTCGAAGTACATATGAGTAAACATTACTATTAACTCAGATAAATGTTTGCTGAAAAATCTTGTCCACAGAGGTATAGGGTGGAAATACTGAAGTGTCTTTTTCCACCGAGGGCGGGTCACGTGATTTTAAAACAGAATGCGGGGGAGGCGCCTGCAATTTTGTAAAAATCAAAATTGTTTCTTTGTTTGGAAAAAAATAGTTATGTAGCGGGAAAACTATGAATAAGGTTGAATATCATTAAAATAATATCCAGGTTAAAAAAGGGATCATTTAAACTTCAGAAAAATTTGGAATATACCATTAATGTATGGTCACTGGAAAGGCCTTCCAGGTAACCAAGAAATATCTTCAAAAAAGATGATCGGCGTATATTCAGTACAAATTGACCCACAGTATAATTTCGGACATTTGGCAAATATTGAACGCGCATAGTAATCGAATGTCCTATTTCCATAACAGTTTAGGCTATAAACAAAAAAATGTATTTAATGCTTAAAGTGTCAATATCATTTTCAATGAAAAAAAAATGAATATTTAGTCATATTCCATTTCTCGGTTAAAACGTTTTGAAATTTAATTAACGGCTGTACTGTTATGATTATTGCATTTTAAACTAACAATTGCGAATTCTGCCCTAAAATTTCAGAACAGCAAAACTTATAACCAATGGCAAACTTTCTTCTCCAGCTGAAGATTTTGTATCTCACAATTTCATTCGTCACAAATGAA
The DNA here is from genome assembly GCA_012932295.1 of Cyclina sinensis. Taxonomy (NCBI): domain Eukaryota; kingdom Metazoa; phylum Mollusca; class Bivalvia; order Venerida; family Veneridae; genus Cyclina; species Cyclina sinensis. The sequence continues at coordinate 14,157,426 of JAAONU010000004.1, read as the reverse complement.
GGTCAAAATCGATTTTAATACAGCAACGCCGAAAAAATCAGGCTTGGATAAAGACTATAAGGTTGTAGTATGTCATTTGACAGTGTTTCATCTCTATTCCCTACCGCTAGACATTCTTTTACTCTGTTATTCACCAGTGTTGTACCTCTATTCCCTACCATTAGACATTCTAGTTACTTTGTTATTTAACAGTGTTTTATCACTACTCCCTACCACTTGACATTCTGGTTAATCTGTTATTCACCAGTGATTTACCTCTATTCTCTACCACTAGACATTCTAGTTACTTTGTCTTTTAACAGTGTTTCATCTATATCTCTTATCACTAGACATTCTGGTTAATCTGTCATTCACAAGTGATTTACCTCTATTCCCTACCACTAGACATTCTAGTTACTTTGTTATGTAACAGTGTTTTATCACTACTCCCTATCACTAGACATTCTGGTTAATCTGTTATTCACCAGTGATTTACCTCTATTCTCTACCACTAGACATTCTAGTTACTTTGTCTTTTAACAGTGTTTCATCTATATCTCTTATCACTAGACATTCTGGTTAATCTGTTATTCACCAGTGATTTACCTCTATTCCCTACCACTAGACATTCTAGTTACTTTGTTATGTAACAGTGTTTTATCACTACTCCCTATCACTAGACATTCTGGTTAATCTGTTATTCACCAGTGATTTACCTCTATTCCCTACCACTAGACATTCTAGTTACTTTGTTATGTAACAGTGTTTTATCACTACTCCCTACCACTAGACATTCTGGTTAATCTGTTATTCACCAGTGATTTACCTCTATTCTCTACCACTAGACATTTTAGTTACTTTGTCTTTTAACAGTGTTTCATCTATATCTCTTATCACTAGACATTCTGGTTAATCTTTTATTTACCAGTGATTTACCTCTACTCCCTACCACTAAACATTCTAGTTTATTTTATGCCTACCAATGAAATATAGGGAAATATCAGTGAGATAAAAGTGATAATACACTGTTTTGAATCAGTTAATTACCATTTTGATAATACATGTTTGTGCCCGAACTATTGAATATTGAGTATTAATCCGCTTTTATAATTAAAGTATGTATGGCAAAATTCAATAAATATTGATAAACTGTGTAGACAAAAATAAATATTATTTGATGAAAGTGTATTCAGTTTATTTCAGCAGAAGTAAAGTTATCATATGTATTGGAGATTGTCTGCACTTTTTTTTGTGCGGAGTAACCAAAGTACGCATTAACTGATTTGGGGCTCACCATGGGGAATTTATTGAAGGCCCTGATTAAAAATGTCATAAAAAATCCCATTTTTGACGTGTTGGCATAAAATAAAAAGAAAATTTGTTTGTATTTTAGTGGAAGATGGGAATTTATTTCATCTCGTGAACACCATATGTTGATATGTTGATACTCGTGAAAATATCACATATGGTGTTCACTCGATGAAATAAATTCTCATCTTCCACAAAAACAAACAAATATCCTCTATTTCTTTGCTATGTAACAGTGTTTCATCTCTACTCCCTACCACTAGACATTCTGATTAATCTGTTATTCACCAGTGATTTACCTCTATTCTCTACCACTAGACATTCTAGTTTCTTTGTTATGTAACAGTGTTTCATCTCTACTCCCTACCACTAGACAAAAAGACAGATTTTGTTTTCATGTGACTTTTTTACGACAAGTTAGTATGTGGTATTCTGTGATGGACAAAATAATATCTGACATTCACACTTGCATATCATTTTTCTTTCTTTAAATATGATTTTGATAATTCTTTTTTTTTCAAACTTTACAGAAAGAAATATAGCTGACATGTACGACGTTACGTGTGTATATGTGACAGGACAGGGTGAAACACCTGCATGTGTTTCTGAAGTATGTAAACATAACTTATAATCTGTGTTTATAAGATAAACGTAACGAGGCTAAGGTATTCACCGATTGAACGATTAGACAAGAGCGCGGTCGTAAATTTTCCATCTTACCCGATATAGTACTAGTTGGCCATTCATAAAACGCGATAAACCGGCGAGAATATTATATTTCAACAAATAATCCACGCTCATTTATCGCATTATACGATTAACATGTTGCAATGAATTGTGCTTTGATTTATTTAAATTTTCTTTCATCTTGCCGCATTGAAAAAGGATTCTTAAAATACTGATACAGCAGTTTTGATTGAACTTTATTTAATGTAACAAATGGTCGACAGGTGTGAAGAGCGACGTTCAAATACAAGATAGATAGTTTTAATATTATGTATATTTGACAAGTGGACGTTCTGTCTTTAAATCTTTTTTGTTAAAGTAGTCAACACAAACGGACAATATGGGCAAGATGGACGGAAAATTTTGTGCTGATCTAAATGACATTGCAAAGTCATGTTTAAAGATAAAGGAAATGGTAAAAACTTTATTAAATGCAAATGTAGGATTCATTTAAACAAGAAAGATATTTCTACACAAAAAGTTTGAGCCAGTTTTCAGATTGGGATATATGAAACAACTTTCTATCATGAATTCCATGCTGAATGTATAGGAACAAAATTGCTACACCGCTATCAGAAACAATCAATCAAAATGATTCCAGCAAAATGAAATCCAGATTGGCGCAAAATGGTTTAAAACGGCCAAGAAAACTGAGAACTATGTATAGCAGCCATTATATTTTTTAGCTCTGACTGAATTGGTGGTGTCATGCCTATAATATATGCTGGAACTTAATTTACTCAGATTTATTACTTTGATGTATTCTTGGGCTACATAACGTACGTGGTTGCATGCGTGGAAGATTACGGAAATTGTCTATTTCGCGGCTCCCAATTTCCCCGACATATTCCATGTCGGGGTCACAATAGTCAGAAATTATTCGGGCTGAGGTTTAAAATGTGTAAACTTAAAAAGAATCGTTTGAATTCGTTTTACACGAAAACCTTATTTTAATGTAGAACACAAAATTTAAAGTAAGTACTTGAAAAATGCACTAATCTAAAATGTTAAGAATGTAACACGAAAACTAGTTTGTAAATCCTTGAATATTTTAAATAAATGCATAACAAGACCTTATAACTTCTGAGGACTGAACAATAGTTTCTTCTTTCAATAATTTTATTGTATCATAAGCAATGTCTTACATTCAAAATAAGCCCGGATGCAAGGATATATTCTATGATACAAAACCTGATAATCAGCATTACGTATTACTCACACTGGTGAACCAGAAGATGCATGGTTCTTTATTCTGAATCAGTTCACAGCTCTAACTGAGGCACAGTGTGTCTACGATCTTTGCCAAATAATATGATGACTTGCTGTTGTTCGAAATCGAGATCCAAATACCTGCTTCACTGAGCTGCCGAAGTCCTAAACGAGTTGACCGAAAGACTTTGCATTCAATTTTCGTGCGTTTTGTTTTCAGTGGACTTCGCTGCTCACTTTACTGAGTATCCCAAAATGCTCATTAAATACAAGAGGCTTAACTCTAAATTTGGTCAAGTTTAGACTTTTCAGTCTGCGTCCAGATTATACAAACAATTTGTAATCATTTTAATATTAAAAATTGTCCGGTGAAAAGATAAGGATAGGATTTGTTTCAGAGACTTTGCATCAAGATGGAGTCCATAATGAGCAAACTATATTTTTATTTCTTTGCTCGTTCTCGTCTGATTTAGAACGTTTCAAAGAAGCTGGGGAGATGTGGCAAACCATTAGCTGTTTTGTAATTCATTTAATATACATGTACGCATATAAATAATGATCATCATATGAACCCCCAAAAATATTTTAAGATCAATTAATGTGTATAGAAAGTCAATTGGAGGGTTTCCTAGTGCCATGGATAGCACGTGACCTCATTCCTCTTCCTCGTGCATCAGTTGTTGACATGACCATACCAGAAGATGCGTTTGACCTTCTTGATTTACTTCCCGCTCCAGCAAACCTCCCTTCAATAACATCTAAAATGTCCTTGTTTAGTTCTTCTAACTGCTGCTTGTTAGAATCTGACCGCAATACTGTCTGTCTGGAGGACGAAAATAAGTCCAGCGGGACATGGTCCTCACTCTCAGGGGCCATGTGCCGACTCCATGTATTGATTACTCCCCAGTTGTAGGTAGATTTTCGCTGCGGTACAGCCGCGTATATAGTTGGAATCATTCTGGAATTGCTCTCAAGTTCCAGTTCGCACGTTAATTTTTCTTTCTCCTACAGATCCATATTCTGGTATGTTTGCGGCTGTTGCGGACCCATTTTTCTCTTGCAAGCATACCAGCTTCTCGCTTCTGTTTCTTAATTGCTCCAATTTATTGTATATGCCATTCATGAACAGCTTTCGTTCACAGATATAATCTGTTTCGTCATAGGGTCTTGTTGGTACCCAACCTTTTAGAAGATACGTTGAATACCCGTCTCTGAAGAAGTAGTAGACACGTTGGTAGTCCGGTGCTGGTTCCTCGATATTTGCAATCGGTGTGAAATACTTAAACACAAACATGAAGTGTCCCACGGTCAGGAGAGTCCCGTCGTCTGGCATTATTTCTTGAAAAATATTGAAATGCTTGCGTGGAATGACAAAATCAAACTCATCTTTGAACTCTTCATGAGATTTTCTCATCGCATTCTCATTTCCATTCGCTAGTAATCTTGGGAAACATTTCCCAAAGAGTTTCGTCAACATTGACGGCATTTTGCAATCTTTTTGCAGTAAATCTGCGCTTTATTACTTACGTTGATTGTCTTTGCAATAGTAACAACGTCAAGTTAAAACGTGTAAAACTACGTTGTTACTTTGACGACGTAACGTCGTTCTAAAATGTGTTTTTTAATCATTATTTTAATTCAGTTACTCATTTTTATATTTTAATTGTGTAAGTTCTTCTCGATAATTAATTTTAATGCAAAATAAACCAATTAGACTGTTTAAAATATCACCAATATAACGTTTTCAACGGCATCGGTGTCCAGACTGGTCCCCGGCGAACTTTTAAAAATTCTGAAATTGTAATCAAGGGCATATAATATAGACTTAGGCTGTCACTGTTTTCTTATGAAAAATCCAGTAAACTTAATGGCATAAACACAGGAATTTGACGTGTTATCATTCCCGTCAATGTTTTCTTTTTCCTTTTATTCTGAACACCAAAAGGAATGTTTTTAATTTTGTATACAAAAATTAATATACATACGTCTAACTGAGTTGTATTTATACTGTAATGAATGTTAAAGGTATCATCTTGGACGAGAATGATAACATATTTCTAACCCGTGAGGTTACCAATTTGCACTGAAATGTACACCTTTTACAACAAACATCTGGGCTTTTGATCTACGTGTTTTCACATTTAAGATTAATAGTGGATCAAAAGTTTTTCTTTCATAATGACATCTACACTAAGTTGTCATCACATGGAACGTGCATTGATCAATGAAATTCTCGTCATATTGTTGTAAAGAGGGCCTTTGATGTTCAACTTAGTACCAGTCGCACAAAAACAAACATAAGTATAAGCAAGTTTTCAAAAACATGGGTTAATCTTACCAAATAAACAACGCCATATATCACATTCGTGTATATTTTTGTTGCGATAAACGCAAAGAAAGTTACGTATCACTGTTGCATGAAATAACAAAAATAAAATAACAGAAAGACAGTTCAATTTAAGTCGACATACTGGTCCCATGTTAACTTACAATTTTGACTTCAAAGTAATATATAAAGGAAATGTTACCTTTTATACACCCTTTGAAGTCTTTGATAAGTTAATATTGCTTGTTTTTAAATGTTGTCGAATGACCAACATGGCGGCCACTACAGTTCACATGGCTCCAGGGTAGCACGAGACACCATAGAAACTGTTGGTGCATGCGCAGTGAAATGACAGGGTAGACATATTGTATGACCCACCTTCTTTACTCTGTCTGTAATTATATATCAATTAATAGCCTCTAATTAGATTTTAACAATATGATAGAGGTCAACAAATACTACTTACCCTGTCATCTTCGGCACAAAAAGTTTATAAGACACTTATTTGGCTTTGAAACTTTAATTTATAATTGTGGTCTGTTTTAAACGGACAAAACGCGAAATTTATTTGTCCATTTTATGAGAGAGAATAATAATTTATATTACAATGTTGTTCTGCAAATTGTTATCCAGGTCCTTTTGATCATATAAATATTAAAAGGTGAAAAATGGAATGGTTTTACTCAAAATAACCTTGAGAGAACTGGTCTGGGGATAATGTCAACACAACACACCAAACCTTTTTCCCGATATACCAAAAAAGAAAACGGTTTTAAATAGTCAGACATATGCGTAATGCCGAAAAAATCATGTTTTGTAAAGAAAAAAATATACGGAAACGCTTGAATATATATCAACCATCCGCCAGATAGGATTAACATAATTATGTTGAAATGGACAACTAAACCGTATCCTGCACAAACAGATGGTCTAAACACTGTGGTAACAGGGCACTCCATGTATAAGAAAAAATGTATGTCTTTTATAAAGTATCCTTTGATAACTATTGTTTTACGGGAGATGGTCTAAATGTTCGCTGAAAAGTGTTTCCTAGCTTTACAAAGTACATTAGATATCAATGACAGTTCAGCATGATGTGAGTCATTTCAGTTTGTATTACACTGAGGATTATAGAGCTCTGTCTCTTAAGAGAATGATTTAAGGTTTCCTTAGTAACGTCATTGGCGTCTGTCCAGTCCATCCCAGCTTTATTTTGTCATTTTTAATAAAACTTGCGTAAAACATGACGTCGTAGTTGTATTTTGTATTAAAGAATGTTAACCAAGAGAGGTGCTGTGTTGAACAACGGTCGGTGATCAAATTCTGCGTAAAAAATGGAGCGAAAACTGCAGAAACGATATAGATCTAATACGGTTGTTCTGCTACAAAGAAAATAGCCATCTACAAACGGTACAAGCTGTTTGAGGAGTGTCAGGAAAACCTTTGAGATGGTGCTGATCGCGGCGGCCGCTACGCAATCAAGTATCATCTGACGTCGCCATCGTCAAACAGGGAAACCGTCGCAAGAACTGACAATTATGGAATTGTTCTCAACAACATGCATGAGCAGCTGAATAAGCGACCTGCATGTGCAAGATGGATACCAAAAATGTTAACATATAATCAGAAGCAACTGTGAGCGGATAAAAGCAGAGGAATCCAAATGGAAGGACTAATCTAATATCAGAGAGTATTCAGGGTAGATTATCCACTAATGTCCCTCATTGAAGATGCTCGAACGGTTGACGTTGATAGGACATGGCTTGAAGATTCATGGATAGATTTGATGTAAGAAGTGCAGTTTGTTCCGTGGAGAGTACTTTCAAAAAGACGTGAGTGACATTACCGTGAAAGTTATCGTGCGAAGGTAGATTGATGTAGACGTCATGATAAGCTGGGCCGGGAATCGCTTTGTGATTGTTATTCACTGTGTATGTACGCATTCGTGATGAAATTTTGTTACACTCTAAGTATTGATTTTTTTCTATTCATTATGTTTTATGAACTTAAGGATGATCCTTTTTATTTTGATATGCAATAGTTTGTGTGTGGTTTTGTTGCTGTTGTATTTCTCATCATTATTTTTCCCACTTAATAAAATATGATATACGTATTTATTATTATTTTAAACTGAAACATGTTTTGTTTTTGCTTTCTAGCTACAAAATTAAATATTTTATAATCTTCCATTTAAGAAGAAAAAAATCTCAGGCGTTGTATTTGGAAGGAAAAGGCAAAACCATTATCGAAATAATGTTTGATTTCTTACGACATAGAAGTTCAAACGGATAAACATTTGAAATCATGTTCAAAGAAAAAAACTTGTTCCGTTTAAACGCCTACAGAAAAGTTACAACGTCACTCGATTTATGGGTTTATACGTTTGTACTGAAAACCTGTGCCCAATTAAACAAAGACCAAAGAACAATTTTAAAAAAGACCATCATTTATTAAACTTTGCATGGTATGAGATGAAAGACAAAAAGACTTAGAAGGATAAAATGGTCACCAAAGATGATGAAACAGAAGTTTTATCTATGATTTGTAATTTGTGGGAGACAACAAAAACACTTGTAAACTTGAAAGATAATTAAATGGCAATAAATCGACTGCTTGAGAAAAAAAATGTCTTAACTGTCGTAGATGATAGGGCATTTTTCTCATAGGAAAACTGTTAGATCTAAAGTGTACTTTTTGGTTCGTTCGATGTGGGTTTTCTTCAAATAATCCATGTTAAACAATGGTTTATGTGTAAACTCAGGCTCAGTTTTCATACATAATTTGTTGTACACATATATTTGTAAATTGTTTTGTTAGCCTTCTTTTTCCTTAATACTATTTAAATTTTTAATTTACTTATGTTTTACCTTCTTATTGATTTAATTCATTAAAATATGTATTTGTATGCCTAGAAGAAGAAAAGTGAGTGAAAAGTTGTTTACAAGTTTCTCTCTCTCTCTCTCTCTCTCTTGTATATATGATAAGTTGTATTGTATGTCTCTGAACCCTTTTTTTTCTTGTCAAATGAAATCTTAAACACTTATGTTGCTTGAAATTTCAATTTTAGCTGCAAACGGATATTATATTATTTAGCTAATTTACCTTCACGTGTATTATCCATCTGATTAACCCCTTTTCAGTACCGAATATTATCCGAAAAAAAGATATTGTCGATTTACTTACATATCCAAAAATGAATGTTTTTCTTTAATGTTTGATTATTGTATTACATGATGGGCAAATATAGAAGTAGGTGTCATCTTTAAAGTAATGGTGATCTACAAAAGTTTTACAATAACTGGGTATTAGTTCTTAGTTCAACAGATAAGAATAGAATTTAAATTAAATGGAAAAAAATCACAAACTGTTACATATTTAATCACCTTTGCCTTTCTACCAATGCTTTTATCTATTGTTGACTTTCACGGAATCTCCAGTTGATGTTATTATTCCTACCACTTGTTCTTTCATACTACCAGTGCCATTTTCCCAATACTGTCAGGGCTTTGATAGCAGGCCTTCGGACATCAAATGAATCATTATGTGATTAATAGTTATAATGACTTATAATGATTCATCCAAAGAATCAGAGTATTAATGAATTGTTTTTGCAGAATGAGACTTCGAAAATCAGATTAATCATTATTTAATTTAAGAGAAATGCTTTATAATGAATCACAGTGTTTATATGAAAAACATTAAAATGTATTAGTAATAAATGTATTTCTACCATATTTGCATATCCTGTCGGAAACCTCTGAGTGTTCTCCACATATATCTAATCTTAGAAGCACTTAGGAACTGACAAAGGTGATTCACAGACGCTGAGAACGTTGCTGGGATATTTAACATGCATTCAAACATGCATTTAAAAAATCCCAACCACCCAACTTGTAGAAAAGGTCAATATTAAAGTACTGGACTGCGGAGGCGTTACATATCTTTCTACCTGGTGTAATGTTGGTTTGGTTTGGTTGTATTGGGGTTTAACGCCAGTTTAACAGCTAAGGTCATATCCCGGTGGTCGGTCCACCTAACCAGTGTTCCTGAGTTCCTGACTGACTACTTCCTCACTTCACGGAGAAATTTTGCCGGCCTTGATGGGTATTGAACCGGGATCGTCAAGATTGACAATACGATGCTCTACCGATTGAGATACCCGAGCCGGCGGTGTTATGTTGGACATGATATTCGTAGATTATTGTCATACGGTGTGACTGCTTGTTAGAAGTTGAGTTTTTCACTTGCATGTTTGGAGTCGCATCTACATTCCTAGCACCAATGATGGTTATGTGTTTTAGCTCACGATCGAGACATACTTCTTTTCACTTAAATGTCCGGTTTGAATAAAAATGATGGGAAATATTCTTGCATTTTACTGGAGAGAAAATGTCACAGTCACTTCAACATGTTAACAGAGCTAATACCTCATCATGTCACTTCTGATTAACCGTGACGTGAGCACAACCATTTCAGCGATTTTATGAATGAAAAACTTTAAATACTCTAGTAAACGATTTGCCCGCGAATTTGAACTATCACAGGGTTGGTAGGTACAAACTCAGAATAACACGAAGAAATTCAATTTTTCTCACGAACGGTAAAAATCGATCAAATTGTAATCTAAAAGAAATCAGAACTTTCGATCTTTCTTCTTAACTTACCATAAACAAACAAATAATGTTTTGATTTTTTCATATTTGAAGAATTCATAAATAACACCAGGTCGTTCGGTGCGACAGTTAGCCGTTGATAAAATGTTATTTTAATTTGCATAAGTAACGTAATTCAGTAAGAGTGGTAATTGTACGCCTACCACATTAGAAACATTTCCAGCCAGACAGGTGGACTCAGGGCGAACAAAATAATACAACCGGCGTGAGAATGAATGAAAACGCGCATTTTTGAAATACAGAAAAATATTTTGGGTACGTTTGGGGTTTGTTGCGAAGGTGCGTTTTGGACTGATATTTCTCTAACAAGAGATGCGTATAAGATTATTTAAAAGCAGATTGTGAAAGTCAGAATGTGAAAAAAAATATTGTCAGTTTCAAAGCTGGCGATTTCTCTTATATATTCTTAACATGGGCAGTTGTAGGTCTAGTGCTGTCATTTCAGTTGCGAAGTGAAATCTGTCTGTTTTAAGTTTTAAAGTTTATTGGCATAATTTTAGAAATAAAACGTGACGCTGTTTCTAAAATTTTACATTTTTGCCCGATAAAAATTACAAATAGGAACAAACGACTGTGATATATTTATTTTACTACTAGTACTGTATCCCATTTTATATTAGTATATAATTTAAAGCTGGAATTCGAGAAAAGATCAAACGTTTATTTCAGCGTCTTTATATAATTTACTTTATTTAGGAAATATCTACCGTCGCCAAATTTATTATTACGCTTTATTGGTAAAATTAAAATTCTGACTTTTTATCACTCTTCATACGGATTGATCTTTTCGCTATATTCAGAGCTGGGAGTCTTTTTCTTAATTTTTATTAATGTTTGCTTTGCGAAAACGATTTACTGTGTAGACAAAAGGCAGACAGATGTAATACTAATACACATAAAATCATTGAAATAAACACAATTTCTTTTACTTTTACCCCCTTTTTCTTTCTTTTTCTTTAGACCTGTATCAAAATACATCAAAACCATAATTGGTATACGATTTCCCTATTTACTTTCTTATGTTAAATCTAATGCTTATTTAATTGAGGCGTAGATATTGTCTACAAAGAGAGTTATTCAAAATCCGCTTGACTTTGGTTCGCCAAGTACGTTTAGAATGCATCTTTTTCAAAAACTAATTAAATACAAAGTCATTTTAGTAAAGCCTATGTATTGGCAGAAATTTTAAATAAACAAGTGTAGAATAACAGAGTATTAGGCAAGCCGAGGAGGCTAATTTGGCCCCATTAGGATTATCACTAAACTGACTTTTTAATTGAAAAATTGCCTCATGAATAGTGTGGTATTCACCAGACATAAAACAGGATGGTTGGGATCAAATTTAAAACTGGGTAAGTTCAAAATGCACGTCCTATCTCATCTTTCTTTTCAATGGGTATCCAAAGACAAATAAGAAGTATTTAATCTAGTGTAGCGTGATTGACTGAAAATTCACTGTTCCCTATTCCGTCACTAACACCCTTGCTTGGTTTTTCGAGGAGTGGCCCTTCAACGAGGTTCAGTTTATGAGTGAAACAAATTCGCGAGCCACAGTACATGTATATATCTTTCTCTCTCTCTAGTTAGGTGCATACAAGAAAATTTGCTGAAATATCTGACGTCTTTTATCGTATAACCATGGATACTCTTTTTATAACCCTTTTTATCGAAACGGACAGCATTTGTACCTTTTGCGACATGTACAGATCATTACCAGTATGCACATCTGGGCAGTTTGGCATGATCTGACAAAATTTTGTTAAGACATTTATGCCAAAAACAAACAATTATACATTAAGAATATAACAAGAGCATCCCAGAACAGATGCAATATATGCCCGCCAGCCTAGGCTGCGAACTGATGATGCCAGGCACTGCACAAATATTTGCAAATCTTCAAATTCAGCATGAATATTTTTACAACTGTTTGTTTAAACGACACTGAAAGACTCCTTATCAAAATGACCATAAAATATCAATATACCAAAACATTTAAAGAGGGGAGATATATAATTACAAAAAAGAGATCTGATACAAATATCACTTCTTTTTTTGCACCTTTATTTCTTACAATATATCTTTATTTTAAGTATCAAGACAATCCCTTTCATTGTGTTCAAGTTATGCTATGGACAAAAATTATCATTTAACCAAAGAAACATACATAACTTAAAACTGGATTCTTGGGCACTTCACTTTTCTATGTCGCCAGCTATCTATATCTTATGTTTCACATCAATTCAAATTATGCTCTGGACAAATATTAAAGATGGGGGATAACTAAAAAAATGGGACCGTGTATAGTTGTGGTTATTAGGCATTGTATTTCTTCTTATCATCTATTTTTGTTTTAAGTTTTAAGTCAATCCCTTTTATAAACTTCAAGTTATGATCCAGAAATTTTTTTATATAAAATTTAAAAAGGGGAAATAACTAAAAAACAGGAAAAGTAGGGTTATGCTTCATAGGCACTGCACTTCTTCTTGCCATCCTTTATCTATACTTATTTTCACATCAATTCACTTCATAGTTTTAAAGGTATACTCCGGATAAAAAATAAATAAATAAATAGATAAAAAAGAAGAACGGAGATAATTGTAAAATGGGACCAGGAAGAGTTTATGGTTCTTGTGCACTGCACTTTTTCTTCTTATCATTTATCTTTATATTAAGTTTCAAGACAATCCCTCTCAAAGTGTTTAAGTAATCCTGCTGACAAAAATTCATTATAGAAATTAAAGAAGGGGAGATTACTCAAAAACAGAATAAGGTAGAGTTATGCTTCTTGGACACTTCACTTTCCCTTGTCGCCAGGTATCTGTATTTTAAGTTTCACATCAATTCACTTTCTTAGTTTAAAAATGAAGCTCCAGTCAAAAAAATTAAGGAGAGATAATTCAAAAATGGGACAAGGAAGAGTTAAGGTTCTTCTGCAGAGCACTTCTACTTCTTACCATCTATCGTTTCAAGGCAATCCCTTGCATAGTGTTCAAGATTTGCTCCGGACAAAAAAAAATCATTGAAATTAAAGGAAGGGAGATTACTTAAAAACGGGAAAAGGTAGAGTTATGATTTTTGGCCACTGCACTTCTCCTTGTCGCCAACTATCTATATTTTAAGTTTTGGATCAATTCACTTCATTGTTTTAAAGTTATGCACCGTACAATATTTTTACTAGAGAGGAGATCATTCAAAAATGGGACCAGGTAGAGTATGGTTCTAAAGCACTGCATTTCTAAGTTACACTCCCGTTTTTGACGGGCGTATAAAAATGAAATTACTTGAGAAGCATGCCCTCGTACTTAAACCAAAACTATCTTGCCTGTCTCCTTAACGAGCGAAAACTTCCCATCACAAATATTATAATTCAGAAAATGTCACATGAGGAAGGCATATAGAAGACAAGCAGTTCTAATCTTACTACAGTGTTCAACTTTTGTCAAATTCAAAGGGTCATATAAACTCTTACAAAAACTTCAGCAGTTGCACATTAGACTTTATCCAGGGTAACGGGCAGAGGTCGGGGGCATATAGACACCCTGCGTATCAGTTTTGTTCTAGATAATATATAGGGCGTCATGGCTTCCTTGAACACAAAATATTCATCATCATTATTATTCTGCTCATAAACTAAGGTGAGGATGTGTATTTGGCGAAGGGCGAACCGTACGTGAGACGAAACAACTTCATTTCTACTTTCACTTTCGATTTGTATGTGGAACATTTATATGAATACACGTTGAAAAATGAAGCCGGTGTTTATTTTAGCAGGAATTATTCCGTTAAGTTTAACATTTTGGCTACTGATTACTCTTCTGAGTCTATATAAATCAGGTAAACTAATTATTTATTTACGATATTACAGTTTCTTTGAAATACAACACGTTTTCGCGATTTACTTAAGGTTTACTCACATTTTTATGAACATTTACAGGCCTTGAAATGAACGAACAGGTTCCATTTTAATATTTCCTCAATATTGTTTACGTTGTTAGAACAAAGTGTTGAAAGAATTCTTCCTCTCTTTCATTGATTTCAGATGTTGAGCCTATTTCACCAGTTCGATTTTTAATAGCTGTGCTAGCACCAGTATCCATAGCAAGATGGGGGCTACACAGAGGGAGTTTGGACATGTCAGGAGCTCTAGCAGGTAAGTAGTTGTGACGCCATATGTAAAGCCGAAAATTTAGTATAATTGTTTGGATTACACTCTAGTCTCAATTATTAAACGACAATATTGTGACTTCAGGCAGGATGCTGCCTTTGCTCAAGGCGGATATCGATCATTCAAAAATTACTGTAGCAATGTATTCAACTTTTTGAGAACAGTTATTTGGACTAGATTACTCTTGTTTCTTTCACTATTTTTGGAAAGGGGCCAGGGTTTTTCTGAATCGAAAAGAAGAATTGTTTTTTTTTTTTGGCTTAAATTTGGATTTCATAGTTTGCTTTAAAATTAAGGTGACTAGTTTGAGCAATAAATGTGGTTGTTTTTAAAATTCATGTTATCTATTAGATAAATGTCACTCATTGAAAAGAAAGAAAACAGAATATATATTTTAGGAAAAGGTCACTCTGTAGGTAAGGGTTTTTAAAATTCATCATTTTGTGATTTACTTTCTTTTCTATATTTTGGGAAAAAATATATATCCTTTTTAGTATTGGGATGGAGGCCCTTATTCGGTCTCAAATTAGAACACTGAAGATACTACTTTTATTAAAACCAGTTTTTTTTTTTTTTATTTGATTTATTCAGGGAAATATACATAAACACATACTATATTGTCACACATATCATATGCATATGAAACACACAAAAATGCAACAAGAATAGAAATTATAATGAAGTATGTTTTATGCTACCCTAGGATTGCCCGTTAAGCTAAAAGCTTATTTCCAATGGGGTCCAATTACTGTAATATAAACATACCAAATTGTACAATTCATACATGAGCATCAAAATACAAAATAAATGAAATATTGAAAAAAAAATAAAATAAGAAATTAAAAAAAAAACAAAAAATAATTGTACAACAATCAAGACAATTATCAATGTAAAGAGCTATATACATAATCACATATATCTGTAAATTTATATCTCATTTAAACATGAAACATGTAAATAATTATCACATACAGATCAATTTAGTAATATATAAACAAGATATTCACTTTTTTGTCAGTTTCATTTTTTAAATACATTTTGACGTTCGTTTTAAATCTTTGAATATCTTTGATGGATTTAATGCTGTCTGGCAAAGAGTTCCAGTCTCTTATGGCATTGTAGAAAAATGTGTGTGCAACATGAGAATCATTTTGTGGCAAAACAAAATTAAAATTAAATATTAAATTAAATAAAAAAATTAAATATAAATATTAAATTAAATATTATTATATAATTAAAGTTAAATATCATAATTATAGTTTATTCATTGCAGATGGTAGGAGTGCTATAATCAGTGGGTCTGCATTATAAGTCAAAATATTGAGACCAGAATTCGTTTTTCTGTAATTATTGTTCACAAACTTTGGCTACCTTTAATAGGGAAAATCTTGTATCATTTTAATGTTGCAATGATTAAATTTGTGTAGGAATAAATGGATTTTTGCTAAAAGTAGATACCTCAAAAAATACCTTAGAAAAAATGCTTAAGTTGATAACCAGGAGACATTCATTGTGCAAGACATAAAAAAGTTTCAAGATCTTGATTCCTATTCAATATAAGATAAGTAAGTTTAGACCTGTTGTTGTTTTTTTCAGGATTGTTGGTTGGGTTCCTTTTGACTGTTAGCAACTTTTGCTACTTTGCAGCACTTCTTGCCTTCTTTGTAGCAGGGTCAAAGGTCACAAAATTCAGGGCTGACAGAAAGAAGAAGTTAGAGGAAGATTTCAAAGAAGGTATTTAGATTTGTACCTTGTAATGTGCCAATATATGTGATCAGAGTACCTCCCAGGCTCACCACGCCACTTGCTGAAGGAGTCAGTGGCAGCACCTTGATGTATAGTACTGCCATAGTAGGGACTCTATGCAGAATTGGCATTACCAGCGTGGTAGAGGGCTCTGCTGATTTTGGGAATTAGCATATACAAAGTCCCCTATTGACTGTACATAAGAGTTTAGGAAGCAGAATGATTTTGATACTTTAACTTTGATTGAAAACTAGAATTTCCAAGTTCAGCCGGTAATGTACCAAAACGTATGTGGAAGTTTTGGCATATGTGGCATTTCATAACTTTGACCTGAAGCCACCAAATGTCAAGTCGAGCTAATCTTAGAATAACAGCATGCCAGTCTATCAACTGAGCAAATATTGTAGGTATAAAAGTGCACTTTTTAGAAGCTGTCAAAACTGGGCCTAGGAGGTTGTTTTTCAAGGTTGAAAGTTCCCATGGTTGCTAGTATCACATACAGGTATTTTGCTTGCAACTATTTACTAAGAGTTCCCCCAGCACCTGACCTTTTGATGAAATGAAACATTTGCTGCTTACAAAAAAAAAGTACAATGTAAACTGAACATATATTGTGAAGGTCAAGCAAAGGGGAGGTAATTCTGTTAAATAATAGCAGTTATATGGAAGCAAGTGTCTGAAGTTAAGCGTATTTTGAAACCTGCGGCTGTCGAAAGGTTATGTTATTATCAATACCATTTCAAAGACAATTTAGGGAATGAAAATATCTTATGTGAATTAAGGTCAATTTCATGTTTACAACCTTCATTCTTAACATAATTTTCTTTAGTGCTCTGTGATAAGAAAAAGCAAAAAAGAAATTGTTCAAAATTAAGTATTTCGGTGAGCCATTAGTATACAAAATCTGGCTGACTTAAAGACTTGTCAAAGATGTTACACTCTCAACATGTCACTGACAATCAGGAATATTTCAGTATTGTATGATTCAGGATCTGCAGTGTTGAATTAAATACACATTATAGTCAGTATATAGTTGGTAGATGAGAATCAAATTCAAGATAACATCAGTATTATAATGTAGTCAAGGTTTTACTTATTCTTTTATGAGGTTTCTCAGCAGGTTATTTTTGTTCTCAAGACATAGTATGTTTTTGTCATACAGTGATAACTTACATTATTTCTAAATGTTGCAGCTGGTAAGTAAAATAATGAAAGTAGTAAATAAAGAGGTTGATAGATATAAGATCTGTGTGTTACTTTCATGTATTTCTTCCTGTATCTACAGGTGGGATGAGGAACTGGGTACAAGTCCTGTGTAATGGGGGCGTGGCAGCTGAAATGGCAGTTCTTTACATGATAGATGTTGGCTGTACAGAAAAGTTGATTGACTTTTCATCACATTTCACACCATCATGGTATAGTCTTGCTGTACTCGGGGCTCTGTGTTGCAGCTCTGGGGATACATTCTCTTCCGAGATTGGCTCAGTCATTGGTAGCTCAAGGGAGGCAATCCTGTTAACAACTTTAAAATATGTCCCCAGAGGTAATTGCCAGTGTTAAATGTTTTATTGATTAAATCTCAGATGTCAGAATACTATTTATCAGTTTCAGTGATCATTATAATTGGAAAATGACAATGCAGTTTCAGGTTGAAAATTACTTTCAATTAATTTTGTTAATACAGTAGGAGTCGTGTAAGGATTTCTGATATTTTATTCTCTATTTGGTGAATTTTTACGTTCTTGCCTTGAACAGTGTTTAAATCTTTCATTATTTAAAAAAAATTACTAATGCCAGTATCCAGTAAACATTCTTACTTTTGATTACATTTCCAGGTACAAATGGTGCCGTCTCAATGGCGGGAATGCTTGCAAGTATTGTGGGTGGAACATTAGTTGGATTAGCTTATTACATTACTTTGATACTAGTAGTCAATGAAAATTACTTGTCTTCGGCACCCCCACAATGGCCCCTTGTTCCTATAGGAGGACTGCTGGGACTACTAGGATCCACCATTGATTCTATTTTAGGGGCAACAGTTCAGTACTCAGGTAAGACATAAATGTGTCATTACATTTAGTTACCACCGTCTTTTAGATAGCATGTCAGTGTGACTTATGTAAACTTTCTCCCTAGGGTTGATCTAAACAGGGCCTTAATTAAGGCCCTGATCTGAAGAGAAAGCTCATTTAATTCTGTCTGCTTAGTATCAGGATTTGTCAAAATTGTTGTTTATAATTTAAACCCTAGATAATGAGATTTTCTGGCTTATCAACTATATATATTTTGTCCTTGTCAGATACATGTGTACCTTATTCTGTTATCACTACATTCATAGTGATGTATGGATAGTAATGAGTTGGACATGGGTATTGGATGATATTTGGTGTGTTAAGTAAACTTAAGCGTCATGATAACAAAAACAGATGATTTTTATGCTCCCCTGAGCTTTGTCCGTCCGATGTCCGGCTGTCCATCTTTTCGTCTATCAAGCTTTTTGTCCGGACCATAGCTCAAAAATGTCAATAAAGCTATCAACATGTAACTTCATACTAGTGGATAGATCTCATTGATGAGAACTTTAGTGCTCAAGAATCATTACTTGGCTCTTTGTTATTTTGGAGTTATTGGCCTTTGTTGATTTTTAGCTCAGATGCCCATCTTCTGGCATCCATCATACATCTGTTCAAATTTTTCTTTAAACGACATCTCTGATGCCACTGGGCCATGATGAAACTTGGCAGGAATGTTCCTTGCAGGAAGCTCTATTAAAGTTATTCAAAGAATTCAGTTCCATGCAGAACTCTGGTTGCTATGGCAACCAAAACAAAAAAATCTTTAAAAATCTTCTTGTCTGAAACCACAAAACCTACAGCTTAGATATTTGGGATCTTATATCATCTAGAGGTCCTCTACCAAACTTGTTCAAATTATGTCTCTGGGGACAAAATTGGCCACACCCTAGGGGTCACATATTTTACATAGAAATATATAGGAAAAACTTCAGAAATCTTCTTCTCTGAAACCACAAAGCCCAAAGTTCTAAAATTTTGCGCAAAGTATTGTCTAGAAGACCTCTACCAAGAATGTTCAAATTATGCTCCTTGGATTAAAATTGGCCCTTCCACGGGGGTCAGTTGATTTAATAGACTTATATAGGGAAAACCTTAAAAAATATTTTTGTCTGAAGCCATAAAGCCAAGGGCTAAGATTTTTTACATAAAGCATCAGCTCAAAGTCCTCTGCCAAGGTTGTTCAAATTATGCCCCTAGGGTCATTAATGGCTAGGCCCCGGGGTCACTTGATTTTACATAGGCTTATATAGGGAAGACTTAAAAATTTTCTTGCCTGAAACCACAAGACCTAGAACTTAGACATATTGCATAGAGCATCAGCTTGAGGTTCTCTACCAAGTGTATTAATATTATGCCACTGGGGTCAGAATTGGCCACACCCTGGTGGTCCTGTTTGTGCAAAATATTTAATCTTTAAAAATCTTATTGTGAGTAACCATAAATTTTAGACCTAAGATTTTTTGCATGGAGCAACAACATCTGGAGGTCCTCTACTAAGATTGTTCAAATAATGCCCCTTAGGTCATTTATAGCCTTGCCCCGATGGTCACTTGATTTCACATAGGGAAGACTTTAAAAAAATCTTCTTGTCTGAAACCAAAAGGTCTAGAACTTAGACATTTTGCAACGAGCATCAGCCAGCGGTCCTCTACCAAGTTTGCTCAAATTATGTTCCTCGGGTCCAAATTAGCTGTACCCTGGGGGGTCACTTTATTTTACAAGGACTTACATAGGGAAAACCTTTAAAAAATCTTCTTGTCTGAAACCACAAGGCCAAGGGTAAAGATTTTTGCATGGAACATCAGGTAGAGGTCCTCTACCAAGATTGTTCATTATAAGCCCCTATGGTCACTAATGTCCTGGCCCCGGGGATCACTTGATTTTACATAGACTTATAAAGGGAAGACTTAAAAAATCTTTTCGTCTGAAAACTTAGGTATTTTGCTTAGAGCATCAAGTAGAGGTCCTCTACCAAATTTATTCAAATTATGCCCCTTGGGTGAAAATGGGCTCTACCCTAGGGTCACTTGAATCCATATAGATTTATATAGGGAGAACCTTAAAAAAGCTTCCGATGTTTGCTCAACAGCAGACCCAAACAGAGTATTCAGGTGAGCGATCCAGGACCATGATGGCCCTCTTGTTTGTAGTCATACCTTTCAATGCTGTTGGACAGAAAATTCTATCAGGAATAACTGCAATGACAAGTACCAATAGCGTTATCTCTTAGCTTACATTACATTGAAAATACTAAGTCTTATTCACTAGTCTGAATTACTTTAAATACCGTGTTTAAATTTAAATGCTTCAACAGAGAAAACCTTGTTTCTAGGTTTGCAATATTTGGATTAGATTTATGTTTCTAGAGTATGCAGCTCTTTCATTGCTTTGATTTCACTTACAGGTTATGATAGAAAGAGGCAGTGTGTAGTTCACCATCCAGGCCCTGGTGTTGAAGACATCAGTGGTGCAGATATTCTAGATAACCATAGTGTTAACCTCATAGCTTCCTTACTCACATCACTGCTGGCTCCCAGAGTGGCCTTCCACTTATGGGGATATTTTACTTGAAGGTCGATCTTCTATAACATTCCAGTGAATAGGATGCTTTTATAGCATATGCTTGAGTAAAAAAGGTGATTGAGTTTATGGTGATGTCATTATGATGATGTCATAACTTGCTGTTATTCAGTTTTGCTGTCATCAGAGCATAATTACTAGTTAACCTAAAGGAACAAGAAATTTACTGTTTGAAAGCAAAGGAAAAGACAGTTGTTGAACCAGATTGACAAAAAATTTATCCTCCCACAAAGGTGTTTCTGAATTTTTTTTCTTTACATTAAGGCTTGAAAGTAAGCCTTAAGAAATGAAAAATTTTCTATTTGATAACCAAAAGACAATGTAGAAGATCTGAAACTGATAAACTTTATGCACAAATTTTTATATATTTTTTTTAAAGTATTTGCTGCAACATCCATCTGTACAGGAGGATTTATATCCCCTGATTTGAGGTTCCCCTAAATAGTCTTCTGGTAGAATTTTCAACTGTATGATAAAGATTTAACTTTGTGAACAGAAGCAAGATTTTGCAGCTAATTATCTAAACATTTTCCAGCTATTTTCTCACAATTTAAATAATTTTCACTAGTGTACATGCTTGTATTTTTATGATGTTTCTGAACTGGTGTATGAATTAACACTGATGACGGTAATTTATGTAATGACATTTTCAGAAAGGCCAGTTGCTGGAAAATTGCTCAGAATGCAAACTATGTTTTATCAAATGATTTATTTATGCATTTTTATCAAGTTGCTGGAAAGTTGCACAAACTATATGTTTACAGCAATATTTTTACTTGTTTTCAATAAATACTATTTGAGGTTATAGCATATCCTTCCTGACTTTCTTCCATCCTTTAAATTTGTGCTCTAGGCAGTTTTAAAGCTTTTATAAATCTTTATTTTGCGCTTTTTGTCCAGATGTCAATTATCCAATTATTGACTTGAAAAGCTATGGCTGAAGTCCAGTTCCTTCCCTTACAGTAATCACTGCCCTCAGCCATGTCACGAGATGATGGTTGGAATTGTTACAGTCCAGTTCAACCTGTGACAACTGCCTCAGGGAATTGATTCTTTATCTCAGTGGTCTAAAAAAGGTCCAAAGGTTCGAAACCCACTCTGGGTGGTCTTTCTAAAGATGCTTTGCTTCATTCTGTTATGATCTTTCATGTTCGTAAGATGGTGGTTATCTGGGATAACACCTCCTGGACTTATTTTAAGGAACTTGAAAGAGGACAAGCTAAGAGACAAACTTTTGGTTTGGTTGAAATTGGTCCTACGGTTTATCAGAAGATGTCATTTGCAGGAAAATGTTGATGACAGTCACCAGCTCGTCCTCGAGCAGTTCTTGCTCAGGTGAGCTAAAATTATATATACGTATGTACTTATAAACAAGGGCGATCAGTGATCACGTGTTGCCTGATGATAGCCAATTAAACAGTAGTATTGAGAGTTGACTGGACATGTTGTAGGCTAAACCACATTTTTTTATTAAAGGGCCATAACTCAGGCAAAAATCATTGAACCAAAAAACCTGTTAGACATGCGCAAGTACATTTCATTTTAATTGCTTTGGAAGTATAAGAGAAGTAGTGCGGACAAACTTTAAAAATAAAAATCATTAAAGGGCAATAACTCTGACAAAAATCATTGAACTGGAAAATGCTGACAATATGCACAATATAACTTGGTACTGATCATTCCTGTAAAGTTTGGATGAAATTGAACCAGTAGTTTTTGAGTAGTCCAGACAAGTTTTGTGATGGACAGACAGACGGATGGATGGATAGACAGATAATGGAGAAGTGATCCCTATATGTCATGGCTACTTTGTACCATGTCGCAGCTACTGTGAAGCCTGCAACACAGAAATCAATATTTGGCCAAAACAACTTTCATTCAAGGACCATAACTAAGCCAAAAATCATTCAACCAAAAAACCTGTTAGATATGTGCAAGTACTTGAGGTACTGATCAATCCTGTAACATTTCATTCAAATTGCATCAGTAGTATAAGAGAAGTAGTCCAGACAAACTTTAAAAATAAAAATCGTGAAAAGGCCAAACTCTGAAAAAAATCATTGGACTGGAAAATGCCGATGAAGTGCACAACTAAACTTGGTACTGATTATTCCTGTAAAGTTTGGATGAATTTGCACCAGTAGTTTCTGAGGAGTAGTATGGACAAGTTTTGTGACGGACGGACAGACGATGGAGAAGTGATCCCTATATGTCACAGCTACTTTGTAGCAGGCGACACAACTAGTAGAGATGTGTTCATAGGACACAGATCCCCCCACTTTCCACTGTATTGTCACAAAAAAATCCTGTACAATTACAGGTGAGTATAAAGTCTAAAACTACTATTTTTTAACTATCAGGGGGCATAACTATGCTGATCTTCAATAAACATTCATCAAAATATTCAGGTGTGTAACTTCACATGCTGACAACTATTCTTAGAAAGTACTTATACGATTGGAAACAATCCATATGGACTGCATGACAGATGGATGGATGGACAAGGGCAAATCTATATGCATCCCCCCACCCGTCCAAAGTGGTGGGGGTATAAAAATTGTGTGTTTGTAGCTGGCAGGGAGCTTAAGTTTACCTGTAATAAGAGTGATATCTGTACTTACAAATGCAAGGGAGATTACTGTTGAGACAATGTACTGACTCTAAATTTTTAGATGATAGATGTGGCAGTTCCATTAATCAGTGAACCAGAAATATGAAGTTTTCATAAACAGCAAAGTCAACAAGTGACCATGTTTTACTAGTGATAACTGTCATCCTTGTTTCTTATTTATACATGTCGAGCTCTGACTTGTCAAAGAATTGTCTTAAACTATAGCTTACAAACTTAAATGAATCTGACAGAAGTACATGTACATGATCTCCCTCCCAATGCTACTATTCACAAGAGAACATAACAGATGAGAATTAATAGAAAAGGTAAACAATACCATGAATTTCTTCCTGATAAAACTGATATCAATTTCTTAGATTGACAGCCTAAGTACCTTTAGAAAGAATATTTTCATACGAGAGTGTGACAGTATAGGGTGTCCTAGAAATCAATGCCCACGTTGTGGTGCTTCTTTAACCCTTTACCACATGGTTAAGTGTTAAATCTCATATGCGACCAGTGCAGATCCAGATCAGCCTGCACATCCGTGCAGTCTGATCAGGATCTCCACTGTTCGCTTTTCAGTCAGAAATACTTTTATGCATATGCGTTAAAACACGTATCTATGGAGTAAAGGGTTAAAACACTATATAAGCTATCTTTCTGTACTGGCTCATCGAAATGACAAAACAAACTTTAAAGTCTGTATGTAACGTCTACAAAATGAGGGCATTATCAAACAAGAGACAAATGAAGGTATAACGTCTACAAAATGAGGACATTAGCAAACAAGAGACAAATGAAGGTATAACGTCTACAAAATGAGGGCATTATCAAACAAGAGACAAATGAAGGTATAACATCTACAAAATGAGGACATTATCAAACAAGAGACAAATGAAGGTATAACATCTACAAAATGAGGACATTAGCAAACAAGAGACAAATGAAGGTATAACATCTACAAAATGAGGACATTATCAAACAAGAGACAAATGAAGGTATAACGTCTACAAAATGAGGACATTAGCAAACAAGAGACAAATGAAGGTATAACGCCTACAAAATGAGGGCATTATCAAACATGAGACAAATGAAGATATAACTTCTTTACAACTAAATTTCTTTCTCAGTCATAGGTGAGCACTAAATATGTTACATTGTGAACAGCAGATTCTTGAGTACAGAAACAAAAACAACATTTGCCAAAAATCAGTGTTTATTGCACTAAAGTCTACCTGAAACGTAAAAAAAATCTCATTTGACATTTAAATTTATCATGGTAACTAAATAAAACAAGATATGCGGATGAAACAATGCTACTGAAAATGTCTCACAGGTCCCTGTGTTAGTTTTTTGGACAGCCAATCACAACAAGGCTTAATAACTCCCCAACAAATAAACTTTGTTATTCTATCGATCTAATACAAAAAAATAGGACCGATCCAGCTAAATCTACCAAGGAGAGCTTTGTACTGATCTGAAATATTTCTTCGATTTTTATTGAATGTAATTATGCTTTTTTGGTTATAAAAAAAATGTAGGGCAAGTTCCTTTACTAAAACAGGTGCCTGTGATGTATCAATCTATCAACTTAAATAAAGAGAGAAGAGAAAAACAAACCTTCAGATATGTAAAACTACTTCACAACAAAATAACAATGTAAAATGCAATATGACTAAAGAACACATAAAAAAATGTAATGACTTTGGCAAAGATATGCATGTTTAATACGGCATAATTTTACATGTTTATATACATTTAAACAATAATCCAAGTGATGACATCATCAATATTCTAATGCTAACTTTATTTAATTCTATACACTCCATATTTTGTTGAACTTCTAAAACAATAAGTTTTTTACACAAGAGCTATAAGCTCAAAATAAGCCAAGGAAATGCTCCAACACATTTACAGTCTAAGCTTTAAACATTGTAAAAGAACAGTAAAACAGTTGTCAAACTGACTTAAAGCACAAAACCTCACAGTAACATATAACACAAGTTAGTACTCCTTAAAGCCAAGCTATTTCTTTCCTGAAACCATACACTAGTGATTTTGCCTCAACCTTACACATAAGAAGAAATCTGTGGTTTGAAAAAAACAAACAAGAAATAAGTCCTTAGGATACTGATGCCCCCATAATGCCCCCATTACTTGTGCCTGTCACTGAAGCACCATAGCAATATATGCATAGTATGTTTTAGTGAAAATTTTAGATCTACATTTATTACAAACATAACAAAAATGTTTAATGTCTGATATAAATAGGGATGCTCGTTAGAAAAATAGTTGTAACACTTTAAATCCTGTTTTTCTTTTAGCCATATTTTATCTTTGCAAGTGGAACTGTATATTAATGCATTTTTTTCAGATTGAAACAGTAAAAGTTTGCTAATTATGACTTCTATCAAACTTGGCTAACTACTGAACTTTATAAACAAGTACCATCACATTTAATTCTTGAACTTAACTGTTACAGAAAGTAGAAAGTTGTTTTCAGTTTTCTTAGCATTTTATTTGTAATAGAAATCATTAAATCAGAGATAATTAAATTAAATCAGAGATAATTATACACTTTTTTCTTTAAACTAAATTATTACTTATGAAAAGGACCAAGGACCAAAGCCACCATTATCAGAAAATACAGGATTTAGTATCACTGTGAACAGCAGAACTCACCAGTTTAAAGGTAAAAATGATGTCAAGATACAACTTTCAATTATCACTGTATTTGTTTATTCTGTTCCTTTTTAACATTAAATTCTATAAAAGAAACTATTAAAATTATGGTAAAAGAATAGTACTTGTTAGTTTTTAAAACACTCCAAATGTTTATCTTAAAACTTAGATAAGTTCGTTGGTAAAATTGCCAAAGGGAATAAAACCTTTCCTGAATAGAAAACTCAGCTAAAACCAGTTGACACTGCCTTTGCGACTAGTGCAGACCAAGATCAGCCTGCACGTCCGTGCAGTCTGATCATGGTCTGCACTATTCGCCATTCAGTCAGTAAATTTTCAATCAGCATCCCCATGAACAGTTAATGGACCTGTCCCAATTGAAAGATGGACAAGTTCATTTTAGATATTTCGCATTCTTACTCTGTATTAAGTAAGAACTGTAAAAACTGCATAAGGGAAAATTTCTTTTACAGTAACTTTCCCTACTGACTCAATTGTAGTATGGGTATGGTATGTCATGTCCCCCATTTTTACTGGAATGACAACCTTTCTATATGAACAAAAAAAGGGCCAAGATGGTTCTTAATCACTCACCTGCATCCCATTGCTAAGACGCAATAACTTTGGAACCCTGATATCATCAAGACAAACATTTTGACAAATTTTCATGAGACTTAGAAAGAAAATGCATGTAGCCTCTGGAGTGTAAACAAGGTTTTTCTATGTTTTTACTCCGTGACCTAGTTTTTTTACCGAAGATATGTAGGTCAAGTTTGAATATCAATCAAGAGAAACATTCTGACAAGTTTTTATGTCATTTGAACAAAAATGTGGCCTCTAGAGTGCCTACAAGGTTTTTCTTTGATTTTGCCTTCTGACCTAGATTTAAGTCTGACATACATTCAAACTTGTCCAAGATCTTATTGAGACAATCATTCTGATTAAGTTTTATCATAATTAGGTCAAAAATGTAACCACTAGAGTGTTAATGATTCAACTGTGGACAATGGATGACGGACACCAAACATTCATGGATCCGAAAAGCTCACCCTGAGCTGTGCTGAAAAATGAACATGAAAATAAGGATGTTTAAAGTGACGAACAGAGTAAACAGACTTCTTGTATCTTGCAAGACAAATTTCCATAAAATCTGGTACAGCAGAAGATTCTGTGATGAACAGGATAATGGAACTGAAATGGCAACATGTGGGAGTGAAGTCATAATATGTCTAGGGACCTGACTTTTTCCGAGAAATTCTGCTCTGTAAATTGGAGACTGACATTTTCAAGAGGATATTTTCCACATTCTGCTGATGTTCTGTATGAGTAAATATAGACAGATATGAAATGCATAAAAAAAACTGTCATATCAAGGATTAAGAGCAGATTATCAGCCCTTATTTCATTACTATATACATGTTAAAACTATTTTGTCTGAAACCTACATTCACTCAACAGCACACTCAACAACACAAATAAACCTCTTAATATTATGTTACAGTCATAATTCAGTACTTTCTGAATAAAATCTGGAGTAAATTTGTATCCATTGTAAATTCATGAAAGTTTCTTCTCACAATTAGTTTGAACCAAATGACAACAGAGATTAGGCCCTCCAAACTCACTACCACCTATTTTCACATGCAGTAAGTATGAATGTAAGGTGAAACTAAATGATGTAAAACTAGACATTGTTTTTGAGAAAAACATGTTTCTCCCAGATGTCAAAGACCATGAAGAATACTAGTCATAACTGTATTCAAATTTAGACAAATCAAGGGCTGCAACTCTGCTAAAAATAATCCAACCACTATAAGCCAATAATATGCATATGCATAAGTACATTTGGTAATGACCATTGCTACAAAGTTTCTTCTAAGTCTAGACAAATCAATGTCCCTAACTACACTAAAAACCAACCAGACCAGAACAAGATGAAAAAAAAAATGCACTACTACTTTTACTTATGATCATTCCTGTGAAGTTTCCTAAAACTTTTCCACTAAAAATCAGCCGACTAGAATAAAACTTGTAACGACACTTGCTAACAATTATTCCTGTGAAGTTTTGTATAAATCTAGCAAGTGGATATGGAGATATGCTCATATGTGTTCGAATTTGGACAAATCAAGGCCCATTACTCCACTAAAAGTTAGCCAACTGGAACACATCAATAAAACTTGTAACAACACTTGCTAAGAATCATTCCTGTGAGACAGTCAGTTATGGAGATATGCCAATATGTGTTCAAATTTGGACAAATCAAGGCCCATAACTTCACTGAAAATCACTAAATAAGAAAATGCCAATGATATGCTCAACTAGACTTGGTACCAAATATCATAGCAAGTTCCACTGAAATCCATCCAGCAGTTATGGAGAAGAAATGCAGACATACTTTGTGACATACTGACATTCAGACAGACAGGCGGAAAGTACAGAAACAATATGTATCCCACCCCACTTTACAACCGTAAAAGTTCTCACAGCACAACAAAATTACTGAAATGGTTCACTCATAGTAGTTTAGTCTAAAATGACACTCATGAAAATAGACAATCAATCATATAGTACTGTACTTGATGAGAATTTACCAAATTGGTATGTTTGGGCTTCTATATCCTCAGAGTACCAAGTGTAACATGTACATGACTGTATGCAGAAAAATATGTATAAAAACACTACATACCTGTACAATGTACTTAAAATCACTACCATACCCTTTATATCAAAAGAAAGTATTTATATGCCATTTTCTATACTAAAAATAATAACCAATCAAAAACAAGTAAAAACAACTAACAGATTTCAAGAAAGTTACAGAATGGTTTGGACAGAAAGAAAGGAAATCTGAAATGCAAAACTGAGCAACCAAAGTGCTGAAATAATAAAAATTAATAAATTATTGCAACTTAAACATTACCCTTTCCCATAAATATTAGATTATAACTATAAAATTACAATTACTTTTTACATCTGATTTTCAAGGTTTGTTAAGCTACGTAATATCTGTTCTATAAATAGATTACATCTGTTGTCATAATCAGGTTCACTTTTTTGTAAATTATACAGAAAAGTCAAATTCCTTTACAAACTAGACATTAAGACAACTTTCTGTTAAGTCCTGCTAAGTATATCAAAATCAATGTAATCTTATACAAAGAATTTAATAATTATATCACATTTGTACAACATTGTAGATGGGTGACTTATTCTAACACTAACAAAATCTAAAAGTTTAAGAAATGAATACAGAAAAAAAAAATTTAAACAATCCACACTGAACATAAATAATCTATAAATATATTAATCTCCTTTAATTGTTGATATTTGATTGCAATCAGAATGGCAAAGAGTGTGTAAAGGTCACAGAAGATTTTGCCAAGGGGCAAATTTCTTGAAATTTGGTGAGATAACTTATCTACCACTTAATTTCTACATATATACAGTTTTGTATTTTAATAAACAGACAGCCAATTAACACGAAAGTCTTTCTGGTTCACATTATTGAAGTATTCACACTTTTCAATAATGTCCCTTTTACAAAGAAGATTCATGTCCACTTATGGGGACAGAAATTAGTGTAAAGGACAGAAATTAGTGTACCTTCTGACCATCATTAATCCACAGTTTTCCACACTTGAAATATCCACAATGATGCAATATTTCTAAAATGGAAAAATACCTATTTATATTAAATTACCATCCTAGTTCTGTAACTGTCTTATCTGATCATGACTTTTCGCTTTATCATGCTTTGTCATTGAAAAAATGTCTTTTAAGTGAAGAATTGTTTGATACGTTATATATACAAAGTAAAGGACACTACACAACCTAAAAATTCAACAGATGTCACAATAACTGTACAATGCCCTTAGTCTAAAAAATCCATATGTATTTGCTTAAAGTGAAAAGGTATATTTGTCAGCCTTACATGAAAACATGTTATGAGCAGATTTACATGAGTGCCCCACATTTTCAACATTTATTAAAATTTACAGACATACAGACATAAAGATACTAACAATATATACCTACAATTCTCACAAAATGCTGCATGACAAAAAACTTCAAGAGTCACCATACAGTTAATATCTGCCAGAATACTCTCTCTGTATTCTTCAAATAAATCTGTATCTAATTTAGTATCCAACTGACAACAATATTTCTACCATGCGACACTACAATATAGTCCTTTGTTAAATCATAAAATCCTGTATTTACTGCATTGTTGTTACCATATTTAGAACTTTTCGTAAAGTCTGATGCTTGTTTTTGTATAATAATTAAAACTACTGGGATCAGATGCTGATTTACTTTCTACTCTTTTGTAGATAATATAAATAGAAGAAAAAAAATTGAATATTGTTCTATACAATATGAAATATACTTGGACAAGTACGCTGCTGAAAAAGTTATACTGCAGCCACCTAGTGGCTTGTCTAGTAAGGTTTTTCCAACTGTGTGCTCCTTCAAATATATCACTATATTGTACAGAACTATGACATGACATGTTGTGAAGATTTAATCACTTCAGTACTAGGGTGAAACCATTATCTTTTATTTCATGTTGACTTACAACAATATTATACTTAGCAACAACTTTCTTCAAATACTATTAAATGTCGCTGTTCCTAATTATGTAAAATAATTAAAAAATTGCTCTGTCATAACAGATCAAGCTACTAACATCACACCACAATAACCTGATCACAATGACACAGAAAACTAGAGTTCATTCCTTTTATCACAGGGGACAAAAAATGTTGGCTAGGGGTCAGGCATAAGCATTAATCTGAACTAAAGCAATACTGGCTTATTATATACACACTAGTTTCAAATCTGCTGGCTGCAGACAAGTTTAGCAATAAAGTACATACAATGTTACAACTGCTATATAACTAAGCTTAACTTAAAAAAGCCACTATCTGAAACCTAACTTTTTCTTGCACAGCCTTAGCTGGCTTAGCAACATGCATAAGGAGATATTGCAGCTGAAACTTTTTCAACTTTTTATACTTAACAGATTTATAGTTTGATGTCCCTTACTTCTGTTACAGTAAACATTTCTTTTTCGTAAAAATATAAGCTTTCTATTTATTAAGATCAATATCTTTCCACTAAACACAAAACTGCCAATATTCCAAATGAACCACTTATTCTGTCTGTGTATCAGTTCACAGCAGTTTTTCCTATCTACTTCTGCTGCTGGTTGTTGTTGTTACTAGGACCATGGCCAATTCTTGTATCTTTTTGCTAGTGATTTAGGCTTCCTCATTTTTGTGAGCACAATAGGGGATGGGGTATCATCTTCAAAAGGGTAACTATTTTCTTTCTGCAATTAACAACAAATGAGTTAATATTTAACATTATCATCACAATAAACAGGGGTCAGCTTTTCCTACTTCTGTCTCAAATTCAATGTGTCAAATGTTGATCTTCAAGAAGTAGGGAGCCACCTTTTCCTTATTTAAAGTGTATTATTATTATTATTATTAAAGCAAAACCATGGTCACTTCCATTGGTTTGACAGGAGAAGGAAATTTTCCTTACTTCCGAGACATTATTACCATGAAAGTAATCTTGCTCACCAGTAGATTCATGTATATCTTATGAAAAATCATTCAAAGAATCAATTTTACCATTATAAAGCCATCTAGAATAGAATAACTCTAGTATGACTTACAATAAGATTACTTCAAACAAATGTGAACAAACCTGGTTTAAGATAGGTCTAGTTTTCACAGGTGTCTTTCTGGGTGTATGTCTATACAGGTCCATTTCACTGATTGTCTGACCCCAGCTGACCCTTGAAGCTTCTTTAGGGGCTGAAAGTAATGATAGTGCAATAAGTTTATAACAACATTATTATTCCCATCTTTATTTACTTTAATTCAAACGAAATTACAAAAATTCACATACAACAGGAAGGCAGACTGTAAGATTGAGTATTTCTTGTTTGAGTGTTTGGCTAGCCATACTGACATTTTCACTAAGTCCTTAGTGGGTTACTACAGAATAGAGACAAGCTATTTCTGGGCAGTATGTGAACATTTACTGTATCTCTGTTTTCCAATCACCATTACTGACATTTGCTGATGAGTTAATTACAAATACAGCACAACTCTGATGAAACACATCTGGTTTCTGATGAAACACATCTGGTTTTGATGCAAACATAATATGACATGCATGTATGTCTTGTTTTTGTTTGCTTCTGAGCAAACCCAGATCAGTCAGATTTCACAGTCATTTTAACAAGATATCAAAGCAATCCTTTCTTTGAAAGCAAACAAGCTTATAATTTTTTCTTACAAATCTTTTATATTATGCGACTGAAACTGCATATAAATCTTACTTACAGGATTTAATGTAGAACTATCATAATGTCTTACTAATATATAATTATGCATAAACTTTATAATAATTTCAAACACAACCCATGCTATGCACAAATTAGAAACATTTGATCAAGAAATTCAACATTCATTAGTTTAAACTTATTTATTTTACATAGATAGGGAGACAAGTTCTTGAAACTTATATTCATCCCTCTCAATGACTGCTTCCTGGGTTCAAACCAGTACTCGTGCTGAAAATGATGAATGCAGACTGTCACTGGAGACTCTCATCACTGGTGGGATTTGAACCAGCAACCTCCAGACTGGTAGTCCAGCACTCTAACTCCTCGACCACCACTCCTCCCAACATTTATTCATAAGCACGACCAGAACATACAAAGCAGCTAATGTTTCAGAGAGATGAAGGGCTGATAATTCTTAAAGTCTTTGACATTAAGCATGAAATAAAAACATACGTGGGTAATATTTGACGACATTCTGTGACTCATCCATACTGAGACATCTTACTTTTCTCTGACCATTGTGAACTGTGTGTAACATCGTCAGACGGTCAAAGCTTCTCTCATTCTGAAAGAAAAACATTTTCAAGTACGTTAAATAAAAACTTCAGTACCATCAAAACATTAGTCTCTGAATGGGTGACACAACAGTATTTTTTTCCCACAGAATACCATCTTTTGCCACTTTTTATTTTTTTTTTACTGTCAAACTGGCCCTAAATTATTTTGCAAAAAACTGGCTACCCACTGAAATGACAAGCTATATGGTATCTGATACTCAGATTTCTCTCCTTCTATCTCAAAGCAATCAAGTTCTGTATGACCAACAGGTTGACAGCTCTAGTTCACAATTTCCACAGTAACATTAAGAAACTGCCATTTTGATGGATTGATTTTCTAGATTTCCGAGAGAAACATCTTTTCCCCCCCAAACAACTACAAATTAGGTTTCTATTTTTGACACTGTAGTTGAGAAAATCTAGGATTAAACTACAGTCCAACCTCCCCAAATGTCACCTCCCAGGAAGGACATCCTCTTTACATTTCCATTTCCCCTATTGGAAGTATGAGAATTTTCACCTCTCTTGAGTGGCACCTTTCCCAAATGAGCAAAGCCACAACTGTTTCTCCCCAATGGCACATGAAAACTTCCCATGAACGACATGAGAATAATCAGCGAGTTGGATATCCCGGGGTTTCCCAAAAATATCAAATAGGTATTGTCAGCAGATGTGCATGTGTATGAAGTCTAAAATTATAAACTTGCCAACATTGTGCGATTTTAGTATTAAACCTACATGCAATACCGGTGTGAAATAATGAAGCAGTTTGTTTTGTCAACTTGCTAGTATCCTTAATACGGATGTGCAAGGTTGTTTGTTGATTTACTGACAATACCAAACATTGTATTGTGAGAATAATTGAATAGAGCAATGTAGTGTCCGCAGTTTGAGATTTCCATATTTTTTTTTCTTAATAATGAGTGACTGCTCTGTTGGGTTTTATGTACGGTCATATGTACCTATACTCCTCTTTTTCCAAACTGTTAAAATTTGATAATAATGCTCAGTGTCATTTATCACAAAAACAGGAACTTTGTAAGATACAATGTAGAAATATGAACTGAGGAAGACTTTTTAAATTTGTTAAATAACATGTAAATAAAGAAAGATAATCAAACCTGAAGATTTTAAAGAAAGCAGAGTGGCTCTAGTCATCCTATCTGGTTGAAATGCATTATAATTATGATAATACTTCAAGCTGACAAGTCCAATATTAAATATTGGTTGAACCTCCTGAGAACAACAACCTTTCTACAACAAACACTTTCCCTTCAACTGAGGGGTGTTTGCTCTTGGGAGGTTGGACTGTATTTCTTAAACATTAGTTTTATAATGCTGAAAGACCAGACAAGTAGAAATATAATTTCTTTATTACAACTTTCATCAATACTAAGCTATCCTATAAGGATCATAACAGATATATACGCGCCATATCGGGATTGATTTTTTTCTACAAGAACTTCCAATAATTGCATCCAAGAGAATCACTACTCCACAGAATTCCTTTGACAACTGATATTTGCATGCAACTGTTGTAATTAAATAATTGATTACTTTAGTAGCAGACTTCAAAGGCAATAAAGCTGACACACAACTAGAACAACTTCAAACACTTATACCATAACTATACTTCAATTAAGTTAAACTGCTACAATTAACAATGACCTTTTAAAAGATCCTAATTTTGACATTGACCTTCAGGTTTTAGTGAGTTTACAAAATCTGGGGTGAAAAGAAAGTATTATTGCTATCGGCAAAATACTTGGAGAGATTGACAGCATGACAATAATACCAATTTG
Organism: Cyclina sinensis; assembly: GCA_012932295.1. Taxonomy (NCBI): domain Eukaryota; kingdom Metazoa; phylum Mollusca; class Bivalvia; order Venerida; family Veneridae; genus Cyclina; species Cyclina sinensis. Next base: position 14,122,620 of record JAAONU010000004.1, on the reverse strand, counting down.
TTCCATCATTCTGCAAGTTAGAAGTGGTAAAAACTGTAAAATTTTCTACCTATAAGTGGTGGATGTATAAGGCTTCTACAGTTTCTATGGTGTCTGATGCAGACACTATAAATGGGACATATAAACACATGTATTCTATGGTTTATTTTAAGTGGAGTCATTATGAAAAGAATAGCAACAGGAAAATATATGGAAATATACATTTGATTATTTAAAAAATCTAATGTAATACAGGAACAATAAAAGAAATTTATTCACATAATAAGCTGAAGAAATTTCAAGTGCTTAACATGGACATATATTGTAGTTCATTCACTTGTTATGAATTAATTATTTCACCTGGACACCATGGTTGAAAGGCAATACTGTTCCAACCGTCGACTATTGTCATTCAAAATTTACACAAGCAATTCACCTTAAGGCAATTTAACACATTAAAAAATTGGATACCAATTACTTTCAGTGACGGGAGATAAATTAAATGTTTGATTTAAAAGAAAAGAAAAAGAATTTTTAAACATAATATGAAGGTTTTGAAAAGGCTTAGGAAGAAAGGATTCATTCTGCTCACAGTGTTTATGGTGATTATGTGGCTGATTCTCAACAGTGGAATTGTGGAATTCACAGAAAACCAGGCAAGAAAAAATCATGGAAATTCCAGGAGCAGTTTGTACTCTACTTTTTTTCGTAAGTGTTTTAATCTAAAACTTTTGCATGTTTTTACAAAGACTTAGATATACCAACTCGCTCCGAGAGAAAAAAAATAGGTTTAAAAAATTGAAAATGGGTCTAAATTTAAATTATATTAAAAGAAAATTTATATTTAACAAAGCATTTTTTTTAATACAAAAATTAAGATCATTGAAGTAACTTATAATAATAATAGTAAGAATAATAAACATCATCAAACACTGTCAACTGCAATAAAATGAATAATAAAAACAATTCAGTTCTTTCACATAGTGTTCAAACATTTCTTTTGATAATTGTAGAAAATTCTGTAAATTTGTATAAAACATACTGTGCTTTGTTTTAAACATAAGGCAACCAGAACAACACAGCAGCTTTCATTTAATAATAGCTGTCATTTGTGAGAAGGTTAATTAATCTAATATATTAAATTTACACAAAAAACTGTCATTAAAACATTATGGTCTAGGTGGTGTATGTAGCAGTAAGTATAATGTAATAACAGCAGTCCAGTAACATGTTTATAGACCAGTCCAGTATCATGTTACAAGAGCAGTTTATCTCATGATACAGGAGCAGTCCAGTATCATGTTAAAAGAGCAGTCTAGTATCATGTTACAAGAGCAGTTTATCTCATGATACAAGAGCAATCAAGTATCATGTTAAAAGAGCAGTCTAGTCTAGATCAGTCCAGTATCATCTTATAAGACAGTCCAGTATCATGTGACAAGAGAATTCCAGTATCGTGTTACACAAGAGCAGTCCAGTATCATGTTACAAAAGCAGTCCAGTATCATGTTAAAAGAGAGCAGTCCAGTGTCATGTTACAAGAGCAGTCTAGTCTAGATCAGTCCAGTATCATCTTATACCGTGTCCAATCGTTACAATTGGAAGGAGGATTTGTAACGCATCCGCAGTCATGTATTTCAGGGATTTAGGAAGGGGTGATGTAAATATTTTCCTCATTATTTCTTCATTTTTTCTGTCTGGTTTTTGTTTAATAGTCTAGGATGACCTTCAATCAATGTAGATTCTTGCTCCAAAACTGTTTTGTCTCAGAACTTTGCCATTTTCAAGATCATTCAGGAAAACCTAGCGTTAGAAAGAAAAACGCTTGATTTTAGCACGATGTTTAGAAGATTTCTTGACATAAACGTATCAAACAACTTTATATTTTGTTTGGTTTACAAGAATTTCATAGTAAAAATTGATTTAAATATAAACTTTATCCATGCGTTTCCAATTAAATACTGATATAATCGTTTTTGCTAACGAAACACATGTAACGTATGCGCAGTTATTTTTGTGACGCACGCGGACCAAATAACAAATAACTAGATGTATTTAATATTTGTATTCTTACTATGAAATTCTTGTAAACCAAAAAAAAAAAAAAAAATAAAGTCCTCATACGTTTATGTCAAGAAATCTTCTTAAAGCTTTATAAATATATCTAGTTATTTGTTATTGGGTCAAATATGGTGAGAAAAGGTACTTGAAAGTTCTTGAATCCTTGCTCCGCGTGCATCACAAAAATAACTGCGCCTACATTACATGTGTTTCGTTAGCAAAAACGATTATATCAGTATTTAATTGGAAACGCAGGGATAAAGTTTATATTTAAATCAATTTTTACTATGAAATTCTTGTAAACCAAACAAAATATAAAGTTGTTTGATACGTTAATGTCAAGAAATCTTCAACACATCGTGCTAAAATCAAGCGTTTTTCTTTCTAACGCTAGGTTTTCCTGAATCATCTTGAAAATGGCAAAGTTCTGAGACAAAACAGTTTTGGAGCAAGAATCTGCATTGATTAAAGGTCATCTTAGACTATTAAACAAAAACCAGACAGAAAAAATGAAGAAATAACGAGGAAAATATTTACATCATCCCTTGTAATCCCTGAAATACACGACTGCAGATGCGTTACAACTCCTCCTCCCAATTGTACCGATTGGACACGGTGATAATGCTTTACAATCAAATAGGATGACTAGAGCCAATTCTCGACTTTACATTTCCGGGTACTTTTTAAAGGTAGTATATCCGTACTTGCGTGTAACTCGGATTTTATCGTTGAGCTATATGTAACTTCAAGATTAAAAATTACAAAAACTAGAACATATAACAAAAGAAACTGTCCTAATTTCCAAGACCTATGGCCTGATAAGTGCATTTGTAATGATTCTAATTAATCAAAGTTGTGAGGTTTCATAACAAACGACTTTAAAGTCAAATAGGCTTTAACGATAAAGTCCGAGTAATGATCGACAACCGAATGCTTAAATTAGTTAGTTACTGTTATCTGATTGGTTAATGGCTAGAATGACGTCATGCTTAAGCCGAGAATCTGCTTCCTTAAAAAGCTTTCTTTATTTACATTTGATCTTATTAAAAATCTTCATCAAATTTATCTTTTACACTCCTTGAGGAGCCACCGTGGTACAGGGGTAGAGCGCAGGGCTCCGGATCCGTCATAGGCGAGATTCTCTCACGATCTTCACATTCCTCACCTCGGCGCGAATACTGGTATGGAACCCAGGAAGCAGTCATCGAGCGTGGTGATTCTAAGTTGTAAGACCTTGTATCGCAATCGATGTAAAATAAATGAGTCTAAACTAAGTCTAAACATTGTACCTTTTAAATTTGATTTCACAGAAATCTTATTTTTGTGATGCATGACGCGGATGCACAAGCAGAGATAACATATTTTAATAGTTTGGAAAAAGCAGAGTATAAGTATTACCTTACATAAAACTCAACAGAGCATTCACGATTCAAACTGCAGATTACTATATTGCTGTATTCAGTTTTAATGAGCTGTGAATTCTCACATTCAATGTCTGCTATTTTTGGGTGAATCAACAAACAACCTTGCACATCCATAACATAATTATATATAAATCTTTATTATAATCTCATTCTTGCATTTACATAAAATACATATATCACAATTATTACAATAGATAAGAGCATGCAAGACCATTCTATACAGAATTATATGAGACATAAATTACATGTACATAACTAAAATTTCTCCATTCAATTACTAAGTTAAACATAAAATTAATATAAAGAACATAAAGGCTAGAGGCTGGAATTAAACTGGGCTTATTTATAATTAGCCTAAAAACTGCAGTAAAATGGAAATGCTAAATAAAAATCAGAGGAAGAAAATAAACACTAGTGAGTATTCTTTAAGAAATGGTTTTGGAAAATCATATATTACATCAGATCAGATCTATTTGCGTTTTATAACTTAACTATTTATTTATTTGGTTTTATAGTCTCACCTGTGTTCTATATTCAGATTCAAAAAAACTAAGATTGGCAAAGATGATTATAGTAATGAAAAAATGAACTGCACTGCCATCAAATTATTGAATTATGTGATACTCTAGAGCAATTTTAGATAGCTAAAATCATACATGTACATGTAAAACATGGGAGATATCTTTTTTTTTTTCCATACAAATCTAAAATGTTTTGCTCAATCTGAAAATGAAAATATTGCTGTAAACTAATAAAAATAGACCACGGAGCCAGAGAGTGCAAGTACACATTAACAGAAATTATATACCATTTAAAGTACTATATAGAACCCAATATAAAAGATTAGTAACAACTTGATAATTATTTACACATGTAAAATTGTCTTCTCTGAAGAATTAAGAAACAGGTTTTGGCTAAATTTCTCACCAAACTACTATCCGTAAAAAGCAAGTTCAATTTATCATTATTACTAAAAGTCATAAAATTAGGAGCAGAAACTATAGTTTTATCAAAAAGGGTATTTCTAATATCACAGTACAAGTTACATTCAAGCAATACATGTGCCTCATTCTCAATAACACTTTTATTACTGTCACTACAAAATGGGCAATATCGACTATCTACAGGTAAACCTTAATATCTACCTGTTTTAATTCACAGTGGGGCAGTTCCACTTCTAAATTTACATAAAGCAGATCTATGACTTTTTGGAATAATCATACTACAGTAACTTTCAACACCAAATTCATTTTTAAATGTACAGTAGGTTCTTAATTTGTTACCTCCCCTACCAGATGGACCATGAAAAGCATTTATCTGATTGAACCAATCATTTTTATATTCTAACATCATAACACTTTCAATATGCCTTACAGCAGCATGCTTGGCTATAGGTACTGACATGTCACAATATTGTCTTAAATCATACCGACACAACTGTTTACATACAAAATAAAACCAGTTTTTAATAAGAATACCTGCAAGTTGACAAACAAATTGCTTAATCATTTCATGCAGGTATTTCATGTTTGTTTAATTTAAAACCACAGGTTGTTAGCAACTTTATGATTTTTGACATAATACATGCACACATGCGCTGAAAATACCTATTTAATATTTTTGGGAAATCCCGGATATATACAACTCGCTGATTATTTTTGGGGCATTCATGGGAGATTTTCATTTGCCATTAGGGAGAAAAAGTAACGTGATGCTCGTTTGGGAGAGGTGCAGCTCGAGAGAGGTGAAAATACACAGATTTCCAATGCGGGGAGCGGGAATCAAAATATAGTTATAAAGAGGATGCCGTTCGTGGGAGGTGACGTTATGAGAGGACTGACTTTATATTTAACATATCTGTCCCCAATACTTACCACAAGTATAATATACACACTATGGATATCAGATCAATAGGCTCAAAACTGAACTTGCATGTCCCAAAGCTTAGAACAGTTTTTTTAGGAAAAGTTTTGAATATTCTGGAACTAAAAACTGGAACTCATTCCAGTCTCATTAGGCTGAAACCCTCTCTATCTTTAAAAGTAAATACATTGCATACTGGCAAATTCTTTCTATTAATCTCAGATATATGAATATTTCTTAACGCTTTATAAATATATCTAGTTTTTTGTTATTTGGTCAAATACGGTGAGAAAAGGTACTTGAAAGTTATTGAATCCTTGCTCCGCGTGCGTCACAAAAATAACTGCGCCTACGTTACATGTGTTTCGTTAGCAAAAACGATTATACCAGTATTTAATTGGAAACGCAGGGATAAAGTTTATATTTAAATCAATTTTTACTATGAAATTCTTGTAAACCAAACAAAATATAAAGTTGTTTGATACGCTAATGTCAAGAAATCTTCAAAACATCGTGCTAAAATCAAGCGTTTTTCTTTCTAACGCTAGGTTTTCCTGAATGATCTTGAAAATGGCAAAGTTCTGAGACAAAACAGTTTTGGAGCAAGAATCTACATTGATTGAAAGTCATCTTAGACTATTTTAAACAAAAACCAGACAGAAAAAATGAAGAAATAATGAGGAAAATATTTACATCACCCCTTCCTAAATCACTGAAATACACGACTGCGGATGCGTTACAAATCCTCCTTCCAATTGTAACGATTGGACACTGTGTTATAAGACAGTCCAGTATCATGTTACAAGGATATTCTAGTATCATGTTACACAAGATCAGTCGAGTATCATGTTACAAAAGCAGTCGGGTATCATGTTATAAGAGCAGTCCAGTATCATGTAACAAGAGCAGTCCAGTCTAGAGCAGTCCAGTATCATGTTATAAGAGTAGTCCAGTATCATGTTACAAGAGCAATTCAGTATCATGTAACAAGAGCAGTTCAGTATCATGTTCCAAGAGCAGTTCAGTCACGTGTTACACAAGAGCAGTCCAGTATCATGTTACAAAAGCAGCCAAGTATCATGTTATAAGAGCAGTCGAGTATCATGTAACAAGAGCAGTCCAGTATCATGTAACAAGAGCAGTCCAGTATCATGTAACAAGAGCAGTCCAGTATCATGTAACAAGAGCAGTCCAGTATCATGTAACAAGAGCAGTCCAGTCTAGAGCAGTCCAGTAGCATGTAACAATCTCAGTCCAGTATAATGTAACAAGAGCAGTCCAGTATCATGTTACAAGAGCAGTCCAGTACCATGCTACAAGAGCAGTCCAGTATTGTGTTACAAAAGAGCAGTCCAGTATCATGTAACAAGAGTAGCCCAGTATCATGTAACAAGAGCATACCAGTCTAGAGCAGTCCAGTATCTTGTAACAAGAGCAGTCCAGTATAATGTAACAAGAGCATTCCAGTATCATGTTACAAGAGCAGTCCAGTACCATGCTACAAGAGCAGTCCAGTATTGTGTTACATAAGAGCAGTCCAGTACCATGTTACATAAAAGCAGTCCATAATCATGTTAAAAGCGCAGTCCAGTGTCATGTTATAAGAGTGGTTCAGTACTATGTTACATAAGAGCAGTCCAGTATCATGTAATAAGAGCAGTCCAGTATCATGTTATGTGAGAGCCATCCAGTAGCATGTTACAAGCCAGTAGCATGCTATAAGAGCAGTCCAGTGGTAATGCACATGACTTGTAATTCAGGGTTCACCAGTTCCAACTCTGATTACTTCAATAACACTTCTAATGGTCATTCAGATGAGACTTCAATCAATGATCCCACATATAAGTGATTTAATACACACAGCATGTAAAAGAAATAGAGACATCTCTAGAAAGGGTTGCACTTTCCCTTCAACCTAAAATATCTAATTCAAATTATCAACAGAAGCATCACAGCAATATATACACAGTAGGTTTTAATGAAAATCTGTATAGAGAAGTACACATTTATAACAGCAGATGGCTAACTTCAACAGAAAAAAGACTAAACTTTTAAACAAACATTTTACACAGTCTTTCACTGTGACTATAACCTTTGACCTACTGACCTGAAAGTCAAAAGGGATCATCTGCTGGTCATTCCAAATTTCCCTACAAAGTTTCATGTACCTAGGCTAGAGTGTTCACAGTTATTAAATGGAGAAGGATATTAAAAAGGCTGTAACTCTGACCTTGACCTTTGATCTTAAAATTAACAGGGGTCATCTACTAAAGTGTCATGCATAATAATCAAATGAAATTTAATTAACCTAGCCCTAAGCATTTGTGGTCATCATCATGTGACCTAGTGACTGCAAAATCAGTAAGGGGTCATTTGTGGTCATGTTAAATAACCCTATGAAGTTCCAGGAACCTAACAGGCCCAAATTGTTCACAAGTTAGTGCTAAGACAAACTGACAGCAGCAATGCTATAATTATGCTTCCAACTTTTCAAGTGGAAGGGGTGGTGGCGTGGGGAGTGGGTGCATAGACAAATGTAAAGTATTTCTTTAATATTTTAGAATTCTTACAAATTTGATTTTATTTTTCAGGAATATTATACATGCACTTTTTCATACACAATCCACATGTTAACATATTTTCTTCTCACTCAGTGGTGTGCAAACTAGAGTGGGGGAGGGGAGGGGCGGGGCATATATAAGAGTATTGAATGAAGTATGGCCAAAATGCTTGGCCCAAAATAGCTCTCAAACTGGGGTTTAAGATACATTTTAAAGACCTTTTTCAAATATCTCAACAAAGCTCTCTATAAAGAAATAACACATAAAAAACTTCTATACCTCCATCTTACTTTGTATCTAGTTACAACAGTTTTCCACTGAATCCCATAAAATGTTTTTGATTTCAACCTAGATGTAAAATTTCAAGAAGTGAGAAAATGAAACGTGACTTAAACTTTATATTAACAAACATTTTTCCTGCATACAACAAAAATAAACTACAAGGGCACTTCTGAAATTCAAGAGTTGAGTATCTACTTGAGATGCATTACAATTACTCTGATTAATTATAAGTAGGTTTTTATATCTGGTACAAGTTCTGTTGTTTTTTTTTCATTAAATCAACTTAAAGGTTACAACAGTACAATATACAAAGGACAAAGGCTGCAACTGGAAGGTGGCTGGTTACAAGAGATTAACCACTTTGATACCCCGACACTAAAATTTAAAATCTGACTGTACATTACAATAATATAAGAAAAAAAAATCTCATTCAGGGACAATAAAATAGAACTGATTATAAGTATAATTGGTTGTTAACAAGCATCAATAAATATTGATGAAAAATCTGTATTAGAAAACCCCAAGTCTAATTAGCTTATTTTCTCATTTTTCAGAAGTTGGAGCCAGTGAACAGGGCTGGTATATAGGGAACACAGACAATAAATCAATGAATACTTCACATTCAGTTCAGGTAACTTACAGCAACCATCAGTAAATAAGAATTGATTTTCCCCTATACAATGATGTTCCAAACTGGTAGCACAATGTATATAAGATTAACGATTTCAACTGAAAAGAACCTTTTATTCAAATAGCTTGACTTTTGTATGAAATGTAGAAATATTGACTTATTAAGTTACCTTATACATGTACTAAAGTCATTAAGCAAGATGGCCATGATAGCCCTAGATCCCTTACCTAAATACTTTGGCTGTGGGTCTGTTGTTGAGCACATATCAGAAGTAAAAATTACATTTTCTGAATTGAAAATTTTCAAAGTTTTTAAATTTTTATATATATAGGACCCCTGGAGCAGGGCCAATTTTGACCTCAGAGACATTATTTGAACTATACAATTCTACATAGAAAAATATCTAAGCTCTTGAGCAAACAGTTTCAAACAAGTAGATTTTCAAAGTTTTTCCTACACAAAACTCTGCAAAGCAAGTGACAGGCCCTGGGTGGGAGTCAGTGTTCACTCTAGTGAAATAATAATAATCTTTGCAGAGGTTAACTGTAAAATGCTACTTACCAAATAACTAAGGTCTAGAGTTTAAGGCACAAGATTTTCTAAGATTCAATATTTTACACTTACAGGACCCCCAAGGTTGAGGCCAATTTTGACAACAGGGACATAATTTGAACAAACTTAGTACAGGAAGTCTAGCTGATGCTAAATATAAACAAGTGGTGTTTTGACTTTGGGCTGAGGACCAAGGGTCAAGGTCAAATAAATATAGGTCAGTGGGAAAGTTTTGTCCAAAAGGCTGTTGTGTCCAAGTATGAAGTATATCCACTTACGAATAAGGAAGTAATGGCCAATGTTAAAGTTTTTGGATGGACTGATGGACTGACAGTTCAAAAACTATATGCCTTCCTTTGGGAGCATAAATATCTAAGGTCTATGCCTAGTGGTTTCAAACAAAATTTTTTTAAGCTTTCCCTATATAAGCCTCTATAAATTCAAGTGACACCAACAGAGCCAATTTTGACCCCTGGGGTATAATTTGAACAAACTTGGAAGAGAACCTCTAATGGTTGCTCCATGCAAAAAATATCTTAGCCCTTAGCTTTGTGATTTCAAAGAAGATTTTCTCTATATAACATCAGCTTATGTAAAATCAATTGACCCCTGTGGCAGTGCCAATTTTGTCTCCTAGGGCATAATTTGAACAAAGTGGTAGAGGACCCCCAGCTGAACCCGTATGCAAAATATCTAAATTCTAGGCCTTGTGGTTTAAGACAAGAAGTTTTTCAAAAATTTACATTGCTGTTGCCATAGCGACCAGAGTTCTTAACAGAATTCAATTCTTTGAACAAATTTGGTAGAGCTTCATGCAAGGAACATCCCATCGAAGTTTTGGCAAATTAAGACTAGTGGTTAAGGAGATGTTGATTAAATGTAAAAGCTGATGATGCACACCGCACGTCGTAAACCAGACTGTCCTTAAAGCTCACCTTCAGCATATGCTCAGGTGAGCTAAAAAGTGATCATTATCTGAAATGTATCACAGAATCTTTTTGTGCCCCTGTTGCACAGCTGGAAATTGTGTTACCAACACTTGAAAACAAGGATACAATCAAACTACACTACTGCCTCTTAAACAAAAAGACTTTTTCTACTCATGACATATTTATTCTCCTGATTTAATAGCAAACCCAGTAGATGTTTGAAAGTAAGTACAAACATCAGCTGAAAATAATGCATAACTGTGTACTTTTCATACTGCTCTTAAATAAGCCAATATGAAAATAGCCATCTAAAGAAATGTTAAGGCTAACCTGAAGAGGCATCCATAGTGCCAACTGATACACTAGTACCTATGAACTGTTTTGGTAAAAGTAATATTTTCACAATAGTCTCTCTTTAACTGACCACTACTTGATTTAAAATATTGATTACTGAAAAATATAAACCTTTTTTGTTCAAAAGAGTAGCTTGTGTTTATTAGGGGACAGTGTTTAAATAGATTTTGAGACACAGAGATCTTTGTCTATTTCAGGAGCAGCAGTCTACAGAGTCGTTACCCCCTGTGCAGCTTGCCAAGAGGGTGCAAGAAAAGTGTATACGTTACCTCAAAACTGTGCCAAAGCAAACAGTTACATTTCCTATTACAACAAATGCCAACTACAACCTTCTATTTTGCCCCATGTGTAAATTAGCATCGACATACTGGACCAAGTTTTTCAAAATGCTTGATTTATACAGTACTAACACAAGTATTAATTCACCCTATGATATACCTATCAGTGCAGCTAGCCCTACCCGAGAGAGGCTGCTACTGAGGAGTGGAGTCAAAGACACAAAATATAACTCCTATTACAAGTTTATGTTTGTACGTGACCCTTATGCAAGGATACTATCCGCTTATGTAGATAAATTATTTGCTCCAAATCCAACATTTTGGAGAAGTTTGTGTAGAAGAATTATATATGCAGTTCGTGATAAAAGTAAACCTCACACCAAGTGTGGCTCAGATCTAACGTTTGAGGAATATATAAGAGCAATTATACACTCACATAAAAAACCGGCTGATTCCGGAATGACAGACTGTCATGATGCAAGTTTTATTGGATCCTGTCATCCGTGTGAGCTAAAAATAGACTTCATTGGCAAAATGGAACAACTATCTTCAGATTCAGACTTCCTTTACCGCAAATTAAATTTAAGTAGAACTATAGAAACCCTTCATAAAAATGGAAAACATTTAGCTGATGAGGACGCTCTGTATGACACAGTTTCTTCCCCTTTTAGATGGAAAGCTGATATCAAGAGTTGTGTTCCTTGGCATGAGGCACTTAAAAGAATATGGAGAAAGTTACAAATTCGTGGTGTGATTGGGAAGGAGCAGTTACCTCTCACAGCAGACCAAGCTGAAATGATCAGCCAGCAGGAATTTTTTGATCTCATTAGGACTACACAAAGTAAAACACCATATTCTGTACGAAAAAAACAGAGGATTGAAGCTTTAATAGAGATTTACAGTCAGGTCAATATTGACTACTTACACCAGTTGAAAAACTCATACAGAAATGACTTTTACTTTTTTGAGTATGATGAAAATCCTGTGAATATCTTCAATATAAGCAGGAAAGGTATACAGTATTATGGTTACCTAGATTTATGAAAGGATTTCCTAGATAAGTCTAATCAAATACAGGGTACATAAATATTCAGGTAAATGTAAAATCCCTGTCATGCAAGATTTACATAATTCAAACCCATATGATATGAAACTGAGAGTTCACTATGTTACTTTGCAATGTATAACTCAAAACACAAATCTTCGTGTATTTTGTATAATCATGTGCAATGATCAATGTCACAAAAACAAATCATGTGCAAAGTGCAATGTCACATTAAGGCAGTCATGTGAATAGGGCAATGCCACATTAAGGCAGTCATGTGCATAGGGCAATGTCACATTAAGGCAGTCATGTGCATAGGGCAATGACACATTAAGGCAGTCATGTGCATAGGGCAATGTCACATTAAGGCAGTCATGTGCATAGAGCAATGTCACATTAAGGCAGTCATGTGCATAGGGCAATGTCACATTAAGGAGGTCATGTGCATAGGGCAATGTCACATTAAGGCTGTCAAGTGCACAGGGCAATCTCACATTAAGGCAGTCATGTGCATAGGGCAATGTCCCATTAAGGTACTTGATTCCTTAAACCCTACCTCCACTCTGAAGAGTATTAAATTCCATTAACTTGTGTAGCACTGAGACATTTTCACTGAAGGGCATGAGTTCAAACCCCACTCAAAGCCAAATTTTCTCTAGTTTTTGGCAGTTTCATACTGTTTTGGTTTTATAAAAGTAACTTTTATAGCGTTAAATCGAATTTCTTTTGTTTTAAATATTTCAATTGTTACAAAACTGTTCTACATGGCAAATTGATAAAAAATGGGGTATCTGTGATTTCAGTAATTAATTTCTCCAAAACTAGATTGGGAAAAATATTTTGATATTTTGCCTAATTGTTCAAAGCAGTACATGAATTAAAATAATTGTAGCTAATCTGAAGCCCCCAAGATTTATGTTAGAGTTTTCGCTGATAACGTCCCCTAATTTTGAAGTGGGTGGGATAAATTGTGCAGTGTTTATAATTATATTACGTTAGTTCTCTCTCTAGACTTTTCTTTTTGTTTGATTTTTGTAAGTAGTCAGTAGGTCCTCATAATGTGAATGATTATATACCAAGTAAGAAGCTGTTTTTATGGTCAGACTTAGAAAAAATATTGTGTTTCTCTGTATCGTATAAACCCATAAAGTCGGGTGAGGTTTCAAGTGAATATTAGTCATTTTTGGAAATTCCTACTGTAAAAGTGTCTTATATGGTCTATATTTCGTCCAACAATAGTGTATTTCTTAAAAAAATCCAATTCACTGTGGGCTGACAAAACATTAATTAGTAATCTAATACCTAAAGGCAGACAAGTGCAAAGTGTAATGTCAAATATATGCAGTATATTGCAAATTGTATTGTCACATTAAGGCAGTCAAGTGCATAGTGCAATGCCCCATTTAGGCAGTCAAGTACATTGTACATAGTATAATGTAACATTAAGGCAGTTGAGTGCATAGTGTAAAGTCAAATTTAAGCAGTCAAGTGCATAGTGCAATGCCACTTTAAGGCAGTCAAGTGCATAATGTAAAACCACATAAAAACAGACAAGTGTATAGTGTAATGTCACATTCAGGCAGTTGAGAGTATAGTGTAATGTCCCCTAAAGGCAGTCAAATGTAAAGTCATATTAAGACAGTCATGTGGATAGTGCAATATCACATTAAGGCAGTCAAGTGTAAAGTGTTATGTAAAATTAATCCAGTCAAGTGTAAAGTTAATGTCATATTAAGACAGTTATGTACGTGGATAGTGCAATGTCACATTAAGGCAGTCAAGTGTAAAGTCATATTAAGACAGTAATGTGCATAGTGCAATGTCACACAAAAGAAGTAAAGTGCATAGTGTAATGTCACTTTAAGGCAGTCATGTGCATAGTGCAATGTCACATTAAGACAGTCATGTGCATAGTGAAATGTCACATTAAGACAGTCATGTGCATAGTGCAATGTCACATTAAGACAGTCATGTGCATAGTGCAATGTCTAATTCAGGAAGTCATGTGTAAAAGGAAATGCACATTAGGGCAGTCAAATGCATAGTACAATGTCACATTAAGGCAGTCAAGTGCATAGGGCAATGTTGCACAAAGACAGTCAAGTGTATATGGCAGTCATGTTAAGGCAGTAAAGTGCATAGTGCTATGTGACACTAAAACAGGTATGTTCATAGGGCAATGTCACATTAATGCATTTATGTGCATGAATTAGTTACATTTATACAATCATGTACATAGGGAAATGCCACATTAAGACAGTTATGTGTTAGTGCAAGTCACATTAAGACAGTGATATGCATGGTACAAGATCACAGATGTAAACAGTCATGTGCATTGGTCAATGTCACATCACATCATTATGTTTATAAGTCAATGTCATTCAGACTGTATTTTGCATCAACTGCTTGGTCAATTCATGTTTGAACAGTCATGCACACTAGCCAATGAGACACTTAAACAGTAATGTGCATAGAACAGTCAAAATAAGTCATGTGCATGGTACAATATCACATGAAGAAACTTGTGTGCATGGGATGATATCACATTGATATTGTCAACATAACTGACATTGATGTTTATACATGTATATCATATTGATATGCTTAAAGCAATGTTAATGGTAAAAAGTCAGTGTGATGAATCTTTAGTAACTGTAACAGAAACAGTTGTACATTTTTATGTTGGTTCTTTAGATGCAAGTCGTTGATTTCATATCCTTTAAAAGTACAGTATCAAAATTTTAGTTGTTTCATCAAAATAAATTTCAAAAACTCATTGTTCTTTTAAATGAAATAATGGTTAGTCATACCTTATTCACTGTCAAGTATTTATGTATGTAAGACATTTATTTTGATAAATTAATTTTACATAAATTTTATTCATTCTAGTATTATGTATAGTTCTTCATATTTATTATTGTTGAAATTTATTCTACAGAAATAAAATAAGCACTAAATTAGCAGTTTCTTTTTATTGATAACCATACAAATTCAGTCAGTTTTAATTTTCTCTGCTATATTATTTTATATACTGATGAAGGCCTTTGTCGGCTGAAACTAGTAGATACAACTAAAATCATAAACCCATTCTGGTGTTTGACATGTTGTACTTCTTATACTTCTGTTCTGGTCCTATATTATTTGTTAGTGTATTATTCTAAGTGATGTTTTGAATTTATCCAAAAACGTCTGAAAATTTAAAACTAAAAAAAAAAATATTGCTAACTGGTAATTGAATATGAGACAAATTAGTTCAATTAACTCTATATATCCTAGTATAGACATATTCCAAGCAGGCAAAGTACAATGTATATTGAATGCTGTCCTTTTTCTAGCAATACCCATTGAAACAAACTCATGTAACTGGCAACAGACAAGAAAATTTTTTTAAGGATTGACATTTGTTCTTGTATTGCATCTTTCATTCCTGACAAACAAGAACTGAAAGCAGTGAAGAATGTTTTCATAATGCAGTAAAGTTTTGCTTTGATGCAATTGTTTCCATGATCCAAAGCACCCAGATATCTGTGTCACAATGATTTTATATGCTTTACTTCCATGATCTGAGGCAAACAGACATGTGTCACAATGATTTTAAATGTTTTGCTTCCATGATCTGAGGCATGCAGAATTATCTTGTCTGTTGCCAGTTACATGAGTTTGTTTCAATTGTGTCACAATGATTTTAAATGCTTTGCTTCCATGATCTGAGGCACACAGACGTGTCACAATGATTTTAAATGCTTTGCTTCCATGATCTGAGGCACACTGACATGTGTCACAATGATTTTAAATGCTTTGCTTACACAGACATATGTGTCACAATGATTTTAAATGCCTTGCTTCCATGATCTGAGGCACACAGACATGTGTGTCTCAATGATTTTAAATGTTTTGCTCCCATGATCTTAGGCACACAGATATGTGTGTCACAATGATTTTAAATGCCTTGCTTCCATGATCTGAGGCATGCAGACATGTGTCACAATGATTTTAAATGCTTTGTTTCCATGATCTGAGGCACACAGACATGTGTCACAATGACTTGGACATTTCTTATACTGTTTTACCTTCCATTAATCAGAAATTCCAACATTTCTATTTACAAGTTTCTTTCAAAAGAATTTCAGATATATGGCCAACAATCTTCAAAACCAATAAAAAAACCTTGTAGAGTAAGACTAATGTTTCTGTTATTTAAAGACTGACATCTATATGTATACGACCATTGTCTAATAGTAACATTTGAGGTGCATCCAACATTCATAAAACATTTTTTAGAAAACTGCTGAGTAAAACCACAGGAACAGTTACAAGTAAATGTTACTGGTTTTAAAAGATATTTACCAGGTTAACACTAGATCTTTTCTCCTCTCTGATCTCTTCCACAACACCTTCTGGTTTTATATCACTGGTCATACTTGTCTGAAACATTATAAAATGGCATGATGAGAGGTAAGATAAAAACTTGAGATATATTCATGGGACATGGATGCCCCCACATTCTGCTGTATTGTCAAAAAAAATCCTGTACAATTAAAAGTGCATATAAAGTCCTAAAATGCTATTTTTCAAACTTTATCAGGGGGTATAACTATGCTGATCTCAAAAAAATTTGAGTCAAAATACCTAGATTCGTAACTTCACTTGCTGACAACATTTCTAAGAAAGTTTCATGGCTCTAGCAGTTATATGTTTGGCGTTACTTGGAACACAAGTCTTAAAATGCTCTTTTTTGCTATAACAGGGGTCATAACTCTGCCAAAATCCAATAAAATTTGTGTCAAAATACCCAGGTGCATAAGTTTACATGCTGACAACTATTCTTAGAAAGTTTCATGGCTCTAGCAATAATACATTTGGTGTTACACACGACACAAACTTGTTTCCGCGTTGACAGCATGACAAGGGCAAATCTATATGCCCGCCCCCACACAAAAGTGGGGCATAAAAATGGCATGACAGGTTGTCTAGCTTTTCTGAATCTAAATTTTTAGCTGTTAATGTAGATAATGAATCTTTTTACCTTTCAGTTATAAATATTTTCAAAAACCTAAATAACATGTCATACCGGGATTTCCAATGATGATAACCTCTTAGTTGTGTTGGTACAATCATTTAAAGCTTCACGCCTTGGTGACCTCTGACCTCCTGACATCACACTGGATGTAACAAGTTGTTCTGAATTCTTTTTCTGAAGTAGAAGAAGTAAGAAAATTAGACTGTATATGCATCATTGGATATCCACGATTGTTGACCTTCACAGAAGATCAACAACTACCGGTATCCGACGATACTATATATGATGCACTATTTGAATGTGAGAAGGTAGCTTTGTAAATCAAAACCCTGACTCTAGTCTACTAAATTTCTAAAACAGATCTGTCCATCATTCAATCTGGAAAGACCTGTTTAGCATTACTATGGGCATATATTGAAAACTTACTGACTAGCACAGGCCAAAGTCTGGCAGTACAGAGATGTGCAGAGTAATCATGATCTTCTTTGTTTGCAAAGCTAAAACAACTGCTACCAGCAGACTAAACATTATTTAATTAATTGACTGAGCTGTAATTTCTTCTTTCAAATAATTTTTACTTATCAGTGCTCATACTGTAAGAATACTCTTGCTTTCCGTTAACACTACAGTATACTCTTGCTTTCCGTTAACACTACAGTATACTCTTGCTTTCCGTTAACACTACAGTATACTCTTGCTTTCCGTTAACACTACAGTATACTCTTGCTTTCCGTTAACACTACAGTATACTCTTGCTTTCCGTTAACACTACAGTATACTCTTGCTTTCCGTTAACACTACAGTATACTCTTGCTTTCCGTTAACACTACAGTATACTCTTGCTTTCCGTTAACAGTAACACTACAATGAAATGCAATAACAAACAGCTATAATTCTGCAGGATGTCTGCACCAGGGATATGTACAGCATTACGATGATTGTCAAAAGTAATATGACAACCTTATGAAAGGTTTACTGAGACCAAATTCTTACCATAATGTTTATAACTTCTGTGCAAGTGTTTGTATGCTCTGTAACTAACATGATGAAATAAAACTGATTTCTTCCCATAACGTAAAGGGATGTTTTTGTCTCACTGTCTTTTCTAGTGCTGAAGTAACAACATGAAATATAGAAAAGCCCCTATGCTAAAAGACAGAGATAGAAGAGGCTCCAGTGATGGATGTGTTGTGTCTTCATCTCAATGCTTTGCAGCTAGTGAAAAGAGAAAGTAAAGCTGACAAAACAATGCACCTATCAGCAACTTTTCACAAAATGATGAAAATAAGCTGAGATGACAACATGCCGATCAGTGACTTATTGCTGATATGCTAGGGGCAGAAATCAGCCACCTTATGAAATAGTATGCCTTTTTATTGAAAATTTTCTAAAATTCAACAATGTTTGTAGGACCCAGATAGAAGAAAATATCATACCTTTGATAATCTTTTTTCTTTGGCCAATGTCTGGAGTTCGTCAAGTGCTGCTCTCCGTCTGTCCTCACCCCTCAAATGCAAACTTGCAGGATTTCCTAGAATAGCAATAATGATTTCATTAAAGTTTCAATGAATGTAACAAATCTTATGAAATATGAACTATAATGTCAGCATTAAAACAATATTTATGCATCCCTATGTTGCCATCATGAGTTATCGTACACTGTTTTTAGTACTGAAAGAACATTTTCAAAATTTTCATCTTTTGATTCAACAAAACACACATATCAAATAATAAGTAATCTCATATACCAGTAGTTAAAAATACAATATAAATTTGTCACTGCAGCATTTTTTCGGTAAGTCAGCATACAGCTAGCTTAGTTAGTCAACTGATTAACACAGTAGACAAAATTTAATTTCAACCACTAAGACAGATATTTAGAACACACCATTAAATCATTTTGGTTGGTGTGAAAATTCATTTTTATCATTGAATGTGTAACATCCAACACTAACCTATAGATGATGGAGCCAATGTAAGTATAATTTGATGCTAGCATAACCAGTAGCAAAAATAGTATATTTGGAGTAGAGGGGAAGACTCAAGTGTTCTAGCTAGGATTTAAAAAGGCCAGTGTGTTGTCTGAAAAAAAGGGCATTTGTAAGCAAGAAAACATAAAAAAGGCCTACACTAATTAACTGATTTATAATCCTATTCAAGTTTTTAATATATATTTAGATAATTTATTATGTGTTCACTCCTTTCAAACACTTGATGCCCATTAACTCATAAATTCCAAAGGAAATAGGAAAATGCAATGTCTTGTTTTATATGGCACAGCAGGGCGCCAGAGAAATTCATGGTGCACAATAAAAAGGGCAGGGTGTTCATCCTGTTTTTCATCACTGACTTTACAATGTATTTTTACTTACTATCAATGTTGAATGTTATCAAGATTTCTAACTGAGAATCATTTCAACAGTAACTCTACCTGAACCCTGCTATTAACAAAAGGCATTCTTTCTCCCCCACTCTAGATATATCATCACTATAAAATAATAAATAACCTTCAGGGAGTAGAAATCAATGGCAACTTACTTTATGGGTAATATGAAACAGTAGAAATCAATGGCAATTTACTTTATGGGTAATATGAAACAATTTGTTTCTCTCTCAAGAAACTTTCTCATTAAAGTCTGTGAAAATAATAATGCTACATCATAGTCAATGACTACTGAAAACTGTTAGCTGAACACCAGAAAATCAGGAAGCACAGAGCACTCTGACAAAATTTTGAACCTTCAATACCTATAGGCAATATAAAGTTTCTTTTTAACCTTCAATACCTATAGGCAATATAAAGTTTCTTTTTAACCTTCAATACCTATAGGCAATATACAGTTTCTTTTTAACCTTAAATACCTATAGGCAATAAAAAGTGTCTTTGTTAACTTTAAATACCTATAGGCAATATACAGTTTCTTTTTAACCTTAAATACCTATAGGCAATAAAAAGTGTCTTTGTTAACTTTAAATACCTATAGGCAATATACAGTTTCTTTTTAACCTTAAATACCAATAGGCAATATAAAGTTTCTTCGTTAACCTTAAATACCTATAGGCAATATACAGTTTCTTTTGAACCTTAAATATCTATAGGCAATATAAAGTTTCTTTTGAACCTTAAATACCTATAGGCAATATACAGTTTCTTTTGAAGTGCCAAAGGAACCAAATGTAATTTTTTTATCAATCATTTTAACATTTAGCTTTATCATTAAAATTGACTGGAGATTCTTGCACTGAACTTAAATTTATCCTGCAAGATGATAGCTTCCTGGAATTAAACTGGTACCCAAACTATCTGTGGAAAACTAAAGTCAATGAAAACTCTCAGTCATTCGAACCTGTGACTTTGCACTGAGAGTATGGAGTTCAACCTCTCAGATATACTCTTAAATTCTAAAAGTTGCTATGATGTGAAAAGTACCTGGAAGTTTTCTGGTCTTAGCTTCCCCAGTATAACAAGTCCAGACAGTTGTTGTTGTAAAGTCATCCACATTTGTTTCTTTGACCACATTTCTGGGTGCCACATATGTTCCATACATCATAGTTTGTTCCTCATTCTCACAACTTCCATCATCAAGATCAGAACTAGAAAAGTTTTCTGGACCTAGTATGGACATATTGCTATTATCTGCACTATGCATAGAAGAGTTATTTAAAGAGGTTTCCAAGTCAACATGTCCAAAGCCCGACTCATCAGCATCACTTACATATAAATCTAAAATCTGTTGACACAAATCTGATTCACTCAGCCCCCGATTTTTATGTAAAACTCTCTTTGCGGGGGAATATACCTGCCCTAAATGTCTGTCCACCCATTTACTGTCTGATACATTTCTTGAGCTACTTTTATGATTTGACTGTTTACCTTTATTCATAGAAAGATCCAAAGGTGATGTCATTGGAGAGGCACTGTTGTAACTTGAATTCCGCGAGTCTACCGCACCAAAACTCTCATTTTTTTTATTATTAAAGGTATAAGATTCATTCAAGCTGTGTTCACTTAAGTTCAGCTTTGTGAATCCTTTCACAAAGTTACTTTCTAAAGCACTGTAGCTGTTATTTATGTCCTGTAATCTGGATTCCAATATTCTTGAATCATTTAAACTTATACTGTTGTTATGATTTCGGCGTAAAGTTCTTTGCAAAAGTTGTGAATCATTCAGATGGCTAAGGCTTTTTGCATGTCCCCTGGAGGGTCTCTGGATGAAGTCTGAATCACTGAGTTCACTTAGACTAATACTACCATTTAATGTTTGGGAATTATTTGACATATAAAATTCTGAGAATGTAGATTGTTTGCCATCAGATTTCTTTTGATCATGTGAGAAAGACATTTCATCACAATTAGAGGAAAGATTTCTTGAAAAACTGGCATTTTTTTGCCCACTTATGGAGAAACTTGCATCAGCAAAACTACCTTCAAAACTGACATTTGTAAAGGAGGAATCCTGGCTTAGATTTAACGGAGTTGGGCTAGTTTCTACGCTAGATGCTTGAGATGATAGCCCACAAGGTGTCTGATCATTGCCCTGTAGAGAATCTCCATCCCAAACAGACTGCTTATTGTACTGTACTTTCTGACTAGAAACTGACTGATTATTTTTTGAGGGATTAATTAGGTCAGTACTGCTTCCTGATGACAATGTGTCAGACACTTGTGGACTAGAAGCTGGAGTAGCACAAACAACTGAAAGTTTCTCACTATCCTTTGAATCATTTACAGAACAATTTTCAAAGTCTTCACTGAGGTTATTAGCCACATACATAACATCACCATTATCAAAGTCTATTTCCTTAAAACTAACAGAGTATGGAGACCCTTCAATGTTAAAGCTGCATTCTTCCTGGGCTGGACTAGTATTTCCATCAGAACAACTTGAGCAAGATTCAGACATCTGTGATGATGACCTTGAACTTTCTGACAAAAGCTCAAACTTTTGCTTTACATTTGATTTACCTTTTATCTGCTTGGAAATGTTTTCATTAGAAACAGAAAAACTTGAATCGGAATCAGAACTGCTGCTTAGTAAATCTATATTTCCTGTGTTTGGTGATGCGTTACAGCAATTAGAACAGTCTAAATCAGAACATTCCTCACAAGAACTATAATCATTGTCATCATCCCAGCAATCCTGACAATTTTCATCACTGCTTTCATCACTAGTTTCATTATTATCAACAACAAACACAGAACCTGAAGCTTTGGGAAAAGGAAGTTTGTTCTCGCTTGGAAAATTGGCACTGTTACACAACAAGGGACAGAACTCTGTAATTTCATTTTCTACTGTGGACAATGGAAAACTTTTGCTCATATTACAGTCAAGATTTAAACCACTCTTGGTTAGCGTTACATCCGAAGTTTGTTCAGGGTGAGTATTTTCACAGAATCCTGAAGGTGTGTCAATCTTTTCCTCATACTTATTAGACACAGGTGGTGAGGGTGTTTTTCTTTTATCACAGCATTCAGGATCAGAGAATCTATTTTTACAATCACATATACATGCTATACTCTCGGCTGAGCTGGCACACAATGCCGTGGTCATCTCACTTATTCCAGCAGTCAGGTCATGGATTGACTCCATCATTACAGGGGAACACTGCCTTTGAAAACTTGCTTCTAACTCCTGCTTTACACTTGCTGACAAAATTTCTTTATAAACTGATGACTGCTGACTTTCATTTTTACTACTTTTCTCCCCTTTTGTCTCTTTCTCTTCAATAAAAACAATTTCTTTCATCACAGGTGTCTTTTTGGAAGCACTATTCTTAAAACTTAAATCATGTTCAAGCATACTTTCTGAGTCGACACTACATTTTACTGTCTGCTCACTCCTGTGTCTTACCCTGCACTTCACCTTTGCTCCATTTAATTTGACCTTTGAACTATGTTTTTCTTTCATACCAGCAAATTTCCTCAGTTTTGTTAATCCAGACTTCTTACTATCTGCCTCCTGTACTTTTCCACACACATATTCATACTTAGAGGTATTTCCATCTTTGCTGAGATGCCTCAACCTTCCCAGAATTCCCTTTCCAACATCACTTACACTTCTTTTCAATGATTTACACTTGGCAAATGCACTGTTTTCATTGATGTACAACCTAGCTGGGCTTGGTGTTGATGGGATGACCCTATGTGTAGCTATACTTGATGAAGTAACTGGAATAGGATTAACAATATCATGTGATGTGGCAAGACATAATGTCATTTCAGAACCAGCCTGTCTCAACCTTGCCTCAGCAGATTTGATTTCATCTGTTCTGTTAGCATAAAAGTCCAAATAGCTATCATCTTGAGTGTTGGAATTTCTTTCACTATGCATATTTTGAATATTGGGTGAATTGATGGTGACTGTTTCAATTTCTGATCTGCTACCATTGTTCATATTGTTTAAGGTATGACCAACATTGCTTGTGAAATTATCAGTAACAGAACTACCATTTCCATTTTCATGTCTGTCCATGTTTCTTGAAATAAATCCTGTAGCATCTACAAGTGGGGTAGAATTCACATAACTATTGTCTGTCAGTAACACATAGTCTCCAGCAACACCTCCTAAACTCTGTGAAGTATCTACTGTATCTATATCTTCATTTCCATTCTGAGTTTGTCTTGATCTTTCAAGACATGCACTAGGCAGGGGTGTTGTGTCATGAATAATGTCTGACTGACTACTGTGTTCAATTGAAGCGTCTCCCTCACCATGATCACCAACGGCACCTTCCAGGTGGTCCCCATTCACTTCTGTTACATCAGCTCCTTCAGTTACATTATCATTGTCTTCACTTGAGCTTCTGTCAACTTCAGTTAGCGTCTCTAAGACAGAGTTATTGTGCAACTGTTCCTGTCTTAACCTTTCAGCTTCTCTTCGTGTAAATGCCACAAATTGCTCTGGACTGTTCTTTTCAGACAGCAGAATACTACAGTCTATACCACTGTCTGCACTAGCACTCATAGAACCACCAAGTCTTGGACGTTGAGGAGTGGAAAAATTACTGTGGAAATCTTGAGCCTCCTCATCTAGAACTTTTGACAGATTTCTTTTAGGAGTCACTGATACATCATGGGTGGTAGTACATTCTGGTTTGCTAGTTTTTCCTGGACTATCAAGGAGAAATGTAGCCTCTAGATCTATGATGGCATTTTCTTTTTCAGCTGTCTCTAAATCATACTGAGTGAATCCTAATCTTTCAGCTGCTTCTTGTAGATCAGTTTTGCCTGCTTGCAGGTTGACCTTCTTTCCTCTGCGAAAGCTTGAGAGCAACCTCTTTGGAAATTTCTTGATCTTCTGTTCTCTGCTAGCCATTTTCTACATGCCTGAAACAGATACAGCAAGAATATATTAGTGTACCATATTAAGATAAGACATAGTATTTCAAGTGGCAGTAAGTCTTTGCAAAAACTTTAGCTGTCATTTAAAGCACTTTGATTTTTACTAAGAAATTTAAAGACTGTAACAACACAAGGCTCACACTGCTTTATGTGTACTAATGCACTTGCTTGTGTTTCTTTGATCACTTCCAACAATGAACCTTAAAATCAGTTAACTTTGTGGTCACAAAGCCACATCACTTTACAAGATAGTATGTTAGTATTCACAGCAGCCAAAGTACCAGTGGCTACTAAAATTTCTGAAACAATTTAAATGACAAATTTTCACTATTTCTAGTAAAATTATTTTAAAATATGATACATTTCTTCGGTCCCACGTTTTACCAGAATCTATCGGAATCGACTTTGCATTACAGGAATCAACCTATAATTCATACAAAAGCCAAGTTTTTTTTTAAAGATATACATTATTTATTAAAATATAATATAATTAACGTAACAACAAAAGGAATTTGAGGTATCTTTGAGGGGAGTTAAATCTGTGAGTTGCGGAAAATCTGCTTGATAAAATAGGAAATTTGACTACTATGTTTCAACAACAAAGGAATTCCTGTGTTTGATATTTGGCCAATAAAATAATTTAACTATTTTGCTTAAGCCCATTTTATCAAAGATACAGGTTTTTTATAATGTTTTAGGGCAGAGGATTGAAAATTGAAAGCAGCTGATAGGCCTTGTTGGTCCAGGGCAACGCCGTGGTTGGGGGAACCAGGGGGGCACATAAAGCTTTTCAAAGACAGGCATTCTGAAGCACTATTTTGGGCCATTTCTATGCTTCCTTCTCCTATTTTCAGCTCTCAAAATTGTATTGCCATATTCAAATAATGAGTTCAAATCCAAAACTCTATATAATTATAACTTGGCCAGCAGACAGAAAATCAACAACTTGTTAAATTCTTACTTTTATGCAAACTGATGCAAAGTTTTACAGTTCAAAATAAAATGTCTATTGGTTGACAAAAGCTGTAAGAGCCAATCAAAATTTATGTTTCATCAACAGTGAAATACTAGTACCTATACAATGTGCTTTAAACATGTGTGTGTGCACATGTACCTACTATAACAGTCAGCGGTGTCGGGGCAAAATAATTTTCTTCAATTTTATCCGTATGACCAATTTTCACAACAGATACATTTTTTAGAATATTTAAACCTTTTCATCATCTTCATTTGCCTCAAAAACCACTATTTTAGCTTGACTGGCAATAATCTACATGTACCTACTGAAGTAACCTGGCCTATGAGCTCAATTCAGGACATCCACCCAAGAACTAACCATGGAGACGTTGCTTAACTTGCAAACGTTCCAGACGCACAAACCATGTTGCTAGAGCATGCCTTAGCTATTAAAAGTCCACTACACTCCTCCCATGTTTAACCTTCAGGGGCTAGAATCGCTACAGAGAGCCTCATTCTGCTCCAACCGTGCAAGGGACTAAACTCAACCCTGGTTGGAGCAGTTGCCTGGAACCCTCAAATCTGTAAATTTCTTATCTGCCACTACAGACATATTTTTCATCAATCTTATTTGAAACATACATCATCTGAGACAGAAAATTTAACTCTTTCACCACATGTATATTTTTTGCTCCTATGTTTCATAGTTTTGGTGCAAATCGGTGTCCAACCAATTTTATTGGGCATAACATATGCAAAGAAGGAAAAATAGAAAAAATATTCAATGTTTGAAGTACAAATATTTGGACTAGGTGTCCACTACACTACTCAAAACTTTAACAGTAATAGAAGGCAGTATTCCAAGGGTTAAATGCCCTCATATGCTTATTGGTAGACATAAGAAAGCATTGTGGAATCGTTTTTACTACGTAAAAATAAAAACAAATATCGAAGTCTTGCTATTTTGGTTATTCATCATAGGAAATATAAGAAAATAAAAAATGCAAATCTACCACAGGGGACGCTACAGTAATATTTAAAACACACATTTCTTCCATCAGTGCGGTCGTATGCTACATCAAAGTCATTACATGTACCTGATATTTTGTTTTATTTTAGTACTGTCCAAAATTAAATGGGATAAACCTATCTTAAAGAGGAAATTCTGGACATAAACAAAGAAATTGTTTTTAAACTTCGCGACATTTTCTTAATTGCTGACAAGTGCTTGACTGGTTTACTTCCTATAGAATATATACTGTTGAATATCCTTGTTAAAATAAAATAATTTAAGACCAGTCTACAGTGAACATTAGCTTCCGGTTCCAGAGGGAATAAATTAAAAAAAAGAACAACAGTAATATATAGTGCAAAAAGGTGACCTTAAAGTCTATTTGAGTATCAATTTAACTTCTCTGTTGTTTTTTAGTCCAGAACATTTGGTGACAGACTGATTCTGTAGAGTTGATTTGTATCTTGAAAGTTTTGTACCAAGTTGATTCGTACTGGACATATCGTACCCAATAAATTCACCGTTCGGACTTCCCACAGCTGTATGTCTAGAACTAACAGTTTGTTTTTTATGAAAATAACCATGGAGCTTGGACAGCTTTTTATGTTTTGGAAATTACGATCATAAATGAATTTAGTCATTTTTAATGCAAGTCTTACTCCACTTTCTTATGAAGGCACTAAAGTGAATATTATAGGTACAGGTAGTCCAAATAATTGTACTCAAAATGTTGAATATTGTGCTATTTTTTGAATTGTCTATATCTGCCTCCAGAATAAAGGCTTTGTAAAGGCAGCATCCTGTCTGAAGTCGCATTATTGAGACTAAGGTACAAGTAGTCCTCCATCAATAAAATTATCACAAGAACTATACATTTGGACTAAGGTACAAGAAAAATATCTGCTAAGTCATTTCCAAATCATTTTTAACTATCAATAAAACTTGGTTATTAGGTTTTGGTATATCATTTGTGCAGCAATTAGACACCAGTTCTAAGACTACTGAAGTTTCCTATCAATGAGCCTAGAAAGGAGAGCGATCTGAAAATGAGACGGCATACAGTACAAGTTCATTTTGTAAAATTGAGTTGTTGGGTTAGTAGGGTCAAGGTCAACAGCTTACATAAAACGAAGACTCAATAACTTAACTTTGGAAGGAGATATTGAACTGAAATTTTGTGTCTACATTTGTAAGTAAATGGTGTATGATAGAGACAATACTACTTTTTGTGTCAGTACTATTAAGACCAAGGTCATCAGCTTTGGTTATGAGAAAATGGTTTCTGCACAATAACTTCAGTTCAAGTCAGGTCAAGCAAAATTGTTTTTACAGAAATTGGAGAGTTTAACAAAACAAGATAAGCTATTATTACTTTTAACATAAACATTACAGTCACAGAGCACATGCAGTGGTCCAGCTACAATTGAAATTTAGAAAATTGAGATGAGTGTTGGTGTATACTGTTTTCTAGGTCAAACAGTTCAAGGTTAAGGCCAAGTCAATAGCTTCACAGTCAAGCCTCAACAGCTTAGATAAAAGGAAAGCAGTGTCAGCTAAGTAATTTTAGTTAAGAAAAAGAAATTTAAATTAAACTTAGTATATAGGTAGGTGGTATAATCATGCAGGTTGAGATTGCTTTGGGTCAGTAAGTTCAAGGTCAAGGTTTCCAGCTTAGATACCACGTAATACTATAATTTATAGAAACATGATTTCTTCAATAATGTTTTGAGATAAAAGTTGGTATATATGTAATTAAAACTAGGACAAAAGTTTTGATTGTTTGTTTGTTTTTTTGTTTTTTGATTTTTTTTTGCTAAAAGAAAAACAGTTTTGGATCAGTTAAATTAGTTTGGAAAGAGTGTTTGATTTGAAATTTTTTATACAGGTAGGTGGTACAAAGACAAAGGTGGGCATTGCTGGAAGCAGTTTCTGTAAAATAGGTTTTGATTGGAAAGAGATACTGAGAGAATAATTTGAGAATAAGGTGTATCGATAGAAAGTATAAAAACAAAGGCTTTTGGGGTGGCTGTGATTATATCAAACATTAAATTAAAGCACCGCAGAGCTGCAACAATGCTTGTCTGTTTCATTTTGTCGGGGGAAAAAGTGGGTGGGGGGATGTACCTTCCCATTCAATAAATACAATTTATTTCTAGGCTTTGTGCTTTGACCCCTGGTTAATTTTTACCCCAGGGATATAATATGAACAATCTCTGTAGAAGTCTACTAGACAATTCTTCACACCAATATTAAGACTCCAGACCATGCAGTTTCAGAGAAGGAGATTTTAAAAGTTTCTTTATATGTTAATGTGAAACCTGACCCTGGGGTGGGGCCAATTTTGACCCCAGGGGTATAATTTGAAGAACCTTGGTGGAGATCCACTAGACAATGCCACATACCAAATATCAAAGCTCTAGGCCTTGTGGCTTCTGACAAGAAGATTTTATAAGTTTCCCCAATATAAGTATTGTGAAAGCGGTCAGTATTGTCCTTGGGGACATGATTTGAACAAACTTGGAAGAGGTTCACTAGACAATGAAACACACTAAATATATAAACTCTAGGCTTAGCAGTTTCTGACAAGAAGATTTTTAAAGTTTTTCCCATATAAGTATATAAATAAAAAAATCAAGTGAGCCCTGGGGTAGGGCAAATTTTGACCCTGGGGTATGATTTGAACCAGCTTAGTAGAGGTCTACTACACAAAGCTACACACCAAATATCTAAACTCTACGCCTTATGGTTTATGAATAATCAGCTACATTAAAGTTTTTGCATGACGCCGACTACACAGTTTTTACAATAGTTCAGCTTTTTTCTTCGAAAACAGATAAGCTAAAAATGGCCTGTGCTTAATAAGTTGATTTTGTGTTGATCTTTTGCAATAAGACTTGACCTGTTGATACATGTACCCCCCTTAGAGAAAAAGCTTTGGATTTCTGATTTGATCAGTTGAAGCAAGGTGACTATATATGTCCTGGCTGTATGTTGAAAACCTGGTTTTGCTGCATCAGTGACTGTATCTTTCTTTGTTTTCAGAGGACAGTGGATTAAGATCATGACTGAATCACGATCTCTTCTCGATGCAAAGACATTTTGTGTGATAACTGGAGCTAGCCGTGGTTTTGGAAAATGTCTTGCAGAGTGTCTTGTGACATGTCTTCCAGCAGGATCATGCTGTCTGCTTCTGGCAAGAAACACAGAGCAACTGAAGGAAGTTACAGACAGATTAAATGCATTAAATACTGGTGTTAAAGTAGTATGGGACAAATTGGACCAGTCCAGTCTGAAAGACTGTTCCAAAGAAAATGTTCAGAATATTCTAAGTCAGGCTGCTGTAAGTTTACAAGAGTATGATACAGTTATGCTCATACACAATGCAGGGACAGTGGGAGATCTTACCAAATATTCATGGGAAATGTCTGACAGCAGTATGGTGGAGAGTACAGTAAATGTTAACATTACTGGAACAATAGTTCTGAACTCATCATTGCTAAGTGAGATGAGAAGGTGTAATGTAAAAAATAAAGTCATAATCAACGTATCCTCTCTAGCAGCAATAAAAGCCTTTCCCTCATGGTCACTGTACTGTGCAGGTACGTGTACTAAATACGAGGGTTGTTCGCAAAGTCTGTGTAAAATTTTGATTATAGCGAAGGAAAAGGTTATACATCACTAGAAAATTCATTCAGTTACAAATCTAGTGATACACTTAATATGCATTTTAAGCAACATAAAGAACTATTACTTACAGAAAACACAATACGTATTAGTAGACCTGGGGCAGTGACATCAAAATGTCACATTTTTTTCTATGTAATCACCACGTTCGTTCACTGATGCAGCTGAATCCATTTCTGATAGGTTTCATTATACCACTGTTCATACGATGTTGAAACAATGTTCTGAGTGACCAGTTTCAGTTCTTCAGAAATCGTGAAACAAATGCCCAGTAATTGCATCTTCAGTTCAGGAAAAATGCCTAAAGTCCATGGGGGCAAGGTCCGGACTGTAAGGTGTTTGTGGTAACAGTTAAAAACCCAGAAAGTCGATTTCAATCATTGTCTCTGTCGCAGAATAGCATGAATTGTTGTCTTGATGCAGGACAGCTCTGTTGATTGGTAAATTCCTTTGTAAAGCACGTGCAAGATCCCTCCTCAGAACAGGGATCTTCCATACCAGTGCTCAAACTTAATCACTGGTCTTCGGTTTTACAACTGCTGGTCAGCCGGATTTAGGCTCTATAGCAACTGTATTTACACCATTCCAAAATAAAAATCCGAACCACTTATAAAGAAGTGATAAACGTATTACCGTTCCAGGCTTGTTTCCGCCATTTCCCGTGCCTGTTTTGGTGTGTGACCTAGTCCCATGAATAATTTCAGCTCCGCCCTCACTTCACTGTCATCATTTGAGATCTTGTCATGCGAAGTATCACTCTGTTGCTTTTCACAAATTTGATGACGACTTTGCAACCAGGAGAAGTTCAGTAGTGATATTTAATGGAAATGACATCTTGACTGGCATCAAAATTTTTTCAGTTAAAAGTCTCTACGTTTAAGGTATGATAATGGGTAATCACAAGATTAAGAACATCATAAAGTCAGGCAAAGTGTTAAAATAAGGTCTGTCCCGGTCAGCATTTACCTGCGATGTTATGGACACGGCTTGTGCTAACATTAAAAAATGAAATTGAACAAAATCATTTTCAATGAAGAGACACTACATGTAACACAAAAGGCAGTGGAAAATATTATTTCAGTCCAAAGTTATTGAAATATTACACGGACTTTGCGAACAAACCTGGTATATTTGAAATAATGTATAAAGGCTTCTTAAAGCAATGAATTACTTTTTCATATACAGTTGAAACACAATTCTTTTGATCATTGATAGAGTTTAATTTTTTTCAAAATACACATGTACACTGTTATATCAATTTGTCACAAGTTTTGACTTGTGTAACTTATACGATTTGCCTATGAGGGTTTGAAATAAGTTTGATCGATTAACTGAGAAATAAATAGATTTTCTGATTAAGACTATTTCATTAAAAATGTCCTACATTCATTTTGTTTTACATTCCTCAACTGTTTTCTGGTCTGTAGTTATCAATGATGTCATCTTTGATACATGTAATAATTGATCATTTTAAATCAGATTGTGGATTGTAATGCTAAATACTTCTTGTGTTAAAAAGTGAGAACAGGTCAATTTGAAATACATCATTATGTTCAATTAAGCAGTATTTGTATGTTTAACATCAATTCTGTAAGTTTTTCAGTGTCTTTGTAATTGTTTATTCTAGGCAAGGCAGCAAGGGACATATTTTTCCAGACAGTGGCAAAAGAAGACACTTCAATACGAGTGCTGAATTGGGCCCCAGGTCCATTGGACACAGAAATGCAGACCCTCACTCGGAAATGTGCTGACCCGGACATACGGGAAGCTTTCATTGGTAATAGTTTGGCCAGTTCTTGAACAAGAATCATATAAATTACAGATGTTTTACTAAAAGCAACATCAAAAGGTCCAGAGTTAGACAGCCATATTGTAAATAAATTATGGTAAATACGTTCTGTAATGTACAATATGTCATGTAATGATGTATAGGTTATGGGGGCCAGTGTGGGTTAAGAAATAAAACCTTGATTCTAGAGGTGATTATTTATTCTAACTTTTATATCGGGTGTACTTGTTTGTCAGTCATTTTGAGGATAAAAGGAACTGCAGTATTTTTGTACTGACTGTGACATTGAGATAGCTCTACATACTTAAATTATAAGTAAGATATTTATAGCAGTTTTGTTATAGGTATAGAGATTCACAAACCTTATTAATACATGGAAGCTGGAAATATTTCTTTCAAGGAGAAAGTCTGTTACACGAGAAATGTTAAGCTGAACTTTTTTTCAAAATATAAAGTTCAAGGTTTCACAGTGACAAAAGCTGTTTGAATTAAAAATTCTAGCCTCATTGCTGTCATAAACATTTCTACATTCAGTCCTTTAACTCACTGATTTATTTTTCAGACATGCACAAGACAGGAAAGCTGTTGAGGTGTGAAGACTCTGTGGCCAAACTACTCACAGTGCTGAAGAAAAACACATTTGAGTCTGGACAGCATTTAGACTACTATGATGTTTAAGTTTTGTCTTAATTCTTACCCTATTAACAAACTAGTAACAGCCTTTGCAAGCATTTGTGTTCTATAGGACCAGCTGAGATAATGATCAGCCTTCACATACAGTCTGAACAATATCTGCAGTCTTTGCTTTTTAGTTGGAACATTTTTTGGAGGAAAACCTCCTTTGTACTGTAAAAGGTTCTTTCTAGACTGAAAGGAAGGCAAGCTCATTTATGAAATTTAGTGGCATTAATGACAAGTATTCATGACAGTATTGTAAAGAATAAATCTACTAGAAGTATCATAAAAGAATCAACTTGTGACTAATCAAAGTAATGATTTTACATGAGATTTTGCATTTAGTATTATTTCACAGTTCTATAGGTTTTATTATTCAGCCTGTGTCCTTTATTTAGAAGGTATCAGTAGTTAACAGCCATATTTTAAGCTGCCATTAGAAATGCTTACTCATAATGAGCTTTTGTGTTTCACATATTATTTCTTGGGTGTATATACTAGTTCAACATGTTTATAGGGCTCAAAAAAGCTTGGCAGAAAATGACAACTTATGTTGTTGAGTACTGTGTGTTTGGATAAAATAGTCTTTCAAAGTTTTGTGCTTTAGATTTCAAGAATTGTATAGAAGCAGCTGGGGGTTAGAGAAATGTGGCTGGGAAGTCCAGCCAAAATGTCATGTTTAAAATTCACCTTTTTGTCCCTTTTACATAAAAGGAAGCAGTGGTTTTTCCAGAAAATGTATATTCTAGAACACTTTCTGTGGAATGTTATCTTCAAATACAGGACATGCTAAACATTGAAATAAAAGATTGCACAGATATATAGATGTTTCCAGAGGTAACACGCTGGATTGGTAAACCAGGGGTCCCGAGTTCGGTCCCCTGCTCCGCCACTAACATGAATAATAGTCTTTCGGATGAGACGTTAAACCGAGGTCCCATGTATCAGTGCTATAAACTGAGCATGCAAAAGAACCAGGGGTGTCTCTGGAATGGGATGCTTTCTATATCTTGCGCTACCCCGACAACATAAAATAACTAATCTCTTCAGGGGGTTCGGTCATACGGACAACCTTTACCGACAATAAATAAGCTCAAATAGATACATTCCATATAAGACAGTCATACAATATTTGATAAGTCACACCATACAGTTGTTTACAAGTTAATGTTTTTTATTTCTCCATATTGACAGAGATTAAAGGAAATGTTCTGATTGTATTGTTGTAAATTTTAGATGGAGTTACATCTACTGTTTAAAAACAGAGTATACGCAGATGGATCTTTTTAAGAAATTTTCTTTATTTTGTTAAAATGAGGTCAAGTTCATAGTAGACTTGCACATACACAGTTTTCCTGAAGTTTCAAATTAATATTTTGTTTTAGTAATAAAGAAAAACAAACATTTCATAATATAATGAATGAACCATTTGTTGAAATCTATGTGTGAATAAAAATTCATGTATTAAGGTGAAGGTGTTTGTGGATTCAGTGTTTATTTGTTGTTGTTGTTTTTTTGTTTTATTTCTACATATAAATTTGAATTTTCAGATATATTAGATTGTTGAAAATTGTTGGTCTTTCAGTCCTTTTTTACATATATTTAACAAAAATTTACTGTTCATAGTAAACTGGGACAATTTTATTTACATGTTTTAAATTAAAAAAACAAAATCTGTAGGAAATTTTTTACTTTGGAAACATTTATTTTGTATACATTTTTTAAGAATTTTTTTAAATCAAAATTTGAAAAACAGTAACTTACATAATGATGTAGCTATATTTATAAATATTCCATACACTTCATGAAGCTTGTACATTTCATTATAATGGCAAGTTTTTGTTGTTGTTGTCATTGTGACTGTACCATATGTTATTAAACTATGTAGCAGTTTTAAGAGTTGTGAAAAAAAACTTAATGAAAGTCTGCAGTTACAGATTGGCTTTGTTAAAGGTGTGAAACATTAATAAATTATAATCTGAATAAAGAAAAGAATGAACTTATGCATTTCTTTAATTGATTAGTCAGTATGTTTGGCCATATGTGATTTCTTGGTACCAGTATGGCTGGCCTGTTGTGATACAGTGTAGGTGAGTTAAATCCTATGAAGTCTGTGTCTTGGTCATATTTCACTATGATATAATGTTCAATGGTCAATGGCTAAATAAAACTCAAAACTGATAACTATAAACTGGTTAATTTTTTTTAGGGCAAATAGATTATATATTAAACTAAATGTAAATGCTTATGATATTCTTCAAGTATTGCCAAAGTATATTCAGTGACTAATTCATTTTATGTATCAAGAGCAGCAGTAAAAACTGGAATTCAGTGTACTAAAACTTGCAGAACAAAGATGATAAAAATGCCAGAAAGATGAAATACTTGTATGAGAACCATTTGTTGTCTATTGACAAACTGTGTTTATATACAAGTTGCATGTATTTAGGCATTTGATACACTAGAAAGTGCATTTTCTGACATGTAGAATTGTAATGAATTAAGTATGATTGTATGTAACAATTACCAAAATACACAACACAAAAGCAGAACACAAAATGAACAAACTACAGTTAGTAATATTAAGTTGTAGTCAAAGGTATTAAGAGTCTTAAAATCTAATAGATGTTTTACATATTTCGGTGGTGCCATATAAAAGGTAAGGTACTGAAAAGACAAAAAATTATCATTCTCCATTGAACACTCGTTCAACGCATTCCTTATGGACATTTCAGAACATCACTCCCTCAACAAGCAAATATGTTGTTTTGATGTCCCCCTCTGAATGATACAAATCACTGGAATGAGGCTGCTAAGTATTATTAACCTTTTACACAGATCTTTGACCTTGGAATTTGAGTGACATATGTCAGTTTGGTATCTTTAATGAATCAATGCCCATAAAAATTGAGCCATGTTAAGCTGAAATAGGCCTTGTGGTTTCACTGAAGATTTTCAAAATTTTCCCTACATATGCCTTTATTATAAATCAAGTGACCACCGGTACGGGGCCATTAATGATGCCAGGGGCATAATTCGAACAACCTTGTAGAGAACCTTTAGGTGAACCTAAACCCAAATGCACAGTAGTTTGAGACAAGAAGATTTTTGTAGTTTACCATTAATAATGTTGCAGCTGGGGTGGGGTTAAATTTGACCCTTGGGCCATGATTTGAATGAACTTGGTAGAGGACCATTAAATAATTGTACATAAACAAATATTTCAGCAAAAGGCCTTGGGGTTTCAGAGGAGAAGACTTTTGAAATTTTCATGTTTAAAATCTATTTTTTGCTTCTGTGACTCGGAATTGCAATGAACTGGAACTGTTTAACTTTGCTAGAGCTTTATGCAAGGAACATCCAAGGCAAGATTTATCAAATTTGACCTTGTGGTTTCAGGTGAGATGTAATTTGAAATAATTGTGGATGACCAATACACCACAGACCACTGATGCCATAGGATGACAGACAATATCCAATCCTATAATCTCACATGAGCACTGTGCTCAGGTGTGCTAAAAATCTAACTGATATACCTAAATATGGCTCCGAACAGAAATTTTCCTATTATAGATGTCTGTAATAATATAACAAAGGGCCATAACTACAATGCATAGGTTGATTTTGATGGCATTTCGCATGCATCATGCCCTCGTCCATATATACATTCATGTCAAATTTTGTTAAAATCTAACCAACCAGTTCTAAGATATGGATCCAGACAGAATTTTTCTTATATAAGATGTCTATTTAGTTTAGTTTAAACTTTTATTTTAAATCGATTTAAAATTAACAAAGGGCCGTAACGTTTTAATGTATAGGTTGATTTTGATGGCATTTCACATGCAGGATACCCTCATACATATATACATTCATGCCAAGCTTTATTAAAATCTATCTACCCAGTTCTAAAATAAGGATCTGGACGGAAATTTTCCTTTCAAAAATGCCTTTTTTTGGTAACATAGGGCTGTAATTCAATAACACACAAGTGCATTTGAATGGCATTTTATGACAGAAAGGCTATTTTCTATTTTTGGAAAAAATTTCCAGATTTTAACAATGAAGGGGAACTAGGGGTCTTGTCTGATTATTATTCACTGAAGCAGTAACCTATTTTTTTCAGCACAGAAAAATAGACACACGACATTTAAGAACATCTAACTGATGGAAACTTTGAGATCCTCGTGTTTCTTAAGTGTAAGAATGCCATATAGTAACATTTAGAAACCATGACACTTCACATACATGTCCATGTTACATGGAAGTTGCTAATAAAGTGCAATACAATTTTTTTTCTTTCTGATGGAACTTAATAAATTATGTGCATACCTTTTCTCTAACTTTTGCTGTAAGTGGTAATGGTAGTCTCTTGTAATTGAAATGTAATTAATTACATTGGTAATGTAACTGTAATTTAATTACTTTTGAAAAATGGCTGTAATTATAATTGTAATTTAATTGGAAATTTACAAGTTACTGTAATATTATTAAATACCTTTCAAGTATTTGACCCCAGGTCTGTTTTAAGTGCATCATTTCCTTATTAATACGTATACACTCATGCTAAGTTTCATTACAATTTAACCAACCTATTCTAGGATATGGGTCTGGACCGAAGGACAGACAACACCAGTCCAATATCCCCCTTCTGATTTCATTTACGGGGGATAATAAAAGACAGAAAAGTCTATATTTATGATATTTTATCATTTTTATTTAGAAATCAACTATCCATGTTCATGAATTCATGAAAAAATATGAATACAATACCAACTTTTCTTTAAACCATTGTCAGGTTAACACAGGTTTCACACCTGAAAATTATATAACCAAATGAATATAAACAAAAATGTAATAATTTTATTGATACTGGACAAAACAATAAATAGAGTGTGTTTTTTTAAAACCATTTTGAGGTAGAGGAAATATTCCGTAAACTATATACACATACAAGACAAAATAAAATATAAGTTAGAACCTATAGCACACACATTTATTGCCTAGTTTCAAGTTTAAACTTTTAAATTTTCATCTTTATCTGCAAGTGACAATGTCAGTAAAATAAACCCATTTCATAGCAATTAACCACTTTATATAGAAGGTGCTTCCTAGTACAAGTTGTACATCAAATTTTTCAGAATATATGTTAGAAAACTATAACACAGATACCTAATTGTGTCACAAAACAGATGCAGAAAGGACCAACTTTAAAATAATAATTTATAATAATTTCACCACACTTTCTAGAATTGTTAGCAATTTCTAAATATACAAATAAGTGATTCAATCTAAATGCTTTGAATGATGAGGTAATTTTTAGAGAAAATAATTCATTAATAATTTCAACTGACCTTTCTGACTTTCAACCCATTTTGTTAGTTGATTTTGACCTTGGCTTCTGACGAGACCCTGACCTTTCATCTAATGATATGAATGCTCCAATGTCTGAAATTTCTTTTATATTTTTAATTTAAACACCTGACCCAATGTGATTTCTTTTATATTTTTAAGCTGAACAAATGACCCCCTTTGATTTCAGAGAGAAGAAGTCAATTTTTTTTATATATTTCTATGTTAAACATGTGACACCCAAGGGTGGAGCCAGTAATAACTCCAGGGGAATCATTTGAACAAGCTTGATAGAGAACGACTACATAATGCTACAAATAAAATTTCAGAATCTCAGCAAAGTGGTTTCTGACAAGAAGATTTTTAAAGAGTTTGTCTACATATGTTAAACAGCAGACCCTTTGGACTAAGTTTGAAAAATCTTGAAAGATGTCCACTAGATAATGCTTTGTGCAAAATTTAGACATCTGGGCTTTGTGGTTTCATACAAGAAGAATTTTACAGATTTTATTATATATACAGTATTTCTTTTTAAAACATTTGACCCATTTTGCAGGGTACTAAAAATTGCTACACACCTATTTCAGGAATCTGGGCCTTACAATGGATTTCAGAAACCGAGTCTTCAGCTTTCAGATGAGAAATGAGTTAAACAAGATTTCCTATATATTAACAGGCAAAACATGTAACCCCTTCCCTCCACACCAACAAAGGATGGAGCCAGTAATACCTCCAGGGACATAATTTGAATAGTCTTAGCAGAGGTCCACTAGCTAATGATTCATACAAAATTTCAAGCCTTAGCCATATGGTTTCTGACACAAATATTTTCAAAGAGTTTGTCTATTTAAGTACATGTAAAAAAAATCTGAACTCAAGGGAAAGTATGTACAATCTTGGTAGAGGTCCACTAGACAATGCTCTGTGCAAAATTTGAGAACTCTGGGCCTTGTTTTTCCTCTTTATTTCTATGTAAAACATGTGTCCCCTCAGGCATAGCCAATAGAGACCCAAATTACTAAGTGGTAATTTGAATTAATTTGGTAAAAGTCTACTAGACAATGCTACACACCAAATTTCAAAGCTCTAAACCTTGGTGGTTTTAGACAAGAAGATATTAAAAGTTTTTCTTTCTTGTTCCCATTGGAACCAAAGGTCTGCATGGATTGGAATTCTTCGCAAGGAACACATCTGCAAAGTTTTATCGAAGTGGTTTGGAAAGAGTAGTATTTAACTTCAAGTTAGATTCTGATGAAGCACTGATCCACAGCTGACACAGGGTGATTACAAAAGCTCGCCCTGAATTAATGTGAGGATAAGGTGCAAAATAAATTTCAAGATTATTAAGTAGTATCCCTATCTTTGTCAACTGAGCCAAATTTTTATTTTGTGACCATGACAATAAATCAAAAGCATCTTCACATTACCTAGTTATTGTCCTAGTTATTGTTTTAGAAGAACTGGATCTATACTGTATAATGCTCCAAGACTGTAACAGAAGCGGATTATGTTACAGAGAAAATGACTGTGCTTTTTTTGTCAAAAAAGTAAGACGGTTCTTGTCAAAAAAACTTTAATACGCATATATATAAAAAAGATTGAAGAACTACTACTATAGTAAAAGTTATTACCATTTAATCATCAGTATATAAAAATGACTTTCTAAAAAAATGTATCATATTTTCATTCATCAATAAAGGAAGATTGACTATGTATAAGTTTATGATTTGTGTTTATATATTAGTGTTAAACTGATTGGAAAATGATTTCCAACCCAAATACATTTGATTCAAACTTGTGTCACCAAAACTACAGAGCACGCCATCTAAAAAAAAGTCAAGAATTTTTAAAAGAACTAAATAAAAACTCATACAATCAGAATCAATTGGTCCCTTTCATAAAATCAATAACAATACAATTTGAATCCCCAGTACAATTATATATCACTTAATTTCATTGAATGATATGAAAATACTGAAATTCACACAATTATGCATGTTATTTCAAGCAGATGTTTTTTTGTTGTTTTTTTTTTGTTAATAAATTTTATCTACACATTATGTAAGATCATAAATTGAACATACATGTATATATGCCTATGCAGACTGAAGGTCCACATTTTAAAGTTCAGCTGTTTTAGTGTGTCTATATTGTTTTCATAAAGTCATCTGGAAAAATTACATTCAACTATGACAAAATTAATTCATTACAAAAACATTAAAATCTTATCACATTCTGTACAGTGAAGTATTACTTGAAAAAGAGGGTCAAAATGGCTTGAAGCACTCACCCAAATACATATATACATATTTAAGGAGTGTAGGACAATAGCCCACTATGACAATAGTCCACTGAACAATAGCCCACTAGGACAATAGCCCACTAGTTTGCATAATTATGCATTTACTTAAGAAATTGAGTATGTAATGAGTTTTAAAAAAAGTGCATGTATTCATAAGTCAAGACTTTTTTTTAATTCTGACATTTCTGTTTAAATAAACAGCAGATCCAGATCCAATGGATTTTTTACCAGCTCTACACTTTTTACTCATGTTTTATTTGGTAGACATAAGGTATAAATGAGTAAAAACACATTGTATAATTGAATATGAAAATTAATGCAGAAAAAGGATTGAAATTGTATTTAAAATATATAGATGTGAATATAAAAACAATTAAACATCTATATTATTAGTTTATCACATCTGCACCCTTTTCAATAAGAGTGGGCTATTGTCCTCCCTGACAAATGTAGCAGTGGGCTATTGTCCATGTGGGCTATTGTCCATTCCTCATATTTAAGCCCAAGCTTTATTTTTCCTAATTATTTTCAAATTGGTTAGCAGCTTTCCATATAGACATACAAGGATAACAAGAAATGTTTGTAAAACATAAATGCCCCCGAGCAGCACCTAATTGCTTGTGGTTGGGCCAAGCATTCTCTAGTTATTGATCAGAAACCGTTTTTAGGATCAAGGTCCCTGTGGCCTTGACCTTTGACCTAATGACCTAAAAACCAATAGGGGTCATCTACTTGTGATGACCAACCAGCATACCAAGTTTGGTGAACCTAGGTCAAAGCATTCTCTAGTTATTAATTGGAAACTGTTTTTAGGATGAAAGTCTCTGTGATCTTGACCTTTGACCTAATGACATCAAAATCAATAGGGGTCATCTACTTGTGATGACCAACCAGCATACCAAGTTTGGTGAGCCTAGGTCAAAGCGTTCTCTAGTTATTGATCAGAAACTGTTTTTAGGATGAAGGTGCCTGTGAGCTTGACCTTTGACCAAATGACCTCAAAATCAATAGGGGTCATCTACTTGTGATGACCAACCAGCATACCAAGTTTGGTGAACCTAGGTCAAAGCGTTCTCTAGTTATTGTTCCGAAACCGTTTTTAGGATGAAGGTGCCTGTGTGCTTGACCTTTGACCTAATGACATCAAAATCAATAGGGGTCATCTACTGGTGATGACCAACCAGCATACCAAGTTTGGTGAACCTAGGTCAAAACTTTCTCTAGTTATTGATCGGAAACCATTTTAAGAATGAAGGTCCCTGTGAGCTTAGCCTTTGACCTAATGACCTCAAAATCAATAGGGGTCATCAACTGGTGAAGACCAACCAGCATACCAAGTTTGGTAAACCTAGGTCAAAGCGTTCTCTAGTTATTGATCGGAAACGAAGTGTCTACCGACGGACCGACCGACCTACCAACATTTGCAAAACTATATGCCCCCTCATCTTCGATGGGGGGCATAATAAGCAATGTTAGTTTTTTCATAGATGTTAAATTTCACAATTTATATTGACAGTAACCAAAGAAGCATTTAA
Source organism: Cyclina sinensis (assembly GCA_012932295.1). Classification (NCBI taxonomy): domain Eukaryota; kingdom Metazoa; phylum Mollusca; class Bivalvia; order Venerida; family Veneridae; genus Cyclina; species Cyclina sinensis. The sequence continues at coordinate 14,080,993 of JAAONU010000004.1, read as the reverse complement.
TAAAACTATTTTCAAATAAGATAAGGGGTTGCTAACAAAAGAAACCTTTAAGTTTTGTTTTCTTTTGGTTGCCATGGCAACAAGAGTTCTCCATGGAACTAAATTTTTTAGATCTGAAAGGTCATTATGGTAAAGTAAGGATGAAATAGGCCCAGTGGTTTCAAAAATGTCTGAAAGATATTGTTAACAGATGCCAGACATAGGGGACCCTAAAATATCTTGAGCTCAGATGAGCTAAACATTTTCATTTTTCAATATATTTTACTAGAAATAAGCAAGAAATAAAAAGAAAAATATCAAAGACACAAATTTATTTTACTGAACCCAACATTTTCAACATGACTGCTTCTTTTATAATTTAGAACTCACATACATAAATACATTTTCGTAATGAAAAAAATAAAATAAAGGAAATGACAGGAAGAACTAGAAATGACAGGAAGTACTAGAAATGACAGGAAGTACTAGAAATTACAGGAAGTACTAGAAATTTTACAATTGAGCTCATGCTTTAACAGTTTATAGTGATATACTGTAACAATAAGTCTATGGTTATAGACAGGAAACATTTCAAAATGTTGATTTTTGTCTAGATTTGAATATTGGTACACAAGAAACCAAATAATTCACTGATATAATGCTTTAGAAACTAGGAAAGCATTTAACCCTTGAGAGGAAAATAATGTTAAAACAAAAACAGCAGTAAAACACTCTAGTTCTGGTACAATAAGTCTTTGATACAGTTAAAAGTGTACACTTCTAAGAATAATAAGAACTTTTGGTATTGCATGCTCATCAGGACAACTGTACATCACTTTGACCTCTGAGAGATGAGTTCATTTCACTTTGTGGAAGTATTATTTGGTCAAATTTACTGACATCCTTTTGACAGATGCCCTCTAGAAACTATCCAACCTTGGTTGCTTGACTTTGACCTTGATGAAAATGCCATATTTCTGGTGCTTTGACTGCTATCAGGAAAAGTTACAAAGATCAAACTAAAAGAGCTTAAGAATGATAACATCACATCTACTTGAATACGATAAAACAAACCAGATTTTACTACTATTTGTAAACAACATGTCTTCAAAATATATCAAAATATTTTCTGCATAAGTAAAAAAAATTGGTAAAAACTATTAATGGCTGGATTGATTTCAACAACAAAAAAACATGAATACAAAATTCAATATCAACAATTATAATTTCTTGATGTATAAATTATGCAACAACCACACTTTCTCTTTGTGTTCTGTAATGCTAAAAGATTGTGTTTTCTTGTGTGTTAAGAGTTTCTAAAACCTACATAACAACAGTGCTCAACAAGTAAGTGTTTATCTTATGAAAAAATACATCAAATACAAAGTTTTCTGTGATATGGTATTTAATACAGACAGCCTAGTATTTTTACAATATATCCTCTTGGAAATAACTTCAGGACAAGTTGTTTTCTTCAATAAACCACTAAAGGAAACTTTCAAATGTGGAGTGGCATATATTAAGAAATTGGAAAAAATGAAACAATAGCATCATGCTAGCTTATTCAAATTGTACATGTATGCCACCATGTTCATGTGATACAGTAAGTACGTAAGCAATATATATGCACACTTATTATTGCAGAAAAAATCTGTCATATCTACCATGTGATGATCATGTATGTGACACAAGTTTTTCATAAATCCAAAAATCTGTCATACCAATAAGAAATAGCTCTGTTATTACTGGCAAAAAGTAAGGATGCAAATTTAAGTATGCATAAAACAAAAATATTTGAATAAGCAGTTGAGTTCCGAAATATGTTACTACAAATTCTTGAACAATCTTATTAGCATGATAAAAATTTACATACTTCAATGCAATATGAAACAAAATGTTGCACATTGTTAACTTTGTTCAGAAACATAACGCAGCCCAAACTGAGAAATAAACTAAAATCCAAGGCTAATAATTTCTTGTCTGGATCTACAGCTACACTAAGATTGTGCTTCTTCACTACTGCTAAACTGTTGTATTCTTTGTCTTATGAATGTTTCCACCTTCTATTACTACAGATATGTTTGCTGATTGGTCAGTGCTGTCACATGACAACTGTCTATCACTACCAGACTGATCATGTAACTTTTGTCTCTGGTCATGTGACTTCTGTCTCTGGTCATGTGATTTATCATGTGATTTATAGGTTTGAGACTTTTGTTCATTACACAACAATCCATCATCAGAATCATACTGTACTTGTTCATCATCAGACAGATTCTGGTCATGTGACTCACTTGGAGGATCACATGACAAATTTTCTGATAAGGGATCACAAGCTGAACTTTGAGGAAAGTCATCACAAGTTTGGTCCTCAGAGATGGTTGTGAGTTGAGTATCATCCTCACAAATTGGTGTCTCTGCTGATTGGCTCAATTTATTTTGTTTCTGTTGTTCTAATTGGTCAGTATTCACAGACCTTGAGTCTATTTGAGTGAATGAATCTGACTGGCTGAGAGTAAGGAATGGCGTTGTTGACTGGCTGCTTGGAGGTGCACTAACACCAGTAGATTCTGGAATCAATGAAGGAGTTGTGTCCCCTGACCTTCGTTGCCATGGTGAATCACAACTCAATGCTTCCTTTGATTCAGGATTTTCCTAAAATTGTTAAAAATATTTTGTTTGAAGATTGTTTAAATAGTATTTTTCAAACTAAATCCTGTAATACAAAGAAAATTTTAGCTATTTAGCTGGACATACAAAATATCTAAACTCTACAGCATATAATGGTTTCAGACAAGATTTTTTTAAATCTTAAAATACCTTAATTACCCGATATAAGCTTATGTAAAATCAAGAGACCGCCAGGACAGGACTACTTATGATCCCTACAATCTTGGTAGATCTAAGCCTAAGGCCTTGTGGTTTTCAGAGATGATGATTTTCGAAGTCTTCCTTATATTAGCCTATGTAAAATCCAGTGACCACCGGGGGGGGGGGGGGGGGGGGGGGGGGGGTAGGGGCATTTATGATCCCAGGGGAAAATTTGATATCTTGGTAGATGACCTCTACATGAAGCTCCACACAAACTATCTTAGCTCTAGGTCTTGTGATTTCAGACAAGACCATTTTTGAAATCTTCACTATATAAGCCTACGTAAAAATCAACTGACCGCCAAGGCAGGGCCATTTATGACCCCAGAGGCATGATCAAACAATCTTGGTGAAGGACCTTAAGGTGAACCTGTATGCAAAATATCTGCAAAAGCTTAAAAAGTAAGAGAGTACATGACATGTGTAATAAAAACTTACTAAGCAAACTAAATTAAACATTTTTTCATCTAACAAATACGAAGGGTTATTTCATTGTAATTAGTCACTGAGCTGACAGCCATTTTTTTTCTAACATAAACCAAGAATAAATCACTTACAAGTCATATTCATTAACAAAGATAACATAATAACAGGATATACGTGTGTGTTACGACTATCCCAACAAACATTCTCTACCCCGTATCTACAAATCTGCAGGAAATGCCAATGGTTTCACTCACATGAGGATACATTAGCAAAATGCATATTAGCTAGTCATGTGGGTAGGCATGATGACCTTTGGCAGAACTAAATATATCACAAACAAAGTGAATGTCCAATGTCTGTTATATAAATGTAGATTAGAAGAATAGTTCAAGTAAGTCCTGTTATTTTATGTAAACTTTGCATGTGAAACTGGATCTTTAAGGGATGTAACACAGACCTGAACTGCAGGTAAATTATCACAACTACTCTGAGACTCCTCTTCAATACACTGGCTGTTGGTCAAGTCTGACCCCACCATTTCTGAAGTTTCAACTGCTGTGTAACTCCCCAGGTATTCAGGTTTTGTAACATGAGCCTGATGTTGAAGAATGGATAGGATCATTGTGATATCAGAACTCAGTTTCTGCTCAAGTCGGGATAGTTGCCTGAAAAAACAAGTACTTCATAATAACTCCACTTTGTGTAAGATGTTTATTTTTTATTGATTGGGAAGCAAGTTCTTACAACTTATATCAATCTCTCTCAATGACTGCTTCATGGATTCAAACTAGAAGCACTGGAAGTGTAGAATGCCAAAAGTCACTGGAGACTCGGACCAGTAACCTACAGATCAGGAGTCAGGAGCTCTAACTCCTCAACAAAACCAGAGGGCCATGATGGCCCTGGATCGCTCACCTGAGTACTTTGGCTGTGGGTTTGCTGTTAAATTGGAAACTGTTTTCAAAGTGAGTGATCTTTGACTCTGTGGGCCACAAAAACAATAGGGTTCATTTAATCATGAAGCATAATCATCCTGTGAAGTTAAACAGTCCTAGGAACCATTGTTCTTGAGTCATTGATCCAAAACTGTTTTCAAAGTTTGAGCTTAACCTTCGACAATGTTGGCCCAAAATCAATACTGTTCATCAACTGATTATGTCAAAGTATCCTGTAAAATTTGAAGATCTTGGACGCATTTGTTCTTCCCTGTGGGCCAAAACACAAAAGCATTCATCTACTTACTAAGCCTAACCTATAAACAAAATCTCAAGTACCTGTGTCTATGTGTTCTCAATTAAATGATAAAAAAAGAAGTGGTCTTCCAACTGACCAACCAACCAACATCTGCAAAATAATTATTAACATAACACTTCTTCTTTGAATGTTTATGCACTTTATACTTTGATGAGCTTCTACATAGCTACAATAAACTAAATTGATGGCATCACTGTTTTATATTTACATACTTTGCCATTAATTCCAGTCTTTTCTCCACATCACCAGATGCATGTGGCTGCTGGACACTCCCCTCTGTTGAATTGACAGAGGCATGCACATGTGCGCCTTCTTCAAACTGGGAATGACTTGAGGGTGTGGACAGGGGCAGTGTCATACTGGAGGTGGACTTTGGTACACTGGAGCTCGATGTTGCTTTTGGCTAAATATATAAAGTTACCAGCTAACAGTTCTAAGAAGATATTGCATGGTAGCTGAATCATTATCAGAAGAAGAAATAAATTCACTTTAAACTGAGTTAAAGAAAAATAAAAAATGATAATGCAAGCTTTATCTTAGATATGTAAATAATTCTGGAGAATGCAATAAACTCCTATCAGTAACAAAAGAACATTTTCTTTGTAAAAATATTCTAAAAATAAACTGTTTCAGTTTAACTTTAATCCAATGAACCATGATAAAAATAGTTCCATGTACAAAGAAAACTTTCTTCTGTTCATCTAGTACATTGTACTTTTGCTAGAAACAAAATACCTGGTGAAATACAACTAAAAATATTACACAAAAAATTCAGGTCTGTTGCCAATATAAAGAATAATGTTTTGACTATTTTCTTTTTTAATTATTACTTTTTTTTACCCCACTCTGATTACTCCTGTTCATTATAAGCTACAATTTTTTCTATTATACTAGTTCTTTCTCACATTTACATATTTCTACAGAATATTCAAACTACTGTAGTATACCTGGATATCTGGGGTGACAGACTCCCGTAACAATGGGGCAGTGTCTGTATCCTTGCTTGGGTCTCGACAACTTGAGAAATTGACAAGATGATTGACACTTGTTAAAGCACCTGCAAACAGAAATCTCATGTCTCACTTATCATTGTCAACATATCTTTTCTTTTCAGGCTTAACTGATTAATGGTTAAAGAAGGTATCCTGGTATTCAATTTGCTAGTTCTTGATGCTTAAGTGTAATGAGTTTTAGTTACTAATAACATATAACCTTTTATGAAAAACAAACATACGAAGAAAATAAATCTATAACTTGAACTTGGAACTTAAGTTTCAGTGAACAAAGGTTAAGTCACTAGCTATCATAATTTAACTTCTAAACTAAGAGTTTCAGCTTGAAAATACTGTCTGCAGGCAATACTATGTTGAGTTGATAAAGTTTTACTGCAGTTTTGCACCTATTGTATCCTTACATAATGTAAGACTTGTTTTTATATGTTTTAACTTCTGTTTCATGAGAAGGAATTTTCAGCTTAAAACATGTGCTCAAAAATGCAATACAGGAAGCCAATTCATAACTTGTTCCTAAGTTCAAGGTGTACCTGTTAATGTAGAAAATCCTGATGATCTTTTTCTTTCCTGGTCATACAGACTGTGATGATGGTGGTGATTATGTACATGATGACTGAAATCTAGATTAGCAGGTGTAACATCTTGTCCTGCTTTCAAGGGAGAGAACTCCAGTATTCCACCTCCACTCTGACGCATATCTTCATCAGATGAGTCCTCAAATGACATAGAGACAGTTGGACCAGATTCTATCCCATGTCGCAGACGTCGTACACGCCTTGGCCGGAAGCGATAACTTTCATTTTCATCAGCTGTGAAGAGAAATAACATACTTATAACATCCAAAAATTATGCACTAAATATGCCTCATTTCTCATAAAAAAATGTAAAAAGGTTTTTCTGAAACATTCACAATTAAAACGAGCGCTACGCTCAAATGAAGGACCTGCTCCCAGGGGTGGGATTCAACTTTGACCCTGTGACCTCTAAGTGGGTCTGGCCGGAAGAGCTCATCAAGGTGCATGCACCTAGAAAGTTTGAAGGCTGCAGGTGGAATGACTTCCATATTATGGTCAAGGTTAATGTTTTGTGACAAACAGACAAACAAACAGACAGACAGACCGAAAACAATACGCTCCCTCCGGCTGCATAAAAATATTAACTGTAAAGAAATTGTTTGCATATTTTGTAACATCACCGTAATGCAAAAGACTGTTACTTAAAAAACATAATATTTCTACAATCGTTTTAATGAATATCAAGGAGCCACATCCTGTTATAGTGCTAAAATTTCCAAAATCTTTATTAGAAACTGTTCAACTTCTGTCCTTACTAAGACTGTGAATAGACATTATCTACAATAGACTGATGAACCAAGAATGATATGATCTTAAAGACCTATCACTAGCAGAAAAATGACTGTGATCACCTGCTGGTTCTATGTTTGATTTGGTTTTTGTTCGCCGTTTCCGCAAGCTTCTGGGTTTTTGTTCCACCTCTTCATCTTCTGAACATCTACCAATCCAGTATGATGAAACCAGAGCATCTTCATCACCAGCCAGAGTTTTCTGATATTACATCAATCATACAGTATAAGGGACAAAATATAATAACTTGTTTCTTGCATGTTTTCCAAGTGCTAAAATTGTTTTATAACATTTTCCAACAAATATTTTAGTCTTTGTGTTAGGAAGTACTGATTTTCAATCCTTAAATGCATGAGCATTGACAAGACATGATACTCCAATGTTTGAGACACTTTAAATCATAGCATTGATGGAGTGTTCTTGTATCTGCAAAAAATTTATAAAATCAAATTTTGTTGTGGAACACAACTTTTACTAGATTGCAACAAACAATTTTGGAATCTGTTCACAATTAACATATACTTACATCTCGGAGGTCAAATGTCACCTCTAGATTTTTCACAAACTGTTCTGCAAATTCTGGATACATGTCTAAGATCTCCAGTAAATCATCCCGGTGTATCTTGTGCAGATCACAGTATGTCAATGCTCTGACATTACAACTGGACTTGCCCACTGTGCTGTATTTACAGATATTCTCTCCAAACACATCGTCCTTGCCTGCAAAATAACACACTGCATTAGATAAAAAATTGCACTGCACACATTTCTTAATAAAAATTAAAAATGACCTTGACCTCTGACAGGCCTGATAGGATGTATGACTACTATACACAGAGTATTAATGATATAAACTGTGCATTATGTAAATACTGTTTCAATGTTTCAAGAGAACCAGTGGATAAATTTGTGTCTACATGTTAAGACAGGGTTATGTAAATATTTAAGGCAGAAGTCACTGGAGCTTGACCTTTGCTTTGACCTTTCCATATATAGCCAAGAAAAGCAAGAAAAAAATATGATGCAGACATGATGCTGCAGAACTGGAAAGGCAGATGAACACGGCTTTGAAAATTCTTGGCTGTTTTCAAATCACTGGCTCCAATTCATTAGAGAACTTTTTATTTTGACTGCTTCAGCCTCTATTGTCTTCCCTGTGACTTTTTAACTATGACTTACATCTTCTTTTGCTAAGCAACTATCAAACTATTTTTAACTGTCCATTTCAATATTATACTCTCAATATACATATAAATATCTTTTCTAGTGCCCTCTAGGCCTCTACCAATGTATCTTACTCTCTCTATAACATACTTTCAACCTTGGTTTTTAACTGGCCTAACGCATGCTCAATGATCATTTTCTAACTAAATGGAGCTTTAGCAATATCAGAAGCTTACATTTTTTAAAGCACTTATTTCACATTATGAAACATACTACTGGAAACCAAGTGAAGTTTCAGTTCTAGCATAATGGTCTAGCATTAGGGTTATGATCCTTGTCTAATCCATTAGTGGTGCACTGTGGAATGTTTTATAAAATCACTGAACTTTAATGTTGATAACTAATTAAATATTCACAAATTAAATTCCTGATTCCATGCCTGCCTCATTTAGGATGCTGGTTATCTGTAAAACATTAAAAGCAAATCTTCCGAACAATAAGTAACTCAACACAAAAGAATTCAAGAAATACACATTGTGCAGACATTATGACAAACAGGCGTATTAATTTATGACAGAAAAGAGCAAAATGTATGTGTGTCAAATGTTGTACATGCATATGAACTCATGTTTAGTGATATTATTTCAGGGGGAACAACCCCATCCTAAAGTTCATGCATACACAAAAGCATTATATGTACCTTTTGGGGGTTCTGCTTGTCCAGCTAAAACAGATATATGTGGTATAGATATATGTTGGTTTATTTACATTTATCTTATTTAAACAAAGAATTCTTAGAACAAGCAAGATCTGGGTTACCAAGAAATGACGAACTAAGCTTTGTCTGAATGAGTTATGGCCCTTCAATGCAATACACAAAACTAAAACAGCAGTATTTGTCACTCATTTAACTGAAATATTTATTAAATCTATGTCAATCATTATTTTTTTTTTGTCTATTCTTGGAAAGTTCTAAATAGCATAATAAACTGATGGAGAAAACATTGAAAAGAATTGATCTAAATGGGAGTTTTTATGCTTAATAGCAGGTCCCTTCCATTTTTGGTCTCTGTAATCAACTGAATGTGGAACTCTAATTTTTACCTGATTTAGATCTTAACCTTTTTGTGATTCTACTCAAAAGTTAATGGCTCTTATCTTAACAGGGCTAACTCAATGTAAGAAATTACTTTCCTGACAATAGCTTCAGAAATGTTAATGTCTCAGTGTAAACAGAAGTGAGATATATGGCAGAATGTCAGTGTTTGAAACTGAACAAAATGAAGACCAACAAAAATCTCTTGGTTCATATTAATCTCTTGTAACTAAAGGAGCAAACTCAAAGCAGGATTCTGTAATAAAGGACAGAGGCTGGAGCCTTGAAGTAAACTAAAGATCAGAACAACTACATACTTCTTTAGTAAAGAAAAATGGATATGTTCAAACACAGGTTTCTGACAAATGCATATTACCTTGGTTATAGGGCAGTGGTTGTATATAAACTAAGGATCAAAGAAATGCCTTATTCCTTGGTAAAAGACAGTGGTTGTATTTAAACTAAGAATATAAATAAGTGCACCATTCCCTAGTAAATGACAGAGCTTGTTTTTCAATTAAGTATCAGAACAAATGGATTTTTTCTTGGACAGAGGCTGCACTTAAACTAAGGATCAAAACAACTACATAATTCTTTGATAATGAACAGTAGCTTTGACTAAAACAGGGATCAAATCAAATACCTATTTCTTTGGTTAATAGGCAGTGGGTGTATTTATACTTTAAACTATGGATCAGAACAAATGCATTACTCCTTGTACAGGACAATGGTTTTTAAACTATGGATCAGAACAAATGCATTTCTCCTTGTACAAGACAAAGGTTTTTAAACTATGGATCAGAACAAATGCATTACTCCTTGTACTGGACACACGTTTTTAAACTATGGATCAGAACAAACGCATTACTCCTTGTTACAGGACAATGGTTTTTAAATTACTGATCAAAACAAATGCATTACTCCTTGTTACAGGTCAATGATTTTTAAACTACTGATTAAAACAAATGCATTACTCCTTGTTACAGGACAATGGTTTTTAAATAACTGATTAAAACAAATGCATTACTCCTTGCTACAGGACAATGGTTTTTAAACTAATGATCAAAACAAATGCATTACTCCTTGCTACAATACAATGGTTTTCAAAACAAATGCATTACTCCTTGTTACAGGACAATGCGTTTTAAACTACTGATCAAAACAAATGCATTACTGCTTGCTATAGGACATTGGTTTTCGAACTACTGATCAAAACAAATACATTACTGCTTGCTATAGGACAATGGTTTTTAAACTACTGATCAAAACAAATACATTACTGCTTGCTATAGGACAATGGTTTTCAAACTACTGATCAAAACAAATGCATTACTGCTTGCTATAGAACAATGGTTTTCAAACTACTGTTCAAAACAAATGCATTACTGCTTGCTAAAGGACAATGCTTTTTAAACTACTGATCAAAACAAATGCATTAATCCTTGCTATAGGACATTGATTTTCGAAATACTGATCAAAACAAATGCATTACTACTTGCTATAGGACAATGATTTTCAAACTTCTGATCAAAACAAATGAATTACTGCTTGCTATAGGACAATGATTTTTAACCTACTGATCAAAACAAATGCATTACTGCTTGCTATAGGACAATGGTTTTCAAAACAAATGCATTACTCCTTGTTACAGGACAATGGTTTTTAAACTACTGATCAAAACAAATGCATTAATCCTTGCTACAATGCTTTTCAAAACAAATGCATTACTCCTTGTTACAGGACAATGGTTTACAAACTAATGATCAAAACAAATGCATTACTGCTTGCTATAGGCAGTGGTTTTTAAACTATTGATCAAAACAAATGCATTACTGCTTGCTATAGGACAATGGTTTTTAAATTACTGATCAAAACAAATGCATTACTGCTTGCTATTGGACAATGGTTTTTAAATTACTGATCAAAACAAATGCATTACTGCTTGCTATAGGACAATGGTTTTTAAATTACTGATCAAAACAAATGCATTAATGCTTGCTATAGGACAATGGTTTTTAAATTACTGATCAAAACCAATGCATTACTGCTTGCTATAGGACAATGGTTTTTAAATTACTGATCAAAACAAATGCATTACTGCTTGCTATAGGACAATGGTTTTTAAACTACTGATCAAAACAAATGCGTTACTGCTTTTTACAGGACAATGGTTTTTAAATTACTGATCAGAACAAATGCATTACTCTTTGCTACAGGACAATGGTTTTTTAATTACTGATCAGAACAAATGCATTACTCTTTGCTACAGGACAATGGTTTTTAAATTACTGATCAGAACAAATGCATTACTCATTGCTTTTGGACAATGGTTTTTTAACCTACTGATAAGAACAAATACAATACTCCCTGCAATGGATTTTAATACAGATCGTAAGAAATACAATACTCCCTGCTACAGGACAATGGTTTTTAAACTACAGATCAGAAGAAATACAATACTCCCTGCTACAGGACAATGGTTTTTAAACTACAAATCAGAAGAAATACAATACTCCTTGCTACAGGACAATGGTTTTTAAACTAAGGATCTGAAAAAATGAAGTGGCTGTATTTAAAATAAAGATCAAAACAAACACATTATTTATTGGTGCAGGACATAGGCTGACTTTAAATTAAAGACAATTTCGGTAGTTATAATAATGCGCATAAGGGAGGCAATCAAACTCTTCAAAAAGGAGATTCACAGATAGTTTTCAGATAAGCAGTGTTATCCATGCTACGTTTCAACAAATATGTCTCAGCGGAGAAGTTTGTTTCTATTTTACTTTTTATTGATACATTTAGTTTGTGTCCATGAAAAATTACACCAATGTTGATACTTTTTTACTTTTGAAAACATTACACCAATAATAGTATAATATTGTTACAGGTGTAAACTAATTGCTGAATTTTTAGTGTGAAAAAGTGGAATGGTGACTCTATGTTTTCGGGTTTTTTTTAAACTGAAATATGTGTGACACTGCCCTATGAAACATATCAAAGCAGGCAATGTAAAATTACATGAATTATTTTTACTGAAACTACAACCTTTTTTTCATTAATATTATCAAAATAAAAGTCACATTGTACTACAGAATAGCATTGCAATGAGTATGTTATGATATATACTAACGGAAAAATATAACTGTGCATACTTCAAGGTATAGAATTTTTTTTAATATTAGGAACAGTAACATAAAACTTTGCAAATTAGCCAATCAACGTTTTATTTCTAACAATCAATACAAACACTTCATCATGTAAAACAATTTTTACAGTAACAAGGCGCAGAAGTTGACAGGTATGAAATCTGATTTCACAAGGTCAGTATCGTGTGTGGCCTCCATTGGCGTTCAAGCAAGCACGGCAGCGACGAGGCATAGAGGCAGCTAAGTTGGCGATAACTGCCTGTGGAATGGTGTTCCAGATGTTGACCAATGTCTGCGCTAGTTGGTCCAGCGTGAGAGGTTGGTTACGTCTTTGACGGAGGCGTCTCTTCATCTCATCCCAAACGTGCTCAATTGGTGAAAGATCTGGTGAAACAGCGGGCCAGGGTAAGACACTCACGTTTTGCTGAGCCAGAAACCCGGTAACTACACGTGCTACATGTGGCCGAGCGTTGTCTTGTTGAAACGTCATGTTACGCCCTTGACGTTGAAGAAATGGCAGCACGTGGGGTATGACAATCTCATCTCTGTAACGAACACCCGTTAAATTGCCACGGACAATTACAAGCTGGGTCCTGCCTTGAGATGAGATACCTCCCCAAACCATTATCGACCCACCACCACCAAAACGTTGACGTTGAAAAACACAGGGATCCAAGTAACGTTCTCCGCGACGCCTGTATACACGAACTCGTCCGTCCGAACTTTCTAAGTGAAACCGCGACTCGTCAGTAAACAGAACATTATTCCAATATGCTCTTGGAAGCCTTAGATACTGTCTGCACCACTGACGTCGACGTTGTCGATGACGTAAGAGAAGAGTAGGACGTATCGCAGGACGTCGTGGAGTAATGCTGTGCTCTCTTAATCGGTTTCTAACAGTTCGTCCACTGATAGGTCTCAAGCCAGGAATTGTTCGTGCTGTTAATGTGGCCGGTTGAAATCGATTCCGTAGGTGTGTAAGCCGGATATAATTGTCTTGACGGATTGACGTCACACGTGGACGCCCTGGACGTGGTAGATCACGGACGTTGCCACGTTGCTGAAATCGTCGCCAAAGTGCTGATATGGTGTTTCGGTGAACACCAAAACGCTGCGCAACCGCATTTTGAGCAATGCCTGCTTGGAGCATACCGACGGCACGTAGGCGATCATTTTCTGAGATGCGTGGCATTGTCTTCAAAGACTTAAAATCCAAATGAAGGTGTTTTTCTGAACTGCTGGGTAGCTCACTATAATTTGACGGTTAAAATAACTCGAAACAGCATGTACGAGGATGTTAACATAAAGCAACACGTAAAAAGCGCGACCGTTACGGGCTATACATTTTGCACGTGCAACTCGCGAAAAGCAGTATTATTGAAACAAGATTACCTTGTGAATTACACAAAAGAAATCTGCTAAAATAATTTTATACCTAATAAAAGATATTAAGTATTTTAGTGTGCACAGTTATATTTTTCCGTCAGTATATATTGAGTTTTCATGTCAAAAAAACAAAGCAGAGTCGGTTGTATTTGCATCAAGGATCAGACATAGATAAATGCATTATTCCTACAAAAGGGACTGTAGTTGAAATAAAACTTAGGAACAGAGCAAATGCATTATTCCTTAGTAAATGCACATTCTTTGCTAAAAGGAAAGTGATTATAAGTAAGGAAAGGAGCAGACCAGCAGTATATTTCTACAGCTATTTGACTACTCTCAACTCATAGACTTGCATTCTAAATGGCAGGCAGACCAGTTCCTAATAAACATCAAACTGTATGTCAAAACTGACAGTGTATCATATTGTATGATGTCTTGATTACTTGATTATAGTATGGCTACAGAGATGTTCCAACATGTTATCAATGTATTGTTGTAATAGAGCAGTATAAGTTAAGAGTATGTGTTATCACTGTATTGTAATACAGCAGTATAAGTTAAGAGTATGACAACAATAAGCAACAGACAACAATGACTGGCTAAAGTTTCTCATGAAGAAACAGCAGCTCAATTATATATGAACACTTCAAAAGATGCAAGAAATTACACTGTATACTAAACAGTTCTAATAGGGTACAATAGGAAACTCTGGCTAATTACAATGTCTGTACTGAACAGGCTGATGAGCACAGTGGACTTGTGGAACAAACCTATAAGATCCAGTATTAATCCTTAATCCCATTTTATTTTTGATTTTTGATTCCTTCAACACCCAAGAGACATAATACTGTGAAGTAACCTGGTATTAAATATCACCTTTATCATATCAAAACAAGATCTGCCTGTGAAGAAACCCAAAAACATTATTCCTAACGTACATGTCTTCCTCTCTGAGCCAAATTTTATAACAACTGTGTAAAAAGTCGTTTTACTATAAAAGAAATTTCAATGTAGACATATTTTCTGGTAAACAGACAACCAGCTAGTAAAATTTACTGAAAGAAGGGGCCTAGTATCATGTGAAATGAATGAAAAACTTACTTAACAATACTACTCAAATGTGAAGAACATGAGTGGCCCACCCTCCCTAGGGCTCCCCCTCCCCCAAATTCATGCAGATATAAAAGCATTATAAATACCTTTAGTGTCATCGGCTTGTCCAGCTAAAACAGATATATGTGGTTTATAATTATCTAATTATATATTTTTATCACACACACAGTATTTTCAGAAAGCATGCAATAAAAAGAAACAAAGTTCTATATTAAATTTGAGTTTTGGACCTTCAATTTAAGAACATGGCCAATAATAGCACAGTGTGTTTTCTTCAGTGTCATTAATCATAAGCTGATCTAAACCAAATTTGGTCACAATATTAATGCAAATCAATTTATTTAGCAGAGACTGGACTAGTGAGTCTTTTTCACCAAGTAACAGGAAAGTTAAATTAAACCCCAGTTTTGACCAACTACCATGTAATAGCTTTTACCCAGGAATATACTTTGGTTTTGAAAAACAATCAAGACATATACACAAAAAGTCTGACCTGGTAACCTACTTGTATGAAATGAAAGAAAGGCATTGATTTAATCTTGCCATGAGTACATATTTTACAGGAGGACCATGATGGCCTTGTATTGCTCACATGAGTATAACTGCTCTTAAAAAGAAAAGCCGATGAAAGGCATTCAACTAAAGTACAGTATACTCAGTCATCACAAATTATGTTCACTAAATGGCAAGTTTATTACCAGAAACCTAACATGTATTATCTGACCAGATTTTATACTGTGTGAATATCATATGGATGAGACAAACTTGAATAAGTAGTTCAAATTTCAATGCTGTAGCTTAGAAAAAATGGAAATTGGTCAAGGTAAAGTTCATCCAATGTTGAAGCTGAAATCAACATGCAAAACTGTACACATAGTCCAGATTTCATTCATAGCTTGAAAAACAGAAATTAGGTCAGTTGGTCAAGGGCAAGAAAGGTCAAAGTTAAAATTTGCTAGCAAATTATGTTCAAATCTCAATGCTGTAGCTGTAAAAAAGGGAGTAAAGCAGTAGGTCAAAGTCACATAAAAGTCAAGGACAAAGTTAAATAAATATCTGAACATAAATGTTCCACCAAAAACACTTAGAAGAAGTTTCCGTTTTTCCATGGTTTCAGAGGAGATGTCTAATAATGGAAGTGGTGGAAGATGGAATCCAGACAGAATGTGATCACAATAGCATACCCTGAGCCTCTAGCTCATGTGAGCTTATAATTTCAATCTTGAACTAATTTGAGAAATACAACTGATAAGGTAGACCAAGGAAAAGAAGCTGACCCTTCTTTATTTGACCTTAACACTAATAAGTATCTCTGGAATTTCTGACAAGTTCACTTCATGAAAATACCATAACTTTATTCTGTTACTTAAAGACATAACTACATGTTTCATGTCTTCACAATGAAGCATAAGCAAGATAGAGGATACTGGAAAATATTGAAGGATTTTCACTGAGATAATGATAAAGTCACAGAAAGCATATAGATAGAGGATTGACCACACTAGAAGCACAGAGCATGGCAAAGACTGACTATATAATATAACCTGGATACAGAGTTTACCAAGGAAGCCACGAAAAAGAACTTAAGCACTACATCATACAAGCAATACATCAGAATAAGGGAAAAGACAGACATAAGAAAAACTATATCAAAACCACTTTGTGAAAACCTTGAAGTTACAAAGGCTAGACTTTTAAACATTCCCCAAGGGTTGACATGTCATTTCTTTTTTCCTATCGAGTGCAACATCTAAATCCCAGACTTCATAACATATGTTACTTCTATAACCAACAGATCAGTTTCACTGGTAAAAGTAACTTTAAGATATCATTTAAAATAGACTTGTAAAATAAATGCCTCTGTTTCAACCTACAAGGATTTTTAATAAAAAAATGCTGGTTATATTCATATGCCGAGAAAAAAGGAATTCAAGGGTTCAACACATGATTTACAACAGAACTATTTAATGAACAATAAGAATTTAAACATGTTTTGATTTTCCTTAAAAGTCATGAAAAGTTCTCCTTACAGAAAAAGCTATATATGAGAAGTTAACTCAGTCATTGCTATTCTCAACAGAAACTGAATAAATGTTCATAACGTACTGAACTCTTGCTTTTTTAGCTCTATAGCAAAGACAGTAATCTGAGGAGTGATTGCAAAACTTCATTTTATAGCACTTAGAACATTACAATTTATATACTCATCCTTCAAATTGTTTTCTAGATCTAACATTACCAGTATAAAATATGGAACAGAATGATTATAATGGCATCCAAATAAATCCACTTTGGGACCACCCCCCGACAATCCCCCTCCCACAATTTTAATGAGGCCAAGAATGAATGAGAAGGGAATTGTCCATGAAGGGCATTGTATAATAATCGAAATAAGAGTTAATGGACATTTAATTTTTTTGCTCAAATGAGCACGCAAAAACTTATAATGCTAAAGATGCATCTTTGACTGATAGCAGCTCTGAGATTCTGCTGTTCTGATGACTTGTTCAATATGGAATACAAGACTTTTTCATCTAGCTGATGTTAAACTTAAAGAAAGTTTTAACAGGCAGATTGTTTTATGATAGTACAACAGCAAAAATATCATTTTCTCTGTAGTTTTCTTCTTTTAATGATTTTTTTTACATGTTTACAGTACACGCAGCGTGGACTTTGACAACGAACACCCGTCCCCGCGATTTTACTGTCCGCGTTGAAGACCAAAATGACCACCGCGTCGAGTGTTCATTCGTATAAAACGCGGTGGTCAGCGCGGCCGTCCGCGGTGTTCAGTACCGCGCCATGTCGCGGGGGTTTGCGGTGTCCGAAAAAACGAAGTCGCAACACAATTTAACTTTACCCTATTTTTTTCAGATGAGTTACAAAAAACACGTAATTATTACCAGTTGAAGTTGTTTCTTTTTCTTTTTAATACCCCATCCGGTTAAACTTTTATTTGTTGACATTCCATGTTTGGTTGTATGATTGAGGGTAATACAGCCGATTATGAATAGATTTACACACCTACATGCCATCTTGTTAACTTTAATTGCTGCAATTAATATATTTTCAAGTCTTCAATCGATGCCGCGCTTGCGTTTATCCACTCGAAAATAAATTACACGCAAATAAATTACTACCCATCATCAAACTGCGAAAAGTTAATAGACCTTATTTAAACTGTCAAAATTCCGACAAATCCACTCTAATTATGATGCATTTATGTACGAACGCTCCTTTTTGTTTACGCAAAGAATGACCATTCAAAGCAGTTGCTTCCGGAAACAGCTGATCATATTTTCAGAAAATGAATTGTCTGTGATTTTAGGTCAACATGTGTTTAACTTCTTTCGACATCTGTATCGTCTAGGCGCTTGGCAAAAATTATTGATCGATTTTGCGATATAGTAACAAGCGTTTTTCAAAAATTCCAAAAACGAAAGTACACAACCGCATGTGTACTTGAAATTTGGTTTTAATTTGACCAACTGAAGTTAGCCACAAAATACATGTAAGTAAAATAAGAATGAGTAAAAAGAAAACCACGTACATGTACTGTACGCTGAGTATGTTTAAATGCAGTAATCTCCAAGTCAGAACATCGTGGGGACGCGCGGCGTTCTGTCACCGCGACACGCGGTGATCATACCCCTCGGCGGTTGTCGCGGTGGTCACTTTAGCGGACACCCGAAATTTCGGGTGTTCAGTCCACCGTGACTGGCCACCCGGAGACGATACTGGCCCCCGCGACAATGTTAACAACGTCAAAGTCCGCACTGCGTGTACTGTACATGTTTTACAACATGTTTTACAACAACAAACTCTCTATAATAAACAAAACATCAAAACAGCTTCCATATGAGTGAATCAAATAAATTCTCTTTTATCTTTAATGATCAAATGTTTGAAGTTTACTAACTACCATTTACTGATTTTTGCTGACTGCACTTTTTTCAAATGATAGGGCACTAAATCTCTTTTATATTAATGTTTTCCAAGTGTATGATAACTTCAGAGTTCCATAACTGGATTTTCAGCTAGAGTTTGAACAGAAAAAAATTGTACATAAATACAAATTTTATGAGATTCAGAATTATCAACCTGAATGAACATCAAGAGAATCTTTGACATGTTTTTCATAATCCTAGTAACTAAAATCACATGATATTGTTTTAAGTCAGTCAGCTATTACTTGGACAATTACTATGGAATATCATGTGCAGTCCAAGTCATGAATTGTGCCAAATCTACTTGTCTGTAATTGAAAATGCACTGATTCTGTATTGAATATAATTTCAATGTTTCCTAGTGTAATATAAGGAACTGAATATCACCTATATCAATGTTTCCTTGTGTATAATATAAGGAACTGAATATCACCTATATCAATGTTTCCTAGTTTAAGATAAGGAACTGAATATCACCTACATCAATGTTTCCTAGTTTAAGATAAGGAACTGAATATCACCTATGTTTCCTTGTGTATAATATAAGGAACTGAATATCACCTATATCAATGTTTCCTAGTTTAAGATACATGTAAGGAACTGAATATCACCTATATCAATGTTTCCTAGTTTAAGATAAGGAACTTAATATCACCTACATCGATGTTTCCTAGTTCAAGATAAGGAACTGAATATTACCTACACATACAGTACAGCTCCCGCGATATGTACACATTTTGTGCTTCCTTCGCAATCGTGGTCGGCGCGAATTCTGAAAATCGCGGAGTTTCTCCTTGAAAAAACGCTCAGAATCTCCGCGATTAAAGTTCACGCACAATCTCCGCGATTCTCCGAGTGTTAGAGCGTTTCCGCGGAGATTCTCCGCGAATATTCTTGTGTTTCATCACCAGAGTTTTAACAAACTATTTCCCATTTAAAGGTGAAAAAAAAAATAATTATTAAATTTATACACTTGAAATCCTTTCATCAAAAACAGTAAGCAATGTGTGATGAAATTACCATAATGTAACTGTACATTTTACACCTGTCAATTATGTGACTACGGTATAATTCAGTCAAATACATTAATTTATGTGATTTTTTAAACGCTTGTTATTATTTAGTAAATCGATTAATACTTTTTTTGCTAAGCGCCGAGACGATACAGATCCAGTTTAACACATGTTGTTCGGAATTCGGTCAACTCATTTTCTGAAAATAAGATCAGCTTTTTCTGACGCAACTGCTTTGAATTGTCATTCTTTTCGTAAACAAATAGGAATGTTCGTACACAAATGCATCAGAATAAGAGCGCATTTGTTTGTATTTTCACTTTTTAAATTAGATATATTTATTTTCGCAGTTTGATTATCATTAGTAATTTATTTGCGCGGCACCGATTAAAGATTTAAAAATAAATAAATTGCAGCAATTAAAGTTGACATGATGTCAGGTAGGTGTGAAAATCTATTCATTATCGGCCGTCTTTCTCTTCTACCCTCGTTTCACGCATTCGGTATTAATGTTCGATTCTAACGAAACTAAACTTTCTGTTCAGTCAACAAAGCCATCATTGCCTAAATTTAAAAATATCCACATATCTGTTAAAGATATTCATTATCTTAATAAGTGAATGTAATCACGGGAAAAGCATGCTACATGACTGTAATTCCCGCTTTAAAGAGCACGTGGTGTCTGAAGCTTTTAAAGTGAGGTGAATATCATTTTCGGAAAATAACTGTCGCTCAATGTTAAAGGTCAAAAGTTATATTTAGGAACCAATTAGCGGTTGAGACACATTGTATCATGCGTGTACAGAACATAGGTCATGAGATCAACACATGGTCTTTTGTCTGTCAATAAATTAATGTGTCAAAACATGTGACGAAACGAAATATTACTATTAGGCATCTTAAAACATGAAGATAAAAAGAGTAAGTAAATATAAAATTTCACTTGTCATATATACACTTCAGTCAACTGAATGCATAAACAAATCGCGGAGATTCGCGGAGGATTGATAATCTGCAATTTCACAGCAAATACCGTCACTAACCAGACAAAATTTGTCTCCGCGACGCCTCTGCGATTTAGGGCGTTTCTCAGAGATTCTCCGCGATTTTCCTCCCAAGGTCCGCGGAGTTTAAGAGAAAAATGTACATATCGCGGGAGCTGTACTGTACATGTGATAACTTCGGTAACTCATAACTGGATTTTCAGCTGGATTTTTAGCTTGAAAACTGGAATTTTTTATTGACGCGTTTTCGCAAAAAGAAAGACAAGAAGAACAGCAAAGAAAACTAGTGAAGTGTTTTTTGTTCTTATTTAATGCATAAAGGTTGCACTACTAGCAAAAGGCAAAATCTGTTCCCTTAGCACACTTTCCTATCCATTTATATTCAGATTCCCACTGATGATTGAATTTTTTGAATTTTAGCTTTTGGACCCGAGTCCTTACACAGGGCTCTTGCTATGGTCAAAATTTTGGGAGAAGTGACTTCTCCCTAAGACAAGATTTTTGTATGATAAGGAACTGAATATCACCTACATGGATGTTTCCTTGTGTATGACTAGGATCTTAATATCACCTACATCTATATTTCCTTGTGTATGATAAGAAACTGAATATCACCTACATAAATGTTTCATTGTGTATGATAAGGAACTGAATATCACCTACATCTATGTTTCCTTGTGTATGATAAGGAACTGAAAAATCACCTACATCTATGTTTTCGGTGTATGATAAGGAACTGAATATCACCTAGATCTATGTTTCCTTGTGTATGATAAGGAACTGAGTATCACCTACATCAATGTTTCCTTGTGTATGATAAGAAACTGAATATCACCTACATAAATGTTTCCTTGTGTATGATAAGAAACTGAGTATCACCTACATCAATGTTTCCTTGTGTATGATAAGAAACTGAATATCACCTACATAAATGTTTCCTTGTTTATGATAAGGAACTGAGTATCACCTACATCAATCTTTCCTTGTGTATGATAAGGAACTGAAAAATCACCTACATCTTTGTTTCCTGGTGTATGATAAGGAACTGAATATCACCTAGATCTATGTTTCCTTGTGTATGATAAGGAACTGAGTATCACCTACATCAATCTTTCCTTGTGTATGACTAGGAGCTGAATATCACCTAGATCTATGTTTCCTTGTGTATGATAAGGAACTGAGTATCACCTACATCAATGTTTCCTTGTGTATGATAAGAAACTGAATATCACCTACATAAATGTTTCCTTGTGTATGATAAGAAACTGAGTATCACCTACATCAATGTTTCCTTGTGTATGATAAGGAACTGAATATCACCTAGATCTATGTTTCCTTGTGTATGATAAGGAACTGAATATCACCTAGATCTATGTTTCCTTGTGTATGATAAGGAACTGAGTATCACCTACATCAATGTTTCCTTGTGTATGACTAGGAGCTGAATATCACCTAGATCTATGTTTCCTTGTGTATGATAAGGAACTGAGTATCACCTACATCGATGATTCCTTGTGTATGACTAGGAACTGAATATCACCTAAATCAATGTTTCCTTGTGTATGATAAGGAACTATATATCACCTATAGCAATGTTTCATAGTGTGAGATAATATTATTCCAAATTCTGATTTGGTCATGTTTATTCTTCTGTTTAAGTATTTGTCATATTATTTTACCGAACTGCAAGCATGAAATGACAACAACAGTTATTACAGTACATAAATATACAATGACTATGACTGTGACTACTACAATAATAAAATATACTTTATTGTATCAAGTTGGTATAATGTTTTTCTAAAAGGTTATATTGAACATTTAATCATATGTAAAGTGCTGCAAAGAAAATCTGTTATATCATACAGTACCTAAAATGGCAACAACAATGTCATCTTTAAGTATTTCTATGGAACCTCGTGAAACAAAGTACAATGCCGTCAGAATGTCGCCTCTGTGAACAAGTGTGTCACCTGGGGGTACATGTGTAGTTTTAAATTTCATAGACAGAGCTCGCAAACATCCAGGACTTGCACCTACAAAAATATTAATAACTATAAACTTATGGCAACATTTTATGCTAAGTAATAATAAGCAATAATTTTGTAATAAGAGATGGTTCAGTATTTCTGTCATTACAACCCAATCACCATAAAAGACTGGTTAGATGGCTTGATTGGTTATAGTATTACACTCAGATTAAATTTCAGTGTAAATTAGAAAACTACAAAAAGCAATGTAAGTGTACAAACAGACACTGAATCAGTTTAGTTTATCAAGTTTATTTATTTTACACTGAAAAGTTCTAGCAACTTTTCATAATCTCATTTGATGACTCATGGATCTAAAGAAGTACTCATGCTAAAAGTGTGAAGCTAAGAGTGATGGTTCTTAAACTCTGTACATC
Organism: Cyclina sinensis; assembly: GCA_012932295.1. Lineage (NCBI taxonomy): Eukaryota > Metazoa > Mollusca > Bivalvia > Venerida > Veneridae > Cyclina > Cyclina sinensis. The sequence continues at coordinate 14,057,807 of JAAONU010000004.1, read as the reverse complement.
CCTCTAATAATCTGCTGCACAAGGGATTTAATATATATTTTCTTCTAAATTTTCCACTTCCTGCAAACCTACCTTTAAATGCTGAACAGTTACTGAGCAAAGTTCGATTCAAATGGAAACATATATCTGCTTGAAGACACTCTGGAAAACTTTTCAACACCTGAAAAAACAAGACAGGTATCTGATTGTGCATTTTCATAATAAACAGAAACATTTGTTTAAATGTAAACAATAAGTGCATTGCCTGGCAGGGTTGCTTTAAGTTTTTCTCAGCCTGGCAGGATTGCTTTTGTTTTTCCTCAGCATCAGCCAAATGTGATTCTAATGCACTGATCTACATGTTCAATTTACCTTCATTCACCTAATTTCTTTTTCTAGGCAAAGTAATTCAAGTTCTAGGAGAACCAAAATATTTCAGAAATGAATTTATCTATCACTGAATTTCTAAGTAAGCCCTACAATCTATGATTTATTTACCTACTAAGTCTTGAAATCTGTCACTGATTTACTTAGTAAGGTCTGGAATATATCACTGATTAACCTGGTAATTTCTGGATTCTACCACTGACTTACTAAAAAGAACCTGGAAACTATCATTGATATGGTAAATAAAGCTTGGAATCTATCACTGATTTAGTAAGTAAGGCCTAGAAACTATGATTGATATACTTAGTAAGGACTGGAATTTATCAATGATTAATTCAATACATCCTGGGATCTTTAACTAAGTAACTTTATAAGACTTGGAATTTATCACTAGATCTATAACTGATTTACTTAGTAGGACCTGGAAACTATCATTGATTTACTAAATAAGACCTGGAATATATCACTGTTTTACTATGCGAGGCCTAGAAATTGTAAGTGGTTTAATAAGTAAGTCCTGCAATAAATCACTGATCTGAAATCTTCACTGATTTACTAAGTAAGACCTGGAATCTGTCATTGATTTACTTAGTAAGTCCTGCAATATATTATTCATTTTCAAAATAAGACCAGAAATCTTCACTGATTTACTAAGTAAGACCTGGAATCTGTCATTGATTTACTTAGTAAGTCCTGGAATATATCATTCATTTTCAAAATAAGACCAGAAATCTTCACTGATTTACTAAGTAAGACCTGGAATCTGTCATTGATTTACTAAGTCCTGGAATATATCATTCATTTTCAAAATAAGACCAGAAATCTTCACTGATTTACTAAGTAAGACCTGAAATCTGTCACTAATTTAAATTAGTAAGGCCTTAATATATACTGGATTTACTTAGTAAAGCCTGGACACTATCACAGATTTATTCAGTAAGGGCTGGAATACATTACTGATTTACTTAAATCAATCATTGATTTACTTAGTAAAGTCTGGAATCTGTTGTTGATACTAAGTTAAGCCTTTATCCATCATTAGTTTACTTAATGAGATTTGAAATCTATCACTGATTTACTTAGTAAGGTATATAACCTGTAATTGATTAACTTAGGATGACCTGGACTCTGTCACTGAATTACTGAGTAAATTCTGGGACCTTTAAATGGTTTACTTAGTAAGGTCTGGACTAGATACATTATCTTTTATAATCCACTGTCGATTTATTTAGGCCTTGAATCTGTGATTGATTTACTTAGTAAAGGCTGGAATCTATCACTGATTTACGTAATAAAGGCTGGAATTTATCACTGATTCTCTTAGTAAGGCATGGAATCAATTGCAATCACTGATTTATTTTAAAATGCCTCCAATAAATCATAGTAAGATCCTAATTCTATCATTGATTTTTATTTAGTTCATCTTGGAATCTATCACTGATTTACTTGGTAAGGACTGGAACATATCACAGATTTATTTAGTAAGGTCTGAGCTCTATTATTGATTTACTTAGTAAGATCTGGGGACCGTTTTATCAACAAAGGCGGTCGTACGCCCGGTCTTATCTTAAGACCGATATTTACGACCGTTCCTGCGACTTTCGCTAGACCGTTTTATCAAGCCGGTCGTAACTATTCGGTCGCAGCTAAGACTTATTTGCATCGTACGACCTTAAATACAGTGACGCAGTCTGATAGGTTACATCCAGTTCGCGTGACTTCCCGCGTAAATGTCAAAATTCGTCTGTCAACATTGTAAACAAAATGGCTGCCAAGAGCAGGAAAGCGAATTGGAACGAAATGGAAATATGTTGTTTGGTTGACTCTTGCATTGACAACGCAAGACTTATCAACGGAAAGCACACGGACACGACGGAAAAGGAAAAGGGACAGTTTTGGAAAGAACTGACGGAAAGGTTTTATTTTTTTCTACAATGCAGTCGGTATCGATGAAGATTAAAGTTTCGAGAATAATGATTAATATTATGGAAAACAGTGTCTAGTAACGGCGAATAGAAAGAAAATATTGTGTACGCTCAGTTTTCTCAGCGTTGTCATCCATACATATGATAATTTAGATACTAATCTTTATAATAATTTTAGAATAAAAGAAAGGGTTAGGCTAAGAACTCCGGATTAAATGCTGAACTTGGCAAATGTCACAAACACATTTTCTAGCATTGGATGACACTTCAACTTCAACTTATTACTGCCAAAAGTCAATACTGACTATACTTGGCACTCTATAGCAGTTTATATTTTACGGCCTGCAAAGTGTTTGTGAAAGAAAACTTATTTAGTAAATACTATTTAGATTTATACTTCAGAAGGCTGTTAAAATTCTACCTTTCAGAATAAACTGCCAAGGAGGGTCAGGAAGGACCAGTGATGAAATTGTGAAGAAATAGAAAGATTTAAAGGTAACCGTCTGAAGAAATGATTCAGGCAGCAGATGAATTATGTTGTTCTGTTTAAACTGGTGTATTTTATAAATTAATATAAATGCATACCTTACAAGTAGTCTGAAAGTTACACTGGCAAAAACTTAAAAAGTAAACCATACCATCATTTTGATTCTTTTACACAACAGTTTTATGTATGAAGTTCTGACCCACTCATTTTTACACAGTTTATCAGTAATGAACTTAGCTGAAACTTGTAAGTTGTTAATGTATGGCAAATTTTAAGCAACAACTTGAACAAGCTCCTGGTGGTAAGCGATAGTTTTTATATTAGTGAAATTTACAAATTAACAAGTCATTGATGTCTTTATGAAACATATCATGTCATAAACAGAGTCAGACTAAGAAGAAAGAGCAGGCAAGGAGGAGGGCAGTGAAGATGACGGGAGGAGGTGGACCAGTTACTTCCTTAAAGAACTGGGAGGAGAAGGTTGGAATATCATTTGATATCACTTAAGACAATAATTATATTAACGCACTTCATTAATAAAATGCTGTTACAAATCAGTAAAAGAAATAAATTGTACATTTATAATTCTTTTTTTAAAACCAGTTTTTTTTTATGATGTTCAGATGTTCATTTGAAGTATGTATCATCAGTATGTCTTGGGCACTTCTGAAAATGATAGAATTACTTACACAAAAAAACATAGGAAATGCTGGGAGGGGTATTTATTTTATGGTTTGATTTTATTGGGGTTTAACACAAGTTTTAACAGCTAAGGTCATATCCCAGCAGTCAGTCAGCTAGGGAGGGTATTCAAAAAATATTTTTAATCAAATGTGTCATTCTTCATTTTTCAGATTGTAACTGTTATTCCAAACACTGTCCTGGAGGGAGTGGAAGGAGGCCAGGATTTATTTCAGGCAAATGAGGAAGGTAAATGATTAACATCTTATATCAAGGAGCATTGGTGAAATTTCAGTTCTTTTCGGATCAGTTCCTAGGGATCAAAAATAATGTATCGTTTTATTTAATTTACAGTTTTAAAGGTTGTCATCAGTTTTTATTATAGCTCAGAAAGTCAACTTTAAAAAAAAATCTACTTGTAGGATTAAAGGAAATATGCAGAGAGGCTACAGAAACAGTTGTGGACAAAGGGGAGGCACCAGCATCAATCAACACCACTATTGTTGATGTACAAGTAATTATATTACTAGGAAATAACATTATATTTATCCGTAAATGGATTCAGTACTGGTAGCCAATTCAGAGGCATGAAGATAACAATGAAAACAAATTTACCATCAAAAATAAAATGATCATATTAGTATACTGCAGCTGGTAGTCCCCCTGTGAATTACATTTTCACAAACTTACATGTCCAGTTTCATTTAGACTATCCCAAGGTCACTTTTACGAAACTTTACTCAAATAACATATTATTACTATAAACATATATTATTATGTTGTTCTACAGCTTTAACTGAAAATGTTATCTGTTGCAGGTTGAAGATAGTCCAGAACTCACAAAGACTGACAGAAAAAGGAGGAAAAAAAGGTGTAACTTTATTACCTTACTTTCAGGACTGATGTCATATATTTCAAAATAATGACGGTTATAGCTCGCAGTTGTATGACTGTTACACATAATTTTTATTGTCAAAGATTAGTAATGCTTTGTAATGCAAGTTTTAAGCTCATTTCTTAGTAAGAAAACATTACACTATTAATATTCCCGAATTATGAATTACATATCAAGGCCTGATCAAATTTGCAATAGCTAAGAATGTAGTCATCAAAAATCTGAAAAAAATGCTGGTCAGTTAAACAAAAACTAGTTTAAATGCCTTGAACAGCTTATCCTGAATACATTTTATACTCAATTTTCAGGTCATTGAATGACCTGGAGTCTGCTCAGCTGGAGTTTTATATTGAAAACACCAATTTATGTAAAGAGAAGAGAAAACTCACTACTCAACACATAAAAACGCTAGAAGCTCAAGAGGCCTTCTTCCGATGTGCTACAAAAAAGCTACAGGAAAACGAGGAGCTGACTAACTTTTTGAAATCTTTCACAGAACAGTAAGTAAATAAACATATGCCATGTTGCTTGCAATATTTATATGTGCAATGAAGTTTTGCAATGATTCTAACAGGTTCGATAGGTTGCTGGCTTTATGGAAAGGCATTTATATTCGTCTTTCATAATAAGCGCTTTTTAGCCTTCTGAGTCTATAGAGTGCACAAAACATTTACTCTTATAAACATCTAACTGCCATTGACAAATTCTAACATGGCCAAATTGTGCATAAATTTATAAGGCAGGATAGCGAATTACCGCACAACATAAAATACCTAGTCTCTGCAAAGGCCTGGGTTCTTATGGGCAACCAGCACCGACGATAAGTAAACTCAAATAGATAGACAGATTTACTATATTACTGAAATGATCTCAGACAAGCACCAAACATTGTATGCGAATGTCTTATGCAAATTAGGGCTTGGGTACAGTTCCTTCAACGCCAGGTAAAACATGACAGTCGACTAGCATGTATAGCTTCTCGTGTAAAGCTAATGAATGTATGCAGCAACATCAAACATTGTACAATAACTTGATCATACCTTGAAGACTTTATTTCTACCATAATAAAAAGACAGATGATCAATCAGCTTCTTCCATCCAGTGTGGCGATAGATTTGTGATTGTTGTAACGATTTTGGAGTGATCCCCCTTGTAAATGTGTACTATACAACATACTGTACGCGATATATTCAAAGGAAACGGAAAATGTATTTTCTCTTTACCTGCGTCATCACTGGTATTGAATGGGAGCGGTTTGTTGATCTCTCTAGATCTCTCCTTAACAAAGCCTCTAGCGTTCTTATCCCGTCTCTGTTCATCCTATAACGACTTAAAATGTCTGCATCACGCAGGTCATCTAATTGCACTCTTTCTTTGAAGAGTCTTTGAGAACGGACCTGTCCTAATTGCCTGGCTGCCTCAAACGCCGCCATTTTTAAGACTTACGAACGATTTGCGACTGGTTCGATGCAGTCTTAAAGTTACGACGCTAATTTACGCCGTCGTACCTGCGACGTTTTTCATAAAACGGGACTTGGTCTTAAGATCGGTCGTACGACCAAGTCTTAGCTGCGACCAGGCGTACGACCGTTGATAAAACGGTCCCCTGGACTTTATCACTGATTTACCTAAAAACGCCTTGAATTTATCACCTATTAATTTAGTTAGACCTGGTATCTATCATTGGTTTACACAGTTAAGACTGCAATATAACATTAATTAAGGCCTGGTCTCTATTAAGGATATACTTGGTAAGACATGAACTCTATCACTGATATACTTAGTAAGGCCTAGAATCTATGACTGATTAACTTGGTTAGACTAAGAAACTGTTACTAATTTACATAGTAAGACTGAAATATATCACTGATCTACTCAGTAAGGGAAGAAGTCAACTGATCTACATGTAAGACCTGGTCTGTCTGTTTAGATTTTTTCCTGAAACTGTCTCTAAGAAAATCAGGAATACAACTTCAGTGATCATAAGAATATATTTTCTGAGCACAGTTCTTCTAGTTTTAAACACCAAGATACTTTATCCATTTATTAACACAGAATGGAAAACTGGGAGTAGCATTTGTGAAGAGTACAGCCCAACACTCCTAATCTTGAAGTTGTGGGTTAAAAGCATAGACTAACAGCAACTTTCAAAATCTATCCTTTCTAAACATGCAGGTAAGGAAATAAGTTTTGACAAAAAATAGTAACAAACCATATTCATATCAATGCCATTTGTGTATGACCATGCATGTTGGAAGTACTCTTCTAATCTCTGTCGCAGTGGATTTGGAATCTGATGAAATCGTATAAATTCTTTGATACGCAACATCTGCGTGTGGTAACGTGAGGTCCCAGAGTAAAGACGCTGTATTATTGCACTTACATTACCAAAGATACTGGCATACATAAGAGCTGAAATGAAAATGGAAATTTACTCTTCTATAGTTTCATTGCCATATTTATGACAATACTTCGGAACTATAAAATCTGACTTTGACGATCAAGGTAAAATGTAGTTAACATAATTTGAAATAATACTGATGGCCAAGTTTAACAAGAGGGCCATGATGGCCCTAGATTGCTCACCTGAATACTTTGCCTTTGGGTCTGCTATTGAGCTAACATCAAAAGCTTTTTTAAGAATCTCCCTATATAAACGATATGAATACAAGTGACCCCCAGGGCAGGGCCAAATTTCACTCAAGGGGCATAATTTGAACAAACTTGGTAGATGACGTCTAACTGATGCTCCATTAAAAATATCTAAGTTCTAGGCTCTGTGGTTTCAGACGAGAGGTTTTTTTAAGTTTTGCCTATATAAGCCTAGGTAACATCAACTGACCTGCAGGGCAGGGCCAAATTTGTTCTAGGGGCATAATTTGAACAAATTTGGTAGAGGTCCACTAGAAAATGCTACATACCAAATCTTACGGCTCAGGGCCTTGTGGTTTCAGAAAGAAGATTTTCGAAGTTTTCCCTATATAAGCATATGTAAAACCAATGACCCCAGGGTGGGGCAAAATTTGACCCCAGGGGTACAATTTGAATAAACTTCGTAGAGGTCCACTAGACAATGCTACATACCAAATCTTAAGGCTCAGGGCCTTTTTGTTTCAGAGAAGAAGATTTTCAAAGTTTTTCCCAATATAAACCTATGAAAAACCAATGACCCCCAGGGCAGGGCCAAATTTAAACCCAGGGGCATAATTTGAACAAACGTGGTAGAGGTCCACTAAACAATGCTACATACCAAATCTTCAGACTCAGGGCCTTGCGGTTTCAGACAAGAAGATTTTTAAAGTTTCACTATATAAGCCTATGTAAAATCAATTGACTCCCGGGGGCGGGGCCAAATTTGACCCCAGGGGTATAATTTGTATTAACTTGGTAGAAGTCCACTAGCCAATGCTACACACCAAATCTTAAGGCTCAGGGCCTTGTGGTTTCAGACAAAAAGATTTTCAAAGTTTTTCCTTTCAGTTGCCATGGCAACCAGAGTTCTTGATGGAATTGAATTCTTTGAACAACTTTGTTAGAGCTTCATGCAAGGAATATCCAAGGCATGTTTCGTCAAAGTTGGCTTAGCAGTTTAGGAGGACATGTCGTTCAAGTCAAATTGTTGACGACGCACGACTCACGCCGATGCAGAACCGACAATCAACGATCCCAAAAGCTCACCCTGAGCATTGCTCAGGTGAGCTAAAAATGATATCTTCATATCATTGGTCAATATATTTAGCATTAAATAAACCTTTAAATAATTAACTTAAGACTCTATGGGAACAACAATAGTAAGTAAGTAAGTAAGTAAGTAAGTAAACACTTTATTTATAGTCGATAACATATTTAGCATAAGGCCAATTTTCAATACGGTCGACATTGTAAAACATATGTACAAAAATAGCAAAATAACATTAACAATTGTGCATGAAATAAAAATGATCAAAGAAATAGTGAACCATAAAAACAATAAGTTGATAATAAATGAAACTTACAGAGAATACAGATATAGGAAAATTAATTAATTCAGTTCAAGACAAAAAACATGTGCAAATATGAGTAGTTTCAATAAGTAGATAGTTGTCAATTTTATACATTATGTAGATTCAGCCCACTCAGGGTATTTGTATTTGATATATTCTGACTTAAAATGGTTTAATGTAGAGGCTGATTTAATATGTAGTGGGAGTAGATTCCAAAGTTTTGGTCCTGCATAAGTGATTGACTTTCGAAAGATTTCCAAGTTTGGTTTAGCCATTTGAAGATTGTTGTTTGTGCATGACCTGAGTTGCTTGTCTTGATAATTTGTTGAAGTAATTTTTTTTTGATGACATGTAATCTGGTCCATTGTTAATAGAATTGTATATGACTATAAGTTTTCTGTTATCAATTCTGTCTTGAATTGTCATCCAACGCAGCTGCATAAAGAGTTCTGCGGAGGGTGCATCAAAAGGCTTATCTAGAAGAATTCTAGCTGCTACAATGTAGTTACAAATACTACTGGCTCCTGTCTTTTGATTGGTTACAGCAAATTGTCTAAAGAGTGAGCTTCACTGTTAGAACTTCAAAACAAGAGGGCCATGATGGCCCTGGGTCACTCACCTGAGTACTCTGGCTGTGGGTCTGCTGTTGAGCAAACATCAAAAGCAAAATAACAGGGTCTGAATTTTCAAAAATCTCGTATTTTATACAAATAGAACCCAGGGGTAGGGCCAATTTTGATGCCAAGGACATAATTTGACAAGGCTTTGTAGAGGTCCACTAGATAATGCTTCATCCAAAATGTCAGAACTCATGGCCTTGTGGTTTCAGACAAGTTGAAGTAGATTTTTAAAAATTTCCTCTATACTACTAAGTAAAACGTGACCAGGCTTGGAAGCTGTAGGTAGAAGGACTTCTGTGGTATGGTCAAGGTTAAAGTTTTTTAACAAACAGACAGACAAACAGATATACCTAAAACAATATGCTCCCTCCAGGGGCATAAAAATTAGATGAAATGTAGTGTAAAAAGTTATAGATATACTTACATCCAATCAACATTATAAGTATACTGAAGATTTTCTCTGAATTTGTATTTGGTGACACATTTCCAAATCCCACACTGGTTAAACTGCTGAATGTGAAATACAAAGCTGTGACATATTTTGACTTCATAGACGGCCCTCCATATGAGTCATTTGTGTATGACTGATGAGTCTGTCTTGCTAGCTCATCAAGCCAGCCGATTTTGGGGTATTCTAAATGAGGTCTCTCATAGTTTCCTATTGCATACCATATACAAGCTAACCAGTGAGCAATCAGGGCAAATGTTGCCATTAGCAACAACAACATGGCTGCCCCATATTCTGAGTATCTGTCAAGTTTTCTGGCCACTCGCACAAGACGTAGCAACCTTGCTGTTTTCAACAGTCCAATCAATGTAGTTGTCTGAAACAAAAGCATACATAAAGGTTAGCCTATAGTTGTATACCAATACAGCACTTATAAAAGACCATCTTACTAGGGCTAAGCACTGAAAAAAAAAAATTTCTTTAAGTTCAGAAGGTCAATTTATAGTAAACTTGCAAGTATAAACAGTATTACAATCACAGATTGCAAAGAATTCTTCAAAACTCTCAAACTCTCAAATAGTTATGTTTTACATAAAACCTGATTAAAATGTACGATTTTATTTAAGAGGATGAAGAAAAAAGATTGTATTGTGTCAAGCCTTATATATGTAAAAAAATAATACACTGGAAGGCACTTCATTTTATTTAATATATGAAACTCTCCTGAGAGAAACTTTATATCTAGTGGAAATCTATCTATCATGTACCACCTGTATGACTTCAAACCCTGTCAGGTAAATTGATAGAGAAACAATAAATCAACCAGATTTTAAAACAGTCTCATATACTTCCGAAGGCTACAGATGCATCAAAAAGAGTTCTCTTTTTCTTTTCTTTCATATCTTTTCTTCTGGCACTTTCCAAGACTTTAACTTGTGGGTAAATATTAATTATCTGAAATTCTTGGAACACTGATGAGGATAAAAAAGAACAGAAAATGGCAGTCTGAACTCAGAAATTTAAGAGCTAGCTTTAGAACTTTCTGGAAATTTGATTATTTCCTTGTAATGTTATATCATTCTGCATGCTGCAATGTCATGATCATGGGTAAAAAGATATGTTGTCAGCATAAATGTATCTATACAAAGCTTATACTCCAAACAAGAGGTGCATTCTGACATTATCTTGCTAATCTAATTTATCAACCTGAAGTGAATTTATATAAAGATTACTGATCTTACCCATGGTAAACCTTGATAAACATGGCAAAGATCATGTCTCTTAGTGTACGAAGACTGTAATCTTCCAATTACCAAACTGACCTTGTGACATAAATTTTGACTCCAGATGACCTAGATTCAAATGTCACTTACAAGTTCACACAATCATGCACATAGATCATTTCTTACATTTTTCAGTTTACTAAAGGTCTCCCTAAAATATATTGAAAGAAACTGATACAGGAAAGCATAATAACTGTAGCCTGAGTACAAAGAATCAGACTGAATTAAAGAAATAAAAATGTGTTAACAAAAAATTTCTACAACAGTAAAACTTGCCTATACCGACACTCATTTGGACTAGTTGGTTATGTAGGTTATGGGAGGTTGTCGGATATGGCAAGTTATGAATTTTGCAAGGATCATTTTGCGGGAACGGAAAATGCTGCGAATGTCGTTATAATCAAGTGTTCTTAAGAGCAAGTTATACTGTAATACCTGCAAAGTTTGACTTCACAATATTTTGTTCTTACCTCATCTGTTTCAGATCCAAACAGAAGTAGGTCAAATGGAATGGCCGCGACCACATCAATCAGGAACCAGCCTTTGAAGTAATGTATTGCTATTCTTCCAGGATGACTCACAACTTCATCATTCTTATTAACATATGTAGTTCGGAAATTTATTAAAATATCAATTATAAACATAACATCAACCAGAAGGTCTGTGATGGTAAGAGGGTCATTGTATCGGCTCGTTTTTTTATCCCTATGAGTCTCATTTAGAAGGAATGCCGCCATGTAAGGAGTAAATATTGCTGTATATATCACAAGGAGAAGAATTATCCAGTCCCAGACTGCTTTGAATGGGGAGTAGTGAAGAATCGTAAATTTGTGTATCCTTGGTGATTGGAGCTTATACTCTGGAAGGACATCTGCTCCTAAAGACAATACCTGAAATAAAGAATGAAAAACTTTACTTCCAACTTACATCCATTAACCAAATCAATGTATGGTCTAGCATTACCTAATGGTTTAACCAGTTATCATGCCACAACTTGGTACAAACTGTACATCTTACCAAAATATCAGTTACCTGAAGAAGATAGAAATGTTATCTTAACAACCATATATTCACATTAACATGACAAAATTATAAGATGCAACCCTCAAAGGCGTTTAAAATTTAGATACTAAAGTGGCCTTGTTCACAATATTTTTATAATGTTAAATGTGAAATATTAACAAAGCCAGGGTATAAAATTAACAGAGAGTATGCCTTATGGTAACAAAATGACAACAAATTTAGAAAACAGAATATAAATGTTCTAAGTAAGAGCAATCAACATACTAGTACTGAATATATTACTAGGAGCCTAAGATTGTAAGGAACTGTGAATTCATTGGTTTTTAGTAACCCCAAATCCAAACATTTTAAAAGTCATTTTACCATATGTATTAATGTGCACATGATTTTTGTTTCACATAAGCTCTACCAGGTCAGTGATTAATTACTAAGATGAAAAGTCTCGCAAACATTTTTTTTTCATAGTTTTATGATTCTGTCACTCGCTATCATATTGTTGATACTATTGTTATTTTTGCACCAGAAAAGAGATTTTACACATAAACAGAACTCTTTTCCACATATAAAACTATGCATAACAACCTGATTTTTTGAAGTGATCAACTAATCTGCCCCAGCTTGCTCATGTTTACTGGTTCCACAGGTAGATAATGTAATGCAGAGGTAAAACAAGGTCAAGAAAACCTCAATTATCAGTTTTATTGTCCAAATCTCTATAAGCAGATGTGCTGTGTGTACGAAAAATAATAGTCAAATTCAACATACAAAAACTAGAGCTATCACTAAATGTCATTAATTTCCCCAAAAGACTGCTTCGGAACTGAGGAAGTTATTAGTAACAGATTACTTTGTAAAAGAATTGAAATAGAGTTATGGTTGTGGGCAATTAAACATAGTTGTGGTTCTTGAACATTGCATTTCCTTTCACTGTGGTTGACAATTGTATGAAGTTGCAATGAAGTCCAACCAGTAGTTTTCAATTTAAGTTATGCTCCGCACAAGGAAAACGAACAAAGGGCAATAACTCTGCAAATACTGAAGATGGAGTTATAGCTCTTGTACACTGCACTTACTGTCATTGTGTTTGACCATCGTATGAAGTTGCACTGAATTCCAACCATTAGTTTTCAAAGGACAATAACTGCAAATAGTGAAGATAGAATTATAGCTCTTGTACAATGCCCTTCCTCTTGTTATGCTTGACCATTGTGTGAACTTGCACTAAATTCCAACCAGTAGTTTTCAAATTATGCACCGGACAAGGAAAACCAACAAAGGGCAATAACTGTGCAAATAGTGAAGACAGAGTTACAGCTCTTGTACACTGCATTTCGTCTCATAGTGCTTGATCATTGTATGAAGTTGCACTGAATTCCAACCAGTAGTTTTCAAGTTATGCTCTGGACAAGGTAAACCAACAAAGGGCAATAACTGCGCAAATTGTGAAGATGGAGTTCAGTCATGATTCTTGAACACTGCACTTCCTCTCATTGTGCTTGACCATTGTATGAAGATGCATTGAATTCCAAGCAGTAGTTTTCAAGATATGCTCCGGACAAGGAAAACTAACAAAGGGCAATATCTCTGCAAGTACTGAAGATGGAGTTATGATTCTTGAATACTGCACTTCTTCTTGTGCTTGACCATTGTATGAAGTTGCACTGAATTCAAACCATTAGTTTTCAAGTTATACTCCACACAAGTAAATTGCAACAGTCCGTCCTACCAACTGACAGACCGACCGACCGACCGACCAACCACCAGGTGACTCCTATATACCCCCAAACTTCATTTAGGGGGTATAATAACAATAATATACAGTTTTGTTTCTCTTTCATTCATTTGTTCTTCTTTCTGTTCTTTCTATCTTTTGTTTTTCCTTTCATTTGCTTCTTTCTCTTTTGTTTCTATCTTTTTTTTTCTTTTGATCTTTTTTCTTTCTTTTCCAGTTATTCTAGTGTAAGATGCTGACTTCCATTCCAAGGCCAATTTATTCCAAGCTTATCTAGTGAAGTTATTCCTTTGGCATAGCCTGTACTTTATTTCCAAACTTCTTCAAAATCTATCTCATCACCAAATGATAACAATTACTGGATTAAAATAAAAATTTATGAAGATTCTCAGATTTACAAAGGGGTTTGGAGGCCTTTCAATTGGCTACCTCTTTGTTACCTATCTGATCCTACCTTGCTTCCATTTGTTTATCTTAGTGACATTTTCTTTGTGTCACATACTTTATCTACTATTCCTTATCTCAATTTATCTACTTTATCTACTACATGTATTCTTTATCTCAATTTATCTACTTTATCTACTACATGTATTCCTTATCTCAATTTATCTACTTCCTCCTTCTCATCTTTCTTCTACTTTGAAAATCTCTCCTACAAGTTTCTTATGGTCTTGTATGGAATGCCTAAACCGTGTTTAATTTGTTGTGCAATCATTCAATTATTGTTTGTGCTGGGCCATTTTGTGCTGGGCCGTTTTGTGCTGGGCCGTTTTCAATTTATTCAGTCCTATTTATAATTCACTGTGTATATTTTCACATGACAACCTACTACTGGGACAAATCAAACTTAAAATTGCAAATTGCATCATGGCATAATATTTTTTTTTTACAAATATCTCACCCTTGAACACAGAACACCTGTTGCATGTCCAAGGTTAATCACGAAATATCATACATGACAAATTATAACTTAGACTGAACAATGTTTAACACAAACTTGAAAATGGTTTAGTAAAATAGTTATTCTTTTAATAGTAAAACTGCAGTCATTTGAATCTAGAATCTAGCCTATTAAACAAACTATTAACAGGACCAAACAAACAGCAAATGGCACAGCAGAAGCTAGTAAATAAGTTAATGGTAAGAGAAAACTTGAAAAGTTTCATGTCAAGGCAGTTTAGCATTCCAATCACTTGCAATCTGCCACCTACAATACTGCTGAGCTCAAACAGAGAAGTGACAGGCTGGCAGAATATTTGTTTTTACTTAATATCTTGCTCATGCCAACATTATGAAATATATCAAACTATAGTTCAAATTGCCTTTTGTCTGATATTCTGTTATATTGCCGGGGAGATCTGTGGTCTGTCAATTACCAAGCAGTAATGAAATTACCACAAAGGATGCAATGGTAATTCACACATTTTCCCTGATGGGTTGGCAGATAATGAAATTTCTTCACAAGATGGTCTTTGTAATAGGGAGAGATTTCTTACAGAAAAACAATGTAACAGTTATTAAAGCTATGTGATAACACTAATTTCATATACAAAATAAAAACAGCTGCTTTATTTCGAAGAATCATAACATCTGCTAAGTTTCTCTCTTTGAAAAAAAAAGAAAAGTGGCAAATGTAAGAATTTACCTCTGAAGGCTTATAATCTTCAAAATTTCACATTTTTCAGGGAAATGTTAAAATGATTCTTGACTTTTTCATGACTGCACTAAGGCTGCATGAAACAACCAGAGAAATTCCTTTTCTCTTTAACAGGAGGGTCATGATGGCACTGAAATTGCTCACCTGAGTCCCACTGCTCACTGAGGTTTCATAATTAAAATTGTGTAAATTTATTCTGAAAACAGGCCAAGATTATAAAAACTGTAAAATCACTATCATGCAGACATGAAAAATATGCCGCTTTTGGCTAACATATCTCTAGAACCCATGATGTGACCAGGTAGGTTCAGGAAAAGACAGAAGATATATTGTTTAAAAACACTTTGTGAAATGTTTGTTGAAATTGAATCTAATGGGAATTTAACACTACAACATAAGTAAAAAAATCTATTTTAAACATATGTGACCTTGACCTTGAACTCAGTGACCTCAAACCCTAATCAGTGATAGAGGTCTATACAAAGTACCTACATACTAAATATCTATGATAATGGTCAATAAATAAATGCTGCATAAGAAAAAGTATCAGTCAATAAATAAAGGCTCTATGACAGGAAGTAGAAAAATCTATTATTAGCATCAGTGACATTGACCTTAATCCAGTGACCTTGATCCAGTTACCTACCTAAGTCTCCCGGCCTTCAGGTTTCTGACAAGATTTTTTAAAAGAGTTTCCCTATAAATCAATATAAAACATCTGCCCCTGGGAAAGAGCCAAAATTGACCCAAGGGGCAAAATTTTTACCATTTTGTACGGGTCTACTAAATAATGCTTCATGTCAAATTTCAGAACTCTAGGCCTTGTTGTTTCATACAAGAAGATCTTTTTTAAAGATTTCCCTCTTTATTTCTATATAAAACAAGTGACCCCTGGGATGTAATTTGAACAAACTTGGTAGAGGTCCATTAGACGATGCTGCAAGCCAAATTTCATAATTCAATGCCTTGTGGTTTCAGACTAAAAGATTTTTAAAGATTTTCCTCTATATTTCTTTGTAAAATATGTGACCCCTTTGGTGGGGCCAATAGTGACCCTATGGAAATTATTTGAACAAACTTGATAGAGGTCCACTAAACAAAACACGCCAAATTTCAGACCTCTGGGCTTAGCAGTTTTAGACAAGAAGATTTTTTAAGTTTTTCATTCTTGTTGCCATCGAAACCAGAGTTCTACATGGAATTGAATTCTTTGAACAACTTTGGTAAAGTTTCATGCAAGAAACATTCTCACAAAGTTTTATCAACTTTCTCTTAGTGGTTTAGGAGGAGAAGTTGTTTAAAATAAAAAGCTGATGGCAGACGACACACAATTCACAACACACAACAGACAAAGGGTGATAACAAAAGTGCACCCTGAGCATATATGCTCAGGTGAGCTACAATGGAAAATGACATCACTCCATCTGAAGGAGAGCTAACAAATGAAAGATGAAACAAAGGAAGAAAGGTATGAAAGAAGAAAGAAGCAAACAAATGAATTTCATACCACTGCCAGTTTTGTGTTAATCTTAAATTTTATAAATCTTTCAGCTGACAAACTTAAAACTCTTTATAAAATTTCCTTGCATCCTGGGAAGCTGTATGAAATATGGCCATTGCAAAACAGACCAAGCTGACAGTCTTTCTATGCACTTTGATTTTACATCTCAGTAATAATAAGAAAGGAAGCAACAATCTTCTTTTTTTTGTATCAAGGGATCTAGGAGTGAAGGTCACTGGAAGCCTCTTAATGCAAATAACATATATTACAGGTTAATTGTACCAATCACCTTAAATATGAATTATCATATTAAATAAGTTGATAAAGATACATTTGTACACAACATACAATGAAGAGTTATAATTCAGTGTTTAAGTTTACCACATGCCTTCTAAAAAAAGGCAACATTAACCATAATTAAATGGTCACCTTGATTAAGCAGCCAAATTTACCATTTCACTTGGCTAGCAGTATAAGAAGAGCTGTACTGTATACAAATTCTGCGCTGAACCCTAAATATACAGAGAATAAAAGATATCTGTAAAATTAAGCAAGGTTTATTTTTCATACTAGATTATTTCATTAACATATCTAACACCAGGGGACTTCTGCCTAAAGTATTTTCAGCTTTTCCTAATGGTTTCCAGCTGTACCAAAAATATCTTCAGGAAAAAATACAGAGAAAAAAATCTTAATACAATCATCACATGCTGTACCTTTGCCCTTTCAGAGTATACAAAATGTATAAATTCAGATTCGCCTAACGATTATATTGTTCTTCAGTGTTAACCAGTGTAAATACAAAGGGCTTGTTTGAATAAATATTTAGAAGAAATTTCATGAACACAGAATTAAAGTCTTTTATAATTATAAAATGGCATTTTTATTAGAATTATATCAACAATCAAAGTGACCCTGCATATGCATATTTAAAAAAATTGCACTGATATATATCCTTAGAAAAACTAACATCACTCATCTTTCTAAGACTGATGAAGTGTGCACAACAAACAGACAGATGAACAAGCTGCTTCCAGTATAACACTTCTTAAATTCTCCAAGCCCCATGGATAAAACTGAAACAGTTTAAGATCCACATTCTCTTTGTTCTAACATGCAATTCTGGAGTTTACTGTAAAAGCATGCACAGTTTAATACTCCACTATTATAATCCTGTTAAAACGGGAGCCTTTTCTCGGAAATATATCTATGATTTTCAAAAAGACGCCTTTTATCCAGATCTGTGTGAACTTTTCAATATATGGAAAAAGTCCACTTCTATGATGGTCACTTTACCATATGACCATTTAATCACAAAAAGCAAAGTGTAACTGTAATTATACCTCAGTGACAGCAGATCTCCTCTTTAAGTATCTTATTGATGCAGTTGCTGCCTCCTTCAGCTTTTCATCAGCTGTTACTCTTCTCCTGATTGTTTTGTTTATCAGTATTCTACCAAGCTCACCCATGATTTATCCTGTCTTTATCCAAACTACCCAACTTACAACTGACACTGATATCAGAATTGAACTTTAATTAAATAATCTTTCTGAAAATGTCAATTACACAATCATGTTTTTTTTTATGTTTCCAATTAAAAAAGACTGCTTAAAATGCACTTCATAACTTTGTTCAAGCAAAGCAGTTTTACCTTCTGATATGGACATGATTCAAGTTGAATACACTGGAAACTGAATATCTTCAATATCTAAGTGTCATAAGTGAACACATTTCAACTTCATGGTCAGCTCTGTTAAACAAAACTTCAGGTGACTGCCCTTGATATACAAGTATACAAGTGTCAAAAGAGATTACATTTTAACTTTACTTTCTGAAATCACACTCCTGCTATCCAGGTATCAAAGTTGACTGCATTTCATTTAAACTGTCTGATATCCAATACGGTGGCTGAACTCTGACAACTCTTGACAACAATGAGACAGTATCAAAGAAGACTGAATTTCAACATTACTTTTTGACATCTATAAACAGATGACTGACAGACAGGTTTTCTTGATACGCAGTCATGCAAAAATCAAGCTGACTACATTTTGACTTCACTGTTTGGTCTCAATATATCAAAGTGACTGCACTTTGAGTGTTTTCCTCGATATCAATGTATCAGCCTTTTTGATATCCTTCAATAAAAGTATAATTCGCTTTGGCCACTTTTCCTGATGTCAAACTGTAAAAGATGACTGCACATTGAAAGTTTTTTTTCAACATCACTTCACACTGAAAACTTAATTTGAATGGAATCATTCTGACTGGTTCTCTCAACATCCACCATGAATTAGGCATCTATTTGATGCAGATAGCTCTACAAAACTAAAATCCAAGCTTCTCTTCAATGTGCACCAATATCAGTGTTTTCACCTCTCCATATCTCAACTGACAATAACTGTTTCCCATCAAATAACAGTGCTTTTTATTCCCCTCTACTGTTATTAGCACAAGCATAGTATTTACCTATCTTAATATGAGCTAAAATTAGTTCTGGTGACCAATAAAATATGAATTCCAATATTCAAACTGATCTAATTTACTTCAATTCACTACAAAATATAATGACACATGAAATCAGATATTAAAATAAACATATTTCCAGTATATCCAGTAACTGCTGTAGACCTAAGCTCAGAGATTCTTAACAGAACAATGCTATATTTTATATGAGCCATAATCAGCCCTAGTAACTTCCATGATATCTGCTAGTGAAACAGCCTTGGAGTTTTTTTAATTAATCACACAAGCATCCAAATCAAATCTATACCCTGCAGGCAGTGACTTGGTTCCTGTTTGAAATTTCCCAGTATAATAACCATTTCAATGGAGTTATTCACAGAGAAACTCAACATATACCTTTACAAAGACTTGTGAAAAGAGATAAAAGCATTCTCCACTGTCCAATCAGAATGAAACCATTTAAAACGGCTTTGCAAATAAAGTAAATGTAGAATTCCGACAATAAGTGTTATCAATATACACCATCTAAATGCTATACATTTCAAAGGAATACTGTTTTCCAGATTTTAAATGCACAAAATATGGATTGTTTTACTATTTAAGTGTGGTAAAAAGTTGGTTAATATAATATTTCAGGTTAATGTAACACTATAATATTCACAAACTAAACTAAACTAAACTAAACCAAACTAACTGCACTAATTTACTGCTTTGCTCAATGTGGGTGTTCCTGAAAAGGTATTATAACCTCAATTTGAGAGTGTGTGTGTTATAAATGCTTTGATTTTTGTACAGAGTGGTTTGTTCTTAGAGAATTTATAAAAAAAAACAGTCACATAGGCACAGCCTAGGTTTATCTTAAATTATTCTTGAATTCAACACAGTACCCTGAATTTAACATAAAACAACCTTCATCTTGAAAATTAAACTTTCATGCTTTGATCACATAAAATCTTTGCCCTTGGATCTTCTTGAAATCTGACAGAATATTTGAGTCGTTTTTTTTTTTTTATAAAACAAACAGCTTCAATCACATTAATTTCTCTGTACTAATGAGCTAAAGTCCTGGCTCATTTAACCTAAACAGATGAAATACTGGCTCTCTTCAGAAGTAATCAATGGTTTTAACAAGGTTTCACGAATTTTAAACTCCTACACCAGCAAGCAAAAGCCAATTTAAACTCATAGTGTCTTATCTTCTTTGCAGTTAGCTATTAACTTTAATTAAGAATTTTTTTTGTCTTTCTTTGTTTTGTGTTACGGTCTAGTGTACACCTCGATAACTGTATTAATACAACCTCTGACAACTGCATTAGGGAATCGATTTTTTGGCTCAGTGGTTAGAGCGTTGGAATGTCACGCGGGAGTTCGAATCCTGCTCTGGGTTGTGTATTCCAAGATGCATTGCATCTTTCTGTTACGGACTTTCATGCTCGTAAGATTTGTTATATATATATATATTATCAGATTATTTTCTTTCCTCGATCATCAAGTGTCATGTCAGATGGCAGTGATTACTGTAAAGGGAAGTAACCACAGCATGACATTTTGCAATGCGTAAATAACTGTGTTAATCATCATAAGACACAAAGTTAGACATTAAGACACTCAAAAAGAATAGAGCTTAAAGACACTTAAAAGTTTCAAGTATTTAACATAAGAACACCAATCTGTACAGCCACTTTGATTCCAGCACTTTGTTAATAAAGACAGGTCTAATGTTTTCATATATCTATCATAAGTATATATGTTGCCACATCTTACAGACATGACATTTCTTCAACAGAAATCCAATAAACATTCCTCGGAATAAATTCCAGAATAAGTTTAACGAAGAAAAATATAGAAGTGAACTACACTTATTTCCAAATGTCCACATTCTTTTTTCTTACATAACCAAACTACATCTGAATTTATTCATATACATGGGCATCAATATATCCTTCCAACCTTAGGTTTTCTGTTTCACAAGCTATTAAGTAGCCTTAATCAATGATGTCAATATCATCCTGTATTTCTCTCTATCATTATGATTACAATAATTATTACAGTTATCAGAAAATAGGATTTCTTTGTAGATGATGACAATGACTGGCCATTATAGTCACTCTAACACCAGTCAATTAAAGAAAGCATTTTAAATCATGATTTTAAAAACAAACTATATGTAATTATATGAAAGTATTAAGAAACCAAACTTACACATTCATATGGGATGGCCAATTAGACTTTGCCATTTTCATGTAAAAAAACATTTTTAATAAACATTGCTCAAAGGAATTCTGACCTTGACAATGACCACAGTGTCATTATCAAAACTGTCAATGTTTACAACCAAAGTTTTTAGAATTGTCTGTATTTTGAAACCAGGACTCTGAGTTGATCACAAATTATGTTTACCGTTTTGTTGTTGTTGTTGTTGTTTGCTACAAAATAATGTGGCTCCAGGGTTGCTCAAACAGACTGTAACTGCTTTCTAAATCAAACAATATTTCCTCACATACTATGTGTACGGAATACTGTTAGGGCCATCATGGTTAGACATTATAATCCATAGGGCGACAATGCGATAGTGCGATAATACGATGGCGACAGCGCAATAATGCGCTGGCGACAATGCGATAATGCGATGGCAACAGTGTGATAACGACAATAAGATAGCGACAATGTGATAGTCATATCGTACTGTCGCCATTGCATCATCGCATTGTCGCCATCGCACTATCGCATTGTCGCCATCGCACTATCGCGTTTTTGCATTATTGTACTGTCGTCATCGCATTATCGCACTGTCGCCATCGCATTATCCCACTGTCGCCATCGCACTATCGCACTGTTGACTATCGCCTTCTGGTACACATGCGCACATCGTTTTTTTTGTATGTAGTTGGACCCACTTTTAAAATTATTTACAGTTCACCTATAGTTTGTCACAGTTTGTGTTCTAGTCATATTTGTTGTTCATTTCAAAGATGTCCGACTCAGACAACGAAGGTAATATTTATTCGGAATATAATTTTGTACCTCACATGTCATGCATTGCCCGTCTTAAACAAAATTATATTCCGAATAAATATAACTTAATATAACTTATATATATGCTAGTATAACATGCTTGCTGGTTTGCTCACAGTGTGGCTGTTGCTCTGTTCACATAAAGTGAACCTCTTGGTTTACTTGCTATTACACTGTGGCTCCTGCTTGGCTTACATAGTGTGGCTCACAGGTTGGCATCCATAGTGAAGACAAAATATGGCTCTTGGTCTGCGGGCATACTTTTTCTGACTTGATAACTCAGCTATTGCTTTGCTTACAGTGTCTCCTGCTTTGCTTTGCTTCTGGTTTGCTCACACAGTTAACAGTACAACCAGTGAGGCTAAGCTCTAATGTGCACCCTTGCTCATTTACTGTGGCTTCAAGATAGTTGACTTTTCCGCACAGTGTGACTTAACACATTGTAGTAGACAATCAAGAAGTAATTACATTCTGTTTTATTTTAACAATTTACTGAAGCAAAATGCAGTCCAGTAATTGGTCTCTTTCATAATTATTACCTTTACGTAAGTCAACTAGGATCTAGTAAATGTGAATACATTTAGTCATTACAAAATACTTTTAATTTTGATATGCCAATTGTCTATTTACAGATAGGAAGCACTGGCAACAAACATTTAACTATATCCTTGATGACTGTAAAACAATTCGCTTCAAACTCTAATACATAATTTTCAAGTTTTTTACATGACTTCTACTTCATTAAATTTCAAAAATGTTTTTTACTGATTCGTACCCTTCAAAAAGATTTGATCATTTTATCTCCTCACTCTTACACCTGCAAAATTGAAATTATTCCAAATCAGATTGATTTTAGCACCATTTAATTTCTAGACATTCTGGCAAGCTGTGCAAAATCAAACTCAAGTGTCAATTTGGCAAGTGCAAGAAGATTATCTTTGGTTTTTTTGGATGTTAAAATTACAGTTCAGTATCTTCTTACACATGCTACTGCATCTTCATCCAGACACAATCTGACATTACAAATCTGGTACTCATTCTTGCTTGTGTGTGCAACTAACACTATGATCATGCTTTTCCCTCAAAAGAAGCTCTCCACAAAACACCTTAAGTTCTAAGAAATAGGCACGGTGACATGGCTGAGCTTCAGATCTTTTGAGATCGCAAACTCACATAAACCTTCAATGTAGTTGTATTTTCTATGGCATTGCTGGACAATAGAAGCTGCTGAAACAAAATGAACAAGTAAGACTATTGCAATGCAATAATAGTCCCCTACCGGAAAGGGCATTGTCACAATAAATAGAACCAAAATTAAAATATTGACAATAAAATAGTTTGTTTTAATGACAGATGAAGGTATGTTTTATACAACAGATAATCAAAAGATCACATGCCTATTAAGTGGGTGTAATGTTATAAATAAAATATTCACATGTAATACAAATAAATATCTTAGATTTTCAATACAAAGAACAGACTCATAAATGCACCTTGCTGTGTGACCTGTAAGACTGGACTAAAGTTGTATAGGTTCTATGTAAGTTAAAAAGTAACTGGAAGAAAAACATTCAAGAGAATAAATAATTTGCTATACTTTCTAAGTAAAAAGGGGCATAATTTTGTCAATATATGGGAAAGAGTTATGGAACATATTGTATAAACTAATAATAACACCAATAAAGTTTGTATAAAGTCTCAATCAAATGCATTGATAGGTTCCAGAAATAGTCAAGGAAATGTAGATATTTGAAAATTTTTCGTTGTGAAAAAGGGGGATAACTTTGTGAAATCAAAGAGTTATGGAACATAACATGTGAACTGGTCTTTTAAGTATCAAATCATGTAGCAATACCTTATAGGGCTTCAAAAGTCTATCACCATTTTTGCAATATTTCAAGTCTATTTGTTGCCATAGCAAAGTTCTCAATATAGGACCAAAATAAAATGATGTGCATTATCTCCATATACTGCCATCTATCCATGTTTCAAGTTTCATGAAAATATTTCAAGTACTTTTTGAATTATTGCAGCATCCAGTTTTTGCGGACGGATGGATAAACAGACAGAGGGTAAAATGCATGTGATACTGCAGACACATTAATATTCCTTTAGTTAAAACCTGATGATAAAGCATTTTCTTCTAGGTGCCTTTGCGTTAAACAGGAGGGCAAAAGCAGACCTAACTCCACAGTTACTGGATAAGGGGAGAAAACCTGTACTATTCAAGTAACTGTAAGATATTTCATTACCTCCTTTATATTCTAAACATTGAACAGTGCAAAGTGTTTAAAGTAACACTGAGAAAGGTTGTAGAATGCTTCTTTCTAGAAAACCCAAAGACTGAAATATCAATCTCTGAAAATACTGAACCATCTTAAAGACAAAATATCTAGAACCATTTGTGCTTTTAAGTCTGGGCTGTGATGTTCTTCTAAACAAAGTTCTGACTGATCATGTCCATAATATTGGTCCAAAAGATGATGACAAATGGCAAATTTCACTTTTATGCTTTTCAATGAGATTTAATGAGTTCTTTTTTATCCAATGTTCCTGAATATCAAACCACTCTAAGGAGTGAAGACATTTGCTGTAATCATCTAAAATACTCCTTCACTCAACTTTGTGTTTTTATATAATTTATTTAATTTCACATGTTTATAACTCTATAAATAAATACATCTGCACTTACATTATACTATTCAGAATGCTACACAAGCTTACACAACTGTATTTCATCTAAAACTGATTAAACAGCTGTATTTATCTGAAACATTAAAACAGCTGTATTTCATCTAAAACTGATTAAAACAGCTGTATTTCATCTTTGAGTGATTAAATTTCATCTGAAACTGATTAATTCATCTGCAAAAACTGATAACTGTATTTTATTAAAACTGATTAAAACAGCTCTATTTCATCTAAAACTGATTAAAACAGCTGTATTTCATCTTTGAGTGATTAAATTTCATCTGAAACTGATTAATTCATCTGCTAAAACTGATAACTGTATATTTTATTAAAACTGATTAAAATGGCTGTATTTCATCTGAAACTGACTAAAACAGCTGTTTTTCATTTGAAACAGATTAAAACAGCTTTATTTTATCTAAAACTAATTAACACATCTAAAACTGATCACTTTTTTTAAAACAAATTAAAACAGCTGTATTTCATTTAAAACTGATAAAAACAGCTAAATTTATCTGAAACTGCTGTAAATGAACTATGCCTTACTTTAACATATGTAAAACAAACTACACATTATTCTATAAATGAGTATAACTTAATTATTCAAATATCTATGAAGCTGACCTCATAAAACTTTACTGCTTTAGATTTATAACTCATTCAAATGATATAACCTCCATATTGTACTATAACTGATACAGAAAATTGTATTTCAGATAACTGTGTGTGATCAATAACTTATACACACAGCTGTATTCAACCTCTAACTTATCCAAACAAAATCTCATGCACAAAGAGCTATGTAGTAATAAGAAATTAAGTAATAATAAAAAATGAAGTATGCAAAATCATTTTATTGTGAACAGTAAAGCAGACAAATTATGAAATCAAAATGATAAGAAAACTGTGTATATCTATTAAGTATAAAAATACCATGCCCGGATAATTTTATTGAAACTTTGAAAAAAGTGCTATATTGTAAAAAAAATAAAAAATAAAAAAGCTGTGGGGAAAAAATATGCCTGTGCATGAAATTTTGTGACTAACATACATGTTCTAGTAAAAACTTCAAATTTTTATGAAACTTTAAATAATATATACCATAGAGCAGGTATAAGGTCTGCATATACAATTAAATTATTTCTCATTTGAAATAAACAAGTTTCCTCACAAAAAAAAATTGAAACTGAAATGTATTTACACAAATTAAACCTACCCAATCTAGATGTCACTGGTTCGAATCCCATCAGGGCTAAGAATATTGGCATGTGTGCTGGTTTGAATGATCAATCCAGTCTAGATTCACATTATAGAGTTCCCAACTGATATAAAATAACAAGGTTTTAAGTCAGGTCACTAAGGAACCTGCTTTACAGTACGTCTAAAACAATATCAGAAGAAGCTGAAAAAAGAAAATCATATAAATCAACTATACAGAGACTAAATTTCAGGATTTCTGCCATCTTTTATGTTCATTACCCTAAAATCTGAGTGTAATATCTGGTTTTGGTACAGAATCTTGTAGTTTATTTCTTCCTGAAGCACTATTTCTCTAATCTAAAATCATTCTGAATTTTGCTTAGAGGTCTCACTTAAATAGATGAGCCAAGGGTTTTATTCAAATATCTGCAAAGTCATTTTGCTATCAATCTCCCCAAGTGCTTTTACACGAGAGAGCAAGGTTATGTTCACAATTAAACTGAGGTCAGAAAGGGCATCTTTTTTAATAATCAAAAAACTTTTTAAAAAATACAAATTTCATTAGGTACAAACAGCTTTGGTCTTACATAACACTTGCCAAGTTCTTTTGGGCTTTATTTTTTTCTAAATCAACAAATTTAACCAGCCTGATCAGTTAGGCTTGTGAAACAATAATGTCCAATGAGCAAGCTGTAAAAATATAGCTAGTTCCTTCACTCCCCTAAATCAGACTTGCTTCAACATCACAATGAGCTCTTGTCACAAGAAAGTTACATGATTCCTTCATGATTGGGTGGGTTAACGTGCAATTTCTTCTGTTCCTAAAGTCGGCAGTATTTTTTGCAACTTTCTTCAGCGTCAGAACCTTTTCAATTTTATCCCTTAGATTTGTTAATAATACTTTTTCACTGAAATGGACCCAATATTAGACTTTACTCATAACTTTACCTTTATCCTTACAACTTAAAACATTCTTAGAAGAGAGTCAGTCATATAAGTTACTTCAAAATATCTCAAAAACAGGCAAGCCATTTTAAACAATAAGATTTTCTTTAGAATATTTCAATTGCTGAAAAAAAATTAGAAAGAAATTAAGTCCCATTCTACATGATAATGTTTGGTCAAATAAATTCTCCAACAAGAGGGCCAAGACAGCACTGTATCACTCACCTCAGTATCACAGTTCTGTAGGACAAGAAGGTAAAGGTCATGGAAAGCCAAATATCTATATGCTGTTAAAAGCACTACATATTACCTAGAATTTCTGGAAAAAATCAGGCAAAAATGTGACCTCCAATGTGTTTGTAAGTTTTTCCACTAAATTTAACTGGTGACCCTGTTTTTTTGGTTTTTTTTACCCCAAATGACCCAGTTTCATATTCCTGCCAATCTGACCTCAAAGTTTTATTTTACTGAAGCAAAAATGTGACCTCTACACTCAGAAATTTTTCCAATGACCCTAATTAATGATCTAGTTTTGACTATACATAACAAAAGTTCCCTTTCACCCAAGAAACAAATATTCTCAGCACCTCAGCAACATTCAACCAAGACTGGTAAAAATAATGTGTCACAAGACCTCCATATAACCCAGTTTCAAATTGATGCAAGAGATTTTTAAAAACAAACTATCTGACAAAGTTTCATTTTGAAAAACAGAACTAAACAAGAACTGTCACTGTAAGATGACAATGCCCCCGAAAGTGGTGCTTTGACCTTTGAGCTTAGGACCAATCATTCAGGGGTCAAGGTCAAATAAACAAAGGTCAATGGGAAGGTCTTATCCAAAGGGGTGTTGTGTTTAAGTATGAAGTATATCCACTTACTAATATGGAAGTTATGGCCAAATGTTAGTTTCTGGACAACTGGATATTCAGGGGTAAAGGGTCAAATAAATATATGTCAGTGGAAAGGTCTTGTCCAAAGGGGTGTTGTGTCCAAGTGTGAAGTAAATCCACTTACTAATAAGGAAGATATTGCCAATGTTGAAGTTTTAGGACAGACTGATGGATGGACGGATGGATGTCTGCTGAAACTGGATAGGGGGCCTTTTCTTTTCTTATTTTCTTTTGTTTAATAGAGGGCCATTGACCCCTTATTCTTTTGTTTTATGTTTACAATTAGATGGCCCTCTATTTTTGGCCGTGCAGACTGACGGACTGATGGAAGGACAGTTCAAAAACTATATGCCTCCCTTTGGGGGCATAAATACCTCATCACCTTCAAAATGTCCTTTACTGACCTAGTTTTTGGCTCCACAAACCAAGTTTTAAATTCATGCTTAAGATTATCAAAACAAACAATCTTCACAAGGTTTTCCACTGA
Source organism: Cyclina sinensis (assembly GCA_012932295.1). Classification (NCBI taxonomy): domain Eukaryota; kingdom Metazoa; phylum Mollusca; class Bivalvia; order Venerida; family Veneridae; genus Cyclina; species Cyclina sinensis. The sequence goes on along the minus strand of JAAONU010000004.1, from coordinate 14,029,509 downwards.
CCAGAACTGGAGACCTAGTTTTTGACCCCACATGCCCCATTTTCAATCGCGTGAATAAGACCAACAAAACAAGGAATGATACCAATTTTCATGAATTCTAGGTCAAAAATGTGACCTCTAGTACTTTCACAAGGTCTTCTACTGATCTGAGCATGTGAACTAGTACTGTTATTTAAGAGTTCAGAATTATCATCAAGGTGAACATTCTGAAGAAGTTTTCATGAAGTCTGGATTAAACCTGTGCTGCTAGTGTGTAATTAAATTTATCATTTGCTTTGGTGACTTTGTTTTTGAACCAAACTACTCTCCCAGTTTTGAATTCATCTATAAGATCATCAGGACAATCCATTCTCAACAAGTTTCACTCAGCTAGATCAAAATTGTTGGCTCTAGCATGACAATAAGGGTTGCATTGACCTCAGCAGGAGATAAGTTCTTGTCCCCACATGAACAAGTTTCAGTCTCATGCAAGACAACCAGTATAAAGACTGGGTCAAAACTGTGACCTCTAGTGTGATAACAAAGTCTTTCTTTGTTTCAAGCAGGTAAAGTAGTTTGTTTTTTGTTTTTTTTTTTTTTTTTTTAAATGACCTAGTCTAAAAAATTCCGAGCAGGTTACATTAAGGCTGCATCAAAAATGTACCAGCTTGATAACCTGAAATGTTGATCTCACACCACCTCACATCTCACATTATCCAAAAAACTACATTAAGCAACAGCCAGTGACCTCTTGACCTAGAAAACAATCCCAGACAAGGTCTTGCTATATAAGCTATTAACTGTCTATGTTTGGTAACGATAAGTTAATTATTCCAAAGGGAAATGAGTGGTAACCATTGAGTTTGATGCCACCTGCCTGCCCGAACAAAGACATCATTCTAATAACCAGTTTTCAACTTCATTAAGACCTGGTTAAAAACTCTGCCTAATGAAGTAAATTGGCATAAAATCTGACTAAAAGAACAACTTAATGCAGACTGGCCAACACTTTCCTGCTGGACAAATTGAGTGAGATGGTGATTGGCTACAAACAGGTTGTCTGGTTGGGTTAAAACTAATAAATATCATCAACATTCCTGCATGATCACGCTAAGCAAATTATACAACAGACCTTATAATCCAGACTGATTCTGAAGCAGTTCATTAACAACACTATGCAGAATCATGACTGGTAAACAAATTCACTCACAAGGTAACTTCAGGTTAATAAAGCAAATGCATAAAATATCAAAGTTGTTAGTTCAACAAGAATTGAAAATAAGACTCTGTTGGCCACATACTGGCTGAAACTGGTAAAGATTTGAGGGCAGGAACAATATTAATAGTGAAAACAGCCAAACTGTGTTAAATAGGAAACACACAGCATCAAATCTTTCCAAGTTCTCACTTACCCCTGGGATTTTTGGAAACTTTGGAAACATCAAAAAAGCAGCCTGAATGGTAATACAAAAATATAAAAATAAAATTTGAAAAAAAAAAAAATGTTTCGCATTTGTGTCTTTTCCTGGTATCTATGCCGACTTGACCTCCATGAAAGTATAAAACTGAAAAATACATATTACTTCCTAAATGATTTAATCTGTGCCCTTTTTAGTAAAACAGGGTAAATCCTGTTTCATCTTAATTGGTAAGATCGTAACATCAAATCCAGAATATCCTATACATATATATTTTCATATGTGTATCTTCCTTTCTATCTATGAATCAAAGTTACATAGTCTTGCAAAAAAATAAGATTAAGAAATGCAGAAAAAAGTACTAAAATGGGAACATATACTTTGAAGACATGGAAAGTGCTCATCTTCACCCTTAGCATGTGGTACAGAATTTCAGATTTAGTTGAAAAATAAAGTATGTATGCCAATCTGAAGTTTTTTATCCAAGAACTTTGCAGGTATTCCTTTCCATATATAGCCAAACAGTGACATAATAGACCATGTGGTTTATACATACTGAATTGGTGACAAAGATATCAATTAATATTATAGAGCAGACCTATCAATTTAGATCATATACTGACAATTAAATCCTGAAACATACGTCTGTCTATAAATCCTGAAATTTAGTCTGTTGCTGTGCAATAAATAACCTGTAGTTGTGATCAATAAAGCCTTACCAATTTTTCTATTTCCTCTTTAACAGACCTTCCCTGAAATAAGATGTTCTGTTCATGACAATGCTAATTATAAGTACATAAACATGAAAATTGTGTGGCTTAGTTAAGCACAGACTTGTTGATAAATCACATGGACTTTACTGTATGAGCTTCTTCAGCAGCCACGTTTTTTCGATGCAATAAAAGAAAACTAAGCAAAATGAAAATTGAATTTTATAACAGGTACTGTCAATGCAATATCGTGTCTTAAAAAGGACATCCAAAGACTACAGCAGACTAGAGCTACCACAGTTGCAGTTCAACAGCATAGTAAATATACTACTGTCCAATATAAATGTCTGTACTCAAACCAACAAAGTCATCAAGTTAAAGCTGGCTTTAGTTTCCAGACATGCAGATAATGACCTGAAAAGTAAGTCATATTTTAGACAGTAGAACTGAGGGTATTAAAAAATACTGCCATATATGCAAATATAAGCATGCAAAAATATACAGTATAACTAAGTTTGATTTTCTTCTCCAATCAGTCTGCGGCTGTCATAAAAGAATCTAAAGGACACCTGAATTAAGTAGCAAACCTTTTTACAGCAACATCAAAATGGATGTAGCCTGAACAGTAAATTCTATCTTCATAATTTTGACTGACAAGTAAGTTTTGCATTCCAAGTTGTAGCCTGTGTATTTTAATTCAAATCCTTCTAAGTTGCCTGAATCCAAATTTCATTTTATTGCCCCTGTCTAAATGCACTTAAATTTTTATCCTCAGATTTAATATTCATGGCTGTAGCCTAAATAAGACAATTATACTCAAAGTTGTAGCCTGAATATTAAATTCAAGATATCCAAAATATCATACATAAATTCATGGATACAGCATGCATATGATTTTTCACATTCCAAGTTTGTAGCCAGAATATCAGATTTTAAATTCAAGGATGGCCAATTTTATATCAATTGTAAATTCATAGCTGTAGCCAGGATATAAAATATTATGTTCATTCCATTCATGTTTTGAGCCTGAATATTAAATCTTTTCATTAATGTTCATTGCATGAAAAACAAATTGAAGAAACATGAAGAGCAGACTTAGCGATCACAGCTGTATTAAAAGTAGATGATAATATAATATTACATTCATGGCTGAATCCAAATATTAAATTTTAAACTGAAAGCTATAGCATGAATTCCTACTTTCACATTGCTACATTGATCAGCAACTTTATATTTAAAGATATAGCCTCAATTTCAAATTTGTTCTAAGAAAAATAACTCTTCACATATATATATCAAACTTTTCAGATCAATCAAAACTGGGTGTTACCTAACATGTTCCTAAATAATATAGTATGTTTACTGATACAAAGTAAGGTAAATACTGCAAATGCCCATATTTCATTTTGACTTTTGTTTTCTTTCATAATATTCAAATAATTAGAAAATCATGATGGTAAGAAAATTATTTGCTACTTATTGTTTTTTCCCCCATTATTTTCTGCCTTGCTATGTATCTTACCTTCCAATTAGCCATGATACGATATTCAATCTTCTAATTATTTGTTCTCAAAATATGATCATTAGCAAATCTCAGTGACATTTTTTGCTTGCAAAATAATGCCAATTAAAGCAGTATTTTGTTCTTCAGTGAAAGGATATTATACCTCTGCATCTGAAAAAAGGGATGTGATACAGTGAGCACAAAATCAATAGGATTTATGTACAATTGCCAAACCATCTGAAGGTCCAGGAAACAGTTTTGAGCTACTGATCAGAAATCACTTTCTAAGCATTGGCCCCTGTGAGTTTGAAGTTTGATCCTCAGCGTGTGCCTAAGAAAAGACAACTGTGTTCAACTACTAATCATGCCCAAAGATCCTGTAAAGTTTGAAGGTCAAGAGAGAAGTTGCTCTTGAATTATTGATCAGAAACCATTTTCAAAGTGCAGGCAACTGTCAGCTTGTCCAATGAACCTGTGGGCCAAAAAAAATAAAAATTTATCTTCTCATCATGCCCAACAACCTCCTTAAGTTTGAAGTCCAGGGTCAGTTGCTCTTCAGTTATTGATCAGAAACTGTTTCCTAAGTGTTGATTAGAAACTGTTTTACTGAAGTGTGGGCTGCTGTGAGCTTGAATTTCAACCCTCTGTGCCCAAGGTCAATGGTTCATCTACTCCTCATGCCCAACCATCCTTCAAATTAAGTTTGAAAGACCAGGGAGCAATATTTAGTTCTAAAATAACTTCATTAGTTACAGACAAGAATGATCTAAAGGTAACAGTTACAGTTCTTGCACAGTGGCATTTCTTCCAATGTTTTCTGTGAAAAGCTTTTGAGTTTCTATAAAATGCCTAATACTGATGTGACTTCTTTATACCAACAGAATTGTTTCTCACAGATTCATCAAAACAATAGTAGACACATGTCAGAGGAATATAGCAGGCAATTAAAATTATAACTCAAGAAGCACCCATTCTCATGTTACAAGTCCCCTTTTTCACTTTTGATTCATTCTACCTTTTCTCTATAATTTGGATTAATAAGAAAAAATGAATGAGGAAAGTATTAAAACAGCCTCTTACCTTACAAAAACTTGATGATCCTTTAACACTTTTTTTCACACTTAACTTTCTGACTGCCATGTTAACACTTTTTCACACCAAATATAATCAAGAGAAATGTTTGTATCTCAGTTCCATTCAACTTGTATGCACAGCAGACATTTTCATTCCAACAAAATATGTTTTTCAGAGACAGTGTATATTATTGACTTACAAACTTCTCACTTTATGGTTTCGTAATTATTGGACAACTGCCTCAGTCTAAATGTTTCTTCCAAAGTCTGACATCTCCAGAATTCTTTTGCTTTTCACTACACCCTTGATAATACAAATAATTCTAATAATACATAAATTGTGCTCCTTGATGAACTTGCAACATGAAACAGTCTGAATAATTCTTTAATTAGGTATCACAGACTGTTAACACACCTGTGTCCCACACTTGGAAACTGAACAGTGTCTGGTGACACGTCACCATAGTAACATTGATGTCAACTAAGCAAGTCGCAAACAGAAAGTACCCTCGATCATTTCCTGTATGAAGTCTTTCAAACAATGTTGAGGCAAATTAGGTTTGTATTAAATTTGATTTTCTGTCACTGGCTTATCTGAAATTGTTCTATTTGGCAATGCAGTAAATTAAGAACCTGTCATATCTCTCTCTGATTAAATCAATTTACAACAATACAAGGTTAGCATTCCCACATGCTATACTACGGTTCATTGAACAATCTGAGAAATGCTCATTTTGCAAACACATACTGAGAAATGCTCATTTTGCAAACATCTTTCCAGAAATTCCCTTGTTCTCACACTATGTTTGAAGCAATGTGTGAAATCTTCCCAATATAACTTTACAACTACCAGTCATGTTCCATTAGGTCACTCAAAAACATTAAAAAGATTCATGGTTTTTATTTATGAGTATTTTCCAACATTTTCCTTTTCTTCCTTGTCCCATATTCAGACTGTATCCTGGAACTTACAGTAAGATGGGTTGTAACTTAAGTTGCTTAACCATTCTGAAAACATGACAGTTTAAACACAGGCTGTCAGAAAGACACAATTTTTACTGCCTTATGTTCCTTGAAAGGGCATTTTGTTATTGGTATACCTATTGATCACAAAAGAAAATATCTTGAAACTTTTCCAGGGTAATTTAAATGGAGTATTAATACATCCAAGTCAACATCCCAGTCTGGGATGCTGCTTGTAGAATGCTCTACTATTCAATTTGGTAATGTCCTCTGAACAAGCAAGGATGTCTTTGTATAGGTTAGTGTTTATTGGGTGTTATTAGTAAATAAGAAAGTTAAAATGAGCTTCAATGACTGTAGCTTTCCTATTTAGGAAGAATCCTTGATATAGGCTTTAACCATCTTAATGCTGTGCTCGTTTTTCCTAATTTACTTAACACAGTGTTTTAATTTCTACATGTTGCAAAATGTCTATAACCGTATCTGGAAGAAGGACTGTTGGGTACATATGTTTTCAGGTCAATCAATTTTGTGTTCATTTTTTTTTTTTTTTTTTTTTTTCATTTTCATGACAAACATGTAGTTTTTTTCGGATGTATTAATTTATGATGTGCAAATAATCTTGCTCAAATGCAGACTCGAAACATGAATATTAATTAGTAGGAGTACACCTTAGTCTCTGAGCATGCACAGTGTGTACTTGTACACTCTTCCAAGCTCTTTCAGATGACATCTCAAGCAAAATGTTGACAAAAATGTATTTTTAGCTATGGCTGCCATTTTGTGTGAAGGAGTGGATCCATTTGACCAATTTTATTAGGTGGATATAACATACATTCCCGCGAAATTGGGTGGAAAATGACCATGCTAAAAACCAAATGTCTTAAGTATATTCTTTTCTTTTTTAAGCTCTCAAGCGGCCTACATACAATGGAGTGTAACCATTTGGGCAAATTTAGAAAAGGGAAATATTTTTATGAAATTTGGCATAAAAAGACCATTGCATTAAGGAGTCATTTAAAAAAAATTTTATTTTAAGCTCTTGAAGGATAAATGCAATGCAGCAGATCCGTTTGAGCAATTCAGAAAAGGACAATATAAGAAACATTTCTATAAAGTTTGATGAAAATGGCACAGTGGTTTGTGTGGAGATGTCATCTGAAGCCAAATATTGACGAAAATCTATTTTAAGCTCCAGTAGCTATTTAGTGCAACAGAGCATAACAATTTCAGCAATTTTAATTGAGGCTACATACATGTTAGGACATTTCTGTGAAATTTGGTGGAAAATGACATTGCAGCTTACATGGTGATGTTGTTTGAATCTCTTCTATTTTCAGCTTTTGCAGCCCTTATGTGCATTAGAGTGGAACAGTTCCAGCAATTTTAATAGAAGGCTAGGTACATGAATGGAACATTTCTTTGAGATTTGGTGTAAAATGCCCTCATGGGCAATGGAGCGGAACAATTTGAGCAATTTTAAACAAGAGGGCCATGATGGCCCTGGATCGCTCACCTGAGTACTTTGGCGGTAGGTTTGCTGTTAAGCAGTATTTCATTTTTTAACTGAACATATATAAGTGCCTACAAACCAAATATGTAAAATATCAGTCAATAAATAAAGTCTCTATGACAGAAAGTAGAAATATCTATTATAAGCTATGGTGACCTTGACCTTGACCTAGTGACCTCAAACCCTACCCATGGGTAGAGGTCCATGCAAGGAACCTATATACTGAATATCAAAGATATTGGTCTATAAATGAAGGCTTTATGAGGTACAGTAGATAAATCTATTTTTAGCCTTTAACCTAATCTAATAATTTGAAAAAGCTTGATAAAGCTTGCTTCATGCCAAATTTTAAAATTCTAGGCCTTGTGGTTTCAGACAAGAAGATTTTTAAAGATTTCCTTTTTTACATATTAAGGGCCCCCGGGGTGGGGCAAATTTTGACCAAAGGGCCAACATTTAAATAATATTGGTAAAGGTTCTTTACACAATACTCAACACCAAATATCTAAGGTCAACACCTATTTGTTTTGGAGAAAAATAATTTTTAATGTTTTTCCTATATAAATATATGTAAACCAAGAGAGCCCTGGGGCGTGGCCATTTTTGACCCAGGGAACATAATTTGAACAAACGTGGTAGACATCCACTAGACAATGCTACATACCAAATATCTAAGCTGTAGGCATTGAGGTTTCCAGTAAGAAGATTTTTAAAGATTTCCTTTTTTACATAATAAGGGCCCCCGGGGCGGGGCCAAATTTGACTCCACGGCCAACATATAAACAATACTGGTAAAAGTTCTCTACACAATACTCCAAACAAAATATCAAAGGTCTAGTCCTATTAGTTTCGGAGAAAATGACTTAATGTTTTTCCTATACAACTATAATGTAAACCAAGAGAACCCTGGGGAGTGGCCAATTTTGACCCAGGGGACATAATTTGAACAAACATGGTAGACATCCACTAGACAATGCTACATACCAAATATCTAAGCTGTAGGCATTGTGGTTTCTGAGAAGAAGATTTTTAAAGATTGCCTTTTTTACATATTAAGGGCCCCCAGGGCCGGGTTAATTTTGACCCCACAGCCAACATATTAACAATACTGGTAAAGGTTCTCTACACAATACTCCAAACAAAATATCTAAGGTCTAGTCCTATTAGTTTCGGAGAAAAATGATTTTTCATGTTTTTCCTATATAACTATATGTAAACCAAGAGAACCCTGGGGCGTGGACAATTTTGAACCAGGGGACATAATTTGAACAAACTTGATAGACATCCACTAGACAATGCTACATACCAAATATCTAAGCTGTACGCATTGTGGTTTCAGAGAAGAAGATTTTTAAAGATTCCCTATATAAGTCTATGTAAAATGAAGTGACCCCTGGGGCAGGGCCAATTTTGACCTCAGGGAAAAAATTTGAACATTTTTTGTAGAGTTCCATTAGAGGGTGCTTAATGCCAAATATCTAAGCTCCAGGCCTTGTGGTTTCAGACAAGAAGATTTTCAAAGTTTTTCCTTTAAGTTGCTAAAGCAACCAGAGTTCTTGATGGAATTGAATTCTTTGAACAACTTTGGTAGAGCTTCATGCAAGGAACATCCCAGGCAAGTTTCATTTAATTTGGCCCTTTGGTTTCAGAGGAGATGTCATTTGAATGAAAAGTTGACGACGGACGGACGACGGACAAAGACTGATCAGAAAAGCTCACCCTGAGCACTTTGTGCTCAGGTGATCTAAAAAGGACAATATAAGGAACATTTCTGTCAAGTTTGATTAAAACTGGCCTTATAATTGTGGTTTTGGAGGAAATGTCATTTAAAGTAAAAGGCTGATGATGGATGTTGATCCCACTAGCTCACCCTGAGAATTTGCTGAGCACCCTGAGCATTTGCTCATATGAGCTAAATGTCCTTGTCACTGATCAGACAAGCACTAAAGTGAGTACCTATAATATATTATATGCAAAACTTTATCTAAACTAGAAAAATAACAGACAAGACCTCAAGGCTGTTTTATGGACTGATTTTTAGATAATTAAGTTTTAAAAGCATGACAGTTTAGTCGAATTAAACTTAAGGCTGTTGTTCCTTAATATTCAAATCTTTGAGGGATAAAGTGAAACTGGTTTTGCTGGCATTGATAAACAAAATCACTTTAAAGGCTATTAGTACTTTTTTTTTGAAAATTAAAATCTACTGAAATTTACAGTTTTTGCACCAACCTTTTTTTCTGTAATCATTTTAAGCGTTTCCAGCCTCTCAAGCTTTGCTACTTAATTCAGATTGAACTGCTAACCTAACCTAGCAACAAAATGTTTATCTCTATGTATGTGAGGCAGGACTTACCTGAGCAACTTTTTCGGAGACATTGTGTTTCATGTTTTGCACACCTGGCAGAAACAGGCCTTTAGCATTCTGGCTCAACCCATCAAGAGCCTTCAACTTCTCTGCCTCTGTCAAATCTATCTGACTGTCCTGTAAAGTCTTGGTACGAAACTTCGTCAATTCCGAGTCGCTTGATGCTTGATTCATTTGACTGGCTTTGACATGATTCCCCATGACTGCTGAAACATATAAGCAAATGTCACTACCAGTCATGTTATCCATTGAAAATAAGACATTTCAAGACCCCATACTTGATTACTAAATATAACTTTAATACACAGGCAAATATTAAACAATGTCAAAGCTTTCTTCATTTATATCACACAGTAAAGAACTGCACTAGGCCACTGTTTTTGTCTTAATCTACATACAGAACATTTTTATGGAACTAGAGAGAAGTTTTTCTAAAGATACCAACACTTAAGATTTTTTTGTCAAAAGTGTCATTCTTACAGACAAATTTGACTAACTGCTAAATACCTACTAAACATGTTCAAAACACATCATAAATTTTAAACTTACTTTTCTAGCGTGCTAATGGTATATTTAAGATACTGTGCGAAGTGGAAAGACAAACACGAAACAAAGCAATAAGCTATATATTTTTCATAAAATGCAAGCAAACCAGTTTGAAAAATACTTTTCCATGCAGATATTTACTTTTTAATTCCACAAATACAGGACAAAATCACAAAAATAATACAATGAGAATGGTTGATCATGCTTGACCATCCTCAGGAAGGGTTTATTCAGTGGCACATTATAATTGATTGTTGGACTTATTGCTAAGCATACACTGTTTAAAAGGGTTTCTTAAATAAAGTCTTTGTCTGGAAAGTTGTAAAAAGTGCACAATAATAACAGGATGAAAAATGGAAAATTTCTGTAAATGTAAGAAGCACTTGAAAGGAAGTAGGATCAATAGGATGTCTATAGTATCTTGTTTATTGCTTCACTGCTTTAAACAAAAACCTAGTGATACAGAACAATATGTCATAACATTAATCCATTAAATTCTTACTTTACTTCTTGATGCTTACCCAATTGACAAATGCTCCCAAATGTGTTTGAGACATTTTAGGTTTCGGGGAAATTTTTGAAATACAAAGGAAATATCACAGTTTGATAGACAGCCCCTGCTTCCTAAACATGAACTGTGAATACAGCACTGATTCAACTAAACTAACACCATGGTAAGACTTTTATTAGAGTCAATGGAAAAGGGGGTATCCAATGTTTGACCCTGTTGTATTACTACCGCTTACAAAACTGATTAGAGTTTCACGTACCGTAAAAATTCTATTTATAGCCCAGGCGTTTATTAGAATCATGGTTGATCTCAAAGTTGGGGGTGGGCGTTTATTAGAGACACATGCAAAATGAGACCATCATTTTTCATATTCCACGTATTTTACTATGCGATTACCTGTTTATGACAAAAATAGATCTACCAGATAATTATGTACCAACGTATACAAACAGAAACAATTAAATCCAACCAGACGATCTTTTGTGTTGTTGTATCACGGGGTGAGAACTTATAAAAGACAAAGCATCTATTGTTTAAATTCAGTTACCAGAAATAATACCCCTGTTGCGCCCTGATCAATAAATATTAAACACGCACGCTGACCTTAATGACGTAATATTGGTGCATAAATCTCGCTTCTACACCGACATTTACACTTCAGATTAACTACAGCTCTAATAATGGCAACATGTATGCTGGTATCAATAAAATCGATTATTAAGGGACATCACGTTTATAAAAATACATGTGAAGTTGGAACTTTATTGCAGTGTACTTTGGAACCGGAAAATGAATACAGTGACAGCCCGATTATTGTAAAAAGGTGTGACAATAATTCTATTGTTGGACATGTACCCGAGGGATTATGTCAGCCTCTAACCAAGTTGTTTGACAATGGTAGTGTCGTTGAAATAATGGCTGAAACAGTTGGGGAACCGCGACCATCATCAAAAGGCACTTTTGTGAAAGGCGGTGGAATTGAAATTCCGTGTAGCTACAAACTTTTCGGAAATAAAGATAGGAAAAAAGGAGTTCGGACGTGCATTAAAACAGAAATTAGGAAGCTTGTGGTTTAACAGTAAGTTCAATTTTGTCAAAATGGGGGGGGGGGGGGGGGGGGGTTTAAAAGAGGGCGTTTATTAGAGCATGGGCGATTAATAGAATTTTTACGGTATTTGGAACGCAGTAAAAAGTGACATTACGATGTTTATTTCAGTAGCTTAAACTGTCACTTTACTAATCATCCAATCACAGTGAGGCAGTTTTCTCATGTAAACCTGTCAATAAAACTGCATCTTGCAAACTACCTGCAGCCTGAAAAATGTGCCTGGGCGGCGCCAAAGTTGCTGTCGTAATTGTCACTGCATTGCTACCGGAAATCTTCACTCAATTTTTTTTTTTCCTAAACACTATTCCATTTCGTACACTAGAATGACACTACTGACAGGTAAAAGGCGGAGTTTGACAGAAACACACTGGGCGGCGCTTTAATTGATTTTTGACAGGTGTTCCGAGGAGTCTCATTCTTTACCCAACAGTGTAAACTCTAATCAGTTTTGCAAGCGGTAGTAACAGAGTACAGCATTAATTTAATAAACAGCATCAGAAATCTAAGTTCTATCAGTTTCTTTTTCAATAGCACTTGATATACTTAGCATTAAACCCCGGAAAATGAATGTACTTAGCATACACTGTTGAAAAGTCACAGTTAACTTATATCTCAGGCAAACTAGACCAGAACAATTCTTATATTGCTCATACTTTTAATTTCATTTGTTTGAATATAAGAATGAGATCAGGACACAAAAAAATCTGAAAATATCTAGAGAAGTTATGTAGATTATATAAAACATTACAGACAGAAATCGTAATGACAATATCCCAATGCCCATCCCATTTTCATACTGCCTTGTACCCAAAACATAATGTTGACCTGTAAGACAAGATATATATCAAGAGCCTATCAATAAGTTAGTCACATGAAACCGATATTCACAAGAGAGCAGTCAATGTAACAGACAGAAAACTCATACAATTCAGACAGTCAAATCACAGTAGATCTTTTCAAAAATACAGCTGACAAAAATGCTCCTTGACCTAATGCATTTCACAAATTCTTATAAAAGAACTTCTTTGTATTCTTAATGTTAGAATAAAGTGGAAAACATTCATTCCATAAATAGCAACAGCTTGAGACAGTCATACTGTATGTTAGATATAGCTGCCTGTGTCTAATAATAGCTAATCATTGGCACGCACACAGATTAAAGTGTTCTTCTTTGAAATTGAAGGTAAAATAAGTAAGTATAAACAACTATCAACAAGTATCATAAATTTCATATTAGGAACTTTCATTACTTTGTAACCAGAAACAGTTTTTATATTAAAAATAATCAAACAACAAACTTGCATTTTCTAAGTAAAAAGGAAGTTGTTTGAGAAAATATATACAGGAGTATTGATTAACTAGAGGATAATGACTCTGTTAGTTATCTATTAATTTATTACAATCTTAATTTATCTTGTGTTGCCTAGCATACAAGGGAGACAATTCAATATATTTTTAAAACATGCATGCTAGAGTTACTTAGCTTAACAAACCTAATACTTTTTATGACAAGGTAGGTGAATTAACTCCTAAAGCAGGATGTATTTCATATTACAACAATAACAGCAGTTTGTTAAAGCCATTCTGCATAATCTGAATTTTTATTCTAAGGAAAATTATATGATTAGGGTCTTCTTTTATATTGTTCTGTACAACATGAAGCCTTGAATGCAATCAGTAAAATACATGTGCACAACTAATGAGAAAGATCTGGACCCCCAGATTAATACACTATTATAGAATTCCTTTAGTCATTATACATTCTAAATTCTTCCTGTGAGTACAATTACACAACTTACCGTACAAGTAGATACATACATACATGTCAATTTGTTTACCTTATGTGTACCCAGTAATTAGGACATCTAATGTAACACAAATAACAGACAACATACATATACCATATGGAGTTAAGAATAATTAAATAAAACATTACAATTGAAACAGATAAAACAATTGATTTCAGTAGATTTATTACGGTAGTTGAAATCGGAAGAGCCCGAATTTTTCTGTAATTTCATTAAAAACATTTACTGGTATAGGTATAAAATAAATTATAAATAAGCAAGCAGGATCAGAAGAAAAGTGCACTAAAAGTAAATTACTTAAAAAATTCTGTTCATATACATTACTTTTTAGCAAAAAAAAAATTATTGGGAGGAAAATTATGATAAAATCATGGGTAACAATGCATCTGATTCAGGAAGGACAATCAGGCACTCAAAATCCTTGAAAACCTAAAACGAGCCTTCACTATTCAATTTGCTTCATCATATTCATAAATCAGCAAGAATTATACAAGTCTGTCTTTTTGCAAAATGTTAAGAAACTTCCGTGGAAATAAAATACATAGGATTTTAATATACTTCTCAACAAATGTAAAGAAAGAGGTTTGATTCAACTCTCCTGCAGAACCAGTCCCTAATTTTTTTGATGTCTTAAATTATTCCCATTCATAAGTTTCACCTGCATTGTAAACAGGCCATTAGTTAATTGATATGAAAATTGGCTTGTATTTCCTGGTTGCATTAAAGAGTGCCAGCTTCCATGTCATATGTTTAATAAAAAGGTGTTACAGCATGCTCTGAGCAGAGTTATGGAGTAGTTAGTTGTCAGAGACCTTGAGTGCCCATTTAGGTTGATCCGGATAATCAAGTTGTTAGAAAATATTCTAGAGGGTCATGATAAACCTATATTGCTCACCTGAATTATGATAACAAATATAATGAAAAACTGAAATCTGCCAAAAAGAGATCTCCAAAAATATCAAAATCTGCCAAAAAAATTATCTAAAAAAGATATTATAACCATTCATCAGGTTTCCTTTTATTTAATTTGACAACCTACCTTTTTACTGGAAATGTCATAGTTTCAGTCTTATCCTAAATATCATAAGAATATGCATTTGGAACCACTTATATTTAGTAGAATTAGTCAAAATGTTTCCTTTTTTGTTGCATAAGGGATTTCCGATTATCAAAAGCTGTTTCTTTTAATCAAAGCTGGTGCCCTATGTTCCTTTGATCTACTAAATATTAAAACAGAGTTTTATGAAAATAGGGTCAAAATGTATGAATATCTCTTTAAATATTGCTAATTCATGATGGATAAGGATTAAAGGTCTGTCACAAAAACTCATCATAAGCATTTTGTGCTCAGGTGAGCTATAAACAAAATATTATTGTACTGCATTCCAATGAAACATTCAGTGGATTATATAGGTATGTGTTTGTGTTGTTTTTTCTACTCACATGAATTTAAAGTATATGATCTGGGGCGTATAAACCTATCATATAAATCTGAAAAACAAGGCACCATTGAATATACATTGTAATAAATACTGTGGAACCTGTGATACTGGCCACTCTTCTTAAACAGCCGAAATATTTCTTACAGCAAAATGCTTCTTTTGATATTATACTTTTTTCATTTAATGAGAGACATTGCTGATAACAAATTATCTCCCTTACTCAGATAACATCAGAGGTAATCCAAATTGCACTTTGGTCCTTTCAGTTGGAATCCTCTGACTTTATCCTTGTTTCTCTTTGTGATAGTCTTGACTTTCAGTTGTGAAAATTGTCACTTACATATTGAATAAAAAGTTAGGAATATAAAAAAACAAACTTTATGTGCTAACAAAACATATTTTTAAACTAAATGTTTAATCTGACTACTATTGTTGCAAATAATAAGGTGTAATTATCACCATACCATAAAGGAAAACAGCGATGAAAGCAGAGGAATCCAAATGGAAGGACCAAGTTAATATTAGAGAGTATTCAGGGTAGATAATCCACTGATGTCCCCCATTCTGTTGAGTGGTCTCTACTTTAAGACTTGTGACCAAAACACGGGTTCCATATCTATAGTAACTACATACAATTTTTTTCTAAATCACTACAACTAAATTCTCACAATTCACAAATGCATTCTTAGAAGAAATGTTGCATATTTTGAAGTAATAACAGAAAACTGAAAACTGTTTCTTTTTTCAGCTTTTTCAGCTTTAACAGCTTAAGCCAGCATAACCTTCACTGAGAAATATGGCATAATTCTAGACTATTGTGACTAAAAATGGCTTGAAAACTTTGGAAAACTTGTTAAATTTAGGATAAAATGAACTGCTTAAAGGTTATAGATAACTGATTAATGAGATTAATAGTGCAGAATACACAAGAAGACTGTAAATGGATGTCCCTACTCCCCTTACAGTAAACAACAATCCTTCAATTATTATTATATTAAATGATTTTTTTTCTGCCATTCTGAGAAAAATTAGGTCAATATTTCTTATGAAAGTTGGAAATATTGATTACTAGTCACAGTTTAACTCTATTTTTTCACTATCAACTACCAATGTCACAGTTACTTTTCAAGATCAATATCATCATCATCATTATTACCTTTCAAGGTCACATTCACCATCAGTGTTCAAGTACTGACCTTAGTTTTCAAGGTCAATTAATTATTGAAGACACTGCTTGAATTTTGAAATATCTATTAAAACTTAATTTATATTTACGATCAATTGCTAACCTTCTTCAAATTCCAGGTCTGACCTATAGCTTTGTAATATCTCAAAATTTAGTGACAGACAGATAGACAGATCAAGACTGAGACAGTATTTTTAGAGGAAAAATAAGAAAAACAACTATATTTTACTTAAAGCTTTTGGTGAAAAAAATAAATTCCTTCACAAAGACATTTTTTAATCACTAATGTATAGTCAAAACTATAATCAACAAAACTGCTAAAACTTAAATTACTTAGAGTTTTGAGAAAATCTGACCAAAATATATTTGAACTTTGGGTGAAAGGATCGCAACATTCTAATGCTAAATTGTTAACAGCTTTACCATTCGTTAGGGGCACATAATAAGAATCTATACTGGAAATCATTCATTCATAATTTAAAGTATTTAAAATATTTTGAAGAGATTCAATTTCTGTGAATGAGCTGCTTTAAGTGACTGTAATTTATGAAAAATTAAGTTAACAAATACCATAAACATTTTGAGAGGACAAAACATTTAACCAATCAATAACCAGTAAGCTAACATGCCCATCAGAATTTTTTCAGGAGAGTTTAATGCCATTAAAGGGATTTTTTCCCAATTTAACTTAGAAAACAATAAATTCACTGGCATTTTTACACTGCATTGACCCAAAGTAATGACATGGCATTTTAAGCTAACTGCAGAAAAAGATATGTAAGGGAAATAATTCAGTAAATATCAAAGAAAATTACTATCACTGAGTTGTCTCCAATACACAAAGGCAGAGCACATTCCAGAGAAAAAGTTGGTGCTTTCAAAACAAACATAAAGTTGATCTTTTGTTAAAAATCTGACTTTGTTTATAATTTTTTTATTGCTTAAATATTGTGGAAAAGTCCAAGGGCACAACTTCCCTCTGTCAGGAAAATTATCAGGAGAATTACAAAATATTGCACACACAGTCACTGGAGAGTTATGAGCAAGAAATTAGACATTTTTTTCTTCAACATCTATTTTTATCAGATTGAATGAAAGGAACCTGGTCATAATTATACATCTGAGTCAGTCTCAAAGACCTTTGCTTAACCCTTAATGCACTGTTGAGGGTAAACATATCATACTGAACAACCACTAATATGATGATGTATTTTGACGTCTCAGTCTAACACTCTGAAATGGAGACCTGCAAAGTTTTGCCAAGCCTTTCCCTTTCCATAAACATCAATGGCAGTAGTAGTAAAGATGAAGTATGGATCTGACCATTTGCTTCTAAGATATTACCTAGATATACCATATTCAAGCTTATAATTCCCTACTGTAAGTTAACAAACAAGAGGGCCATGATAACCCTACATCGCTCACCTGAATACTTTGCCTTTGGGAATGCTGTTGAGCAAACATCAGAAGATTTTTTAAGATTCTCCCTATATAAATCTATATGAATTCAAGTGAACCCCAGGGCAGAGCCGATTTTCACTAAAGGGGCATAATTTGAACAAACTTGGCAGATGACCTCTAGCTGATATTCCATTAAAAATATCTCAGTTCTAGGCTTTGTGGCTTCAGACAAGAAGTTTTTTTAATGTTTTGCCTATATAAGCCTTTGTAAAATCAATTGACCCCCTGGGCAGCGCCAACTTTCACCCAAAGGCATAATTTGAACAAACTTGGTAGAGGTCCATTAGACAATGCTATGTACCAAATCTTAAGGCTCAGGGCCTTGTGGTTTCAGACAAGAAGATTTTCAAAGTTTTCCCTATATAAGCCTATGTAAAATCAATTGACCCCCAGGGTGGGGCCAAATTTGACCCCAGAGGTACAATTTGAACAAACTTGGTAGAGGTCCATTAGACAATGCTACATACCAAATCTTAGGGCTCAGGGCCTAGTGGTTTCAGACAAAAAGATTTTCAAAGTTTTCCCTATATAAGCCTTTGTAAAATCAATTGACCCCCGGGGCAAGGCAAACTTTGACCCAGGGGCATAATTTGAACAAACTTGACAGAGGTCCACTAGACAATGCTATGTTCCAAACGTTAAGGCTCAGGGCCTTGTGGTTTCAGACAAGAAGATTTTCAAAGTTTTCCCTACATAAGCCTATGTAAAATCAAATGACCTCTTGGGTGTGGCCAAATTTCACCCCAGGGGTATAATTTGAACAAAACTTGATAGAAGTCCGCTAAACAATGCTACATACCAAATCTTAATGCTCAGGGCCTTGTGGTTTCAGACAAGAAGATTTTCAAAGTTTTTCCTTTCTGTTGCCATAGCAACCAGAGTTCTTGATGGAATTCAATTCTTTGAACAACTTTGGTAGAGCATTATGCAAGGAATATCCCAGGCATGTTTTGTCAAAGCTTGCTCAGCGGTTTAGGACGAGAAGTCATTCAAGTCAGATTGTTGATGACGCACGCTGGACAATCAATGATCCCAATAGCTCGCCTTTGAGCACTTTGTGTTCAGGTGAGCTAAAAAGCTTTATAGGACAAGAGTTCACTCAGGTATTCTGAGAGGGGCTGTTGAAATCTTGATGAACTGTTACAAATTGTTCCATATAAATCACAAAATTGTCTCTATTCTATCTATTAATACATTCTGTCCAAATGATATCACAAAGGAACCGTCATAGATTATTTAGAATTCTAATTTTGGTAACTGCATGATACTCTACTACTGCTTTTGTTACTTCTACATAGTATATCAGTTCTGTATCAAAGTTAAGTTTATTTTTATGTTTATTTCATGTCTTTGCCAAAAGTTAATGTTACTTTTGTAAACTGCCAAAGGCAAATGACCTGCTGATTTACTAATAACTTGATTCATAAAACTTGAAACTCTGTGTGATATACTAGAATAGATATTAGATTATCCTTTGAATGAGTTCAAAAGTGAATATGTTATGGAGTTAGATAACGATGTTGAGGCTCAAACTCCTACTTGGTGACAGAATATGGACAAGTCCATTTCAGAAATTCCACAAGGTAAGTATAAATCTCTGTTTGGCTTAACTTCTACAGTCATAAGAAACAGTTATAAGGAAAATGTTGCCACCCACTTCCTGCATGTACAACTGAAGAAAAATAAATTCAAACGTGTGTTACAACTTGTTACTTAAAAGGACTGAAATGTCAAGGTTTGTTTTTTACCTAGAGCAAAGAAAAACTCAAGAATTTCCCATCTGACTATAAACAAAAAATATTAGACACATTTCTTTTTAATCTCCCCAAATGGTGAAAAATGAAAAAAATGTTCTTTGGTTTTACAAATTTTCTAAGGAAAATGGAAATTCTATGCAAAAGCCTGCATCACTGTGTCACTTCAGCTTAATCTGGCAGAAATTTCTGCTTTTATATTAAGATGTATGGAAACAGTGGACTCTGATTTTTTCAGAAACCTTTTTACTGCATGCATTCACTTTCCATTATTCTTCCATTAAGCATACTTTGCTGTCAATAATTTTTTTCTAAAGCAAGCTGTTGACATGAAAACTCATTTAATTAGTTACCCATTGAAACAAATGTTTTAAGTTTAATGTAGTTTAGGTGATCTGAACTGTAACTGATGCATTTTAACAGAAAAACATGAAGGTTCATGTACGCTGCCTTTGTGAATTTAAAATAGGTTGACAGAGGACATTGAATCACTCTCTCCTGTTTACCAAATAAATAGCTTTGTATAGTTATTCATAAAGATTTAAAATTGTAATTATTATTTCTCTGTTAACATTAAAATAATACACTGAGATTTTGTGAAGGTCTTTATCAATCAAAAGCAGACCTTCGTGAATCTCAACAAGAAAGTACTAAAACTCTATTTGATATGAATGAATTTATTGTACAAACTATAAAGTAGACAGGATCTCTGAGACAAAACCCTTCCAAAACTTTCTCATCAGAACCTTTGTTACAGACTGCTTTAACACAAGTTTTAACAGAATGCAGAATTAAACAGGCAAGAAACCTCCCTACTAAGCCTCAGTCATACAGTCAATACAACAACCAAAACAACATTGTCCCCAGAGCTGGATGCAAGCACGTCTGCCAATATTTAGTTAAGTGGTTTCGGGCATGCCTCTGGTTGCCAAGGTCTTCAGTTTGAATCCATGGCAGAGTATGTGTTTCCTTGAGCAAAAACATTATAGCCAAACATCATTCAGTTTATCTAGCTATGAATGGGCACCAGTAATGGAAGTGTATGGATCATGACTGCTGTCTCTAGAGAAATTAAAATACTGCTTGCATAGCAAACAATTACAATCAAGCTGAGAGAAATGATTATAAATGGAAGGTATCATTGTCAGTTTAATCCATCTACTTTCAGTTTTACAACATGTCATCAACTGACAGGCAACTTCACAACAGCTAGGCCACTTCCAATCAGCTACAGTTGAAATGCAGTTCATTTATCATACAACCATATTTTTATTGTATTTCATATTTCTTTTAAAAAATTGCAAAAGGATTAAAGGTACCAAATAATGTTTTCATATAACAACATTACTTTGCTCTGTCATGACTTGCAGAATCACCTTCCAGCAACAGCTGACAGGCATTAAGCAAGTTAAGTCAGTGAAACTTTGCCAGAGAACTTACTCATTTGCTTCAACTTAACAGTGGATTTAAGGGTTATGGTCCTTGAAAGGAATTATGTGCTCCCTGTATTAACTGTCCTGGAGAGCGATTCCATGACTCTGGAATTCACGACATTGTTGAAGCTATACATACACACATACAAGTAGTATCTGGATGGATTCAGAGTTGTTTGTGGCATTTCTCAAACACTTTAATGATCATGCACTTTCACAGTCAAAGAAGTGTAAGACCAACAACCAGTATCTTCTGAGTCGTAAGTCATGACTGCGAAAATCCACAATTTATTGATTCAGATGACAATTTCAATGAAGAGCTCATCTGCCTGGGATGTCAGTCTGATGAAGTTGTGATGAATGGATCCGTTGCACAGCCTGATGGCATCGCTGGCACAAAACATGCACTGGTGACGCTGTAATATTTGAAATCCCAGCTGCGCAGATTGTCAGTTACCCATTTCATTGTGAATTCTGTTTGAAGTTGGAATAAATGTATGCATTTACATCAGAGATAAATTCTGTTAGTAACGCCTGACTGATATAAAATAATCTTGAAAACATTTATAAGAATAGTGTTCTTTTAAATGTTAAGACAGTAAAATGTTAGCTCTAATAAATTGTTAAAATTCACTTTGCTTCTTCTTGTTGTTGTGTTTTTTTTAAAACTCAATTTAGGTGTCAAATTAATGGTCCCCATGTTGAAATACTGAACCCAGAATGGTCTAACCCAATGACTTATTACATTGCAAACCTGACTGTTATCTAAGCTACAATATTTGAAAAATGCGCATAATATTGTATCATGTACATTGCCATGTCAAGCAAGGACATTTATCAATTGTTATCATTATCATGAAAATGTATGTTAAAGCGTCAAAATAAGGGTACTTAACTCTAGTCATTTTGTGGAAACTTGCCCAATCACTGTTTGCCCAGGTTTATTATGAACCAACATTGAAGGTATGATAAAGAACCAGGTAAGAAACATTTCTACAAAACTATTTGGAAACTGGGCCAGGCGTTTCTGAGGAGAAAATTTTCTAACTTTTCAATTTAGTCATACAGAGAAAAATTACCCTGCCTTGTGTTAGCTATGCTTTTTTAATAAGGATCAACATGGTGTGTAGGAATATGATTAAGGTTGTAAAATTATTTTGACATTGTGGCAGCCATTTCTGGGGAGAAGATTTTCATAGTTTTTCATATGGTCATTACTGCAAACAGGCCCTGCCTGGTTTTTGAAGGACCAAATGGCTTGAAGGTATTTAATAAAAGGGCCACCTAAGGAACAATCTTTGAAACTATTTTGAAATCAGGCAGATGGTTTCTGAGAAGAAGATTTTCTAATTTTTTTCATTTTGTTGCCATGGCAACTAGATTCTAAATAGAACCATACATGATCAACTAAGGAACATACCCTTAAGTTTGACTGAAACTGGACCAATGGTTTATGAGAAGATCTTGTTTGAATGAAACTGGACTGATGGTTTATGAGCAGATCTTGTTTGAATGAAAATGTTGACAACAGATGGACAACAACAGACTGTCACCCATCACAACAGCTCATCTTTGAGTACTTTATGCTAAAATAAGCTGAAAACATGGTTCCAAGCTGTGAGTGTATTCAAATGCTTACTGTATAGTTGGCTACTTAGATAGCCTTGTTCCACAAGCAGCTTACTGACCACTGTAAGACAGAAGTATACTGAACTCATCAATGTACTGGCTATCCTCTGGCATTACACATTTCTATCTATTTTCCATATTATCCATAGATATAACTATACTTTTTTACTGGAAATAAATAATAATCTAGCAAGAGACTGTCAGTAATTCAATTATTTATAATGTAATTGATTAAAGAACATAATAATGTGACAGATGTGTGCAGCTATATCTCACAGAGTATATATTATACAACTCAACATGTATGTTATTGTCCAATGTTTTCAGAAAACCAAAGATTTATTGTCAAAAGAAAAACTCTTCATTCAAGAGGTAAGGGCTGTTAACAAGGTATCATTTTAAATCATTCTCGTTTCTTAACTCTGAATTTGCAGAAGGTGCAGACTCAACCCTTTATCCCACTCAAAATATCTCAATGGATTTACGTGATTTGGAAAATAAGCCTTCCAGCACCTGAAAACCATAACTTTCGGCACATGCTGGAAAAATTGCACCCATGCATTTAGTGAATGGAATTCTTAGAATACTTGTTAAGAGCAGTAATACTTTGCATTGATCTATGACTTATCACAGAAAGAAAGAACTTGCATTGAGATGAGAGAGTTCTAACCCAGCTTGACTTCTGATGGTCCCTGTTTGACAATGCTTCAACATGAACAATGGGCTATCCATTAGTCAAGTAATATTTCATAAAAGGTTGTCTGACAGAATGCCAGAATTCTAAGAAATCACCACATATTTTCTAATACTGTACAAAGAAGATCACAAAATATTTGTGTTCAAGTCATTCAGCTATACTTCAGACTTCATTAAGAGTAACAGGTTTAAACTACTTTGTCCCAGTATCAGGCATTCACTTTACTGATCAATTACGCTAAAAGAAAGGAGAATTTTCAAAGAAATCCCTAAAATACTGTGCTCAAATGAGCTTATATTATATTTTATAGGAATTATTGCAATAATGATTTTAAACTACCATTACTGATGTCTAAAAATTTTGAGTTATCTTCCTTTCACATAAAGATGCAAAGACACAACCCATAGCAGGATTCGAACTTGGATCTTAGCGCATCCAAGACCAACACTCTAACCAATGAGTCGAAGAATCGATTCCCTGATGCAGTTGTCAGAGGTTGTATTTATACAATTATAGGAAGGTATGCACTACACCGTAACACAATCATAATTGAACAGTCAAGTTCTGCATATGACATGTAATGAACAAGGGCCCAAAAGAAGCAATTAACTAACAGTGTTTTAAGGTTAGCCCCTAATTAAGACTTGTCTGAGACTTTGTGTCTGTGATTTATTCTGTCTAGTTTAGAACTGATTGCCTATGATTTGTCTGTTCTAAAGTGAAAAGAGGTCTAATAATAGCAATCTAAGTACTATTACATTGAACTTACTGGTCCGATATTGTCTATAATCAAACTTGTTGTCTGTCAATCTTTGACCTTTAGTAATATTGTTGGTGGTAAGTCAGTTGCACCATCTGTGACTTGGCTCTGGGAGGACTTTTAATATTATACTGATAGATGAATGAAAAATCATTAACAATAACAAAGAAGGTCAAATTTATAACCCATCAAGATATATCAGAAAACTGACCAAAAGCTTCACTATCGCAATGATTAAGAATTTAACTATTTACTTCTTCCTACCAAAGCACTTAGTGCCCACCATCCAAAGAAGACTTAAAATACTGCATTAGTAGAAAGCAACCATTTACTAATGGCAGAATGAGACAGCCATATGATTGATGTAATTGCAGAATTGCCATAACATGAACACTAAAAGCTGGAAGTGCTTTTTGCCAACACAGAAGTCGCCTCAGAAGAAAAACAAATTATAACTTGTAGGCAATCTCCTGAAGTAATTGATAGTTCAAGCCCAGCAATATGCCTTCAGTTCTTTGCCTTTAATGGTAAATCATGAAATCTCTTCATTTAAAGATGATATCAACAAGTGCTTTCTGGAGTACAGCATTGATTTTAGAAGTTCTCAAGCTCCACAATTAATGTACTTTATTAATCATATTGCATGTTATGTTTAAAGGCTCACTGATACATTACAATGCAACATTAACAGATTATGCAACCAAACCATATGATTAAAATTCTAAATGAAAAGAAAGCTATGTCTTTTTCAAAAAACAGTGAATAAGCATGGTTTTGATTTATTCAGACAGTCAAACTGTCAGCCAACACACCACAAAGACTTGCAACCCCGCACAAACATTGTGAAAACTGCCAGTGAACAGACATATCACTTACAAATTTTGATATGGTCTAATAAATTTTGATTGTGAATCAGTCTGACAAATTAATTCTTTCTGAAAATGAAACATCCAGAGCTCTGGTTTATACCTTCATTTTCAAACAAAATGCCCTATACACAATTCCAGGAAATCCTTGCATCTTCAGAATCATTAAAGTTCTTGATAGCCAAAAGAGCCATGGCTGTAAGAAATATTTTTTTAATGTTAATTTCTTAAGACCAGCTGAAACAAACCTGACCAATTACCTCACTTGCTGGTGCCTTGAAAGTTCAAAAGTTGCTTTGCCATTCTTTCGAAGGCAGAGGCTCACAAAAGATCATGCACCTATATAGAGACTTCTACATAACTACACTGCTTCTTCCACAATAAAAGACTATAATACACAGAAAAGACAGCTGAAACCTTACAATCCTGTCTAACATCAAGTACAAAATCTACAGTAAAATGATTCATCAAAATAGCTCACCTGATTCATCAAGTTTGTCATACTTGTCTTGGGATTTCTGCATATCGAGACCTTCTAATGACGATGCTCTTCGTATAAAAGAAGAAACATTTGGGGTCAAGAAACTGTTTTCATTCTTTATAGTAACTTCTGTTGTTGCACCTTCAGACTGGTCAACTGACGTGATCTGATCCATGACCATGTTAGTGGATGCATGAATAGAGTTGGCTTGTGGAATCGTGTCATTTGAGCCAGCTATTTGATTGAGCGGGACTGCTTCCTCTGGGATTGGTGGATTCTCAGGATCAGGTGACGTATCAACACCTTTAGTTCGGAATTTCAGCTCTTTACGTAGTGAGGGTAATTTCAACTTGAAACTTCTATGGCGATCTGAAATGATATTAAGATCTACATAAATATTCTATATTTTTATTACTCTGAATTAGTTTACACAGTTCAGTTCTACTCATAAATACCCAAATCTTTCAGCCGAAAAGTTTTCTGTCATAATTAAAAACATGCAAAGATCCATATACTACTTTTAGTGTTTCTATAGTGGCCAACCCCTAGCCTGCAAACACTTCACTTCCAAAGGGCAAATGGAACTAAACGAATACAGACATCCATTAATTTTACTCAGCTCTGCATGAACTTAATACAAAAGCAATAAAGTTTTGCCAATAAAAACAGTCAAACTGTAAGATCTTCAAAATGAATTAATTCATCACAAAACTGTGAAGATACTTTAGAGTTTGGTAATCTTAGATTTTGGTTCTTTTAAATGGTTGACTTTAACACGACTTAAAATTTGAAATAATAAACCTAGTTTAAACTGCAGAAACTTTACAGTGTAAACTTACAAGAAGTATTATTTGCACGACATGATATTGCCAACAAGGCATTACAATGAACAGCAGGACTAAAATCCAACACATTAACTGAAGTCATTAATGATACAGAAAAGTATGTCTTTAAAGTATTTGCAGTTGCACAACGAAAACGTGACTTTGTAATTTGATAAAATTTCTGACGGGGAACCGAAATTATTGAAAATGTGACTTTGTATTTAAGTGGAATTCTGATGCAGGAGTCAAAAACACTGGGAAGGTGACTTTACATTTTGATAGAATTTCTGATACATCATTATGTCACTGACAAGATGAAATCAGACTGTAAGAATCCTGTCTGAAATACTTCCAGACATCAGGCAAACAATGAATTTATAAGAAATTTATTAATATCTTCTTACATATGACTTGATTTTACTTACACCTCTCCACCACCCCAGACAATCCTTACAGAGCAACCTTGAATCATTATACTAGATGTCAAATTTTGAAATATCTATACATACTTCTACCAGCAATTCACCAACTTCTGTGTTACTCCAAAATATGGTAAACTGTTCCAAAATATGGCAAGTTTTACCTTAAGTTACAAGCAGTTAGCTATGTGAGAAGATAGGTCTCCTGTTTTAAATATTTAAATATTTGATGCAAAGTAAAATCTTCTGAGTAATCATGAGTAACAGGAGAAATTTAAGGTCTAATTCAAACCAAAATAAAACGACCTTATACAAACTGTGTAACTTTTCACCATTAGAAGCTGTCAACTTGCTGTGAAGTGAGGAACAAATGAAATGCTCTCTTTGCCTCTATTTGTTGGCAACTTGACACATACATGTGGAGTAATGCAAAGGCAAATTTAACACTAATCATAGATGAAACACCTATGAGATATACTGAAATGACTCTTTCCCGCTTAGTTTCTTAAGCTTTCATTCATCAACTTGTTTTACTTCAGCCTTTTTCCCCCCATTGGCTACATGAAACAATGACAAATTAGCTATTTGTCAAGATATCAAATTTAACCAACACTTGAAAAGGCAGAAATTAGCCACCATACAATAACCTATTTTCAAGTACTATAAAATCTGTAAATAAACACTTTAAACCATTTTGCTGCGAGACACAAAAAGCAGAAGATACGGCATCAGTGTCATAAAGACCTGCACTAAGACAAGACAAGACTTGGTGTTTGCAATCACACCATAAAAGGTCAAATGTAGAATCTCAATCATTGTTTTTGATGTTTTCCATGGAGTGGATTGCGCAGTCATCACCTACTTAAGTGCTTAATACCCCTACAGCAAGCACATGTAATCAAACGAGTCAAAAACTTGTGAGGCACAGTCACTTTAGTAGACATTTCACACTTAAAAGATATCTATTATAAGCGAGCCTACATACTAATCACTAGTGCATTCTGAGTTAAAAGTTCTTTGACCAAGCTTAGCAGCTCAGAAACAAGTAACAAACAAATTTCAAATGCCTTGATAGTAAAGACAACAATTTGGCTCCTGGTTGTGCAAGTTAATTAATTTGCATATCTGAGTTTTGTTTGTTTTGGTTTTTTTTCTCCAGAATTTAGTTTAACTTCAAAGGACCAAAATAATTCAAACTACACATTAAAGTCACGATCATGTCAGTCAACTCCTGATAAAACTGATTACTTACATGAAAACCATTGATACACAGCACCAAGTTGGCACAGAAGATTCTGTCATATAGACAAATAAAATATTTTTACAACTGTAAAACTATTTGTTCATTTAAACAGACAGTCTGTGAGTTCAATTTGTTCTCGTGCTGCCTCCATCATAAATAGCTAAATCAACGCTCCTTCCACTGACCCAAATAATCAATTCCCTGACATGTTTGTAAGAGGTTGTATCTATAGATTTAAGTCATTTCGCTACCCTTACATGTTTATGCTTGTCATTTTACTACCCAGTAGAAAGTCAATTCACTACCCAAGGGTTTTCAATACCCAAATCTCTTTAGATAAATGATACTTTACAATCATACTTTTAACATACATGTGATAACTTCAGTAACTCATAACCTGATTTTCAGCTGGATTTCTAGCTTGAAAACTGGAATTTTTTATCGACGTGTTTTCAAAAAAAGAAAGACAAGAAGAACAGCAAAGAAAACTAGTGAAGTGTTTTTTGTTCTTATTTAATGCATAAAGGTTGCACTACTTGCAAAAGGCATAATCTGTTCCCTAAGCACACATTCCTATCCATTTATATTCAGATTCCCACTGATGATTGAATTTTGTTTTTGTCTTTTGAATTTTAGCTTTTGGACCCGAGTCCTTACACAGGGCTCTTGCTATGGTCAAAATTTTGGGAGAAGTGACTTCTCCCTAAGACAAGATTTTTTTTCACCAGAATTTTTTTTGAACAAAATTACAAACAATTTTTAGATGTAAATTATGTTGATTCATTATAATTGTTGCTTTCAAAAGTAACTACGACAAAAATATTCAAGTCTTAGAGAAAAGGAAACTTTTTCACTATTTTCTATAAATATTAAAATACGGTGGGGTCGCGGAAAAATATGACAATCAGAATTTATCCGAGATTTTCACTAGCTGATTCATGTTTAATGAACTAAATATGTGCTGAAATTGGTTTCCTTCATTTTTTTTAAGTTTGTCTTAAATCTACTTGACCTTTTCTAATAAATACCAAAAAGTATTTCAGCCATTTTCATACACTAAATGTGTCATGTATCAAGTGTCAACACGGGATTAAATGAATGGAAGTAGTAAAATGCGTTCTGATTGGTCAATACTTTGAAGGTAGTTTGTATTGATCGCCGTTTCCGAGTATAAGCTCCGCCCATAACTGGAAATGAGCAAGTTATTGACGTCGGCAGATACGTTTCTTTTCTTCTGGATTCTAATATCGGGAATTTTGAATTAACACCGGGACAGCTGGAATTGATGTTGAATAACGGGATTTTTCGAAATCCCGCCAGGATATCACATGTATGTTTTAAGTAACTGCATTTGATGTTACTTGATTCATTTTTATTTTAACTAATGCAAATTTACAATTTTTTTTTTCAAATCAATGCAAATTAGTATTTAATGCAAAGTATTATTTTTCAGAATTAAATAAATATAATCAATCACATGCTTATACATAAACAACATCTTTGATAAGGAATAGGAGACACATTCTAGACACGAGATGATTGTAAAACATATACGCCCCCTAAGCACCTTATCCCTAGAGGCAGCCATAAAAGTATAGGAAGGTAGAAGGACAGGGGCTTGTGTCAGTACATTAATGGGAGTATGACAAGGGCTTCTGATATCAAAAGCTATTGGCCGTGGCAAGCAGATGAATGAGAGGTACGGCAGATTATGTCAATGACACTTTGGTTATAAAATGTATAAAGTTCAATTACTGGAAAACACGTAAACAAATCCTGGTGACAGTACAATGGTAAAGTGCAAAAGTACAATGGCGAAGCGCAACAGTATGATTGTGGCAGTACGACTGTAACCATCTTACTGTTGTGCTTTGCAATCAAACTGTCGTGTTGTCAACCTCACACTGTCGTGTTTCACCATGTTACTGTCACCATCGTAATGTCGTGCTTTGTGCTTTGTGTTCTCAAGGAGAAAGCGCTGGCTGTAACAGAACACCATAAAAACAACTAGTCCACAACTTTTGCTATAACTTTGACAATATCAAATATAGTTGGTGCTCTCCTGAGTGCTGACTAATAATTACAACTTTTTGCATTTTAAATATAAGCTTGCTGCTGATTGGTCAGCACTTCTCTTGAGCATCTTTTTAATCAATGATGAGATGGTTATGCTTCATTATAAGAGGGCCATGATGACCCTTATATCACTTAGCTGAGTACCATTGCTCTTAACAGCATCACCAGGCCAATGAAAGAAATTCAACACCAAAGAAAATCATACTCAGATATCAAAATCTAAATTCACTTCATTACAAGCTCTTTAAAGGGGCTGGCCTCCAGATGACAAAAAAAAGAAAGTTTTCTTGTATTATAAATTTCTTGTAATATTCATGACTTATGCTTAAAAACTAACTAACTGACAAAAAATAAGTGAGATAATCACACTATAAATTGATTTTTTTCCTATCATAGTGCTATACCATAAAGCGACGGTATAACTACACAATGTATATTGTATAAGATTTAAAGTAAATAACTGTAATTACACATGCAGTGATAGTGGTGACAGTAACAGAGTTGGTAAAATTTTGTTAACATGAGGGTCCAGAGTTCAAATCAACCTAAAGCAAATATATTTGTTTGTTTTATTTTGACTTTTATAATCAGTTTCGAAGTAAAATATCATGTTGTTATAATATCATGGCATCTAGATATTTAATTTATGTAAAAAATATTTTTATATCAAATCTGGAGTACAGCCTCTTTAAGTAAACAAATAAATAAAGTGCTAGCAAAATGTTGCATGTAGTTCCAATTTCAATGCTCAAGTATAGAAAAGAAGGAAGAAGGTCAAGGTTAAGTTGCAAAACTGTACATGTTACCAAGGAGATATAATTTAAACATCTCTGGTAAAGAACAACTAAAAAATGCAACATACCAAATATCTACAGTTTAAGAGAAGACTATAACATATTCTATTTTAGCTAATCTACTGGTGGTGACTCCAGGGTGGGGTCACTTTTGACCATAGACCATGATCTGAAGAAATCTAGTACAGAACCACTTTTCAGTGCTACTCTCCAAATATATCCAAAAGCCATACCTGCCATAATTTTTCTGGCCATTTCTGGGATTTGAGCCGATTTTGCGGGACATACAACTATTCATATACTTTAAATACCCTACCGTTGGCAGCACACAAAATTGGACGAGATTCCATTTTTGGCGGGAAAAGCCGTGCAGGTCTTTCAAATACACATCAGTACCATCAGTTTCATAGCTTTTATTTTAGTTGCAAGAGCATAGTAATTGACAGGCTTGCAGAAATGTTTCAAGCTCAATCGGTCCGACCACACGACGATTATCCCCCCACCCCTCTCAACCACTTAAAAAAAAAATGTTCGCTCGTATTTACGAGTGGAGAAGGTAGGAGGACGAGTATAATTTTCTGATCGCTCATCCTGCAGAATGAGTGCAAAAACCGCAAGAAATATACCGATGGATGTGTATATCATAACGTCACAGTTTATCGACAGTAAATTCTCCATGTAATACGCTGTCAAAACGAAACCGGAAGCGTGAGTAAGGGAAAGCACTTCGCCTTTTTTAATTCAGTAAACCCCACAGTACTGTTGATCTTTTTTCTCCTAGTCACCAGGACTGGTGATGGTGATGCAGGACGAGTAGAAATTTTTGTCACTCGTCCTCGATTGTGTAGCAGTAATCATAAAATAATAACTGTGTACCATTAATTAATTAACATCATAAACTCGAATTCGAGTTGAATGACGGGCGTTTGATGACAGCATCTTACAAGTATCGGCGCGATTTGATCGAACATTACAATATTCACCATGATGTTAATGCGTTTGCATTAAATCTAATTTTAAGTAGCATCTCTATTAACACCAATTATCGTGGCGACAGTCTTTGAAAGGGGCAGATATCTTACAAATTAATTAATGCACCGCAAGTCAATAAAATCGATAGCCGATAGTGGTCATTTGTTAATTGGTTATCAATGACACACGGTGTATTCACCGAATCGGAACATATTATCATAACGAATAATTAAAGAATTAGCAGCATGTCAAAAATTTGACTGGCCTGATCAAAGGTATGCGCGTTTTTCATGTTTCCGGGACATCGGATGTCTTTCCAGGACTCCTGGACGGGCCCTCGATTTCCGAGACAATCCCGGACGATCCGGGATGTATGGCAGGTATGCCAAAAGCTCTTGGCCTGGAAGATTGAGTGAAGATTTAAAACAAATCTTATGTAAGAAAAATTACTGATCCCACCTATGGGGTCACTTTTGGCCTAGGGGCCATGATTTGAAAAGGTTTAGTATAGAACCATTAGACAATACTACCCTAGGGTGGAGCTAAAAATGACACCCAGGGCAAAGTTTGAACAATCTTAATAGAGGTCCACAAGACACTGCTTTGTGCCAAATGTTAGTTAGAGCTCTGTATGAAGAGATTTCATATTCAGAATTCTAAATATTTTTTAAACTTCTACATAAAACATGTGACCTAATTGAATTCAGGGATGGGACAAAAAGTGACCCGAGGAACATAATTCGAATAAACTTGAAACTTGTGTGTGGCACTAGATAATGCCACACACAAATTTTCAAAAGTCTCAGCCATGCAGATTCTGACAAGATTTTTGTTAAGGAATTTGCCTGTGTAAGTCCATCGTGCATGTCAAAGCTCAGGAAAACCAAAAATTTGTTGTTTTTTACTAAATTTCAGCTTCTCGGACTGATTTTTTGGTCCAAAAAGTCCTTAAAAGTTTGGTCCATATATTTTGAAAAAAAAATCAAATTTAAAAATAAATTATCATTAAAACGCCAAAATTCCACACCTAAATCCCAATTGGTCCCTAATGCAGCCCTTCACACCTTCTGCAAAATTCACACGTTCAAGTGCTAAAATAAACTAATTTGGCCATCCCTATTAATTTATGATTACTGTTCATGGCACTGTGAAATGAGACATGTAAGGCTTTTGTGTCTTTGCCAAAGAGCACACCTGCTTTTGCTGGGATTAAAACCTCAGCCAGAGCATTACACAGTAATGTTTCAATTTATATCATTTTTCTCATTAAAAGTCAATTACAAAATGTATTCTTGTTTTTGTAACTTAAATAAGAAAGAAACTTGTAAGACAGATAAAAGCTGCTGTGAAGTAACAACTGAAACTACTGGAATCTTTCCTTCTAAGTTCAGGCTACTCGTAGGTTGGTCTTTGTTTACTTTATGGTCTTCTATCTGAGACAACATGCAAAAACCATTGCTATTTTAGAGCAAAAAGCTTCAGTAAAATTCTCAAGTGTGCTTTCATAGTGAATGTCAGATAGAAACGTCATTGTAATTATTCAGTATGGACTCATGGGACAGTCAAGTGCAATCACAGTAATTTTCATTATCCCTCTTTTCAGCTAGACACAAAAACCTTGTGAAAACAGACCCTTTTAAATGGATGTCATGTTGTCAGTTTATTACCCTGCATGTCAGCATACTGTGAAGTTACGGGATTTCACCATTATTTGCCAGTGGCAGACCCTATAATGTCAGACTGTGTTCTTCTCTTGTGGGTCTGAATGAGTGGTCTGTATACCAGAAACTAGTACCAGACTGCACACTGAACCATAAAAGTCTATATATGGCAAGTTCTGCTAGACTGGATCATTTCTTGGCAGGTAATCAGTATGGTGTTTTGATGTATAGGTCCAGAACATGCAAATATATCACTAGAGTATACTGAGTGAAGATACAATATATCAGTCTCCGGACTGTTGTAAAAACACTTCTCTCTAATTAGATTAACTAGTCATGGTTGCTGGGAATACCACCATACAAGGCCTTGTACCTGTCCCTGATGTCAAAAGGGTAGGTTAGTACAGCAATCTCATATCTATTATTCCAGACTTCTGCACTGTTCTGATACCTTTACACTCAGAGGCCTGTTACAGAGTACCGATGTAATGAATTTTGTTCAGCAAAGATAATTTGATTCCAAAACATGCGGCAAAGATAGTATACAGAGTTATTAAGTCTTACTTTAACCAAAAACCTTAGGAACTGCATCTTCACTAAGTGACTACTCAAGGAAACACTTGTCCTGCAGCATTATCTCACAAATGTGGTGTATTCTAACACTAAAATCTTCTATTTTCAAAACAAAGTATATTTTATGTTATAAACCCGTGGCAGTGATCATGACAGGTAAACAGGTAAGCTTAATGAATTATGTTTTCCCCCAAAAATGGGGGAGACCTATTGTTTTTCCCCGGTTGGTTGTCCGTCCGTCTGTCCGTCCGTCCGTCTGTCTGTCCATCACAAAATCGTGTCTGCTCTGTATCTTCCAAAGCCCTTGAAGGATTTTTATGAAACTTGGGTCAGATGTTCACCTCATCAAGGCGACGTGCAGAACACACTTTGCGGGTGTGGTGTCTCAAGGTCAAGGTCACACTTGGAGGTTAAATCTCAGATGCCACAAAATCGTGTCCGCTCTGTATCTTCCAAAGCCCTTGAAGGATTTTTATGAAACTTGGGTCAGACGTTCACCTCATCAAGGCGACATGCAGAACCCACTTTGCGGGTGTGGTGTCTCAAGGTCAAGGTCACACTTGGAGGTTAAATGTCCCGCTCTGTATCTTCTAAAGCCCTTGAAGAATTTTTATGAAACTTGGGTCAGATGTTCACCTCATCAAGGCGAAGTGCAGAACCCACTTTGCGGGTGTGGTGTCTCAAGGTCAATGTCACATTTGGAGGTTAAATGTCAAATGCCACAAAATCGTGTTGCTCTGTATCTTCCAAACCCCTTGAAGGATTTTTATGAAACTTGGGTCAGATGTTCATCTCATCAAGGCGACGTGCAGAACCCACTTTGCGGGAGTGGTGTCTCAAGGTCAAGGTCACACTTGGAGGTTAAATGTCAAATGCCACAAAATTGTGTCCGCTCTGTATCTTCAAAAGCCCTTGAAGGATTTTTATGAAACTTCGGTCAGATGTTCACCTCATCAAGGCGACGTGCAGAACCCACTTTGCGGGTGTGGTGTCTCAAGGTGAAGGTCACACTTGGAGGTTAAATGTCAAATTTTACAATCGTCTGACTCAATACTACCTGCAGCAACTGGCTGGGGGGAGACATATGTTTTTGTTCAATCAAAATCCCATTTCTAGTTAATATTAGTCTTTATTATAGAAGATTGTTGTACCATTTTTGGATTTATTTCAAATAAATGCTTTCTAAGAGTCTATATGCCTAAAGGAAAACAAAAGCTGAATATATGTTACTCTTTAAGTTATGAGTTATTTTTCATTTTTATAGCAAATGAGCCAATAAACTAGCTTTGCAGTGTACCTACATATAACTATGGATTATGTCCCTTTAAAAGACACTTTTTTACCCGTTAAAATCCTCCAAAAAAATGGTAAAACAACAACTCTCTATGTAACAACAATTATTAGTGCATTCTGCTAGTAACTTAGAATTTTTAACCGACACTTTGAAATCCTGTACCTATTGATATAATACCATTCATATTAATATGAACAAGAGCCATGTTACACATGGTTAATCCCCCCGCCGGGAAGAAGCTACCTGAAGGTTGTACTTTCAAACACTCAATGTAATAATGTTTGAAGAAAATCCCACAAAAAATAGGCAAGGTAGAAATACTGTTCTTGCAAACTGCACTTCCTACCAATGTGCTATGTCAGTGTATTAAGTTTGAAGAAAATCGCTTAAGCACTTTTGGAGTTATGCTTCGGACAAAGTTTTTCAATTAAATCTGATAAAGGGGAATAATTCTAAAAGTAGGCAAGGTAGAGTTATTATTCTTTCACACTGCACCTCCTTCAAATGTGCTCCTTCAGTATATGAAGTTTGAAGAAAATCACTCAAGTACTTTTGGAGTTATGCTCCGGACAAAACTGGAACGGACGGACACACGGACGGACAGAGACCATTTCTAATATCCCCTTCGCCTTTGGCGGGGGGATAATAAGTTCAAGAATTCAAGAATTAGATATACATGTATATGCTGGGATTTTTAAAATGTAAACAAGTAAATCTCATAAAGGGGAATAACTCTAAAAAATAGGCAAGGTAAAGTAATTGGACTTGCACACTGCACTACCTACCAATGTGCTCTGTGAGTGTATGAAATTTGAATAAAATCCCTCAAGTAGTTTTGGAGTTATGCTCCGGACAAAATTTATCAAGTAATTCTGATAAAGGGGAATAACTCTAAAAATAGGCAAGCTAGAGTTATTGTTCTTGCACATTGCACTACCTACCAATGTGCTCTGTCAGTGTATGAAGTTTGAATAAAATCCCTCAAGTAGTTTTAGAGTTACGCTCCGGACAAAATTTATCAAGTAATTCTGATAAAGGGGAATAACTCTAAAAATAGGCAAGGTAGAGTTATTGCACTTGCACGCTGCACTCCCTACCAATGTGCTCTGTCAGTGTATGAAGTTTGAATAAAATCCCTCAAGTAGTTTTGGAGTTATGCTCCGGACAAAATTTATCAAGTAATTCTGATAAAGGGGAGTTACTCTAAAAATAGGCAAGGTAGAGTTATTGGACTTGCACACTGCACTACCTACCAATGAGCTCTGTCAGTGTATGAAGTTTGAATAAAATCCCTCTGGCAGTTTTGGAGTTATGCTCCGGACAAAATTTATCAAGTAAATTTGATAAAGCGGAATAACTCTAAAAAAAGGCAAGGTAGAGTTATTGCACTTTCACACTGCACTACCTACCAATGTGCTCTGTCAGTGTATGAAGTTTGAATAAAATCCCTCAAGTAGTTTTGGAGTTATGCTCCAGACAAAATTGTTTCGGACGGATGCACGGACGCACAGACGCACGGATGCACGGACGGACAAAGGGCATTCCTAATATCCCCTCCGCCTTTGGCGGGGGGATAATTAAAAATTTTAGGGAAGCACAGACATAGTGCAACTATCAATGTTTTGCCCCAGATACGGTGCGGTGGGCATACAAAGGACATTTGACAGAAGACCATTCCCAATAGGCAGGAATTTGACAGATTGGTTAAGAGTTCTGGGAAATAGAATTTGGTCTCATTTTAGTTCCCAGATCATTTGATATTGCCAATGCTCTAGGACATGAATTTATTTACAGGCTTAATAGATGGAATGCCTGACTATAGTGCAAGGTAAATACTGTACAAGGCATATGACAGTTATGCACATTTTAACAAATGCCATTAATACTGTCAATAGAAGTAACTGTAGCTAATAATATCTCTATTGCTTTAATAATTGCCACTAACACGAAGGAAGCCTTGTTAGAAAAGACCAGAGCTGCATGCTTTTTTAAGGACTTATAATGATAAAATAAACAAGAGGGCCATGATGGCCCTATATCGCTCACCATCACTCACAAAAATGTGACCACTAGAGTGTTAACAAACTAAGTGTGGACAGATGACGGACGAAGGACATTGATCAATCCTAATAATTACCCTGATTATATGAAAGGAAAGGCTGCCTAAACAAGAAATATCTTTAAAAAAGATGACTGGCATAGATACAGTACAAAATGACCCGCAGTACGTGTATAGTTTGCGGACATTGGCAAATGTCCTAAAAATCATGACTTGGGGGAGGGCAGTGTATTTTCCACAATCGGAATTTTAGGGACTGTCTGTGCCATTAAATTTATAGGAACTAGGGATTTGCCTGCCTTCCTGTTAAAATTTCGTTCTAAGGTAAACTGTGAAATGTCAAAATTGTAGGAAAAGGCATATATATTCTGTGAGGTATTTTCATGCAGTATCAGGCAAATGTGTGTCTTTTTACAACACGAACAACATAAAAAGAGAATAACTACCTTCCATAATTGGAGCTAGGAACTTGCCATGTTAAAATTTCATTCTAAGATGAACTGTGAAATGTCAATACATGTAAATGAGAAAGGGACTTACATGGATTTTCAGGCAATATAAGGCAAGTTATGAAATTCAAGTGAGTATATTTGTTGAAACACTCCCAAATTTAACTATTTAATACATGTTTAACATAAAAGCAGTCAAAAACAACTGATTTCTATTGTGGGAGCTAGTTACTTTCCTGCCCAGATAAAATTGCATTCTTAGGTGATTTGTGAAATGTGGAATTACAGGAAGGAACATTCTGTGATTGTCATGCAATACCAGGCAAGTTACAATTTTCAAGTGAGCACTTATTGAAACACTCCCAAATGTGTCTTTTAGTAAATACATGTACAACATAAAAGCAGAACTACTAATTTCCATACTTCCATCTACTTTCAATATAAGTCTCTCAGAAAATGCAAACAAGCAAGGTGTAATATAAATTAACTCCTTATAGACCTCTGACTAGATAAATTGTAACACATCTGTCCTGCCTTAAATGAAAATTATTCTAAAATCTGGAAGACTTTGCCCACAGGGAACCAAAGAAACAATCATAAATCTGTTTAGATGCTAAAGAAGTGTTTAATAAAAATGTGGAATTCAATCTGTAAGACACAACTTCAGGAAGTGGGGCTGAAAATCCATGAGTTTTTTTATTGAAATGACTTGATTTATTTCAACATGGCAAAACAGGAAAATTCCTAGTTGCCATGCATATCCTAACCTATAACAAGCAATGAGTGATAGCAACCACTTTATAAGTCTCAACACCATTTTTTTTTTTGGTTAACCTTTGTAAGATTTCATCACATTTTTTCATGTCCTAGATGCCTAAACAAAATGTGGAAAAACAGAGTAACAAATGGAGCAGTGGTTGAGGGTATTGTGTCACATTTCTGATCCATACATTTGTAGGTGCTGATTCAAATCTCCTCCAGGGATGAAAGTCTCCAGTGACTTTTTCTGCCTCAGTATTAGTTTGAACCAAGGAAAAAGTAAAGGTATTTAGAAGTTGCAAGAAGTGGTTTCCAAATCAATATACATACAGTTTAAACTAAACTTCAGCATACGCCTGTTTATATGCTCACCCCTAAATGTACTCTAAAATTTAATCCAATACAAAAGTGCATCAATATCCCCGCGACCAAAAAATCTTGAAACCATTTTTCATTGATTTAAACGATCATGTGACTGCGAAAATTATAAATGGTGTTTTCTGACAATTTTGTAAATACATTTCAACTACATGTTTACGTTAACATCTAAATACAGCAATTAAACGTCTAAAAACAACCATACCATCGTGATTTTAACCTGTTTGATATTTTTACTGGTTTAATCATGTATACATATTAAGCAAGAGGGCCATGATGGCCCTGTATCGCTCACCTGAGCATGACTGCTTTAAACAAAGTTGCTATGGACCTGGTTAATTGACACCAGATGACTCATATTCAAACTTGACCTAGAAATTTTAATTGAAACAATCTCTTTGACAAATTTCAAGGTTATTTGTACTGAAAATGTTACCTCTAGAGTGTTAACAAGGTTTTTCCATATTTGGGCTCTATGACCTAGCTTTTTAACCTAGATGTCCCATATTCGAACTTGAGCTAGAAATTATCGAAAATCTCTCTGACAAATTTCCAGAATATTTGGACTTAAAAAGTAGCCTCTAGAGTGTTAACAAGGTTTTTCGATATTTAGGCTCTGTGACCTAGTTTTTGACCCCAGATAACCCATATCCAAACTTGAGCTACAAATCATCAAAACAACCTTTCTGACAAATTTCCAGGACATTTGGAGTGAAAATGTAGCCTCACAAGTGTTTACAAAGTTTTTCGATATTTGGGCTCTGTGACTTAGTTTTCGACTCCAGATGACCCATACTCAAACTTGAGCTAGGAACAATAGAATAAAGCTTTCTGACAAATTTCCAGGTTGTCTGGAATTATAATGTTACCTCTAGAGTGTTGACAAGGTTTTTCCATATTTGGGCTCTGTGACCTAGTTTTTGACCCAAGATTACCCATACTTCAATTTGAGCTAGAAATTGTCAAAGCAACCTTTCTGACAAATTTTCAGATTATTTGGGCTGAAAATGTAACCTCTAGAATGTTAACAAGATTTTTCTATTTTTGGGCCATGTGGCCTAGTTTTTGATCCCAGATGACCCATATCCAAATTTAAGCTAGAAATCATCAATAGAACCTTTCTGTTAAATTTCAAGGACATTTGGACCACAAATGTAACCTCTAGAGCATTAGCAAGGTTTTTCTACTTTCGGGATCTGTGACCTAGTGTTTGACCCCAGAAAACCTATATTCAAAACTGAGCTCTGTGACCTAGTTTTTGACCCAAGATTACCCATACATCAATTTGAGCTAGAAATTGTCAAAGCAACCTTTCTGACAAATTTTCAGATTATTTGGGCTGAAAATGTAACCTCTAGA
Source organism: Cyclina sinensis (assembly GCA_012932295.1). Classification (NCBI taxonomy): domain Eukaryota; kingdom Metazoa; phylum Mollusca; class Bivalvia; order Venerida; family Veneridae; genus Cyclina; species Cyclina sinensis. The sequence continues at coordinate 13,989,439 of JAAONU010000004.1, read as the reverse complement.
ATGTTAACAAGATTTTTCTATTTTTGGGCCATAAGACCTAGTTTTTGATCCCAGATGACCCATATCCAAATTTAAGCTAGAAATCATCAATAGAACCTTTCTGTTAAATTTCAAGGACATTTGGACCACAAATGTAACCTATAGAGCATTAGCAAGTTTTTTCTACTTTTGGGATCTGTGACCTAGTTTTTGACCCCAGAAAACCTATATTCAAAACTGAGCTTGAACTCATCGATAGAACCTTTCTGACAGATTTCCAGATTATTTGGGCTGAAAATGTAACCTTTAGAATGTTAACAAGGTTTTTGACCCCAGATGACCCATATTCGAACTTGATCTAGAAATCCTCAAGGCAACCTTTCCAACAAATTTCCAGATTATTTGGGCTGAAAATGTAACCTCAAGAGTGTTAACAAGATTTTTCTATTTTTGGGCTCTGTGACCTAGTTTTTGAACCCAGATGACCCATATTTGATCTTTTGCTAGGTATCTTTGAAGCAACCTTTCTGACAAATTTCCAGATTATTTGGGCTGAAAATGTAACCTCTAGAGTGTTAACAAGATGTTTCTATTTTTGGGCTCTGTGACCTAGTTTTTGAACCCAGATGACCCATATTTGAACTTGAGCTAGAAATCATAGAAACAACCTTCTTGACAAATTTCCAGATTGTTTGGTCTAAAAATGTTATCTCTAGAGTGTTAACAAGGTTTTTCAATATTTGGGCTCTGTAACCTAGTTTTTGACCCCAGATGACCCATATTTGAACTTGAGCTAGAAATCATAGAAGCAACCTTCCTGACAAATTTCCAGATTATTTGGTCTAACAAGAGGGCCATGATGGCCCTGTATCGCTCACCTGAGTATGACTGCTTTTAACAAAGTTGCTATGGACCTGGTTAATTGACCCCAGATGACCAATATTCGAACTTGACCTAGAAATTATTGAAACAATCTCTTTGACAAATTTCAAGGTTATTTATACTGAAAATGTTACCTCTAGAGTTTTAACAAGATTTTTCCATATTTGGGCTCTATGACCTAGTTTTTTAATCTCCCCATATTCGAACTTGACCTAGAAATTATTGAAACAATCTCTCTGACAAATTTCCAGGATATTTGAACTGAAAAAGTAGCCTCTAGAGTGTTAACAAGGTTTCTCGATATTTAGGCTCTGTGACCTAGTTTTTGACCCCAGATAACCCATATCCAAACTTGAGCTACAAATAATCAAAACAACCTTTCTGACAAATTTCCAGGACATTTAGAGTGAAAATGTAGCCTCTTGAGTGTTTACAAAGTTTTTCGATATTTGGGCTCTGTGACCTAGTTTTCCACTCCAGATGACCCATATTCAAACTTGATCTAGAAACCATAGAATTAAGCTTTCTGACAAATTTCCAGAATATTTGGACTTAAAAAGTAGCCTCTAGAGTGTTAACAAGGTTTTTCCATATTTGGGCTCTGTGACCTAGTTTTTGACCCAAGATGACCCATACTCCAACTTGAGGTGGAAATCATCAAAAAAACCTGTCTGACAAATTTCCAGGATATTTAAACTGAAAATGTAACCTCTGGAGTGTTAAAAAGGTTTTTTAATTTTTGGCCATGTGACCTAGTTTTTGATCCCAGATGACCCATATCCAAATATGAGCTAGAAATCATTGAAACAACCTTTCTGACAAATTTCCAGGACATTTGGACTGAAAATGTAACCTCTAGAGCATTAACAAGGTTTTTCTACTTTCGGGCTCTGTGACCTAGTTTTTGACCCCAGAAAACCTATATTCAAAAATGAGCTAGAAATCATTGAAACAACCTTTCTGACAAATTTCCAGATTATTTGGACTGAAAATGTTACCTTTAGAATGTTAACAAGGTTTTTTTATATTTGGACTCTGTGACCTAGTTTGTGACCCCAGATGACCCATATTCGAACTTGATCTAGAAATCCTCAAGGCAACCTTTCTGAAGAATTTCCAGATTATTTGGGCTGAAAATGTAACCTCTAGAGTGTTAACAAGATTTTTCTATTTTTGGGCTCTGTGACCTAGTTTTTGAACCCAGATGACCCATATTCGAACTTGATTGAGAAATCTTTGAAGCAACTTTTCTGACAAATTTCTAGATTATTTGGGCTGAAAATGTTACCTCTAGAGTGTTAACAAGATGTTTCTATTTTTGGGCTCTGTGACCTTGTTTTTGAACCCAGATGACCCATATTTGAACTTGAGCTAGAAATCATCGAAGCAACCTTCCTGACAAATTTCCAGATTATTTGGTCTAAAAATGTTACCTCTAGAGTGTTAACAAGGTTTTTCAGTATTTGGGCTCTGTGAACTAGTTTTTGACCCCAGATAAACCATATCCAAACTTGAGCTACAAATCATCAAAACAACCCTTCTGACAAATTTCCAGGACATTTAGAGTGAAAATGTAGCCTCTTGAGTGTTTACAAAGTTTTTCGATATTTGGGCTCTGTGACCTAGTTTTCCACTCCAGATGACCCATATTCAAACTTGATCTAGAAACCATAGAATTAAGCTTTCTGACAAATTTCCAGGTTATTTGGAATAAAAATGTTACCTCTAGAGTGTTAACAAGGTTTTTCCATATTTGGGCTCTGTGACCTAGTTTTTGACCTAAGATGACCCATACTCCAACTTGAGGTGGAAATCATCAAAAAAACCTGTCTGACAAATTTCCAGGATATTTAGACTGAAAATGTAACCTCTGGAGTGTTAAAAAGGTTTTTTAATTTTTGGCCATGTGACCTAGTTTTTGATCCCAGATGACCCATATCCAAATATGAGCTAGAAATCATTGAAACAACCTTTCTGACAAATTTCCAGGACATTTGGACTGAAAATGTAACCTCTAGAGCATTAACAAGGTTTTTCTACTTTCGGGCTCTGTGACCTAGTTTTTGACCCCAGAAAACCTATATTCAAAACTGAGCTAGAAATCATCGATAGAACCTTTCTGACAAATTTCCAGATTATTTGGACTGAAAATGTTACCTTTAGAATGTTAACAAGGTTTTTTTATATTTGGACTCTGTGACCTAGTTTGTGATCCCAGATGACCCATATTCGAACTTGATCTAGAAATCCTCAAGGCAACCTTTTTGAAGAATTTCCAGATTATTTGGGCTGAAAATGTAACCTCTAGAGTGTTAACAAGATTTTTCTATTTTTGGGCTCTGTGACCTAGTTTTTGAACCCAGATGACCCATATTCGAACTTGATTGAGAAATCTTTGAAGCAACTTTTCTGACAAATTTCTAGATTATTTGGGCTGAAAATGTTACCTCTAGAGTGTTAACAAGATGTTTCTATTTTTGGGCTCTGTGACCTTGTTTTTGAACCCAGATGACCCATATTTGAACTTGAGCTAGAAATCATTGAAGCAACCTTCCTGACAAATTTCCAGATTATTTGGTCTAAAAATGTTACCTCTAGAGTGTTAACAAAGTTTTTCAGTATTTGGGCTCTGTGAACTTGTTTTTGACCCCAGATGACCCATATTTGAACTTGACCTAGAAATCGTCAAAGCAACCTTTCTGACAAATTTCCAGATTATTTGGGCTGAAAATGTAACCTCTAGAGTGTTAACAAGATTTTTCTATTTTTGGGCTCCGTGACCTAGTTTTTGAACCCAGATGACCCATATTAAAATTTGATCTAGAAATCCTCGATAGAACTTTTCTGACAAATTTCCAGGATATTTGGACTGAAAAAGTAGCCTCTAGAGTGTTAACAAGGTTTTTCTATATTTGGGCTCTGTGACCTAGTTTTCCAACCCTGATAACCCATGTTGGAACTCGTCTGAGATATTAATGAGACAAACATCCTGACCAAGTTTCATGACAATTGAGGCAAAAATGTGACCACTAGAGTGTTAACAAACTAATTGTGGACAGACAGACGACGGACCAAAGGTGATCAGAAAAGCTCACTCTGTCACTACATGACAGGTGAGCTAAAAATGTTACCTCTAGAGTGTTAACAAGGTTTTTCAATATTTGGGCTCTGTAACCTAGTTTTTGACCCCAGATGACCCATATCTGAACTTGAGCTAGAAATCGTCAAAGCAACCTTTCTGACAAATTTCCAGATTATTTGGGCTGAAAATGTAACCTCTAGAGTGTTAACAAGGTTTTTCTATTTTTGGGCTCTGTGACCTAGTTTTTGAACCAAGATGACCCATATTTGAACTTGAGCTAGAAATCATCAATAGAACCTTTCTGACAAATTTCCAGGATATTTGGACTGAAAAAGTAGCCTCTAGAGTGTTAACAAGGTTTTTCTATATTTGGGCTCTGTGACCTAGTTTTCCAACCATGATAACCCATGTTGGAACTCGTCCGAGATATTAATGAGACAAACATCCTGACCAAGTTTCATGACAATTGAGGAAAAAATGTGACCACTAGAGTGTTAACAAACTAATTGTGGAAGGACGGAAGGACGACGGACAAAAGGTGATCAGAAAAGCTCACTCTGTCACTACCTGACAGGTGAGCTAAAAACACTTCGAAAAGTGAAATACAAAAGTAACATGCAAACACGCATTGTTTGTTCATATTTTGGGTTGTCAAATGTATGTAAATACGATTCAGTGTACGCTAGTCACTGATTGGCCAAAAAGTAACTGTGGATTTCCCTGTCTAAAAATAAAAAATATCGTTCTGAAAATTGAATTTTAGCAGAGGTAAGAAAGTGAAACATTTGACCGATGCGCAGGAGAGTTAACATGACCATGTGTGTGTATGTATACACAAGGATCACACTATTAGGCAACATGGGTGAAGTGGTTGCATTTTCTTGAGTTATTTCATCTTGTCTGCATAGAAAAACAAATCTTTTACTTTTCGGAACATTGGATAATCTTTTCATCCAATCATAACCCCTAATAATATGAGAAGATGAGCAAGTGCCTATTATAAAACATCTGTATATCACAATAAACTGTTAAGTTGCTGTAAAAACAGCATAAATTTGCAAAACAAGGGCGATAAGTGATCACATGTGTCGCCTGATGAAAGCCAATTAAACAGTAGTATTGAGAGGTGACTGGACGGTTTGTAGGCTAAAATGCATTTTTTTCAAGGGTCATAACTCAGCCAAAAATCATTCAACTGAAAAACCTGTTAGATATGCACAAGTACTTGAGGTACCAATCAATCCTGTAACATTTCATTTAAATTGCTTTAGTAATATAAGAGAAGTAGTCCGGACAAACTTAAAAAATAAAAATCATTAAAGGCCATAACTCTGACAAATATCATTGAACTGGAAAATGATGGAGAAGTGATCCCTATATGTCATGGCTACTTTCTAACATGTCACAGCTACTGTGAAGCCTACAACACAAAAATCATTATTTGGCCAAAACACCTTTTTCATTCAAGGGCCATAACTCAACCAAAAATCATTCAACCGAAAAAAATCATTAGATATGCGCAAGTACTTGAGGTACTGATCAATCCTGTAAAATTTCATTCAATTTGCATCAGTAGTATAAGAGAAGTAGTCCGGACAAACTTAAAAAAATAAAAATTAAAAAAAGGGCCATAACTCTGACAAAAATCATTGGACTGGAAAATGCTGATGATATGCACAACTAGACTTGGTACTGATCATTCCTGTAAAGTTTGGATGAAATCCCACCGGTAGTATCTGAGGACAAGTTTTGTGACAGATGGACAGGCAGAAGACAGAGAAGTGATCCTTATATTTCGCGGCTACTTTGTAGCAGGCGACACAACTTATAACTTGACCATGTTCATGGATGTCAGCGGATATAAAAACACCTACTTTTATTTTCTGTAACCTCTCCACCATTGCTCGGGTTTAGACGGAAGATGCTAATTTGCATACATAAGTTATTTTTAGAAGTAATATTCTATTTAAAGGACCTGACAAATTTAGTGCTGATAAGTATCTCAACAGTTCTTAATTCTTCCTCAGTAATTTTTACACTTTTTTGCTCAGTATTAGAAAGGTTTTGATGACAATGCTTCCGAGTAAATTTTGATCTATCTTTTTGAATTAATTTACATTTTGAATGATCCACTATTGATGTCTGCGTCACATATTCAAAATTGATCATGTGACATTGACAACTGGTTTAACGAATATCAGGGAAGTGTCTATGGCATTTTCCAAAGCAATTTAAGACTGGAGGATCATAAAATATTTTAGATCATTTAATCCTGATGTAACTCAAGCACATCTAGCCATCCACGAAAATTAACTATGCAGATAAGGTGTTGATAATGTTTTTAAGCATCCTTGAGTTCTTATTTGGTTATTTTTGATTGGCGATTATGGCCAGTATTATAATTTCAAGATAAGTTGCAAGAACTTGTTTCCAAATCTGAGTAACATAGAAAGGCTCTCTGAAACTATTATATTTAGAAAATGAAATAGTTAGTTGAATTGTTTTCTTAATTGACTTTAGAAGTCCCAAAAGTTGCAAGAACTTGTTTCCAAATCAGAGTAACACAGAAAGGCTCTCTCTCTCTGAAACTATTTTTTTTTCAGAACATGAAATAGTTATATAGCTGAATTGTTTTCTTAATTGACTTTAAAAGTCCCAAAATCAGATAGATCCTTTACTCTTTTAAAGTTGAATATATTTTAAACCTCAATAAATAGTTCTGTTAATTCAGAGATTAACGGCAGAGTAATTATGTTAAACTATACTCAACCCAAAAAGAAATGCAGGGTGAACTTTCTGGGTCTATAACTTATACATATTTGAATGCTCTACAGAATAGTTCATATCTGTTTAACAATTAATCATAAATCAAGAAATTATCTAAATTTCATTAGATTCTAACCAGTAATTCAAGAGTAATTGAAGCATATTTGATGGTATCCCTCTAAATCACAAAACGAAATCAACTCACTCTTCAATATTTTGTTTGCACTCATCCCCCCCCCCCAACCCCAGCGCATTTTTCGCAGTCCGGATTCTCCTATGTATAGAGTTCATAAGTGCATTTATCCTTCTTAATATGGAATATTATTCCACTCCTCCAACAAAGCAGGGGGGGGGGGGGGGGAGAGATTCTGACACCTCCTTACCTTCCTGTCCAGCTCATCCCAAGGACCAAATGGGGACAAATCTTGACTGTATGGTGGCGAGTCAAGTGTGTAAATGTTACAGTTTGCCAGAAAGTCTTGACAAACTAAAACTACATGGGGCCGGGCATTGTCATGCTGAAAGATTAGGTTGTGCTGTTGCACATTTGAGATGGCAACAGGGCAAAAAATTTCATCCCTATATCTTACGGCAGTTAAATTCACATCTATCACAATTAATGGTGACTTTATCCCAGGCGATATCCCACCCTAGACCATAACCGAACAGCCCCCAAGCCTATCCCTCTCAAGAATGCAAGCGTTGGTACAACGTTCACCATGACACCTATATACATGATGTCGACCATCTGAACGAAACAGAGAGAACCGAGACTCATCTGTGAAAAACATTTGTCTCCATGGATGCATTGGGAACAATCTTTGAGCAGGAGCCCTCAACCAAGCTAAATGACGGGTGCAACATGCAGGAGTAAGGGGTAAGGGGTAAACCAACGTAAGGATGCTGAGACTGTGATCATCGAGTCAGTTTCTTACAGTCTGTGCATGAATATAGCAATTATGATTGCCTACAATATAAACAGCCATTTCGGTTACAGTAAGGTTGCAATTACAAAGGTGGGCAAGATGTATAGTTCTGTCTTGACATGACGTCATCACACGGGGTCATCCCAATCTAGGATGGTCGACAATGGTTCCAGGTTCTCTCAGGTGCCTGACAAGTCATTCTATGGTGGAAATGTTCACACCAAATTGCCTAGCAACCTGCTGTTGCTGTTTATCTTCCAATAGCAATGCAATAGTATGACCCCTCTGTACTTGGGTCAGCCGTACCATGACAGGAAATGGTTAGATTTAACTTTAAATAGTGGAAAGTGATTTGTATTCTCAAGAGTATTGAGTGGTATCACATAATGTGTTGAGCAATATATTATCATTAAACTGCATGTGATTTTTGCTTTTTTACACTTTTTCAGTGAGGCACAGTACATCACACAGCTGAGCAAATTTAGATACCACTTTAAGTATACAGTGACCTTTAAAGTTGTATGACCCATTTTTATCATTTTAGGCCAAAGCATTTATTTAATCAGGTTGCACATTTATGTACCCTGCGTTTCTTTTTTGGTTGAGTATATTTACAGAGTAGTGACTTGGCAACAGGGCACACTCAACCCTGTTCAAACATCTGAGTATTATTTTATATTTTTCTATATTATCACAAAACTGCACAGCCTATCTGAGATTATTACCTTTGTGACTTCAAGCTAAAAGAAGACTATGGCATGCAAGGATCCACTTTAACACTGTATCACAGTCAATCAGAAAGGTTAAAAAAACTGATCAATCCACTTCTAATTAAGTTTAAAAGGAAAAGGTCAATATAACATTAAACCTTTGCATAATTAAAGGCATAACTGTTCCCTGACAAACTAAATTCTGCATTTTCCAATTAAGAACTTTCAGATTTTCACGCAATATAAGACAGGCAGCTATTAATGTACACTCCACATGCAATCCTAACCACAACAGAACAGGGCAAAATCATTTACAATCTTGTGGAAAGTAAATCTAAAATCTTGTCTGATGACAGGAATCACTATAAATGTTAGTGTTGAAAATACCCCTCATTTTTATTTCCACATAATAAAATTCAGGCCATTTATCATACAAAATATTAACACTTTTTCACATTACTTAGAATATTAACTAATTTTATGCTAATTGGCTATCACACAATATAATTATTTAGTGATTTTAAATCACATGGAATTTAAACTGTTTTTTTCTAAGCTCATTCTAAGAGTAATCTGTAGCAAATATAACCATATGTGCAATGGTATGATGCAGTTATTGTACATTTATGAAACTATGAAATCAAATCAAATCAATCAAATTGAAGGCTATATTCTAAGAAATTAAGTTGATTATATTTACAAATAATCTAAATGGTTAACAAGAGATATTTCTAAAACATACAGCCATAGGAAGGTAGAAGGACAGGGCCTTGTATCAGTACATTACGTGGAGGATGCCAGAGGCTTCTGATATCAAAAACTATTGGCCATGGCAAGTAGATGAATGAGAGGATCTGTATATTATGTCAATGACACTTTGGTTATAGAATGTAATAAGTTCAATTACTGGAGAACACGAAAGAGTACAGGAACTGTATGGGTAGGGTGGGAGGGTGGATAAGTAGGAAATTTTGAGGCAGCAAGGTCCAAGGGTTCTCTAGTTATCAATCAGAATCTGTCCTCCTCTTTTTTGTTTTGTCTACCATGATTTGACCTTTAACCCAATTATCTCAGAATAGGGGTCATCTCCTGGACAGACCAACCTGCACAGCAAGTCTGAGGAGCCAATACCAAAGGGTTCTCTAGTAATTGATTGGACACCATTTATTTGTTAATGATCACTTTGACTTTGAACTTTGACCAAGTGACCCTAAAAGCAATATGAGTCATCTACAAGTCATGATCAACCTGCATTGAAGTTAAAGGGACCATAGGCTAAAGCATTCTCTAGTTATTCATCAGAAACCATTTTTCAGATAATGATCAACATGACCTTGACCTTTGACGTAGTAGACCCTAAAAACTATAGGGGTCATCTATTGGCCATGACCAACCAGCCTTTAAAGTTTTAACAAGGCTGGGCACAAGCATTCTATAAATACTGATCGGAAATCGTTTTGCTTTTGAAGGTCACTGTGACCTTGGCCTTTGTCCTAGTGACCTGAAAAACTATTGGGGTAATCTACTGGTCATGATCAAGCTACATACTAAGTTTGGGGAACCTAGGCCCAAGGGTTCATTAGTAATTGATTGGATACTGTTTTGATTTTCAAGGTCACTGTGACCCTGGCCTTTGACCTTATGACCCAAAAAACTAGAGAGGTCATTTACTGGTCAAGAACAACCTTTAAACCAAGTTCGACGAAGGTGTGTCCAAGGGTTCTCTAGATATTGATCAGAAACGAATTGTCTACTGGCCGACTGACTGACATTGGCAAACAGAATACACCCTCGTCTTCGATGCGGGGCATAAAAAGGGCACGTCAGACTTCACTGATGCCTCCTCCTTAAATAAATAAGGTCTGCCTTGTAAAGTGTAACAGTAACATTTAACACTGTATGCTAAGAAAAATGACAATACTTACTGTTTCGGAAGTTTTCTAACTTGTTGTTTCGTATACTTATTTTCGTAGGGGCATCTGTGATGTCCTCATAGTTAATAATGAACAGAATTATCTCCCCATGCTCATTCTTCACTGGTGCAATCAATACACTACACAAAAACTTTTCTCCTGAAAATAAAAATAGTAGGAAATAAAGAAAAAATGATGCAGGGCCATAAAACCATCTTTTGCTCTCACACACTAATAAGAAATAAGTAAATATTAAATTAAATAATAGTAAAAGAATCCTTAGAAAAAATTAAGTGACTTCCCTAGTCTGATACAAAGCCATATCCCATTAAAGACACAAAAGTTCGGTTGTGTTGTTATTTTACCATGTTTTTCGGCTGGCTGTAAGAGTCCTATACAACTGGTTCATTTACTTCCTTAATATTCAAGGAAAAAGTCTTTCAGTATCATGTGTTGGGGATTTCAAAATTAAGTCCTGCCTGATAGTGTGACTGAAAGAGTACTGACATCTCAATATTAAAGGGGCTGTGCTCCAGATGAAAAAAAAAAGAAAGTTTTCTTGTATTATAAATTTCTTGTAATATTTATGACTAATGCTTAAAAAATAACTAACTGACAAAAAATAAGTCAAATAATCACATTATAAATTGATTTTTATCCCTTTCAAAGTACTATACCGTAACGCGACGGTATAACTATATCGTAAAAGATTTAAAGTAAATATCTGTAATATCACATGCTGCGATGGTGGTGACAGTAAAAGCGTTGGAAATATTTTATTAACATGAGGGTCCAGAGTTCAAATCAGGCTGGAGCGAAAATATTTTTTTTATTCTATTTTGACTTTTATAATCAGTTTTGAAGTAAAATATTATGTTGTTATAATGTCACGGCATGTAAATATATAATTTATGAAAAAAAATTTTTTTATGTCAAATCTGGAGTACAGCCTCTTTAAATGTCCTCTGTAAACAAACAAAATATGTACGAGTAACATGTACTATATAAATAAGCTTGCAAAATGGTGTTAAGTAAAACATTTAGAAGGAATTTAAGAAAATCAGACATATCCTTATGGCAAACATATTTTAAAAGATAATCTTAGAAATGAATCACACACAGTCAATATTTATGGTTCCCAGAAGATTTTCTAAGTTTTTCCTTATACTAAATGTAATAATTTCCATGGAAACAATTGCATTCTGTCTCTGATGGGTGATGCTTTTTTCAGATTTGAACAACTGCATTGCAGTATTTATTGCTTGACTGTACAATTGTGACCAAAACAAACGTACATTATAGTAATGTTTATAAAGATTTCAAATCCTCTAGGTCTGGCTATTACTAAAACTGTACTACATGTACAGAGCTATATTTGGTCTAAACTCCTGTTGTCGTTAATGGGCAGATGATTTTAGGTAATAACAGAGGGACAAAAAGTATTTACTGGAAACATATCTGTACCACATCAAACATATTCCAATTCTATTACCCTAGACTCGTGTAACATTTTCAGTTCGTAGAAAGCTTGTCACTTATCTAACGTAAGGACTGCTAATAATCTCTTTGCAGCCTGTCCATAAAATGACCACAAGCTCTTGAGACAGGGGGATTTACTTCTGTCAGATTTGTTCCATAAATCAGATACTGTTATGACACAAATTGACTTCTAGTGCCAATATCTGGGGCTTTTACATACCTCATGTCAAATACACTAGCAGGCAATTAATATGACAAACACATATAAAAAGACATTATTCAGCAGAACCTATGCTACAATTTTGACCATAATTATTCATAAAACAAGAGGGCCATGATGGCCCTAGATCGCTCACCTGAATACTTTACCTTTGGGTCTGCTATTGAGCTAACATCAAAAGCATTTTTAAGAATCTCCCTATATATATGAATACAAGTGACCCCCCAGGGCAGGGCCAAATTTCACTCAAGGGGCATAATTTGAACAAACTTCTTAGATGACCTCTAGTTGATTAAAAATATCTAAGTTCTAGTCTCTGTGGATTTAGGCAAGAGGTTTTTTGGTTTTGCCTATATCAATCTGACTGAAGTTCACAATCATCCTACGGTTAGATCTGAAGATGACGCATTCACTCCTGTCTTCTCGATAACCTGGAATTCCCACTATTTTATTTATATCTCAGCCAATGACACTGCAGCTTATGACGCGTCTCGATAGCTTACCTGTACACAATGTGTGTTCAAACAGCGTGTAAACTTCTCTAGCATAACAATGTTTATTAGCGGAGATTGAAATTGCTTAGATATTTTGAAAAAAAATGATGTTAATCACAAACATAAATCTCATTATTTTGAAAGATTTTGACAAATAAATTTAACTGAGTTTGGTGTGACAGTTTATACATGGCAGATAATATTGTTCTGGATCCCAGCCATATAAATAGATTTTCACAAGTTGAACATTTACTTCCATGAGGGTGGAAGTGTTGCTCTGATTGGCTGATGGATAGGTCATGAGAAGGTGACAGTCTATTGGTCGTCCTCAGATCCTAATAGCATAATGATGTTTAAGATATGATTTTAATCAGATTGTGCCTATATAAGCCTATGTAACATCAACTGACCCCCAGGTCAGGGCCAAATTTGACCCCAGTGGCATAATTTGAACAAATGTGGTAGAGGTCCACTAGACAATGCTACATACCTAGTCTTAAGGCTCAGGGCTTTGTGGTTTCAGACAAGAAGATTTTCAAAGTTTTCCTAATATAAGCTTATGAAAAATTAATTGACCCCCAGGACAGGGCCAAATTTGACCCCAGAGGTATAATTTGAAGAAACTGGAAGAGGTCCACTAGACAATGCTATATACCAAATCTTAAGGCTCAGAGCCTTGTGGTTTCAGACAAGAAGATTTTTCAAAGTTTTCCCTATGTAAAACAGATGACCCCAGGTGGGCCACATTTGCCCCAGACGTATACTTTGAACAAACTTTGTAGAGGTCTACTAGACAATGCTACATACCAAATCTTAAGGCTCAGGGCCTTGTGGTTTCAGACAAGAAGATTTTCAAAATTTTCTTTATATAAGCTTATGAAAATTAATTGACCCCCGGGGCAGGGCTGAATTTGACCCCAGGGGCATAATTTGAATAAACTTGACAGAGGTCCACTAGACAATGCTACATACCAAATCTTAAGGCTCAGGGCCTTGTGGTTTCAGACAAGAAGATTTTCAAAATTTTCTCTATATAAGCTTATGAAAATTAATTGACCCCCGTGGCAGGGCTGAATTTGACCCTAGGGGCATAATTTGAATAAATTTGACAGAGGTCCACTAGACAATGCTACATACCAAATCTTAAGGCTCAGGGCCTTGTGGTTTCAGACAAGAAGATTTTTAAAGTTTATATTTAAGCCTATGAAAAATCAATTGACCCCCGGGTCAGGGCCAAATTTGATCCCAGGGGTAAAATTTGAACAAACTTGGTAGAAGTCCACTAGACAATGCTACATACCAAATCTTAAGGCTCAGGGCCTTGTGGTTTCAGACAAGAAGATTTTCAAAGTTTTCTCTATATAAGCCTATGTAAAATCAATTGACCCCTGGGGCAGGGCCAAATTTGACCCCAGGGGTATAATTTGAACAAACCTGGTAGGTCCACTAGACAATGCTACATACCAAATCTTAAGGCTCAGAGCCTTGTGGTTTCAGACAAGAAGATTTTCAAAGTTTTTCCTTTCAGTTGCCATTATTAGCAACCAGAGTTCTTGATGGAATTGAATTCTTTGAACAACTTTGGTAGAGCTTCATGCAAGGAATATCCCAGGCATGTTTTGTCAATGTTGGCTTAGTGCTTTAGGAGAAGAGGTCGTTCAAGTCAAATTGTTGACGATGCATGAGGCACACCGACGGACGCCGGACAATCAAAGATCCCAAAAGCTCAACCTGAGCAGTGCTCAGGTGAGCTGAAACAGTCAGTTATATGAATGATTGTGGATGTTTTAAAATCAAAATCTTTTTTGATTTTTTTGACTGGCATTGAGCCAGAAGCCTTTAGTACTGCAAATCAAAATCAGGCATTGAGAGACACAAGATTTCTGCAACAGACCGAACAACCAACCGTAAGATGACTTCAATATGCCCTAAAAAATAAAGAAAGGGGAGGGGGAGAGTTCAAAGTTGTCTTCTGACCAAGTTTTATCAAGATCCAATCACAAATGTGGCCTCTAGAATTAGTATAAATAAGCAAATTGGTGATTGATGTATAGACAGATGGATGCCAGACAAAAGTTGACCACTATAGCTCACCCTGTGCCTTTGGCTCAGATGAAGTAAAAACCTCTAGTTACTGACTTTGACCCAGTGACCTAAAACTCCACCTAAAGGTAGAGATTTTTGCAAGTTACTTACATACCAGTATCTCAGATATCGATCAATAATTGAAGACCCTAAAGGGGAAAGTACAAAAATCTATTTTTTAGCCTTGGTGACCTTGACCTTGATCTAAGTGAGATTCATAAAAGGTGCCTATATACCAATTATTTAAGATATCTCTAAATAAAGTAAGGCTCTATGACAAAAATCTGGAAAGTCTTTTCTTTGCTGTGGTGACCCAGGGGCAGAGTCAATTTTGACCCCAGGGCCAAGATTTGAACAAACTTGGTAGAGGTCTACTAGGCCAGGTTACACATCAAATATCTTAACACCTGGCCATGTAGTTATGAAAAGAAGATTTTTTTTTTTCATGCAAGTCTTGAAAAAAATCAAGTGACCCCTGGGTTGGGGTGACCTTGCCCTTGATCCAAGTGAATGGCAGAGATTCATACAAGGTGCCTATATATCAAATATCTAAGATATTTGTGAATAAATCAAGGCTCTATGATGAAGATTTTAAGCTTGGTGGCCCTGGGGTAGATGTGAACAAACTTGGTAGAGGTCTTCCAGGCCTACACATCAAATATTAGATAAAAGATTTTTTTTTCCTTTGCAATTCTTTACAAAAAAAAAAGTGTTCCCTGAAAAGTGGGTCAGCTTTAATTACAAGAGGATCATTTGAACAATCTTAGTAGAGGACTTTTAGATGATGTTCCATGCAAAATATCTCAGCACTAGGCCTTCTGGTTTCATAGAAGAAAATTTTCTAACTTTGGCCAAGTGGTACAGAGGAGATGTTGTTTGAAGAAAAAAAAATAGTGTTCAAACTAAGTGTTAAGGATTGTCATTTTTATGACATCAGTCTTGAAATAAGCCTTCTTTGGTGTCAAGAGAAAACTTGTAATGAGACTCTAACAGATAACAATCTGACCTTTCTATTTGTAAAGAAAGATCAAGAGATTTATAAAATGTCATCTAATAAATTTATTTTTCAAAATTACTCTGGGGAATTCATCTGTTGTTGCTTTTGTTGTTGTTGTTTTGAAAAGAGAAATAAGCAAGGACAGAAACCTACTCCAGTAAGAGATATCTGACACTATGGATATATTAGGGAGTAGTTAATCAGGGTTTGCCTGTATTATGTTTAATCTGATCAATATTAATATTCAGCCAAGCTTTTTGATTAAACATATAACTGATCTCCATTCAGAGAGAAATTAATTTAATGACTGTGACTTGTGAGGCAAATTCACTTTGGGAATTCAGACAGTATGAGAAAAAATAATCTATTTGCAATAATTTTCTATTTACAATGTAACACAGAATACCAATGAGGGAAATATTTTTTTTTGTTTTTATCTCATTGGAGGTTTTTGTGAAATATCTCTGTTATTATGAAAATTTTAAATGAGTTGTTGCAACAGAATTATTAGACTGTTGGCTCAATGCCAACAGTCTTTAGTACTGTAAATCAAAATTAGGCATCAAGAGACATGTCCATTTTAACATCTGTTAATTTATTCAAACTACTGGGCAAATCAACATCCCCATATATGCATGGTTAAAACAGAAATAATGAATTCAAATAAAAAACACACACAAATTATCATAGGGTTTCACAATTTATAATCAAAGCATTTAAAACATTGAAAGTTGTTTGGAAAGGAGGTAAAGATTATTGCCAATCTGACGGAAGTTCATGATCTCCCTACGGTTAGATCTGAAGAAGACGCATTCATTCCTGTCTTTTCGATAACCTGGAATTCCCACTATTTTATCTTTTATCTTAGCCAGTGACACTGCAGCTTATGACATGGCTCGATAGCTTAACTGTACACATGGCGTGTTCAAACAGTGTGTAAACTTTCTCTAGCATAACAATGTTTATTAGCGGAGATTGAAAGTGATTTGATATTTTGAAAAATAATATTAATCTAAAACATAAATCTCATTATTTTGAAAGATTTTGACAAATAAATTTAACTGAGTTCGGTGACAGTTTATACACGGCAGATATTTGTTTGGTATCCTAGCTTTACAAATAGATTTTCACAAGTTGAACATTTACTTCCATGAGGGTGGAAGCGTTGTTCTGATTGGCTGATGGATAAGTCACGAGAAGGTGACCTTCCATTGGTCGTCCTCAGATCTTAATAGCATAGCGATGTTTAGGACATAATTTTAATCAGATTGAAATTATTGCCAAGGCACACATTTATCTTTCATAATCATCCCTCTATGTGGAATCAAGAGAGTCTTCAATCAGCAGAATGTTCAATTTTGATGTATGTGTTCATTCAAATGGCCATGGTATGAAACTAATTCAATCATTCATTAGTCTTTTTGCTTGCTCACCAATATGTGTTATACTGAAACATTATTACTATTATAAGGAAAAAATATTGAAAACTTTTAAGACAGAAAACCAGCATGAATGAAAACAAGAGTGCCACAAGGCCGAGCAAAATACACATGTCAATCGAGCAATTTGTTTCAGTAACATCTATCCACCTCTGAAGTTTCAAGTCAAAAGCTATGATAAAGTTATGCTCCAGACAAGAAATTAAACAAAGGGGCATAACTCCAAAATCATGAAGTGCAGAGTTACAGTTCCTGTGCACTGCACTTCATCTCAATAAGATCTATCTATGTATCAAGTTTCAGTCAACAGCTTTGACAATGTTGGAGTTATGCTCTGGAAGAGAAAATTAAACAAAGGGGAATAACTCCAAAATCAAGAAGTGCAGAGTGATGGTTCTTGTGCACTGCACTTCGTCTCAATAAGATCTATCTATGTATCAAGTTTCAGTCAACAGCTTTGATAATGTTGGAGTTATGCTCCGGAAGAGAAAATTAAACAAAGGGGAATAACTCCAAAATCAAGAAGTGCAGAGTGATGGTTCTTGTGCACTGCACTCCGTCTCATTGAGATCTATCCAATTAGGAAGTTTCAAGTCAATAGCTTTGATAGTGTAGGAGAAATGCTCTGGACAAATATCAGTACGCCGCCCGTCCAACCGCTATGGGTGATCCCATAATACGTCCCCTCTTTGACGAGCGTATAAAAAGTAATAAGCAAACAAACAAGTTAAAACTTTTGTTCCTTGCTTTCTGTCATTTACTTCCTGGCTGCTAAAGAAATTAACACAACAATTTTAGCAAAATTCAATATTTTGACCTTGAAGGTGAAGGTCATTTATGAGTCAAGGTCAAGTTTAGTCTGGTCTACTTGAAGGTCTTGTCCAAATGGTTGTTGTGTCCAAATATGAAGACAATCCATAAAGGAATGAAAAAAATTATGATCAATGTTAAAGTTTTCAGACAGGAACGGCAACGACTTTTTCTTCAAAAAAAGTCGAGCTAAAAAGGAGATGCACATCCATTTCTTATTTTCATTAAAACTAAATTAGGGCTACTGTCCACCGTATCTCAGAATCTAATGTTTTTTTCCAAATTTATAGAGTACACCTGACAAAGAGACAATGCATGAAGGAAGGTATAATGACGAGGCGAAAAAATACTGTAAAATATCTACTTTCTGATAGCATGTGTGACTATTTACAAATTATGTAATCATCCTTGCATATGGTCTGAATATGTGGGTGCATAATGTATCAATGTTACAGATATCATTTGGTAGCTTCTGGTAGCTTCGATTTTGCTTTCCTTAAGTACTAGAATCACACATTCTGCACGATAACAAAATACTATTTCACCTAGAAAATGACCTGATTTACCACTGTGTAAATAAGATAGAACAGTTGGTGGTATAATGAATGACAGTGTTCAATTTTGTAGGGTAGTGATGTGGTCAGAAAAGATAGTGCAGATTGAATTTCAACCTATCTGTTCAGGGAACAGTGCTAAAAATAATTATCAAATGTATCAAAAGCAGTATTCTCAAGAATATCTATAAAATAAAAGGACCTTGTGATTTAAAAAACTATCATATAATGTACACATAGAAGGCAACTGACTCAGACTGGAATAATATAACGTAATGCCAGCAAAAACAATGGTAATTTCCCCTTTTAAAATTTTTGAGTAACTGATAAAATGTTAAGTTTGGATCTACATAATTTTTTGTATCTCTAAATTTTTCTCACCTTTCCTTTTTTAACCACTTCGCCATATGAACTTCACCCCTTGGAGGATTTAATTATTTTAGGATTTTGGGGAAAGTGAAAGAATACAGGAAGCATTCCATTCCAGAGACACACTTGGTTCTATTCCCTGCACAGTGTACAACACTAACACACATGGTACCTCCGTTTAATGTCTCATCCAAAAATCAATTCTTCATAATTAGTGGAGGAGCAGGGAATCCAACTGGAATGACCCCTGGATTACAAGTCCAGGCATTACCACCAGATCTGTTCCTGTTCTTTGGACATTGAGATTAAATGCAGCTTCAATGTAGTGAGTTTGACCTTGACCTTTGATACAGTCAGTCAAAAATCAAAAGGGGTCATCTCCTCTAATAATCTAGAAAGTATAAAACCTCTAGTTCTCTCAGTCTTATAATGGACTGACAAACATTTTCAAAACAATAAATACCCTTTCTTTTTTTTAATCCACAGAAAGTGATACAAATATCTTTCTTGCAGAACTACCTAGACTGTTTAATATTAATTTCTTCACACTCCGAAATCACCCAGATGACAAAAAAAACATTCAAATCATGTCAGAATATCTCTTTGGTGCATATCTGATTGATTTGCAGAATTCTAGTCATAAATCCAACACAATGCAGACAACATAACTATGCTCTGATAAACTGTTAAATGCTGGAATCTTGCAAATACATAGACACTTATGCATTCAAAGCTCTGAGGAAGTCTAATTAATAAAGATAGGAAAGTACTCAAGACTGTTATAATCCTGGAAAAACTTGGTGACAATAGCCCAGACTGGGAAAACTGATAGGTTCTGGTTTCTTGGAAATGTCTTCATATATATGAGACCAAATGAGGGAAGTGAGAAGTATCCGGAGTATCCTGAGCTTTTACTGAAAATAGAACTGTCTCAACACTTCACCCTTAGATCATCCTTGAGAAAAAAAATTGCATTTTTGAAGTAACACGACCCAAAATTATACTAATCATGTATACCCCATAGCCAAATTATCAACGTGAATGCTACAAATATGGAGATAAGGAATAGATTCAATGGTATATAGAATATGCAATGTATGTCAGAATCCATCAATAAAATATCCATACCTCTCACATTAAACTTACTGATGTATGTCACAAAAGGGGTTGAAATTTTACACTTCCACCATGGATAAAATGGCTGGTTAAGAACCTTTCTGTATTATACAGTCCAACACCAATTATCCAGCCACCCAAGGAAAACAGTAAATTTGGTTGCTTTAGCAAAGCGACCACACCACTTAATTAGGGTTAATGTTGGCTTGCTTTCTTTAGTAGGCATGTTTTAAACTTGAATTATAACACTGAATTATAACACTTTATTATATGTTGTATACAAATGCACCTTTAATAACTTCTTTAATATGATAATTAAAGTTCAAAATGCAATACACATGTAACTTTACAATCATTTAAATTCTTATGATATACCTGTAAACATTATCATCACTGACTTTCCTAAAAGAAGTGGTCTCAGCTTTTCTCCTATAAAGTCAAAACATTTTTTTCTAAAATGCCATCTAAGGTAAACAGTTTGATTCAGTAATGACATATTTGAAAGTTCCTTGTTCTAAGTTTAAAATTTGTCTTTGAAAGTAACAAAACTTTCTTCAATGATAAGTAATAGTATTGTTTTGATTTTAAGGCAAATCACAAAATGGATTCATTGCATGGTTAAGAGTTCTTTCCCTTTGTGTAATTGGGATGATACTACATAACAAGAGGGCCATGATGGCCCTGTAACGCTTACCTGAGTATGACTGCTTTTACAAAGTTGCTATGGACCTGGTTAATTGACCCCAGATGACACATATTCCAACTTGACCTAGAAATTATTGAAACAATCTCTTTGACAAATTTCCAGGATATTTGGACTGAAAAAGTAGCATCTAGAGTGTTAACAAGGTTTCTCGATATTTAGGCTCTGTGACCTAGTTTTTGACCCCAGATAACCCATATCCAAACTTGAGCTACAAATCATCAAAACAACCTATCTGACAAATTTCCAGGATATTTGGACTGAAAAAGTAGCATCTAGAGTGTTAACAAGGTTTCTCGATATTTAGGCTCTGTGACCTAGTTTTTGACCCCAGATAACCCATATCCAAACTTGAGCTACAAATCATCAAAACAACCTATCTGACAAATTTCCAGGACATTTGGACTTAAAATGTAGCCTCTAGAGTGTTTACAAAGTTTTTCCATATTTGGGCTCTGTGACCTAGTTTTTGACCCAAGATGACCCATACTCCAACTTGAGCTAGAAATCATCAAAAAAAAACCTGTCTGACAAATTTCCAGGATATTTGGACTGAAAATGTAACCTCTGGAGTGTTAAAAAGTTTTTTACATATTTGTACCATGTGACCTAGATTTTGATCCAAGATGACCCATATCCAAATTTGAGCATCACTGAAACAACCTTTCTGACAAATTTCAAGGACATTTGGACTAAAAATGTAACCTCTAGAGCTTTTACAAGGTTTTTCTACTTTCGGGCTCTGTGACCTAGTTTTTGACCCCAGAGAACCTATATTCAAAACTGAGCTAGAAATCATCCATAGAATCTTTCTGGCAAATTTCCAGGTTATTTTGACTGAAAATGCTACCTTTAGAATATTAACAAGGTTTTTCCGTATTTGGACTCTGTGACCTAGTTTGTGACCCCAGATGACCCATACTCGAACTTGATCTAGAAATCCTCAAGGCAATTTTTCTGACAAATTTCCAGGTTATTTGGGCTGAAAATGTAACCTCTAGAGTGTTAACAAGATTTTTCTATTTTTGGGCTCTGTGACCTAGCTTTTGAACCAAGATGACCCATATTTGAACCTGAGCTAGAAATCATAGAAGCAACCTTCCTGACAAATTTCCAGATTATTTGGTCTAAAAATGTTATCTCTAGAGTGTTAACAAGATTTTTCAATATTTGGGCTCTGTGACCTAGTTTTTGACCCCAGATGACCTATATTGAACTTGACCTAGAAATCATCAAAGCAACCTTTCTGACAAATTTCAAGAATATTTGGGCTGAAAATGTAACCTCTAGAGTGTTAACAAGATTTTTCTATTTTTGGGCTCTGTGACCTAGTTTTTGAACCCAGATGACCCATATTTGAACTTGAGCTAGAAATCATCATTAGAACATTTCTGACAAATTTCCAGGATATTTGGACTGAAAAAGTAGCCTCTACAGTGTTAACAAGGTTTTTCTATATTTGGGCTCTGTGACCTAGTTTTCCAACCCTGATAACCCATGTTCGAACTCGTCTGAGATATTAATGAGACAAACATCCTGACCAAGTTTCATGACAATTGAGGCAAAAATGTGACCACTAGAGTGTTAACAAACCAATTGTTAACGGACGGACGGACGACGGACAAAAGGTGATCAGAAAAGCTCACTCTGTCACTATGTGACAGGTGAGCTAATAAAGCATAGTTACTGTTCAGATTTGTTTTCTTTTACTCCAGTGAAATATTTAAAATGAAATCCAGCTAAAGAGCATGCTTGTAAGGTGCTAATATTTATTTTAATTTATACTGACTGCTTAAATCAATACCTTTAGTAATTAAATATACAAGAAACTTCTCAACACCTTATGAGATCAAAAGTTAAATCAACTGATACTGTAACTGCTTGTAATTAACACCTCTCTCTTAAAAACACATTATACTGTGAAGTCATTTAAAATTGCTGGGATGAAATTTTGTGCAAACAACAAAAATGCTATGTTTGCGTGGTCATAAATTCATGTATTTCTAATTTCAGATATTTTTTTAATAATGAAACAAACAAACAAGAGGGCCATGATGGCCCTGAATCGCTCACCTGATAGACCATGAAACGATATTGTAGACATAATGAGGAGAGAATTGGTGAAAGAAGGGCATGTGTCCACACTTGCTGATTGGTGAAGTTTTAACTTTACATGAACTGTTTTAATAATTTCCAGTTTACCTCATTTCGTCTAGATGATAAATACATGGAAAATGTTAACATTTCAAAGTCATTAGACTTTCGATACATTTTTTTTTTCTTTGTAAGTTAACATGAAACTATTGTATGAAGTACAAATTGAAATATGGATATCTGAAACAGGTGTAATGTTTTCATTTTGGCTGAAGGTAGTTTCCTTCAGAAATGTACAGTCTAGAAGTGACTTTTGTGTTAGGGTATATGCTATTTTGAGACAGTATTTAAGTTACATAATGGTATGCAGTTAACCTGTGTTGGTAAATTCTGTACCAGTACAGAATTTGAGAGCACGTTATGACACACAAGATAGGTGATCCACAGACCATGGACTGTACGTACTGAACTCAGCAGTTGGGAAGACCGAAGCAAACTTTGCAGACTAAGATCAGATGGCTATATAAACTATATATAAAATGAATTGACTATGGGGCGGGGTCAATTTGACCCCGGGGATCATGATTTGAGCAAACTTGGTTAAGGTCTACTAGGTCATGCTACATGCAAAATTTCTAAGCTCTAGGCTTTCTGGTTCTGGAGTAGAAGATTTTTTGAAGTTTTTCCTATATAAACTCTATATAAAATCAACTGACCCCCAGGCGGGGTCAATTTGACCCCGGGGATCATGATTTGAGCAAACTTGGTAGAAGTCTACTAGTTAATGCTACATGCAAAATATCTAAGCTCCAGGCCTGCAGTTCTGGAGAAGAAGATTTTTGAAGTTTTTCCTATATAAACTATATATAAAATGAATTGACTATGGGGCGGGGTCAATTTGACCCCGGGGATCATGATTTAAGCAAACTTGGTAAAGGTCTACTAGGTAATGCTACATGCAAAATATCTAAGCTCCAGGCTTTGTGGTTCTGGAGAAGAAGATTTTTGAAGTTTTTCCTATATAAACTCTATATAAAATCAATTGACCCCCGGGCGGGGTCAACTTGACCCCGGGGATCATGATTTGAGCAAACTTGGTAGAAGTCTACTAGGTAATGCTACATGCAAAATATCTAAGCTCCAGGCTTTGTGGTTCTGGAGAAGAAGATTTTTGAAGTTTTTCCTATATAAACTCTATATAAAATCAATTGACCCCCGGGGCGGGGTCAATCTGACCCCGGGGATCATGATTTGAGCAAACTTGGTTAAGGTCTACTTGGTTATGCTACATGCAAAATATCTAAGCTCTAGCCTTTGTGGTTCTGGAGAAGAAGATTTTTGAAGTTTTTCCTATATAAACTCTATATAAAATTAACTGACCCCCGGGCGGGATCAACTTGACCCCGGGGATCATGATTTGAGCAAACTTGGTAGAAGTCTACTAGTTAATGCTACATGCAAAATATCTAAGCGCCAGGCTTTGTGGTTCTGGAGAAGAAGATTTTTGAAGTTTTTCCTATATAAATTCTAAGTAAAATCTATTTACCCCCGGGGCTGAACCAGTTTGACCCCGGAAGTCATGATTTGAGCAAACTTGACAGAGGTCCCCTAGATGATGCTTCATACCAAATATGAAAGCTCTGGGCCTTGTTATTTCAGACAAGAAGATTTTTGAAATTTCCATTTTAAAAACACCTTTTAGGGCCTCACAGCCATATTGTGCATTGGACCGGAACCATTTGAGCAAACTTGGTAAAGGGACATCTAAGGACCATTAGTATGAAGTTATTTTAAAATTGGGCCAGGGGTTTAGGAGGAGATGTCATTTAAAGAAAATGTTGACGACGGATGACGGACGGACGACGGACGCCGGACACAAGGGTATCCTAATAGCTCACTCTGTCACTGCGTGACAGGTGAGCTAAAAAAACAACAAGAGGGCCATGATGACCCTAAATCACTCACCTGAGTCTCATTGCTCAAGTTACAAGTATCGTTATTGGTTGTTGTGGGTGTTCGTTGTTGGCAAGTTTGAATAAGTTGGCAGTAAGTTTGAAGACTCTGGGTGTAATGGTACTCAAATTTTTGAGCAGAAATAGTTTTACTCTACAGGTCCCTGTGAACTTGACCTTTGACCTACGGACCCAAAAACAATAGGGTTCTTCTAATATAATTACCCTATGAAGTTTGAAGGTTCTGGGTGTAATGGTACTCCAGTTACTGAGCAGAAAAAGTTTTCACTCTACAGGTCCATGTGACCTTGACTTTTGACCTACTGACCCCATAAACGATAGTACTGAGTAAGGGCAATCATCCTTATGAAGTTTGAAGGCTCTGGGTAAAATGGTACTCTGTAATGGTACTTTGTGGTACTTATGCCCTCATATGTATATGTGTCAATTTGTGCTGACAATATTGACGGGTCCTACTGTTAAGTGGCAGTTAACTGACACAAATTATCTTTAAAATCCCTTAACTCATTCGCATATTAATTATTGATCTGTTACGATGGATGACAATGATAATACCATTTTTGACAGCCTTCACCGACCAGGAAAAAAAAAAATTACAAAAGAAAAACTGTTCATCCAAGTTAGTCCTGGTAATCAAAAAGTGCCATTATATTAGAATATTCAATTAAATTTGGCAGAAAAAAACAAAGGCTTAACATTAAAAGTAAAAGGCAAAATGATACCCATTTTGGACATGTACACTGTTTGGATAATTATTATGATTACAGTTAGCCTAATTAATTTGGCGTTGACAGTTTGACCAATTTTATAGACCTTTTTTTTTGTTATTGTCAAACCGTTACGCCTAATTTTAACTGTCATTGCTGTGCATGGAAAATTTAGCGGCAACACAGACGATGGTTTTGGTTGAATTTTTCTGTTGCACGACATCACCGTAGCAATAATCATGCCGTGAAAACTGGTAGGAAAATCACTATGTCTTACCGGTAATGATGAAGTTCACTTATAAAATGGAAATTTTATTTTCTAATGTATAGCTCTCGATGTAAGAGTTAATTAAATGAGAAATGACAGATATCAGGATTTGTGGCTAATGTTTACCTATGCACTGTTTACATCATTGCGGCTATTCAAAATGGCAGCCTCTATAGTCGATTAGTGTTGCGAATGAAATTTAACTCAATTTTGATACCTTTAGTTGTTCATTGAAAAATGATATTTCAGAAACTTGTATAAAAATTGTTTCTCTAAAAGGTCATGTTGGTCATTTCTCCCAAAGTATGGTAGTTATCGCTCCCAACAACTTTTAATTAGGCATTTTCCCTGCATACAAATGCAACTTGTGGTTGGACATGGAAAAAGACATCACCTGTCAACAATTTTCTCGATGTCTCTTTGACAAGTCTGATTAGTTGGACTTGATTACAGTAAGTTTTATAATAGCATGGACTTAAATTTGCTCATCATTTCAAGAACAAAATATGTGAAAATTCATCCTATGCAAACAAATACGATTTCACAGTTAAACACATTACATATTACATGTATCGTCAAATCGTGTTACAGTATTTCACGTTGATATATCAAAGCACTGTGTATTGTCATGTGTTTGCCTCGAGGGTTTATTCTTAGGCTCGTCAAAATAATCACACCTTGAGCAGATGACATGTGACTGCTAAATTGGGTTGATATTTGTCAAACTGAATGCAATTTACCTGTTAATAAGGTGGACTTTTGACAGGAGAGTCATGAAATAACCGTTGACACAAGCTGACTGCTGATATAAGGTGGCTGTTAGGGAAGGTTATAAGGAAGGTCTATACTGTGTGAAAATGGTACTACTGTATGTGTGCTTCATATTTTATAGACTTTTGTGGAATGTACTGATAAGGTCAAAAAATACTGAACAAGAGTGGATGCAACTGAGTGCCAATGGATGTAACACGAACTTACTTAAAAAACAAATCACAAGTTATATACCATGTTTTATTCTTGTGAAAATTGCATTTTATGTAAACTTGTAGCTCAATTAATATTTTTTCCATTCCTTTCATCAATTTCCTGCACCCTGCACACAATAATTTCAATTGCAACAAGATTTACAGCCATAGTGTACTAAGAATAAAGCTGAAGGTAGCCAAATGAATTGAATAACTACAGGAAGAATTAAAGGAAAGAGCCAAGAACCAACCACTGTCAGAGTTTTGTTACAATTACAATAAACATCACACCCCTGGCTAAAGACCTCTGAAGTTATGTCAAGAATACTTGTAAACATATATCCACCTAAAACAGCTTTCATTTTCGCTAATGGCTTGAGAATCTTTCACAAAAATAACTTCCCAAATAATTAATACAGCTTTTATCAAGACTTTTAAATAAAATTGAAATTAGAGTATGCTGACAGTATTTGTGCAAACAAAGTCTGAAAAATGAGAATTCAACAGGAACCATTAAAAGCTTGATTTTTTTAACAATTGACTAAGAAGTAAGTAGAACTCCCTTCAGTCACTGAAAGGCAGGCTCAGTAATTCATAGCATCTACCCTGTCTACCTATTTTGAAAGACAGTAAGTAGTGTTATAGTAATGTGGGGGTGTGGGGGGCAGGAATAGAACTTGCAACCCCTGATTAACAAATCTAGTGATTACCACTGGACTACATCACCACTTTATCTGTGCCCTTTGATAGTGAAAATGGTCTTTTTCTATAATTGTACATTATTGTAAAACTGATAAAATTCCTTTGCTGCAGACATTTATTTGACAGTTCGTTGACTTCCAGTTTCAAAATAAACAGATGACTGATGTAGTTTATCAGTCATCTCCACACTGACAGCTACACTTGAAATAAGATTTTCAATAATTTCAATATGAAAACCACAACAAATGACATCTCTAAAAATAAAAAAGAACCCTGTGTTTTTCCCTCTAAGGTGACATGCACAGGTAGGTAAGAAAATCTTACCAGTGGTGTTAATCATGCTTTTTGAGCCCCAGTAAAAATAATCTTGATTGACTTGTCATTGGATAGATCATTTAGCAAATTGGACACAAACGATTGTACAGATACAAAAGATTATGTTTATTGCAGATTTTAAGTAAAATGCAAAACAACCTAAAGTCTAATAATTTTCAAAAGTTTGTTTATTATATGGTATTGTAAGTGCCCAAATAAAATGGTACAGTTGCAAAACCATTTATCAGTACAAAAGCCAATAAGCCGATAATGCAACAGGGCAGCTCACTTGTATTATATTAATACTGGAAGAAAACAATGTAATGTGCAAATGTACCAACACAATACAAAGAGAACAGCTTAAATTTCAGTAGGTTTTAAATCCGCGGTCTCGTTGTCTTCTGCAGATATAGCAGAAATAAAGTTCCTGCAGAAATAAGTACTATATAGTAACTGCCATCAGCACTTCGTACTATTGACTACATAATCTTCAGATTTTAGTTACACCTTAAAACAATGCAGAACAATAATATAGTATGACCAGGCAAGGTGTATTCAGTCCAAAATCATTTTTACAGTAACAAATTTCAACCAACAAACTAGCTAAAAAAAAGATGGCTAAGTATTCCTGAAATGTTGTTGGCAGGGGAAATAACAAGACATGCCCAAGGGCAGAATGTCGAGCCTGCTCGTCTTAATTCAAACCTGTACCTATAAGCTTCAGATCAAGGAGAAAGATGTATACATAGGTGAGATGTGCACAGCACATCCTCTTTATACCCAAGGCAAAATCTTGACATTGCATCATCTTAGGTGACCTTGACCTCTGACCCGGTGACCTGGTTCATGTGCATGACACGAAGTCTCATGATGAACATTTGTGCCTAAAAAACTCAATTCATCTTATTTGAACATTTTGATATTTTTATTTGATCTTTGACCTCTTGTGACAGTGACCTTCATTTTGCACAAGACAACTCAACTAACTATGGAGAACATTTGTTATACCTTATATCAAAATTCATCCATGTATAAAGAAATATACTCACAAATAAATGTTTTAATTTTTTATTTGACCTTTGACCCTGAAGTAAAACCTTGACCTTACCACACCTGAATTTTTTGCGCAACACTCCGCCTCACTATGGAAAACATTTGTCGCAAGTTATATTAAAATCTCACCACGCAGTTAGAAGTTACGCTCCGGACACGGGTATTGAGCTGACCCTCCAAGTGTGACCTTGACCTTTGAGCGGCAGACCTGGGTTTTGTGTGTCACACACCATCCCATCATGGTGAACATTTTTATTAAACTATTTTGTAATCCTTCAAAGAATGAGCAAGATATAGACCGGACAAATCTAGACAGACACACAGACTGACTGACGCACAAACACCAAATCACAAAAAGTGAAAAGCAGAGACTAAGTCGACCTCGCCACAAGAGGGCTCAACAATTTCAAAATCCTCTGACCACTAGGCATAATACTTTAAAGCATAAGCAAGATACGGCGCCAACAAATTTTAGTATTTTAACTTGACCTTTGACCTCTTGTGACCTTGACCTTCATTTTGCGCGAGACAACTCAATTCAACATGGAGAACATTTGTGCTAAGTTATATTAAAATCCATCTATGTATATATAGAAGTTATACTCTCAAGTGAATGTTTTATTTTGTTATTTGACCTTTGACCCCTAAATGTGACCTTGACCTTTGCCACAGACACTTCAATTTTTCAAATCATCTGACCATAAGCATATTACTTCAAAGCATAAGCAAGATACAGCACCAACAAACAAATTTTAATATTTTTATTTGACCTTTGACCTCTTGTGACCTTGATCTTGACCTTCATTTTGTGAGAGACAACTCAACTCAACATGGAAATCATTTG
The DNA here is from genome assembly GCA_012932295.1 of Cyclina sinensis. Taxonomy (NCBI): domain Eukaryota; kingdom Metazoa; phylum Mollusca; class Bivalvia; order Venerida; family Veneridae; genus Cyclina; species Cyclina sinensis. The sequence goes on along the minus strand of JAAONU010000004.1, from coordinate 13,959,994 downwards.
TGCTAAGTAATATTAAAATCCATCCATGTATATAGAAGTTAAACTCACGAATAAATGTTTTATTTTGTTCTATGACATTTGACCCCTAAGTGTGACCTTGACCTTTGCCACAGACACCTGAATTTTTTGCGAGACACTCCACCTCACTATGGACAATATTTGTCCCAAGTTATATTAAAATCCCTCCATGCATGTAGAAGTTATGCTCCGGACACTTGTATTGCGCTGACCCCCAAGTGTGACCTTGACCATTGAGCAGCGGACCTGGGTTTTGTGTGTGACACATAACCCCATCATGGTGAACAATTGTACCAAATTATTTTGTAATCCTTCAAAGAATGAGCAAGATATAGACCGGACAAATCCAGACGGACGCACATACACCAAACTATACGCCAAAAGTGGTGACTAAGTCGAGCTCACCGCAAGCGGGCTAGACAACTAGAAAAACTAAAGAATGATACTGTTGAAGGTGACTATTTGTTTTATGGCTGACTGACTCCTGCTGCAGTATTCACTAATTAGTGCCGCTGGTTATTTGAAAACATTCTGATTTATTCCCTAATGCTCCTTACTTCACTCCAATGACAATTTGATGACAATCTCAGGCAGCCAATTTGTGCATGCAAACATCTCATGCTGTATTCCAATCATTATTGCCAAGACTGGCATCCCAGGAAATGTCAGCGGAAAAAACTGACTTCCCCATCAAGCACGAGGAAAACTGACAGTCTCGGTTTACCAAGAAATTCTATCTTGAATTTCTTCTTTTCATTTTAATTCAGAAAGTTAAAAAAATCTTCTGTGTTATTTTGAGGGCACAATTTATGCTTAGTTTTTATACATTTATAGCCAAATGAGATCTTATTTAAAGTTTGCAGATCCTGACAATGCACCAGAATATTTTAATCTTTTAGATTCCCGAGGCTTTGTAGCAATAGAAATTTTGCCTTCATGGAAACTATTTAACTATCTTTTGGTTAAAGATCTCAATTTAGCCTAAAGTCTAATTAAAACAACCATTCACTTTTTTTGAGATGGGGTTCTTGGCTTTAATGTTTAATGCAATGCTTTTCTATGCTAATATTTACCCTGAACAACATTCTTTAATTCATTAAAACAGGTGATAATACCTTTTTTGGTAAAGGGATGAGTTCAATAAACCACTATACATTTGTAACACCTTAAAGTCAGTGTGAGCAGATAAAGTTTTCTGCTGACATGATAATTGCCTTCAACAGTCTAAAAGTAATTGACATTTGATTGTTGTTTGTAGGAGAGTTCTTTCAGAGAAAAACAATTTACAATTTACCAGTGAATAAAACTTTGTATTCAGAATGTGCTAATAGTTGACACCTGGGACACGTATAAATATGTCTAGTGCAGATGAGTGGTTTGAGGTAATGCGGTGGACTTGTTATCCTCGGATTGTCCTCCTTAACCATCATTGTCTTTTGGATGAGACGTTGTGCCAAAGTCCCATGTATCAGTGCCCCCAATCACAGGTGGGTTTTCAAGCCAAACTACCTTTTTCTAATCAAATGACTATCCATACATAAAATCTGAACTTTTGTGGAACTCCTGTCATTCATTACAATTGACTGGTCTATCCTATTTATACTCATACAAATCAGGTTATTTCCTGGGCTGAATGGTATTTTGTTCAATGGCAAAATGCCTGTTTCTAATACAAAAGAAAGAAAAATGGAAACAAGAGGGCCATGATGGCCCTGGATCGCTCACCTGAGTACTTTGGCTGTAGGTTTGCTGTTAAGCAGTATTTCATTTTTTAATTGAAAATATGTAAGTGCCTACAAACCAAATATGTAAAATATCAGTCAATAAATAAAGGCTCTATGACAGAAAGTAGAAATATCTATTATAAGCTATGGTGACCTTGACCTTGTGACCTCAAACCCTACCCATGGGTAGAGGTCCATGCAAGGAACCTCTATACTGAATATCAAAGATATTGGTTTATAAATGAAGGCTCTATGAGGTACAGTAGATAAATCTACTTTTAGCCTCCGTGACCTTTAACCTAATCCAATAATTTGAAAAAGCTTGATAAAGCTTGCTTCATGCCAAATTTTAAAATTCTAGGTCTTGTGGTTTCAGACAAGAAGATTTTTAAAGATTTTCTTCTATATTGTTATTTAAAACTTGTGACCCCTCGGGCGGGGCCAATAGTGACCCCAGGGACATTTTTCTAACAAACTTGGTAGAGGTCCACTAGACAATGCTACACACCAAATATCTAAGCTCTATAACTTACGGTTTCTGACAAGAAGATTTTTTTAGATTTTCTTATATAACTCTATGTAAAACTAGTGGCCCCTGGGGCGGGGCCATTTTTGACTCAGAGGCCAGGATTTGAACAAGTTTGGTAGAGATCCACTTGACAATGCTACACACCAAATATCTAAGCTCTATAACTTACGGTTTCTGATAAGAAGATTTTTTTAAGATTTTCCTATATAACTCTATGTAAAACAAGTGACCCCCGGGGCGGGGCCATTTTTTACCCAGAGGCCAGGATTTGAACAAACTTGGTAGAGGTCCACTAGGCAATGCTACATACCAAATATCTTAACTGTAGGCCTTCTTGTTTCTGACAAGAAGATTTTTTAGTCTTTCCTATATAACTCTATGTAAAACAAGTGACTACCGGGGCGGGGCCATTTTGGACCCAGAGGCCAGGATTTGAACAAACTTGGTAGAGGTCCACTAGACAATGCTACACACCAAATATCTAAGCTCTATAACTTACGGTTTCTGACAAGAAGATTTTTTAAGATTTTCCTATATAACTCTATGTAAAACTAGTGGCCCCTGGGGCGGGGTCATTTTTGACCCAGAGGCCATGATTTGAACAAACTTGGTAGAGGTCCACTAGACAATGCTACACACCAAATATCTAAGCTCTATAACTTACGGTTTCTGACAAGAAGATTTTTTAAGATTTTCCTATATAACTCTATGTAAAACTAGTGGCCCCTGGGGCGGGGTCATTTTTGACCCAGAGGCCAGGATTTGAACAAACTTGGTAGAGGTCCACTAGACAATGCTACACACCAAATATCTAAGCTCTATAACTTACGGTTTCTGACAAGAAGATTTTTTTAGATTTTCCTATATAACTCTATGTAAAACTAGTGGCCCCTGGGGCGGGGTCATTTTTGACCCAGAGGCCAGGATTTGAACAAACTTGGTAGAGGTCCACTAGACAATGCTACACACCAAATATCTAAGCTCTATAACTTACGGTTTCTGACAAGAAGATTTTTTTAAGATTTTCCTATATAACTCTATGTAAAACAAGTGACCCCCGGGGCGGGGCCATTTTTGACCCAGAGGCCATGATTTGAACAAACTTGGTAGAGGTCCACTAGACAATGCTACATACCAAATATCTTAACTCTAGGCCTTGTGGTTTCTGACAAGAAGATTTTCAAGTTTTCCCTATATAACTCTATGTAAAATCAACTGACCCCTGGGGTGGGGTCAGTTTTGTCCCCAGGGACATAATTTGAACAAACTTGGTAGAGGTTCACTAGATGATGCTTCATACCAAATATCAAAGCTCCAGGCCTTGTGGTTTCGGAGAAGAAGATTTTTAAAGATCCAACTTATAAAATCTATTTTTAGCTCCAGTGAACCAGAAATGCAATGGACCAGAACCATTTGAACAATCTTGGTAGAGCTTCATGCAAGGAACATCCCAGGCAAGTTTCATTAAATTTGCCCCATTGGTTTCAGAGGAGATGTCGTTTGAATGAAAAGTTGACGACGGACGGACGGACGGACTGACGGACGACGGACAAAGACCGATCAGAAAAGCTCACCCTGAGCACTTTGTGCACTTTGTGCTCAGGTGAGCTAAAAACAAAAATTATATTTTTATAAATTGTGAAATGTCTTTGATAATCATTTACGCTTGTCTTCTTATCACAATCCCTGTATAAACCATACATATGTGAACATTTTGATGTGCTCAATAACCTGAATAAATTAATCAATGTTGAAACTGAGGGGTTCTCAATGCCTGATTTTGATCTGAGGTAGTGAAGACTGTCCCCTCAATGCAGACTGTCTAAGAACAGACTGGAGCAGTAACCAAGGGCAACTCTGCATCCATAAAAGGCTTCCAGTCTGTCATCTAGCCATACAATACTGACATAAATTAACAGAACAAACTAACTTTAAATCTGATTTCAAAGTAAGATGGCTTATAATATTTTTTTAATATGGTTGTTGTAAAGTTAAATACCATCAGTAGAACAGTCTCACTTACAACTGAATATTTGAATCCTTAATACAATAATACAGATTATATTGTTTGCAATATTTTAGAAATTATTTTTTTACTCACCATCTTTCTTATAATACAGTATTTCCACCTGTTTTTCTTCTGATCCCTGTAAAGCATCTTTAATCTGGAGCATAGCCATGGAGCTTGTAAGAGGACCATGCATGAAGTCACATACACAAGTCTTCTGCATGACCTCAGCTCTTGAGTAGCCACTGAGCTCACAAAATCCATCATTACAAAAGATTACTGGGTTTCCTTCAATCTGAGCATTAGCAATCAAAAATTTTCTGTCTGAAAGAAAAATAAGAAAAATCACGTTATATAATTTATTATCTCAAGTCAATTTATCAGAGTTGCTTTTTGTACAACATTTATCAAATTTGAAGAAACACTGTATAATACTGCATCAATCACAGAGATGTAATGTGCTGGAAATCTAGACAATAATAGTGGTGCAGTTATACCAAAGTTGTTGAAATGAGACTGTGACCACAATGTGCAATACTGTATTGTACTGTAGTCAATGTGCCAACCTGTATATAGCATTGTAAAACAAGAGGGCCATGATGGCTCTGGATTGCTCACTTGAGCAACACCATTCAAGACTGATGAAGGGATCAAGGTAAGTTCACCCAATGTTGCAGCTGAATTTATGTGCAAGATTTAACATCTGGTCAAAATTTCATAGACATGGCTTCAAAAAAAGTTGGTAGATCATTAGGTCAAGGTCATTGTCTACTGAACTCAAAGTTGAAATCTACATGCATAATTATCAGTTTAGTTCAAAATTACATATTGTAGCTGCAAAAACAAACAAGAGGGCCCTGACTGCCCTAAATCGCTCACCTGAGCCTCATTGCTCAAGTTACAAGTATCATTATTGGTTGTTATAAGTGTTCGTTGTTTGCAAGTTTGAATAAGTCTGCAAATAGTGTACAGCACTGTACTCAACGTGCCATACTGTACAGCACTGTAGTCAACATGCCATACTGTACAGCACTGTACTCAACATGCCATACTGTACAGCACTGTAGTCAACGTGCCATACTGTACAGCACTGTACTCAATGTGCCATACTGTACAGCACTGTAGTCAACGTGCCATACTGTACAGCACTGTACTGTACAGCACTGTACTCAACGTGCCATACTGTACAGCACTGTACTCAAAATCCCATACTGTACAGCACTGTACTCAACATGCCATACTGTACAGCAGTGTACTCAACATCCCATACTGTACAGCACTGTACTCAACGTGCCATACTGTACAGCACTGTAGTCAACATCCCATACTGTATAGCACTGTACTCAACATCCCATACTGTACAGCACTGTAGTCAACGTGCCATACTGTACAGCACTGTACTCAAAATCCCATACTGTACAGCACTGTAGTCAACGTGCCATACTGTACAGCACTGTACTCAACATGCCATACTGTATAGCACTGTACTCAACATGTGCTATGTTTTTTACACCCCTTTCTTTACATGTCATAATGCACTGTGCTATGTTGTGCTGCTTGGGACTGCGATGTCCTTCATTTTAACATGGCAACCAATTTTGAAGTTTATTTACTCTAGTCAGATGCTTATTCAGAAATGAGACTTGCAAAAATATGTTTCATATCATTTCTTAGAACAAGAGGGCCAAGATGGCCTTATATCGCTCACCTGAGAATCATTGCACAGAAACATAAAAATTAGGATGTAAGTTAGTAGGTCAAGGCCAAGATCATCCACGGTCAAAGATTTAATCTGCATGCAAAATTATCTAATGTTTCATTGTTGTAGCTGAACAGAACGTCTTCTAAGAATAGGCCCTGTGACCTATTTTTTGACCCTGGATGACCCATATACTATCCCATCCTAGATTTTATCAAGACAAACATTCTGACCAAATATTAGGAAAATCGGAAGAAAAATACAGCTTCTATCGCATACACAAGCTTTTTCTAAGATTGGACCCCGTGACCTAGTTTTTTACCCCAGATGACCCATATACAATCCCAATCTAGATTTCATCAAGACAAACATTCTGACCAAGTTTCATAAAGATCCAATGAAAAATACAGCCTCTATCGCATACAAAAGGTTTATCTAAGATTTGACCCCATGACCTAGTTTTTGAACCCAGATGACCCATATATAAGCCCAAACTAGATACCATAGAGACAAACATTCTGACCAAATATCAGAAAAATCGGATGAAAAATACAGCTTCTATCACATACACAAGCTTTTTCTAAGATTTGACCCCATGATCTAGTTTTTGACCCTAGATGACCCATAAACAATCCCAACCTTGATCTCATCAAAACAAGCATTCTGACCAAATATTAGGAAAATCCAATGGAAAAGACGGCCTCTATCGCATACACAAGGTTTTTCAAAGATTTGATCCCGTGACCTAGTTTTTGACCCCAGATGACCATATACAATCCCAACCTAGATACCATAGAGGCAAACATTCTGACTAAATATTAGGAAAATCAGATAAAAATTACAGCTTCTATCGCATACACAAGGTTTCTCTAAGATTTGACCCTGTGACCTAGGTTTTGACCCCAATTGACCCATATATAATCCCAAGCTAGATTTCATCAAGACAAACATTCTGACTAAATATTAGGAAAGTCGGATGAAAAATACAGCCTCTATGGCAAACACAAGGTTTTTCTAAGACTGGACCCCGTGACCTAGTTTTTGACCCCAGATGACCCATATACAATCCCAACCTAGATCTCATCAAGACAAACATTCTGACAAAATATTAGGAAAATCCAATGAAAAATATAGCTTCTATCGCATACACAAGGTTTTTCTTAGATTGGACCCCGTGACCTAGTTTTTGACCCCAGATGACCCATATACAATCCCAACCTAGATTTCATCAAGACAAACATTCTGACTAAGTTTCATAAAGATCCAATCACAAATACAGCCTCTATCGCATACACAAGGCAAATGTGAACAGACGACAGACGGCAGACGACAGACAGACGACGGACATCCAGCGATCACAATAGCTCACCCTGAGCATTTGCTCAGGTGAGCTACAAAGAGTAAATCTTATCATATGGAAAATACCAATTCATACATTTAAGTATTTCATTTAAACTGTGGTTTTCTTGGTTAGGTGAATACTAGTGTTTTGCATCGCACAACAGACACAGAAGGAATCAATCACTTTTCTCAAAGGCGAAGTCAAGCATTCATATGCTTTTTGATGGACAGATCTGCAGAGCAGAATGTCCTAAAGTCTTGATAGCAAAATTAATCACAGCAACAGTCTACATCCAGTCAATGATGACAAGTAGTGTCTGCATAATCATTACAATGCCTCAGTGTGTCATGTTTGAAGGGGGATACTAGAGGTATCAGACAGGGAGAGCTGCCACAGGGAGTTAATCAGCTGACCAATCTAGCAATCTATCACATCTGATGTACATACAATGGTCTTACTGCAGAACATCCGTTCCACGCTAATATGACATTTACAAGATTGATTCGAAACTGAATGACCGACTGATCTTATTTGGCCTTTTCTAATGTAGCATCTCTCTGATTATTGAAATACATCAATAGGCTTTTTGTACACAAGTAAAGATGGTTTAGGGACATGATACAGATGCTTCACTGTGCAGACCAAACTCCATGGTTAAGTGGTTATGGTGATAGTATTCAAATCTCCCTACCTTTTTTTTTTCTATTAGGTCTCAAGTTTAAGATGATGATGATGCTTAGAATGCCAGTAGATATTTCTCACAGTAAGAAAAGTTGGCAGTTTCCTATGAGGACTTGTATGGGTACTTTCTGGAAGCGATTTAATTTTCAGATAACTTTTAGATTCTAAAATGGCTGAAAAGTAACCAGTGCAGACACCCATCAGAGAGCATGGATTTAATTAGGTCTGTATTGATTGCATGAGAACATGGAAGGTAAAGGTGAAGGTGACAAATATTCAAATGCACAGAAATGAATACTTATCAGAACTATACACTGACAGCACTTCATACAAGTTGCTATGTCTCAGCATCTGTAGTTACGTGACTATGACACTTTTTAAAGTATAATTATGTTAGTACCACCTTCTCTCCAACTATGTACTACATAATCTATTTATATGTACCACCTTCTCCCCCACAATGTACAACACTATCTATTTATATGGTATCAAATATAACCTTATTACAGGGTGTCACATAATCCCCCAGCTACCAGCCAGTGTTATTAATTATCATTTCCAGTCATCTTACTGAAAGATCTCTCAGGTTAAACAGTAGCCTTTTATCTAGAAAATGCCACAAACATTCCAAGCAGATATCTTTAATATCATGACAAAATTTTTTTAGAGCTGCAAAATTGCACCATTGCTTCAGCTAGTCAAAGCCATATGCCAGTCAGTGATTGCAATTTCTGGTCATATCAAACAGGTGGCTCTTTCTTTGTATTTGAGTTTATTTATCATCGGTACCGGTTGCCCATATGACCGACGCCCCCTTCAGAGATTACTTATTTTTTGTTGTGGGGGATAGTGCAAGATACAGAAAGCATCCCATTTCAGAGACACCCCTGGTTCTTTTGCATGCTCAGTGTACAGCACTGATACATGGGACCTCGGTTCAAATTGTCTCATCCAAAAGACAGTTAGTAATAATAGTGAAGTAGCAGGGGATTGATCTTGGGACGCCTGGGTTACCACTGGACCACTCCTGAAAAAAACATGTGGCCTTTCACTGGCGGTCTATTTCTATTTATACCAGAAATCTGTTAAAGATGTCTTTTAACAGTAACTTAGTGTATTGACTGTTTGTCACCACAGCCATATTCCTACTCATGTAAAGTTATAATACCACCCATTAACAAAAGTATAACATTATCACCAGTTTATGCAAATATTCACACACAAATGCATAAACAACTTGCTAAAACTTGCTATTTACTTTCACTTATATAACTTAATGACTATGTTCGTGGGTATAAAAACACCTACTTTAGTTTTTCTGTAACCTCTCCACCACTGCTCAGATCTAGTTGCATACATAAGTTATCTTTTACTAAGAAACAACATTTCATTTACAGTATAAGTATTCTCAACAGCAGGTACTTCTTCCTCTGTAATTTTTACAGCTTTTTCTCAGTACTGCAAAGGTGACCACGCTTCTGAGTACGTTTTGGTCTATCAATATTTTTGAATTATCCACTATTGTTGTCTACATCACATATTCAAAACTGATCACATGACACTGTTGACTTGTTTTACAGATACTGGTGAAGTGCGTTTGGCATTTCCATAGCAATTGAATACTTGTGGGTCATATTTTTGGTACTTTAATCGTGATCTCAAGCACATCTTGCCATCCATGAAAAATAACCAAGCAGATAGGGTGTTGATAATGATTTTAAGCATTCTACAATTCTTATTTGGTTTATTTTTTATGCTGATTATCAAAAAATCAGTCTGCATTGGAAGCAAGGAGCAGATGCCTGATGACATAGTATCCCGTCTTTTGATCTACTTTAATTATTTTAGCACGTTTTGTATAATTATTTAACGATCCAACTGTATAAAGATAAATGATGTGATGACATTGATAAAGGAATGTGATTGTTCTAGAAAGAACTGATGTGACACTGATACTGAAATGTGACTAGAAATTAGATATAGGACATGTAATAGTATTGTTTTTGTTTTGTTAAATGTGCTTGATTAGATCATGAATAAAATAATAGAAACTTTACTTTTTACTTTCTGTTATTGTTATTTATATAAAATGGTCTTGATGTAAAAGGTTTCTACCAAATTTGCTTAACGCGCATTGAAATTTTAGTCGATATAAAAATCCAGTTTTGAGCCCCAAAATCCAGCTGAAAATCCAGTTTTGGCCCATTTCAGTTGTCACATGTATGTTAATATTGTCAAGAAAGAGTTCCTAACCTTAGCACTGCTAGATTTGTGTATTGAAATAAAACCTAATCAATTAATCAAACTGGCAACACAGTTGGGCAATAATTATCTAACATTAAATTTTAATCAAGTTTCCCCTTTGTTGATCAAAGATGACGTAAAAGACCAAACAACCAAGGTGTTATTCACACATTTCTATGGTGTGCTTATTTGATGTTAACAAAACAATAGTCAGACAAATTGGTGACAATGGTCATTGTTTAGGTGATAATAGCCCTTTTGGGAAGTAAAAACACCAGTCGCTGATCCGGGTGGTTGTTAGCACAAGTTTGACTGTAATAGTGTTCATTGTTACTCATTTCATGCATCATGTGGAAATGAAAACAGTCACACATATCATACTTTTCACACCATTATATAACTCATTATATCAATATAATAGTGTACATTGTCACTCATTTCATGCATCATGTGGAAGTGAAAACAGTCACACATATCATACTTTTCACACCATTATATAACTCATTATATCAATATAATAGTGTACATTGTCACTCATTTCATGCATCATGTGGAAGTGAAAACAGTCACACATATCATACTTTTCACACCATTATATAACTCATTACATCAATATAATAGTGTACATTGTCACTCATTTCATGCATCATGTGGAAGTGAAAACAGTCACACATATCATACTTTTCACACCATTATATAACTCATTACATCAATATAATAGTGTACATTGTCACTCATTTCATGCATCATGTGGAAGTGAAAACAGTCACACATATCATACTTTTCACACCATTATATAACTCATTACATCAATATAATAGTGTACATTGTCACTCATTTCATGCATGCATCATGTGGAAGTGAAAACAGTCACACATATCATACTTTTCACACCATTATATAACTCATTACATCAATATAATAGTGTACATTGTCATTCATTTCATGCATGCATCATGTGGAAGTGAAAACACTCGCACATATCATACCTAAAACCATATATGTGTGATGGAAGAAGTCCACATACAGATGTTGGATTAAGAAAGAAATTTGTTTGGACTTGTGAAAATGATGTATCATATGAGATCTGTCACTGTCAGGGAAAGTGTCTCTATCAACCCTTGCTTATGTAATTTTGGTAGTGGGAGTAGGTATGGTCATAAATAATTGATAGCTTCTGGCGGTCCAAGACATGAACAATGATACTTCCTGTCAAATAACTCATAGGAAATGTTATTACTAGCATGTACAATGTAAATTACAACCCGAGATTTCCCAAAAGGTTAACAATACATGACAAAGTATTTTGAAGAGAGAATGAAGTTATGTGACCAAAAGTAGTTGTCATATTCATTAAATATTTGGTTTCATTTTTTGTGCAGACTAGTCTAATATTCTGAGAGTTTCAGAGGAAATGTGATAAGAGTAAATTGCAACAAACCAGTGGGTTGAGATCTGACTGCTAACTGCCCTGAGCTATACTTGTAACTGAAATCAGTGCTACAGAACTTATATTCTTGAATATTATAAGCAGGGCTCCCGAAATCCGAAAATTTGTCGGTTTTGACCGAATTTTATCTCTCTGGACCGATTTTGTTGTCCAAAAGTCCTTAAAAAATCAGTCCAGATAATTTTAAAAAAAAAATCAGAATAACTTTTCATAAAAGTCAAATTCTCATACCAAAACGTCAACTGATCGCTAATCTGGTACTTTACACCTATCATAAAACCATAAAACTGTCACTGTTGCCCGCGGCAATTATCGCCAATTAACTTGTAAACAAGTTAAAGTGTGCTTGATTTGCAGCTGTCCAATCAATTAAAGTTGACCGGCTCAAACTGTGAAATATAATTTCATCGAAATCAAACTCCCCGCAGCGGTTACTTCCCCTGATCAGTTAAGTAACAGCGTGACGTAACCGGTGCGAGGAGTTTCCATCGAAATAGGCGATAACTGTCGTCTGCTTAATTTCATTAAGGGCTTAATAGTAACTGCTGGCTAGCTGCAGCACAAAGCACACTTAAAAATATCAGTGACTAGTTTGACGTTGTAAAATTAGCTCTAATTCTACTTTTGCTTTGAAAAACACATATTTTCGTGACGTCAACACCATCATAACTCAAATTGTCCTTTGCCCTCAAATCGTTTCTATTTTTTTTGTTGATTCTTGGTCTCGGGGGTGGGGGGGGGGGGGGGGGGTTCCCTCAGGAGCCCTGATTATAAGTAATGATGGTCATAGCAAACACTAGATAATTACAGAAAGTAATGCAGGACAGGGCAACACTGAATTGTGTGTTATTTTCATGCAATGAGCCTCTGTCCAATCCACTACTGTAATATGACCCCTTAGCAGAGGAAAATGTAGACCTAAGTCTGTATAACTGAATCATTTTATGCTAAATTGAGGCAAGGTGAGACATAACTGGCTGCAAAACATTTTATGCTAGACAAAATGTTTGTGATCAAACATTATGTGATCAAGCGAAAGAACCCGAGAGATTTATCTGTACTGTCTGAACAAATATATTTTCAACAGGCTTGCAGGATATAAAATAGTAAATTTGTCCAAGGTGACCAAACTTACAACATTATCTTGGTGGTCCATCAGTTTCAAACTGGAACAGTTAAACTCAATTACAATAAAAGAAAGATGTTTGACCTTTAAAATGGAATTTATTACTGTTGTTCTTTTCTTTTTTTAAATTGTCTAAAAGATAAGCCACTGGAAGTGTTATGGATTGTCTCTAATCATGTGAAAATTCCTCTCATTGTTTCTAATACGGTGATAAATGAGCAAGGAATCAATAACCGAAATTTGTACAACAATAAAGCCTGGTATAAACGTCTACCATTCATTTCTCTTCTTGATTTAAAACCAGATTAAACCAGGCATAAAACTGTGTTTCCAAGATTTCACAATTTTTGCCTCAAAAAGAAAACACTTTCACCAAGAAACAGTAACATGAGAGTGCCATTATTATCATTTTTCAAGAACAGTTCAAAAGTCTTGCTAAAAGAGCTGGAAAAGTATCAGATTCATTCTACAATTACAGTAAGGAAACTCTATCACACTATAGCTACACTTGTATCAACCATAAAAATATTCAGATAATAAACAAAATCTCATCGAACAGTTGGGAAAATGGTAAAGTACTGTCATTAAACCAGTTCATTTGCACAAGTTCTGGAATTTCTGCATAGCTATCTGACAAATCTTTCAATAACATTCTTATATAATGTTTTAGGATGCACATATGTTCTTGCTAAATTGGAATGCCTCAAAACTAAAGTCAGATTTACTTCAGAATAAACAGTCTGATCAGTAGATTCCCCAGTATTTTTCACCATATGTCATTAATCAAAATTTTGTGACCTACTATTCAATAATCAAATTATAGGTCAAAATTGGGTATTAATCCAAAATGAAGAACTACATTTATTTCATTTATGGTCAGAAGTCAAAAACTGAAAACAAGAAAATGTTTAAGCTTTAGTCTTTTATTAATGGTCAGATGCAATAAAATGCCCATGGGCAGCATGTGAAGCCCACCAAGGGTAAGCCCCTTTAACAGAGAGAAATAACAAAGGGAAATAATTCAAAAACTTAAGCCAGACAGAGTTATGGATCTTGTACTCTGCACTTCCTCTTATTGTGCTCTATGTCTTTGTGAAGTTTCAACAAAGTCCCTTTAATAGTTAATTAGTTTTGCTCCAGACAAATAAAAACAATTAACGGAAATAATTATAAACAAGAGGCCCATGATGGCCCCTTTATCCGTTATCCGAGTACAACTGCAACTATTTTCTTTCACACACTAAATATTTAAACTGCAAGCCATGTGGTTTCTGACAAAAGACATATAAAAAGATTTTCCTATGTCAGTCTATATAAAACCAAGTGACCCTTGGACAAAAATGTAGTCTCCGGTGTTAACAAGGTTTTCTATGTTTTGACCCTGTGATTTAGTTTTTGACCCAAGATGACCTATAATCAAACTCAACTTAGATATCAGTTAGACAAACATTCTGACAAGTTTTCATACCATTTGCACAAAACAATTTGTAAAGGTAAATTTGTGTTTTGACCCCATGACCTAGTTTTTGACCCCAGATGATATATATTCAAACTTGACCTGAATTTTATCAAGGCAAACATTCTGACGAATTTTCATCACATTTGGAAAGAAAATGTAGCATCTAAAGTATTCACAAGTTTTTCAATGTTTTGACCCCATGACCTAGTATTGACCCATATTCATACTTGACCTAGATATCACCAAGACAAACATTCTGACCTGTTTTCATGTCATTTGAACAAAAAGTAAGTCCTCTAGACTATTAAGAAGGATTTCCTTTGATCTGGCTTAGTTTTCAGACCCATAAAACCTCTAGAAGGTTAACGAACCAAATGAGGACAACAGACACTACACATTAACAATTCTTAAAGCTCACCCTGTGCTCAGGTAGGCTTGTAAAATGCAATCCACCTCACAAAAAATATCTACTGACAAAGACTCAATAGTGTGGCTTTTATACTATTAGAGTTATTGTCCAGACAAAATTTAAACATAAACATTTCAATGTGGCCTTGCCTTTCCAGCTAATGGAGTTGGCATGTGACACACAATCTCATCAAGACATGTGGCAAGGAATTTCAAAATCCTGCAATGAATGGAGAAGTTATTGTGCTGAAACGGTCTATTATTAACATTTTTAACCTTTAAGCTGTCACTGTGACCTTGACCTTTGAGCTAATTAAGAATCTGGGTCTTGCATGCTGTCTCATAGAGCCAAGGTATTTATAAATCCTTCAAAGCATGAAGAAGTTATTGCCCAGACAAGCCAATCTGGGCATACGCATGCACACACATCCACTGAACTGAGGTGCCAGTTGTGACAACTATGTCGAGCAGGACTCGACAAAAATGGAAGTGGTCACAAAATTGCAATATTTTGGAAAGAACATGTCCAGTATAGCTAGTTCACCTATGTTATGCCCACACATGCTGAATTATCTTTATTAAAGATATTTCTTGCTTCCTATCAGAAAAGTGAAGACTTAGATCAGAGTCAGTGCATTGTGTAGTCTATCTTACATCTTGCAAAATTAACCCTGAACATGCTGAAATTTTGTAATGGATTTGCCCAGCTTTTAATTTGGAACAGTCCATTCAAGTTTAAGGGATTTCAATATCAAAATACAAAAATGGAGCTACCAACAGTATAGAGCCTGGTCAGACTGCACGGATGTGCAGGCTGGCCTGGCTCTATACTGGTGGCAAAGGCTAATCACTTTCGGTTCCAGCAGGTTAAGGGTTAAAGAACATCACTCTGAAATAAACTTTTTTTTTTACTTTCCTGGGCAGAAAAATTCTGCAAAGTTTCAAACCTAAGACTCATACACCAGAAGCTTCTTGAGAAGCATAATTCCTTACCCCTATGCCAAATGACTGGAGGCTAATACTTGATCATCTTTTAAAGTCAAAATAATGACATTAGATTACTTTTTATCAACTGATCAATGAACAAGAATTTTCCACCTGTTAAAAAATGAAAGAAATAGTGCCTCTTAAAAACAGTTTTCACAGATGAAGTATAGCTTAAACCAATGAGGCCCCTGGATACAATGGCATTAGACAATGAATTCTTTTCTGAATAACTACAAATTAGCCATACTCAAATGCATTTAATTTCACGGCATTGAATAAACTGATCAGTAATATAGCAGGGGATGCATGATATTGTGGTCATCTTCCATTTATAAGAGCCAAACATTCAGTAACAAAATTGTAACAGCAAACAAAAACCACAGAATTACTGCTGTTCTGCAGCTTTTTTGGGTCATGCCCGCTAGGGCATCACCCAGAATAGTGGCAAGTTTTCTAACTGCGACAGAGTGTCTAATGATAAAGAATATGCAGCAGAGATTTTTTGGACATCATTGTTCGGCAGCCCTCTGATCCTATCTGCAACCACATCTGTGGCCCAGCAATTATTAGCTTTCTCTAAATGTTTAATAGTGAGAGTACCAAACAAGTTTGTGTTTTTAGGTAAATGATCTGTTTAAATTTAACACAAAAATTGATAAATAATTTTGCATAATTTTTAATAATGACAGCAATGAAATTGAAAATTATTTACTTCATGTACAACAACAGACTTACAATTTCTTAGAATTCTGAAAATTTGTAAAATGCCAGCATGTGTTGTGACTGTTGCTAAAACACCTGTGAAAGCTCTAACTATTTGAGTTAATTTATAGTTGGTACCAGTTGTCGATACGTCCTACGCCCTATGAAGAAGTTGTTGGGGGATAGTGCTCGATACAGAATTTTTTAAGCTTCCCATTCAAATGACACCTCTGGTTCTTTTCCATGCTTAAAAAGCGTATAGCATTGATAAGTGAATATTACGGTATGTACACTGGAAATTTAAGTCTTGTAAAATTAGAATTGTTATGTTGTTCTCTTTTTTAGCTCTATTTACATTAACTGTAATTATTTTCTAAAATTAGATGATAGTAGTTTAGTTCCCAAAGATTATATTTTATAGTGTACTCATAATATCCTGAGCTTGTACAGACTTATAATATTACACATTGTAATAAAATGCTTACTAACTTTGTTTACACTCTGAAAATATTTACTTACATGGACAGAAACATTAAAGCAAGAACATAACTATCAATATCACAAGGAATACTGCATCAAGATGTGAACACATGTACAATCAATTATTGGGCACAACCCATTGGATGATTTTTAAGCAGCAAATTTTCAGAACTGCAGTCACACTGTAACACACACTCCTGAAATCTGACAGATTAATTGGGAATCTCTGAAATTTTTCAAGCAAAATCAGGCCTTGTAATTTCGTTTTCTCTTATTTAGGTAATTTATACCTAACCCAATTGATTACATTGATTGTAGACCGAGATATGGGGAAGTATAGTAATTTTCTGCCAGAGCTATATCTGTGCTGGTTGACAGGTGAAACCATCCATTATAACTTGTAATGTTTACAACATGCATTTGTTTGTTTTTTATTGCCTTTACTTCATCACTCTAGACAAGAAAAGCAATTCACAGACTGTAGGTGATAAATAGACTGTTTATGAAACATGTCTGATTCTATAGAAGTCTTTGGTATTCAATAAAAGCATTGACAGGGAGATAATCCATACAACATGAAAAAATATTATTTCTTGTAGACAGATCATTCAAAATAAAATAATCCCATAGCATTTATGTAACTGAATAAATAAGAGCTGAATTTTAGTGTTAAGCAACAGCATCTAATTTTCTGCAATTTTGAAAACTCCAATCTTAAAAGGGTCAAATTCAGTGAGTTAATAAACACAGTGCTGTGAATTTTCCTCAAAATCCTATCAGCATTTACGGCCTAAATGTATTCAAATTTGGACAAATCAAGGGACACAACTCTGCTAAAAATCAGCTGACCAGAACACATCAAGGCCCTGCAGTGATGCATAAAACCTTTCAATATCATTCAGTGTTTAAGAAGGCTCAGATTGTATGGAAGTCAGAATTCTTCAGACTTACTTCTTTTTAGTCTGAACGTCTGGTTCATTTATTAGAGAAGATGTTTTGGTCAATAGTCTGTATGATTGTTCAAAATGTTTAGATGATG
Source organism: Cyclina sinensis (assembly GCA_012932295.1). Taxonomy (NCBI): domain Eukaryota; kingdom Metazoa; phylum Mollusca; class Bivalvia; order Venerida; family Veneridae; genus Cyclina; species Cyclina sinensis. The sequence goes on along the minus strand of JAAONU010000004.1, from coordinate 13,942,098 downwards.
AATCAAGTACAGCCGGGAAGTGATGTCCAGACAAGTACAACTGAAAGCAGCCCTTTCAGTACTGCTTGCCATTATTGGACTTCATTGTTGACAGTGTGATCTGTAGACATTTAATCTGAAAGAGATGCAAAGTGATTGGGACTTCAGTGCTTTGTTTTCATGTCTTTTCCTTTATATCCACACATCCTGTCTGCAGTCTGTGATATTTATGAGGTTTCTATTCTCTGTCTGATATATTTATGGAGTTCTGTTCATAGAATATATATTTGTTGTGCTTTTGTGTACCAGTATTTATTTGCTCCCCCAAATATTTCACAACAAATTCAATACTCTATGCCATGTGCATTCTGACAAGAATTTCTTTAAAGCTTTTATTTTTGTTGAATTTGCAAGAAGAGTTCCGCATGCAATAGAATTTTCATAAAACTGATTACAGCTAAATGCAACAGACATTCAGCAAAATTTCATCAATTTTCAATTTTAGCCTTAATTTAACAACAGATTGAGGTAAATTGTTGAAAGACAATGAACGGATGATTGATGCCTGATCACACTTAATGAAGAGGCTTAACAAAAGCTTATGAAGAACTTTACAATGGTACAGTCTAGGCTTACCTGTCTTGGCTCGTACTTGGCAACTTAACCACTGACAACTGCATCAGGGAATCAGTTTAGGACAGATAAGTGGTCTAAAATGTTGGTTTATTATTCAGCTATTCATGACCAAGCAAATGTGGGTTAGTAATTGTCTTTTTCTAATGCACTGCAAATGAAGTTTGTAAGAATAAAGTATATATTGCAAGTTCTAAGTCTGTTTACAGGCTTTTAATTAAAGGAGTAGATAATATGTTTTGGCAGCAGGAGCAGTGGTCCAAAGGGTTACAGTCCCAGACTCCCAAATCAAGAGGTCACTGGTTTGAATCCCATCAGGGTTGAGGGTCTCCAAAAACCTCCTGCATTCAATACCTTTGATGTGAGTACTGGTCTGAACACAGGAAGCAGTCATCAAGAGGGATTAATTGCAAGAACTTGTTCCCAAGCAATGTAAAATAATAGGTTTAACCTAAACTAATAATTTAAAGGGCAACATCTTTTCCATTCAAGTAAAAGTTTTTCAACTTGTGAAATCAAGAAACAACTCTTACCATCGAAAATGTTTATCAATGTGAATCACTCCTAATGATTTTTTTTCTTTTGAAAATAATTTTGAAATGAAAGTACATGAACAAATATAGCTTGGTTATCCTTTAATAATTACATGATTCAGACAAGTGCTCTCGATCCAGCCTCATTGTAAACAAGCATGGCAGACTCAAAAATTTTTTGATCATTAACATTCTAGCGGGCTGAGACTTGCGATCCTAACATTTCTTTCTGAGAGCTTCTGTTTTCCCTTTCTTCGATCCAGGGCTAAATTTGGGTCAACCATGAGACACAATTTAACTGTTGCGCAGATGCATGTGTATCAAAAAATGGAAACTGGAAATTCCCAGAGTTAAAAATAGTATTTTTTCACTGATACTGCAATAAACAGAATTTCTTTCAGGCAAGAAAAGTTCATGAAAAGGGACATCATATTTACATTTAGGCAACCATTGGGTTCATTTCAGATAAAAAAGAACCAAGTTCTATCTATTATATTAGGATATACAGTCACTTTAAATGAATCTGTTTGAAACAAGTTCTATTTGCACTATTTCATCAGCTTGTGTTTTGTTATATCCAGCTTTGCATTTATCATTTTAAACAATATACCCGCTCTGAACCCCAAAACTGAAAAAAAAAGAAGCCTATATAAAAGCACTGAATCATTTGAAGTCCTAGAAATTGTTGGTAAAGACTGACAAGAAAGATAATTCAATATTTTATTAACAAATCAGGGAGTATTCACACTGATCAAATCAACTCTGATCAAATTCCCCCATGAGCTCCAGAAAATAAAATAGATGTGATTCCACTGGTGAATAATGACTGTGCATAAGTTTTCTAGGACGGTGTTCTTTTGGCTACTACAGTTTGTTTAGGGGAAAACATTTTTTATCCCTGATGTGACAGTGGATCAATTTGTTTTATCAATTAATTTCTTGCTGTTATGAATTAAGGTAAAGTAATAAATAACATGTACTTATAATAGGGGTTATCCAATATCTATCATCTTTGTGTCAAAGTGGTTAAGAAATCTGCTTACATAGTGGGTGACTGAAGGTTTGAGTCTTTGATGGGATTTGTTCTGATATGTCAGGTTGGTCGAGCTGCCTGGTAGTTAAAGAATGGTTACTGATTGGCTGTCTACCTGGCACCTGACAAACTGGATAAAGAAATCAAGGTTTAAATGAGTACAATAATAGTTGAGTCTCATAAGCCTGCAAAGTCTGCCCTTTTGATGGTGTGACACTAAAATAAACAAGCACTTCACTTAACATTATTATGTAGAATTAAGAATGGTGTATAACCAATATATGCAAAATTCCAATCAGTTATAAAAATATGTAGATCTCTACCTACACATTCTTCAGCAATGAAAACTTGAGAACTGATACAAAATTGCAGAATGCTTAGCCAACAGTTTATGGAGACAGAAGCCAATACACTATTTATGTGCAATTAGTTTCTTTAGCAGTGTAGTAAGAGAAAATCAATCTTCAAGGAATAAAAAGCCTGCTTTTACTTGTTGGTGTCTTGTTAACAAGTCTCATTAACAGACTTTTACAAATTTCAAATCGGCTAAACTAAGTCCCTGGTAAGGTTTTCAAATAAAATCAACAGATTTATATATGAACTTCTGCTTGCAGCTAAATTAAGCATGGTTGACCAAACATTTGAATATTTTTCAAAGGTTTTCTGAAAATACCGATTTTACATCAATTTGGAAACAAGTTCTTTCAAGCTCTTTCAACGCATGATAACTTCTTAGGTTTAAAGTAATATGTGTTTTGAAAGTACGGAATATAGAAAGTCACCAAAGCCTCTCACTCTTGTAGGATTCAAAGCAGTGAACACCAGATTCTGAAGCATGACATTCAACCCCTCTACAACTGTGCTCCAAGACAGTGGATTTGTCAAAAGCCTAAGCCTTCCTTGCTTTGAATGTGTTCCAGTAATGGAAGTCACCAACTCTGCTCTCACAGTCAGGTTTCATTATGAGCCTTGCATAGGCCAGTTATCAAAATAAAATTTAAAAACTTCCACTGCAACTCTGTCATACTCATATCTATTTATATGCAGAAAATGAAGGACTTGATATAGATGACAAGGGCATAGCTGTTTTCAACTGTAAAGGAGCAAATTCGGAATTTGTGTGTGTGGGACTCCTTTTACAATTTTTGTTCATTCTGTTGATTAAAATCACACAACCTGGCTCAGCCTAATAAGAACATGTCATAATATTTATCATATATATATTATTTTTCTCCTGCCAAAAGGTCTTCACTTAAACCATTTTTCTTATCTTTTCCTTTCTTTTTTCCATTGTTTTTGACTTACAATCAATTTGTATGCTAAGACACACAGGAGTTTGCCTGACTACACACCTGGATGTATACAGCAATGTTCTGCCATGAGGATGACATCAAGGAAATATTACCTGTTTCTGAAAAAGACAATTCTTAGAAATTGTGTATAACAATGTTCTTCTTATCTGATTATCTCTTGACAGATTTCCCATAAAATCTAACAGTTCTAGTCACTGATTTTATCCATATTCAATACAAATTTAATTATTCATATATTCATGACATTGTATTTTGATTATCTGATATAAATGCAAATGGATTTGCTGTCATATGGCTTAGCAAAGCTGAAAATCCCACACAGACTGAAATACTTGGGCTCTCTCAAAATGCATAATCTATGTAAATAGATAAAGAATAAATGCATGCTTGTCACAAATACAGCACTGACATTCTGCAGAAGCTGCAACAAAAAGCAAGTAAAATGCAAGTAAAAACTGAAATAAATCCGTATCATCTTAATCAGATAAGATGGACCCAATTCCTTAAGCTGCATGCCTGGAATACTTGAAATCCTAATTCTTACATACACCTGAATAATCTGATGTTTTGTTTTTCTAAGTCTTAAAATGAGTTCATTGCTTGCATAGAAGAGAAAAAAAGCCCCCCTCCCCTAAAGTGAAAATATTGTTTCAATACTGAGAGAAGGTACATTATGTCTTCAATAGTTATTGCATGAAATCCATCCAGGAGTTCAAATGAAATCCTCAGTGACATCCTTGTCCTTGAAATGTTAAAACAGGCTTTCTTGACATCCTTGGGATTGATTTGAGTGACATTTCAAGTAATTCGAAAGATAAACAGAAGACATAGGATAACATTCAATAACCTTGACCCTTCAATATAATCCTGACAGGGAAACAAGGCAAATTGCATTAAGAAAATTAATGCCAAATATTCAAAATCCTTGAATCTTTTTACAAGTTACAAAGCAAACACAGTTTTGCCAAACAGAATAAATGAATAAAAGACAAGGCAACTGATGCAGAATGTCCATTGGGCAAGACATTTAATCTGAACTCAGACAATGCTTTCTAAAATTAATCAAACAAGACTGCATTATTTCTGTTTCTTTCACATGTCACTCTACATTGATGCCCTCAGGCAAAGGGACTTGGTACTAAATTCTTAATGTTGAACTAATGATGTACCTCATTTCCCAATAATTCCTCCAAACAGATTCTGTTTGACTGATCACCTGCCAGGAGATAAAATATCTTAATTAAATCAATTAAACAACTTCAAACTATTTGATGTGTCAATAAGGGAATATAGCATTGTAGATAGTATTATCTCTGTCCAGACTTAAATTTCACATTATCTCTGTAAGATGCAACTGAATGCCACACTTGTTTTGTCCACATGTTTGAAAATGACCCCCCTGCTGGAATTTTCCATCTACCTTAATCAAAAACATTTGAAAGCAAAAACATTAACATGATTTCCCTATGGTTAGTCTGCATACTGGTTTTAATTGCAAAAGATATCACTGAGTTTGTGTTACATGTATTACTCATATATGAGTATTCCTCACTCATACATCTATCTTAATTTCAATTAACTGTCACATTGTTGTGCTGCAGCTTTTGTTTGTTTGTTATTGTAATAGTTACATCTGTAGCATTTCTCAGGTTTCAATGTTTATTTCCTATTAACTTATAACACTGAGTTAACCATCCTGTGACATGCCATGTATCACCCATAGCCCCAACTAGCTATTGACCTCAGCATTGGTTCCAAAATATTCTGTTATATAGCACTGGTGAAACTGAAGCACTAAACCTAGCACTGCATGCACCTGTAAATGCAAAACCTGTACTTCCAGCTGCACATATTTTAACATAGAAATAACTTGCCTGATACTATTCTCATACTGACACAAAACCTGAACTTTTTTTACACATCAGCCCATTCTTTATATTTCATTGCAGACATAATTAGCAAAATACCAACACTTTTTTGACATGTTGACAGAAAGCAAGTACTTTCTTGATACTGTAGTGCTGACATTACTGCACAAAACCAGCAATTACTTAGAACTGCATCCCTAAGATAATACATTAAACCAATTAATAAAGCTTTCCTGATATTGTACTGCTGACATACAGACATAAACCAGTAAATACTTAGAACTGTATCACTAAGAAACTATATAAAACCAGTACAGTTTTCCAGATATTGTACTGCTGACATACAGACATAAACCAGTAATTACGTAGAACTGTATCACTAAGATACTACATTAAACCAGTACAACTTTCCTGATATTGTACTGCTGACATACAGACATAAACCAGTAATTACTTAGAACTGTATCACTAAGACACTACATTAAACAAGTACAGCTTTCCTGATATTGTACTGCTGACATATGGACATAAACCTGTAAATACTTAGAACTGTATCACTAAGATACTACATTAAACCAGTACAGCTTTCCTGATATTGTACTGCTGACATACAGACATAAACCAGTAATTACTTAGAACTGTATCACTAAGATAATACTTTTAACCAGAAGAGCTTTCCTGATATTGTACTGCTGACATACAGACATAAACCAGTAAATACTTAGAACTTTATCACTAAGATACTACATTAATCCAGTACAGCTTTCCTGATATTGTACTGCTGACATACAGACATAAACCAGTAATTACTTAAAACTGTATCACTAAGATACTACATTAAACCAGTACAGCTTTCCTGATATTGTACTGCTGACATACAGACATAAACAGTAATTACTTAGAACTATATCACTAAGATACTACATTAAACCAGAACAGCTTTCCTGATATTGTACTGCTGACATACAGACATAAACCAGTAATTACTTAGAACTGTATCACTAAGATACTACATTACACCAGTACAGCTTTCCTGATATTGTACTGCTGACTTAAGGACATAAACCAGTAATTACTTAGAACTGTATCACTAAGATACTACATTAAACCAGTACAACTTTCCTGATATTGTACTGCTGACATACGGACATAAACCAGTAATTACTTAGAACTGTATCACTAAGATACTACATTAAACCAGTACAGCTTTCCTTATATTGTACTACTGACATACAGACATAAACCAGTAATTACTTAGAACTGTATCACTAAGATACTACATTAAACCAGTACAGCTTTCCTGATATTGTACTGCTGACATACAGACATAAATCAGTAATTACTTAGAACTGTATCACTAAGATACTACATTAATCCAGTACAGCTTTCCTAATATTGTACTGCTGACATACGGACCTATACCTGTAAATACTTAGAACTGTATCACTAAGATACTTTTAACCAGTACAGCTTCTTGATATTAAACTGCTGACATACGGACATAAAGCAGTACTTGAAATTTTAATGATATACTGCTAAGCATGATGACATTAAAACCATCACTTTCTTAAAACTTTCTTTCTGACACAATGGCATAAAATCAACAGTTATTTTACTGTACTGCTGACATGATATCAGTATAAAACCAGCTCATTCTTGCAATTCACACTGTATTAAGGCTTATCCTCAGCATAAATTAGCCCTTGTTTGCCATTTAAGTGCTCACCTCTAAGCACAAATCATCCCTTGCTTAATGCTGTCTCATTGAAATATTACCTACACAATGGCAGAATAATTATGCTTGTGAGTCTGCCATCTGACATCTCCAGATCATAACATCTAGGACATATATAACATCTTTTCTCAGAATAATTTACAAAATAAAAAACATTATGAAATTTCCTGCAACACTTCCGTTTTATTGTCTCTTTTTTTTACAAATTTTGTAAACATATCGAAAAGTTTTGGCACAGACTACTCCAACTCTGGGTTTGGCAATGGTAAGTTTTCGGTTGAAAATTGTAATTCTGAGTGGGTGATTTCTCCTATTTTCACTTTGAAGATCTTTTAAAACATATATTGCTTCAGTATCTTTATCATCTAAGAGCTAGAAATTGTAATGGAGGTGACATCGGCCAATTAGGCATACTTTTTCCCCACATTTTATGGGTACTGTATGTCTTTAAGATATATTGTCATAATGACAATGGACTATCAATGTCTTGTGAGCTAGATATAAATCTCTGTGACTACTGATCAATCAATGTTGGCTCAAGGAGGTGTTCCACCATGCTATAACTCTCATAACAAAACCTTTATAAGCTACTTATGCCCATGGAATATCAATAATAATCCACTCTTACCACATAGCCTATGTTTACATTGTGACTGCTGGAAATGTTCTCACTCTAACAAGGTCTTCATGCAGCAACATAATCCATACCGTTCAGTCTTCAAGTACATTTTCTAGGATCAGTTATTTTTCAGATTGCTCAATGTTCAACGATTCCTCAGCCCTTGTCAAAACCTACATCATTACAAGAAAATGTGAGAAAAGTGCCTTTGCCTTCCTTTGAGAAAAAAATATGTGCCTTTCCTTAAGAAATATGAAAAACTTGTTTCACTTAATTTTATCACACTTTCTAAGATTTCTATGGACAAATTCTAGTGTGAATGTACTTTTCAATTTTTAACAATGAAATACATGTTTCCATTGCTTTAGACATTACCATTTTGTATCAGAGCTCTTTACAGGTTTGATATTGCAGTTTACTAAGCTCACAGTAAGTACATATGAACTAAGTGCATGACAGAAAAGCTGATTAATAACAAAATGAAAGCTTCCTAATGGTGGATTTTCAAAGAGAATGTTAACATGTAAACTTCACGAGAACAAAATCCCTTCATTTTGTTATGAAAGTGTGATAATGACATACATCTATTATAACTTAACCTCTGCCCATGTCACACCTTGAAATGGATGACTGACAATGCACTTATGTATAACACACACCCTGAAATGGACTGACAATCTTTGGTCTCAGCAATGACTCTTTATATGAAAACAGATTTACATATGTGATTTCATCTGATGACTTTTCATGGTATTGAGAAATTTGAGAATTAAGGCATTATTATACAGTCATTTTTTTTTACAACAGCATATTTTTTTTTGTCAATTCATATCTTTCATAAAATTGCATCTTTTGTTTCAAGCCTTAGTTTGTGGTTTACAAAGACACTTAGGATACTTTGTTCTAATATATCATTCTGATTTATAACCTGATGTTTGATTGTATGTGGTAAAAACAATCTAACTAATATTTCAACCTTGCAAGAAATATACATTATTAGCATTGTGTGAGTCTCTAGGAAAGACAGTATTAAAGCCACACAAGCTTCAGTTCAATCAGTTGTTAATTGGTACCAGTAATGGTTGATACTGGCTCTTCAGTCTTACGGGAATGGTTCCATCTGGCTGGGTTGCTGTCTTGAATGTGATCTATAAAAGCTTTCACTGAAATATAGCTAAAACAAATTTGTATTCATTAAAAAAAGAAATTAAGTATGAAGAACCAGCATTACAGCCTTATGTTACTCCTTAAAACAAGATCTATCTATTCTGTATGAGTGGGTTTTTGCAGGCTCCAAATTCTGCAGTTTTGTTAAATTTCATTGGTGTTAATATTTCTGCATACATTATTTCTGAGGCATCAAGCTTTAAAGTACCGGCTAGGATGAGCTTACTATGGGAATATGAATTAGACCAAGATAACAACTCAGTAAATAGCATTAAAATATCTTTATTCAAATATTGTGTAATAAAACACATATAAATTGTTGTAACCTTAAGGAAGGGTATGCAATCTGGTGACAAGCAGTAAGTCTTCATTCGTAATGACATTAGACTGTTATAAGGTCAAAATGAAGGACTACAGTACAACATGACTGTGACCTTTAAGCACAACAAGAGGTGGAATATATTCTATGAATTTTAGATTTGCTGTCACTTAATTCATCACAGAAAAAGCACAAAAAATCACCACAGAAAAAAGGAACTGTTTCTAAAGTGAAGGTCACAGTGACCTTTATCTATCACGCAACAAACCCAAAATAAGTTAAAGGTCATCTAATCAGTATATCCAACCTTCCTGCAAGTTTTAAGTCTCTTAGGCCTTAAATGCATTCTTAAGCTATTGATTGGAAACTGGTCTATCAGCATACAGACAGATATTTGCAATACAATATACTCCCACTTCTTTGAATCGGAACATGATAAATTATATTCTGATGAGGTTTAAGTTTCTTAAGTTATTTTAGGCAAAGTATGACCCACTTCATCATTTTTTTTAAATATCGGTGCATGTCTAAAGTTTCTTAAAATTATGGAGTAAAAATGCTTTTAATGTTTCACAGATGAAAATGTTTTAAGGTACCAGGTAACATTGATGTACTAAGCTGACAATAAGTGGCTGACAGTAATTTGCAGTAAATCAACAGGTATAAAGGCTGTTAGGGAAGAAATATTACAGATCTACTGCAGCAATTGACTTACATATAAGTGTTTCACTCATATAACAAACAGACCACCCTAATCTGAACTTGTCCAGACCATTTGAATAGTTCAGACTTTATAAGCTGGTGACACTGAAACTCACTTTTTACTACAACAGTATTGTTTGCTACATGCAAGTATTTCTTGATGATTGTTAAAATAATATGGAAGAGAAACTCGTAACATGGGGAAGGAGTGCTTGTCCAGAAATCATAGTGAAAAAATATCATGATAATTTCACTCTAAATGACACATTTTATGTTTTAAAATTAACCATTTGCAAGCATTCAAAGATTTCAAGAGTCAATAATTCTTATTTATGTATTGCATTTGAGAAATCTACACAATCAATTATAGATTAACCATTTACCATACTAAGCTTTGCAAGAAGAAATGATCCATTTTGACACAGGGTTTCATAAATTATTAACGTGCTTATTGTCAGAATGAATGAATAAATGAATGAATTTCAAATTATGTAAATATAAATATCGAATGATCAAATATTATTCCTTTCTTTTTTTTCTAAAATAACCCTACTTGTTACAGTGCAGATCTATTTTCCTTGCATTCATTTTAAGAATGCACACTGAAGGTGCACTAAGTTTTTCCATGCATACACCTATTGTTAACTGAGAATTACTCTGTAGGGACTGAAGATTAATAAATGTTATTGGCTACACAAAGGTTCAAGAAATACTACACACAGAGCACAGAGCAAATAATTAATGCATATACAGGTAAAACCCAACTAACAGTACTGAGGCTCTACTTGGCCCCACATGAGAACTTACATAATCATAGTGATAGCTTTTTCAATTCCCATACATGTGATAACTCGGTAACTCATAACTGGATTTTCAGCTGGATTTTTAGCTTGAAAACTGGAATTTGTTATCGACTCGTTTTCACAACAAGAGGGCCATGATGGCCCTATATCGCTCACCTGAATATGACAGCTTTTAACAAAGTTGCTATGGACCTGGTTAATTGAACCCATATTCAAACTTGGCCTAGAAATTATTGAAACAATCTTTCTGACAAATTTCAAGGTTATTTGGACTGAAAGTGTAGCCTCTAGTGTTAACAAGCTTTTTCGATATTTGGGCTCTGTGACCTTGTTTTTTAATCCAGATGATCCATATCCAAACCTGAGCTAGAAATCATCAAAACAACCTTTCTGACAAATTTCCAGGACATTTGGACTGAAAATGTAGCCTCTAGAGTGTTTACAAAGTTTTTCAATATTTAGGCTCTGTGACCTAGTTTTTTAATCCAGATGACCCATATTCAAAGTTGAGCTGGAAATCATAGAAGTAACCTTTCTGACAAATTTTCAGGTTATTTGGAATTAAAATCTTAACTCTAGAGTGTTAACAAGGTTTTTCCATATTTGGTCAATGTGACCTAGTTTTTGACCAAAGATGACCCATATTAGTACTTGAGCTAGAAATCATCAAAACAACCTGTCTGACAAATTTCCAGGATATTTGGACTGAAAATGTAACCTCTGGAGTGTTAAAGTGGTTTTTACCTTTTAGGGCTCTGTGACCTAGTTTTTGATCCCAGGTGACCCATATCCTAGTCTGGGCTAGAAATCATTGAAACAACCTTTCTGACAAATTTCAAGGACATCTGGACTGAAAATGTAACCTCTAGAGCATTAACAAGGATTTTTTACTTTTTGGCCCTGTGTCCTAGTTTTTGACCCCACATAACCCATATTCAAAACTGAGCTAGAAATCATTAAAACAATCTTTCTGACAAATTTCAAGGTTATTTGAACTAAAAATGTTACCTCAATGCGTGTTTACAAGGTTTTTCCATATTTGGGGTCTGTGACCTAGTTTTTGACCCCAGATGACCTTTATTTGAATCTGAGCTAGAAATCATTAAAACATTTTTTCTGACAAATTTCAAGAATATTTGGACTGAAAAGTAGCTTCTAGAGTGTTAACAAGTTTTTTGCTATTTTTGGGCTCTGTGACCTAGTTTTTGATTTCAGATCACACATATTCAAATTTAACCTAGAAATCACTGAAACAACCTTTCTGACAGATTCCAGGTTATTTGGACTGAAAATGTTACCTCTAGAGTGTTAACAAGGTTTTTCCATATTTGGGCTCTGTGACCTAGTTTTTGACCCCAGATGACCCAATTTTGAACTTGAGCTAAAAATCATCATAACAACCTTTCTGACAAATTTCCAGGATATTTGGACTGAAAATGTAACCTCTAGAGTGTTAACAAGGTTTTTCTATTTTTGGGCTCTGTGACCTAGTTTTTGAACCCAGATGACCAATATTCGAACTTGAGCTAGAAATCATAGAAACAACCTGTCTGACAAATTTCCAGATTATTTGGACTGAAAATGTTACTTCTCCTTCTACAAGAAGATTTTCAAAGTTTTCACTATATAAGCCTATGTAAAACCAATGACCCCGGGGTGGGGCCAAATTTGACTCCAGGGGTATAATTGGAACAAATTTGGTAGAGGTCCACTAGACAATGCTACATACTAAATCTTAAGGCTCAGGGCCTTGTGGTTTCAGACAAGAAGATTTTCGAAGTTTTTCCTATATAAGCCTATGTAAAACCAAAGACCCCAGGGTGGGGCCAAATTTGACCCCAGAGGTATAATTTGAACAAACTTGGTAGAAGTCCACTAGACAATGCTACATACCAAATATCTAAGCTCTATGCCTTACAGTTTCTGACAAGAAGATTTTTAAAGTTTTTCCTATATAACTCTATGTAAAACAAGTTACCCCTGGGGCGGGGCCATTTTTGACCCAGAGGCCATGATTTGAACAAACTTGGTAGAGGTCCACTAGACAATGCTGCACACCAAATATCTTAGCTCTATGCCTTACGGTTTCTGACAAGAAGATTTTTAAAGTTTTTCCTATATAACTCTATGTAAAACAAGTTACCCCTGGGGCGGGGCCATTTTTGACCCAGAGGCCATGATTTGAACAAATTTGGTAGAGGTCCACTAGACAATGCTGCACACCAAATATCTTAGCTCTATGCCTTACGGTTTCTGACAAGAAGATTTTTAAAGTTTTTCCTATATAACTCTATGTAAAACAAGTTACCCCTGGGGCGGGGCCATTTTTGAACCAGAGGCCATGATTTGAACAAACTTGGTAGAGGTCCACTAGACAATGCTGCACACCAAATATCTTAGCTCTATGCCTTACGGTTTCTGACAAGAAGATTTTTAAAGTTTTTCCTATATAACTCTATGTAAAACAAGTTACCCCTGGGGCGGGGCCATTTTTGACCCAAGGATCATAATTTGAACAAACTTGGTAGAGGTCCACTAGATGATGCTTTATACCAAATATCAAAGCTCCAGGCCTTGTGGTTTCTGACAAGAAGATTTTTACAGATCCAACTTTTCAAATCTGTTTTTAGCTCCTGTGACCCAGAAATGCAATGAACCGGAACCATTTGAACAAACTTGGTAGAGCTTCATGCAAGGAACATTCTAGGCAAGTTATATTAAATTTTGCCCAGTGGTTTCAGAGGAGATGTCGTTTGAATGAATTGTGGACGACGGACGGACGGACGGACGCCGGACAATCAAGGATCCTAAAAGCTCACATGAGCATGCTCAGGTGAGCTAAAAAGAAAGACAAAAAGAACAGCAAAGAAAACTAATTAAGTGTTTTTTTGTTCTTATTTAATGCATAAAGGTTGCAACACTTTCAAAAGGCATAATCTATTCTCTTCGCACACTTTCCTATCCATTTATATTCAGATTCCTACTGATGATTGAATTTTGTTTTTGTCTTTTGAATTTTAGCCTTTGGACCCAAGTCCTTACACAGGGCTCTCGCTATGGTCAAAATTTTGCGAGATGTGACTTCTCCCTAAGGCAAGATTTGGAAGAAGTCAGACCTTGAAAAGACTCCTGGTAGAAGCTATTACTGACAATGCCAGTTCCATTTGTGAATGACAATGACAGACAGCAGATATGTGGAGTGTTTTTTTATTCAACTTACTGTTAAAAACTAATGTATCTGTGGCATCAAAATTCAGTAACTTTTTTTGAGAAAAGTCTGGAATGTGTTTCAAGTATCAGCAGACTTTTTTTAAACAAAATTACAAACAATTTTTTGATGTAAATTATGCTGATTCATTATAATTGTTGCTTTCAAAAGTAACTACGACAGAAATATTCAAGTCTTAGAGAAAGGGAAACTTTTTCAATGAAAAACTGGCACTTATAATCAAAACATGACAACTTATCTTAATCAATCAATTGAATGTTGTAAGTTTGCCATATAAAGAGTCTCCAAGACACTGTTCTATAAATATTAAAATACGACGGGGTCGCGGAAATATATGACAAACAGAATTTATCCCAGATTTTATGTATAATGAACAAAATATTTGCATAAATTGGTTTCCTTCAATTTTTTAAGCTTGTCTTAAATCCACTTGACCTTTTCTTATAAATAAATCCGAGAATTAAAACAAAACTACCAAAAAATATTTTAGTAATTTTCATACACTGTTTAAAAGGTTAGAATAACATTGGTAAAGCATTGATGTTCAACAGTTTGCCTTTAAGATTAAGCATTCAATTAATTTGCTAAGACATAATTTGCTTCACTTACAGGAATTTTCTATTCGGTGTACAATTCAACACCTGTTGATGGCTAAATGTGTTAATTGTGTATCGACTGTCAACACCGGATTAAATCAATGAAAGTAGTAAAATAAACTCTGATTGGTCAATGCTTTGACCCGATGTATTGATTGCCGTTTCTGAGTATAAGCTTCACCCATAACCGGAGTTGAGCAAGTTATTCACGTCGGCAGATGAAATTTTTTTTTCTGAATTTTAATATCGGGAATTTTTAATTAATAACGGGACAGCTGGAATTGATGTTGAATAACGGGATTTTTTAAAATCCCGCCGGGATATCACATGTATGAATTCCTGTTTTTCTACATCCAGCAGTGTTCTAAATATCTTTCATTTTTCAAGACATTGCAGTCCAGCTTCAGAAGAATTTCAGATCTATTGTAAGAAAATATTTCATTCCAATATCCTAACACTGAAATTGGATTCATCACAGTCTCATCCATTTTAATAGCCTAAATCTGACAGTGTTAGAATTGCCCATTTGAATACATAAACAAACTTCTACATCAATAACAATTTAAGTAGCCACCTGTTCCATCAGCTGGAAGCATACCGAGTGACAATTTACTTAAGGTCAATGTCAAGGTCAAAGATGCGAAGAAGAATATGTTGCTAACCAGAAATTAAATCGAGTTTACTTCCAGATACAATACTGTCGCATTATACATACATGTATGTTTTGTCTGTCTGGTAGATGTAATATGTTTTAATAACCTAAAAATTAATCTTTCTACCAGGACGATATTAACTAAGTTGTACTACTTCTGCTTTTTCAGCTGCATGAACACAAGTCTGAGTGAAGGTTTTTGCTCCAAAGTATTAATATAGACTGGATATAGACTGATTCACAGAGACCAGTGAAACAAAAGCATACATTAAACTCTTTCTTCTGTAAATGATTGGTCCACTCATTAGCATTGCCTCTCTGGAGAGATAAAAAAGATAATACTAAGTTAACATATATACATTTGGGAATTATACATTCTGCCTAGCTATTCCTTGGAAAGGTACACAAAACAAAAAATTCTTTGGATGTTCAAATTAATTAAAACACCAAACACACATAGCTCTAGACCACCTGGTCTGTTTGGCCCACAATCAAATTAGATAAGAAAAAAATAAATTTCTTCCCATTCTTTCCTTTATTAAAAGGCTTCATATTAATGCATTTGATAGCACTATAAAATTGTGAATCATTGCTTTGTTTTTTTGTTTGGCCAAGATTCTCATCCGCTTAAAATCTGATTGGCAGATTTTACTTGAGTCTCCATAAAACTGGCCTTCTTTCAACTGATATTTCTGAGGACAGGAGAGGTTTAAAAGCATAATTATATTACTAAAGGGATATAATTTGGGTCAGATTTTGCATGCAACACAGCTTTGCAATATACACTTCATTTTGAGGCTTCAAAAATCTTTATCCAGGGTTTAAATATCAATATGGCCTATACTGGGAAGCTGCTGTCTTGCTGGACATAGAAACATAACTTTTTCAAAATGAAAACACTAAAATATCAAAATGGCAAAACACTGACACATTCAATGCAACAAATTCCTTAATATTCTATTGAATTACATAGGTCTATATCAGCATTTAGCATCCTGAATGTAAATAGAATAGACTACAAAACCTAGCTAGAGTGTCTGTTTAAAAGAGTTCCTAGAAAATGCAAGCATCTTACACAAGATCATGTGTTGTTCAGCCATTCTAGAGGTTCATAGCTTCAATTCTTCATGAATTCTTAATGTTTGATAATATAATTATTTTTTATAAAAGCAAGAGTTAATATATCTACCACAAGCAGGCTGATCCACCATTTACATTACTCCAAAGATGAAAACATTAAAAAAATTTAGAATTAGAACAATTTTTAACCTGATAGTTATAAGTTAGTTAACGCACTGAACCAGGTACAGAAAACAACCTCAAAACAAAATGATTTGCCAAGTCTCATCTGACACTAATGTGACTTGAACTTTTATCAAACACATGTTTGCCAAGTTTACTCCTGTCCAACCTCTTCTTTTATCTTTCAGACCTTTTTTTTTTTTACAAAAATCTCCATATTCTAGAGAAAGATGCATTTAATGTCTTCATACACATAAAAAATTATAAGCAACGGGTTTAACTGGAACACTTAGCTTAATGCAATTGCTACAGAAAAATTTAGACTCTGACATTATTTCACCATAACATAGTATATGCACTGTATCCTATTTGGAATTAAGCTGTACCCAACCCAAACCAAATGATATAACAAAACGTAAGATGGAAACAGACAGGTTTCCTAATCAAAGGGTTGCCAGCTTGATCTCCCATTCCTCCACTAACACAACTATTATTGTCCTTATAAGACTAAAGCTCAAGCCCCATGTATTGGTGCTATACAATGAGCTAGGCAAAATAATTCAGTTGAGGTCTTGAGCAAATTCTGAGATATTTTTGTTATGGGTCAGAATCTCGCTAATCTCGGAGGCAAGATATTAAAAATTACATAATATCTCAACTTGCATACATTTAGTTGGACTATACAATGAGCATGTAAATGAAAAAGACACATCTCTAATATGGGGTCTTCTCTGTATATTTATTGCACAATGTCTCACAACTTAAAATTACTAAACTTTCAGAAAGTGTTGGCCATATGGGTAACTGGAACAAATGATAACAAGGTCTAGAATTAACATTTTGGACCTCTGAGCTGTCACTGTGATCTTGACCTTTGAGCTGGGAACCTGGGTCTTGCATGTGGCAAACGGTCTCATCAAGGTGAACAATGTGCCAAGGTATTTCAAAATCCCTCCGTGCACAGAGAAGTTATGGCCCGGACAAGGCAATCTGGGCGGACGGAAACATACACGCTCATACATACACTGAACTGTGGTACCAAATGTGACGACTATGTCAAGCTCCCCGCAAGCGGTCTCGACAAAAAAGCTCAAACTGTAGATAAACTTAAATTCAAATAGATGATAACTGAGAATTTACTAACAAAACTGGTGAAAAGTAAAAGTCTTGTTCAGAATGCGAAGGTGTACTTCCAGTTAAGCTGCACAAAATGGTCACTGTGGCAGAAAATATTTATTGTTACCTCGGAAACACACATTTGCTTTAATTATTTTAACCCACATCAACAAATAAAGAAGAATAAATACAAGCTGTCAAATCACATAAATATCCGAAAATACCCAGAAAGGTTAATAAATGATCTCTCTAATATTATGAATCAAGTTCTGAACATGAATGTTAACATATGCTTTTTGGTCCTACTTCCTTATCAAAGTTTATGGCCATTTTATGGTTTTACCAATCATAAAAATTAACTGCTGTGCTGCTATTTAATAACACACAGTTTTTGGGGTTTTTTTGTACAGTAATTTTGATATCCTGTCTGCTATTAAAGACAATCAGCTTTTTAAATTGTAAGTGTCTGTTCCATTGTAATGCCAATAAAAGAAACTGCATGCATAAAATGATGTATATACAAAAGGCAGACAATCTAGTGAGCATTCATTCCAAGCTTCATCTGAAAATTTCAAAGAAATCATTTCTTACAATGCAAGATAAAAACCAAAACTTTCATAACAGAAAATGAATACAGTATATAATATTTTTCTTTAGCGAGGATATTTGTATTAAACCAGTCTCTAAGTGTTGTGGGAAATTGTATATTGAAGGGAGTCATGCTGAAATATAAGCAAATTACTATCAATGTTGACTGTTGTTGACTAGTCAGGAGCTGATCAGTGGTCCAGTGGTAAAGCGCTCCACTGCTAACCCAGGGGTCCTGAGATGGATCCCCCGCTCCTCCACTCCGCTAACATTACTAATTGTCTTTCAGATGAGACGTTCAACCACGGTCCCATCTATCAGTGCTATACACTGAGCATGCAAAAGAACCAGGGATGTCTCTGGAATGGGATGCTTTCTGTACCTTGCACTACTCCTACAACAAAAAATAACTAATCTCTGCAGGGGGCATCAGTCATATGGGCAACCGGTACCAACAATAAATAAACTCAAATAGAAGATTAGAAGATGTTGACTGCACATTACAGATCAGAGTTCTCTGAAAGTATTTCATCACACCACTATTTAACACATACAATGCAGTCCCTATCTCTTCTAGAAAACAGATTTGAGGGCTAATCTAATCGAAATACAGTAGGTGTCTTGTTACAATAAATGTTCAGACGCTTATAACAAGTGTTCCCTATCATCTTATCACATATGGCCAATATCAAACTTGGCATACGGCTCTCTTGTTCTCCCAGAGTACACTTCAGAATGGTATACACCAGGAGGTATACCTGTTCAAAAGCCTCCAAAGCACTCCAAAATCAATGAGAACATTTTCGTTTATTATCATTTTATCCTGCACTAAGTAATTTGCTAATCTGCAATAAAAAACATTATTGCATCT
Organism: Cyclina sinensis; assembly: GCA_012932295.1. Taxonomy (NCBI): domain Eukaryota; kingdom Metazoa; phylum Mollusca; class Bivalvia; order Venerida; family Veneridae; genus Cyclina; species Cyclina sinensis. Next base: position 13,923,100 of record JAAONU010000004.1, on the reverse strand, counting down.
TAGAGAAACACTTGACGCTACATAAACTATACAACATCACTTCAAAATTGCTAAACTTTACCTGTAAACATGATATTAAAATCATTCTAACACTTCTACAATCTGATGGCCACATAACATCAAAAGCTTGCTTAAAAAACTGTTAAAATCTTTATGTACATTTTAGTTAGTGATTATACATTATGACTATCAGATCAAATTTTCTGCATGACAGACAAGATAGTAGCATTTTTCATTAACTCAATAAAAATATTTGCGAAAAAATGATTTCTAATAGAATATAATCTTCACCTTGATGTACAGATTGATGCTCGCTTTAACATCAAGAGACAACCTCCTAAGGAAAATATTACATGCACCATTCTTCAAGTGTGCAAATTATAAACACAAGCTTCAACAAACCTACCCACAAAGGTCAATTTCTTTTATATTTTCAATTTATTTCTGCTGTTTTTGTTTTCTTTATATCATACTTTGCAGACGCACTATCACAATGTTTAATCAAAACTAATCAGATCGTAGGCGAAATTAACTTCTAATAATCAAATTATATTCACAGGCACCAAATTACATTTTAGATCAATGACTTCCACTTTATCAGTAACCATCCTAATAAATCTCGTACATCTGCTACTGAAAAGGGCAAAGTAATTATCATAGAAATTGTATAATAGGTTGATAATTCTGCCTAATAACCAGAAGGAAACAAATGTGTTGACTTTAAAGTGATAGTATGTCCTTTCAATATAACAGATACAGGTAGGACTTGGGTGTATTTGACCTGAAATGTCCCTGACAGTTGCCTAAAATATGTCGATTTGATGTCCTTTTTCAGAAACATTTCTTTTCTATATTTTGCAATATCATTGAAAAAATACTATTTTTTTAATACTCTGTTCATTTCCAGTATCTATTTTTTGATACACACACATGCCTGCAACACTTAAATAGCATCTCATGGTCAATCCAAATTTAGAAGGAAAAACAGAAGCTCTTAAAAAGAAATTCGAGGATCGCAAGTCTCGACCTGCTGGAATGTTTATGATGAAGAGCTTTTTGAGTCTGCCATGCTTGTTTATAATGAGGCTGAATCGAGAGCACTTGTCTGAGTCATGTGATCATTAAAGCATAACCAAGCTATATTTGTTTATGTATTTTTGTTTTTAAAATATTTTCAAAAGTAAAATACTTGTTAGGAGTATTTCAAATCGATAAACTGTTCGTTTTCTTGATTACATAAGTCAAGATATTACCCCTTTAAATATTTTAATGAACTACAAATCTTTCACAGGCATGTAAGCTGAACTTCTTACAAGCCAATATTCTACACAATCTCCTAGTTCACAGTCGTACTTTAATAACAATGGCACTGTATCAAGGTCTTGACAGTATTATATAAACTATTTATTAATAATATTAACATCTTTCAAAAGAGCTATGATGAACAAAACTTGTCATGTGGCCCTCTTTCAATAATGAAGAAAAGAAAAGTTGGAAAGGTTGGTTCCTCTATATGTATGCTGTAAATTATTTATATGATAGTGTGGTAGTGACATCAGTTTACATGGCATAAGCATCAGGAAATGCACACCATGCTATAGCTGATGAATCCTGCTGTTAAAGCATAACCTTGTATCACTGCATGGTATATCTGAAATATACACAGATGAAGACAGAATTGGCGCTCACCTTAATTGCATAATCTGATTGTTTAACTTGTGTATATCATTAAAATCAACAAAGACAGAAGTAATTTATACCCATAATCCTTTGAGAACAGAATGCACAGATGGTGCATAGCAACATCTTGCAGCATAATAATTCCCCCTGACATGTAATAATCAATTCCATTTGTTTCTGAAAAACAAACTGTGTGATTTGTATAAAATGCAAGTACAATTTCGTGTCATTTTTCTGTTGCATTTATCATGGTATAGTTCAACGTTTTGACGTTTTCAGTATAGGCAATATAGCAGATGTCATATCAAGTCTAGGCTTATACTGCTGGCAACAGTACCTATTTAAAAGACATTTTTACCCAAAACTTAGTTTCAGATTGGAAATCATCCATGTCTGGGAATCAAAGAGCTCTGCCAGTCTCACTATGCAACTAGTCAAAATAATTCAAGTGACGTCATCAGCAAATTCTGAGATATTTTTGTTATTGGTCAGAATCTTGCTTTTATGTCAACCTGCTTGTTATTACAACTGGTCATATAAGATGTATTTATACCATGATAGTAAGCAACACAATTTCTTTGTTCTTCAGCAGTGCCATGTGGATATATTACACAATGATCTGTCAGTTAAAGCTGACCTTTATGCCAGGTAAACTGACATTACTACTTCACATTAATCAATGATATAAAATTTCTAGTACAATTTTTCTAGTAAATGTATGTGTGAATATTTTCATGGTCTACAAATGGCTGTGTTGTGTATAATGTACACTGCCTTAATAGCAACATGCAACTTTTTAAAACTGAAAATAATATGGACACTTGTAATTTTAGAGAGTTAAAAAGATCTGATTTTAGGTGTGAATCACTATTACTGTATTTTCTGTATTAAGTGCAAACTGATGCACTTAAAAGCTGACAGGTTTTTACATTAAAAATTAATGTTTTAACATATTTGAGAAGCAAATTTCAACAATTATGGTGAGTGTTGTAATGATTATTTATTACTTAAATTACTGAGAAATAACCTAGTAATGATACCATTTCTCAAATCTCTTGTAGTGATGGATAACAAATCTAATACTTTCCAGCATAAACCTTAAAAGCACATTGAAACACAGAGGTAAGAGGTATGTCTATGAACCATGCCTGGAACAGCATAACTGGAAACTCAGGACGGAAATTATATGCTTCAATGTTCTTGGAGGTCTATGGGACATTCTAAGGTGTCATCATCACAACAGTTTTTGTGTGCCATTTATACTGAGTGCTAGATTGTGAACCTAGACTCAGGGCCTTCAATATGCAATACAGATATTTTGAATCCCATGGGTACTCAAAATTAACAGAGAGTACAGTCATGCAGTGTTCTATATGCCTTTCCTCATTGAGAAACCATACCTTCCAGCTTGTCAAACCACAATACAAAAATAATGTATATCATATGTACCACAATACAAAGTTAATGTTTATCATAATTAAAAAGAGATGAATCAATTTAATAGTTTAAAGTTGTGGGAGGTTATTTCCACAAAGAAGCCAGATAGGACCAATATGGCGGTAAACTTTGCTGGGAGTAATTAAGGGTAATGACATGCATTAGACTGATGCCAGCATAATTAGTGAGCTATGAAGCAGTCAACAGGTGGTATTCCTTCATCATTACTTCCTTCATAACAAGCATTTCTGAATACAGCTGGTATGGAAGGTTCCTTTCCTAACAATGCAAACACAGCTCTCAAGTTATTCAGCATGTAGGATGATGATGCATTTTAGCTTCATACAGAATGCATATAACAGAATATAAAGTATTGTAATAAAATAGGTTGACTCTTTTTTTTTAAATTACTCCTTGGTTAGGCAATCAATGGAAGATAAAAAATCTGCAAATTCTGAGTTAAAAGAAAAAAACAGCTTCTTGAACTGACTCTTTTGCAGTGTGTTATTATAGAAAGGTTGTGACACACTGGTTTTGCAGTTTGTTATTATAGAAAGGTTGTGACACACTGGTTTTGCAGTTTGTTATTATAGAAAGTTTGTGACACAATGGTTTTGCAGTTTGTTATTATAGAAAGGTTGTGACACACTGGTTTTGCAGTTTGATATTATAGAAAGGTTGTGACACACTGGTTTTGAAATCTTTGTTGAAAATCATATGCTAGTCAAACCACCATCTTATTTTTTTGACACTCTTACTGCTGACACTACTGTAACTGTCTGACAACAATCACAACAGAAAGACTTTATATGGAATAACAACCTTTTAATGGATCTGCTTTTAATGCAAAACAGAGAGTTTCTTGCTAAACTTCTTACTCGTCACATGACATGTATACAGTTTTTTGTTTACAAGAATAACTGCTTTATATGAACTAATAAGGCACTAATAGAATCTATCATTGGAGGTGGTTGAAGATCCGGATATGCAACCTAACACGAGGCTGACTGGTTTCCGCATGAAACAAGCCTCTAGCAAGTTTCTAGTTGGGAACCGGTCACCCAAGAGTTTGGATATCCAGCTCTTCAACCACACTCGATAATTAATTATTTTTCTCACTAACTCACTCAAGGAACAAAAAATACTAAAAAACGCCAAAAATATTTTGGACTATTTTTTTATATGTATTCACGCCTGTGAATCGTATAACAACCAAATTTCCAGTACATGATATTCAACATGGAGGAGACATGTTTCACCAATTCAAGTAATAATGGATTAAAAATAAATGTATTTTGTAGGTTTAAAAGGTTTAAAGGAATGAGTAAAGTTGATGGATTAAAGTGATTTAAATGCAAATTAATCAGAGAACATGTGATTTAAAGTGTAAACACAGATAAATTAAAAATGTCAACACTCAAAATTGACTGAAATAATACAAAAAGTAGTTAGCATTCTAAAGCCATTCGAGATAAGCCCATGTGAGATAAGATTTTCCACCACGGCTATTTTTTGTAACATTTTTTGATTTTTCTGTCTACTTACTGAGAAAATATTTGTCCATCATGATGTTTAAAATTTGTTTACACAGATTGCTTGATACATAGTAATATTTAAGGAAAGCTTCTGGAATTTTGTTATTACAATTGTGCAGTTTTATGAGTCTAGAATTACCCATGGGGATGGAAGTTCCTGCTTCTGGCTGCAAGCTAAATAAAAACTGATAAAACAGTCTTCAAATTAAATCTAAAGAATGAATGAGTGAGTGAACTCGTGTTCAATGTCCTTTCGACAACTACCGGTAAGGCAAAATGGGTACTAATTCACAATTTCCTGATTTGTAGTCAGATACGCTTATCAAGAGCCTACTAAAGAATTATTAAGTGTAGAAAAACCACTTAACGATCTGAGAATATCATATTGACTATTCTTAGATGAATACACTCTAAATATTAAACATATTTTTACTGCTTTCTACCTATGTAAGCATGTAGCCACCTGCTATATATATGTATTAAAGAAAGTTGATTCTGAAATTGATCTGAACTCACCTCCCAATTACTGTTACAACCAAGAAACACTACAGTTTTTAATAGTGGTTTTTGAATCTTACAGCAGCAGTGAAATAAAATTGTATATAACTGTGATATTCTTTAAAGTAACAGGTACATGTATTTTCTATTTGTATCATAGTTCAGTTATTATCAAAGTGCTTATGATATTACTTGAAAAGTGTTAAAGCATCTTTAAAATTAAAATATTGTTTGTTTCCCCTCCCATGGCTGCGACCAAAAAAATTACTGCAACCCGAGAAAATTTCAAAAGGAAGAAACAAAATTAGTTCCAAGGACAAACCATGAAAAAAACATTCCACATTAAGTATGAATCAGATTTCAGCAGATGCTTATTGCTTATGGCTTCTAGTATATTAGACTGGTTATATCAGTTTTAAAAGAAAGTCAATACAAAGTCTCAGGAAAACAGATACCAGTCAGCAGACAATCATTCTTGGTCTTGATATACTTAGAAAAATGGCAAAACAGGTATGCTTTTTTCTGTATTTCATAAAGAAATGTGAAGAATTAACCACAAAGTCATTTGTTTTGAAAAAGATATGAAAGATACCCCCCCTACCCACCCCCGAAAAAAAAAGTCATTCTGGCAGCAAGATTCTAATCCATATCCTTCGATTCAGTAAAATGATAAGAAACAAGCTTACCTACTGTCCTGAGGAACCAATTCATTTATTTTCTCTTATGTTACAATACAAGAAAAACATAGATGCATACATCAAGTCAGCACAGAAGATTCTGAGGACCTGAACATATCGAACACATTCCATTTTACACATACAGACTATAATTATTACAACTGTAGAACTGTAAGTGCATTTAAATTGACCATCGGTGAGTGCAGTTCGTACTTATGCCACCTTTATCATAAGTAGCTAAACCAATGCTCTTACCACTGGCCCAAAGAATCAGTTCTCTAATGCATTTGTCAAAGATTGTATCTATAGATTTTAGGTCATTTTGCTACCTCTACATGTTTGCACTAGTCATTTCCCTACCCTTTAAAAAGTCAATTCATCAGCCAAACATTTTCGACACCCAAATTTTTTAAGATGAATGGTACTTTGCAATAATATAGCTACATTTGATAAACTTAATACACATTAATATCTTTTTTTTAATGCAAATTAACTTTGTTTCAATTGGTGCAAATAAGTATTTAATGCAAACAGGGCCTTAATTAAGGCCCAGATGCAAATTAGTATATTTTAGAATTAAATAGTTTTAATTGTATTGATGATAATGATGATGTACAATATGTCAAACTATATTTATGTTACAGAATAGGAGACACATTTATAAAATGATCTTCTAATAATTAAGAATTTGTATCATTATAATTAATAAATAAGTTATCAAACAAATCAGCATCAGCTACTAGAACACTGGCCTATTTTAGTAATATTCATAAGTTATCATTCTAATGCCACCACCGCCATAATCATACTAAAATTTTATGTTATTTTATATTCCCAGATGAGTGATGATCCTTCCCTATACTCTTAAAACCTGTAAATTGTTTTACACATGTTTTTCAGGTAATTATTCAATAAAAAACTTCGAAGAAACTGGAATAAATACAGATTCATATGGCCAGAATCATATGAACTGATATTTACTGAGTTCTAATATCATCATGTGTAGCACCACACCAAGCAGCATTTACTTTCCTGAATGAAGAAAGGCATGGTTGAATTCACTTATAAATTCTAAGTGAACAAATGGTATGAAAATGTCATTATAAAACATGATATTTTCATGTTCATATTAATGCAATATTTCATAACTGTTTCAGGTTATTTTTACTCAGTGAAACAACATAAAAATAAAAAAAAAAATCAATTGTCAATAACAAGTATTAATGAATTCTCACAACACTATTGGAAAATTGACAGAGACCACATATTTTAAAGAAATATTTAATTCTTCCACTTACAATTTAAAATGAACCATAAATTTAATACTTAATTCAGATTTACTTTATAAAATACATATTTTAAGAGTATTCAGGTGGGTTTGAGTATACTTGGGTGTGTCTGTGTATTTCGTGCTGCCCAAACGAGGAGGCAGATTTTTTTTGCCAAGGACACTATACACTAGTGATTGTCTGTCTAAATGTCATATGCTAAGTAATATGTTTCTGCTCTGAAAATACATGTATATCTTGATGGCAACACCCAAATATAAAATGTCTCTTGTCCACCCTGATACAGTCCAGAGAGTTCTTCTTTGTTTAGTGAAAGTATAAGCTGTAGCATTTCTATTTCCTTCTTTTTCATTCAGAAAATAAAGATCATAATTTTATTATTTATGACAACCAAAACAAATTGAATCAAAGCTATTTGGTGGCGAAGAGGATTAAACCAGTGACATGTCTACTGAAGCTGGTTGATTTTCTGTTTTCAGATGAAATATGTTGTAGAGTAAAATACTTATTAAACAAAAGTTTTTTTCCTATCTACTGTGTAAGTGGTAAAGTTCGCAACATGAAAAATTGTTCTCAGATTTTGCAAATTTTTGAAAAACATGAAAACATCAGTCAGCATAAATTTCATCATTAAGTATAGCAATATTTGTACCCGTACACCATGTGTAGCCAGTACTTTTGATTCAGGACTTTTTACATGTATAAAAACATATTTGAGCACAAACCGAAATTAAAGTCAGTACTTTTTATTCTTTGTCTTTGAACATTGATCACTTTTTACTTGCTTTGTAAATTCAGGATCTTCATCCATCAAAATAATGACAATCACATAATAACTACAAATGTTCAATGCAAAAAAACTTCGTTATTATCAGTAGCTAATGCAATAATAACTGCCGTATACTACCGCTTGCAAAACTGATTAGAGTTTCACCTATTCGGAACGCAGTAAAAAGTGACATTACGATGTTTATTTCAGTAAACTGTCACTGTACTGATCATCCAATCACAGCGAGGCAGTTTTCTCAGGTATACCTGTCAATAAAACTGCATCTTGCAATCTACCCAGTCAGATGAATGTGCCTGGGTGGTGCCAAAGTTGCTGTGTCGTAATTGTTGTTCTGTGCTACCGGAAATCTTCACTCAGTTTTTTTTTCCTAACGGCTTTTCCATTTCATACACAGAATGACACTAGAATGGCGCTATTGACAGGCAAAAGGCGGAGTTTGAAAGAAACACATTGGGCGGTGCTTTTATTGATTTTTGACAGGTGTAACGACCAGTCCACTAATCAGTTTTGCAAGCTGTAGTTTGTAAAGCAATTTTAAACATTGGTACATACTTTAACTGCATATATATCCTTTATACATGTTCTTACTCAAGATTCACAAAAATTTCCATACAAGAAAATGCTGAAATTGTGGTTTTATGAACTTTTTACATGCAAAAATATCCCCTTATACAATACTTAACCACTTTTAATTGGCGTGAAACAAATAACATTCTAATTTAGGCCTTACAGGAGGATAAAAATTTTCCATGTTATGTTTATTTGGTCAGTCTTTTTGTGTAATCTTTGTCTTTGGCAGTTTCAGGACTTTGACTTTCTGACAACTCAAGTCTCCTTTTTTCCTGTGTTTATGAGGAAACAAGCAGCCTGAACAAATAGCAAGGATTTATATTAAAATAGTACACTGACTTTCCTGCAACTAGTAAATTCAAATGCTCTTCAAACTTATGTGGCTGCTTTTATTAAACCAACTTTTGTTCCACTTCGATATTTGATCTACCACCAATCAAATGTCATTAAGAAAAGTTAAAAGTCACAAAAGAATATATGAATTACAAATATGTCAATGTTTTAAACTGTTTCACTGCATGAAAAGAATGTTTAACTGCATAGGAAAAGTTACCAGACATTTTTTTAAAGTGTATAATTTATGAAAAAAAAGCTACTGTGGATACACATTTTTCTTAAGATGGCCTGTATCTTCTGTAAGACAAATGGATAAAATGTCATGTACCTGAGTGCATGATCAGTATGACTATTAACTGAACAGAATTTCCATTTGTGAACAAACAAAACATTTTGCTTGTATAAGTTTATTTATTACTCTTCTGTTCATTTTTACCAGTGCCTTTCTCACTAATACTTAAGCCAATTAGTATTTTTTAAAATATTTCTTGTTTTATGACATCAAAAGATCTGCAATGACCTGACATCTTTATTCTGGTCAGTTCATAAGAGAGATATTTACAACTTCATAAACCATTGATTGTTGATACAAAACTTATTAAATCTTCTCAGCTAGCAACCTCCAGCAGGCTTTATTTACACACTGTTAATTATCTCCAGGATAAAATGTTAATTGGCAGCTATAACATAGAGAGAGCTAGGCTTGTTTTTTCTCATCAGGAATTTTGTTATAGAAGAAGCTGGGCAGATGGTACCGATAGACATCAAGATCATCTCATACATGTACTATGAATGACATAGAAATGAAATATAGTTTAATGATTATTGTCAAAATTAGCCTAATTAATTTGGCATTGACACTTTGACCCATTTTATTGACATTTTTCTTTATTATTGTCAAACCATTGAAAAAAAGACATAGCCTATCAAAAATTTTCTCAATGTCTCTTCGACAAGTCTGATTAGTTGGACTTTGTCAAAATGTAAACTTAATTAATTGTTCCATGCAATAATCTAAAGAAAACTTCCACAATCCTACTTGTACTGTGTAAAATGTAAACCAGTAGCAGATAAAATTGTCCCTTTCATCAACAGGTGTGTTGGTGGGGGAGAGCATATTGATGATAGTTGTATTTAAACATGTATGTTCACTTAATGGAACAGTTTGTGTGCTTTGAACCATTACTTTCAACAGCTGTCAGATTAAGTGATGCAGTATGGAGAAACAGTCTATCATCCAGAAAATTTAGTTACAATGAATTATAAAGTACATGTTTCTAGGTAAAAAGAATCTAAATGTCATCTTAATCACAGTCCATTCATTTAAAAAAAAGATATGAATTTGAAGAGAAACTACCTGGTCATTTTTATACAGTCATCCATTTATCTTTGGGCATTTAATTGAATATAAAGGAGTCTTACTGCAGAGTTAAAAGACATACCTGTTACCTCTAGCAATCATAATCAAAACTGTGCTGTCTGACATGCAGTCACCAAGGACTGTTAATTCAAATCGTCTTTAATATTAATTATATAGCATGTAAAACTCCAAGTACGAGCAGGCCCTTTGTACTAAAATACTGCAAATAAAATTACTGGGGTGATTACAGGTCACAGACTTTGTTCAAATGTGTCCAGAGAGTAGTCATTAAAATGGACACCTAATGCAGTTGTTTACCTTAGAAAATACACAAGAATACTTACTTTGACCATCAAATTTCCTTATGATTGTGTCTATGAAAATATTTGGTGGAGCTACGTGGCCCCTTCTTACTGGCATGGTAGCTTAAATCACAGCTGATATTTATCCCAGAAATAAGACAAAATCATGCACAATCTATACATCCAAACACTTCCTGTAAACCAATTAGGTAAAAGAACCAATTAACTATGTGATTTGTACTAGATAATAGCCGATAATGAAAACATTTCTGTAACATTTTGTCTTCAATTTGTACAAGAACTATAAATCCAGAGTGTAAACGTACAAATATACGTATTTTCTATTCCCGATGTTGACTATAGACTACTATTGGATTCAATGTTACACACCACCAAAACAACATGTAGTGTTACAGCTCTTCCTCAGAAAATCAATACTCTCGGCTGCTGAAACAGTGTGCCACAGTTTCCCGCCAATAATAGATTAAGCGTATTTGATTGGCCAATACTGGTTTCGAAATTTGAGTTTACGCAATTTATCAATATTTCTCGTTAATTTTGCAATGTGCACTTAATGTACTGATTGTTATATTAATAAATAACAGAAATATCAAGAACTGCTATAATTATGTCGACGGCGTCATAAAGAACGGATACAGTATTTTCAACTGTTCAGCTAGTCCAACCAAACTCGGTCAAAGGTACTTTGTACATGTATGATATATAGGTATTTTCATTGATACATCATGATAAATGTCATTTTTGAATATAAAAGAGGTGCTTCTTGGAATAGTCTGACAACTGTGTCATAAAAATACGCTCAAAGTAGGCCTATAGTTTATAGCTCTGTTCGAAATTAACGTAGCCTATTTCAGAAATAAAGTTTAGTTTAATTAGCATTTAGATTTTGCATACACAATTTGACAGGTATTTGTGGTTATTACGAAACGAAAGACAGATTATAGCATAACAAATCCCATAATGTTAATTTCTAGTAGGAATGTATATGATTTGACCATAAGCCATCCACAACGTACTATTAGGTACTAGTCAAACTAGCATAACTAATACTATTACTTATTAGGTTAGGCCTATCCTTTGCCAGCAGCCACGGCCTCTCTGATTACGTAACTGTATTACAGAGCGTTTTGTTGTTTATCATAAGTTCTCAAGTTAGGGACAAGTTGTTATTGACGATTATTATTATTATTATTCTGTTGTTTTTGTTTCATTGAATACAAATTACAGAAATTTAACCAAGGTATAAACCTGAAACACTGATGAAATATTTCATCAGTATGAAAATAAAAATATCATATTTGATAACAATCAACATTTTCTTATTTTCGATCCATTAGTATAAACATTCGAGGCGCCCCTACCCATCAAAAAAAATATTCCTTCTTTATTCTATATAGAATTCAAGGAAGTCAGGGCTGTAAAAGATATCAAGACCCATTTTAAATGGCTTTAACTTGCATGTTCTTGTAGATATGCATCTGTACTCTTCAAACATAGCAAGAAAAATGGGGGACATGTTTCCAAAACGAAAAATATTTATTTCTGCTTATGCGAACTTACCCATAAAATTAACAAAATATCTTAGTCAGTTTTTAGATTCAGGCGGCATAAGTTCGAATTGCACCCGCAGTTCAACACTTATTCAAATATTCTGTATTTGTGAAAATATCTGAGCCAATATTTAGATTGGGGTATGTGAAACACCTTCCTTTTCTGAATTCTATTCTGAATGTATATGAGAAAAAATGCTACCACACCCTCAGAATTAGTCATGAAAAATGATTCCAGCAAAACAAAATAAATAAATATAAATAAATACACAGATTGGGTCAGAAATGAAAAAAAAACCAAAAAACCGAGAACTATGTCTAGCCGCCATTTACTGAGCTCTGATACACTCCATACCTTTATCAGGGAACTAACTGCGTTCATGCAAAGGATCAGCCTTTTCCGGGTTCTTTTGCAGTTACTTATTGAATAATGACCTGAAGATTTTGTTTGTTTTGGGGTTTAATGCCGATTTCAACATTTGTATCTCGGCGGTCAGTCCACCTAACCGGTTTTCCTGGATATATAGAGGATATTTGTTTGTTTTTGTGGAAGATGAGTGGCGCAGCCACGAGTGAAAATATCAACATATGGTGTTCACGAGATGAAATAAATTCCCATCTTCCACAAAAAAACAAACAAATTTTCTTTTTATTTTATGCCAACACGTCAAAAATGGGTTTTTTTATGATATTTTTAATCAGGGCCTTCAATAAATTCCCCATGGTTAGCCCCAAATCAGTTAATGCGTACTTTGGTTACTCCACACAAAAAAAAGTGCAGACAATCTCCAAGACATATGATAACTTTACTTCTGCTGAAATAAACTGAATACACTTTTATCAAATAACATTTATTTTTGTCTACACAGTTTATCAATATTTATTGAATTTTTGCCATACATACTTTAATTATAAAAGCGGATTAATACCGAGTAATATTCAATAAATTGAATTGAAAGTCGGCCATATTGGATATTGTCCATGTGAGTTATGTTAACAAATCAGACATTTTAAATAATTTATGGCGAATTTCATCATTGTTCACAACTAGTTATGCTCAGGAATTCAATATTATAATTGGATTTAACAAGGTAAATAAATTTCACTCGCTGTCACCAGAGACACTATATACCAGAGATACGCAGCTATCGATTTTCTGAAAACGCGCGCGTGCTCGAGATTCAACGAGATTTCGAAGTTAACGGTAAGTGCGATGGGTGGGGTAATTTCTTGTAGCGCGTAACACTTTGAAACCAAAAAGACCATATGTATTCTATGATTATTTTCTTATTTATTTAGGTAATATCTGTAGCTGCCTACATTTTTAAAGATATATATGAAGTATTTTCGAAGAAAATGCTCTGTAAATGTGCATTAAGTTTGCTAAATTATTAACTGAGTAGAAAGGTCTGTGCGGAACATGTTTTGTAGCGCGTAAAACTTTGGAACCAAAAAGACCATATGTATTTTATTATTATTTTCTTATTTAGTTAGTTAAAATGTGTAGCTGCCCACATTTTTAAAGAGATATTTGAAGTATTTTCAAAGAAAATGCTCTGTGAATGCGCACCAAGTTTGCTAAAATATTAACTGACTAGAAAGGTCTGTGTGGAACATGTTTTGTAGCGCGTAAAACTTTGGAACCAAAAAGATCATATGTATTCTATGATTATTTTCTTATTAAGTTAGTTAATATCTGTAGCTGCCCACATTTTTAAAGAGATATTTGAAGTATTTTCAAAGAAAATGCTCTGTGAATGTGCACCAAGTTTGCTAAATTATTAACTGACTAGAAAGGTCTGTGTGGAACATGTTTTGTAGCGCGTAAAACTTTGGAACCAAAAAGATCATATGTATTCTATGATTATTTTCTTATTAAGTTAGTTAATATCTGTAGCTGCCCACATTTCTAAAGAGATATGTGAAGTTATTTCAAAGAAATGCTCTGTGAATGTGCACCAAGTTTGCTAAATTATTAACTGACTAGGAAGGTCTGTGCGGAACATGTTTTGTAGCGCGTAAAACTTTGGAACCAAAAAGACCATATGTATTCTATGATTATTTTCTTATTTATTTAGTTAATATCTGTAGCTGTCCACATTTTTAAGAGATATTTGAAGTATTTTCAACGAAAATGCTCTGTGAATGTGCACCAAGTTTGCTAAATTATTAACTGACTAGAAAGGTCTGTGTGGAACATGTTTTGTAGCGCGTAAAACGTTGGAACCAAAAAGACCATATGTATTCTATGATTATTTTCTTATTAAGTTAGTTAATATCTGTAGCTGCCCACATTTTTAAAGAGATATTTGAAGTATTTTCAAGGAAAATGCTCTGTGAATGTGCACCAAAGTTGCTAAATTATTAACTGACTAGAAAGGTCTGTGCAAAACATGTTTTGTAGCGCGTAAAACTTTGGAACTAAATAGACGGTATGTATTCTATGATTATTTTCTTATTTATTTAGGTAATATCTGTAGCTGCCCACATTTTTAAAGAGATATTTGAAGTATTTTCAAAGAAATGCTCTGTGAATGTGCACCAAGTTTGCTAAATTATTAACTGACTAGAAAGGTCTGTGTGGAACATGTTTTGTAGCGCGTTAAACTTTGGAACCAAAAAGACCATATGTATTCTATGATTATTTTCTTATTTATTTAGGTAATATCTGTAGCTGCCCACATTTTTAAAGAGATATTTGAAGTATTTTCAAAGAAATGCTATGTGAATGTGCACCAAGTTTGCTAAATTATTAACTGAGTAGAAAGGTCTGTGTGGAACATGTTTTGTAGCGCGTAAAACTTTGGAACCAAAAAGACCATATGTATTCTATGATTATTTTCTTATTAAGTTAGTTAAAATGTGTAGCTGCCTACATTTCTAAAGAGATATGTGAAGTTATTTCAAAGAAATGCTCTGTGAATGTGCACCAAGTTTGCTAAATTATTAACTGACTAGAAAGGTCTGTGTGGAACATGTTTTGTAGCGCGTTAAACTTTGGAACCAAAAAGACAATATGTATTCTATGATTATTTTCTTATTTATTTAGTTAATATCTGTAGCTGCCCACATTTCTAAAGAGATATGTGAAGTTATTTCAAAGAAATGCTCTGTGAATGTGCACCAAGTTTGCTAAATTATTAACTGTCTAGAAAGGTCTGTGCGGAACATGTTTTGTAGCGCGTTAAACTTTGGAACCAAAAAGACCATATGTATTCTATGATTATTTTCTTATTTATTTAGTTAATATCTGTAGCTGCCCACATTTTTAAAGAGATATTATTTGAAGTATTTTCAAAGAAAATGCTCTGTGAATGTGCACCAAGTTTGTTAAATTAATATCTGACTAGAAAGGTCTGTGTGGAACATGTTTTGTAGCGCGTAAAACTTTCGAACCGAAAAGACAATATGTCTTTAGTTAATATCTGTGCCTGTCCACATTTTTAAAGAGATATTTGAAGTATTTTCAAATAAAAGCTTTTGTTTAACTTTCAATTTATCGATTTTGGAGGGGAATTTTCAGTGTTATTTTTAGACTTGGAAATTTGGAAATTTGCTGTCTATTTTCTCTTGGGAACAGTGCCGTTTTCCAGGATAGATTGTCATTAAAAAACAAACACATCTTTCTTGAACTCTTTATTTAATAAATAGTTGTAATCAAAACAAACAAATCGTTTTTGAAAAAAAATATCTGCAACAACAACGATTCGGATAATCGGGTAAAATTATCGTGGTGACAGGTGCGCGCGCGTTCTCGTTAAACTTTGCGGCACGCGTTATCTTACGTTATCTGGATAAGCTGCGTATCACTCTTATTATAAAGTCTGTGAAGTTGGCAGTGGGATCAACATTCGACATTCGACATTCAATGTCCCGCAGTGCATTGAACATTCAGCAGGACATTCGATTTCATGCAAGATTTTGAATGTCCTGCAGTGCATTCGACATTGGGCAGGACATTCGATTTCATGCATGTTTTTGAGTGACCCGCAGTGCATTCGACATTGGGCAGGACATTCGATTTCATGCAAGATTTTGAATGTCCAGCAGTGCATTCGACATTGGGCAGGACATTCGATTTCATGCATGTTTTTGAATGTCCAGCAGTGCATTCGACATTGGGCAGGACATTCGATTTAATGCAAGATTTTGAATGTCCTGCAGTGCATTCGACATTGGGCAGGACATTCGATTTCATGCATGTTTTTGAATGTCCTGCAGTGCATTCGACATTGGGCAGGACATTCGATTTCATGCATGTTTTTGAATGTCCAGCAGTGCATTCGACATTGGGCAGGACATTCGATTTAATGCAAGATTTTGAATGTCCTGCAGTGCATTCGACATTGGGCAGGACATTCGGTTTTTATGCATGTTTTGTGTGTCCTGCAGTGCATTCGACATTGGGCAGGACATTCGATTTCATGCATGTTTTTGAATGTCCAGCAGTGCATTCGACATTGGGCAGGACATTCGATTTCATGCATGATTTTGAATGTCCTGCAGTGCATTCGACATTGGGCAGGACATTCGATTTCATGCATGTTTTTGAATGTCCTAAAGTGCATTCGACATTGGGCAGGACATTCGATTTCATGCATGTTTTTGAATGTCCCGCAGTGCATTCGACATTGGGCAGGACATTCGATTTAATGCAAGATTTTGAATGTCCTGCAGTGCATTCGACATTGGGCAGGACATTCGATTTCATGCATGTTTTGTGTGTCCTGCAGTGCATTCGACATTCAGCAGGACATTCGATTTCATGCATGTTTTTGAATGTCCAGCAGTGCATTCGACATTGGGCAGGACATTCGATTTCATGCAAGATTTTGAATGTCCTGCAGTGCATTCGACTTTGGGCAGGACATTCGATTTATTACATGTTTTTGAATGTCCAGCAGTGCATTCAACATTCAGCAGGACATTCGATTCAATGCATGTTTTGAATGTCCCGCAGTGCTTTCGACATTGGGCAGGACATTCGATTTCATACATGTTTTTGAATGTTCCGCAGTGCATTCAACATTCAGCAGGACATTCGATTTTGAACACCTTCCGGTTACACTTGAGCTTTTCCAGTAGCTCAAATTGGTACCAGCTCGGCTAATACTTCCCAAATTTCGCTAAGGGAAACATTATAAAGTCTGTTCAGCTATGAGATCAATATTCAGCTCGGCATTCAAAAAGGTTAGTCCTTCAATGTTAAGCTGTGGGTTGGACATTCAGATGTGCATTTTCCGATGTACAGCTGTGAGATCGACATTCAGCTCTGCATTCAATGTTTAGCTATGGTTTGGACCAATTGTACATTCGACTATAAAGCAAGTTCAAGTGGTCCCAAATAAACTATGATGGGGTGATCCGGAACTGCCATTTTTATGTTGTAATGAATTTGACGTAATTTCTTATTTACTCTTATTTTTTAATAACTATTTTGTACCTTTACCACAAATGCAAACGACTGGTTTTTTTAAAACCATTTTGATGGAATATGGTGCAGTTGCTTAAGAAGGACAAATTTTACTTTGAAAATTGTTGGTTAACTTTTAGAGACCGGAAATTAACCGGACTAATTTTTTTGACTCAGGAAGGTATGTTCAGGCGATAGCCGGAAGTGATCCAGAATAGACCATGTTGGGGTGATTCGGAACTGCCCATTTTTAGTTTTTTTATTGAAATAAACGCAATTTCTTCATTGACTCACGTCTTATTCATAAGATACTAATTTTTAACTTTATTTCGAATGCAAGTGACTGTTCCTTTAATCTGATTGAATGATTATGGTACAGTTGCTAAAGTATGACCAATTTTACCTTGCAAATACTTGGTTATCTTTAAGTGACCGGATATTATTCGGACTTACTTTATTTTGACTAGGAAAGTAAGGTTCAGGCGAAGGCAGGAATGGATCCGGAATAGACCATGTAAGGGTGATTCGGAACTGCCCTTTTTTAGTTGAATTAAACGAAATTTCTTCATTTACCCAAACTTAATTCATTAGTAACTAATTTGTACCTATATTTTGAATGCAAGTGACTGTTTCGTTGACTATATTGAAGAATTATGGTACAGTTGCTAAAGTAGGACCAATTTTACCTTGCAAACTGTTGGTTAATGTTTTATGACAAGAAAAAAAAACAAGCAAATTTTTGTTGGATTCGGGAAGTAATCTTCAGGCGATAGCCGGAAGAGATCCGGTATAAATCATGTCCCAGTGATCCGGAACTTCCAATTTTTGTAATGTTTATTCCGAATGCACGTGACTGTTCCATTGGCCATTTTGGATGACGATGGTAAAATTGCTAAGGTTTTGAGGTTAGTGGGTCTTAATTTAATTAAAACAATTGTAATATTTCGGTTTTTGAAATAAATGAATGTCTATTGAGTGTAGAGGGCTGCACCAATGGAGGTATTATAGAGGTCTCCATTGTACTTAAGTTATTTCTGGAAATGTAACCTTGGCAATATAAAGCTGAATTTTACATTATTAATAGTGGCGCCGTGGCCCGTTGTTAGAACGCTCGACGTACAATCCGTGGGTTGTGAGTTCGAAACAAGCCCGACGACTCCCATTGTGTGACGACTTTATTGTGTAGATTGTGTCTAATGGTCATACGTCTCCCGCCTCCGTTCCATGTGGATAGGTTGTCTGTAACTTGCGGAGAGAAAGGTAACTACTTGTTGAGAATCCAGAAATACTGGTTGGGATAACTGGTCGCCTTCAGTGAATGAAATACTGGTAACTGAAAACGGGCGTTAAATCTAATTTAAAAAGAAACAAACAAACATTAATATCGCCATCGTGTCACAGAAAAGACCTACACAATTTTTGTGAACTTGTGTTTCTTCTTATATGTTTCAAATGTTTCAAATTTGAGTCCGTGGATCCCATCTTGTCAGGTTAATGAAAACACCGAAATTTGCATATGTTCGTCTTTTGTGGTTATGGATTTGGCGTTTTGTTGAAATATCATTTTCTAGAAATTAGCATTAAAGTGAAATTTACAAATGTCATTTTTATTACATTTGGATGATAATACTATTAAATGCTTTAGCACCAGCTATTATAGCAAGCACTATAATAACTAGCGGGACATTCAAAAACATGCATGAAATCGAATGTCCTGCTGAATGTCGAATGCACTGCTGGACATTCAAAAACATGCATGAAATCGAATGTCCTGCCCAATGTCGAATGCACTGCTAGACATTCAAAAACATGCATGAAATCGAATGTCCTGCCCAATGTCGAATGCACTGCAGGACATTCAAAAACATGCATCAAATCGAATGTCCTGCTGAATGTCCAATCCACTGCTGGACATTCAAAAACATGCATTCAATCGAATGTCCTGCTGAATGTCCAATCCTCTGCTGGACATTCAAAAACATGCATGAAATCGAATGTCCTGCTGAATGTCCAATGCACTGCTGGACATTCAAAAACAAGCATCAAATCGAATGTCCTGCTGAATGTCGAATGCACTGCTGGACATTCAAAATCTTGCATTAAATCGAATGTCCTGCCCAATGTCGAATGCACTGCTGGACATTCAAAAACATGCATGAAATCGAATGTCCTGCCCAATGTCGAATGCACTGCTGGACATTCAAAAACATGCATGAAATCGAATGTCCTGCCCAATGTCGAATGCACTGCAGGACATTCATAAAACATGCATCAAATCGAATGTCCTGCTGAATGTCGAATGCACTGCTGGATATTTAAAAACATGCATTCAATCGAATGTCCTGCTGAATGTCAAATCCACTGCTGGACATTCAAAAACATGCATCAAATCGAATGTCCTGCCCAATGTCGAATGCACTGCTGGACATTCAAAAACATGCATCAAATTGAATGTCCTGCCCAATGTCGAATGCACTGCTGGACATTCAAAAACAAGCATCAAATCGAATGTCCTGCTGAATGTCGAATGCACTGCTGGACATTCAAAAACATGCATCAAATTGAATGTCCTGCCCAATGTCGAATGCACTGCTGGACATTCAAAATCATGCATTCAATCGAATGTTCTGCTGAATGTCCAATCCACTGCTGGACATTCAAAAACATGCATCAAATCGAATGTCCTGCTGAATGTCCAATGCACTGCGGGACATTGAATGTCGAATGTCGAATGTTGATCCCACTGCCAACTTCACAGACTTCTTATTATATGTCTCTGCTGTCACAGTCTGAAATACAGCGGATTCTCTTGTGGTGGGGAAATTCCTGAAGTTTCATCAAGCAGTAGTTCCGGCACAAACAGTGTATTATCAAAATGGTAATTAACTGATTCAAAACAGTGTATTATCACTTTTGTCTCACTGATATTTCCCTATATTTCATTGGCAGGCATAAAATAAATAAACAGTAATTGCCAATTTCTCCGCAAGTGACTGACTACTGTTCCCACATGATCTACTCTGAATCAGTGGTGAGAGACAAATGAACATAAGACACAATGTCTGAGAACAATTGCCCTGCCCAGGGGTCGAACCAACGACCGATGGATTACTAATCCAGTGCTCTACCTAATGAGCTAAGCGGGCGGGCTATGACATGAAGAGCAACTGTATTACAATTTAGTACACACCTCTTTGTATAGATACAACCTCTGACAAACACGTCATGAATTCAATTCGTTGGCTCAGTGGTAAGAGCGTTGGATTAGCCAACTTCTTATATTCGAGGCGGCATAAGTTTGAATTGCACTCAAAAATGCACTAACAGTTAAACACATTTAAATATTCTGTATTTGTGAAATTGCATGCATCCGACACGTTGATGTTTTGAATCTTCTGCGCCGATTTGATGCTGTTCATTAATGTTTTTCTTGTCTTTTACGCAAATCAAACTTAGGTATTGAAGGACACGTCCACTTAACACTGATATATTAATGCACCCACACAGGTTCGAACCAATACTGGAGTGATCTCGTAATTCGTAAAAAGTCACACATGCTATACAAAAGTAGATATATTAAGGTACTATTATCGCCTCATCATATTGATTTCCTTCAAACATTGCCTTATTGTCAGGTGTACACTATAAATGTGGAAATTACGTTTAGATTCTGCGATACTGAGGACAGGAATCGAAATGTAGATTAATACAAATAACATATGCACACCTCCTTTTTCTACGCCCCTGAATATACGAGATGCGGAAAAAAGTAGTTCATTCATAAAAGGTTAAACAGGTATCACATATTTGGGGAAAGACACGCTGATATTTATGTCGTGGAATTAAAAGAAAAAACGGTCGTTTAGATGTTTACGTTTCTTTTGTTCAAAAACACGCATTGTGCACATTATTAGTCTAACACACCGGCTATCATGCATCATGCCAAAAACGATCTACCTATGTTTAAAACAGAATTGACTAGTCTATGATAATGGTAAAGAGTTCAACGAAAAGTTGATGTTTTGGATAAAAAAATAGGTTAAAAAGTAATGTGGATTTATAATCTATGTTATGCCAACGATGCAAAATTTCACTCGTATTCTTATTTTGTTGGGTTTTTTTTTTCAAAGCAGATACATTAGACAAAATGTCACGAAGACTTTGTAATCATTATAATGTACTTCTACAGACAACTGATTGACCAGAATACTAAAATGTAATGCGACGGTCAAGAAAGGTCATTGCAACATTAAACTTTATATAGTGGCCAGGAAGCAACGACCAAAGGTTTAACTTGTTTGTTTGTTTGTTTGCTAATCTTCTTTTATGCTGGTTTTCTTTCTTAATGTCTTTAATATTTTAATATTTAATATTATTTTATAATAATAATAAAATAATAATAATAATAATAATAATATATCAGGATAACATATATCGGCAAGCGAGCAAATAAGACAAAAAATGAATGATTGAATTAGTTTCATATCATGGCATACTAATACGTGCTTCAAAAATTAACATTTCGCTGATTTGAAGACTCTTGATTGCAAATAGAGGAATGATTACGAGAGCAAAATGTGTGTCTCGTCATGAGCATTTTGCCTCTTATCCAGCCGACAGTCTTACAGCGCTTTGATTGAATAGGCGACACAAAGCACCGTAAAAAATAAGGGAAAAGGTGCTTGTCGGAAGAAAGTGATGTAAATGTTCTAGACACGATATATATAACTATTTGCTACGATATGTTTTTTTATGTAAATTCTTGTTAAACTTCTCTTCGGATATTGACAGGGGATTGAATGATTTAATTTAAGGATGTTTATCTTATTCAAACAAAAGCTTATTGCTTGATCTAAATCCAGCACAAATGTGTCCGTCTATGTCAAACAGCTGGTCATCATTTAATTTCTATTAAAATACTCGGAAAGTTAAAACCGAAAAAGAGAACAAGATGTAGATTTTAAAAAGATGATCGGCGTCGATACAGTACGAAACTAATGCACCATAAGTATATAGTTTTCGGACACTGGCAAATATATTGAACGCACGTAGTGATCGAATGTTATAATTGGCTATTAACAAGACATGTTGAGTTTGATGCTGAAAGTGCCAATATCATTTTCAGTAAAATAAATTGAATATTTTCTCACATTTATTATATATCTATCCATTGAGTATAATTCTTCATATTTGAAACATTTTGATATTAAATTTACGGCTTTATCAATGATTTTTATTATTATTGCATTAATTTCAGAGGAAATTAACCCATTTATGCCTTATGGATTATGCCATCCTTGATAGTTGGACGAGTCCATTTTTAAGTAAAAGGGTTTCCGGTATAAATTTTCAATTTCATTCTATTTAGGGAAGAAAGTGCTTTTTATTGCGGCGTCTGGTCTAGGTCTGCACTATTTGCTTATTTTGTGGACGCTAGGCATTAATGGGTTAATCTAATAATTAGGACTTTTGCCCTAAAATTTCATATCAGCGAACCTTTTAACCAATGGCAAACTTCCTTCTTCAGCTGAAGGTTTTGTATCTAACAATTCAATTCGTTACAGATGTAAGTCAAAATCGATTATAATAAGCTACGCCGAAAAAACTATCGGTCTGTAAGGACTAGTTTCTATTACAAGCTGTTATATCAGACATCTGATAGGTTTCTGAAGTCGGGGCGTTCTTTATATTACACAACTGCCCGTATTTTTGTTATTTAGTTTCTTGTATAGTCCTGCAAACACCCCGGTAGCGTGAGAATATTTCCAAGGATCATCGTCTGAAGCATGAGAGGAAGTGAAATATTTATACATTTAAATTAATAAAATTCTGCACAAAAAGGTACTCTTTTTAAGAGGCCCAGAGCAAAAATGAAATGAACATCGCAGGTAAACATCGCGTTCAAATGGCTTGAAGTTAAAAATAACAGCTGCTTCGTCGTTCAAATAAAATTGATAAAAACGAACTCTTGAAATTTGTTTGGTGAAAAATGTATTCTATCACGAAGAATTTCAATTAAATGTATTTCGCCACGTTTTGTTTATTTTTGTTTTGTTTTTTTTGTTTACAATAATTACGAACATCGACGCCAGCGTTTACAATATCAGAATTTTCTGAGATTTTTTTCTTCCTCGTTCTTTCTCAGTTTAGTTTGTAATAGCGTGATTAAACAACAAAATTAATAGCTCTATAAAATAAAGAAAATAAAGCTGCGGATTTTTAATTTCACGTGTCTTCACCCTCTGCTACAGAATTAAGACCACATGTTTCTTGAAATAATGGTAAGCAAGGTTATAGAATTAAGTACAATTTAATCTGGACATACATAAACAAACAAAGAGTTCAAAGAAGGTATACATTTTGACGCCGGCGTCGTTGAAGGGATGTGGTCTGTCTCGTCTTTTAATAATCTTGCAACGAAGGTTGTCAAAAGATATTGTTTGAAGTGTCTCTGAAGAGATATTTTGTGTTTCGTCGTTTAAAAGATTTTGTCTGTTTCGTCTTTGGAATATTTTGTCTGTTGTGTCCTTGAAGAGATGTTGTCTGTTTCCTTGTTGAACAAAATTGCCTGTTGTGTCCTTTATAATATGCTGTCTGTTTTCTTGTTGGATCGATTTTGTCTTTATCTGAATAGACGTTGTCCGTTTGTCTTTGAAGACATGTTGCCTATTGCATCTTCAAAGACAAATTGTCTGTTTCATCTTTGAAAAATGTTGTCTGTTGCATCTTTGAAGGAGTGATGTTTGTTTGTCTTTAAAGACATGTTGTCTAGTGCAACTTTGAAGACATTTTATCTGTTGCATTTTTGAAGACAAGCTGTCTGTTGCATCATCGCATTGCCTGTTGAGTATTTGAAGGCACAAGCTGCCTGTTACATCATCACATTGCCTGTTGAGTATTTGAAGGCATGTTGTCTGTTGCGTTTGTGAAGGGATATTATCTGGTGCGTCTTTTAAGACAAGGTTTTCTGTTGCGTTATTGTAGGAATTGCCTGTTGTGTCTTTCGAGCAAGTTTGTTACATCTTTGAATGTAGCTGGCCTGCTGTGTCTTTCGAGATAAGTTATCTCTTGTGTCTTTCAAAACTAGTTGTCTATTGCATTATTCAGGACAAGCTGTTTGTTGCGACATTCAGGACTTATTGTCTGTTGCATCTTTCAAGACTAGTTGTTTACGTCTTTCAAGACTTAGTTGTCAGCTGCGCCTGTCAAGACATGTTGAATGTACTGTTCCAGGAAAAATTATTTAAGTTTATCTCTGATGCAATATAAGCGTATTTCACGAAAAATACTATACTTGCGAGTACAGTGTGTAGACATATAACGTGCATTTCACCAACAAGTAGCTTCACTATTTTTTCTCAAGACTAATTGTCCGTTGAGACTCTTAAGAAAAGTTGTCAGTTGCGCCTTTCAAGACATATTGTCTGCTGTGACGTCCAGATGAAGCTTTCTGCTGTGTCTTTTAAGACAAGTTATTTGTCGTGTCTTTCAAGATATATTGTCCTTTTCGTCTTTCTGGATAAATTATATGTTGCTACATTCAACGTTGTTGTCTGGTGCGTCTTTCAAATATTAATTTGTCTTTTGCGTCTTTCAAGACATGTTGTCTGTTGCAGCTTTCATTACAAGTTGTCTACAACGTCTTTAAAGACTAACTGTCTGTTGCGAATTTCAAAACTACGTGTCTGTTGCCTGTCTCTGTGACTTTCAAATAAGATTTCTGTAACGACTTTCAAGACTTTTTGTCTGTTGCGACTCTCAAGACTTGTTGTCTGTTGCGACTTTCAAGACTTGTTGTCTGTTGCGACTTTCAAGACTTTTTTTCTGTTGCGACTTTCAAGACTTTTTGTCTGTTGCGACTTTCAAGACTTTTTGTCTGTTGCGACTTTCAAGACTTGTTGTCTGTTGCGACTTTCAAGACTTTTTGTCTGTTGCGACTTTCAAGACTTGTTGTCTGTTGCGACTTTCAAGACTTGTTGTCTGTTGCTAAATTCAATACTTGTTGTCTGTTGCGACTTTTAAGACTTGTTGTCTGTTGCGACTTTCAAGACTTGTTGTCTGTTGCGATTTTCAAGACTTGTTGTCTGTTGCGACTTTCAAGACTTTTTGTCTGTTGCGACTTTCAAGACTTTTTGTCTGTTGCGACTTTCAATACTTGTTGTCTATTGCGACTGTCAATACTTTTGTCTGTTGCGACTTTCAAGACTTGTTGTCTAGATTAGGATTATTTACTGGCTTTGATTAACGCAAAACAATACAACATGATAACACAATCAAATATAACGGAGAATGCGGCCTGAACATACAAAAAGTAATACTGTTTTTCAGTCCGGACGTCAATGTAGTGCCAGCTTTCTAGCTTGTTAAGAATGATGTCTCATACTTTCAGATTTCTAGTTAAATTATGATCAGTCAGTAACGCTGTTCTGTCACGTACGGTAAGCTTTTATTGTGTTTCACTCAGGGCCTTAATTAAGGCCCTTTTCACTTCATGATTTAGAAATTGTTGAAAGTAGAAAAAAGTAGAAGGGCATTTTGCCATCGTGCATTTATATTCTGAATTGTCAATTTTTTGTTTTGTTATATTACATAAAATGTTGGAGCAGAAAAATAGTTTGTAGGTAGTATAGTACTATTTTTTTTTCATAACAGTCATCAACTATCATGTCATTGAAAATTCCGGAGATGGCGGCCGAATATGCACCAACGCTATTGAAGTGATAAGTCTGAAATTTCCTTTTGAATGTGTTGCAATTTCGTATGCTCCAAAGTACGTTCTAGAAAGGAACTGGTATACCTGGTAAAGAACTCATCTCTTGGTAAACTTACCTCTGAACATTAATCGGATGTGGCGAACTGTTCATTGTCTCGCGGTTCTCTTAATTCTGAAATGTCAGATTTTCCGTAGATTAACTCTCTGTCGATAGGTTAATATCTTAATATCCTTCAGCAACTTTTGGTCAAATCGGTGACAGCTGAGATGTAAATCTATAGGTTATTTGATATGGAAAGTTTTTGGTCGATACCTTCACACTGTGTGTAAGAAACACGGTGTTGATTTCTATTACTTTCTCCCGTTGTGTTTAATATGGAGTTTTATTTCAATATTTATTTAATCTGCATTTACATGTTTTTAGAAAAAACGCTGTCATGCGTTTTTATTCGCAAACAAAATACTGCAATACCGCATTGTATTTGACAAGTATTTCTTGAATTCCACATGAATAAATTATTATGTCCTCTAACCAGTATATCAACAAATATTTCCTATTAATGATTATAAAAGAACTATACAAATATGGCAGTCATTTTCACATTCGAGAAGTAACCTTAAGTTTGATCACCCTTGCTTTTGTTTTTTTTGGTCTGTTGTTTTTCTATCATCGGCGGTGTGTAAAGTTGACCAGAACATAAGTAAAACAAGAACTGTCACTGTAAGATGACAATGCCCCCGAACGTGGTGCTTTGATCTTTGAGCTGAGAACCAGTCATTCAGGGGTCAAGGTCAAATAAATATAGGTCAGTGGGAAGGTCTTATCAAAAGGGGGTTGTCTCCAAGAATGAAGTAATTCCATTTACTAATAAGGAAGTTATGGGCAATGTTAAAGTTTCAAGACAATTGGATCTTCAAAGTGGGAAGGCCTTGTCCAAAGGAGTGCTGTGAAGTAATTAATTTGGAAGTTATGGCCAAATATTAGTTTTTGGACAATTGGATATTCAGGGGTCAAGGTCAAAAGATTAAAGGTCAGTCGGAAGGTCTTGTCCAAAGGGGTGTTGTGTCCAAGTATGAAGTAAATCCACTTACTAATAAGGAATTTATGGGCAATGTTGAAGTTTTTAGACAATTGGATCTTCAAGGTAAAGGTCATTCAGGGGTCAAGGTCAAACAAATATAGGTCAGTGGGAAGGCCTTGTCCAAGGGAGTGTTGTGTCCAAGTATGAAGTAAATCCACTTACTAATAAAGAAGTTATTGCCAATGTTAACGTTTTTGGACAATTGGATCTTCAAGGTAAAGGTCATTCAGGGGTCAAGGTCAAATATATATAAGTCAGTGGAAAGGTCTTGTCTAAAGGGGCGTTGTGTCCAAGTATGAAGTAAATCCACTCACTAATAAGAAAGTTATTGCCAATGTTAAAGTTTTCGGACGGACTGACGGACGGACTGACGGACGGACAGTTCAAAAACTATATGCCTCCCTTCGGGGGCATAAAAACATAATGCAGTTTTTTATTTGATTTGATGTCCCATTTACAGTACTGATGAACTTTGCCCTTGGTAAACAAAATAAGTTAGATATGGTAAAATCTGTTATTATGACTGGCAAGTTGGGAGATATATTTGATAAATGGATTCAGGCATTATAAGTAATTTAAGCAAGAAAAACACAACACGTAAATCATATTTAGACCAGAGCAAAATATATCTAAGGTAGATAATTCAGTGCTAGAATGTAATTTGCCCTGTACAGCTTTCTTGGTAAAAAAGAATTGTGTCCCCTCTTACGAAGCAAAACTATGAAAAAGTCATAAATCAAGAAAAACAGGAATTCTTGGAAGCGTAATCGAACTCGTCACAGAAATACGCAGTTCACAATAAGATTTGGTTTTTTACTCTTACGACATAGTACACGTTGGCAGAAAAACAGTGTAATTATTGTCCTTAAACTTTTTTTCTTTGAAGATCCTTTCTTTTATGTCGATGACAGATATCAGTATTTGAATTATACACAGGGACTAATAATAAATAAGAAACAGAAATTAAAGAGACAATATGAAAGATATTAACAACTTTTCATCTGGAGAGAAACGCGTGCGAAATACAGGATAACGTCTTATCTTATAATCTACACCGCACTACACAGCACTGCACTGCACTTCGTTGTATTGTTCTGCACCGCCATACGTTGAGTTTTATCTTTGTATTAAGTTGTGATGTGCTCTGTTGTTTCACGTTGCGTCGTGTTGTCCTGTTTTACGTTACACTGAACTGAATTGCATTAAATTCCATTGAATTTTCTTGCACTACTCAACCATCAGTCAAATGTAACTGCATTCTTTTGTTTACAATATCATCGTGATATTCAACACTGACAGAGCAGTACAAGATACCCAAATCTTAGTTGATGCAGACCGATAAAGTTGTGTAGATTTCACATGAATTTTGACTACTAGTATCTGGCCAGTAATACGTTCTACTCAATTATGCACAGAAGTTTAAATAACAGAATCAAACAGGATTCTTAAATCCGTGAACAATACGTTTCTCTCCGTATCGAGAAAATCAAGATATTAGTGCCAGATTTAGCTCTTTCAAGTATTTAACACGAAAACAAAACTGATTTGGCATGAAGATGAGGTCTAAGAATGTTTCCGACAGTCTCATGAATGATAATGAGCAAAACCTGTTGACAGATAACCATCTTCTCCATTTCTCCATTAGTCGCAAGCTCCAAAGTTGCGCACCAAAGTAAGTTTACGCTCAAATTGCTTGCGCTGCCGTCCGTTTTAAAGATATGAGTAACCCCTCCACTGTAAACGGGGAAACATAATAAAACTAAATGTCGTTTATAGATTTTTGAGTTGATTTGCTAGAGGTAACAGTATGAATACACTGGACACTATAAGTACACATTCGTCTACCAATTCTTTTTCCTACCGTAATTCCAGGAATGCAATAATAGTATCATCTCTCTTCCTAATGATAGAAGACTACAGGGTTACCCACCTTCTGCTACTTCATCTATCGATCCGTCTGTCCTTTCACCTGTCTGTTCGTCCGTCTGTAGAATCTAGATCCTGCATCACCCAACAATTGCGGAAGTATGTCTGTTCGTCTGCCTGAAAATCTCAGATTAGACTCTTCCATATCTTAAAATGTACGACAGTAAGGCTCATTAAAATTTAATGTGGTTAACAGGGTTTTGCAGGAAAACGTCAAGAGTTAATGGTAATCAAACACCAGTCAGCTGACTTGCTTTGATATTATTGTGAATTTTCGTTTTGTAACCATATTTCAACATTGTTTCCATCTCATTTGCATCATGACCTACTGACCCCTTTCTTAGTTTTGAAATTTGAACAACGCACATAGTTTTATAACACGCATTAAAATCGGTTACTTCTTACTGTTATCAGTACAGTCTGACTGTCCTGCTTGTTTTTACTTTTATCTGACATGGTATATCAGTAACATTTCACTTTTCATTAAAAACTTTTTGACTCAGACGAGTGATACGGAAACACCATACACTTTTTTGTACGGGTACGTTGTTCTTAAAAATTGACCCGGGATAAATGTACACTTTTCTTCTAGTAAAATACTACGTAGCAAATAATCTTTAGAGTCTTTTAGCAAAGTTATTGACACTCGAGAAATATTTAGGCTTGGTAATTGGTGAAGATATTAGGGATCGATACGTCGAAGGCGAAAGAAACACAGTTTGGATTTCCATTCCTTTCTTATGCTCTGTTTGTCCTTTAGCTCTGTGCTAATATTTATTCAATCTGTATTTACATTTTTCCCATAAAGTAAACAGTGTGCTTATACTATTCGAAATGCCAGTTTTGGAATCCAGTACCATGCCAAAAAGGTAAACAAATTCTGTGAATAATTCATTGCCAGTAACAATATTCACCTGGTCATATATTCAAATATTGAGAGTTTCGAATAGCAAATTAAATAACAGCGAGGTCCAGTAGGTGAAACAATATATGCCATGTGCTATCATTTTCATTTTAAAGGTTCACATTGCTATGCATACATGTCAAGGCTTCTCATTTCTATACCAATAATAATTACAGACTATCATTTATCCCTTGAATAACCGATTTTATAGCTTCAAATATCTAAGCCTATAATAGTTGCCGCTTTTAATTCCCTATTCCACGCACTTGACCACTGCTTCTCCTCAGTGGTTACAACTGTTATTCATATATACTGATAATTCTTATGTCCTTTTCTATTATGATAACTGCTTCTAATAACACAGCTTGTATATAACAGTTTTCATTTCTAAGCCTGTATATAACACTTCCAATTTCTAAGCCTGTATATTACCACTTTTCATTTCTAAGTCTGTATGTATATTACCACTTTTCGTTTCTAAGCATATATATTACCACTTTTCGTTTCTAAGCATATATATTACCACTTTTCATTTCTAAGCCTGTATATTACCACTTTTCATTTCTAAGCCTGTATATTACCACTTTTCATTTCTGAGCCTGTATATTACCACTTTTCATTTCTAAGCCTGTATATTACCACTTTTCATTTCTAAGCCTGTATATTACCACTTTTCATTTCTAAGCCTGTATATTACCACTTTTCATTTCTAAGCCTGTATATTACCACTTTTCGTTTCTAAGCATATATATATCCACTTTTCATTTCTAAGCCTGTATATTACCACTTTTCAATTCTAAACCTGTATATTACCACTTTTCATTTCTAAGCCTGTATATTACCACTTTTCATTTCTAAGCCTGTGTATTACGACTTTTCGTTTCTTAGCATATATATTACCACTTTTCATTTCTAAGCCTGTATATTACCACTTTTCGTTTTTAAGCCTGTATATTACCACTTTTCATTTCTAAGCCTGTATATTACCACTTTTCATTTCTAAGCCTGTGTATTACGACTTTTCGTTTTTAAGCCTATATATTACCACTTTTCATTTCTAAGCCTGTATATTACCACTTTTCATTTCTAAGCCTGTATATTACCACTTTTCATTTCTAAGCCTGGATATTACCACTTTTCATTTCAAAGCCTGTATATTACCACTTTTCGTTTTTAAGCCTGTATATTACCACTTTTCATTTATAAGCCTGTATATTACCACTTTTCATTTCTAAGCCTGTATATTACCACTTTTCATTTCTAAGACTGTATATTACCACTTTTCATTTCTAAGCCTGTATATTACCACTTTTCATTTCTAAGCCTGGATATTACCACTTTTCATTTCAAAGCCTGTATAATACCACTTTTCATTTCTAAGCCTGTATATGTTACCACTTTTAATTTCTAAGCCTGTATATTACCACTTTTCATTTCAAAGCCTGTATATTACCACTTTTCGTTTTTAAGCCTGTATATTACCACTTTTCATTTATAAGCCTGTATATTACCACTTTTCATTTCTAAGCCTGTATATTACCACTTTTCATTTCTAAGACTGTATATTACCACTTTTCATTTCTAAGCCTGTATATTACCACTTTTCATTTCTAAGCCTGGATATTACCACTTTTCATTTCAAAGCCTGTATAATACCACTTTTCATTTCTAAGCCTGTATATGTTACCACTTTTAATTTCTAAGCCTGTATATTACCACTTTTCAATTCTAAGCCTGTATATTACCATTTTTCATTTCTAAGCCTGTATATTACCACTTTTCATTTCTAAGCCTGGATATTACCACTTTTCGTTTCTAAGCCTGGATATTACCACTTTAGATTTCTAAGCCTATATATAACACTTTCAATTTCTAAGCCTGGATATTACCACTTTTCATTTCTAAGCCTGTATATTACCACTTTTCATTTCTTAGCCAGTATATTATCGTTTTTCATTTCTAAGCCTCTTTATTACCCGTCTTTGTTTTTAAGCCTTTATATTCCCCTTTTCATTTTTAAGACTCTATTTGGCCGGCCGCCCTTCATTTCTAAGACTGTATATGGCTGCTTTTCATTTCTTAGACTGTATATGGCTGCTTTTCATTTCTAAGCCTATATATTACCACTTTTCATTTCTAAGCCTGTATATTACCACTTTTCATTTCTAAGCCTGGATATTACCACTTTTCATTTCAAAGCCTGTATATTACCACTTTTCATTTCTAAGCCTGTATATGTTACCACTTTTCATTTCTAAGCCTGTATATTACCACTTTTCAATTCTAAGCCTGTATATTACCATTTTTCATTTCTAAGCCTGTATATTACCACTTTTCATTTCTAAGCCTGGATATTACCACTTTTCGTTTCTAAGCCTGGATATTACCACTTTTCATTTCAAAGCCTGTATATTACCACTTTTCATTTCTAAGCCTGTATATGTTACCACTTTTCATTTCTAAGCCTGTATATTACCACTTTTCAATTCTAAGCCTGTATATTACCATTTTTCATTTCTAAGCCTGTATATTACCACTTTTCATTTCTAAGCCTGGATATTACCACTTTTCGTTTTTAAGCCTGGATATTACCACTTTAGATTTCTAAGCCTATATATAACACTTTCAATTTCTAAGCCTGGATATTACCACTTTTCATTTCTTAGCCAGTATATTATCGTTTTTCATTTCTAAGCCTCTTTATTACCCGTCTTTGTTTTTAAGCCCTTATATTCCCCTTTTCATTTTTAAGACTCTATTTGGCCGGCCGCCCTTCATTTCTAAGACTGTATATGGCTGCTTTTCATTTCTAAGACTGTATTTGGCTGCTTTTCATTTCTAAAACAGTATATGGCCGCTTTTCATTTATTAGACTGTATATGGCTGCTTTTCATTTCTAAGACTGTATGTGGCTGCTTTTCATTTCTAAAACACTATATGGCCGCTTTTCATTTCTAAAACAGTATATGGCCGCTTTTCATTTATTAGACTGTATACGGCTGCTTTTTAATTCTAAGCATGTATATTACCACTTTTCGTTTTTAAGCCTGGATATTACCACTTTAGATTTCTAAGCCTATATATAACACTTTCAATTTCTAAGCCTGTATATTACCACTTTTCATTTCTTAGCCAGTATATTATCGTTTTTCATTTCTAAGCCTCTTTATTACCCGTCTTTGTTTTTAAGCCCTTATATTCCCCTTTTCATTTTTAAGACTCTATTTGGCCGGCCGCCCTTCATTTCTAAGACTGTATATGGCTGCTTTTTATTTCTTAGACTGTATATGGCTGCTTTTCATTTCTAAGACTGTATATGGCCGCTTTTCATTTCTAAAACTGTATATGGCCGCTTTTCATTTCTAAGACTGTATATGGCCGCTTTTCATTTCTAAGACTGTATATGGCCGCTTTTAATTTCTAAGACTGTATATGGCCGCTTTTCATTTCTAAAACTGTATATGGCCGCTTTTCATTTCTAAGACTGTATATGGCCGCTTTTCATTTCTAAAACTGTATATGGCCGCTTTTCATTTCTAAGACTGTATATGGCCGCTTTTCATTTCTAAGACTGTATATGGCCGCTTTAAATTTCTAAGACTGTATATGGCTGCTTTTCATTTCTAAGACTGTATTTGGCTGCTTTTCATTTCTAAGACTATATGGCCGCTTTTCATTTCTAAAACAGTATATGGCCGCTTTTCATTTATTAGACTGTATACGGCTGCTTTTTAATTCTAAGCATGTATATGACTGCTTTTCTTTTCTAAGACTGTTTTCCACTTTTTGTTTCTAAACCTATATTTTACGCCTTTTCATTTCTAAGACTGTATATGGCCGTTCTTCATTTCGAAGAATATTTATGACTGTTTTTCTTTTCTAAGACTGTATAGGGCCGCTCTTCTTTTCTAAGACTGTATATGATCTCTTTTTGTTTCTAAACTTGTATATGTCGTATTTCAATGCTTAGCCTATATATGACAGCTTTTATTTCTAAGACTGTATAAGGCCGTGTTTGTATATCTAAGCATGTTAATGACCGTTTTTCATTTCTTAGCCAGTACATTACCATTTTCATTTTTGTACCTATGTAGCAGTGCTTCTCATTTCTTTCACTTCTTGTCATTGTTCTGCATACAACCGTTCCTGCGTCCCATTACTATGCATATGTGGCCGATGATATTTCAATACTTGTTTGCAAAACCTATAATGATTTTTTCTTCTCATTTCTTTATCAATAATGATTGGCACTTCAAATTTCTATATCAGTATACAGTTGCTTTTATTTTGTATGCCTGTATTAATTGCCTCTCATCATTTCTATACCTTTGTTTCGCCTCTTCTCAGTGCTATTTTTATAATGATTAACCTTTTGCGTCTTGATTCCTATTATTCTTGCTTCATATTTCTGTTGTATTTATATGCTGATGCAATTCCTGTACCTATGCATTGTCGCTTTTCATTTCATTGCCTATATCTTGCGTCTCATCGGCTTCCGCTATTCATTAAGAACACCTATGCATCGCCGCTTCTTATTCCCATGTCTATGTTTATTGTTGCTTCTCATTTCTATTGCTATGTATCGCTTCTTTTCATTTCTATCGCTGTATTTTAGTATTGTAGCTTCTCATTTTGGTTGTCTTATATTGCTATTTGTGATATCTATTTTGATTCTCACTGCTATTACGATTCTTACTAACATGAAAATTCGTGACAGAATGATGCAAATATCTTGAAAATGACCAGCAGGACAGTCTACTCTATTTGAGTTTATTTATTGTCAGAACCGCTTGCCCATATGACCGACGCCTCCAGAGATTAGTTTTTTTTTTATATTGTGGGGGTTAGTGCAAAATACAGACAGCAACCCGTTCCAGAGACACCCCTGGTTCTTTTGCATGCTCACATCTCATCCAAAAGACAATAAGTAATGTTAGTGAAGGAGTGGGGGATCGATCTCTGGACCCCTGGGTTACCAGTTCATCGCGTTACCACTTGACCACTGATCCGCTCCTAAACGCTCCCTGACGCAGTTATCAGAGGTTGTTTTTATACAAATATAGGCCGATGTGCTCTGGACCATAACACCTTAAAGAAATTGCTGCTTCTCATTTCTATGGCTATATATTGGTGTTTCTCGTTTCTATGGCTATATATTGGTGGTTCTCATTTCTAAGACTATTCATTACTGCTTTTCATTTCAGTGGATATGTATCGCTGATTTTTATATGACTTTACATTGCTGCTTCTCATTTTTGTTGCTAAATATTGCTTCTCCTCATTTCTATCGCTATATGATGCTCCTCATTTCTGTTGCTATATGTTGCTTCTCATTTCTTTTTTTATATATTTCTTCATTTCATCTCTGTTGCTTTATTTTGCTGCTTTTAATATCTATTGCTATACCCTGCTCCTCATTTCTATTGCTATATATAGATCGCTCCTCCTCATTTCTATTGCTTTATTTATGATTCTCATTTTTAGTGCTGTATATTGCTGATTCTTAATTCTCTTGCTACATTTTGATGCTTCTCATTTATATATCGCTATATATTGCTTCTTCTCATTTATATTGTTATATATTGCTTTTTTTCTTTTCTATTGTTTTGTGTTGATGGTTTTCATTTCTATTGCTTTGTATTGTTGCTTCTCATTTCTATTGATATATATGTTAATGCTACTCATTTCAAATGTTTTATGTTGATGCTTCTCATTTCTAATGTTTTATGTTGGTGCTTTTCATTTCTATTGTTTTATGTTGATGCTTCCCATTTCTAATGTTTTATGTTGATGCTTCTCATTTCTATTGTTTTATGTTGATGCTTCTTATTTCTAATGTTTTATGTTGATGTTTCTCATTTCTATTGTTTTATGTTGATGCTTCTCATTTCTATTGTTTTATGTTGATGCTTCTTATTTCTATTGTTTTATGTTGATGCTTCTCATTTCTATTGTTTTATGTTGATGCTTCGTATTTCTAATGTTTTATGTTGATGCTTCCCATTTCTATTGTTTTATGTTGATGCTTCCCATTTTTATTGTTTAATGTTGATGCTTCTCATTTCTATTGCTTTATGTTGATGCTTCTTATTTCTAATGTTTTATGTTCATGCTTCCCATTTCTATTGTTTTATGTTGATGCTTCCCATTTCTATTGTTTTATGTTGATGCTTCTTATTTCTATTGTTTTATGTTGATGCTTCGTATTTCTAATGTTTTATGTTGATGCTTCCCATTTCTAATGTTTTATGTTGATGCTTCCCATTTCTATTGTTTTATGTTGATGCTTCCCATTTCTATTGTTTTATGTTGATGCTTCTTATTTCTAATGTTTTATGTTGATGCTTCTCATTTCTATTGTTTTATATTGATGCTTCTTATTTCTAATGTTTTATGTTGATGCTTCCCATTTCT
This sequence comes from Cyclina sinensis, assembly GCA_012932295.1. Lineage (NCBI taxonomy): Eukaryota > Metazoa > Mollusca > Bivalvia > Venerida > Veneridae > Cyclina > Cyclina sinensis. The sequence continues at coordinate 13,886,603 of JAAONU010000004.1, read as the reverse complement.
ATTGTTTTATGTTGATGCTTCCCATTTCTAATGTTTTATGTTGATGCTTCCCATTTCTATTGCTTTATGTTGATGCTTCCCATTTCTATGACTTTATGTTGATGCTTCCCATTTCTAATGTTTTATGTTGATGCTTCCCATTTCTTTTGTTTTATGTTGATGCTTCCCATTTCTATTGTTTTATGTTGATGCTTCTCATTTCTAATGTCTTATGTTGATGCTTTTCATTTCTATTGTTTTATGTTGATGCTTCTTATTTCTAATGTTTTATGTTGATGCTTCTCATTTCTATTGTTTTATATTGATGCTTCTTATTTCTAATGTTTTATGTTGATGCTTCCCATTTCTATTGTTTTATGTTGATGCTTCCCATTTCTATTGTTTTATGTTGATGCTTCTCATTTCTACTGTTTTATGTTGATGCTTCTCATTTCTAATGTCTTATGTTGATGCTTCCCATTTCTATTGTTTTATGTTGATGCTTCTTATTTCTAATGTTTTATGTTGATGTTTCTCATTTCTATTGTTTTATGTTGATGCTTCTCATTTCTATTGTTTTATGTTGATGCTTCCCATTTCTATTGTTTTATGTTGATGCTTCTCATTTCTACTGTTTTATGTTGATGCTTCCCATTTCTATTGTTTTATGTTGATGCTTCTCATTTCTACTGTTTTATGTTGATGCTTCCCATTTCTAATGTTTTATGTTGATGCTTCCCATTTCTATTGTTTTATGTTGATGCTTCCCATTTCTATTGTTTTATGTTGATGCTTCCCATTTCTATTGCTTTATGTTGATGCTTCCCATTTCTATTGCTTTATGTTGATGCTTCCCATTTCTAATGTTTTATGTTGATGCTTCCCATTTCTTTTGTTTTATGTTGATGCTTCCCATTTCTTTTGTTTTATGTTGATGCTTCCCATTTCTTTTGTTTTATGTTGATGCTTCCCATTTCTTTTGTTTTATGTTGATGCTTCCCATTTCTAATGTTTTATGTTGATGCTTCCCATTTCTATTGTTTTATGTTGATGCTTCCAATTTATATTGTTTTATGTTGATGCTTCCCATTTCTTTTGTTTTATGTTGATGCTTCCCATTTCTATTGCTTTATGTTGATGCTTCCCATTTCTAATGGTTTATGTTGATGCTTCCCATTTCTTTTGTTTTATGTTGATGCTTCCCATTTCTAATGTTTTATGTTGATGCTTCCCATTTCTTTTGTTTTATGTTGATGCTTCCCATTTCTAATGTTTTATGTTGCTGTTTCTCATTTCTATTGTTTTATGTTGATGCTTCTCATTTCTAATGTCTTATGTTGATGCTTCTCATTTCTAATGTTTTATGTTCATGCTTCTTATTTCTATTGCTTTGCATTGCTGCTTTGCATTTATATTGCTGTTTATTGCTGCTTCTCATTTCTATTGCTTTGCATTGCTGCTTTGCATTTATATTGCTGTATATTGCTGCTTCTCATTTCTATTGCTTTGTATTGCTGCTTTGCGTTATATTGTTGTACATTGCTGCTTTTCATTTCTATTGCTTTGTATTGCTGTTCTCATTTCTATTGCTTTGCATTTTTGCTTTTCATTTCTATTGCTATGTATATCTGCTTCTCATTCCTATTGCTTTATATTGCTGCTTCTCATTTATATTGCTTAATTTGCCGCTTCTGATCTTTGCTATACACTGTTTCTTCTTATTTCCATTGGTATATAATGCTGATTTTTATTCCTATTGCTATATACCACTGCTTCTCATTTCTATTGCTATATATTGCTGATTTTTATTTTCATTGCTATGTATAACTGCTCGTCATTTCTATTATTTTATACTACTGCCTCTCATTTCTATAGCTATAATATGCCCTTTTTTTAAATTTGAATGTGTTAGTATTAACGATCGCTGTTGCTATAGCCTTATTTTGCTGTGTCTCATATATGTGTCTATTGCTGTATATTACTGCTTCTTTTTTTCTGTGGTTACTTATTGTTGATTCTCATTTCCCTTTCTATGCAATTCACCTTTTCATGTAAACGCCTTTTTGCCGTTACTCAGTTCTTGTCTGCTTTTGCATTTTATTAAAATTGCCAACGGGCTAAACAGCTAGAAGGCTTGCAATTCTTTTTCAATACTTACCATATACTGGTTTAGAACTGAAAAATCATTCTTAAACACAGCTATTGATAATATTTCAAATGTTTTTAAAATAATAAATAATATTTCTCAAATGTTTGATGAATTGTGATCAAAGGCAGAGAAACAATGAATTGCTCATTAATGACGCGCTTTCAAAACTGGTCGTCAATGCAAGGTTTTAAATGTTATATATAAGTAAATAATAAAAGCAAGATGTATTTAATAATGAGTGATTCACAGAAAGCATTGCGAGCAATACTATGGCAATTGTAAGGGGGAAAAAGAGATACATTTCCTCATGAAGTCGGGTCAAAAAGAGTAAACTAATCTAAACTAATCTTATACAGCAAGGCGTATCCCTAACCAACTATAGGCCGTAATGCTGCTGTATCACTTAGGCGACAAACGGGAAAATATTTACTGATCTCTATCGGCTTTGGTTGTGTTAACAAATCTTCAATTAATGCTTCCCAGATTTCCATTTATATTACTTCTGAACTACAGGTCAGGGAACTGGAAGGCTGTGGAAAAAAAGTTAGTGAAATTACAACTGCTAACAACAGTCTATGATAACTTCTTTTCAAATCTCCGATGAAAGATGGCTCTGCTAAAAGTTGGAGGCAACACATTTTATTTTTAACCAAGGGTTTTGAATATTTCATTCTGGTTTAGAAAATCTCGTTTATTTCAGTATTTTTCTTTTATTTCTAAAATCCTTTTCAATTGACTTAGGAGCCGGAATAAAGTTTCCCATTTAGTTATTATGTTGGCACGGTAGGAAGGCTTTAATGAAAATATTAAAAAAAAATGATCTTGTGAACGAACCAGTATGACTCTAAAACTGGAGCATTTTTTGTGTCTTGAACTGTCTTCTTAATGGAACAGAACTCTCCCGGGACTTTATTTCCTAGGGGTAACTGTCATTAAGGCGTTGCTGGGTGTATCTTTTACTTTTCAAATATTTGACAAATGTTGTTCACATCTCAATAGTCATAATAATTTATCAGAAAGCAGTCGAGTTAAAGTCTGAGAATCACATTTACAAGTACAGTGTAGTTCTTTCTATCAAAAAAGATATCTTACTGGCGGAAATGATCTTTATTTGTATCAAAATCATTCCTAACTTTGCTTTTAAATGAACATGTACGAAATATAGTGCAGTAATTTGTTCAATGATATTGCAAATAAACAAGAAAGGTCTTTTCATGAAGAAATGACTAGAATACGAAAAAAGAGACATAAATCAACATTGAGTTCGAGTGAATAGAACAAGGTTCCATCATTATCCTGTCGGTGCATTCATTTTTCTATATCAGTAAAGTCAGTGTGATCCTGGGAATTTAAAGTGTAAGCGGTTGTACTTCGTCATCGTTTACACCACTGACGATGGACTAAGATGTATTTATGGAGGATGTGTTGTATCACTGAATGTCTTTGGTTAAAGTATATTCTACAACGTTGGAGCAAAGAACGAATTCGGTTTCACTCTAGCATCAAACGAAACATTGATTCGATGTTCCTTTTTAATATGTTAGTATATACATTGCTGATACCACTTTGCCGTACATATTGGTTTAGATTTAAGCGGGAAAGGTCTATTGTTAATTGATATTACATAATGAATATAATTTTGAGTGTCTGTCGATGTGTATTGTGTATGTGTGAAGCTTAAATGCATGATTAACATGTATTATAGTCTGTGTTTAATCTGTTGTTTAAGTAGGCCATATTGTAAATAAGGTCTATGTATGTTTCATGTATAACCTTAATATGTCACCTTTGTTTAATAAGGATGTTATTATTGTTATTATTATTGTAAAGTTCCGCTGTCATAGGACAGAGATGTAGAAAAAAAGTCTTTTTAACACTTCAGTGCTGAACACCAGTCTGAGTTGGTGTTCCCTGATTCCCTGTTTTCTAGTGTTCCACAACGTGGACAGGGTAAAAGCAGGTGTACATATTTTAGAACTACACCTTTCATAAGTCAGTTATTTCTTGGATGGGAATTAACACCAGTCAGAGAACCGCCTATCCTTCTGTAGATTTTCCACGTGACCTGTAAAGGGGAAATGCATACTACAATATCATTTTGTTTTACTTGGTTAGATTTCAGCCGGACTTGCTCACCATATCTGCGCAGATCGTTGAATATGGCTGTAGAGAAATTCTGAGAACTTTTTGGACATTGATCGAGGTGCAAATTAGACCATAATGTTACAATTATTTGAATTTCTTCTTGTTTTGGTCGTTCCATGATGGAATTATTTTCGTCTGTGGAACAGACATTGTTATACAATTACTTGAAACGATATTTTCTTTTATTTGCCAAGTTTGACTGATAAAGCATAAAACAATTTGTTTAAGTTTTGACAGATATGAGCTTATAAGCTTTGATTACGAATTGATCTTGGAGAGAGAAGAGCAAAGCTTTATATCATAGGAACTTATTGTAAAACTATCATTCAGTTCGTGGAAACTTGTATGGCTTTAATTTCGCTCGTCACAGTTAGATGTTGTCGTTTGATTGCTGCACGTAGTTCGAAGGATCAGTGTCTTGTCCTTAGCTTGAGTTTCCATTAATCAATACATAGAGTAAGAGAAAATGTATTCAAGTATTATCTTCAAAAAAGATTATCGGCGTAGATACTGTACAAAATTAATGCCCCATAAGTGTGAAGTTTTCGGACATAAGCAGATATTGAATGCGCATAGATGTCCTATTTCCATAACGGTTTAGGCTATACACAAAAAATGTCGAGTTTATTGCTAAAAGTGTCAATATCATTTTCAATATAATAAATTATATATCTAGTCACATTTATTATACATTTATTCCATGTACATGTTGTATAAATTTTCATGGTTAAAAGGTTTTGATGTTTAATTTACGGCTGTATTAATGCTGTTATTATTGCATTTTTTCAGATGCATAAACTAACACTAAAATTTGATAACAGCAACACTTTTAACCAATGGCAAACTTCCTTCTTCAGCTGAAGATTTTGTATCTAACAATTTCATTTGGGTCAAAATCGATTTTAATACAGTCAAAGTGGAAAAACAATGGCGTGTATGATAAGATAAGTTACACAGCGAAAGTTATCAATGTTACTTTAAAGTAAAAATTAAGGGGGAAAAAAAGAGAAACAGCGAAAATATATCTTCTTACTGGAGATGTACTGGAGAGAGAGAGAGAGAGAGAGAGAGAGATGTTAGTAAACATTCATATCTCAAGCAAACACAAGCATCATTAAATCAAATAAAAGACATAGTGGTCAACCGGACTTGTTCTCCTTTGTACAATTTGTCATATCACGGTGCAGAAACATGATAAAAATCGAAGGAAACTGTCTTTCAGTATCACTGTTCTTTCAGGAATCTGTATGATTTAAAATGAGAGGCCAGCCTTCTGTAATTGTTTCGAGTTTCTGAACACCTGATAGGGTTGTTTACCGCCTGAAAAGGACAGACATTATGCACTGTAATGCTGTTTGTAAATGTTGTTACTTTCCCCCATTTACATTTCGATATTTAATTCTACCTTTAAGAAAACAGGCTTTCGAGAAAAAATAACAAGAAGTGTTTTTTTTTCAAGCTGGACTGTTGTAACTTCTTATGAAATATATTACAGGCATTCAAAGTACTGGTGGCGTCTGATCTACCGGTAGACAGAACATTTCCGTGCACACTACCCTCCCTTGATGACAACCACACGTGTTACACCCATCCAACGCCTTGAACGAATCACCGTCATTGTAAGTCTGGTTACCATAGTGACACGTGGCTGAAAAGTATCAATGTACTTCACATTTAATCTTAATACGAGACAGACCGCAGGTCAGTTAAGTAACCATGTTTTTTTATGATCTGCTGTCAAATGAATGCCAATAAAAAGGTTCTTTAGAGGTAATTAAGGGCCATCTTTCACTACCGGAAGTAGAATGATTGACTTTATTGTGCAATAAAAGCTTGTTTCAGTCTAACCGCATGTTCTAATAATGGACTTTTAAGTGCTTTTATAAACGATAACAACAGACATTTGAGACTGAGTGTCCAATGTATATCCCTACGAAAGACAGTATTGTTGATTTCCTTCTATTTCCGACGCAAGCTAGAATTTCCATGGAGTAACATACATTTATCTAGAACAGAACAAGATACGGGTAAGAAAAGCTTGATTTAACCGTGTCAGTTATGAATACGCGTATAACACAGGACTTCTCAAGAAATAGGCATGGTTAATCATAGAACGGTAACCATATGATGAAGTTGAGGTCTTTAGACTTCACGGAATTGCAGTGTTTTGAGAGAAAAAAATCATCTCTTATCAAAATCTAGTCTTTTTACCAAGGGACGTAACTCTTGGCGGCTATAAAAGGGAGCTGATTTTGAAGAGAAGAAATATGAGCTTTTCGTCGATAATAAATACAATTTCTGTGTCAGAGTGTGTTTTTTTGATATGACTGTTATACATTATCAGTTGAAAAACAATTCTATACAAATGTTGTTTCAAACCTTTCAATCTTTTATTTGATTGAGTTCCCGCCACGCAAACGTTTGTTTATAACTTAAGAACATACATCATAGCAGACACAAAACGAGGAAGAAATTGGCTATTCAAAATAATGAATATGAAAAAAAAAATGACAAAAATTGGAGATAAAAGGAAAATACACGATTCAATGGATTTTGTCATTTTTTTTTTAATTTTCATGTTGGACTAAAGGTTATATTAGTGTTCAAAATGGCCGAAATGTATGACATCCACTATATAAAATACTTAAGACACGGTGCATGTTCAGACATCGTGTAAATTAGACATCATAGATTTCTTTCGCTTCAAAAACTGATAAAATGAAAATATACCTTCTCTATAATTTGTATTCAACTTCCTCAGTGGGTGTAAAACTTTTTTTCTAAGTGGTCATAATAAAGAAATTATGTTTGTTTTTCCACGAAAACTTGTTATTACAAATTTGTTTTTGCTATGACTACAAATAGAACTTTGAAAATAGAAAATAGAAAAGCTCTACAAAAATAACCCGGGGATAAACGTATCTTCATTAATGTTATTGACATATCCTAGATCTTGATTCTGAGGACATTGCCTCTCATAACTTAGTAAAACAAATTAATCAAATGACGTTAAAACAGAAAGCTCTTGAAGGTTTTCCCACTGAGCTGTAACGTTCCGATGACTATTCTAAAATCATGCAATTTGGAAGAACAAAAGTCTTAAATCGATCACAGCCATTGTCTACTATACAGATTATTTATTTTATTAAGACCATTTCTTGTATACATTACTATAAATCCACTTTATCAATGAGCGAGAAAAATTCATTTTTAAGTAGATGCTTGGATAATTTCAGTCATGTGTATACGGCCGCTTGTAACAGGCGTATTCAGGCGATTGGTAGACGACTGAAGACAGTCACATGAAGGTGTAGGCTTAACACTTATGTAAGCTTGAATCCTACTTAACACTTATGTAAGTTTCACGCCTACGTAATCCTCACACACATGTCTGCTGCACACCTACATAAGTTTTACACATAGGTCTGCCGCACACCTACGTAATCCTCACACATATGTCTGCTGCACACCTACGTAAGCTTCACACATATGTCTGCCGCACACCTACGTAATCTTCACACATATGTCTGCCGCACACCTACGTAAGCTTCAAACATATGTCTGCCGCACACCTACGTAATCTTCACACATATGTCAGCTGCACACTTACGTAATCTTCACACATATGTCTGCCGCACACCTACGTAATCTTCACACATATGCCTGCCGCACACCTACGTAAGCTTCACACATATGTCAGCTGCAAACCTACTTAAGCTTCACACATATGTCAGCTACAAACTTACGTAAACTTCAAACATATGTCTGCTGCACGTCTACGTAATCTTTAAACATATGTCTGCCGCACACCTACGAAATCTTCACACATATGTCTGCCGCACACCTACGTAAGCTTCACATATGTCAGATTCACACCTACGCAACCCTCAGACCAACGCAAGCTTCACATGTGTCAGCTGCACACCTACGCAAGCCTCACATCTATGTAAGCTTCACACCTACGTAATCTTTACACTTAGGTAAGCTTCACACCTACGTAAGTTTCACATTTACTTAAGGTTCACATGAGGGAGATTTATGTGAATTAATGTTTCATATGTATGAACCTATATTATATTTTATTCATTGATTAAACATGTGTCATTATTGTGCAAAGGATGGGAAGTAGCTAGATTTTCGAATTTATTCGTGTTTTATTCTTAACATGGAAAATGTTTTTATTCGGTAATATTCCGTACTGTGAGCTGATATTTTAACCGGATAACATAAGTTTTAAGAATTAAAAATCGGAGACATGAGAACGCGAACATACAGACGAGCCGAAGGAAATACGGGAAAATTATACAGCATAAAGATTTTTGTCGGTCGCCATCCCTGGTCCTAATAAAAACACGCATTTGATATAAGCAGAACTACATGTGAAATTAACGAAGTAAGTGAAAATTTACAGATCTCTGTGGTGGCAGATTCTGGACATCTCGCTATGTCGCGCTCGCCAGGGCAAAACAACGACAAAAAAAACACGACAATTTACAGTTCTACGAGCGGGACAGATCGATATAACGATAATTGAGGAACCACGCGCGCGACAGTACCCAACAACGACACTTTATAATCTGGTCATGTCATGTCCTTTCGTCCTGTCGCGATTGCCAACACGAAATTTCCGAACTTTTAAATGTCGTTATTACATTCTGTCCTTGTTTTATTCTGTTACGCGCCAATATGAAATTTTAAAAGTTTAAAATGGCGTTGTTTCGTTCTGTCGCGCGCGCGAATGCAACAAAACGAAACGGCTTTAATCAGCCACCATACGGCTGATTTCAGATTTGCTGCGCGCGACAGAACGAAAGGACGCGATCTAAGTTAAACTGCGCAGACGACAAGTCGAGATTATAAAGTTGCGAGCGCTGACTTACCTCAGGTTTCATATCTTTCTGTCGCACACGCCAATACGAAAAATTGAAACTTTTAAATCTCCGTATGTAACACGTACGCATCTGTTAATATCACAACCAGTGTACGCAAGATTTACGCCGTGTAAATTTTAAGTACAGTTTGTTCGCCAGTTTCGCCGCACTTTTTACATAAATCGGTCAAATTACATCAAAGTGCAGAAGAAAGAAAACATTATTGTACATACAGTTTGACACAAGTCTTAACTTCAACATCGTTAAATATTTACTCAAAGTTAAATTAACTTATTACGCTGTCGTTCTTGATTTCATATGGACCGATTTCACCAGTTCAGAAGCACGTTCACCGGTTTCGGCGGACACCATTTTTTTAACACTTGTGAAAATACATAAAGAGGCTTCCCATGGGGAAATTTACGGTATATCTGTGAACAGTAACAGACATTAACACAGAATATAAAATTTACATCATGTCTTGTATTGAAATCGAAAACAGGGTTATAAAAGGTTACCACCATTTGAAGTGTATTACCACCTGAAAATCAGCCAAATCATGAATAAAAAAACTGTAATGGACATAGCATATACTATTGCATGGAGAAAGATAAAAGTATGACCCACGTAAATCATGTCAATATGATAAAATATAAAAAAAGAAATAGTGTTCCCCATATGGCACCTCTTTAAAAAAAGTTGTACTCAAATCCGTCGGAAATAGCTAAATGTACCCCCTACCGTTATGATCTAATTTTTATTTGAATAAATGGACGGTACTGATTAAACTTTAGGGCATGTGTTGATGTTAATCTGACAAAAATTCAGGACCATAAAATTTTCCCATCCTCTCCAAGCGTATCTGGTAAGTTGAAATCAAGTTCTCAACTTGACATTTTCAGCCATTTTGTTTTATCTGATATGAGAACCCCTTCACATTTGATTGGGACATTTAACTACATCAAAGAACAATTTCATCAAACCTAGTACAACATTTAGGTTGATACACATGCAAGAACACAGCTGATTACTTTCGCTTACGGATGACCTAATTTTGGTGAAATAATATTCGGAATCCTTCGGAACCGGTGAAACACCGGAACTGGCGAACAAACTGTATGTGTAAAAAAGCAACATTTGGTAAACTTTTTGTTTTAGTATCAAATAAACCAAGTTCTCTATACCAGCCATATGTTTTTCGTAGGTGCGATAGGATGTTGTGAAATTTAAGCAGAAGAGAATTTTCTCAGAGTATATTCTAACCAATTTGCGCACCCCTTTCTACATCCTAGATCCGAACGCTGAAAAAACTTACGTTTGGGTAAGCAGAACTTGAGCGTGCAGGCTACAGCACCATTTGAGCAAAAACAATTGTTACAACCGTCACTGGCGGGGAATGAATCGCCAGTTTTGTAAACAGTCCCGTCATAGTCGCAATCCAGCAACGCTGAAGCTGTGAGAAACAAAAGAGTTTCAATTTGTGATATGTTTTTAAACATGATGCATGATCATATGAACTCTACTGGTCGTAGATTTCTTCAAAAAGTGTCGATCTATGAGTAAGGAAAAATATCTTTGAAATTCTTACAACAGTATAACTATTTATCTATTTTCATTTCTAGTTTAATAAATGTAGAATATGCATGATACAATGTCTGAACTTAAAATTTGATCAATACCCACTGAAGTAACCACTTTACTTATAGTATCATTTTGAACTTTTCAACGAAAACAGAAAAACCGGTATCAGGTCATTTCAACAATAACATACATATTGACAAAGACATATTATTTTTGCACCAGTTCGCTAGTTTTGTTCATAAGGATTAAAATATCAAGACATTACATTTCATATATCAGTTTGGATTCATGTCACTCACTAGTCAACATCTATAAATTTCTACCCCCATCCCTTTATGCACCTGATAAAACTCCTTGTCACTGTCAGAATAGTAGGTGAATCACGAATGCTGCACGTACACACGTATGCTGCACGCACACACGTATGCTTGACAACATCTATGTCCTTGAAGGTGAAGGTTGCATGTATGAACAGGTATTCTTCACATATAAAGTGGCAGGTAAGATGAGATGGGTTCATTGTGCTACATCTATTTTGTTAGCTGTCTTAGTATTCAGTTATTTCAAAGTATATACGGTACTTTTATTTCTCATCGGTATTAGCATCAGCAATAAAGGCTAACAAATGACGACTATAAGTAAATAAATAAGTATCTTTTGACCAAAATAAGCACATATTTATTACATTTATTTAAATTCTAAACGTTCTAAAAGCTATCAGTTAGACAGACAAACTACTTAAGAGATCCCAACTGCCATTCACACAGTGGAATTTGTTTTGGATCGGAATGAAATAGATTTGAAGAGAGACTTAATGAAACAATTTAAGAGATAACTGTTTTTAAATCTTAGCATCTAATTGTGTTGATAAACTGTCTTTGAACAGTTTCATTTGGTCGCTAGGGTCTTATCATATATTGGGATCTGTTCAATTTCTTTTCTCGAGCTTAGTGATATATCTATCTTCAAGCTATGGGCGACTTTGGTTGTCGTACACAACTTCAAATAAACGTATAATCAACATTGTTGCTATTTATAGATCTAACAGTTGCATGACATTTCTTTTTTTAATAGAAAAAAGAAGAAAAAAGAACTGTCACTGTAAGATGACAATGCCCCCGAAGTGGTGCTTTGACCTTTGAGCTGAGCACCAGTCATTCAGGGTTAAGGTCAAATACATAAGGTCAATGGGAAGATCTTGTCCAAAGGGGTTTTGTGTCCAAGTGCGAAGTATATCCACTTACTAATAAGAAAGTTATGGCAAATGTTAAAGTTTTTGGACAATTGGATCTTCAAGATGAAGGTCATTCAGGGGCCAATGTCAAATAAATATAGGACAGTGGGAAGGTCTTGTCCAAATGGGTGTTGTTTCCAATATGAAGGAAATCCACTTACTAATAAGGAAGTTATGGCCAATGATAAAGTTTTTGGACAATTGGATCTTCAAGGTGAAGGTCATTCGGGGGACAATGTCAAATAAATATAGGTTAGTGGGAAGGACTTATCCAAAGGTGTGTTGTCCAAGTATGAAGTAAATCCACTTACTAATAAGGAAGTTATGGCCAATGATAAACTTTTCGGACGGACTGACGGACTGACTGACTGACAGACGGACAGTTAAAAAACTATATGCCTCCCTTCAGGGACATAAAAATCGAAATTACATGAAAATATTCCTATAACGACACAATGGTTGTACATTGTACTGTAATGATAGCTTACCGTTAATTATTATGAAAACACAAAGTAAAGAGAAAACCTTTAACATCTTGTAATGTAAAACTTAATTAATCCGAAGTGCTAAACTGTTGATGGTTCGAATGAAGAATATTTATAGCAATTCTTTGACCTTGTTCTTAATTTCTTATCTTAAGTTCGTCTGATAAAGACTTTGATACGACTTGTTTGTCAATAGGGCATTTGTCTTCTTAACACTAAAAGCACTTAGTAAATATTTTCGCGTTTACTTCTAAATCTTGAACGCTTTCCCTAAAATGAGTATCATCCCACATATTTAAACGGCGTATCATAGACTCGAACCCGGTTCCATTTAAAGGACAGCTTTTGATATAATTGCATGTGTTTTTAATAGACAAACAATTACAAGTTGATTGAAAATGATACGATAGGTGTTGTTTCATAGGATTTGTTGACATCATTATCTAGGAGAATGTTATCTCCAAGTTGTCTAAAAATAAGACGATAAGAGTTTAGTCCTTATATATTCGACGTGATCGTCAAAGTAATATAAGCCAAAGATGAATGAACCTATGATAAAATCACATAAAGGACAGATAACTCAAACTTGGCTGAAAATTGCATGGTTAGAGTTTTTTGCCCGTAGATCTGGCGTCATTATGTGTTTAATTGAAAGTGAAATGATAAGAGTCGTGTCCCTTTTGCCTAATGTCATCACTTTGAAGATAGACAACTCCAAGTCAACACAAGTAAAATTGTTTGACTTCCGTGCCCTTTCATATGATTTCATCACTTCAAAATTAAAGTTCGCTAACACAAGGTTGACTTAAACTTCGGTTGTTAAAATAATGTCCACACAGACTTGTTTTAATCCCATCTAAGGGAGATAATTAAAATGTGTCAGAAAAGAACGACTGCATTTACGTTCTCTTAGATGTGGTGTCATCACATAATTTGGAGATTACAGCGTGACACGTGTGTACACATTCCGATAGCGTGTTACAATCAAAGCGTTGAAAGACTGCCACGAAGAACATTTTTTACCTCCCTTTGTAGTCATCCTTCATTTTGGAATACAGTTAAATCAGCGGAATGTTATTCTTTAATGTACGAGTTAGCATTAACATTCAAATGTACATGGTATAAAACTAATTCAATCATCTATTTATTTTGTCTTTCTGCTCGCTCACCGACATACGTTACACTGATAGCCTACATTTTTATCAAAACAGGGATAAATTACTGAAGATTGTAACACAGAAAACCAGCATTAAAGAAAAAAAGTTAAACTTTTGTTTGTTGCCCTCAATCATTTACTCCCTGGCTGCTTAAGTTTTAAAAAGGTACTTGGAACCTTAAAATCTCTGTGCAGTTTTCTTTATTTCATTTTTTGGTCAATTATTTTTTATGACTGTTCTACTGCAGTACTCTTTTACACACAACTCGCTGCATCTTTGTTATATTTTTTGTATACTCGTGTTCGTGTTGAAAAGGGAAGTGCGCTTATATTATTTTTATTTAACAAAATTCGGTTGTTGTACTCCGGATCTCAGAATCAAAACGCATTCTGCAACATTTATAGTGTCCACCTGACAATAAATGCATGAAGGAAGGGCGACAAAAATCCGAAATATGATTATCTTCTTTCAGATAGCACGTGTGAATATTAAGTTATTCACGAATTACAAAATCACCCCTGTATATGGTCCGAACATGTAGATACGCCAGCGTTAATACAATCGGATTAAAATCATATCCTAAACATCGATAGGCAGATCGTGAACGTCAGATTGGCGTTAATATATCAATGAAAGAAAATGGGATACACTTTTGTTTCCGTTCTTTTTAATAACATCTAAAATCAACTAACATTAACAAAACAGCAATGAAACATGTACTATTGATAAAGAATAATACAACAATAAATAAACACTATCAGAATGATTTTATACAGTTGTTTCCTAAGTGTACTGTATATTTTATTTGGATTGATTTTATCCTCTGACATGACCCTTTCTATTTCCTTCTTGAATTCATGTTTGCATAAATAAAATTGAGTTGTATTGTTTAAATACATTATCAGGGTAAGCAAGCATGTAATTGTCAAAACACATCATTGAAATATGTTGCTTATGAAGAACCATAATCTCATTGTAAAGTCTGGATTCGAACTCCTTAATTTAACTCAGACGATTCTTAACTTTCGAATGATAAACGTGATTTAATACGTTTGAATGGTGAAGACAGGTAAAATGAATGTAGTTCTTCTGGATTAAAAATTGCTCTGCACTGTAACAGCATAATGATAAAGAACTTGTTATATTTTCACAATAATACCGGCACTATTTTACGGAAAGTTAACCGTGCCTCAAACATTTAGAGCTTTATTGTTTTCTCACACGTCCAAAAAGTATTTTAAAGAAATGAACGAAATAGATTTGACAATATTTCGATTAACCAAGATAATTCAAACAAATTCATTGTTTTTTCCCTAATGTTTATAATATACGTGGCCTACGCAGTTTCAGTTGACACATACTTTACATAAAAAAATAGTAAAAACAAAACAAAACTGTATTACCCACCAAAACAAAATACTCTTTACTAGAACCAAAGACCTTAAACACCACAATATAAGTTTATGTCTTTACTAGAACCATTTTCTAGTAACCACAGACAGTTTTATTAAACGTTATTCCACTCTGTATTTTATAACTGGACATTGAAGTAGGCTACAGCGGCACGAGCTACGATTGTTACCGAAACTGACTTTTAAAATCTCATTCAATTCATTAGTCTTCTACTTAAGTGCTACCTAAGACAGGCTGATCATGCTCGATCATGTCTTCCGGTCACATGACGGTAAGACAAAGTCACCAAAGACATTCAGTTCAAATAAACACGAAAGAGAAATCACTACAATGTATGCAAACATACATAGACCTCCAAAAGGCTTGTTTAGCTTCCATTTTGCCAGATTAATGGCTAGTAACATAAACACAACCGTGGATAAAAGAATGAGTGCCGAGTAAGCTATTCCTCCGCTGTTTATGAGAAGAGGATCGCCATTTTTAACGACGGCTGTGTCCAGTAACCATGGCAACCCTAAACAGATTAAAATGTCGAATACATTGCTCCCAATAGAGTTTGATACAGCCATGTCACCATAACCTGAAAGTAGAATATTTGAACATTAAGTCTGTCTCCATTGCTTTGAAAAATATGGACTACCAATGAAATGTCTTGTCACATAATTAAAATCATGCATTCTATGTTTATTCATCTGAAGAGAAAGTAAGACTAGTTAAGAACACAAACAATAAAAAATGATATTTCTGAAAGTGCCTTTCAAAGATTGTTATGAAACAAAAATGATACAGCTTACTTGACTTAGAACTTTTTATAAACATTAAGCTGGATCAGTGAAATATGATACTGCATGTCTCGTTTTATGTGACGTTTATTTACGTGATACATCAAACTGATACTCTAAAAATGTTAATTTAAATTAAATATTAAATATTATTTCTCTGAAGTTTTTTTTCTAATACCAATAATTAAGGTTGTTCGAACAACTAAAAGTAAAGTGCTTGATTATGGTGCTGGCATTTATCATAATATGTAATTCCGTAGAAACATTATCTAACGATAGTGTTAAAAACTGTTTTGAAAAGTGAGTATCTTCGACCAAAAAAGTCAAAATCTATCACCATACCATCTCTTGCAACAAACACGCTGCTAAGACAATCTGGCACGGATGTTCCCGCGGCAAGAATTGTTAGTCCCATCACTGTATCAGGTATTTCAAGTGCATCGCCTGTAATATAAGTTAGGAATCAAAGCACTGTAACTAACAAAATCTCACATGATTATGTGTCAAATAAGTGTGCAATGGCGCAAATAATAGAAAGTAAAATGTTAAATGCACTGATTCAATTATAAAACTCTAACCAGAGACATAGATAACATTATCTATGTCTCTGCTCTAACAAATTAAAACTTAAATTTAAAATTTAAACAGGCTGTTTCTGCTTTAAAGTGTCTTATTGTACACGTTTATGCTTCTTTTTAAATCAGTTATTTTTCATTATTCAGATATTGGTCGTATTAAGCGCACTGTAGTTAAGACAACTCTGTCTGCCTTTTTAACAGCTAACAAAGCAGAAGTTGCCCCCCTTTGACATTAGGAGTTTCGCCGGTTATAAGACTGTAAAACTTTGTTTAGTTCCCATAGATCATTCGCAGCCAGTTTTAGCCACGGTATAATATACAAAATTCAGAACTTTTGTATTTATCTAAATTTCTTGAATATAAAATATTATTCGTATGCACCTATAATTGTAACCATCCACACCATTAAGTAGGAACAAGCGGCGATCCATATAATTGACATGAAAAATGTAAGCATGTATAACCGCCGCCAGATGCCGTGTCGCCGACAGTCTGGTATTGATACGAACATAAGAACCTTCATCGGCAGCATGACAGCCCAGTAGATCTTGCCAATGATACTTTCTGGAATGTCCCAAGGGGTGTCAATCGTTTTATCTGAAATAAGATAACAGAATTAGGAAGTTTGTTCACACAGATTAGTATTTTGTAATTAGGAGAGTCCCAGAATAGTTCTTTTTCTAATCATTTGTCACATCTTTTTAATTAGATGTTGACATATCATGAGGTCCAAATCCATCGCACCAAAATTTATGTGTAGAAATTTTAAACAATCAATTTTTTTTAATATCATTTTAGCAGGAAAAAACAAGTAACACCATGTTAATCACTGTAAATTGGTAAGATAAACCGCATTTAGTACAACCAAATAATTCAAATGAAGAAACCTATAACAACCTGAAATACAGGCATGTGAGCTTTAGTCTATTTTAAGCCCCACTTCGTAGAAATGTGGTATAATAAGTGTATATTAATTTGTTCGTCTTTGTCGGTCCGTTGGTCCGTCGGTTTTTCAAGACCAAGTGGTTTCCTGATCAATATTTTTAGAATGGTTAGGTACAGAAACATAAGAATTGGTTGGCAGATTAGGCATCTTATATAAATGAACCCCTCCTCCATCCCACACACGCTTCTTTGGATGGGAGCACATACTCAAAGATCAAGTTCAAAGGGGCTTGCAGTTTGCAAATGTTTTCCGATCAGTAGCTCAAGAATAACTGCACCGAGATCCTTCACACTTTAAAAGATGGTTGGGCATGGTTAGGAGATGATCCATCTTGTTTTTAGGCCCACAGAGTCAAAGTTCACAGGGTCCCGTATTCCGATTAACTACTCTAAGAACAAATGCTCACAGAACCTTCAAAATTTACAAGACGGTTGGGAATAATGCGTAGATTATAGATTTTCGGATCCACTGGGTCAAAGGTCAAGCTCACATGGGCCAGCAATGTGAAAATAATTGCTAATCTTTAACTCAGTTACTACTGCACATAGGTCTATAAAACTTTACAGGCTCACTGGCAATAATCGAGATGAATTCTCTTGACTTTGTGCTCACTGCATCAAAGGTCAAGTTCTCAGGGGCCTGTTCTTCATTTGTTGTTCAATAAAGTGAATTAATTACTCTAGAACGAATGGATCCAAGAATTTTAAACACAGAGTACAAAACCCCGTATTTTTTCGTTTAAAGCTCACCTAAATCTATTATTAAAATTTTATTGTCACTCGCATTTGTAAAATATTCGATAAAATTTGATGGTTAATACGCTTGAAATGATACATTCATCTGTGTGATCATTTGTAATGATTCAGATCCTAACACAAGTGTTTTATATGAAAATAGGAACATATAATGTTTTACCGTCAACATGAACATGTGGATTTTCTTCCGTTTCCGCGGTGGAGAATGCTGTTTCCTTGTCGTCAGAGATAGAGTCGACAGCAAAGTTTGTCCTCTCCTCCGTGTAGTTGCCACTGTTGTTTGAAGTCGCTGCAATATATCAGAAAGAGGAAGTGTCAATTACATGTAAGAAAACTTCACAAGATACACCGGAACATGTTCTAACAACACCCAAGGAACCCCGTTGCTCAGAAATCTAACGAACTGACACTGAAATGTTGGTCAATTTTAGAGATGATTGTCTATTTTTGACAGACAATTTATAAAACTTTAACGGTATTTTATTAAAAAGTTCATATTTCAGTGACCAAATTTCCATTTGAAACAAAAGAACACATCTGGTGTCTAAAAGTGATAAGATGAAAAAAGCAAAAGAAAATAATTTTCATTAAACAAGTATTAATATTGATATTCCTAATTCTTTTTCTGCAAGGGTTCAACTACCCGCCAAAACAGCGTAGATATTATTACACTTAAGATGTTATAATATTACATGGCATTTTAAAGATTTAGTTATGACGAAGAATGCAAAAACCTCAATTAGAGTAACTGTCACAACATATGACTTAAACCTAATTTTAGAAATTTGTGTACTTCAACTAATTAGGTTTATTTATAGAAACACAAGTAATCAACATAATTCTTAACATCAAATGATTCTAAAACGTTATCTTTATTTACCTTTATTTTTCAAGCATATCTAAAAAAAGGTGATATCATTATGGCTATCATATCCTTTCTTTTTCTACTTTAAGGTGCTCACCTGTAGAACACCACTTCAACGATGTTATAAGAGTTTTTCATTGAATTCAGTTATTTTCGTCTAGTTATGCATTACTGTAATAGATACCACACATAAATCAATTCCTACTGTTAAAATTGAAGGAAAATTATGCCTGAACTTCGCGCTGATTTGGGGTTGCCCTAAAAGTAGCCGGGATTTCCCAACGTGCGCATAACCTGTTACACCACGTGATTGTTATTTTGTAAACATTACAACATGACGGACGCATCAACTTTAAACATTCAAGAAGTAAGTATTTGGAAAGAAAAATACTTATAAATAGTTATTGTTTATGGAAAAGAACCAAAATTATTCTGGTCAACTGATTTCCAACAACATCACATGTCTAGATACAGACTATTGGGGAACCAAAACATGAAATAACAGAATATAATTTGGAATGACAGCGGCACTCTAAATCTGTTAACAGCACTTATTTATAGATCATAAAATCATACTCAAATCTAATAATTGCAGCCGATTCAATAATAATTCCATTTTACAGAGAGACACGGATTCTTATAACGTCATACACCGCAGCTATTTTATAAATTCCACTCTTATACAAAGTGTCATCCATGCATATATTTTAATACACTGCGGCTCAGTTATAAATTCTATCTTTCAGAGAATAGCACCGGTTCACAAAACTTGATAAAGCGCGGCTGATTTTTAAGGTATTTGTTTTTGGTTACATAGAATGACATGTTCCTGAAAAGTAAACAGCAAATACACTGAAAATGTGTTGTCTTCAAAACTGTGTGTTGTGATAGCGAACTCTGAAAAACCTGACTATTTTTGAATACCTGTGTGTACAACAAATAATAAATTAAGCACATCACGAGAATCCTTTCCATGTAATGCCAGAAAGAACAGTGAAATCGGTAACTTATTAATTAAATTTATTTTGGTAACAATGTACACGAACTGTCAGGAGTGAGCTCTTTCAAGGATGATATAAAGTGACAAGATAGACTATTTTTTTTAACCTTATGCACCACAGAAGATGTAATATAGTATTAAATCAATCTGAACGTTCTCCAATCGGTATAAGCAATGCAAACTCCAGGGCACATGAATACAGTGTTACCAATGTTTTTTTTTTGTCTTAAACAACAGAAGGGTCTATATGTCTGCTACAGCTTGGTCTATTCCACTACCTGACAAAAAACATTATTAGTGCATCGTGCTTTAATGAATAAAATTCAAATGAAACACATCGAAAAGTCGTACTGTGTTCTTGTCGTCTGCAGTGAGTGTGGATGATGTGCATTTTCATAAAGATAGCGGACGGTCGATGATCAGTTTGAAAAGAACTTGACAACTTTGTACAAATAAAATTGCTTCTCTGTAAAGAATTAAAACAAATGTAAACTTAACTGATGTACCAGCTGTTTTAATGAAGAGAAATTTCTCCAGAATTGAAATAAGCTATGCACCACCACTCATTGTTTGAAACCCACGTTCGATCCATATCGTTTCAGTCTACGAGTATTATCGACCGTGGTACGTAATATAGTTGTACTGAATATGTAGGCCCTACTGAGGGTAACCGACGATGTGGATCATCTAGAATATACGCTTTTACAACCAATCTGCCCAAAAATTTGATTCAAAACGACAATAAACTTCAAAAAGAAATAAAAACAAATTGAGCTTAAGACCTGATTTTCTCTTTGTCAAAAAGTTCATATCCGAAAAAAGGTTCTTTTAAACCGATTCTTGTTGTGTGAGTGATACGTGGTGTTCAGGATTGTTCAGACTATGTGAGGACATGCGAGGCACTTTCGGGACGTGCGCTTACTTACCATCTGTGCCGTTTGTGTTGGCTTTTTGGATTTCTAGCGTTGCATTTGGTACTGGTCCTTCCGGCATTACATTATAACATTTTAATTATTTGAAACATAATCAGTTACGTATATATTATATTCAGATATGAAATTTTGTTTAAAAAAATCAACGTTTAAAATTAACTGTGATACATTTCAGCATAAGCATAAATATTAATAACTCTATGTGTGCCAGCCCAAATATCCGACTATCTGAATTTGTTGTAACAAGTCGACCTGCAAACAACTGTAGCAACCTTTTTTTTCTGACTGTTACATTTTATATCTATATTACCTGCATAGTGAATAATCTCTTGTTAAAAAAGATAACAATTTTTTTCAAAAATCCTGGATTTCGCGAATACAATGCATTAGCATGTACAGTTAGTGAAATAATGGCCTCATAAAGTAATAACTCAAACAAAAATTCGTACAATCTTAATTTTAAGTCTCCCTCCCTCTTAAATTAAAAACTAACTCTAACAAATGAATTATTCGCGTGTTCTGGACAGATCTGTGGCAATGTTAATGGAAGCAAATGCTTCTTATTCCCTTAATTTCTAGTTACAAGAAAACTTAATCCGGAAAAAGATTATATATTGAGTGATTTTTATATAAAAAAAACTGTAGTGAACAGTTTGTATTAATCAAGACAGATTCACATCAATATCAGATAACAAAATGAAACTCGTTGCCAAAAGAAAACTTTCAGCAGAAATTAGCATTTTTGTCTGTTGCAAAGAGTTTGGTTTTGTTCCCCCCAAAAAAGAAATCATTGAATGGACGGGTTACCCAAACTTCAGATACCAAATCACCTTATATTAAACAAGAGGGTCCATGGGACCCTGGGTCGCTCACCTGCCAACAACTGCTCAATGGTTGCAAGAGTTAGTGGATGCAAATGCAATTGCCAATTGACTCAAAGGGTGCAGGCAATTATGACCATGGGATCATTTTTGGTAGAGTTTCACTAGATGTCGTGCGTCATCAGGATTGTTAAAGCACAACGTGGACTAGAGGTTTTTGTTATTTTTGCATGGTATGCTGCATCTTACATTTTTTTTTGCAAATGTTCAGCGCAAGATTTAGGAAATTTTTTAATAAATCATCAAGATGTATTTTGCTTGTGTAACAGAAGTTTACTTTCCTGAACAGTAATGTAAAAGTACAAGGTGAGTAACAAAAAAGAACAGAATCACAAAATTTACAAGCGTTTGGCACTAAATTTCTTCTAGTAAAACATAGCACATACACTCAACCAAAGTTCTAATTGGTCATTTAATGTATATGTTTACAATGTATGCCATTTTCGTTTCTTCCCTACGTCAAGAGAGGTTGTGGAAAGAACCGTTTTGTCTTGAAATCAATTATCTAATGTCTTTTTAATCTTTATTGATTGTTTTCTTAAAGGAATCCAATACCATTTACTTACACCGCAGGGTCAAAATTAGAACAGTCTTTAATTGAAAGGGAGGTTATTTTAAAATTAAATACTTTTGAAGGGGATTTATTTAAGGGTTGTAAGGGTTGCAGAAACTTTCAGTCTTTAAGTAATGTTATTTATAATACTAGAACTTTTATTAAAATACAATGTACACAATTATAAAGAAAAAGATTCATAATGGAAAAAATGTGTAAATGCAATCTTTAATAAAATAGAACAATATTAGCCCTTCAAAATTATTTTTCCCTGACTTTTCTGGATTTTTATTTTTCACTGACCAATTTTCAAAATTCCCTGACAATTCCCTGACCTTGAAAAAAAATCAAATTTTCTTGACTTTTCAAGTCCCCTGGCAACCCTGCAAGATCTTATATTAACTCAAGTATTGTACAAGTCTGATTAAATTCAAATAAAAAATGAAGCTGCTATTGTGCAGACAAGGTCTAAATAGTTAATTTTGGCACTTTCAGGGGCCATAACTCTGGAACCAATAATGCAATATGGCAATTTGAAGAAAGGAACCAAGATCTTATGGTAATGATAGTGAAGATCAGACCAAAATTAAGACCACTAGAGTGCAGAAAAGCTTTTATCATAACTTGACCTAGTGACCTAAATTTCAAAATCACATAACCCAGTTTCAAACCTGACCTATATATCATCGAGATAAACATTCTGACAATGCTTGAAGAAGATTGGAGCAAAATTAAGACTACTACAGTGCGGGCAAGCTTTTTCTATAATTTGATCTAGTGACCTAGTTTTCAAGGTCACATAACCCAATTTCGAACCTGACCTAGATATCATTGAGATTCATATTCTGACCAAGCTTGAAGAAGATGGAACCAAAATTAAGACCGCTAGAGTGCGGACACGCTTGTTCTAAAATTCGAACTAGTTACCTTGTTTTCAAGGTCACATAACCCAGTTTCAAACTTGACTTAGATATCATTGAGATAAACAATCTGACCAAGTTTGAAGAAAATCGGACCAAAATTAAGACCGCTAGAGTGCGGACAAGCTTTTTCTATAATTTGACCTAGTGACCTAGTTTTAAGGGTGAGATGACCCAGTTATGAACTTGACCTAGATATCATTGAGATAAACATTCTGACTAAGTTTAAAGAAGACCGCACCAAAATTAAGACCGCTAGAGCGCGGACAACAATTGTGAACGGACGACGGACGGACAGACGGACGGACGACGGACGAAAGGCGATCAAAAAAGCTCACCCTGTCACTATGTGACAGGTGAGCTAAAAAAATATTAAGAAAATACATCTGATGTGGAATGATATTATCATTATATTCCGTTCTGTATGCCAAATGACAGTTTAACGTACTTATTTTCCTGTGAATGTAAAAAACATCAATATAAAGTAATTATATGGCAAACAATGTTTTTACACCTTTCTGATCGCATGTTGAATACCTGTCCCAGATTAAACTTACGCACATTCAAATTTTCTTAAAAGTGTGTATATTTACCAGATAATGGTTGCTTTTCGTCAGATGCAACACTTGGGCGGTGACCAGTTGTGTCCCTGCCACGGCACCTATTTACGACCCGTTTCATACACTCAATGCTCTTATCCTCGAGGAAACGGTTGAAATACATGATAAATATGTAAATCATGTACATGACTAAAAAAACTGTCGCTTCATACCTGTAAAACAAAGTTATCTTGTGGGTTTTGAACTTATTTGGAAAAATACTGAGGATTTTCATAACCTCTGATAGTTTTAAACCACTGTTAATGAGTTAAATATATACGTGTGTACTAAGTATATACGCGTACGTGTGTACTAAGTATATACGTGTGTACTAATATATACTTTTGCACATGATAAAAAGAAAAATCCATGTAGAGAATCAAAAAATAAATTGTAACATTAAACACAAATAACAAATATTGTTTGAAATATCTAATAAACTGTGACAATGACAGTAATAATTTCTTTCAAATTTGGCTTACATAGTGACTAGCTCTATTTTCAAATTTGACTGAGTAGTCTAAGATTATAGGATTTATAAATATTAACCTGTTGATTGGAATATCTATGATTTTTATATGGTTCTTGATTGTGAAATCTAAGATTTTTATCAGCCTACAGATTGCGGAGTCTAGGATTTACATTTTCCTGTTGATTATCAAGTCGGGGATTTAATTTACCGTTTGATTTCGGTTTCTGGGATTTTTTATGTTGATTGCGTTGTCTACGCTGTATTTTTGCTTACTGATTATGAAGTCTAGAATGTATATTCTGCATGTTGTTGCCAAGTCTAGATTTTATATTCTGCATGTTGTTGCCAAGTCTAGATTTTATATTCTTCATGTTGTTGCCAAGTCTAGAATTTATATTCTGCATGTTGTTGCCAAGTCTAGATTTTATATTCTGCATGTTGTTGCCAAGTCTAGATTTTATATTCTGCATGTTGTTGCCAAGTCTAGATTTTATAATCTTCATGTTGTTGCCAAGTCTAGATTTTATATTCTTCATGTTGTTGCCAAGTCTAGAATTTATATTCTTCATGTTGTTGCCAAGTCTAGAATTTATATTCTGCATGTTGTTTACAAGTCTAGTATTTATATGTTGCATTTTGTTGACAAGTCTAGAATTTATATGTTGCATGTTTTTTATAAGTCAAGAATGTTTATGTTGCATGTTGTTTACAAGTCAAGAATTAATATGTTGCATGTTGCTGACAAGTCTAGAATTTATTTTTTGTATTTTGTTGCCAAGTCTAGAATTTATATTCTCCATGTTGTTGAAAAGTCTAGAATTTATATGTTGCATGTTGGTGCCAAGTCCAGAATTTATATGTTGCATGTTGTTGCCAAGTCGAGATTTTATATTCTGCATGTTGTTGACAATTCTAGAATTTATATTTTGCATGTTGTTGCCAAGTGTAAAATTTATATTTTGCATGTTGTTGACAAGTCTAGAATTTATATGTTGCTTTGAATCGTTACGAGTTTATTTCAAGAAGCAAGGATACTGTATAAGCCTCACCAATACACTCGCTCGTCGTTGATAACTATAACAAGAGCTGCTATAGAAAGTAGGTAGAAGAGGCAGTCTCTCGTCATAGGGTACCATGTTAGCTTCACAACCTGTAAAGGTAAATACATTCACTATATATTAAAATACATGTGAACTGTCAGGGTGTATTTTCCATTTTTCCTGAGGACAATTTGCCTTTATGCAAGCAGTAGCATTTTACTGGCAGATGGAACAGTTTTAAATGCTTGCATATGATTTAGAATGATGCTTAATCCAGCTTTTCAAACCATTTAAATTCGAAACAAGGGGGCCATGGTGGTCCTAAAGCACTAACCTGAGTATAATTGCTAAGAAAAACAAGTGCCATGTAATGGATTTATCATCGTAATAAAAAGAGAGAACCAAAAAAGGGGTATAATTATTATAAGCAGAGGTTCATTATGCTTTAATGCTTGCAACCGAATTACAGAAGTCTCAGATTTATTACTTTTCACAAGAAAAGTTTTGAAGAATTTGTCTATATACGTCTAAGTAAAACTTCATATCCCATGTAAAGCCAAAAATGACACTAGTGGCAAATTTTGAGAGTAGATGCCCTCAAGACAGTGCTTTGTGTAAAATATTGGAACTCTGGGCTTTGTGGTTTCATACACGAAGAATTTTAAACGTATTCCTAAATATACTTCTGTGTAAAACATTTGAGCCCTCGGTCGGGGCCAATAGTGACCCAAACGACAAGCTTTGAACAAATAAGGTAGAGGTCTACTATACAATGATCTGCACCACATTTCAGAGCTCTGGAAATAGTTGTTTAAAAAAAGATTGTAAAAAGGTTCTCATTCTTGTTGGCACAGAAACCAGAGTTCTGCATACGAGTAGAATGAAATTCTTTGAATCAGTTTGGTAGGTTTTTATGTAATAAACACTTCTGGCAAGTTTCATCAAATTTGACAAGATGGTTAAAGATGCTGTTTAAAGCAAAAGGTTGCCGACAGACATAGGGCGATTACCAAACCTCACATTGAGTACACATCTTGAGCACATTTTGCTCACGTGTGCTATAAAAAGGGAAATACTGAACATAGGCAATGCACCTTTACATGGCTACAAATAGCTCGTTTTTTTTTGCCAAACGGCTATACGAAACAACTTTTTTACGCACTCTTTATTTTCAATATATTGGATTTCTTTTCGTAGACTATAGACCAAAATCATTTAAGACTTCTCGAAATAAACTATAGATGGTAGACAAATAAAACAAAGTTAATTATATGCTACCAGTGAATTACT
This sequence comes from Cyclina sinensis, assembly GCA_012932295.1. Lineage (NCBI taxonomy): Eukaryota > Metazoa > Mollusca > Bivalvia > Venerida > Veneridae > Cyclina > Cyclina sinensis. The sequence continues at coordinate 13,859,976 of JAAONU010000004.1, read as the reverse complement.
GTTTTGGTCTACCGTTTTTTTGCCTATGGTAAAATGATATTAGATTATTATGAAATATAATCAGAAAGAAGTACCTACCATTCCAGCAAATATTGAACATGTGCCGATAATAAAGAAGTACCTACCATTCCAGCAAATACTGAACATGTGCCGATAATAAAGAAGTACCTACCATTCCAGCAAATATTGAACATGTGCCAATAATAAAGAAGTACCTACCATTCCAGCAAATATTGAACATGTGCCGATAATAAAGAAGTACCTACCATTCCAGCAAATATTGAACATGTGCCGATAATAAAGAAGTACCTACCATTCCAGCAAATATTGAACATGTGCCGATAATAAAGAAGTACCTACCATTCTAGCAAATATTGAACATGTGCCGATAATAAAGAAGTACCTACCATTCCAGTAAATATTGAACATGTGCCGATAATAAAGAAGTACCTACCATTCCAGCAAATATTGAACATGTGCCGATAATAAAGAAGAAACTACCATTCCAGCAAATATTGAACATGTGCCGATAATAAAGAAGAAACTACCATTCCAGCAAATATTGAACATGTGCCGATAATAAAGAAGTACCTACCATTCCAGCAAATATTGAACATGTGCCGATAATAAAGAAGTACCTACCATTCCAGCAAATATTGAACATGTGCCGATAATAAAGAAGTACCTACCATTTCAGCAAATATTGAACATGTGCCGATAATAAAGAAGTACCTACCATTCTAGCAAATATTGAACATGTGCCGATAATAAAGAAGTACCTACCATTCCAGCAAATATTGAACATGTGCCGATAATAAAAAAGTACCTACCATTCCAGCAAATATTGAACATGTGCCGATAATAAAGAAGTACCTACCATTCCAGCAAAAATTGAACATGTGCCGATAATAAAGAAGTACCTACCATTCCAGCAAATATTGAACATGTGCCGATAATAAAGAAGTACCTACCATTCCAGCAAATATTGAACATGTACCGATAATAAAGAAGTACCTACCATTCCAGCAAATATTGAACATGTGCCGATAATAAAGAAGTACCTACCATTCCAGCAAATATTGAACATGTGCCGATAATAAATAGTATGTTGAAAACGGCTGAACCGACAATAGTTCCAACACCAACATCACTTTTTGCAATGAATACACCTGTAGGAAATCAAGAAATAGGCCAAATGGAACTTTAGATATTCAGCTCAAACCAAACACCTGTTTCCTTTAGTTACAATTAGCTACGCTTTGCCCTAATGATTCAAAAGCAAGTACATCTTAATTCAAAACATCTGTTTTACTAACAGTGAACAACTCATTGACTCAAGTAGCCCAAAAAGTAATCGCAAAGAAGGCTTTTATTTTGGTTGCAAAGGTCAAACTGAACATAGATATCGAGAGAAAACCAAACAAATGTATGTTTTGTAACAGTGTGTGCTCCCTCGATCACAAAAATCACCAAAAGCCACAAAGAAAAGGCGTTGCTATAAACTATTAACTGTTCTAGTCTGGTTACAGCAGACTCATTGTAATCTTGAGTATATCCTGGTTAATAAATGATTTGATACAGGTCCGAAGTTAGATGATTTGGTTCTGAGGCCAAAATTCCAATCATTCTGATAATTGAACTTAATTGAATACCAAAAGTAAAATTTCCATTGAAATTAGTGATTTGACATAATCCTATTACAATTCTTCTGACCAGTCGTATTGGACCTGGGTCTTTGGCCTTGGGACCAATAAAACGGACCCTAGACAAATAAGTGGGCCAATATCAAATCACGATATTAACACTCAAATTGTTATCATAAGAAAAACAAAATGGCGGTCATTTAAACATAATTTACAGACAAAAACAAATGTAAAGTGTCTGACACATAAAATAGAATTTACTTAAAAATAGTTTTAGAACAGCCTTGGTTAAGGTTAAGAGCATATAACTTCTATCCTGAGGTCTTGAGTTCAAATCCCAACAACAGAATTGGACCAAAGCCTCCTCTCATTGTTCCTTTAGGCAGTTTCGCTGGACTTTACTACAGGAGGAAGTTATCGAAAGAAGTTTACTTAAGAGTCAAGACAAGAACATCCTATGGAACATATGTAAAATAAATAAGACCAAACATTAAATAAGCTTGCATTTCGTCATACCTTATTCCAGTAACCTCATTTATCTAACATAACTATTTATAACCATACCCTACCTATTACAGATGTGAAAAACTCTGGTGCGGAACTTCCGGCCGCCATAAAAGTTGCACCAGCAACGTCTTCTTGGAGTTTCAAACCTAAAAATTAACAAAATATCTGACCAAATCCTATATGCATATGAAATTAACTCTGTAAAGATGACAATGTCATACATTTTGAAAACAGAACTTGCACAATAAATTCTTCATCATTCAATTCATATAGAGCGGGGAAATGTTAAATCTTTACTTTGATAAGTTTTTGTTAAAACGTAAAAACACACATAAAGTATACATCTATACGAAAAAAATATAGTATATGTATATCTGAAAAGAATCTTCTCTCTGTTCAAGGAAATCTAAATTTTAGATTATCGATGTTGCCTTTTCCGGACAAGAAATATATTTCTGTAAGGAAAATGACACTTTCAGGAACCGAAGCATTGTGGATGCAGCAGATGAAATCGATCATTGATTGGATTATTGACAGCTGGCGTGAGGACAAATTTCAGCGTAAACCTGCATTAGTGTTTTGCTCTTTAGACACCATCAAAACTGCAGTTAAAGGCGGATTTTTTAAAACACTTATCATTTAAAATAACTTACGTTCACAGATTACTTCCAGTGACGAGACGAAATAATCATCGCATACAATGGCAAGGGCTCCGAACATATACAGTGATATTGCTATATGTGCGGCAATCCCACCATCTTTGGTTTGTTCAACTGTAAAGAAATTGTCCGGAAACTCTTCAAGAGCTCGTGGCGTGCAGTTTTTCTCTTCTTCTTCATCTGCAATACACAATAGATAGGTGTTTGATTTTCATGTTTATATAGATTTCATATAAGCAAGTTGGATGATCCCTATATAATTGACATTTTGTATTAACATTTAGGCATTGTGTCCATTACGAGAGTATAAGGTATCCGGGGTAATATCTCTTTTCGAAATGTTTTTTGGATGTGTTACGGCCAAATGTCTAACAACAGAAATGCCTATCTATGCACTCTCGAAAAAAAGTGGTATGGCTTTATTATTTTCTTTTACGTTGTTTCGTTTATGTTGAATAAATTACCACTGTGATATTTTTATTGTAAGTTGGTAACGTAAGGTCATCTTTTAAATGTTACTAAGACAAAAGAAAACTTTTTTCGCGATTGTATATTGCTGTTACTTATATAGTGCCCTCTATAAAACTGAATTTATTCTAACTGCTGAGAAACGGAATCTGTAATACTTTAGAGGTTAAAATGATATTTGCAATACTTATCAAATTTGTTGACAGTTTAAGTGTTTGTCAGCGTACACCGCTGGCTCAGTTAATCGATCGATTTTAGTAAGTGGACAAAATATGATTTAAACTAGGGCCGGGAACGAATAAAGAATTTGATGTTCGAATATTCGTTTTCCATGTTCAAATATATTCGAATATTCATTAATACAAAATTTTTAAACCACTACCCCGGTTAGTGTTTATAATATTTAACTGGTAGCTTGGCTCATTTGACTAGCTTCACTTTATTAAAGCGAACTAATAAACACTGGTCTATACAATAATTAATTCATTCATCTATTCTTAACACAATGTTAATGTAACCAAGAACAATATTGCCAGTAAAAATGAAGATACAACTTAAGTTTTCAGATATTCTTATTGAGGCAAAACAATACCTTTTACTCCAATAAGCTCACTTTTTATTTCAAAATAAAATAAAATTTACTTTTTATTTATCTATATGATCAAAAAAACAACAACAACCACACACTTTACAACCTTTTTATGTTTTAATCACCTCTGGTATTGTGTTAAATGTGAATGTCTACCAAAGTACCGGTAATTTCGTTAAATGAATAGACGCGTCTCACTGAGTGTAATGACCAGTCAGAAGTTTACAATGGAGGCAACAAAATATCAACTGTAAGGGATATTTGTAATATCAGTACCAAATATATTCCGTGAAGTATTCCCAACATTTTTCAGCATGGGGAGAGAACATTAACAGATTGGAATGATTTTAATGTGTTATTTCCTGAGTGAAAGAGATATGGGAATTAACCACCTAAACAAACACACAGAACACAAAAAATTAACCCTCCCAAGTGATAAATTTTCGCGGAAATGTTCGCAGAGTGTTTTACAATTGCATTTAAAGCCACCATTAACGATGTCGGAATCATTACTACTAAACTGTTCACTGTTACGTTTCTATTTTCGTAGGTTGACGATTATCCTGCTACGATGACGTCAAACAATCATTGGTAATAAGGTTACAGAATACGACAGCAACCTAATTACATTGAAACTTAAGGACAGAAGAGAGTTGCTTTAAATGTAGAAGGGTATTATGCATACAATCCATTCTGATAATCTAATCAAACAGAATAACTTGAGGAGCAATCTGACATTCTTTCCACGTGGAAATAATCTATTTCTGTAGCAATTAGAATACTGACATTAAGTCAATTGTGAACATTGCCAAGCTGTTTTAAATAATATTAAAGTTTCTATCAGTAATCTTTTATTGTCATGAGGTAACAAAAGAATTACAAAAAACGTAAAAAACGTAGAATCAGCATGGAAACCAACAGTAGCTAAAACGATTTAAGATTTCTTCCTGCTTTTCTTAAAGGCTTCTGGTATCTGTTGTTACTTAAATCACATTCGCCTTCCTGTTCAATTTCAGTTTTGGAAAGTGATGACTATTAGATAGGTTGTTATAAATACGAGCGAAGTAAGATTCCGTAAACAAGTAAATTATCTTTTTTGACTAATTATTCCCCGTTAGATGGCGTTGTCTGTCCTTCCCCCTTCCGCTTTCCGTGCGTCCGTTCATTACGGTTCGTCTGTCTGGAGCCATAACATGTGATTCCATAGATCAAGATTTGAGAGGAACGATGCATATTAATTTCCGTCATAATATACAAACTTATAACTGAGTTATAGCCCTTCGTTTTACAAATGCAGGTAGTATGTCCGTACAGTCGTATATCCATAGCTGTTTAATGGATTTAGTTGTAGCTTAGTGGGATTGTAAATGATGACAGAAGAATGATGCATATCAGTTGCTGATACAATGATTAGTCTCATAGCTGAGTTATAGCCCTTTGATTTTTCACAAATGTAAGCAGTAGTAACCATCTACAGCTATTAATTTATGTTGCTTTGTTACAATTGATTGACACTTTGTATGCTTGTCTCTAACGATGGGAAAAACTTAAAGAAGCACAAGGACTCCTATACAGTGAGCATAATAAGTTAAGTACATATTCCTTAATTTCTTTAAAGTTATCTTGAGTAATCTGTTTTTTGTACCTGCACAAAAACAAACATATTTTGTATGTTTTCTTTCACAGTTGTGAATGTACATTTTCAATAAATCTGTCGATATATAAAGCTTTTCCTTTTCATATGTTGCCTGCTTATTGCAACTTCTTGATGCAACTTATCTGCCGAGGGAGGGGGGGGGGATTTTTGTTAATTTGCTTGTTGCTATTTATCTAGAGACGTTTGTCAGAATACATCTACCATTTATATAGTCTTTATATTTATATATTTTGCAATCATAACATCATGTTTAAATATTTAACTGTCCTATTTCATCATTAACTGGTTTTTGCTGGTTTTCTCGACCTGGCATTTTACCAGCATTGGAACTTTCATTTACACGTTTGTATTCAGAAGCTCGAGTCTTTGACATTGATTTGATGGAAGATAATTATTTCAACTGAATTTCCATATCATCCTCTGGTGACTTTGGTCATTGTTTTTCATCTCAGTTTCACCAAAAGTCATAGATATTAACATATTTTTCCAAAGCAATTGAGGAAATGTGAAATGTGTTTGAATTACATTCATGTTTGAATGACAGGATGTGATAAAAAGAATACGGCACGCATGATATTAATTCTTCAAAAGCAATATGACACATTTTACTTACATCGAAAGTTTCTCTGTTATAAACTATGATTTACTGTAATTTAAATAAGGTTAGTGTAACTGCTAATCATTATAAGACAACGTTAGAACTTTTCATCCTTTTTAGATGTCATTACAGAGCTATTCATTTAAACATTAGTTTCATTGATTTTTTCAAGTACACTTTCCTGTGTTAAATCACTTCTATACCACGAAATAGATAAGTTAACAAGAAAAGACACGCGGCCGCGATATATTGTACTTTGTAGTGTGATTTGTCAAGAAAGATGCGCGCGACATAACCGAGAGGCAAAAACAAAATGTTGAATCCGACCTCTACGACGTTTTCGCCGATAATTTACCATCTTCTCCTGTCTTTCACGAATTCCAAAAATGCTTATCAGCCTACTAAATTACATTTACGTTAGGAGTCAGAAAGCCCAAGTGTTTCGTGGGAAGTGACCAATGAAATGTCGATGATTTCTTTTTGTCCACCAATGAAAATTTAGCGGCAATCCTACTTTCTCTTTACAGTAAACCGGAAGGAAGGGTGAATTTCAACGGTCTACAGCCGAAAAACTCTGAGTAACAATAAATACGAGCGATCTGACAATGGTCATAGAACGATACACCTGTTTAATTTTGAGGATAATACATCTACGTTCACGATACTCGTAAAATTAACGCACTCTCTTTGATAAAAAATACCGAATCAAAACTTTCAAATGCATTTATTCGATATATAAAAAATCAAGATACTGTGTATAGTTTGCTTGCAGAAACTGTCTTGTCTACAACTGAGGATAAATAACGTCTCCGTATCCAGACTCAAACAGTCTTTCTTTGGTAAAAAGAAATACGCTATGCGTCTCTATTTGCTCTTTTGATAAGCCGAAAATAGCTAGCGCTTCTAACTTCTAAATAAAGCATCCACACTACACATATAGAAATAATGGGGATGAATAACAATTTAACGTTTAATAAGCCGTCAGTCTGTATTTATAAAAGTCTGAGGTAAAAATTAGTTTTTTTTTCCATGAAAAACTAGAACTATCGCTGAATGCGATTCATACCCCCACCAATCTCCTTGACAGAAGACGACATGGAAAGGTGGTTAAGGGAATAACTTTAGTGGCACAAATACATATACATAAAAAGAAATTATCTCTGGTGAAAAAAACAAACAAACTGTACAGGTAATAGTATAAATATATACTGTCAAATCATGTTCGAAACAGTTACAAATAACCTTTCCCCATGTACTAAAACAAACAAAAGCAGTGAAGTTAAGAAAATAGCATAATTATGTCAAAATGTAATTAAGAGTGGAAAAACTTTGCATACTGAGCTTACTTGTGACCCTTTATATATTATATAGTTTCAAGTGAATATTTGTTCTGGTTTCAGAAACATTTAAGTATTAATGGTTATATCAGAACATTTTCTAAGCCTAAAAGGGGCATAACTTGTGTCATAAATCAATGGAATTGTAGAATTTTCGTCATCTGAGCTTGCTTGTAACCATTCATATAAATTTTAAGTTTCAAGTAAATATCTGTTCTGGTTTAAGAAATATTGTAGTAAATAAATTTAAAGACATAAAAATGGACTTAACTTTGTCAAAATACAATTCAAAGTTATCCCCCCACCTTTTTAGTTATGAAACTTGACCTGCATATCTTACTTGCGACACTTCGTATATATTTGAAGTTTCAAATGATTATCTGTTCTAGTTTTAGAAATATTCAAGTACATGTTAAAATTTCAGAACATTTTCTAAGTCAATTTTTGACCTTCAAGTGTGGCCTTGACTTTAAGCTGGCACAAGGGTAAGATGGGTTCTGCACATTGCCCAGTTGGGGTGAACATTTGAATCAAGTTTGAAGAAAATCCTTCCATTAGTATAGAATTTATAGAGCGGAAACGACATATTGTCTAGTATTGATTGTAAGTAAATTAAAAGACTTAAAAAGGGGCATAACTTTGTCAAAATGCAATACAGAGTTATGAAACTTGACCTGCATATCTTACTTGTGATATCTCATATATCTTTTAAGTTTCAAGTAAATACCTTGCTAGTTTCAGAAATACTCAAGTACAAGTTAAAATTTAAGAACATTTTATAAGTCAATTTTGACCTTTAAGTGTGACCTTGACCTTAAGCCGGCACAAAGGTAACATGGGTTCTGCTCATAACCTTGTTGAGTTGAACATTTGAGTAAAGTTTGAAGAAAATTCCTCCATTAGTATAGGATTTATAGAGCGACACGACATATTGTCTAATATTTGATTGTATGTAAATTTGAAGACTTAAAAAGGGGCATAACTTTGTCAAAATGCAATACAGAGTTATGAAACTTGACCTGCATATCTTACTTGTGATACCTCATATATCTTTTAAGTTTCAAGCAAATATGTTTTCTAGTTTCAGAAATATTCAAATACATGTTAAAATTTAAGAACATTTTATAAGTCAATTTTTGACCTTCAAGTGTGACCTTGACCTTAAGCCGGCAAAAGAGTAACATGGGTTCTGCACATCCCCTTGTTGAGATGAACATTTGAGCCAAGATAAAAGAAAATCCTTCAATTAGTGTAGGACATACAGAGCGGACACGACATAATGTCTAATATTTGAGTGTTTGATATTTGACCTTCAATTGTGACCTTGACCTTGAGCTGACACATGGGCAACATGGGTTCTGCACATCCCCTTGTTGAGGTGAACATTTCAGCCAAGTTTGAAGAAAATCCTTCAATTGGTATAGGATTTATAGAGCGGACACGATAATGGAGACGGACGGACGGACGGACGGACGGACCGACCGACCGACCGACGCGACAAAGCGAATCCATTATAGCCCCCCCCCCCATTTTGTGGTGGGGGTATAAAAAGAGGAGCTTCAGGATATGAATGCCCATTATCCGGCAGTGAACATTTGTACGTCACTATCACGTGACAGCGATTAAGACTTGGTAGGCAATAGCTAAATTTGTCAATTATAGATATATTTTCAGTTTTTTGAAAGTTTAATCGTGTCTAAATATTCATCTATATCTAGTGAAATGATTAAATGATAATGTATGTCTGAATAAAGTCGATGATGCCAGTACAATCGACCGTATGTTTCTACACCTCACCGCCGAGTTTCAGATCATTTTTTCCTACTAATAAGTAAATTCCTCAAAGTCAGATTTTCTTCTAGGTAGGTTGCAGGTTTCAGCTCGTTGATTTCCTACTAGGTATACGAACTGAAGTACATTCCTTACAGCCGAGATTCAGCTGTCTGATTGTCATTCAGATAAACGAATTAAAGAAAATTCTTCACAACCGGAATTCAGCTCTTTGATTTTCAACTAGGTATACGAATTCAAGTAAATTCTTCAACGCCGGGATTTAAAGTAAATTCTTCACAACCTGAATTCAGTTCTTTGGTTTTCAACTAGGTATATGAATTCAAGTAAATCCATCACAGCCGGGTTTTTAAGTATAGACTTCAGAACCGGTTTTCAGCTCTTTGATTTTCAACTAGGTATACGAATTCAAGTAAATTCTTCACAGGCGGGATTTAAAGTAAATTCTTCACAACAGGAATTCAGCTGTTTGATTTTCAACTAGGTATACGAATTCAAGTAAATTCTTCACAAGCGGGATTTAAAGTAAATTCTTCACAGCCGGAACTCAGCTCTTTGATTTTCAACTAAGTATACGAATTCAAGTTGATTCTTCACAGGCGGGATTTAAAATAAATTCTTCATAACCGGGATATAGTTCTTTGATTATCAGGAAGTTATACAAATGAAAGTACATTCCTCACAGTCGGGAATCAACTCTTTCAACTACGTAAACGAAATGACGTAAATTCAGAAATATAAGTAAATAGCTGTGCTTATTCAGTATTTATACTGTACAAATTAAAACTCATTCTAGCAATATGTGGATATGTCTAGGGCAATCTTTAGGACAATATTTAAACATTCTGATCCTTAGAAAATAGATATGCACGGATATTTAAGAAATACATAACCTTTTCAGAACCGAAGAAATATAAAAACAATGTTTTATATATATTCTTTTTTCAATTTCAGCATTCCTTCATTACAGCTGAGCTTAATGTTAAGTCGTTTGATTCGAAGTTACTTAAATGCATACATCTTAAATATGTCCCTTTTATTCTAGCTATAATTAAAATGTTGTAGTTAATAATATTGTATTCTTAACTCGCCTACAAGCCTGTGTCTCTGTGAAACTACAAAAAAGCCACTCACGTAATCTAACAAGGCATCAGTTTGGAACTAGTTTGATCAGAAATCCATTTGGAATGCGTTCTTAATTGTAAATTACTTGGGATTTGATGGCATCATTCGAATAAATGTTTTATATAGTAGCTCAGGTCATCTACTGTCAGAGCTACATCAATCTATTTACAGACACTAAACCGTGTTAACGAACTCTGAAAAGAGCAGGCGTGTCTAAAATAACTTTATCTTATTGAAAAATAAGTACCGTTTTATTCAAAAACAATTACTTGCCTAGCTTTTGATAAGGCAAATTTCATAAAGATATTTTCATGTTGGCAAAACATGAAAACAATATTCCCCATGCAATAAAATCTATTTCGCTGCTAACAACAATTAATTTACAACTTAATATTGTGTAGATATCACACAGTCCAGAAAAAAACCTGTACCGTTTATTCTGGTCCTTCTCACAGACTAGTGTATTAAATAATTCAATTTCAATTTTGTCATACTGTGAAGTATGTTTTAGCTGCAAGACAAGTTGATGAATGAGAGTAATTACCACATTTCTATATCAATATCTCTGAATATATCTACAGCCAGCACAAAGCAGAAAATCCCTTAAGATAATAAGAGAGATAATAAAACATTTAGCAAATTTTGAAGCGGTCTGTCAATTATTTTTACAGTAAAACTAATGATATTTTAGTAAAACATGTTACATCAAAATAATTTAGCAATAATCTGTTTTGAAAACACTTTTCAAAGTTCATTACACCAGCTGATATCATAATTTCAGAAATCTGTAATCTATCTTTGGACGTCGTGGAATGATTATCCTCTCGAACATAAATACATAAGTTATTTGATTTTTTATGATTCGATTCATCATAACATAGCGTAAAAAATTAACAAGACAATTTCATATAAATGATCCTGTTCTGACATTAGCACCAAGACTTTCATTGCCTTTTAGTCATCAACCATCTTTTTGAAAATACTAAAATAAGCAAGTCTAGATGCTGGATGAATATGTAGAAAAATCGTATAGTTACAATGGTACTTACACAAATCAAATTTGGATTTTAAGTAATTCGACCTGTAAACAGCTCAAATGAATTGAACAGTAAATTAAATACAGATGAAGTTTAAACAAGGCAGTCTGAAGGACAGCTAAATCCTCTTCCGCAGCGGACATGAATGTGTACTTCTTGACCTTTAACCTACCATGACCTTGATGTTGTTCCATGCATATTATAAGCACAAAGTCTCATGATAGTAATTATTGGTGCCAAGTTATTTAAAATCTTCCATAAAGTCAAAGTTATGAAAAACATTTAACCTTGACCTTGTGGGTAGCAACCTGGATGTTGGGTTCTGCACATCGTGTCATAGTGGTGATCATTTTTGCAAAGTAATTAAAAAAACTTTTCGTAACCCAAGTTAGTAAGTTATAGAGCAGAGATGAAATGTGGATATTTGACTTTTAACTGTGACATTGACCTTGCGGTTAGCAACCAAATTATTTTGCTCTGCACATTGTCTCAAAATGGTGATCACTTGTGCCAAGTTATTTCAAAAATTTTTTCAGCGGTTTAAAAGTTATGGAGCGGACACGAAATGTAGACTTTTAACACTTGACCTTTAAGTGTGACCTTGACCTTGAGGGTAGCAACCCAATTATTGTGCTCTGCACATCATCTCATAATGGTGATCACTTGTGCCAAGTTATTTCATTTTTTTTTCCAGCGGTTTAAAAGTTATGGAGCGGACACGAAATGTAGACTTTTTAACACTTGACCTTTAAGTGTGACCTTGACCTTGAGGGTAGCAACCCAATAATTGCGCTCTGCACATCGTCTCATAATGGTGATCAGCTGTGCCAAGTTATTTCAAAGATTTTCAGCAGTTTAAAAGTTATGGAGCGGATACGAAAGTGTTACGAACGGACAGACGGACGGATGGACGGATGGACTGACAGACGGAGGCCATTCCTATAATCCCCTCCCCGCTTTGCGGAAGGGGATTAAAAATATGGACAAACTAACACATAGATCGACACATTCTAAATAATAAACATAATACAAAGCACTGCAAAAACGCGCATTTACGTTTTATACGGAGAAGAAGAACAAAATTTCATTGACTTAAACTTGCCAAAGTTTCTCGTTCTACATAGTATAGAAAATATACATATAGAATGAAAATAAAGGTAACTAAAAGATCAAAGCAAAACTCCTGAAAAAAACAAAACAAAAAGACTTAGTAATGGCATGCGGTTTCAAAATTAAAATCTTCTTAATTGTTATTAACGCTTTAACTCAGAAAATCGGTGAACTCGCCGGTCATAAAAGAACATAACCTTATAGAGACCGAATCCTAAAATATATATGCGATATCAATACAGCAATTGGAATCCATATCTGAAAACTAGTTCATGTCAACTGCACTGCGTCTCTGATCAAAATACGTAATAAAAATGAGGCTGCAAATGAATCTTGTTTGAAATCTTTCTGACGAGTCAATTTACCAGACTAGCTTTTGAAAGATCAGTCTGAAAAAGTTACGTGTTCGACGAACAGGAACATTAATTAGAAAGCTTCTGCGACAGCAATACACAATAGACAGACGAGGTGTTACAGACGTCTTCATTTATATGACTGGCTTAAATTATCACTCGGAAAGTGATTCGTGACAACTGCATTTAATGTCTATGCACCGAAATGTTTTAAAAACCATAATATGAACTATTAAGATATTTCGACTTAATATGCAGTTATTTTCCTACTTTTCCTCGAGTTGAGGAATTTTCATAAGCATTAGAAGGTCAACATTAACAAATACTGGCAAACTGAAGTTTTATGAATGCGACATTTACATTGACAAATACATTTGAAACAATATTGAAAACTTAAGTAACATTAAACAAGAAGGCCAAAATGGCCCTATATCGCTCACCTGATCATCAAGTGAAACATTCTGACAAAGTTTCGTGATGATTGGTTAGGAAATGCGGTAAAAAGTTTTTTTTCTAGAATTTGATCTAGTGACCTAGTTTTTTGGCTATGTTGGGTCAAAAACTAGACATAACCCATAAACAAAAATAATTCACGTCATCCAAAAAAAAAACCAAGAAAAAAAAACAACAAAAAAAAAAAACATTCTGATAAAGTTCCATGATGATTGGATGGGTAAAGTTCAAAGGTGTTTCTATGATTGTTATGATGACCTAGTTTTCAACCTAACATAATCCATATAGGCAAAGTACCTAGAACTCATCCAGACAAACATTCCAACATGGTTTCATAATGATTGGATGGGAATTGTGGCCTCTAGAGTGTTTACAAGGTTTTCCTAAGATATGACCTGGTGACATAATTTTTGACCCAATATGACCCATATACAAAAAAAACCAAGAAGTCATCAAGCATATAATTCTGATAATGTTTCATTTGGATGGTAAATGTGGTCTCTAGAGTGTTCACAAGGTTTTTCTATGATTTGACCTGGTGACCTAGTTTTTGCGCCAGCATGATTGATTTATTAAAAGCGTCTAGAAACCATTAAGTTAAACATTCTGACAAAGTTTCATGATAATATGGTTCGAAATGTATCCTCTAGAGTGTTCAAAATGTAAGTAAGGACGGACGACAAAGGACAGACAGTCGACGGACAATGCATGATAACAATAGCTCACTTTTGAGCACTCAGTCAAGTGCTCAGGTGCGCTAAAAACAAATGCCAGATTAAGTTAGGAAACATTGAGACAGTGTACACGAAGTATGACTTCTTCGCTAGAATGTTTTCCATAATCATGATAAATCCATGTTGTTACAGGCCTAAGCTATGGTTCTTGTACACGCACATGTATATAAGAATGTAAAATTTCTTTTCGGGTTCTTTTCTTGTGGGTAAAATTACTGCAAGCCTTGCATTAGAAAAGCTCCAAAATGTGTTTGTCTGAATTGTCTTTAATTGTAAATTACAGCTGGTAGGGGATGAGAAAAATGTTCGACTTATCCAGTTCCTCGAGTTATCGGAGATCTTAAAATTTACTGATCAAACTATTGTTTTTTTTATTCACAACAAAATAATCTCATTTATTCAGTTTATACATTTTTCCGTGCTCAAAAGTAAGGCCTGTGCGACTTATCAAAGGATTTTCTTCATTACAGACAGAAGAAAGATATTCATTTTGAATAAACACCTGTATTACGATTGTTTAAAGAAAGAAACACTAGTAAAACACTTGACAATCTTCTTACGAGGAAAGTATTGCTAGGAAGGTTTTTCCCTTAATAAGACAAATTGAAATTGTTCAAAGTTCTGTCTTACTTCGAGGAAACTTTTATAACATTGACTGAGGAGCATCTATACAATTTGATCAAGGCATTTCAAATTCGCCTCAGAGCATTTAAGAAGATTAACACATAAAGACTTCCTCAAGAGATTTAGTTTTATAACGCTGTGGTGTTTTGTAACCGAAAAAATGTTTTGTAAATAGATTACATTTCACTGCATTTAGCAAATTAAATTTGTGAAGACAAATTGTTCTTTGGAAAAGTTCCTTTTCTATTTTATGCGTCTTTAAGTGGATTTTTTGTAGAATAAGTAAATTCTCCAACAAAATTGAAACGACTAATATCTAAGTTGTTCGAGTGTGAAAGTTGATTGTAAAACCGAACCACATATACTCGTATGTAAGTGTAAAGTGCCTCTCAGCTCTCTCGACCATTCTCAGTTTTCATGTACTTGTACAAAGACATGCCACTTTCATCGACCATATTTAGTTTCCATTTACTTGTGCCTAGAAATAGCAATCTATAGTTTCGCTTTGACTCTCGGCACAATCAATTTTCATTTACTCACTTGTACCTAGAAAAAAAAACATTCATAATGTCAGTCTCAAGCCATCATAACTTTAATCACATTCATAATCTCACTCTCAAGCCATCATAACTTTAACCACATTCATAATCTCACTCTCAAGCCATCATAACTTTAACCACATTCATAATCTCACTCTCAAGCCATCATAACTTTAACCACATTCATAATCTCACTCTCAAGCTATCATAACTTTCACCCTCAACTCTCTATAGTGCTCAGTCTCATTCACTTATTTGTACTTTGAAGTTGTTATCATTTTCACTCACAAACACCGACCATGCTTAATATTCAGTCACTTGTACTTTGTTGCCCTTCATGATGCTCAGCTTTCGTTATTTGCTTGTATTTTGAAGCTTTAATTTTTTGCACTCTCTAACCTTGACCATGCTCAGCTTTCATAATTTGTTTGTACTTTGTAAATTTAATTTCTTTCATTCTCAACCATTGATCATGCTCAGTTTTCATTATTTGTTTGTACTTTAAAACTTTAATTTCTTTCACTCTTAAGCATTGACCATGTTCAACTTTCATTATTTGTTTGTACTTTGGAACTTTTATCTCTTTCATTCTCAACCACTGACCATGCCCAACTTTCATTATTTGTTTGTACTTTTAAACTTTTATCTCTTTCATTCTCAACCATTGACATGCTCAGCTTTCATTATTTGTTTGTACTTTGAAACTTTAATTTCTTTTATTCTCAGCCATTGACCATGCTCAGCTTTCATTATTTGTTTGTACTTTGAAACTTTTATCTCTTTCATTCTCAACCATTGACCATGCTCAGCTTTCATTATTTGTTTGTACTTTGAACGTTTTATCTCTTTCATTCTCAACCATTGACCATGCTCAGCTTTCATTATTTGTTTGTACTTTGAAACTTTTATCTCTTTCATTCTCAGCCATTTACCATGCTCAACTTTCATTATTTGTTTGTACTTTGAAACTTTTATCTCTTTCATTCTCAACCATTGACCATGCTCAGCTATCATTATTTGTTTGTACTTTGAAACTTTTATCTCTTTCATTCTCAACCATTGACCATCCTCAACTTTCATTATTTGTTTGTACTTTGAAACTTTTATCTCTTTCATTCTCAACCATTGACCATGCTCAGCTTTCATTATTTGTTTGTACTTTGAAACTTTAATTTCTTTCATTCTCAGCCACTGACCATGCTCAGCTTTCATTATTTGTTTGTACTTTGAAACTTTTATCTCTTTCATTCTCAATCATTGACCATGCCCAACTTTCATTATTTGTTTGTACTTTGGAACTTTAATTTCTTTCATTCTCAACCATTAACAATGCTCAGCTTTCATTATATGTTTGTACATTGAAACTTTAATTTCTTTCACTCTTAACCATTGACCATGCTCAGCTTTCATTATTTGTTTGTACTTTGGAACTTTAATTTCTTTCATTCTCAGCTATTGACCATGCTCAACTTTCATTATTTGTTTATACTTTGGAACTTAAATTTCTTTCATTCTCAGCCACTGACCATGCTCAGCTTTCATTATTTGTTTGTACTTTGGAACTTAAATTTCTTTCATTCTCAGCCACTGACCATGCTCAGCTTTCATTATTTGTTTATACTTTGGAACTTTCATCTGTTTCATTCTCAGTCATTGACAATCCTCAGTTTTCATTCACCTGTACTTTGAAACATCCATTTCTTTCACTCTTAACCCTCGACTATACTCAGTTTTAAATATTTGTACACAAAAATTGCAAATTGACAAACAATTGTTTTTCCCGTTATGCCATTCTTTTGTTGAAAAAAAGAGAAACAGTAAAGAATGTTTTAGACCGCGTTGATAATGAAGCATTGTTAAAGTTAAGTTTACTTCAGAAATAAGTTCTTAGATGATGTTTTAAAGGAAATAACTTAAAAATACACCAAATGTTATGTTTATTATTTTCGATCTTCTCTATCATCGTTAAGATCTTTGACCATTCAGAGACATCAGTATAATTGTCTGTTTACGGCTTTAAGGTTACTTTGTATGACTGCTATCCTATATTTTTCAATGTTATGTGTAAAAGGCAGTATTTGAAGATTCAGTAAGGAAAGCATACGGTGATATAAAAATTAGGCCGTTAACAAAATGTTTTTATTGACAAAATCATGATACCGGAAGTGGAGTTCCCTGTAAGCTGCTAATTTAGTATTTTCCGTGAAAACACAATGATTGCTTTTCTCTATACTATCTTAATAACAAACTCTACAACAACAGCGAAAAGAAAAAAAAAAAAAAAAAAAAAAAAAAAAAAAAAAAAAAAAAACATAGAAGGCTCGTAAATGCTACAGTAACAAGTTTCTTCCTAATAACGTGTCTTTCTTCTATGAATTTGCCGAACGGCTCCCTGTCACGAACTTTGAAGATAAAACATTCGGCAAACGCAATTCAAACGATCGTTAAGCGGTTGGCGTTATAAACGAATGGTCATTGACAATGTCAAAGATCAACAGTGACGAAATGAAGAAGAAACACTTTATTTACGATAAATTGTCGTGATAACGTAGGTGGATACATTAGCTTACACTCATTTATTCCAAATATAAACGTATAGTGATAAGACAGAGGATAAATAGTCTTAAATGTCTGGCTTTTTTTCTAGTAAGGGTTATAGGTTAACCAGTTTTGAATGTCATGAAATATTTATGATTAAAGAATTCCATTTTCTCAGGTACAGATGATGGCTTCGTAAACACTCTATCGAAATCAAGGAATAAAAATTATATCTCTAAACAGAGGAAAACTGTGTTTTTGTCAATCAGTACTGTTTCAATTTTAAAATGTTTTTTTTAGTTACTTAAGGCAAACATTTTACTTGTTACTTTTAATTCGATTTATCCTTGTCACGAACATCTTTCTCATATAGAAAAACGAATGCATGGTTTCCCAATTGACTTAGATTTAAGAAATTTAAAAGATTTGACAACCTGTCTCCGCCTTAATGTGTGCAAGACATGAGAAAACAAACACAACTCTTCCAAATTCTTGACTTCATCGAAAACGACCTTTGTCAAAACCTTTCATAAAATAAACATTAACAATTGATTATACCAGTAGCAACAGTATCTATATTGTACTAGCTGGCATAATTCCGTTTCCTTCTAACATAGCTTAACATTTCTCTAAATCACCAGATGCTATTTTGTAACAGTACACAATATAAGATTAGTTTTGAAAAGTCAGAAGGTTAGACTGTGTCTAGAACTTTTAATTCGTCTCTTTTTAAAGATAACAATTATATTAGGTAAATTGTTGCAAATACTATTACTAATATCATAGGTTTATTGAAGAACATAACAGGGTATCATGTCTAAACTTAAAGGTTATTTTTAAGATCAATCCTACTATTTTTGTACTTGTGAGCGCTGTTTTAAACGTTCATAAAGTCTGCAGTACCTCGAAGATTTAATCAAAACGTAGCAGCAATATACCCAATCTATTGCTGCATTGTAACAGTAAAGCTTCTAACGGTGCTTCCTATTGGACAACCAAAGTAGCTTTCTGTTTTTTTTTCTTTTCTTTTTTTTTTTTTAATTTTTCAATGATGTTGTATATTGCCAACATAATATGCGTATATGTATCTATTTATTATTATTTGGGTTCAATTTCTAAGAACGCTGAAATTCCTTTTATAGAAATACATGTAAAACAACTTTAGGGCTAACCGAGTTAGGATACCAGAGAAACTTATTTTTTTTATATACCAGTCTCTCTGTGTTGAGTTGTGGATGTACAATTTTCTGGGATTATTTCATTTTATTACAAATGAACACTTTCTCTGTTTTTGTATGCTAACAAGAAAAATTTTAACATAAGTTCTTCTTTGCATTATTAATCTTTTTTTTTTTACTTTCCAGAGAATGCGCCCATAAATATCTGTGCAGTATACCATCATTTAATTTGAGATTATCTCCCTTTTATGGATTTAATTTTTTGCAAAAAAGGTATATTGTACAGTCGTACACATGGCAACTACATAAACTAACGAAACCAAATGGCAAACATTGTAAGTACAATAGAGCAAAGACAATACAACTATCGCACCAGTCTATTTCTTTACTATTAAAAAATCAAAATTCAATGGTCAAGCGCAATACTATAGTAACACTTTTTATGTATTCATACTGAAATACATGTACTATATACAGTACTGCACTATCCCACAGGCAAAAGCGTTGACTGATATCAAAGTGAAATGAAGACCAGCATGTTTGAAATGAACGCTTTAAAAAGTTCATTCAGTAGCTTCTATCCTTAATACAGCTTCTATTCCTGTCACGATTTTCTACATTAAAGCACTCAAGGATTTTTATAAGCCTTTTAAAGAAACATCATTAAAGAAACAACAAAAACAACAATTTACAAGCCATTTCGTTGAATTGACATCCCCCGCCGAATGATACAAATCACTGGATGGAGGCTGTTAAGTTTACATAAATATTTGACCTTGGAATTTGAGTGAAAAATCAATTTGGTATCTTTATAATGAATCAATGTCCATACAAATTGAGCAGTACCAAGCCGAAATAGCTCTTATAGTAAATGATGTCGTTTTCATCCCTGAAATAAACAGAATGAGAAAAAAGAGCTGTCAGCGGAAACAGCACGCTCGACTATTTAAGTACTGGATAGCTGAGAAAAGGATAACTATTAAATATCAGTTTGATTCAAGATCTATAGATATATCGACACGAATACTCTCCGTGGAAACTTCTAAGTTTAAAGTCGAGATAAGTCTGAAAATATGGTGCTAGAGTTATGAACCTTACCATATAAATTATGATGTGGGTGATGATAGGAGACATATATTTGAAGTTTGAAGTAAATCCCTAAAGAAATAAAGAAGTTATAGTATGAATTATTTTGCTGCACAAAAACTTTAATCAGAAATCTGGACACGGACGCGGACGCCGGGCTGAGTAAGTCACCTCTCCATATACTTGGTATAATCGATCTAAGAAAAAAAATGTGAGCGGGGTCGGGAGTCGGATTGGGTGGAATCGGGGGCAAGTACCTACGCATAAAAACATGCAGGAGCCAACAAAGGTAGCACGTACCGTCTCATTCCTGAAAAAAAGGCATTTATTTTTTGGAGTGTGTGCGTGTGTGAGGGGAAGGGGGGGTGTAGGTGGAAGCGCGGTTTGTGGAGTCGCAAGTGCCTAAACATTAAAAAACATAAAAGGATTTTTTGGTGGGAGGGGGAGGGTGGCGGTGTTTTATGCAGCGTGTGGAGGGAAGTATCTTCACATCCCATGTAAGTAAGCAGTTAAGTTCTAGGCTTTGTGCTTTCCCATTAAAAGTTTTTTTGCTATATAAGTCTATGCAAAACCAAATGTCCCCTGGGGTGTGGCTAAATTTCACCCCATGGACACAATATGATAAATCCTGGTAGAGGCCCACTAGAGGATGCCTCACATAAAATCATAAAGCTCTGTGTCAAGCGGTTTTAGAGAAGATTTTCAAAGTTTTTCTTTTATGATTATATATAAGCCCTAAGGCAGGGCCAATATTCACTCTTGGGTCATGATATGAACCAACATATAGAATTTCACTAGACAATGCTACACACCAAATATCAAAACTCTAAGCCTTATGGTTTATCAATAATTAGCTACATTAAAGTTTTTGCAGGACTTCAACGCCGACGACACCGACGCCGACTCAGTGACCAAATCTATATCCCTCTTCTCCTCAGTGGCATCTATGCATCTATGAAGTTTCATGTTGATACCTTAAACATTTTAGAGTTATGTTTCGAACAAAATCTAAGTACAAAACTAACAAAGGGCAATAACTCAAAAGTTATCAAGTGAAGAGTTACAGTTTCTATGCACTGCATGACTCTTTAATGATATCTATGCACCTTTGAGGTTTAATGTTGATACCCCAAATACTTTAAAAGTTATGGTCCAAACAAAAATTATTTAGGAAAAAAACAAACAAAGGGCAATAATTAAAAGAATATGAAATGAAGGGTTACAGTTCATATGCACTGCAAATTTTTATTCAATTTGATATAACTACATATGAAGTTTCAGGTTTATAACTTAAAACAGGAAAATGGCAAAGGGGGATCACTCAAAAATTATAAAGTGGAGAGTTACAATTCCTATGCACCGCAACACTACTCAATGAGATTTAACCACATATGAAGTTTTCCTTTTATAACTTAAATAGTTATAGAGTTTTAATCAAAGTGTAACGGAAAGACGAAAGGACGAACAGCCGGACGGACAACGCCAAATCTATATCCCTCAGTCTTCGGCGGGGGATAAAAAAGAAAAAAAACATGTATATTTAAAAAATCTGTTATACGGGTTTCCATGTTTGAATCGAACATCATTTCTAACGGAATTTCTTGTAACAAGAGATAATAAATACAAATTAAATTTGTAAGAAATACTGTGTATCCTATTGCATTTCCCTGTGTATGAAAAAAGCAGAACTATGCGGATTATAGGACAGCAACTGAATTAATGTTTGTCAGCGTAGCTATATTAAATCAATTTTGACCTGCAAAATCTTCATCTGAAGAAGGAAGAAAGAGTTGCTGTAATGAAATTTTAGGGCAGAATTCGTAATTGTTAGTTTAATTGCGTCTGAAAATAATGCAGTAATAATAACATTAATACAGCCGTTAATTAAACGTTTTAACCATGAAAAATTATACGAAATGAAATAAATCTATAAAAATTATGACAAAATATTTATTTTATTTCCTTGACACTGATATAAACACATTCAGCAGTAAACTCAACATTTTTTTTGTTTATAGCCTCTACTGTTATGGAACTAGCACTTAATGTGCCTTTAAGAAAAATTATAGTGCGGGTCTGAGAGAGAGAACACTTAATGCTGTATACATAACAATTTATCTATTGTAGATAATATGGAGTTTAAAGCAGAAATTGCAATCGATATAATTTCTTCAGAAATAACCACTATTCTAGGCTTAAGACATTATATTCAAATCTATATATCTGGACATTCCAGTATTCATTTCATTATTACAATATTGTGTTTATAATCTCCTTATCACTGATCGGCTTATAAGTACACAAAAATCGAAGAGTTACTCTATCTTTGTCATTAGCATCAATGATAACCTTATACTTGATGCTTTTGCTGAGAATTTCATGTCAAGCAAGGCCAACAACCATATATATTACATTATATGACATCTTTGAGATAAGTTAGAAAACTACGGTACTACGTTAATGTTTGTAATTCATTTTGAGGACGGTAAATATTGCAACTTTTGCATTAGAAACAAAAGTCAGATGTTGTTTTTTCTTAGTTTGATGTAATTTATTAAGAAATTTTCATCCAAATTTTAACAGTTTATCCCCCGCCTGTATTTCACTAAAATATCACATATGGAGTGTGTGTTTAGAAGAAGCAACAGTGATAAAAACCAGCGTTCTATTAGATTATTATCTATTTTAAAGTTCAAGTGTACCACAGCTATAGTTATAATAGCAGTTACTTTTCATCGAAGGCAGATTTCAAAATGTCATTTCAGTTTTTGTTTCAAAATCAAATTACAATAAAAATGCAACGGTGGGCACGTGAAGGAAAACTTGTTTAAGCCGAACGTAGTACTGTACTCGCTTCGGTATCATAACTATGTAACTATAAGATTTTAAACACACACAGACACACACACACAATTTTGGTCGGCATTAATTTTGTTTCAGAGGAACGGAGAAATATTCAGTTATATTTTTACATATTTTTAGATAACACATTAAATGCAACAAAGCCGTACAATAAACTAATCTAGGACACTTATAAAGGAGTGTTTGTCTACACCTGGAAAATAACCTTCACACTTTTTATATTCGAAATATAATTTTTTTTACTATAATAACAAGCAACAAAGTGTGACATTTTAAGACAGAATACAATTACAATCATACAGCTTTATAAAACTGTTGAATTCATGCAGGGATTCGCGTGTAAGCACAATGTGCGAACCATATTCCCCACACAAAACAATTATTCACGTAGCCATTAGCAAATGTTTGAATGCTTATTATTCTATAAAAACATACAGTCTGGGAGAAACGACTCTGTTTGTGCCATTCATTCTAATTTTTCCTTCCAGACTTATGTATTAATTATTCAATTTCTTTCTTCATCATACTGTGAAGTACGTTTAAGCCGTCAGACAAGTTGATGAATAACTGTAATTTGGACAGTTCTCTGCCACAAATATAACTAAATGCATATATAGTCAACACTTAAGAACATGCAAATTGCAGCCAGAAATCACCAATGTCTGAAAAACTACTTAAAGCTCAATATTGCTACCACAAATCTTGTAGACGCTTGTCAATTCTTCATAAAACTGAAATATATCTGAATATAAGGTGTTGGTGTTTAGTTCTTCGTTTCGAAACTCATGCCAAATTCTGCAAAAGTTGTGACAAGTATTTTTGACTTCTTCTAGAGGATATGTCAAAACGTTTTTCATCTGTTTATGCGATTGTTAGTACTAAAATCGTCTTTTATTTCGTATATATTTTTTGCCAATGTGTCTAAAGTAGGAAAGAGAATCACAAATATGGACTAAACTTTCTGGCTTTTTGTAAGAATATAAAAGGAACTGCACAACAGCCAGTTGCCAGTGCCTTAAGTTATAAAAAACCTGAAACCTCAACACAAAATCTGTGTAAGCAAGTGTTAGGTCGGTTCTCAGATATAAACAAATCTCTGAAAAGTGTTGCCAAACACAAACAAAAAGAAGTTTAAAAACACTAACTAAGTTGTTTGAAACATTGGGCCATAAGTGATTACAATATCCCACTGACATCAAGCATCAAACTGAATGCTAATTAAGCTCTTCTGAAGTCTTAAAGAGATCTAAATTAGTCAGACTATAGTGAAAACATCATTTGAAAACGCTATCTTATTGACATCACTGAAGCGAATAACAGGAAGATCGAATGGCAATACATGATAAAAAGACACGAAAATAAATTTTCTTTAAAGTCTTGCAGACATCGTGATTTATAAGACTCTAAAATAATCATGTGGAAACTGTTTCGTGACGATTGTCGTATATTTCAGTGTATCAAGCAGAAATAAATATCAATAAATTACATCTCAAACATAAAAATAAAATCGGTTCGTCAGAGCCAACGATTTCGATAATGAAATCGGTTTTGTGTAAACTTTATGTCAGAGCAACGATTTCGATTTCAAATTGATTACAAAAATAGAAATCATCTGCAACAACTATTTAGATTTATTTTGTGGATTGTATTATACAGCAAAACTATATAAGGAATGGAAAATATGTAACTAATTTCCATTCATTTAACATCCCTCGAATAGTAGCATTCTGACAAAATTAACATTGAAATCAATCGTTTGGGAGGTTATGCATCATTTCTTTTTATGATCCAAACATTGTTAAAGTTGAGAAAATAAGCAAAATTTTGTGTTGAGTGATATTACAAATTGACAATTACTTTTGATCTATAACATTTGTGAAACTTTTACGTAATAGTTATACTTGCTTTCAGCAGTGATCTTTAAGTAATTTATTTCCATGCAGTAAAATACTAAATTTAATTTTATGTTTATGATGAGAAAAAAATCACTTGCCTTTTAGATATGATAAACAACATATCAAAAACAGTATTTCTGTTTTTGTTTTGATTTTCAGACAGAGTTTAGGGCTTCTTATATTGTTTTATATTATACGTTCTTTTACTCATTTTTTCTCTTTTTCAAGCATTTCTTGGTGCTGAAAAAGACGTTCATTTGTAATGAAAAAAAAAAACATACGCAAGAAGTCCAACAGATTCTTTTTTTTTTCATTTTTATTAAATTTATTATCAGAACTCTACTAAAATTTCTGATTATTTTACTGCCCCGTTCCGCCCCCTTTCAAGTGCGTAACTGACGTCACGAGCACCTGTAGTCAATTTATAAAATGGCGGCGCTTACGCACTTTATCAATATCGAAAAATCAGCAATTTATTTTTTGTTATAAAGCTTTAAATGCCATTCTTTTTTAGCTGTATCAGATCATAACTTATTTATCGTATGTCTTTTTCCAATATTATCATTATTTCTTATCATTGCCTTTCCGTTTAATATATTTCCATCTCAATAGCCATGACAAAAATTAGAAAGCCGTATCCTCTATTGGTTTTAACAGCTTTAAATTGCCGCTAACAAATCAGTAAATATTGTGCAATGTACTTTTATAAATTGAATTTGCCATTGTGGCACTGGATATCATATAATCATTATAAAATGAAAGTTTTGTGTTCTTAATTCTCCGTATATTCTCTTGTTAGATCATATTAAAACGCCCTTTTGAGAATAAGCTGTATATGTTTGAATATAATACTAAGCAAACTCATGACCAACAACTGTCTGTCGTGTAATGTTACTTAAACTTATTCTCCTGACTAACTATACTAATTTAAACCAATCTTATGAACAAGTTGTTACTTTAGGTGATAAAATTTCATTTGGTTGCAAAAGCGACTGAATAAAACGTGAATAAATTTTTGAAAATCCTCTAAAATATAAGTCTAGTTCTCCTAAAAAATAACTTGACCGACATATTTCTTCTGTGACCCGTAATTAAACTCTTTTAAGTCATACTTATGCTGCAAAGACTTCGAGACAGACTTTCATTAATAAGCTTTATTGGAAACATTGAACATCTTCAAGCCGCGTTTCAAAACCATATTGCAGAATTGTTCCTCAATTAAATCTTCACGAAATGCCTCAAATCTCTTTCTCGAGTTTATTTATCGTCGTTACCGGTTGCCCATATGACCGAAGCCTCCTGCAGCGATTAGTTATTTTATGTCGTGGGGGTAGGAAAAGGTACAGAAAGCATCCCATTCCAGAGACACCCCTGGTTCTTTTGCATGCTCAGTGTACAGCAGTGATACATGGGGCCTCGGTTTAACGATTCATCCAAATACCTCCAAGCTTTGAAGGTTATTTAAATTTGTGACTGTCATAGGATGGGGAGGCAGAATTTCGTCTTTTTCAAAACTATACCGAAACCGGATATCTACGACACTTTACTTTTTATTCATGGCAATTGACAAAGGCGATTAACGCTATAACATTATAGCCCTATTGTCTCATCAGAACATTGAAATTACTGTTGTGAATCTACTTTATGATCAAACGGTATTTTGTTACTAAAATGTTTCTAAAAAGGTTGAAATTGTGCTTTTTAGGACTAAATTTAAAACTGAAGTTGTCTGACCTAATTTACTTTCTATATAAACTGAGCAAGTAGACAGGATTTATGATATGTAACCCTTTTAAAGGCTGATTGGCTGCTGTTGAAAGGGGTGTTTTGAAACAAGTTTTATTTTGTTTGGAAAACGAAGGTAAGTGGTACCAATGTTCCACTAACAAGTCTTAAATCAAAGTTTAATTTCCAGGAAGATCAGTCGTTCTGAAGTCTGCAAAACAGAGCATGTTTCTCTGAAGACATTGCTGAAATCACTTATGAGAGTAAAACATATTTATAACAGACTGTTTATTTTTCCTTTTTTCTTCACATAGACATGTTTACACGTCCAGTTACAACTTCAGTATTCTATATTGAAGGTTACTGGGTTGCCTAAGTGTTATTATTTACTAAAGAAAATATTCAAAGATATTCATATAACCGTTGAATTTTGTCTATATGGAGGTGTTTCTAGTTAGTAATAACATTCTAGAGTTACTTTACTGATATTTTGATGAAAATGATGATATTAACAATATCCGGAGATTGGACGTGGAACTCTGGAAAAACTGGAGACTTAAGTATTTGGAGTATAAAATCTTTTACATCTACTAAACACAGGCAGCAAAAGTAACAAAATCACACATTCCTTAGTCTTAATAATAAACTTACTTTTTTGTATTTGTCAGACGATTATTCGAAGACAAAACATATTGCGTGCGTAATTCAAGCAATCAGAGTATCCTTGTCATTTTTATAATAGTTTCTACAATGGTCGATTAGGTCAGGATTTCAATATGACGATAAACATCATACAGCTGACATGTTTTGTCTGTTTGAACCTTGACATTTGCTTATCGACTGTTTTCTGTCACGGAATACTTTACTCATAAAGATTCAACGTTTCATGAAATCAAGTCGTGATCATATCACGAATGTCAAAATAAAAAATCTTCATGAAATTTCTCCTAGGAGCAGTGTCACGACACAAAACAATTTTACATTGGCATGACAAAGCAAAAAGCTCTGTAAACATTCGATGCATGTCCCAGTCAGGAAAATGCATGAGACATCATCAGCAATTAATTATCTTAATAAAATTCCTCTACTAAGCAAATAATCCAAAAAAAAACCCCCAAAAACATGATGATACGGAGTTGCAAAGAAGATTAACAAAGATTGAGATTTAAAAATAATGCAATTAATGAGGATGTTAATAATTAACTGTTCAGAAATCTAAAGAAAGTTTTCTTTAAAAAAAAATAAAAAAAAAAAATAAAAAAAATGAATAAATGTTTATCGATTCTATTTATAACGTACATGTTCATTATATCTGATCATAAAATATCACTGTACCTTCTCGTAAAATGTCACTAATGACATATATCTGAGTACAGTAAATCTACACAAGTAGACTCAGGAGCTTCTTGGTCAACCAGGCTCTGGCAGATAACAAACGATTCATTACTGACAACTTCACATACATAGCTCTTTTGTTTTGTCAAGAATGTTAATGACTTCCAATATCAAGAGTTCAGTAACCACATACTTCATGAAAAGGTTAGTTGTATGAAGTATCTGGCCTCTGAAAATTAACACTCCAGAAAAAAACAAAAAGTCTTTTCATTTTAAAACTTCTTGTTTTTTTCATCTCTAAGCAAAAAAACAAAATCGCATAGATTTCTTTATGATTATCAATAAAAATTTTGCTGCAAGTTCTGTTGTCTGATAATAGTCATGAAACAAATACACCAAATCGACATTTTCATTATAAATGAAACAGAGTTAATTGTTAATTATTTTTCATAAATTAAGTACATATTTCAACTGATAAAGTACGAGTTAAGCTGTGCTGCATTTAAATTACATTGCTTATTTACAGTCAATTGTTTAATATCGGCTAGCAGACATGGGTGATGATAAGGTGGTTTGGTCAAAACTAAACCTTTGGGGTAAATGAAATTGATTAAATTATCAGACGATTAATTCACTAAATTATGCTGATTGTTAAAAGTTCCGGTAAAACAAATGTTTATATAATATTTTGTTTTCACTTACATTATATCAATGCAGAATTGTAACTATAATTTATAGAAGAATATCGTCTTTATATTACTTTATGACCAAATGAGATGATGTCATATACAACGGACTGCTATATCCCCCGCCGTCAGCATTTAGTAATGTTTAAAGTGGTCTGAGAAACATGAAATTGCATTTAAGGTAGCAGATTAGATTGTGGGAATCCTTTAAGTATTGCAATGACATTACAAAAATGAATGCTTGAACAAATAAATGACCTTCAAGTGTGACCTTGTCCTTGAACTGACATGGCTTGGCAATGCCTTCTACATATCGTCTCAATGAATTATACATTCAACCAAAGTTTGCAGAAAATTGGTTCAAAGGTATAGGAGGTATTAAGCAGACACAAAATTGAAGGCTGAAACAAATGACCTTGAATTGTGTTCTTGACCTTGAACTGACATGACTGGTCTATGCATTCTGCATATCGTTTAAATGAATCAAACATTTTACCAAAGTTTCAAGAAAATCAGTTCAAGGGTATAGGAGACAATGTAACGGACAGACAGACAAGCAGATGGAGACTTGGTCGTGCCTTCTGCACATTCACTCAATGAATAATACGTTTAATCAAAATTGAGCGGAAACAAAATTGTCTCAGTGAGTAAACCATTTGACCCAAGTTTAAAAAAGTTCAAGTGTATAGGTGATATGGAGCAGACATGAAGCGAACAGACAGAAAGACAAGGTTACCCCTATAACCCCCTCCCGCTATGTGGCGGGGATTAACAACATCAGATCCAAACAAAAGCATCCACCGCTTTAGCGTAAAAGCGAACAACATATCTTAATATCTGGAAGCTTGCTCGTGATTTAAATAGCCCGTACGATTATTTGTCCACCAATAAGACAATCCCGTCTATTGAGACCATTATATGTAAGAATTATGGGTGGTCTTAATAGCGGAGTTCGACTGTACATCTATTTTTTTTTATTTCATCAATACGAAAATATGGAAGCGGATTCCAAATAAGTCCGTGAAAACGTATGTTAATGTATTTCTTTTGTAAGCGGCAACAATATGTTCATATTCTTCTTTTCAACAAACATCGTCAGCAGTGTTATCACAGCTTTGAATGACAAACCTGACAGACAAAAATCAGTTTGAACATAACAAGGACAATCACATCGTCGGTTTCCCCTGGTACATATTCCGCACAACTACATTATGTACTGTGAGACAAATGACTGCAGGTTATTCGTTTTCATGAATATAAATTAGCATAGGAAAGTAACTCTTCGTACAATGAGATTCCGCATTACAAATAGATATTCTTTAATGTGGAGAGTAGGCATAACGGCATGTTACTTAAACTAGACGTATTTCCCAGGATTTAAACATAGCCGCGAAAGGCAAATTGTAACGAGTAATTTCATTGGCTGAGATTGCGCAATGGTAATCTTTCGGAAACCAATGAAAATTGGTAGTTAATTATTCATGAGTACGAAATTTTACCAACCAATTGTGCCACGGTATATGAATAGAGTGAAATGGAACGGATCGAACGTGGGTTTCCGACGATGGGACAATCAAAATAGACAAATAAGACAAACTGATAAACAAGAATCAGTTTTACCAGAACAAGGTCAATGAAAATAGACAAATAAGTCAACACTTGTGAATGTGTAAAAGTACCAAAATGAAGAAGCCAAGAAAAACTACTGAACCATTTCAGAGCTCGTGGTTTGTGGATTCAAGCAAAGGAATGTAAAATGATTTTATTTACGTTTCTACGTAAACATGTGACCACCAAATCGGGGCTTAAATAACCCAAGGGTCAACGTTTGAATAATTCTGCTTACTGGTCCACTAGACAATAATACAGGCCTAATTTTAGATATCCGAACCTTGACGTTTTATACAAGACGAGGTTTAAAGATTTTCATTTAAGCTGACATAACCAAATTTCTGCGTAGCATAAAAAGCTTTAACAACGCTAGTAGAGCTTTATGCAGTAAACTTCATTACTTTGACCAAGTTAGAAGGAGATGTCATTTGAAGCAGTTTATTGACGCAATACAGATAACAACGGACATAAAAAGACCACAAAAGCTCAAAGTGATCGCCTAGTGCTAACGTAACCTAAGGAGAAATTACTCCGTGAAAAAAACGGTTTGATATCTTTATCGTCTGTTTCTTGCCACTTGAATCCTCTCTTGATGTTGATAATATGCAGAAGTTCGCTTGTCACTAATTACATCTGTAAAATATGGCAACAATCCACCAAGCGATAGAGGAACCCTGGCGCAGACAATGAAAAATTGAATGCAGAAAGGACAATAACTCCGCTTACAATCAACGAACCGGAAAAAACAACGATATGCACATCTAGGCTTGGCACTGAACATATGTGTGAAATTTTAATGAAATCCACCTTATCGTATCAGAAGAATGGTCCGGACTCACATAGTACAAACAGAAAGACAAGACAAAATTAGGATGTTTCTCCCGACATGTTTGGAGTCCCAATAGAAGTCAGATTAACTAGTAAAACTGACTTAGCGCGTTCTTGGAAATGTTGAAATATACAATG
Source organism: Cyclina sinensis (assembly GCA_012932295.1). Lineage (NCBI taxonomy): Eukaryota > Metazoa > Mollusca > Bivalvia > Venerida > Veneridae > Cyclina > Cyclina sinensis. The sequence continues at coordinate 13,828,870 of JAAONU010000004.1, read as the reverse complement.
CTTGATTATATCTCCACTCGTGTCGGTTACTGATTTCTTTAAATCAAAATACAAATGTAGGACTAGGATTTCATCTTCTTTCAAAAGGCCTGAGATAAATATGTAGCTGTGTAACAGCAAGTTATATCTTTTAAACCTGTGTCTCTCTTTCACATCATAAAAGCCCACTTACTAGTATATGTTATATCAGAACATCACGCCATTTTGCAATTTAGGTAATAAACATTCAATATACTTCACTATTAATTTCTATTGCTGAAGAAATCACTGTATATTAATGTATTTGACATTCCGTTCCAATTCATCACAGACACGCTTCCTTTTTAGAAATGCATAGCTTCAAGGAATATTTCTTGGGAACATGTAACTTAGGTTTGATTTACTACCATGTAAACATTATTTTTTTTAGTCGTAACTCTTGCATATATATCTATATCAGATATAAGGTCAGGTATAAAATCATGAAATTGAAAAATGTCATGTCATTCTAAATAATCTACATTACTATTTCTTTTCATGGGCTTGAACAATTTTATACATTTGAAAGTATTATCAAACATCCTTTATTACTTACGCAAAGAACAAGACCTTGTAGTTTTAACCAGGAATACAATTATTTTAGTTACATTGTCCAGACAATGAAATTGCACATGGTGTGAACACGAAATATCTGGAAACTCAATTTTCTACAGAAATATGCAGTATCTATGTGTCACACATTCAATCTAATTTACCTTTCAGACTAATGTGTCATTATTCAATATCTTGCTTTGCATTAAGATACCAGACAAGCTGCTGATGTGTTACACACGTATGTAAAACTTCTGATAGGATCAAAAATCACGAAGCAAAAGAAGCAAGCAGATTACAGACACACTACACATTACTTTAGATTAGGCTTGTAGAATTGTAACCGCCATTTTCATGTTCAGCGATTCAGTATGATTTTAGAATTGTATGTTCAGCTTGCTTGTGAAGAGAATAGTAATACATGTATGTCTGTTTACACATGAAAAAAAAGCTTTTGATGTCTATTTCCACGAACTTAACGAAACAAAAGTTACATCGACAATACTACAAACTGATGTACTATTTCTGTTCAATATCATTTCATAAAAATAACAAGGTATGACTTTTACAAATTCAAAATCCACAATACTAACAAATAATAATATTCTATGGGAATGCAACTTTAAAAAAATATCTAATCAATTCTTTAAATTGACATCCGATAACGAATTCTCGTCTGTGGGCCGTCTAATTTCACGTTTACTTCCGGTTTACTGTAAAGTGAAAGTAGGGTCGCTGCTAAAATTTCATTGGTGGACAAAAGCCACCGACGTTTCATTGGTCACTTGAAAAGACTCTCGGAAACGAGCACTAAGGCTTTCTGACCTTGATCCTGATTGTAATCTTCGAATAATAGATTCAGATGCAGTTTTCAATTGCTTTACATTTTGCACATTTGATTTCCGGGATGGTAAATTATCGACAAAAATGTCGTAGAGGTCGGATTCAACATTTTGTTTCTTGTCTTCGGTCATGTGAAAACGTTTTCTTTGAGTGTCCTCTTTGCAAATTTACATTATCAATTACAATAAAAGCCAAGTGCTCCATTACTTGTGCTAAACGATCAGTGTATACTTTGCAAATTTCATTTGTCTTTGTACTACGGCCGCGTATCATTTTTAACATGCATTTTGTTAGTAATGCGGTAAAAAAAACCGCATCATGCAGAAAAAAAGGTCCAAAAAATTTGGTCATTTCTTTGAAAAGTTGCTATTCTATTCAAATTCATTTTGAAAGAAACCGCGGCCCAGTTTACAAGAAAAGTTGTTTGAAATCTGCAAAGAGAATGCATGTTCCTTTAACAGACTAACAAGTCTTGCAGTTAAATCAGATTTTTCCTGTTACATTCCCATGAAAATACTTTAATTAACGCAAATGAGAAAATAAAAAATGTAAGAATACATAAATTTAAAAGATAACCAGAAAATAAATCAAGGAAACTATAAATTAATTCAGAATATTTCAAAAGGTAATTAATCTAAAAAAGAAAATGCAACGCCATCAGCTAATTGTAAAATAACGATAGCTTGTTTAATTTATGGTTACTTGCAAAACTTCATTCATGTTAATTCAAAGTGACGATTACACACGTTAACACAAACCTGCAACTATCTCTCTCTCTCTCACACATACTCTCTCTTGCTGGTCAAAATAATTTGCTCTTTCAAACCAGTACTCTCGCCAAAGGTTTGGCATGCCCACAGTCACTGAAAAACCTCAACCGCGGTGAGATTCGAACCAGTGATATCCGAATCTGGAGTCCGGTGATGTAACCCCTCAACCATTATAATTGTGACCGTTACACCTATGTATCAATCAGCCACTTAAAGGCTTATTTTCTAATGCACGAAACTCACGAAACTCTCAAGCTTTTTATAATGGAGTTAAAGAAAACTTAAGAAACTTAATAATGAACTGCTGTTTAGCTGTTTTCTTCACATTCTCTAGATATTTGCTCCGCATACTTGTGTCAGCTAGGAAGTCATGTCTTTAACTATTTATTCTAGACACGCTATGTAACTAATATAGATTGCTTGACGACATGTCGATTTGACCGGAAGAAGAAAAAAACAGGAAATGAAAAACAGTAGGTAAATTAATAAGATGTTATTTACTGAAACAGGAATATTATTTAGCTTAACGATCTGCTTATTCAACTATTCTGTCAGCCATCTTTACGGCTGTATTTTCAGTTTTACCTTTTTTATTGGCGTTTGTTAAAAGTTACTTTGCAAATATCTCTCGGATCATTGATAGCAAGCAAATACGAACATAAGCTCTGAATTTACATTTTCCTTGGTCGACTTATTAAATAACAGTTTGATTATATACCAATTCTAGTACTTCGCACATCCTTTCTAAATATATCAACTTATTTAAATTCTCGTGGCCTACTTTGCTGAGTAAATATTCGAGCGAATAAAAATTCTGTATAAAAAAACGAGAAATGTCAAAACAAATATATGCTAAATCTTGACAAGAACCAGCTATTGCATGATGATCCACCAAGAAGCTACACGTCAAAAATAATTATTGATTTCCACGCAAAAAGTCTTTGCAGGATTTGTCAAGAAAGATCAACATTTTTCTAATGAATGTTGCATTGACGGGATACATTTAAACAACGTAGGGGTGGAGGGTAAATATCAACTATCTGATATTAGATTCTAGGAAAACAAAAAATTCAAAGTTCAGTTCACAAAGCCTTATGCGAAGAATAATATACAAATGAGTAAAATCAATTATATGAATAAAAAGAGAAACTGTCAAACAAACAAGTCAATATACATTTTAGTCAATTCCTTGCTGGTGCAGTTTTACAAATCAATATTACAAACTTGACAATGAAATATTTCGCCGGATACAAGATGTCACCACTATGGTTATTCACGTGCAGAAAAATATGCTGTACGTGCATCATATAACATAAGATTTGGTAAACATCTTATTATTAAATAATGAAGACATACATTCTGTTATATCAAACTACTATTTAACACTTGGGTACCTATACAGAAAACGTATCAATCTAAGACTAAATGAAAAGCCACAACAGCTTTCCCCAATCAAAAAGAATTACTTCAACGAATATTTACCTTTCAGTATTTTCAACATGTCATTATTTTGCTAAAGCCCTAATTGAAAGTCAAACTATTTTCTGTAATGCCATTCTGTACTTAGATAGAAACACGGACGAAGGTGTCATGTAATCAGTGACGATCAACTCCCGTAAGGAAAATAAATCTTGAAGAGAACTCTCTAAGGAATATCGTCACCAAAATAGAACTAAAGCTAGGCATGGCTGGTAACAGTATCCAGTAGACTGATGGAGCTTGTCTCTATATATGAACCGTGCTTATACCCCTGGTACGTCTCGAACAATTGAATGCAGATGGTTTCTTGAAAATATCGACTAAATTAAACGAAGTTTTACGATCATGAAACACTACCAAATATTATGTGCCTATTCAACAGGGTTAACCAGTGACTATTTCTCTTACTAAATTTAAACGCTTCAGAGCAAGTGATGATTTATATGATACAATATATTTCAGGTACATTTATGTGAGTCCTTTAAATGAAGTCAGAAATGAGATCAAGAAGCAAACATTGTTTCCTTTGATATGTCGGCAAACTAAGTGAAAGACGTCAACTACGTAATTGACGTCAGTGCAGTGAAAGACGTTACGTGAAAAGGCGTGAGTTAAAAAAAGAGCTGATTTTGGCACACAGAGAATTGTAAAATATGCCTCAATATAAAACTGCATTTAATATAATATGCACTTCTTTGAAAAAAAAACTGCAACGAGCCACTGACTTTTAAACCCAAAAAAATGTTTCGATTTATAGTATAGTTTACTAAGAATTAAGTAACAACTGGAGAAACATCGAGTTTCACCTAAATAAATTCATTTTGTGGTCCCAAGACCATAATTAAACTTTAAAAGGTCTGACTGTCTAAATTCAAACTAGCGTTAATCTTTTGAACATAATGTAAAATGACTGTTCAAGCTATGTTTTTGTAATTTGTCCTAAAAATAGTTTGCAATTTCTTCTATGTCAAATTTATGTATTTACCTAATGTTGACGGGCCATAAAACTCCCTTCATTCATTGTATTTACCTAATGTTGAATTTTCTCATGATAAAAAGACACTAAGATTCACTCTAGAGAGTAAATCATGTCATATAGTTTACCATAGACACATGGACTTGTGTTTGACTTAATCCTTTTTATTTCACTGCCATAACAAAGTATGTTTTGATTTTCAAGTGAAACATAATTTTCTCGATGTGTCAGGAAAAATCAATGATTGTGATAAATGTAAAAATGACAAGATAAATTAGCACTGAGAAAATACGGCTTTGTTTATTAAATGAATGTGAAGCCTAGCAGGATTAGAGACTTCATTCGGAGAGTACGCAATTTTTGGAGAATACATTCAAGTCACACGTCAGAAATTAAAGAAAATGAGTCATTTAAATGACGTAAAATAAGTCATCAAAGAAGTTTCTCCTAAGAATAATGTAATTGGTACAGAAACACAGAGTAAGTCGATACTCGGTCGCGGTAGCGTGGGTGGATACATGTTTGTAAATACGTCTTTAATACGTTACTCGTACTAATATCAGTGAGACAGAAGTCTGAACTGAGAGAAACAAATAAACAAATATACTTTTAAGACTTCACGAGTAAGCTCTGAAGCGGTGACGCTTCTAAACTGCAATGAAAACGAAATTTAGATAAACAGGTGTCACGGAATTGAAGACTTCTAATTTAAAGAAAAAACAAGTTAAATAGATAATGTTTGGTACGAGAATTCCAGAACTGGACAAAGACACATATCCATTTACAAAATATATAGCAAAGATACATATAAAACAACTACAAGTTCACAGTAACAAACATACGTATATATATACTACAACAGACTTAAATGGTTTAGGATATGTTTGTGATATACATTTCATTTTTTTTGTCTAATCCTCCTTTTAAAGATAGGAGAGAGTTTCAAGTCACGATTTCATTTAAGGCATGTGCACAAGCACGAATGTAAGTTTACACCTAGGTAGTCACGCACTTACTCTCATTCGGGAAAGTCCTTCGGGAATGTTCCTACTTAGGAACGTCGCCCTCACAAACGCAGAAATTTATAATAGGTATGATGAGAAAAGAAATACCATGAAAGTGTAATGCATATGTCATTGTCTGTACATGTATAGTGCTTGTGTACTACATGTTCGAAACATCATATTGCCGCCGTGAAAAAATGTGGACTCTATAGAAAGAAAGGTAGTACTGCAATAAACATTAAACATAAACAGTTTTTATTTAGTTTATGGTAGATTTTATGTGCATTGTATCTTACTCTTGTTCCATTCTTATAAAACGCTTGGTACAAAGTACAAGTCACAGAGCATGGCTTAGACCCTTCCAGAGAAACACATCTCTATAAAATCTATTATTTTTTATGTCTCCTCATAGTAAAACAAAAAAAAATTGCCCCTATTGAGTTAAAAAGTTCAGGAAATTTGTTCGAGACTCACAATTAAATAGCTGTTTTAAAGATGTCTTAAAGAAAACTATATGTATTTCACACAAAAGATGGCGTGTAGCTTTCACAGAAAATGATTTAGATACAACTGGTATTCAATAAAATCTGAAAGTTATACCTGATGATTTAAAAAAATAATATAGAGCATTCAGCTAATGATATGATGACCTTCTCGATAATTACTGTTAATTGCACAAATCCATTCCTTATTACCCAAAGCACTACTGCAACATATCTCAAAATGTCTCTTTGAATTTAAATATTATTGTGTCCATTAGTGGAGATGTATGTAACAAAGGTGTTTGCAGCCAATATTAAAAAATGGCGTTGACATTACATTTTGCGAGTCATTAAACTCCTACTGTTCCATTCGTGTGCTTGCGAGATTTTATGACTGAAAGGCGTTCAAATCCCTGATTTATAGTTTGTCCTTTATAAAGGGTAATATTTTGCTCTCAAGTCGACAAGAAGTCCCTTTAACATTTCACTGCAATTCTAAACTAAATCAAATGTGGGCTACTTCAGCTGATATCAGGAAACAAATGGTAAAGGTCATAGGTAACTGGTATAAAAAGTAATAGTTAAATTGACCTTATCGAAAAATTATAAAATTCGCTATAAACAAACCATGTACTATAGTTTCAAACATGATCTATGTGAATAATGAAAAGAGGATGTCTTTACATGCAAGCAAAAGAAAGTAAAGGACAAGGAAACAGATATTGCTTATAATCTGTATAGATTTAACAGCTTGATCATGATTTCTGTATTTCATATAAAATCACCTCGTCGGAAACCTAAGACTGTTCATTGCACTACACTCAGTTCCGAGGACTGGAATTTGTGACCGATGGTATTCGACTATGATATAATTATCATTATGCTTTGCTTTACTTTGTTATGCTAACGTTATGCTTTGTTTTAGCATTTTGAAATAATGTTCTTTGTGTAAATTCAGGTAATAGCATTGCAATATTTTTAGCTGATCGAATTCTTTCGACTCGTTTTGTTTTATCTTAGAAAATACATGTACACGTTATAACATTAAACTAAATGTTTAGATAAGATAATTTATTTTGAATCAAAAACCCAAAGTATCAGGGCAGATCTTTAGAGTTTCACATGAAGAATAAATTTAAGATGTGTCAGTGCAAATCAATATGTTTCTTAGGAATGTTATAATGACAAGATAATTGAGAACAATGTTGCGAAGAAGAAGCTTTTTGCATTCAAGGCGAGTTAAATTTGAACAACGAAGATTTTATTCAATTGCAGAGACCACATTCTGAACACAACGTGTCTTTTGAGAAATCATGACAAGAGACCTCATTCTGAACACAATATGTCTTTTGAGAAATCATAGCAAGAGACCACATTCTGATCACAATGTGTCTTATGAGAACTCATCTAAAGGACTACGTGTGTCTAAGGAGAAGTCGTGGCAAAGTAGTCTAGTTACAATACAAAGATGAGGAAATTAAAAAAATATTTTTAACTCATGCAGTCATAAGTAGTAAAATGCATAGTTCTCACTTTAACTGTTTTATATTCAATTGAATACTCATTACTTCTTATTGTTAATGAAAAAATGAGGTTCACTATTTTAATATCAAAATCGAGTTGTGCAAAGCTGTTCTTATCTTTTTAAGTATCACGTTAAAATGTCTTACCTTGTATTTAGATACATCTACTTTTGAGACAAAAACCACAATTTTTTGTATAGATCTCCACGTGAAACAGCCATTTCATAATACATCAGTGCAAATCAATATTTTCTATTAAAGGGGCTCACACGATACTCAATTAATTAGGAAAATTAGGAATGCAACGTTGACAAGATAATTGAGAACAATGTTAAATTTAGTTAAAACATTTGCCAATGTCAAGGTGAAAAAATCTCAGTACGACAGGTGAACCAAATGCATTCTATCAGATTTAATATAGAAAGTTGTTGTACAATCCGAGGGTAAATAGCGATTTATTACCAATGAACACTCTCTGTGTGTTGAAATGCCGTTAGGGAACTTTTTCTTCTTTACATTGTGTATTATTTTTCACCTTTTAGGGAAAGAGAGAATGAAATATAGACAATACATCACTGGCTTATTTTGTAGTGTGTCCCTTTAAGTAAATATCTTATTATTAGTTTGTGCAAAGTCCATGACTTTTAGTACAGCGTTGTAAACGGTTTGGAATAGAAACAATGGTATTCCGATTCTGCTGAATATAATTCTGTGAGAGAATGTGATAGAACATGTTCTAAAATCCTGTAATATACAGATTCTGCAGTTGTACAAGGCATATTTTTATAGAAATATGTCAATAAAAATGCAATAAAAACACTCTTTTAAGAAACAAAAACATTTTATAAACAAAAGTTTAGTGCAAAGACAAAAATAATTTGTTCATAAAATTTTATTGTATACTAGAAATCAAACTAAAGTGCTACAACGAACATTTACCTTTAACATTCCTTTTTTAACCATTTAGGCTAAATCTTCAATTTTTAAATCTTGTCACGAACGTTTTTCTTTGCTAAGACAAGCGAAATGAGGTAAGAAATCACGAAATCATCGAGGCTCTAATCTCGAAGGTAAAATAAATTTCAATGTATCTGATGTATATTCTCGCCAGTTCGAAATAAATTGCTATGTAGGTATGACAAGAAAAACATGTAGGATATTTGATGTACATGTATGTCTATGTTGTTATACGCGCTGTTTGTCTGTACCAAGTAATTTAAAAGTGGTCTCCAGAAACAAAAGTCAACTAAATCTGTTATAAAAGTCAAACGTGACAACAAAAAAACAAATTACAGTTACATACTGTCAATTCAAAAGTAACAACATCCTAACAGTTCTTACTATAAGTGTTGTTAAAATGTCTTTAGAACTCCTTTTCACATTTTTTATGTATCAGAAACATCAGAGTTAAGTAGGACGTTTTTGAATCACATCGAAGTCTTACTGTTTTGTGTCAGTGACTATAAATTGTGTTTTGTTTTTTATGACTATCATATTCAATCGGCATTTCACCACGTAATGTGTTTTAAATAACCAAAATATGTCTTGCTATAAACGGTTAAAACTACATACATATTTGCAGAACCGTATCTTGTATCTCGTAAACAAATTGAATAAAGTAAAACGAGTTATATTTCTTGTTTCTTGCAAATCAGATTTTGAATACAAAATTACTTAATAAAATAAAAGACTTCAATTCCGGAATTTTTAAAACGCGTGGGTGTCTTTAAAGTTGTCTTATTTACAGTTTTAAAAGAATAAGAAATAACATATATATTTGACTTAAATTAACTATCATTACATAAATGAATTCCCAAACATACACCTACAGGACAGACACTCATCCACATAAAGCCAAATAAATGAGATTATTAAGATGGAAGAAGCTCATTGCAACATGAAGTCTGTCCTTAATCTATACTTTCTTATCCACATGTTTGAAGCTCTCGCATTACTTTGCATAATAAAAACATTTATATGAAAAATTCTGTTTGTTCTGTTCTTCTTTCTTCTTCTTCTAAAACTGTCTTTGGTTTCTAAAGAATAAAAGGTTCTTTAAAAGTATTGCAAAAGTGTATTCTCTGAAAATGGTTTAATTGTCGACCTACTAAAAATACTACTGTTGCGGTTAAATTTAACCATACTTAAAATCATTCTTATGTAAGCTACGCATAAAACATTTAAGAGTGCAATGTATCAACACGCCTAAGAAGTAATGAGAGTTGAATGTATATCTTATGAAATGACACACGTGTATTATGCGAGTGCATGAACGAAGTTGCCTTTGAAACAGGAACTGAGGTGATCAAAACAAGTCTTCTTTTTTACATATTCCATAAACAACCGTTGCATGATGTGTTAAGAAAATCAATATGGTTCTAATGAATGTTACAATGACAAGATAATTAGGAACAGCACTGCCATGTTTACTCAATGAATATGAACTTTTAGGGGAAAAACGAGGAAATCTCATCATTTGCACAAACCACACTGCATTGTAAAGTAAAATGATATACAAAAAATCGTAACAGGATGACACGAACAAGAAAGCCATCCGTCGTAAACTTTAGGCAAAGAAATGTGCAAAACTGAAGGGCATCCATTCTGTACCCACAAGCTGTTTTTCGACTTGTCTATGACAATTAGCAACTTATGCACATACACTGTGCCAACATTCTTAAAACTGAACACATATCGCACTAAAACTGTTTAGAAATTCAATTTGTACAAATGTTTACAACAAACTCTCCACGTTCATAATTTTGTTTCGAGTATTCTACTCTCATTCAGTTTTTTACGGTTCCTGGCCTAGAACTTTTACACTTTCACTTAAGACAGGCGTGATTTGAAGCAATTCATCTGTTATAGTATTAGTGACATAGCGATCTGTCAAGCATAGTCGTGAATGGTGTAAAAAAAACTTCATAGACATTTCTTTCAATGAATGACGTAATTGATACGGAAATTAGAATTCTTTTGATATCAAAATACGACTGTGTTAGCGTAGGTGGGTATAATTCACCTGTACACATACGATGATTCTCATTACGTCAGTGTACTGGAGCACAGAATGATACTCATTAATAAGTGTCCTAGAACACTAAGCTAACCGTTCTTAGCTGCCGAAACAACTTTTATACGTTTATATTATGTCTTTATACCCCACTTTCCCCGCACAACAAAGTTGTAAGTAAGGGGGGGGGGCTGGTATACTGGAATCAGCTTGTCCGGCTGTCGGGTTTTGCTTGTCCGGCGCATAACTCAAAAACTATTGGAAGTAAAAACTTAAACCTTCTTAGATAAATAGATCTCACTAAGGAAAAGTGCAGTGCCCAAGAACCATAACTCTTTTTTTCCACAATTTTGGAATTATTGCCCTTTGAAATTTTTCATACTAAATTTTTTCTCCGGGGCATAACTCAAAAACTATTAAAGATATCAACTTAAAACTTCATATATGAATAGATCTCAATGAAGAGAAGTGCAGTGCGTAAAACCATAATACTTTTTTCCGTAATTTTGAATTTATTGCCCTTTATAACAACTTAAAACTGCTTAAATGGATAGATCTCTTTGAGAAGAAGTGCACTGCCCAAGAACTATAACTCTCTTTTGTATAATTTTGGAATTATTGCCCTTTGAATTTTTTTATAAATTATTTTTGTCCGGGGCATATCACAATAAGTATTGAAGGTATCAACTTAAAACTTTATAGATGGTTAGATCTCATTAAGAAGACGTGCAGTGCCTAAAAACTATAATTCTCTTTTTCCAAAATTTTGAAGTTATTGCCCTTTGTAATTTTTCATACTTAATTTTTGTCCGGGGCATAAAATTACATGTTCCCATGTATCAATACGCTACTGATAAGGCGGCATGTTGGGGTTATTGGCGCCAGGATAGTGGCAGTTCTAGTTTATTCGTGTTTCATTTAAACAAACATCCTGTAACTATTAACTAAAAGCCTAGCTCGGTGAAACATTGAAAATAAATAAAGTAAGAAATACAAGAGTTTGATTTAAAATAACAATATGATTTTGAGCAAAGATTTTAAAAGCATATATTTAAAGATTACTGCAACAAAACATATTAATATAAATATATATCTATTACATATATTTACCATAACTTGAGTTCTACAATTTTTTTTTCGATAGCTAAGGCTCTCAAAACAGCTTGCTATCGTAAACTACTCTGCTTAGACAGAAACATGGAGACAAGCTATGATTTAATCTGTCAGGATCTACTCTCGAAAGTATTTTAAATCTTCATGAAATTTCTCTAAGGAATACTGCCACCAGCACGAAAACAACAACAACATAACTTGAGCTAAGCAAGACAAGAAAAAGTTATGAAGGCGTGTACGTCATGTCTCCATAGTAGGATAATATTTATTTTATGTTATTTGTGAGGATTGACTGGTAAAAATGAATTTATTAAATAGAAAATATGTGTTCTTCCAAAACACGCGCCAACGGAGTTCGACGGTGAAAATTTAAAATGAACTAAAAGTGACAGGACAGCAAAATATTACCACAGTATTTCACTGACAATGTAACAGACAATGTAGTTTATATCTATAGTTGAAATCTATGAATAAATCAAGAAAGCAAATGTGCAATACTTTTGTGTAGCAGATACTATAAAGATTCATTTAAGTTAATGAATCGTTGTTTAACTATATACAACTGTTTTTTATAAATTCTGATTTAAATGAACAATAAAGTTACAATGTTTTTTTAAAAGATATTAATATCTGTTCAGACTTTGATTTCGAATTGGAAAAACAGAAGTTTTGTAATGCAGTAAGACCATCAGATGATGATATATCATCCCTCTCAAAAAGAAAAAAAATCACCATGAAATACAAAACCGATGTTTCTTTATACATTTATTTTATTGACTCCTTTACAAACTTTTATCACGTTCAATTTAAATTTTCTGTTGAATTTTTATCGTTATATAATTATGTAGTAATGGGTATTAACTTTTTGTAGTTATATAGTAAAGAATCATGTCTATTTTTTTCACGGTTTACATGTCTACTTCTATTGCTCATTTAACTTAGATTTCTTCCGCTACAACAGAGACAATCCAGCTCGCAAAAACTGCTGAAGTTATAGTAAATTATCAGGGAAACAATCTTGGTTGAAAATATAGTCTTAACAATTAATAAAACTTTTTTTTTGTCGTCATAGCGTTTGAAGTATAACAGAGATATAAAAAAGAGATATAAACAAGAAGTATCACTGATAGATGGCAATGCCCCGGAAGTAGGGCTTTGACCTTTGACCTGATGACCAGATGAAGACAGATTATAGATTTTTCAAAAGAAGTGGGTTTTTTGTAACAATTTGACCTCAAGGTCAAGCTCATTTAGTGGTCAAGGTCAAAAATGATATATGTTATTTGGAAGATATCTCCCAAAGGGTTGTTGTTTGCAAGCATGAACGAAAAAAAATTGTCAAGTCCATTTAGGGGCTAAGGTCAAAAGAAATATATATCATTTGGAAGGCTGTTGTGTGTACGTATCAACTAAATTTGTTTAAGGGAGTTAAGGCCAATATTAAGTATTTTTGACAACTGGACCTTCTAGGTCAAAGTCATTCAGAAGTCAAGGTCAAATAAACAGAACAGAACAGAACATAAGTTTATTGTGACTTAAGCACATAGGCTCATCGTCATACAACAATACATTACACAAAAATAAATGTGTGAGAAGTTCTTGTCCATAGAGGTTTTATTCTCAAGTATGAAGTTAATCCAGTTACTAATAAGGAAGTTATGGGCAACATTTAAGTTTTCGGACGGAATGATGAACGGACTGTTAAAAAACAATGTGCCTCCTTTGGACGCATAAAAACTTTAACATTTATATGAGCTCCTACATAATGAAAGTAACACTTCGAGATATGACTTAATATTTAATTTGTTCATTAGTGTGATAATAATTATAATGGTACTTAAACATTTTTCACTTTCCTCAGGTTTGTCTACATACAGATGTGTGTTTTTAAAAGAAGGCGAAAACGCGTGCTGACTGCAAAACGTTGCAAAATACAGAATGGGTTTATATTTTCTATGCCCGAATTTCACGCTCTGGTAAGGGCCACCAACTTCTTGACGCAAAACCACAGTTCCACACCACAGCTCCACACTATCTTAATACAGCTCTGACTAACGGTTAGCATTACGACTTATATATTGTTTATGTTAAACACGTGACCTTATGACGTACTTCTATAAAATTTGTTAAGTTGGTCAATATAATCTTAGTGTAAACATTTACAATAAGCAGAGATAGATAACATTTATATTTAGACAATAAAAATAACCTTACACTAACTGTGTATTGTTCGAAAAAACAATGAAACTGATTTTGTCCCGAGACATTGATTTTGTCCACAAATCTAATCTGTTCTACATATTTATTTATTTATAGAAATGGAACATGAAATGCTCTATAAAACAGATTATTAACGACATCATTGAAAAGAAATGCATGAACTTTACCTAAGTGCAACACAGAATAAATGAAAAGTTAGAGACAATATTAGTGTGAAAGTTAGAAAACGAAGTCATTTGAATTTTATGCCTTAAAACTTCGTCGATTTAAACCGGGTAAATGGACCGAATGTTTTGTTACATAGAGTAATGGTGCATGAACAATAAATTTCTTTTAAAAATCTGCCTTTTCAGCAATGTATACTACATAAAATTTTCATTTCAGTTTCATTACAACATATTATCTTCATAAATCTTTCCGGCGACCCGACACACGAATAGTTTCCAACTTTTCTTTCAAATCGACCTACTTTAGCAAGTTCAACTTCTCTCATAAGACAGTCTTCATTAGAATAATTAACCAGCGATTGCAAAAATAAATTTGATCAGCTCTTGTTACCATATTTAAATGAGTTCTATGAGGCACATGTTTGTTCTGGTAGCTGTCATTTGCGAAACCTTAGAAAATGATTGGCAGATTGGTGGCGTTACAAGATACAGGAATAATATAGCTTTAGGCTTATTGCAGGTCAGAAATATTCTAATAATAGTTAAGGACAAGTTCAAGAGATGGTTATTTTTATATGTTAATAAATAAGTGATTTGATATTGGCACTGTTATCTGTCCCGAGGACAAATAACAGTGCTAATATCAAATCACTTATTTATTGACAATTTTATTAAATAACTACATGTAATGAAACTTGCTAGAAGCTCAACCATTTCCACCCCGCTCATCATTTTCCCAGACGACTCATCCATGTCAAGTAAACGCTTGTTATTTTGTGAAATCGTCACGGTTTAAATTTTGCAAACGTGGTTAAACACTACTAGTAGAATATTGTTTTAAATTTGAAGAAACGGTGCCGAGTTCAAACACCAATTATAATACAAGCTGTCAACACTTAAAACAAAATGGCTGCCGTTTCATCAATTTTCCTGCCCTGTAGCGATTCTAAATCAGATTTTGGCCCTGTGTGATCAGCCAATGAAATCTCTCAAAATGCGGGCTTTATATCTATATCACTTTCCGACCCGGGGCCACTGACAGATATAGAAATTGGCCCTGTTATAGAGGAGGCCGTAGTTATATTGGACGTGGTCGTTGCCCTTCTATAGGGCTAATAATATTTAGTTCTTTAATAAAATAGGTTATTTGCTTTATTCTGAGACAATTGCGCGAGATCTTCCCACGTAAAAATATCATAATGTGTGTCTTTATGACAGCAATATTGTATCACTTCGCAATAAGAGCGAGTTATATCTCAGAACACAACAAATAATCGTACTGTTACATACGCTTGAATTAAAATTTAAAAAAAAACGTGAAGAAAATAATGCAGTGATTGTTGTTGTTTTGGAACAGGTCGCCAACAACATAATTCTGCAAATAATTAAAATAATATGTAGATCAGTCTGCATAAGCAAATCAAAATAATCTTGACTCCTCGGTCTGCAGTGAAAGAAGAGAAAATTTCATTTTCGTACGAATTTCAAATTTCTGAAATTGCCATGAATACTCATTACAGACAAAAACGATCGGGTTTAAATAGTTTTCTTTTTTATGTTTTTTTTGTCTGCCCTGCAAGACCTTTGCTCTTCTATGTCTTCAATAATACGAGTCAATAAGATTTTTACATTGAAAGTTACAGAACTGGCAAAGTGACACTGATCTTTTTAAAGACGAACAAATATTATATAAATACTTATGTAACTTAAGTATTCAATTTTAAAAAACGGCGGAACAGCAGTTGACTATTGTAGAAATTATGCTGGCTTAGTCCTTATCTACACTTTACTAATATATTCGATAATACGTTTTTAGATATATCCTTCACAGAAGTAAAATAATTTATTGTTGCTTCTTACTTAAATCGCTTCTGATCATTCGCTGCTTTTTCAACATATATTTTAATCAGCTGGCATATTATTAATTATGACCACTAAACTAAATTTTAATAATGAAAATTATTTTACCGACTAGCTAGCATGCACGATTATTTGATTTCACCAGCATGCGTGACAAGGCCCAAACCTGGACTCAGTAGCTATTAAAGACTCTAACTTGTAACCTTGACCTTTAACCTACATCTGATATATGTGCATACCGACATGCTTTGGTCATCATCACTGCTTAGTTATTTCAATATTCTTTCATGCAAATGATGTCTCAGTTGTTTCTGTAAGTAGTAAAAGAGTACCACGTGCATTATTAAAATTTAGCATTATGACATAATTACACTGAAAAGAGATTGAATTCTTAAACGAAAGTATCACTTAAGGTATAATAATATAATAGACAAGAAAATTATTTTACCTTCTTCCAATGTTTTACCAGTGTCTCTTTTATGACGTTGAATACGTAAGAAACTGTCGTCTGCTTCTAAAATTTCCCTTTTCGACTTTGCGATTCCTTTCAAGTAATTAGATTTCAACGCTAATGACGTACAGATAACTCCAATATATACAAGGAGTAAAGTCACAAAAATAAGACGACGCGCTTCGAATTTCTTTCTACATTTTAATAAAGAAATGTTAACAGCCATATTTCGGATGTAGATAATCTTTAGTTTCCCACTCCAATGAATGACAACCAATGACAGAGATAACCACAGTTGACAAGTAGACGTCACCGTTGATTATCGCCTTTATCACCAGCTTGTTGTATCTATATTGCCATACAGTAACCGCATCAAGATTGTCAAAGCTTAAACCTATAGGATCACACGTCTTAGGACAGTTAATTCTACAGTCAGTTTTCTTCCAATATTTGAATGGTCTTGGAAAGCTGAGAGCGTTTATTTCCAATACAGGGAATAAACAACTTGAAGATTGAACTGTACTGAAACTGACTTACAGCAGATGTTTTGGGTATATCATTGTGAAGTGTTATCAAATATTTGCAAATATTACAGGAGAATTCTTCAAATCATTTACCCACCTGGTGACCTCTCGCTTGGAAACTTTGAAGTAATCTATGGTAAATTCCATATATGGGAATATTTCTCTAGTTTTGTGGAAGCCATCAGTCTTAAGTTATATTTATGATTTTTTTTTATCCTACATGTATATAACAATGCAGCTCTGGTCTTACGAATGAATATCTATATAAAAAAGCAAAGAAGGAACTGCAACCAAGAGCCATTTTCGATAACTTAAGGTAGACCTAAACAAATCTTAAATCTATAATTTTATCATTTTTGTTTTTGGTATCACCGAATGCTTTTCTCTACCGTTCAATTACAAATTAAGCTTTACCTCGATGTTTGATTTGTTCATGTCTCATTGCCGCAGAAAAACATTAGTTTTCTATAAAATCGGGGCAGCTGGTATCCCAACGAGCTGAAGTCACGCAACGCACCGTTTGCACTCTCTTCAAACTTTTTTCGGCAATCTGTTAATACGCAAACAACGTAATGTTGTCTTTTAGTCAGCCTTTTTTAGAACTGCTTGCGCGTTTTTCTCGCGATATCGCTTATTTCACTGTCAATAGTTTTGAACTTTGTCACGTATCTAAGTTACATTAATATATTTGGAGCCAATAAGTTGTGACACATTTCCAAAAGGCAACTCAAAGTTTTGGAAGTCGTTCAATTGCTCAGGAAACTTAAACTATTTAATATATGATAAAAAAAATATACACAGAACACTGATTTAAACAGCTGATACCGAACTTTTTATTTCCTTTTCTAGTTGACCGGGTCTTGAATCATGGTATAATGTAACACAGAAACCACAAACAGCTTTCGAGGTGGCATCGTGTGTAATCATAACTAAGTAACCATTAAAACTCTGACAGATCATCACTTTCCGTTAAATAAGATAAAACTGAAATTTTAAAATTAATCTTGCATACAGACTAGAAAAAGTAACTAACTTTGAAAAGAGACGAAGTAAAACAGTTGATACAGAGTAATTTTAATTGACACCCAGAATAATTTGTGTCCACTTTGTACTTTTTCATTCAATTCTATTGAATGAACCAATAAATGTATGAATTTCTGACTGACAAAATCCTCATAAATCTTTGAATGGAATATATCTTAAACAATAAATTCAAAACTGACATTATACGCATTTCTTATTGGTGAACCCTTTCAAAGCCTTTAAAAAGTTGGTTTAATAACATTATCTAAACATTCTCTGTGTAATAACGTTGAAAATTCAGGCATTTGAAATAAACACCTGTTTTTTAGGGAGTTATATCTATAAACAGCAAGGAGGATCACTTTCGAATACCCAGTGCCGAAATGTACGCCAGACTATGGTACTAACATTAGATTTCATAAATATTGGGTATATCGTATTATCTGATTACAACACCATTTTAGACCAATCTCAATAATGATCATTTGCAAATATATTTTTAACAGTTATATTAAGGCTTTTTTCACACCTTTATGTGTGATTAATTTGTTCCAATACCAAAGCAAAAAGTAACTTGGTGCAGGAGACAGAAGTTTTAATTCAAGAAATTTGGAATTTTTTGGCACAGCTATGAATCAATTGGATGGCCTAAATTTGTATTCATTACATGTTTATTCAAATTAAACTTTACTCATTCCTTTAACGCTCTCTTGAAACAAGAACCGTCGGGTTTGTTGGAACACATCTGGTTTGTTTGGGTTTTTACGAGAAGCAACCTTTCCATGCTGTGTCAAGATAGATCAATATGTTTCTAATGAATGTAACAATGACAAGATGATTTAGGCTAGCGTTGCAAGGAAACGGCTATGTATTGTCAATGAATCAAAAATCTTAACGAACAAGAAATTTCCTCATTTGCAGACAGTCCATACCAATCAAGTATTGCTAGTGTGGAGAGATAATACGGAATAAATAATTTACGAAAAACAAGAAATTTCTTCTACTGCACCCAAAACATTTCACGTCCATGATGCTAAGAATATAACATTGTTAAAAATAAGTTGAATCAATTACATGAAGAAACTGAACCCCCCCCCGAATTACTTACAGATATTTTTTTCACAAATTAAAAAAAAATTGTATCCTTTGGCCCAGTCATAATTTTAAATTTCAACTATAAACTAGAATTATAGTTTCATTTACATTCATCTTTGAGGTGAAAGACGTCTTAATTACATTAACTTTAAATTTAGATGACGACCTAACATATATTTGCTGTTTTACTGCCAAGTGTCTTGGTCATTATTCAACTCCAGTATAACTTTACACATGTTGGTGTGACTTGGCTGCGGTTCTTTTTCCAGGCTTCAGAAATATTCAGTATTATAAATACTGGAAACATCTGCACAAATTGTTTATGCTGGTATCTGCCCAAACACAACACAGTGTGACGTATAACGCACACCTTTATGTGCATATGATAAAAGATACTTTGAATTTGTCAGTGTTTTGTTCTAATCAAGTTATCGTCGAGATAAATAAAGTGTTATTTTAAGTTAATAGTAATTGTTAAATGTCTTCTTGTTACATTTTTCATATTTTTCTGTCATAATTCATAATTGTTGACAATTATAGCAGCTGTGAATGAATTTGAATGAATTTGCTCAATATTTTAGCAAAAATTATATTCGTTTATTTTTTCATACTAAGCTAGTTTTACGTGTATTACCTGATGTCTTCTCAAGCGGAAATCATTGCTATGCTGGCAGAACTGTAAATTGCCTCGTAGAATGCAGAATTGCAGAATTAAAAAAAAATAATAATAATAAAAACCTGTTAAACTTGCATAACCCGTAAAACTTGCATATCAATAGTGCTTTTTATAAACCTTCTTTGTGTTTAAATTAAAAAAAAATGTCCGCTCAGCAAAAATACAGGTCATATAAACTTATCATGCAAAACATCTAAGTGCAAACTGCTCGAGATGCATAATTTAAAACGATATTTATGATACAAATTTTTAATACCATATTTTATCAAATAAATGAAAGACAGTGAAAAAATAATCAAACAAACAGAAAATGGAGTCTACAAAAGAAAATCGTTCTAGCCGAAAAATACATAAATTCAGTTTGGTACTTAAAAGAGTCCTTTATTTTCTTTAAGCAGTCTTATAGGTTTATAAACATTATTTTAAACTTATTTATGAAAACTTGAACGAAACAACATCTCAAATACGACAAAACCCTAATCCTATTAATGACAAACGCAAAACTGATCTTTATTCAAGGACATAAACTATTTTGTAATTGTTTGTAATTCATAAATCATTTTGAACTTTCGAAATTTTCTATTTTCTAAAAGCTTTTTTTTTTCAAAAGGCGTTGCACTTAGACCCAGAGCTATTGCATGTTGATACGACCATAGACAAGATACCTCAATGAAATTGATAGAAAAATGTTCAACTTTTTAATTTGAAGGTAATCAATTTCAGTAAAAAGCGAGAAATTTATACCTGAATAATATAAATATAAATTAATATAAAGTTATGTTTATACCAACGGGTGCAAATAACTCTACGATGTTTTCGAGTTAACGTCATCAATATGATTAGAAATGGAAGGTTATCAGATAGCAAACAAGGTTGAAAAATGAGCATATAAACGGTGATATATACCATGTTCGTGTAGATGTACATGTTGTGCATGTGACCTACCAATTGTAACAATACATGACGTAGGTTACCCGGTTATGTACAATCATTAGCTGGTAAATATTAGTCTAATCATACCAATCATTTTCAGAATGAGTAAAAATAGCTTTTAAGTCAGATAAAGTTAAATTTAAACGATGTACACACTGCATATGATTGCTGTAGTGTGGGACAGCATACTTCTTAGATTGATTAGATAATGTCCGAATGGTTTATATTTAACATTTTTTTTTGTATTTATCTTATTTCATCCCCGTAAATCTTGAAGCTTTGGTGATCTATCTTACAAGAGAACATTGCTAAACTAGTCTTGCAAACTAGTTTAAGGCTTAAATATGTACATCTAAATAAATATTTACTGTACACAAATGACAAATGAGTTGATCAATAAGTTCTAGCCTATCAGCGTGTTTTCGTCTCATCTTCTTTCCGTTAACGCCGAAGCGACAAAACGAAACATGAAAATGCGCCGCTGCGAAAAGACGTTAGAAGTTAGAAGAAACTCAGATGATGGCGCGGTAATGTGTCGTCTCTTCGAGTTTCGGCGCTAGCGGCAAGACGAAATAACGGCAAGACGACAACGTGCCGATCGGCGGCTTTACGTACCGCCATCTTTTCCTGTTATCGCGTTTCTGTGGCGCATACGCACAACACAGTCACGGATAATTTCTACAAATTGTAATAAACTCGTGTGTGCATTTAATGCATTATTTCTGCATTATATCGTCCATTTTCTGTAAATGCGACACAGAAACGTGACAAAACAAAAAAAGACATCGGCACGAAAAGGCGTAATTTCGGTTTTTCGCTAGCGCCAAAGCGTCGAGACGAAGACACGACACGTAAGGTGCTCTTCTTACTTTGTCTTTTTACATCGGGGTCTTTCCATATTTTGCGTTGCTGCTTCGGCGCTAAAGCCACTGTCTCATAAAAGGTCCGACGGGTCGGCGATGGGGTGACGACGAGTTTTTGGGGAATCTGTGGCATTTTCGGGGAGTAGTCTGCGATATATCGTCGAGTTATCTGCGCCTCGGCCAAAAAAACAGGTGTTTTTTTCAGATCGGCGAGATGTCGGCAAAACTTACCTCCAAGTTA
The DNA here is from genome assembly GCA_012932295.1 of Cyclina sinensis. Lineage (NCBI taxonomy): Eukaryota > Metazoa > Mollusca > Bivalvia > Venerida > Veneridae > Cyclina > Cyclina sinensis. The sequence continues at coordinate 13,807,044 of JAAONU010000004.1, read as the reverse complement.
AAATTTCCCTATCGATCGGAGGAAAAATTTCAACCCTGTGAAATCGTTATAGCATCAGTGACTAATCGCCGATGGTCGGCCGGATCACGTCAGACCCTTGGCCGGATTACTGGCGATTTATCACTCCATACCGATGTCTCAGATTTCTTTTTCGCTTGTCAATATCGTGGACTTGTCGCAGGCATCTCGCCGTGCTTCTACCGATGTACTGCAGGCTCCCGGATAAGTCACGGCCGACGGTATACATATCGCCGTGTGCCCATCGATTATTCATTGATCACTCGCAAAATAATCCGTGGCTAGTCTGAGATATATATTAACGATTACTTGCGTTTTCGCCGGGTATATATAGTAGCATACTATCTCGACTAGTCGGTGACTAATCAATGGCTAATCGACGGGTCATCACCGTTTGATCTCCGATTGAAGTGGCTGCACGTCGGCGATCAAAGAAACCGACATCATGGGAACGTCAGATTAATGAGACCGCTCGACAAACAGTGTGCACCGATGTCGCTTTCAAGGTTTTTCCCGCCGACGGGCCATAAATCGGGGAAGACGCCGAGATGTCGGTGTCGCCGATTTTTTTGAGACACTAGCATAACGAAAAGACAACGGGACGAGAACACGCTGATCGGCGACTTTTCGCATTGTCGCTAGCGATACGATACGTTAAGGTTAGAAATCAGCCACTGGCCTTTTCCACATGGAAGTTAGTTAATACTCCCTTCACATACACGATTTTTTCTTACGAGTCCTTACGTTTGCTCATATTCGTAAATGTTGAAGGATCCCAACGATTTCAGCCCTTTTACGGGATGTTAACAAGCTATTTACGGACTATAACGAGTAACCACGGTGTATTTACGACAAACTTCCACGGTTTGTTACGAGACAGTACGGACAATTAAGACATGTTACGAGCTTTTTACGAATTATAAGAAGTATGTTACGTAATTGCGCGATTCGTAGATGATATTACGTGTTAGTTATGACCTGTTTACGAATTGTTACGGATGTATGCGATTTAATAAAGGATATCTACGAGTCCTTGCGTTTTTGTTTTTCTCTTTTGTTTTTCTACATTTTCCCAACGTTTCATCTTACAACTTTCATCCAAAGTGACAACATGTCTTATAAAGAAATAAACTGTTGTTATATGAAACGTTTTTACGCCTACTCCTTCCCCTAGCCCAGATGGAAGAGGAAGAGGCACCGCAGCAGAGAAAACGGAGGAGGCGTCAGGCTCGCAGGTTTTGGTGCCGGACGTGGCTGTCGCGCAGGGTTCTTTTAGGTCAGTATCATCATCTTTTCCATGAGCTGAACCGAGAAGACCCTGCTAGCTACAAGAACTTTCTGCGTGTTCACTTTGACTTTTGGATCACAAATGAAATGATGTTTGTGCTTTTATGTCTTCCCCTAATCGTAGTGTACATGTATATATTCGTGAATTGCCCGTAAGTACTCGTAATGTGCTCGTATTAACTCGTATTTGTACGTAGTAATCCGTATAGCTATCGCAATGCCATCGCGAATAGACCCGAATTCAATCGTAAACAGCACGTCACGATTCGCAAACATACTTAAACCAATCGTAACAAACCGTAAGGCAAAATTATGCAAATCGTTTACGGACTCTTGCGAGCGTTTTACGGAGCGTTTACGTGTTGTTGCGACTTGTTTACGATGCTTACGAATTGACACGAGCTATTTACGGAAAATTCAATCCGTTGACACTCGTAGAAAAATTTTTGACATGTCAAAAATTTTGTCTCTCCTTTCACGAATAGCTACGAGTATCTGCGAATTGTAACGAGTTATTACGGATAGCACCGAGTTATTTACGGATGCTTGCGAGTACCTACGAGTTGGCGATCCGTAAGGACTCGTAAGAAAAAATCGTGTATGTGAAGGGGGTATTAGAGAAGCATGTGTTTATTTCCATGACTATTCTATTTATAGAAACTTTAAAATACGATTGGCAGATTGGCTGTGTAGCAAGAGTTTTGCCATTCTGTATCGTAACATTGGTAAAAAGAACTACATCCATATCTCATTACAAAAGATAAACATCGTCGGAATTTTAATGTGATTCTTTGTTTTATTAAGTGTTTCTCCCTCCAAACATACATACCTCAATGTTGAATTGTGCTCACTGAATAAATAAAGCCAGTATGTATGTGAAACATTACACAGGTCAGTACCCAGACTCTGTACCCGAAACAAGAATATGTGTCTTCATAAAGTAAGGGAAACATTTTTTACAAACCGCATAAAGGAAGTAAAATACTGAGAATAGCAAATTATTCAAATACGAGTTGATAAGATAATTTTACCTCTTCCTAATGTTTCTCGTTGAAAACTTCTATAACTGTTGTCTGCTTTAAAATTCCCCTTTCTAGACACTGCAACACCTTTCAATTTCTTTATTTTTACGTTAATGACATGTATGTAAGCCCAATATAGACCAGGGCCAAAGTCGCAAAAGTAATGCGACGCGCTTCAAATTTCTTTCTTCATTTCAATATAGAATTTTCATAATCATTTTTGGATGTCAATAAATCCTCAATGTCTCCTTTCAATAAATGACATCCGATGATATGACAAAATTATCACAGTTGACAATAAGATGTCACTATTTATTTAATGCTAACCAATAAAACACTGAATTCTATCAGTGAGATATATTCCATATCAACTCACAGTGTGAGTGATATAGATTCTATATCACTCACAGTAGAAATGCCGGACTACTTTTTCAATTACCTTCCTTAGCAGTTTGACAGTTACAATGAATTGTCTCCCTTATCTGTCAAAAACATAAACAACTGTAACAACAACAACATATCCGTCTGCTTTAATAAATCTTAATAAGAAATACATATGATTGATGTTGATAACAGTTCTGACATTGTTTTGTTGATGTTTCATGTGATATGTCAGTGTGTCAAGGCTGAATGTGTATATATATGTACATGTACCGACATTCATGAGTCATAATTTTTGTCACACGTGACTGTAAAATAAAGACAAAATTAAGAACTAACATTCAATGACAAGTTATCCAGTGTCAATGTTTAAAAATTTCCCAATTCCAGTCATGTTTCGTTTTGAGTCATGGTGCACAAGTTGAATAAATCGTTGAAAATCTACAAGCAAGTTTGATCGATTTCTGTCGCTTACAATACAATATGGCGGAATTTCGCAATTGAAGGGCCAATATCATGTACTCATACGCGCGTTTATCAATGGTAAGTATCAAAAACAGCTCTTCATTTTTTTTATTTTTTTTCTAATGTTAGCATTAAATAAATAAAAAAAAATGTTTTTCGTGAATATGGAATATATCTCATCTCAAAGTGATACAGTTTTTAAAAATATTTAATTGTATCACTTCTCGATGAGATATATTCCATATTCACGAAAAACAAACAAATTTCCTCTATTTACAATTTGCCACTTTTATCAGTCTTTAATTCATTCAGGATCTACGTACTCCTACATGAGGATGCTCTTCATGCAGTATGATATTAAGTAAATTTTAGTACAAAGTGATTTTACTTTCGAATTATTTTAAAATCAAGCTGTACGTTACGTCTAAGTATTATCTTGTCAGATATGGTATGAATTTATTCTTACAAAAAAATCTAATTTGGCCAAGACATATTCAGGATAAAGACTTTGATCAAATAAGAAAACCAGTTGAATGTTATCGTAAAGTGCCCAGTCTGTATTCTAGAATGACATTTAGAATAGAACTCTTGTTTTTTCAAGACCACAATATATGTGTCTGTTTACATGGCCTTTTTAACTTCCATCTGACATTGATGTCCTTGATGTCTTGTACGCGTGCGCAAGCATGCAGATATTCACTTGCATTAATTTCACGTGTTCACAGATGATCATACAAAGTAAACAGTATCTATCGTATCGTCAAAGTATTTTTGTATGTGTACTGTGGCTATCTATTACTGATGACCTTGAGATATTGTGAAAATATCAACTTTAGGATAGTCATTTGTAAATATCAGTCAGTAAGTAACACAGAGAAGACAGAATGGTATACATGTCCAGTTCTTCAGCCTTTTCTCTATTTCAAGGTCACTGTTTCCTTTTTTCTGTTATATATGTGAAAATTAAAGCTCGAGAATATTCTTCCGCCACTCTAAATAAATATTCACGAAACAAGTTTCTATAATATTTATTTGTTAATGTTCAGTTTTTTTTCCAAATGAAAAATAATTACCCTTATGTTTTGCATAAATTGCAAAAATACATTTTATTGGTCAAGTAAATGAAACAGTGATTCAAACCTTTGATGCATTTTTCTGGTAAGTAAAACAGTGTGATCTTACTATGAAAATAAAATAAAATAAAAACTTCACAACGTTCTCTCAGGCCTCAGGTTACCAATACGGAACACTGTGAAGACACAAGGTCATGGTAGTGTCTGTAGGTTGGTGCACATCCTTTGCACACAGAATAGTGGTACTTTTACTTTGAATCAAAGAAGGAATGTTATAATTAAGTTAGTGTGACAGAACAATAAACAGAAAGAAAAGTAATCCGATATATTTGAAAGGCATTTCGAATAAAAATTGTGGCAACGCTTTAACGCTTATATCAAACACAAAATCCATAAAATACGGTAGGAAAATGGTAATATAAAATATTCTTGTGAGAGGCGGTATTATTCTGTAAATTAAAAATTAGTTTAATAAAAATAATAATAAAAAAGTATAAAAACAATGTACAATAAAAAATCATTCAATAAAACTAATTTGATATAACACCATTATAATACATATTATTTTCTACGTATTTTCTAATTAATTTAACCGATTATTTTTAGAAACTTTGTTTTCTGTCCCTATTTTCTGTTCGGAGACAAAACCGCGGATAAAGAGCGGTTGTGTAATATATCAGTGTGTTATATTCAAATCGAATGCGATGCAATTTCTTTGAGAATACAGTAGACAATGCGAAGATAGAACACATCTTACAGGCTTGATAAGATGAAGAGTTCTGATGCAAGTTCCTGTTTTAGATCGTGTGTAATTTCTGCATTACACTCCAACGTTTAGACACCACATCAAGTCCTGGAAGCTAAAGTGTAACAGACCATTTAACAAATCAGATTGTCACGGTTAATCACTAGCAATCAGGTGTTAATTTCTCTGATAATGGCATTTGGTCAGTTGGTAATTTCTGCAGGAATTCTCAGGGTTCAGGTAAAGTGTTATATAACAGGAGTTCAGTTACAGTAAGGTTTTCAGTTTTGCAACATGAAGCAGGAATATTACAAATTAAGCAATTGGAAAGTGATCAAATCATTTAACTATTATTCATACTATTTGCAGTCTGAAAATATTTATAATGCAGATTTGATTGTATAAAACACTGCAAAGGTTGATTGTTATTTTCATTAGTAAGATAAAACAAGACATGCCCACAGGCAGAATGTCGAGCCCGCTTGTCTTAATTCAAACCTGAACCTATAAGCTTCAGATCAAGGAGAAAGATGTATACATAGCAAGATACAGTGCGGACAAACAAATTTTGATATTTCTACTTGACCTTTGACCTCTTGTGATCTTGACCTTCATTTTGCGCAAGACAACACAACTCACCATGGAAAACATTTATTATAAGTTATATTAAAATCCATCCATGTATATAGAAGTTATACTCGCAAATGAATGTTTAATTTTGTTATTTGACCTTTGACCCTGAAGTAAGACCTTGACCTTTACCACAGACACCTAAATTGAATCTAAATACGAGCAGTGTAGATCCTGATCAGACTGCATGGATGTGAGGGCTTGTCGGGATCTAAACTGGTCGTACATCAGATGTAAGCTGTATATGTGGAGTAAAAGGTTAACAATCTAAAATTTCTTTGGTTTCCTACAAGTCTCGTGGAAAGGTCCAAAGGGCGGGTCTAAACTTTGTGCCTACTCTGAATCAAAGAAGTGTTAATCGATTTTGGATTCAGTCTGAACTTAGCAGTTTCTTAATTCTTATTTTTTTAATTATTGCAAATTGAAATTACAGGTGATGATTCAGCATAATTATGAAGTTCACCAGTCTCTTTAATGTAAAGCAAGTAGATAATAGATAGAACAGATACATTCGTTTTGAACAACTCTATTCATTTTCATTTATACAGAGATTTCAAATTCTTATTTATAAGAATTAGTATCACTTTTTCTTACTCTTAAACCCCTTTAACAGTTTTTATCAGTTTTGTATCTCAATACATGTTGTTATCAGTCATTTCAGAAAACCTGGCCATCAATGAGGTAATAAAACCATTACCACCCTGTGCCTGATGATTTTTTATGGCCATTCTAATTATCTGCTGGACATCAAAGAGATACAGATCTGTATCTGCCAGTGGTGTCTAAACGTTGGAGTGATTATTTTATCACAGTTACAATTGCGTAAAATTTGAATAAAAGAGTGAATTTGACATAGAATCATCAAAATTTTTAACACGTTTCTGTACGTTCTTATTGAGACCAGAGTCTTTCAAATCCTATCTGCAAGACCCTGTTGAGACACAACTGATTCGTGTCTCTTGCATACGTAAGTACATTTAACTCGTAATGTTCGGTTGTCCTTAAAATGAAATCATCGACGAAATAATTGGTTTATACCAAGCGATACTAAGCCGCCATGTTTTTATTTAAACGCTGTTAACGAAAGGCACAATGTTAGTATTTATGATTATATTTTGTAAAACATGTAGTTATTTTCACATAAGTACATGGAAAGAGGGAAGTTTAAAATTCTTGGAAATTACGTAAATACCATCCCTTTTGTCACATGAAGATATCATACGAAATTAGATAATAAAATGTCAATACAGATATGTGCAAATGTAGAATTCATTTAATCCAGGTTCGATCATATTATTTGTGCCACTCCAATAATCATGCTTATCAATGCGATGATAATATATCGTCAATGATTTAAAAACATCTTCTAATGTCGTCTTACTTGTTAAACGTGTTCATGACCATTTACTTTTCTAGTGTTGCAATTGAAAATCGCCCAGACAAAAAATGTGGAGTCTAAAGCAAAGACAAAAAATCAGAATACAAATTGTTCGTATGTCTTCCACTACATTTACCATGAAGATTACTAGTAACTGTTGTCAAATTTGGACAACTCAAGGGCCGCAACTCTGCTAAAAATAATCAAATCAGTATAAGCCAATAATATGCGTAACTCAACTTGGTAATGATCATTCCTGTGATGTTTCCTCAAAATCTGATAAACGGTTAAGGAGATATGCCTATTCGTGTTCAAATTCAGACAAATCAAGACCCATAACTCCACTAAAAATCAGCTGACCGGGACACATCAATAACACTAGTTACTAAATAAGCTAACAATCATTCCTGTGAAGCTGTTTTTTTTTAAATCAGACAAGCTGTCATGGAGATATGCCCATATATTTTCAAATATGAACAAATCAAGGCCCATAACTAAATCGCTGAACGGAAAATTGCCGACGATATGCTCAACTTGGCTTGGTACCAATAAATCATGGCAAGTTCCACTAAAATCCAATCAGCCGAAGAGAAGAAGCGCAGACAAACTTTGTGAAATACAGACATATAGACAGACATCCATAAAGACGGAAAGTACAAAAACAATATGGCTCCCACCATGGGGGAAGACACAATAATTGTAAAATCGAAAAGACATCGTAGATATAAAAATTGTGTTGAAAACAATAATTCTACCATTTACTTAAAACCAAAGCATCTTACAAAACTTTTAAGGACGACAACGCTTTAACAGATAATTAACTCGTAAATTAGCTTAACATTAAACAGTACTATAATTAAATGTGCATCGAAAATAACAGATTCTGTACGAGTCAAAATTTCACACCTTTGTCTAGTGGTTGAACGATACCACTACTGTAATACAGCACAGCAATATGTAAACACAACTTTTTCAGCCTGATAAAAGCTAAAAAATATGAAGTGGAAACTATGGTCAGCAGAGAAATATAGATGGTGCATGTACAAGTAAAGCATTTGACATAATTGTCAAGTCAAAGCAATAATGATGTACGCCGTAAGTACCTCAGGAAGTAGAGTTCTATTGAACTTGTGCGAAAAGTTTATGAGGGCAATGTTATCATAACGTGTATATTTACAATGGGTAGACATATCTTTGTGACAGATAAAAAGTTATAAATATATTTATAGGCAATCTAAAAAATGTACAGATATCGTTCGACTGATAAAACAGTTTCCCTAAAATTCGCTACGAATTTCTTAATATAGGTGGTAGATATAAAAATGCAATTTGTGACATAACTAGCCAATGATGCGTTGATAATAAATTTCAACTATCATTTTATGAGAATCCTTCTTTCCTTGCACCTACCCTTTATCATCTTTCCTACGTCGTTTGTACAACTTACAAACTGAATTAATTCGAGACCATCGACGATTGAATGACCGAATGTTCCCCATTCTTGCAAATGATATTAACTTCATTAGATTTGAGCTTCACCATGGAAACAGCGTTTATCGCGTTAAATGACCAGTAAATGTAGAACAGTTTTAATCAGATCCTATTACCATATTTAAGTTAGTTCTAGAAGGCACATGTTTGTTTCCATGTCATTTATCTTTACCCTAAGAATGATAGTGATACATTAACTGTGTTACGAGATGCCGTGAAAAGCTTAAGGAACCTTGAGGAACACATCCGCAGTTAAAAGTTCATATATGAAATGATTGGAAAAGTTACCATAAATAAATGATTGAAATCAGACAAACTTTCCTACATACAATTTATTATTTTAATTTTATTTTTTGTATATAAAAAGATGTTCTACAATCATTTTGTTCTTAAATTGATTGCTGACCCTGAGGGCTTTCCGTTTTAGGCTAAGAACAAAATAAACATTAATAAAATATGTATTATTTCTATTTATAGCCATGTCCAACTTCATGTTGATTTTAAGTTGTTTATTATTTATGTGTTTTATTACCTCAATTACAACTTTGGATGAGCTTATGTGTACTATGTAACTACATTGAAAATACAATGAAAATGGACATCTCTACTCGAACGTAGTTTGAAAATCATGTTCAGACCAACGTCTGCATTTGCAAACATTTAAAAAGGAAGTGTAACACTTCGCAAAATAAATTAATACAATAGGTAAGATATTTTTACCTTCTCTCAATGTTTTGTTATCGGTTGATGTATCTCTTTTAAATCGGTGAGAGTTTTGATATGTGTCGTCTGCTTTATGAATTTCCTTCCTTGACGCTGCAATTCCTTTCAGATAATCCGATTTCAAAGTTAATGATATACATGTAACTCCAATATAAACAAGGAACAAAGTCACAAAAATAAGACGGCGCGCTTCAAATTTCTTTCTAGATTTAAATATAGAATTATTAAACGCCATAATGGATATACAGTAACTCATCAGTGTCCTACTGAATGACAGCCGGTGATATCTGATAGAGATTACGTGGGTTGACAATTAGACGTTAGTATTGATTACCCGCGACTTTTATCAGCGGTTGTACAAGTAATTCGTACGCGCAACCGCACCCACGACTTTTATCAGCGGTTGTACAAGTACGCGCAACCGCATGAAGACATTGTTACAGAATAATATTATGTGAGCACACGCTTAAGAACAGTTAATTGTTTGCTATGTTTCATTCCAATACTCGAATGACTTCGGCAAACTGTTACTTGTTGATAGATATTCCTATAAAACTATGAAAACTGTTCAACATGAACTGCATCGTGGTACAACTGGCAGTAAACTATTTACCAACATCTTTGTGGCTACATCGTTTACATAAAGAAAAAATAGTTTGTCCAATATTATCAATTTTGCTCATGTTTTCTTTTCAAAGTTTATTCCATACTACCCAATGTGTTTATATATTCCCTTTTTGTCGTCTGTTTCATACTACCCAACGTATAAATGTGTTCTTTTCAAAGTCTGTTGCACACTACCCAATGTGTTTATATATTCCCTTCTTGAAGTCTGTTTCATACTACCCAACGTATAAATGTATTCTTTTCAAAGTCTATTCCATACTACCCAATGTGTTTATATATTCCCTTCTTGAAGTCTGTTTCATACTACCCAACGTATAAATGTATTCTTTTTAAAGTCTATTCCAAATTACTGACTGTCTATTTATGTATCATTTTTAACGTCTATTCCACACTACCAAATGTTTTCATGTATTCTTTTCAGTCTGCTTAATAATGCGTCGGTAAAAAGCTATACATAGCTTATGTTTATGTCCTATGTTCATTGAATCGACAATAAATAAATATTGTATTGTATTGTAATAAATAAATAAATAAATAAATAAATAAATAAATAAATAAATAGCATTGTATTGTATTGTATTATATTGTATTGTATTGTATTGTATTGTATTGTATTGCATTGTATTGCAATACCCATTGCACTTGTACTATTCAGTGTATTCATGTTTTCCTTTGTAAGTCAGCTTATACTTCACAACGTGTTTATGAATTCTTTTCAAAATATATTCCATACTACCATACGCTCATGTATTTTTATTGAATGGCCATTCGGTGTAACCCAGTGTTCTCATGTATTATTGTTAAAGGTCTTTTCATGGTATTCTTTTCAAAGACTATTCAATGCTGACAAATGTGTTCATGTATTCTTTTTAAAATTATTTCATACTACCAAGTGTTCGTGTATTCTTTCAAATGCTATACATTGCGCGTAAGTGTGCTCATTTATTCTTTTTAAAATCATTTCATACTACCAAGTTTACCCATGTTTTCTTTCAAACTCTGTTCAATACTACCCAGTGCGCTTATGGATTCTTTCAAAGTCTGTTCAATGCTGACAAGAATGCCCATGTATTCTTTTTAAAATTATTTCATACAACCAAGTGTAATTGTTTCATACTACCCAGTGCGCTCATGAATTCTTTCAAAGTGTGTTCAATGCTGACAAGTGTGCTCATGTATTCCTTTTATAATTTTTTAATATTGCGAAGTGTGTTCGTGTATTTTTTCAGAGGTTATTCAATGCTATGCTAACAAGTGTCCTTTTCAGAATTATTCTATACCATCAAGTGTATTCGTGTATTCTTTCAAGGGCAATTTAATGCTGACAAGGGTACTCATGTACTCTTTTAAAAATTATTCCATATTACCATGCTTGTTCATATATTCTTTCAAAGTCTGTTCAATGTTGACAAGTATTCTCATGTATTCTTTTCATAATTATTTAATCTTGCGAAGTGTGTTCTTGTATTTTTTCAAAGGTTATTCGAGTTTATTTTTGTATTCTTACAGTCTGTCCAATGCTGACAAGTGTGCTCATGTATTCTTTTTTAAACTATTCCATACTACCGAGTGTATTTGTGTATTCTTACAGTCTGTCCAATGCTGAAAAGTATGCTCATGTATTCTTTTTTAAACTATTCCATACTACCGAGTTTATTTGTGTATTCTTACAGTCTGTCCAAAGCTGACAAGAGTGCTCATGTGTTCTTTTTAGAGTTATTCCATACTACCGAGTGTATTTGTGTATTCTTACAGTCTGTCCAATGCTGACAAGTATGCACATGTATTCTTTTTTAACTATTCCATACTACCGAGTTTATTTGTGTATTCTTACAGTCTGTCCAAAGCTGACAAGAGTGCTCATGTGTTCTTTTTAGAGTTATTCCATACTACCGAGTGTATTTGTGTATTCTTACAGTCTGTCCAATGCTGACAAGTGTGCTCATGTGTTCTTTTTAGAGTTATTCCATACTACCGAGTGCATTTTTGTGTTCTTACAGTCTGTCTAATGCTGACAACTGTGCTCATGTGTTCTTTTTTAAACTATTCCATACTACCGAGTGTATTTGTGTATTCTTACAGTCTGTCCAATGCTGAAAAATGTGCTCATGTGTTCTTTTTAGAGTTATTCCATACTACCGAGTGTATTTGTGTATTCTTACAGTCTGTCTAATGCTGAAAAATGTGCTCATGTGTTCTTTTTAGAGTTATTCCATACTATCGAGTGTATTTTTGTATTCTTACAGTCTGTCCAATGCTGACAAGTGTGCTCATGTGCTCTTTTTTAAACTATTCCATACTACCGAGTGTATTTGTGTATTCTTACAGTCTGTCCAATGCTGACAAGTGTGCTCATGTGCTCTTTTTTAAACTATTCCATACTACCGAGTGTATTTGTGTATTCTTACAGTCTGTCCAATGCTGAAAAATGTGCTCATGTGTTCTTTTTAGAGTTATTCCATACTACCGAGTTTATTTTTGTATTCTTACAGTCTGTCCAATGCTGACAATAGTGCTCATGTGTTCTTTTTAGAGTTATTCCATACTACCGAGTTTATTTTTGTATTCTTACAGTCTGTCCAATGCTGACAATAGTGCTCATGTGTTCTTTTTAGAGTTATTCCATACTACCGAGTGTATTTTTGTATTCTTACAGTCTGTCCAACGCTGACAAGTGTGCTCATGTGTTCTTTTTAGAGTTATTCCATACTACCGAGTTTATCTGTGTATTCTTACAGTCTGTCCAATGCTGACAAGTGTGCTCATGTGTTCTTTTTAGAGTTATTCCATACTACCGAGTTTATTTTTGTATTCTTACAGTCTGTCCAATGCTGACAACTGTGCTCATGTGTTCTTTTTAGAGTTATTCCATACTACCGAGTTTATCTGTGTATTCTTACAGTCTGTCCAATGCTGACAAGTGTGCTCATGTGTTCTTTTTAGAGTTATTCCATACTACCGAGTTTATTTTTGTATTCTTACAGTCTGTTCAATGCTGACAAGTGTGCTCATGCGTTCTTTTTAGAGTTATTCCATACTACCGAGTTTATTCTTGTATTCTTACAGTCTGTCCAATGCTGACAAGTGTGCTCATGTGTTCTTTTTTTAAACTATTCCATACTACCTAGTTTATCTGTGTATTCTTACAGTCTGTCCAATGCTGACAAGTGTGCTCATGTGTTCTTTTTAGAGTTATTCCATACTACCGAGTTTATTTTTGTATTCTTACAGTCTGTCCAATGCTGACAAGTGTGCTCATGTGTTCTTTTTTAAACTATTCCATACTACCGAGTGTATTTTTGTATTCTTACAGTCTGTCCAATGCTGACAAGTGTGCTCATGTGTTCTTTTTTAAACTATTCCATACTACTGAGTGTATTTGTGTATTCTTACAGTCTGTCCAATGCTGAAAAATGTGCTCATGTGTTCTTTTTAGAGTTATTTCATACTACCGAGTTTATCTTTGTATTCTTACAGTCTGTCCAATGCTGACAAAAGTGCTCATGTGTTCTTTTTAGAGTTATTCCATACTACCGAGTGTATTTTTGTATTCTTACAGTCTGTCCAATGCTGACAAAAGTGCTCATGTGTTCTTTTTAGAGTTATTCCATACTACCGAGTGTATTTTTGTATTCTTACAGTCTGTCCAATGCTGACAAGTATGCTCATGTGTTCTTTTTAGAGTTATTCCATACTACCTAGTTTATCTGTGTATTCTTACAGTCTGTCCAATGCTGACAAGTGTGTTCATGTGTTCTTTTTAGAGTTATTCCATACTACCGAGTTTATTTTTGTATTCTTACAGTCTGTCCAATGCTGACAAGTATGCTCATGTGTTCTTTTTAGAGTTATTCCATACTACCGAGTTTATCTGTGTATTCTTACAGTCTGTCCAATGCTGACAATAGTGCTCATGTGTTCTTTTTAGAGTTATTCCATACTACCGAGTTTATTTTTGTATTCTTACAGTCTGTCCAAAGCTGACAAGTGTGCTCATGTGTTCTTTTTTAAAGTATTCCATACTACCGAGTTTATTTTTGTATTCTTACAGTCTGTCCAAAGCTGACAAGTGTGCTCATGTGTTCTTTTTAGAGTTATTCCATACTACCGAGTTTATTTTTGTATTCTTACAGTCTGTCCAATGCTGACAAGTATGCTCATGTGTTCTTTTTAGAGTTATTCCATGCTACCGAGTTTATTTTTGTATTCTTACAGTCTGTCCAATGCTGACAAGTGTGCTCATGTGTTCTTTTTTAAACTATTCCATACTACCGAGTTTATCTTTGTATTCTTACAGTCTGTCCAATGCTGACAAGTGTGCTCATGTGTTCTTTTTAGAGTTATTCCATACTACCGAGTTTATTTTTGTATTCTTACAGTCTGTCCAATGCTGACAAGTATGCTCATGTGTTCTTTTTTAAACTATTCCATACTACCGAGTTTATTTTTGTATTCTTACAGTCTGTCCAAAGCTGACAAGTGTGCTCATGTGTTCTTTTTAGAGTTATTCCATACTACCGAGTTTATTTGTGTATTCTTACAGTCTGTCCAATGCTGACAAGTGTGCTCATGTTTTCTTTTTTAAGCTATTCCATACTACCGAGTGTATTTGTGTATTCTTACAGTCTGTCCAATGCTGACAAGTATGCTCATGTGTTCTTTTTAGAGTTATTCCATGCTACCGAGTTTATTTTTGTATTCTTACAGTCTGTCCAATGCTGACAAGTGTGCTCATGTGTTCTTTTTTAAACTATTCCATACTACCGAGTTTATCTTTGTATTCTTACAGTCTGTCCAATGCTGACAAGTGTGCTCATGTGTTCTTTTTAGAGTTATTCCATACTACCGAGTTTATTTTTGTATTCTTACAGTCTGTCCAATGCTGACAAGTATGCTCATGTGTTCTTTTTTAAACTATTCCATACTACCGAGTTTATTTTTGTATTCTTACAGTCTGTCCAAAGCTGACAAGTGTGCTCATGTGTTCTTTTTAGAGTTATTCCATACTACCGAGTTTATTTGTGTATTCTTACAGTCTGTCCAATGCTGACAAGTGTGCTCATGTTTTCTTTTTTAAGCTATTCCATACTACCGAGTGTATTTGTGTATTCTTACAGTCTGTCCAATGCTGACAAGTGTGCTCATGTATTCTTTTTTAAACTATTCCATACTACCGAGTTTATTTGTGTATTCTTACAGTCTGTCCAAAGCTGACAAGTGTGCTCATGTGTTCTTTTTAGAGTTATTCCATACTACCGAGTTTATTTGTGTATTCTTACAGTCTGTCCAATGCTGACAATAGTGCTCATGTGTTTTTTTTAGAGTTATTCCATACTACCGAGTGTATTTGTGTATTCTTACAGTCTGTCCAATGCTGACAAGTATGCTCATGTATTCTTTTTTAAAACTATCCCATACTACCGAGTTTATTTTTGTATTCTTACAGTCTGTCCAATGCTGACAATAGTGCTCATGTGTTCTTTTTAGAGTTATTCCATACTACCGAGTGTATTTGTGTATTCTTACAGTCTGTCCAATGCTGACAAGTATGCTCATGTATTCTTTTTTAAAACTATTCCATACTACCGAGTTTATTTGTGTATTCTTACAGTCTGTCCAATGCTGACAAGTGTGCTCATGTTTTCTTTTTTAAACTATTCCATACTACCGAGTGTATTTGTGTATTCTTACAGTCTGTCCAATGCTGACAAGTATGCTCATGTATTCTTTTTTAAACTATTCCATACTACCGAGTGTATTTGTGTATTCTTACAGTCTGTCAAATGCTGACAAGTGTGCTCATTTGTTCTTTTTAGAGTTATTCCATACTACCGAGTTTATTTTTGTATTCTTACAGTCTGTCCAATGCTGACAAGTGTGCTCATGTGTTCTTTTTAGAGTTATTCCATACTACCGAGTGTATTTTTGTATTCTTACAGTCTGTCCAATGCTGACAATAGTGCTCATGTGTTCTTTTTAGAGTTATTCCATACTACCGAGTGTATTTTTGTATTCTTACAGTCTGTCCAATGCTGACAAGTGTGCTCATGTGTTCTTTTTAGAGTTATTCCATACTACCGAGTTTATCTGTGTATTCTTACAGTCTGTCCAATGCTGACAAGTGTGCTCATGTGTTCTTTTTAGAGTTATTCCATACTACCGAGTGTATTTTTGTATTCTTACAGTCTGTCCAATGCTGACAAGTGTGCTCATGTGTTCTTTTTAGAGTTATTCCATACTACCGAGTTTATCTGTGTATTCTTACAGTCTGTCCAATGCTGACAAGTGTGCTCATGTGTTCTTTTTAGAGTTATTCCATACTACCGAGTTTATTTTTGTATTCTTACAGTCTGTCCAATGAGAACAAGTGTGCTCATGTGTTCTTTTTAGAGTTATTCCATACTACCGAGTGTAATTTTGTATTCTTACAGTCTGTCCAATGCTGACAAGTGTGCTCATGTGTTCTTTTTAGAGTTATTCCATACTACCGAGTGTATTTGTGTATTCTTACAGTCTGTCCAATGCTGAAAAGTGTGCTCATGTGTTCTTTTTAGAGTTATTCCATACTACCGTGTGTATTTTTGTATTCTTACAGTCTGTCCAATGCTGACAAGTGTGCTCATGTGTTCTTTTTAGAGTTATTCCATACTACCGAGTGTAATTTTGTATTCTTTCAAAGCTTATTTGATGCCACCCAGTGTGCTCAATATTATTTTTATTTGTATTGCATGTTGCTTGTGTGTTCAATTTTTTGTTGTTCCATTACTTCTCAATGTGTTCATGTATTATTTATAAAGTCTGTTTATTACTTCCTAAAATGCAGATTTCTTAAACACTTATAAATGAATTATTGAGAAATATTGATGCAGTGAAACATATTTTCCGTATTTTCACTGGTGTCTTGCCGGACTACTTTCTTCTAAGTTCAGCCAATAAGCAAAATTAAAGGGGAATTCTTTCGAATCGTACGGTCAAAAAGAGAGAATGTATATAATAAACAGAAAATTCAAGTTTTTTTCAATAAATACAGGATTTATTTTCATCTCGTGGTACGAAAATTATCAAATTTCACTCGTGGCTATCGCCAGTCGTGAAATACTTATTTTCATACCAGTAGATGAAAATAAATCCCGTCTTTATAGAAAAAACTTGAATATCCTCTATGTATTCTTTTTCAAGATCTGTTCGATTGGTGTATTCTTTTTAACGTTTATTCTATACTACCCAATGTATTTAATTTATGTATTCTTTTTAAATTGTATTCCATATCAATATGTTCATTTGTTCATTTTAAAGTCTGTTCCACACTTGCCAATGTGTTCATTTGTTCATTTTAAAGTCTGTTCCACACTTGCCAATGTGTTCCTTAGTTCATTTTAAAGTCTGTTCCACACTTGCCAATGTGTTCATTTGTTCATTTTAAAGTCTATTCCACACTTGCCAATGTATTCATTTGTTTATTTTAAAGTCTGTTCCACACTTGCCAATGTGTTCATATGTTCATTTTAAAGTCTGTTCCACACTTGCCAATGTGTTCATTTGTTCATTTAAAAGTCTATTCCACACTTGCCAATGTGTTCATTTTAAACTCTATCCCACACTTGCCAGTGTGTTTATTTTGTTCATTTTGAAGTGTATTCCATACAACCCAATCAATGTGTTCATTTTTCAATACTACAAAATGTATGTGACAACAACCTAATTTTTACAGCAGTACGGGTAAAACTTCTAAGAATTCTTTCTACTTCTGTAAATCAGACACTTGTTTGTACCGTACAGGTTTATTATATTCTAAACTCTGATGGTTAAAAGATTTCCATCCTTTTAAAAGAAAACTTTGAGGAACAAACTTAGAAAATTTACCATTTTCCATAGACCCCTCTACGGCAAAAACGATTGGATTTGACACTCAAAAACTATCATCCGGACAGTAACTAAACAGAAAGGCATCAACTGAAAAATGCAATTTTGCAGACTTTTCTCTTCAACCGTTCAATATAGATGCATATACACTCTAAACTAGTGTTCTACAAAATGTGAATCTTTTGTTTTAACAAACGTCCAAAACACGCGAATGTTTTAATAGAATCCAAACAATCAAATCCATCAGGAAAACTCATATATCTGATATGAGCTGAACAAATCCCATTGTGAAAGTTTCATGACGTTTCAATATAAATAAGTATATGCACAGGCTTTGTTTTGTTCTATATTCTCTAGTCTATAGATATGATACACGTGATTACTGGCGAAGTATAAATAATGTCTTTACGCAGAAAATAATTCGATATGTAAATGTATAGCAAACATGTTAATCTTGGCAAAGTTAAGTAAACAAACTGGAATCTTTTAATTGCCTTTTGTACTTTTTGTCCGTCGTCATTCAGTTTGTCTGAATGAATAAATGTCCGAATGAATAGAAGTATTAATGAATAAATGTATGCTTGAGTAACTAAAATAAAATCTTCATTAATCTGTTGCTTGACAAATATTTTCACAGTCATACAATACTAACACAGTATTATTAAGTTCATTTAGATAAGAGGTAAGGTTTTTGTTGTTACCCAACAGAAAATATTTCTAAATCTTCATTAACTATCCTCTGTTTATAGTAAAATTTGAAGCTACAGAGACACCTTATTTTACCCAGTAAGAGACTGGTACAAGTTTTCCACAAATAGCCGTTTGCTGCCACTTTAGGCCAACATGCTCAATCGTGCCAAATGGCTCATCTCTGACGTAAAACCGTTGAATAATAGTCCCAGGAATAAACCAGACACTCAATACATGTGAATCCCGTGTTTCTTATAACAGTATATAATTTGTCCAAACCAGTCTTTCTGTCAGTTTCAGAGGACGATGCCAAATTGCAAGATTTGTATGACTTAGTCGCGGAATTCTTGTTTTATTCGTTTCAGTTACTTCGCTGTATTTCTGCATCTATATATTTAATCTGAACATTTGTAATTCACATTCGTATTAAAGAAATAAAAAATAAGGAAAGTCTGGGTAAAACATCCAACAAGCTCACAGTCTTCTCTGTAACAAAAAGAAAACATTCATTTATTCATATTTTTTCTAGTAAATGCACCTGAATATGGTCGTGTACTTATGCTAATAATTGATTTGGAACGTAAACATTGATATTCTTCTTTTTGGAATTTTGGAGTTTTAATTTTCTCACTTCGCTTTGCCATATGTTTTTGTTTGTTTTGGGGTTTAACGCCGATTTCAACATTTGTTATATCTCGGCGGTCAGTCCACCTAACCGGTTTTCCTGGATAACTAACCAGTAATTCTCCGCAAGTGACTGACTACTGTTCCCACATGATCTACTCTGAATCAGCGGTGAGAGACAAATAAACATAAGACACAATGTCTGAGAACAATTGTCACGGAGAAATTTTGCCCTGCCCAGGGGTCGAACCAACGACCGATGGATTACTAATCCAGAGCTCTACCTATTGAGTTAAGCGGGCGGGCTTCGCCATATGTAGCAAAATGCCTACCTGAAATTATTCAACTGGATTATTATATAACATCGTCCGTCAGTGAGTTTATAAGTTATCAAAGTTAAAAGAAGAAAAGGCTGGCAACAAAAACTTTTACATACAAAATCGTAAAGTCGGTGTTGTCTGTAATCTTTTTGCTTTAAAAACATGTAGGCTTTCCGATAAAGAGCTTTGTAAGGGACGCTTTCTGCATTCAGTTGATTGATAGATTTTAGGGTAATACAAACGTATTTTATGACTAGGTAATACATCAAAAGAATAGTGCATGTTTCTTCAATTAAGAGCTCTTAGAACACATCCGCTGTCATCGTTGTGTAGGCGATAAGATGCCTACGACGATAAATTGTCTACGGCTATGAATCCTCTGTCTTAGATAACAGTGATAAACGGTCCCTACTGCCTGATAGTGTTAGTTTTCAAGAAAGACGTATTAACATATCAACAACAAACTTTTAGAGATAACTTAAGGTTTTATTATTAGTAGTTTTCTTTGCATTCCCGCTAGATATATGTTTTAGTATTTGATATCATAACATTTTTAAACATGACTTTAATTTGGAACACCATGTCCACAATAAAATATATAGAAATCAATACTGTTGTCTGTTTGCACATAAAAAATGCTGAATTAATAACTGACACAAAAGTGTCAGGTAAGATTGTGCATCACTTTCATATAAAGTTTTTATTTTTTATTTTATGCCTACCAATGAAATATAGGGAAATATCAGTGAGATAAAAGTGATAATACACTGTTTTGAATCAGTTAATTACCATTTTGATAATACACTGTTTGTGCCGGAACTACTGATTGATGAAACTTCAGGAATTTCCCCACCACAAGAGAATCCGCCATATTTCAGACTGTGACAGCTAGCGAGTGAAATTTATTTACCTTGTTAAATCCAATTATAATATTGAATTCCTGAGCCTAACTAGTTGTGAACAATGATGAAATTCGCCATAAATTATTTAAAATGTCTGATTTGTTTACATAACTCACATGGACAATATCCAATATGGCCGACTTTCAATTCAATTGATTGAATATTACTCGGTATTAATCCGCTTTTATAATTAAAGTATGTATGGCAAAAATTCAATAAATATTGATAAACTGTGTAGACAAAAATAAATGTTATTTGATGAAAGTGTATTCAGTTTATTTCAGCAGAAGTAAAGTTATCATATATATTGGAGATTGTCTGCACTTTTTTTGTGCGGAGTAACCAAAGTACGCATTAACTGATTTGGGGCTAACCATGGGGAATTTATTGAAGGCCCTGACTAAAAATATCATAAAAACCCATTTTTGACGTGTTGGCATAAAATAAAAAGAAAATTTGTTTGTTTTTTAGTGGAAGATGGGAATTTATTTCATCTCGTGAACACCATATGTTGATATTTTCACTCGTGTCTGCGCCACTCGTGAAAATATCACATATGGTGTTCACTCGATGAAATAAATTCTCATCTTCCACAAAAACAAACAAATATCCTCTATATCTTTTGTAACCATTACAGTCGACAGTCGTGTTAGGGAATCGATAAAAATTCAGCTTTTGTATGACACGCTATTTCAACTTTAGATCTTTTTAGTTTTTTTACTTAACATTCTCAACACAAGAAAATGATTCCGGTATATCACAGTTTCTTCCCTTCCAGATATTAGATCAGTCTGTAATTACCAAGTCTGTTAGTTTTATCAAATTTAGGCTGACAATTCTTCAGCTGATCAAGACCCAGCAATTTGTAAGATTTCAGTTAAAATATCAGATCACCGATCCCTGCTAGGAATCACGAGAGAGAAAACAGAGTGTAAATCAACTTGTCATATCTGATCGTCTAAATATTGTACTGATATGCGTGTGCCAGTCCCCGGCTCTTGTCCCGGATCTATGCTAACATTCATTGCCCAGTTTTGATACAACTGTTGTCGCTTTTTCAGTGACTGGGTATATAACGCAAAGAAACTGCAGTATACACTCATAGTAAAGGTCAAATCTAAAGGTTATAGGCTGATGTAGATGTAAAAGACGATTGTCGTATGTTTGCATATTTGGGTGATTCAAATATCTAAACAACCAAACGCTCATACCAGTTTGCAAAGTCACCTTTAGGGCTTGAAGCTCTAATGCTATATAGGATTATTGGACATATCCTAAATATATGTAACTTCACACAATTGTTACCCGTGCAAAGACGATAAGTCAATTTAAACAACGAAGCACCTTAAGCACACTTCTCTCCTATGGTATAGGTCAGATATAGGGGTCAAACTCTTTTACAAGCTTCAGTATATAGGTTACGCTAAGGTACTTTGTGTCTGCTGTGTTACTGCCATAATAACAAAAATATGTAATATAAACAGTTCCTTTATGTCTTATTACCTTATCCGTAAATACGTTCTCTTTAACAATGGTTCATAGCAGACGACAACCGACTGCCTGTAGGATGGCAATCCTACATCCAGTTGTTCCATTTATCCGACAAACACTTGTAAACAAGTTTTATTTTTTACAAGAGCTGAATGAGATAATATTAACGAAGCAAAGTTAAGAGGAATTACTCCAATGTGATTTCTAGATAACGTTGTTTGTTCTTGCGATTTCTTCTTAATTTGCTAACAAAACTATTCCCTTGTCACCATTTCATTGCCTGGTGGCAGAAATATCCAATTAGTGGTAACAAATGTTAAGCACCTCTTTTTAGAAAGAATGGTTATTGATGAAATCCTTTAGTATTTGCCGAGGGATGGTTGGCAATCACTGTTTAATCTTGTGCCAGTTCTGAATCTCCTGAAAAGCGTTGTAAAATACCAGCTGCTTCTAGAGTCTTGGATAAGAACTTTAAAGCTTGTTTCAACCTTGAAAACGTCTGGTGTCAGTCTAGGCTCAAAATGTAATGCAGACATTTGTTCGCAGCAGACGAATGAGTCGCACTGGTACATCTTTCTGACAAAAGCTGTTGTTTGTTTTGAGAATAGATCATGTCATATTTGCAATCCGTAAACAAAGATGATTTATTGTGAGTTCGTGGGAGACGTGACTGCATCTTTTTGTTTATTTGTGTGCGTGAAATATCTGGACATTTTGAAAGCTTCAGTCTTGTTGATCTGTTGTAAACTCCCGCTGGGCACTCTCAGAGCTTACGTAACTTTTGATAAAATATTTAGATAGCATATGGAATTTCTAGAATAATTTAGGCTGCCAATATTATAGTGACTGTGTCGTAGAATACTGGACAAGCTGCCGAAATCGCGGTCAATATGTCTTCTTTGGAATGAGTTTGAATTTTATGTATGATATAAAATTCTGGAAAATGATTTAAAGTCTCTACGGACTTCAGAGACCACATCATTGTTACACGCTGTGTACCTGATTTAACTGCGATAAAGCAAAGAATCCTGCAATTTCAGTAAAATAAAATGAACTAGCAGTAAATAAAATATAGAAAGTTGACAAGAGCGGGTGAAAAGTTGAGACTGGTGCAGACTTTTCTCATCTCTGGAAGCCTAATACAGTCAGACAATTAATTCAGTTGACGATTACTGCAACATGACAATGGTTTCTGTCAAAACTTATAAGATGACAGCAACACGTGATTTACAAGAAATGAAAATGTGTCTGGAATTAGAAATCTTATACTATGTGTTATTAAATAATTGATTTGATATAGCCCCTGTTACTTGTTCGAGGGCAGTTGAACTGGACCCGAGGCAGAAGGCCGAGGGCCAGTACGACTGTCCCGAGGACAAATAACTGGGTCTATATCATTCAATTATTTAATGACAATTTTATTCCATAACAATTCCAGAATTTACTCGCCCTCTATCGCCTGTCGTCTGCTTGTGTTTATGAGAGTTGCAATGTGTAAAAAACAGCAAATCGGCTTTAACATAAATACCGTTCTAAAACCGTATACAACCTTTTTGGTGGTAACTTCGTACTGCTTAACAGTATAAAAGTCGATGGAACAATTTCAAATATTCTTAAAATTCGGTGATTTTACTTGGGAAAAACGGCTGCCATTTAAAATTGAATTCTATATCAATTTTTCGGCCCTGATCTATAAGCCAATCAAATGGAGTTACAAGAGAGCCAATATCAATATCACTTGTCTGACCGATCAGTGTTATTAATATTGGCCCTGATATTCAGAAAGTCCACGTTTTATTAAGTCAGGCGTGTGGTATGTTACAGGGCGAATAATAAATGGTTATGGAATAAAACAAGTAATTTTTATCATTGTTACTCGTATTATTATCATTATTATTATCCAAACGAAAAAAGAAAATACGATTATAGGTCGATATTCAGAGGTCAAGGTCGAATAATTATAGGTCAATGGAAAGGTCTTGTCCAAAGGGGTTTTGTGTCTAAGTATGAAGTATATCCACTTACAAATAAGGAAGTTATGGCCAATGTAAAGGTTTTTTTTTGACAATTAGATCTTCAAGGTGAAGGCCATTGAGGGGTCAATATCAAATAAATATAGGTCAGATGGAAGGTCTTGTCCAAGTATGAAGTAAATCCACTTACTAATCAGGAAGTTATGGCCAATGTTAAAGTGTTCGGACGGAATGACGGACGGACTGACGGACAGACGAACAGTTCAGAAGCTATATGCCTCCCTTCGGAGGTATAAAAAAATATAATTTAAGTGGTTAAAAAAGCAGCTTTGCAGGTACACCAGCAAATACGTATTTCATACATGTTTATAGCCATCTCAACATGATACCTGTTACAGAATTTTTCTTCTATAAAACATGGCAGTAAGACACATTTGCTTGTACAAAGATTTTACTACAGGTATATGTAGACAGTGAGATATCCAAGGATTTTCACTGAAGCAGAGTATTCAACAGTCTGATGTACACGCTGTTTCTGGAAGACAACTTAAAAGTAACACAACTGTGGTAAACAACTGATTTTTGAAATAAGTCAGTGAGGTTTAGGCAGTTCACTGCAGTAACAACAGCAACGCAGTTCATACAGAGGTTGCCTGACCAATTAACATGTATAGAAAAGTTTCAGACCATTGTTTGGTAGAGGATGTTCTGTTTTATCTATGTTCTGCGAAACATCTATTCAATCAATTGAATAAATCACAATGTAGCTACAGGTACGCACTTAAGATAATTTGAACCTGGACCATTGTTCGTCTCAGATACCAGATGCAAAAGTCTGCTTTTCTGGTGTTGGTTGGATTGAGGTTTTATAGCAAAGATATGAAGTGTTTAATAAATGTCCTTTCTCCTAAATTATAGATGGAAGACATAAATTTTGTAGAAAAAAACATACACAAATCGAAACGCAAAAGCATCATTATTCAAATGTGTATAAATCCATACCCCTTAATTGTCTTGTAGCCATACATTTGCTTAGGGCAATTACTCAATCTCGGCCATACATTTTCTGTCTCGAGGTACATTTATTAATGGTCCCGACTGTCTCATTTGTCTGTCTTTCGTAGAAAGAAATTTTAGCATATAGAAAACCAACATTTTAGAGATATGGTGCGAGACAGACGAGGTACCCGACATATTACACAGGAATAATTTGGTGTTAAGTTGTGTACACTAAAAGTGAAAGGCTGGTGTTCAACAGGATTTGGAAATAACAGCGTGGCTAATGTATTATGCTTAAAGTGTTGAACCGCTTTTATAGATCTGATATTTTTTAGTTATTCAACGTTTAAGCCTAATTTTAAACTGCATATAACCGAGCGGAAATCTGGCGGAAGGAACGCTTCGAGTAATTTCCTGTGCAACAATCACATCATTGCCTTAATCACTGAGGAATTCCGATTGTCAAAATTTATAAACAGATACAAAACAAGTGTTTCAGTTTATACTTATATTATCTGTGTGTTTTTCTTAGATGAAAGGGACTGGTACGATTAAAGTAATCATATTTTATCTTGACATCATCATTTTTGTTGTAAACGCTGCAAAATATGGGACAAACGAGCGAAGTGTCCAACCGCATACGTTTGGGTGAATCCGCGTAAGCAGATGCAGATCAAAGTGAGACGTAGAAGACGAACAACTATAAAATGCCAACCTATTAAGTCGGTTCACCTTCGGAGGCGAAATAGTGAGACTAGTGCTTCTCAACATTTATACCAGTAAAACGGGTGTCTCTGCTTTACGGTATAGTACTCGGTACTTTTGGCATTTCTTCTGAACTTTAAACACTTCGCCGGCACAGAACTGCATACATTTAGATATCCAAGAAAAATAATTGACACAATAATGACAAAATAATGAGAAAAAAAAATGACGCAATAATGCCAAGCACAAAATGTCAGTTTAATTTACAGACATAACAATGCCAAGAAATCTAGTACAACGATCAAACTGTTTCCGGTTGGCGTAAGAACCCCTTCCAGACAGGATGTAAATAGATGTACAATAACCGTTACAGTTTTATTTGAAAACCGCACCTTTTTAGAACCGTTCCCAATCAAAACTGTATCACATAAATGACCTTTAATCAGTTTTTTCATGACGTTCGTTTCAGTCTACTTGTCTTAATGTAGATCTTTTTAGAGACAAATAATATCTTTGGCATTCCAAAACTATGTCGTTCTCATGAAATAAGATTAGTCAATTACTTATCACGACCAAACCGAATGTATTTGGTTTTATCAAATTTACACTTATAATTCTTCATCACATCAATATCCTGAAACTTTCGAGACTTCATTTATAACCAAGCGGCTAATGACAGCGTTGAAACGAAGGTTGGTGACTGCAGTCATCTTACTATTGAAATTCTGATATTATGTTATTAAAGTGTTTAATTACTTTTAAGGGTAACTTAAGGTGACTCTACCGCCGGTATTTTTGTATAAATGCATTTTTTGTCGTTTGTTTTTAACGTTTAGCGTACTTAGATTATATTGAATTAGCTCCTTTCTTTGGCAAAACATTTGTAAAAGCTGTGTGTAATCATTATTCTCATAGAAAGTGTAATGTCTCCTGAGTAAACCCATTGGTACCTAGATAACTAGCAGATAAGAAACTCCGGTGTTACCACTGGGGATGTGTTTCAATCTCTGACTGAACATCAGAGAATCGATTCTTTGACTCGGTGTTTTAGAGCGATATTTTTCCATACGTTTCATGCCAGCGGAAATGAGTTGGAATACCAAATACGGTTGGACTTTTTCTGATGCAAAGGGTCTTTCTGTTACAGACGGAAGTTCTTTAAAATTGTTGACTTGAAAAAACTGCAAAAGAGTTTAAGTAAAATATTTTTACTTTTGTTTTAATCTGCAAGAATATCCTTGAAATCTTAATCAGTTAAAATCGTCCAGTCTTGTCAGTTAAAAATCCCGTTTCCTTTAACATTTTTGAATTTCGAAAAGTGCAAACCCTTTTTTATGCCCTCTTCAGGTGATACTGGATCAGTCCGTAGATTTTTATTCAGGATAAACCTTGTACATGCACTGTCCTAAAAACAAATTGTTTCTCTGTCTCGAAAAGCAACGTTTATGGCACGCCAATTGTCAAATTATTACGTGAACCTATGTTTACGGTCGAAAATCTAGGATTTACGGTTGATAAACCAGGTTTTTCAAACGTAAACCCTAGTTTTTCGAATATTAACTTATATTTTCGAGCGAAATCATGGGTTAATGTCGTAAACCGTAGTTTACGCTCGTAAACCATAGATCACGTTTGAAAACACAAGTTTACGAGCGTAACAATAAGATAGTGTCCGTAAACACAGGATAACGGTTGAAATCCTTTGTTTAGTTGAAAAACCTAGTTTATCGATTGTAAACTATGGTTTACATTCGATATTTAGGATTATGAAATCAAACTTGAATTTCGAGCGTTAACATGTGTTTACGATCGAGAACCTATGTTTTCAAGCGTGAACCTACATTTACGGCCGTGAACCAATGTTTACGATCGTGATCATAGGTTAATGACTAGCTATCATATTTTTTCAAGCGAAAACATGGGATAACGTCGATAACCATAGTTCACGCTCGTAAATGTACATTCACGTTCGTAAACCTAAGTTATAATTGTTTCGAAAAACCTAGTTTATCGAACGTAAATATAGGTTCCAGAGCGTAATCCAGGGTTTACGACGGATATCCTATATTTACGCTCGAAAACATAGGATAAAATTCGAAATACCTGTTTTATCGATCGTAAATCCTAGATTAACAGGCGTAAACAGAGGTTTACGTTATTTTGGACAGTTGACTTCCCTTGAAATATATTTTACGGAATTTAACCAGGGTTTTCGAGCAAAAACGTCGGATAACGGTCGTGAACCATAGTTTACGGACGTGAATCAAAGTTTACGTTTGATAAACTAAGTTACTGAGAAAAAATATGAATTTACGAACGTAAATATAGGTTTAGAGTCGTAAACCTATGTTCACGGTCGCAAACCCAAGTTTACGGTGGTAATCTTAGGATAACGACCGAAATTCTAATATAATTTGAGAAACCTAGTTTATCGAACGTAAACATAAGATAACGAGCGTAAACTACAGTTTACGGCCGTTATCCTATGTTTACGCTCGAAAATAGAGGTTAAACATCGAAAAACCAGGTTTTACGTTTGAAAAACCTAGATTATCGACCGTAAATCCTAGTTTTACGAGCGTAAACATAGGTTCACGTAATAACTGGACAATTGGCGTGCCATAAACGTTCGTTTAAAAACAATGTGATACTAAGTGGTAAGACCAACTTACGTTAGTAAAAGACTTTCGTGGCAGAACTTTTTTCTGTTTTATTAAATACGAAACTTCTAAAGCCTAGTTCACACTGTTTGCGTGCAATATTTGGGTCAAAATAGCTCAAGACGTTTTACAAAATCTCCAAGCCACGGGATGTTCGCAACATCGCAGACCAACTCCTCGACATGCTGACTTTTCCTGCGAAATTCAAGCGATTTTTAGATTTGGCAAGCCTGGTGCAAGGCAGCCTCACAGTGGTTGTATATTTTTTTTTACGTTGGTACCCCGGTACGGCTGTCAGTCAAGTGTACGACTTCCTAGCAAAGCCCGCAAGGACTGGTAGTCCACGGGTCACTAGTGAAATCCTCCGCTATTCCACTAACATTACTAATTGTCTTTCGAATGAGAAGTTATGCCGGGGCACAATATTTCAGTGCTATACAATGAACTGCATGCTTTATGTATCTTGCACTACCCACAACAACCCAAAATAACTAAACATTGCAGGGGCGCCGGTCATATGGGCAGCCGGTACCAAAGACAAATAAACACATTTGTGTAGATAGATAGGCCGCTGTGATAGGATAGCCGTCACGCAGGGATGTAATCTTTTCAACGTACAGAAAATAAGTAATATCAAATTTTCTTTGCATTTTTACATCTCGTGCTTCGTAACAGAAACGCACGAAAACACACAAAATACCTCACGGTGTTACTAAAGCAGCCTAATGAAATCTTTCCCGACAAGCGGTTGTCGCACGAAATTGGTTCAATATCTTACGTTAATCTGAAGGCTTTCTTGCACAGCCTTGTAAATTCTTGCAGCTCCTTCTCAACGTTGTTGGTGCGAACACCTGAGATTGCTGTATTAGTATCGTACAGTCATTTTGCAGCGTCTACGTCCTGTCTGAATGCCTTGGAATTGTATGGGGCTTGATTGCAGCTACGGAGGAGAAGGAACTTATACCGAAAGTTTTTGTGCTGTAAAAAGTTCTTAAATCAATTTATTCTTTACAGACTATATTGCTGCCATACCCAAACTGTGTACTCTCTACATTAAAGGTTTAAGTACATGCAGAAGGCATTGTATTGCATAATACTTCACCAATCTGTGAAGTATTACAGTTTACATTTACAGATACAGCTTTGTGTTTTTTACAATTTTACAAGTGCTGTCGGACTTTGAAATAATGAATCACTGTAAAGAGGAATTATTTTGATTAGATTTTTAAATTAATGTGTCCTTGACTGTCTAACAAAATAATTTCTCAAGTCAAGATTTTATAACCGGTTGGCCGCTATCTAATTAATAGTTACCAATGTTTATGACTTCTTTTAAGAACAAATTCTTATCTATGAAGTCGATTCCTGTTTGCAAATTGAAAAGCTGAAGGGTTTCCCAATCATGCCTTAATGGTGTTGCAGTCACCAAAATTTCCGTGAATCGGTAAAGCGTTTTCAGAGGAACAGTGAAAAAAAAGACGTAAAAAAATCTATCAACAAAAGAAAACATAGGGTCTCGTGCCAATATACAAAGACACATTTTTTATAAAATTAAAGAACATTGTGAATGCCTCGGACTGCTTAAAAGGTCGAGAAATATTACTAGAACGAACATAGTCATTTGTAGGGTTCCTTTTACAAACTTTAATCGTATAAGGCTATAGAATAATAGGCTAGTTCATTCCCCCGCCAAAGGTGGAGGGGGTATTAGAAATGGTCTCCGTCCGTGTGTCCGATTTTTTTTTCTGAATGCATGCTGAAAAAGACTTTCACCCGTCTTCAGGCCTTAACTAGAATTTTACATTATAAAAAAACTTTACGTAAATACGAAGTACACCAGCCAATCTTCGGTGCACAACATGATTTTTTGCAACTCTACAGATTTCTTATTGAAAATCACCATTTTACCTTTCAAGCGACGGATTGTTGACAAAAAATTGGTCCGCGAGAGAGCATAAAACAGGTGCGCGTTGACGTAGTATCCTACCTTTGCATATGGCTCTTGTTTCATTCCTGGCGTACAACTTTGTTTAGATTGTTACAAATCTTTTAAGATTTCTTTACTTGTCCCGACTGTAAGTTTCAAGTAACGATGAATTCCTGGCCGAGTGTTCAATAAATACAGTTTACCACAACATGGAAGAGGCTTAGAATTCGGCCATACTAGCGTTCTGCATTATATATTTGGAGACATGTTATGCCGTTTTCTCTGAATTTATCAGTAATCTTGTACTGAGCTTGGACCACACAAAAACACAATTTAACGTCGCTGCTTAGAAATGACCTATTTCAACTGCGAGAAAGCACGAATTTAAAAAAAAACCATTCTGATCCGAGAAAGAAGCCAACACACACAATTCACTGACATAAGCTTTTGAATATTAAGAATTTGGTGTGAATACACTGAATAAAATGTCACGGAAATGTGAAGTCGTTCAATATTTATCAACTGTTTGGGATTCGCAAATTGATGTCCAGAATAGTATATGTAATTGCTGTCTGTAATCAGCTGATGAAAATACAGTTAGACAAATAAATATGTTTGAGACTGACATGATTGCTGCTTGACAACGGTTTCTGTCAAGACTGATATATTTGACAGTTTATGCAATTAACACGAACTGGGAGAAATTCTAGCGTAAGAAATTTTTCTACTTCCACAAAATTTTAGCGAGTTAGGTAAGTATTTAGGAGAAAATATAGACTTTGAATCACAGTCAGTCTGGAATGGCATCAATAAAAAATACTAATTGACATGGCATTTTCAGACCCTGACAGGGCAAGTGTAAATTGATACCTTCAAACGGCTATCTAGATTAACATACCAGAGAATTTCCAAGAGTTCTTTAACCTTTCGTCTTACGTAAAGGTCGTAAGGAGTAAAATTATGAACATTTCTACGACAGCTTTGAAATAGATTAATTATTCAACGGTGTAATTTCCAGGAATTACGCACAACAGATGGATTGATGGATGGATAGATGGATGGATGGGTATATGATTCTTCAGTTTCGGATAGCACGGTTCATTTATCAACAAGGATATTGTCAAATATTCTTGGAAATAAAATATGTTTAAATTAAACTAAACTTAGAAAGTAGACGTTAGGTAAAAGGCATCATCGAAAGAAAATCTTACTCTCTTGCCAACAAGAAAAGGAGGCAACATTTACTTAGTTTTGACCACTTTATTACACGAGTTACACTTTTTTAATTAAATCATACCTCTTGACACGTCCAGTGGCGTCTTAACAAATCCTGCTCGGAGAAGGTTTAAATGTACTGAAGACAAAAACATCACAATAGCCCTGTTTAATCATTACTGTATACTCTGAATTATCATGTTGAATTAAAATGTATAGCTGGGTCCACGCAACGGTGCAACTGAAAGAACCAAATAATTAAAGAGAATCGATATTTATACGTCAGAGAGGAAAACTGACGGCTCAAATCATCATAACAGGTGCGTAGCCAGACGTATTTCTATCCGCCCGTACGTACATATCGACCCAAAAGTCAAACAAAATTTTAAAATGTAAGGCCAAGAAACATATGTAATATAATCATGTAGGACAGGATAAAAATCATTAACTTTTTTCAACCCTTAATGAACTGAAGTTTTTAAGGAAACATACTATCTCCTGACAAAAAAAGGCAATGCTAGACATTTCTACCATGAGTTTTACAAGACATGACAATTATCAACCTCAATCCTCATGTCTATAAATTGCAAAGGGGCATTTGACGTTAATAAACAACAGTAATGCAGTTTGTTATCATGCTAAATATTAAAAAAATTAAATCTACCAACTGCTGACAAAAAGCACACTACAAAGTACGTGCAATAGGAAAAACTAATGCAGTGTTCATGATTACAAACATGGTACCAGTGTACCAAACACATTTCACGATGAGGGAGAGATATTAGGGTATTATCTCTTCGGCTTCAAATTAGAAATACAAGTAACTGTTTTATTTCTATACAGTTTTGAACATTTAAACAAATATCAAAGATGTTTACAATATATTTTTTGGAGAAAATGATAAATGAAAGCTGATACCAAATATTCAGTTATTTTTGGAGCTGTTTCATTATCAACATTTATGTAGGTTTCTGTATAAACTATATCAGCTATTCAGTAACTATCAGAACTAAACAAAAGTATGTTGTGAGGAAACGACAGTATCTATTAATGGAAGGTGGAAAGCTTTTTTTATCTAAAAGCTCCTCAAATCCTTTCTTTTTCACTATAATTGTAGTCGATAAATAAACCGACGATGATTTATTATCCTCAGCTTCGTGCTTTCTGAATAATTAAAAGACGTTTACTAATGTCCCATAACTCATTCCTTTCCAGATGGAAAATGAGCCTCTACACAACAAACGTTCTAGAAATATATCTGTGTTCAAATCTGAAAACAAATTATAAATTTCAAGGTGCTTAAAATTTCAAATTTTAAATTAAAAAAAATCAAGAAAATTGGTTCAAAAGTATAGGAGATATTAAGCGGGAACAAAATTGAAGGCTGAAAAAAATTACCTTCAAGTGTGACCTTGAACTCGAATTGACATCGCTGGACTGTGCATTCTGCACATCCTCTCAGCTAGTTCAACATTTGACCCAAGTTTCAAGAAAATCAGTACAAGGGTGCAGGAGATATGGAGTGGAAACGAAAATGTTACAGACAGATAGACAGACAGACATTCGGACGGACGAAGACCATTCCTATAAAACCCCTCCCGCTTAGGCAAAGCCTAACGTTTACAAAGTCCTGTTGAAATGCTCTACTTAACAGACAAAATACATGGGTCAGAGTTTATGTCCTTCCAAAAGGTTAAGAAGATTACACTCATGAAGCAAAATAAAGAGGAATTATTCCAATTATTTTTGGCGACTTATTTGTCCTTATGATTTACGGTAAAGCCTTATGAAACCGTTCATCCTCACCATTGTATTGCTTGTTATTTCTAACAGGTGGCTTCAAATATTTTTATCATTTATTTACCGTATAAACAAGAACAGAAAACAAAACGTAGAAAATGGTCAGCCAATGTTACTGCTCCGACTGGCTGCAGAGTAAATATTTTTGAGACAGCACTCATGGCTTGACTGTTTGGCAGTAAACAAACTTCTTTTAATTCTGTCTTAAGTTTTATCCTGGAATTTATGCTGATTTATTTTTACAGAAAATGAGATTAAAATGAACTGAGTTTTTACGTGACGATAGAGTTCTATACGAAAAGGGGTTAGAGTCGCTAATTTAAATCCTAGAATGTGTCTCCTTGAACTGGCATTTCCTGACATATTTAATTGTTCTTATACAGATGAGCTATTATAAAAACAAATTGCTTTTCAACCTTTAAAACGGGTCTAAAACAAAAAAAGGTTTTTGAGACCGCATCTGGAAAAGCTGATGGTGGTTGTTCTTTTGTCCGTCACAAAACATGAAAACAAATCATGAAAATTATTCATTTAAACAATAAATGTATCGAGGTATGTCCGAAGTGTTGAAGCGTACTTATTTTACTGCTGTTTCCTAGCTTGACGACAGATTAACATAAGTGTACAATTGGTTATGGACTATATTAATGAGAACAATTTGACATGGTTGAAGCATGCTATAGGGCATATTAAAAACAAGTCCGTGAAGTTGGCACAACGCTCAGCAATCAACATTCAGCTCAACCAATGCTGAGCCGGCTCAGCACCCCAGCGCGACAAGCCAGATCAGCATTCATTTTATTCGATTTAAAGCAAATGCTGAGCCGGCTCAGCACCCCAGCGCGACAAACCAGATCAGCATTCATTTTATTCGATTAAAAGCAAATGCTGAGTTGGCTCAGCACCCCAGCGCGACAAGCCAAATCAGCATTTATTTTATTCGATTTAAAGCAAATGCTGAGCCGGCTCAGCACCCCAGCGCGACAAGCCAGATCAGCATTCATTAAATTTGAGTAAAAGCGAATGCTGAGCTGGCTCAGCACCAGAGCGCGACAAGCCAGATCAGCATTCATTTAATTTGAGTAAAAGCGAATGCTGAGCTGGCTCAGCACCCCAGCGCGACAAGCCAGATCAGCATTCATTTTATTCGATTTAAAGCAAATGCTGAGCTGGCTCAGCACAAGAGCGCGACAAGCCAGATCAGCATTCATTTAATTTGAGTAAAAGCGAATGCTGAGCTGACTCAGCACCCCGCGCGACAAGACATATCAGCATTCATTTTGTTCGAGTAAAAGCGAATGCTGAGCTGGCTAAGCACCCCAGCGCGACAAGCCGAGATCAGCATTTATTTTGTTCGAGTAAAAGCGAATGCTGAGCTGGCTAAACACCCCAGCGCGACAAGCCGAGATCAGCATTCATTTTGTTCGATTTAAAGCGAATGCTGAGCTTACTCAGCTACCCAGCGCGACAACCCATATCAGCATTCATTTTATTCGATTTAAAGCAAATGCAGAGCCGGCTCAGCAAACCCCGCGCGACAAGCCAGATCAGCATTCATTTTATTCGATTTAAAGCAAATGCTGAGCCGGCTCAGCACCCCAGCGCGACAAGCCAAATCAGCATTTATTTTATTCGATTTAAAGCAAATGCTGAGCTGGCTCAGCACCCCAGCACGACAAGCCAGATCAGCATTCATTTAATTTGAGTAAGAGCGAATGCTGAGCTGGCTCAGCACCCCAGCGCGACAAACCAGATCAGCTTTCATTTTATTCGATTTAAAGCAAATTCTGAGCTGACTCAGCACCCCCACGCGACAAGCCATATCAGCATTCATTTTGTTCGAGTAAAAGCAAATCCTGAGCCGGCTCAGCACCCCAGCGCGACAAGCCAGATCAGCATTCATTTAATTCGATTTAAAGCGAATGCTGAGCTGGCTCAGCACTCCAGCACGACAAGCCAGATCAGCATCTTTTAATTTGAGTAAAAGCGAAAGCTGATCTGGCTTGTCGCGCTGGGGTGCTGAGCCAGCTCAGCATTCGCTTTTACTCGAATAAAATGAATGCTGATCTGGCTTGTCGCGCTGGGGTGCTGAGCCAGCTCAGCATTCGCTTTAACTCAGATAAAATGAATGCTGACCTGGCTCGTCGCGTTGGGGTATTGAGCCAGCTCAGCATTCGCTTTTACTCGAATAAATTGAATGCTGACCTGGCTCGTCGCGCTGGGGTATTGAGCCAGCTCAGAATTCGCTTTAACTCGAATAAGATGAATGCTGATCTGGCTTGTCGCGCTGGGGTGCTGAGCCAGCTCAGCATTCGCTTTTACTCGAATAAGATGAATGCTGACAAGGCTCGTCGTGCTGGAGTGCTGAGCCAGCTCAGCATTCACTCTTTCTCTAATAAAATGAAAGCTGTCCTGGCGTGTAGCGCTTGGATGCTGAGCCAGCTCAGCATTCGCTTTTACTCAAATAAATTGAATGCTCACCTGGCTTGTCGCGCTGGGGTGCTGAGCCAGCTCAGCATTCACTTTTACCCGAATAAATTGAATGCTGATCTGGCTTGTCGCGCTGGGGTGCTGAGCCAACTCAGCATTCGCTTAACTCAGATAAAATGAATGCTGACAAGGCTTGTCGCGCTGGGGTGTTAAGCCAGCGCAGCATTTGCTTTTACTCGAAGAAAATGAATGCTGATCTGGCTTGTCGCGCTGGGGTGCTGAACCAGCTCAGCATTCGCTTTAACTCAGATAAAATGAATGCTGATCTGGCTTGTCGCGCTGGGGTGCTGAGCCAGCCCAGCAATCGCTTTTACTCTAATAAATTGAATGTTGATCTGGCTTGTCACGCTTGGGTGCTGAGGAAAATGAATGCTGATCTGGCTTGTCGCGCTGGGGTGCTGAACCAGCTCAGCATTCGCTTTAACTCAGATAAAATGAATGCTGATCTGGCTTGTCGCGCTGGGGTGCTGAGCCAGCCCAGCAATCGCTTTTACTCTAATAAATTGAATGTTGATCTGGCTTGTCACGCTTGGGTGCTGAGCCAGCTCAGCATTTGCTTTAACTCAGATAAAATGAATGCTGATCTGGCTTGTCGCGTTGGGGTGCTGAGCCAGCTCAGCATTTGCTTTAAATCGAATAAAATGAATGCTGATCTGGCTTGTCGCGCTGGGGTGCTGAGCCAGCTCAGCATTTGCTTTAAATCGAATAAAATGAATGCTGATCTGGCTTGTCGCGCTGGGGTGCTGAGCCAGCTCAGCATTTGCTTTAAATCGAATAAAATGAATGCTGATCTGGCTTGTCGCGTTGGGGTGCTGAGCCAGCTCAGCATTCGCTTTTACTCAAATAAAATGAATGCTGATCTGGTTTGTCGCGCTGGAGTGCTGAGCCAGATCAGCATTGGTTGATCTGAATGTTGATTGCTGAGCGGTGTGCCAACTTCACGGACCCATTAAAAACATGGATAATTCAAATATTTCGCAGAAAATGTACTTTGTACAATCGCCGGACCTATAGAGCAGAGAAGGTGGTTCTCAAGTAAGTTGATATGAAAAATAGCACTGTATCAAGACAGAATCAGTGTCTTCTTACAACAATATTCATTCTATAACATCTAAGCTCATAGTTAGTCTGACAAAAAACACTGCAATGTCAGGAAAACGTATTTCAGGTGAAATAGGTGGCAAACTGTGAAAAGGCAAGTAACATTTCAAAGAAAAACTCTCGTACACTCTCCACGCTTCCAAGGTCAGGATTGACGCAGATGTAATAGATAGCGGACGTAGACGGGAGCCTTGAAGACGTTTTGGACCCCTGGGCCCAAGCCAATCCGCTAAGACTAACATATCTTTAATTAACGCCATGCATTCTGAGTTTGGGATTCGCAACTTCTTCGAAATACATAGAAAAAGAATTAAAAATATTGGGAAAAGCATTACTTCTCGCAATCTGATTTACAAAATAAAGCAGGTCAGTCAGGCGCCACTAACTTTACAAGGCCTTTAATATTAAAAAAATGAACTATCATTATTATTATTTAGTTTGCTTTTCGTTTTTGTATGTATATCTGATGTAGCAAAAGGACAATTTTCTTTCCAAGATTCTTGATTAAGAATATATTCTTGTAAAACTGTTAACAAACGGTCAATTTTCTTTCCAAGAGCATGAACTGTTGTGAATATATTCTTATAAACTGTCTTCAAACGGCATAATGGGCAATACAGTGCACGTGCTAACAGATCATTTAGAAATGGCCATTTAACTGCACATCTTATGAAAAACAAAATCTTTAATATATACAGTAATAGACTATTTCGAAAACTTTACCGAATAAAATAATGTAAAACCTAATCAAGCTAGTATTAATCATTGACAATTCACCTTCCAGCAGTATAGAGATTTTTGTGAGCAATGTGCTTCAGAAATATCTAATACACATAATTATGCTGCGTAATTTAGTCTGTGATTTTACCCCATCCAATACAGAAATATGGTAGGAATCGGCATTTAATAGGCTGACAGACCATGTCTATAACACAGAGCCGGTCACACTTAAAGTAGGAGCTGATCTGTGGTCCACTGGCAACGCTCCTCCACTAACATTACGTCTTTCGGATGAGACGTTAAACCGAGGTTTCATGCATCAGTGCTATACATTGAACATGTTTAAGAACCAGGGGTGTCTTTGGAATGGAAAGCTTTCTGTATTTTGCACTAACCCCCACAACATAAAATAACTAATCTCTGCACGGGGCGTCGGTCATGAGCGAATGGTACCAACGATAAATGTATAGCATCAAAACTAATAGAACAGATCATTGTTTCAAACATGATGGATTACTTTGAAAAACACAACATACTTTGCCCCCAGCAACATGGATTCAGGTCAAAACATAGCTGTGAGACACAGCTCATCGGCTTCACACAAGAAATAGCTGACAACCTAGATCAAGGTCAACAAACAAATGCCATTGTAATGGACTTCAGTAAAGCTTTTGACAAAGTAGACCACCACAAACTCATACATAAGCTGAAACACATGGGAGTTCATCCACACATCAGCTCATGGATACAAAACTTTCTCAAAAACAGATCACAACAAGTATTAGTGGAAAATAAGGTCTCTGACAGGCTCCCTGTGCTTTCTGGTGTCCCGCAGGGATCGGTCTTAGGTCCGTGTCTCTTTCGCGCATACATCAATGACCTACCAGGAAGTGTCAGGAGCTGGGTGCGTCTATTTGCCGACGACACCATAGTTTATTTAACAATTAAATCACAAGCATCTGCACAAACCCTACAAAATGATTTGCACAACCTTGAAATATGTGAAAAAGAATGGTCAATGGAATCCAACCCTGACAAGTGTGAAGTACTCAGAATACACAGGAAAAAGAAACCGGTCATCTTCCCCTACACCCTACATAACACTATACTGAAAACCACAGAAAATGCAAAATACTTAGGAGTAACTATAAGCAGTAACCTAAACTGGTCATCCCATATGAACAATATCACAATCAAAGCAAAAAAAGAGCTTAAGGTTCATCAGACGAAATGTCAAAACACAAAACAAACAACTAAAAGAAGCAGCATACAAAACATATGTAAGACTGTTGAATACTGCTTAACCATATGGCATCCATGGCAAAAATATCTCACTCACAGAATTGAAATGGTCCAGAGGTCAGCTGCAAGGTACGTCCATAATGATAACCACTATACAAGCAGTGTAACAAACATGATTAAGGAACTAAAAAGGTCAACTTTAGAATAAAGGCGAAACCATGCCAGCCTGGTCATGTTACACAAAATAAAAAACAAACAGGTCAATGTCGATCACAATCACCTTACAAAAATAAGAAACAACAAAATTTTATTCCTCATCCCACAATCAAAAACACAACATCACATGAACTCATTCTTCCCAAGGACTATACGACTCTGGAACAAATTACCGACCGAGATTAAGGCTACCCCAACTGTGCCAGCTTTTATCAGTGGACTAAACAAGTTTTATAGATTTTAAGTATTCAAAATAAATGTTTAAGAAAGATCTTAAATCTTGTTTTCTTTGTTATTATCTTTTATAATTTTAATGTTCCTGGCACGCGCCTGCCTAGTATAGTCGGTATTGACATTTGGCAGTAATAAGTTGAAGTTGAAGTAAATAAATTCAAAATAGATAGAAACTTTAAGTGTTTGAAAGAAAATGCGTTTGTCTGGTTTTATCCTGCAGTTTGTTTAGATTGTTCTTTGAAAATAGTTTGCCTAAAAAAGGCATTTTAAATATGCTATAACATATTAAGTAAATACTAAAAATGACCATACCGGTGCGCTGTTGCAGAAACCAGGGCCTCAACTGAGGCCCTGCAGAAACGAGCATTTGACTGCAAGATCTTACCACACAAGTTTTATAGCTACTCTGAATTTTTTAATAATATTTTTTATAAATTTCTATTTCAGGTACTTTCTTCATTAAATGAAAACTGAATGAAGGTGAAAAAAAATTCCATCAGTTAACGCGTGGTTTTCTTCACAAGAGCATCACTATATCTAACACATTCCATACCCCAGCTGTTCTAGAGCTTGTCAACATTTCCGTATAAAAATCTCCTAAACTTAAAGGATAAGTGAAGTTACACATACGTGATTTTTTAAAATAATTGTTGGCAAATAATTTCATCGCTAACTTTATAAAACAAAGCAAGATATTCATATCAACAGTCAGTTTTATCTAAGTAGCGTATTTCCAGTTAAGTTTTCGATCTTTTCCGTACATTTCCGCTTGATTCCGTTGGCACGGATATGGGCCGGGATCGGACGTATTTTTATTGATTACCCGACAAAGGAAGGTAACTCTTGGTGTAAAGTAGGAAATCAACAGCTGATCGATTGAAAGTAACCTTTATGCTTGTCAACATTCATTTTCTTGGACAGCTGACATGTTAGTATGGATGGAAAACACGAGTCCCATCCTATAGAAGACCTGTCTGGGAGACACACGGGTGAGAGTAGCGATGGTGAACAGGACGTGTCTGACATTCCTCAAATTCCAGTGACCACAAAACCAGCCACTTACTTCGACGAGAAAATAACCATACCACACACTGACAGTGTAAGACACTGTATTTTGTTAAAGAAGGAGCTATTATGCTCTGATTTATGTGGGTAATGTAGATAACAGGAAAAATGTTTAAGTCTCCAGTGAGGATTGAACCCAGGTCTTTAAAGTGACAGACGCCCCAACCAGCTCTAACCATGTTGCTGAAGAGCTAGCCGAACAGCAAGGCTGTTGGAAGTAGCCTAATGTCAGTCAGTCATTACACTCATCTGCTCTTTCACCTATTAGAGCCGAGCATCAACTGTTCAGCTTCCCACAGTGTATAGCCTGTTTTTGCTCCGACTCTGCTAAGGATTTAACCCTGCACTTCTAGTGCACATTAGTCCAAACAGTTGCACTCAGAAAGTTAAATATGCTATTTTTTGAATGGTCAATACCCGCCTCAGAGACGTAAGGCAGCATCCTGCCTGAAGTTGCATTATTTAGACTAAGTGCACATAGGCACCAGAGGTAGTTCTTGGAATACCACCATTACCTCTAACTGAGATTTTTGAGTCAGGCAATTTGTACCTTGGCCTTCACTCCCAACCAAACGCTTTAAGCCACACACCTAATTATTCTTGTCGCCAGTGTAGAAAAATCCAGCATTCTCCATTGAAGATTGAACCCAGGTCGCCAAGGTGATAGTCAGACACTCTAACCTTGTCACTTAAAAGTTTACCTGACAGTTAGGCTGTTGGAAGTGGCCTAATGTCAACCAGTTACTACAGTTTTTTTATTAAGGTCCAACCTAAGTCAACTGATTTGCTGTGAACTTTTGTTTAGTAGCCTAGGTATCTGCTACAAGATATAAATAATTAAGGCTTTGATACGGCTTATTGACAATATTATACACTATATTTAGGTAACATGATAAACTTCTAAATGAAAATAACTGCAATAAGCTCATATTAGTGAGACGATTTTTTTCAGAAGCTCAGTAATTAAGATTTTTCATTTTCAGACAAAGTTTAGCTTTAAGAAGTTATGGGCATTCACAGGACCAGGTTTTTTGATGAGTATAGCCTACCTTGACCCTGGCAATATTGAATCAGACCTTAGATCTGGAGCACTGGCACAGTTTAAGGTAACTTCTAATGCTGTTTATTGTTGTTCCTGTATCATCATGTTATTTTACTGATAAAGCTAAGCTTCTCAAACTTACATTGACTGTTACGGTCAATCAAATGGTTTGTATTGAATATTATTTATTATTATAAGAGAAAAGTATTTGTGTATATTTGGCCATATCAACGGTGCCCTTTTGCATCATTTAACATGCCAAATGCCCTTTTCGGAAAATAAATACCATGCCCTTTTCCAAACCTAGATTTAACACTACTGTATTTGAGGATCTTACCTGTTTTCTTGTTGAAAGGTTGCAATGAAACTTTGCTCACAATATCATTTATTGTGGACTAGAAAACTTCAAAAGCTTAACTGAAGAATGTAAAATTCTTTTCTTCAGTATTATTAATCATAATTATGACAAAATTTTTCTGTGTACCTGTCAAATTTTGTTTCCATGTATTGCAACTTCTGTATGTTACATAAGATTTGCTTTATATTTTAAAGTGTTTCAGACATCTTGTCCAGACATTTTTAAAAGAAGTTGCAGTTTTGACAGTTATCTATAATTTCATCAACATACATGTGAACTTTTTTTTAGCCCTCACCAGTAGATTTGGGTCAAAATATAAGTAGATTTAATGTTTCATCTGTAGATTTTACATTTATCCTTAAATGCCCTAGAATATGAATCAATTAATTACATGGAACACTTTTAGTGGACTTTAATGACATTACATAATTATCATTTTAACAATCCTTAGCATATCATTAAACAAAGAGCAAGACTTGTTTAGTGTGAGTAGTATCAAAATTCAGTGAATTTTCAGAGGACATGAATTACATTTTCAGAAGCTTTGTGTGTATAGAATTAATCTTCAGCAACTGGTTGATCAAGTTTCAGATGGTAAATAACTCCATCAAATCTACAAAACACTTCAGAATTACTTTAGCCTTTACTTTTGGTTTGCTTGTTTAACAAACTTCCCAGTTTTCAAAACATATCGAATAATTGCGTAATCAAATGATAATACCATACCTGTACTTAAGACTTACTAAAAATGTTTTAATCCAGTTTTGCACTAGGGGTCAGTTACCTCTTTGATTATCTCCAAAAGTGTTAGTTCTAATGATGAGTCCACATGCCAGACATTAGATTTTGTAAACAGTGACATGGGCTTCCACTTTCATTACTTCACCCAATAAAAATCTACAACAGACAAGATTATGGGCCATGTGTAATTTGCAGACTAAAGTAACAGATAAAATCATGTTTTATCGATGTTTTTGAATTGTACATTTTTGTTCTTGAAAAACAATAGATTTTGCAGTACTGTTGGTAGGACCAGAATCATACATTTAAATACCAGAAGATTTCACATGTATGTTACATAGTTGTTCTGTGGATAGTGCATACAAAAACAAAACATTGCTTCAAAATGATGAGTCATGTGACATGTCATGAGAGAGAAAAACACAATTTTGAATGTTGATTTTGATATGTTAATATTAAACCATGTACTGTCAGACATCCTAACAACATGTTAAAACTGTGTATATTCTCTCAGTATTCTCTTCTCCTCTCTTGCCATTTAATTAACCCTTGGACATTCAGTATGTTTGTTACAGATTATTATCTGCTAAGGTCTCATGACTATTCATGTGACTGTGGCTAATTTGACTTTAGTGGTTGTAACATCCACTTAGTGAAACCATTGGTGATTTTGGAAATGCTCATTGGAAACATAGTTGTAACACATAATGTAAATTCTTTTATTGTAGTAAACATGCATACATTATCTTTGTAAGTGATAGTGGATCTTGAAATTTTTATGTATAAACTCATTTATTCTTTATTTACAATACATATTTTCTTTTGTCACCTAGTTGCTATGGTTACTGTTATTGGCAACTATTCTTGGACTGTTAATGCAGAGATTGTCTGCAAGGTTAGGTGTTGTGACTGGCATGCATCTGGCAGAGGTTTGCTGTAGACTGTATCCCAAGTTTCCAAGAATATTGTTGTGGATAATGGTGGAAATAGCTATTATAGGTAAGAAGTACTTTCTCTGCTATAATTTTAAAATGGACTTGAGCATTGTCATACACCAGAAGGGATGTATTATATGCTGTTGGTCTAACGTCTGAGCATACAGATACCTAGGTACTGGTAGCTATGGGAACAGTTGGTAACAGCAAATCTTTTTTGATGCAGTCCATTCTGTATGCTGTTACCCTAACTATTAATGATCTAACATAGCTATAAGAACAATGTGGAGAACAATAAGATAGCCAATCCTTTAGTGGAGCTCTTGCCTGTCTTTGGAAGACCCATTAATCATGCAAGGAATACAAAACATACTGACTGAATAGAGAACGGGTCTGGTTAGTTTAGTTTTGTTTAAAATAATTTATTTAACATTACTTGGGAAACAAGTTCTTGCAACTTATACTAGTCTCGCTTGATGACTGGGTTCAGACCAGTACACAATACTTGCTTCAAAACTTTGGAGTACAGAAAATCACAAGAGACTCTCATCTCGTTGGATTCAAATGAGCAGTCTCCAGATTTGGAGTTCAGGATTCTACCCCTGACGTCTGCATTTCCATATGACAGCAGTGCTAACATGATCAGATTGCATGTGTATACTATTTGGTCTGCTGTAGTTGCAAAGCGAGAAAAAAAACCCAAAGCAATTTCAGCCAGCAGTGTCGTTAAGCATTCCAGGTGAAGGAACAGGTTGGCAAGGTTCTTCTGTAATACATTTGTACTTTGATACAATATTAGTTTATATGGTTTTTGATGTTATAATATTCCATTGATCAGGTTCAGACATGCAGGAAGTGATAGGAACGGCTATAGCTTTCTACCTGCTCTCAAATGGAAGGTAATACCTACTCTTAGCATGTATTTAAAATATACTTAATTGATTTAGGCTGATTTAAATTTGAAAAATTTCAATGTTTTTAAGTCACATTCAGAACACCATTCACTGGAACCATTTACTCTAAAATAAAAGTGAGTTATTTTACAGATGGATGAAGAAAGGCACTGCATTCACAAGGTTTAATGATTTAAATATGAAATACAGAAGTGAAAATCTGGTGATTTTGATATGTTAATATTAAACCATGTACTGTCAGACATCCTAACAATGTTTTAGGATTGTGCATATATTCTCTCAGTTGTTGCATCTTTTTTATATTGTGAGATCTGTTGTTGCTGTGTCTAACAGGTTTTAACATTCTTTTATTTATCACATTGTCGATGATGATCACATTGTCTTTGACTTGTTTTGCCACCATTTGGTTGATTTTTGTCACTCTTTCATTATGCAGTAAACAAGGGAAATGCTGTTTGGTCTCCTCAAAATAATTACAGCACCAGTGCTGTTTTTACACGGCTATAATCTGTGCTTAGATTACCATACCTATTTCTTTGCACCATTTGCAGTTTACA
This sequence comes from Cyclina sinensis, assembly GCA_012932295.1. Taxonomy (NCBI): domain Eukaryota; kingdom Metazoa; phylum Mollusca; class Bivalvia; order Venerida; family Veneridae; genus Cyclina; species Cyclina sinensis. Next base: position 13,762,420 of record JAAONU010000004.1, on the reverse strand, counting down.
TGCTTTTTATGCCCCCACAAAGTGGGGAGCATATAGCGTTGCACTTGTCCGTCCGTACGTCTGTCCGTACGTCCCGAAATCTTGTGAGCGCAACTCCTCTTAAACCAGATGGCAGATTTTGCTTAAACTTCCAGGGATGAACAACCTTAATGTGTAGATGGTAGTAAAGGAAGGAATTTTCGCTGCGAACAAATTTAACAGAATTATGGCCCTTTGTTGATTTTTTCACTATATACCTTATAAATAATTGAACATATAAATTTTACATTTGTAATTTAATTTAACATGTACATAAGGTTACCTGTAGCTCATTTTAGGTATATGTACAGAAAAAATCTTACATACAGGATATACATGCTCTTGTTTATGAGCACTTATGGATAGTGGGGGCATCCGTGTCCTATGGACACAGTTCTAGTTTGGGGTAAAAGTATTTTTGAATCCTCGCAAGTTTAGGCTTTAATGTTTTATTGCATATGGGATATCCTGTTACAAGATAATCATCATTTCTTGATAAAAATCTTGCACCTACAGGATACCATTGTGGGCTGGTGTGTTGATTACTATAGCTGATACCTTCACTTTCCTTCTGCTAGATAAATACGGGTTACGAAAACTAGAGGCTTTCTTTGGGTTTCTTATACTGGTTATGGCTGTAACATTTGGATATGAGGTAATGTGTCTATGTTTTCCTCACAAGCAATGCTTTTGTTCTGATTGGTTCTTTATGAGTAATTGTGATACATCTGTCTTGTTGTTTTTAATATGTGATTAATCAAGATTTAAAGATGAAAGCAAACAAATTTTAAATGCTGTTGAAGGAAGAAGCAGAAGGAATCTTTTCACTCTTACCTATCCAGTGATTTACTACTGGTGTAAAGTTCAAACTGCTTGCTTGTAAACATGGTACTTTCCTTCCAGTTTATTTCTCAGAAAATAAATTTTGTTGCACAATGCTTCAGTCAATAGTACTGATCTTGAATCCCACTGGTCCTACAGGCAGATATACTTGCTGCTTGTAGAGAACAAGTGAATGCTTTGATGTATTTTTAAGCAGAAATCTAGTATTGTTTTTAAAATTTGTAATATTCCCCTCTATCAACTCTGTTCATTTCAGTATGTTACAGTGGCCCCTAATCAGGGTGACTTGCTGGAGGGGATGTTTGTGCCTTACTGTAGTGATTGTGGCCCTAGACAACTTCTGCAGGCAGTAGGGGTCATAGGGGCCATAATCATGCCACATAATATGTATCTGCATTCAGCTCTAGTTAAGGTAAGCTATCATCTTGCTTATAGCAAAAGTATTGTATTCACTAGAAAAGCATTGGACAAAAGGTAAAGCCTATATAAGTTCTTTTCAAATACCAGGTGTGAACATGTTTTGCTGTATCAGTATAGCAAAGTGTGGACATTTGTTGTTGTTACCTGAATAACTATTTTTGCTCTGTGTATACTATACCATATCAGATTGTGTTAGTGTTATTTTCCTTTTAGTAGAGAATTAAAATTCTAAATCTACACCAACTGTGACAATATATTTACAGTCGAGAGATGTGGACAGGTCACGAAGGAGTGAAGTGAAGGAGGCCAACTTTTATTTCTTCATTGAAGCAACTATAGCCCTGTTTGTATCATTTCTGATCAATGTGTTTGTGGTGGCCGTGTTTGCTGAAGGATTTTATGGGAAGAATTCTACTGTGATAGTAGGTTCTTTAAAGACAAGAAGTTCTTAAGCATACATGTTTTGTATAATATTGCACTTGTTTTTGAAGCATTTTCATTTAGAGCAGTTTCGTGACTGTCAGTTTTTTAAATATTTTACATTTCTTAGAAATTTCTTTCAGTTTCGAAGTTCTTAAAAATAAAGTATTACTTGTATTATTTCATTAATGTTACTGTTTTTAAAGTTATTTTCTATTTTGTACATGTCAGATTGTGTAATATATTTTTTTCAGTATGAAAGTTGCAAAGCTAGTGGTAACCCTCATGCAGACATTTTTAATGTAAGTATAATTATGATCAGAGATGTTATTAGTGAACTGTTATACAAACAAGCGTTAAACAAAGCCATTTGGTTAAAGTCAACAAAAATGATGTAACTATTTACACGACTTACAGATAATACTCGAATATTCTGCACAAATGTATTTCAATTCACAGCCTTTTGTAATGTGACATTTTTTATTTCTTCTTTCTTTTGCGCAATATATTCTAGCACTTTCATTATAAAGTTCTTGTTATGAAAATATATTTAATTTGACAACATGTTTTGTTTCAGACAAGCTCATCTGAAGTAGAAGTGGATATATTTAAGGGGGTAAGAAATGCACCCTTGATCATACAGTTTGAATGATAATCCTTAGGTTTCTGTTTGTATTACCCATGCTCAGTTGTACACTAAACATAAAAAACCGATGGACGCATATATTTTGCAGTAACCTAAAATTATTTTCTGTAAATGAACTCTTCTTTTGGACTTTGTCAGCAAAAACCAATGATTAATAAACTCAGAAAGACCATTAAAGTAGACTGGGTTGTGAGGAGACTGCAGAAGGTTTCAGCATGTCATGTTGATAAATTAACGAAGACTTTGCTTCTTATGTCTGCTGCTGTTTCATAAAATTTTAGAGTGAAATGTAATGATGTATGCATTCACAGGGTGTGTTTCTTGGATGTGAGTTTGGTATAGCAGCAATGTATATCTGGGCAGTAGGTATCCTAGCTGCAGGTCAAAGTTCAACAATGACTGGAACATACACTGGTCAGTTTGTCATGGAGGTAGGTACCGAGTAAGCTGTCTTGTGCAAACTCTTAGAATGATTAATATGTCAAGTGTAGGCGTTCTTTTCCTTTGAAATGTATTAACTGACATGAATGACGAGAGTTATGACAGTTTTCATATCTTCATATAAAGAGTTGAATTTTACTGACCTCAATGCTTTACAGTGTTTACTGGTTCCCAGCTACTTATTAAAAGTGGACAGTTACTTGGTTTTTGTCAGGCTTGCTTGTCGATAGCTCGACATGGTCGTCACATTTGGTACCGCAGTTTGGTGTAGTAGGTGCGTGCGAGCATCCAGATTGCCTTGTTCGGGCCATAACTTCTCTGTGCATGGAAGGATTTTGAAATACCTTAGGACATTTGTTCTCCTTGATAAGACAGCGTGTCCCCTGCAAGACTCATATTCTTAGCTCAGAGTTCAAAGTCACAGTGACAGCTCAATGGTCCAAAATGTTGATGTTCCCAGCTCAAAGGCCAAGGTCACAGTGCCAGGTCAAAGGTCCAAAATTTTTATGATAGAACTTGTCTCGGCCATAACTTCTCCCTGCATTAAAGGATTTTAAAATACCTTGGCACATTTGTTCACCCTGATGAGATGGTGTGTCACGTGCAAGGCTCATATTCTTAGCTCAGAGATCAAGGTCACAGTGACTGCTCAATGGTCCAAAATGTTGATGATAGACCATGTCTGGGCCATTACTTCTCCATGCATGGAAGAATTTTAAATTACCATGATACATTTGTTATGCTACCTGAAAGAGATATATAGGCCTGCCTTGTCCTTCCATCATTCTGTCATTATGTCATTCTGTCTAGTGTGGGAAAGAACTCCATAACTGTAGAAGGTAATGATTGCCTTGTCTGGGCCATAACTTCTCTGTGCATGGAAGGATTTTGAAATACATTGGCACATTTGTTCACCTTGATGAGATGGTGTGTCTTGTGCAAGACCCAGATTCCTAGCTCAGAGGTCAAGGTCACAGTGACAGCTCAAAGGCCCAAAATCTTGATGATAGTCCTTGTTTGGGCATTTACTTCTCCATGCATGGAAGAATTTGAAAATACCATGATACATTTGTGATGCTTCCTGAAAGAGACATCATATAGGCCTGCCTTGTCCTTCCATCATAACCTTCCCACAGTTTCCATTTAACTGCACTATCCCCATAGGTGGCTTTCCATTGGTGGGCTCGACATGCTGCCCATGGGCATTTTAGTTATATCAAGATGCTACATTTAAAAGTGTTGACTTGTCAACAGTTCATCTTTTAAATAAATGTATATTGAAATGAATTGTTTTAATAAAAAATCTAAAATTATTTAATTAGCATTTATATAAGGCATTAGGTAATAAAATAATATGACCAACTGGGTTGACTACATTAACAAGTGACTAGTCTGGCTACTTTATCAAGATGACTGTTAAATTTAGCTACATCAGGAACGGTGACCTCTGACTGGGAGAATAGGTTTAGATATGACTTTAGATAAAAAGTTTAATTTCAATTCAGGGGTTTTTGGATCTGAAATGGGAGCGATGGCAGAGAGTGTTACTGACACGATCGATAGCTATATTACCTACAGTCCTGCTGGCAGTGTTTGAAGGGATACAGGACCTGACATACATGAATGACCTTCTCAATGTGATAATGAGCCTGCAGCTACCATTTGCTTTACTTCCTGTACTGACTTTCACTAGTGCTAAAAATATCATGGGAACTTTTGTAAATGGAATGTAAGTACCAGCTAATATCAAGAATATTTATAGCAGTCCTATGAAATAGTTGAAACTATGATGCTATAACTGTTTGGTTCTAAGTTCAGGTGTTAATAGAAAATCAGAAATTTTATTTCTTTAGTTGCATATACATACATGTATATCTTGTCATTCCATTTTATTATAAGATTGAACCCATGGTTTAGCTGTACTGCACATAATTTTTTTCATGGCCTGATTCTCTATGCATAAACATGCCACAAATGGTCTTAACAAAACTAAAGTATTTTGCTCTTGTATTTTGGTTAAATGGCCTAAGTACTGGCAGATGGCAGTTAAGCCAAGCCTAGACACCAATGACTTTGTATGAAAAAGTTGGTGTGCATAAAAATCAGTTAAAACTTCATTAAATTTTCATCCTTTCAGTACTTTGATTTCACTTATGTTTTCATTTCAGGTTGATGAAGATTATAGCCAGCTTGCTTACAGTTGTAGTCATAGGGATCAATCTTTTCTTTGTGATAGTATTTATACAGAAACTGCCATCCCATTGGGCAGTGTACCTAGGAATGTCAGTTCTAGTCCTCTTTTACCTTCTTTTTGTTATATATCTGGTAAGTAAAACAGGCTAGATCAACCTTTGTTTTATAAGATTTGATTAGAATAAGATTGTCCCCATAATTTTAAATACCAGGTAATTTAGATGGAATAATCTATTCTGTTACATACTTACTAAATCAAACTTTCTCTTTGGCCTAGTGTATGTATCCACTGACAAAGCAGGGGCTTGAATGTTTTCATCTCCTCGAGTCTTGTTCCAGCATGACCAGTAGTTAAGAGAAAGAATGGTCACTGATTGCCTGCCTGTCCAATGCCTGGCATGTAGAATAAGAATTTTGGAAGTAAATGTGTACTTGAGTAGTTGTTTTAACTTTTTTAGGACTTCAAAGTGTTAATAATTTATTATGACTAAATTTCTCATTTTCATGCCATTGCTGGTAAGAATTCTCAAAAGCAGTCTTTAGGCTAGTCAATAGAAATTGCAAGAACTTGAATCCACAAAAAATACAGAATGTTTGTTCTTTGACAAAACTAGACATAACTCAGATGTTGGCTATTTATTATTCTGAGTTACTAGAATATTCTAGAGACTATTTTATAAAATAAAATAGTATGTTTTATCAGCAGTTTTTTTAGTTAAAACTTGGTTTCTACATTTTTTGGGGAACTTTGGCTTATTTTAATCCTGCTTTTGACTGTTCTTAAATTCAAACCAGTACTTATGTCATAAGTGTAGCTTGATGAAAGACTGGAAACTCTCCCCTGGTGAGATTCAAACCAGCAGCCTGTGGATCAAGAGTTCTACCTTCTGCCCTTCAACATTTGTTGTCCAAAAGTCTTGTAATGTACTTCAGACATTTTTCTCTTCCAGGCCTGGTACTGTCTGATAGTGATGGGGTTCCATGTACTGGAGAAAATACCAGTATGTATTTGTTATGTGTTTGTTCTAATTAACCATTTTATTGCAAAATTGGTTTACCACTGCAATAGACGTTATGGTGCACTAAGTTTGATCAGTAGTCAAATAGACTTTTCAGTCTGTCGGTCATTTTGTCTTTCAGCCATTAACAATACTTACTATGTTTGCATTATGACTTACAAGGGCTTTATGTGTGAAGCATGTAACTAACTTATTTAAAAATCTACTCTAAGCTTACTAACTCCTATGAATATTTTTTTTTGTCAAGCCTGCTTGCGGTGAGCTCGACTTAGTCGCCACTTTTGGCTTATAGTTCAGTGTATGTGTGTCCGTGTGTCCGTCTGTGCATCCATCCAGATTTGTCCGGTCTATATCTTGCTCATTCTTTGAAGGATTACAAAATAATTTGGTACAAATGTTCACCATGATGAGATGGTGTGTCACACACAAAACCCAGGTCGCCGCTCAAAAGTCAAGGTCACACTTGGCGGTCAGTGCAAAACCCGTGTCCGGAGCGTAACTTCTACATGCATGGAGGGATTTTAATATAACTGGGGACAAATATTCTCCATAGTGAGGCGGAGTATCGTGCGAAAAATTCAGGTGTCTGTGGCAAAGGTCAAGGTCACACTTAAGGGTCAAAGGTCAAATAACAAATTAAAACATTCATTTGTGAGTATAACTTCTATATACTTGGATGGATTTTAATATAACTTCTAAGAAATGTTCTCCATGGTGAGTTGAGTTGTCTTGCGCAAAATGAAGGTCAAGGTCACAAGAGGTCAAAGGTCAAATAAAAATATCAAAATTGTTTGTCCCCTCTGTATCTTGCTTAGTGGTCAGAGGATTTTTTGTTGAGTCCGCTTGCGCTGAGCTCGACATAGTTGTCAAAATGGCTGTTCAGTGTTTGTGTGTGCGTCCAAACTTGTCCATGCCATAACTTCTTCGTGCATGGAGGAATTTTCAAATAACATGAATTGAGTTTTTTAGGGACAAATGTTCATCATGAGACTTAGTGTCATGCACATGAACCAGGTCACCGGGTCAGAGGTCAAGGTCACCTAAGATGATGCAATATCAAGATTTTGCCTTGGGTATAAAGAGGGTGTGTTGCGCACATCTCACCTATGTATACATCTTTCTCCTTGATCTGAAGCTTATAGGTTCAGGTTTGAATTAAGATGAGCGGGCTCGACATTCAGCTCATGGGCATGTCTTGTATGAATAAGTGATTTATTTGGAAAGTTGTTCTTTAAAAAGATCTGAAAATTTACATTAAATGCATCATTTTTTACAGTGTTGTTGGCAGAATCCATTACTTCCATCTCTTCAGGAAGCTTTTCCTCTCATTGATGGGCCTAAGCAAAGGTTCTTTTCTCGTACACAATATATCATCCTTTATTTAGCCTAAAAACTTCTTGTGCTTGCTGCCTCGATTTGATTTTAAACGTTTTTACTTGATGAGTCCCTTGTATTGCATGTGATGATATTTGAGTTAAAGTGAAGGGTTTTCTGTTACTAGTTAGTTTAGTTTGCCCTTTCTTAAATTGAACTTCTATGTCTTCAGTTTAGACAAAGTTATTTATCCACTGCGGGGGTGTTAATTGATGGTTGACTGTAAAGTGAACAGTGCAGACCAAGATCAGACTAAGCAGATCTCATTCTGCATTGAATACACAAGCCAAAACAGCTGTACCCCAGCAGGAAAAGATTTCATAGATAATTAACCTTTCATCTTGCAGTGTTTGCAGCCGACTCCAAACATTCCAGTCCTGGGGGAATATTTCCTACTAACAGATTGTTCTCCATAACAGGTTCATACTTGTTGTCTGTAAACATAGAAGTTGGGGGTTTGGGGCACTTGCCTCTAATGTGACTGGAGAAAATATTCTAATGGTTAAATTGTCTAAATAAAGTTAAAAGGTATTTGTATGAGTAACTGGTAGAAACATAACTTTTTTCTCGTCTAAATTATTTATCTTACTTATCCTAGATATTATGTTTTAAAGGTAATCCATCTATTGTGCCATGAGATTGAAAGGGATGCATTTTTATTTTTAATTTATTTAAATTTTAAATGAAAACATGTAATATTTTATGTTATAGGTTGCATTCCATAGCAAGTGCCTCAGACATTATTTTGAGTTTGTGTGCAGTATGGTCCCCTTTACTTTTTATTAATACAAAAATTGTTCTAGATCAATGTTATACATTGTTTGAGTTGTTTTTACTTTCTTTCATATATTTTACAGTGTATTTTATATTCTGCATTTAAGCTTTTTTTTCTCATCTTAGATAAATAGAGAATATTAAATAAGTGGTCATGTAATACAGGATTTATTGCACAACATATTTGAAAATGATAAAAATGAGGCTCTGACGAGTTTTTATTTTTTTCTAAAAACGAGTGTAATAAATACCATATAACATGACGATGAATATAATGTTCTATTTATATCATAGAAGTTTTGTAAGTGAATGGTGACATAAACACACCGAAACTGTTGTTTTTGTCAGTATACGCACCGATGTCATAAGCCTATTGTAAGTGAGATGATGTCAAAGTGTTATTACACTAGTTTAATAGCAAAAATATAACACGGCTTTATTACACGCCAGTGACGTTGTCTATGATTTTTATGCCCTACAATACATAGAAACAATAAAACACCTCCAAACTGGAACCCCTCTAAACCAGATTACCCTGTAAATTGGCTAAAATAAAATTGCTTAAACCTTACTCTGTTTAATATATTAAATGCACTTTACTGTCATTCAGTTTGGACAGACATGTTCATCATTTATAGGTTTATATGTGAAAAATCGCTGACTGAATAGGTAACAGTGTAGATAATGGGCCAACTGCATGAATTTTCAGTCTGATAATGTTAAAAAAAAAGCCTGCAGGGGAAAGTTAATTTCTCTGTAGTCACTATATACCCACAATTGATAAATCTTGCAATCGTGACCTTGACTGTATTTTGGATGATCAGTGGATTATAAACAGGACAAAGTTATTTTTCAACATCATATTTATACCCCCACCACAAAATGTGGGGGGGGCTATAATGGATTCGCTTTGTCGCGTCCGTCGGTCGGTCGGTCCGTCCGTCCGTCCGTCTCCATTATCGTGTCCGCTCTATAAATCCTATACCAACTGAAGGATTTTCTTCAAACTTGGCTGAAATGTTCACCTCAACAAGGGGATGTGCAGAACCCATGTTGCCCATGTGTCAGCTCAAGGTCAAGGTCACAATTGAAGGTCAAATATCAAACAATCAAATATTAGACATTATGTCGTGTCCGCTCTGTAAGTCCTACACTAATTGAAAGATTTTCTTTAATCTTGGCTCAAATGTTCACCTCAACAAGGGGATGTGCAGAACCCATGTTACCCTTTTGCCGGCTTAAGGTCAAGGCCACACTTGAAGGTCAAAAATTGACTTAGAGAATGTTCTTAAATTTTAACATGTATTTGAATATTTCTGAAACTAGCACAGGTATTTGCTTGAAACTTAAAATATATATGAAGTGTCACAATTAGGATATGCAGGTCAAGTTTCATAACTCTGTATTGCATTTTGACAAAGTTATGCCCCTTTTTAAGTCTTCATATTTACATACAATCAAATATTAGACAATATGTCGTTTCCGCTCTATAAATCCTATACTAATGGAAGAATTTTCTTCAAACTTTACTCAAATGTTCAACTCAACAAGGTTATGTGCAGAACCCATGTTACCCTTTTGCCGGCTTAAGGTCAAGGTCACACTTGAAGGTCAAAATTGACTTAGAAAATGTTCTTAAATTTTAACAAGTACTTGAATATTTCTAAAACTAGCACAGGTATTTGCTTGAAACTTAAAAGATATATGAAGTAACACAAGTAAGATATGCAGGTCAAGTTTCATAACTCTGTTTTGCATTTTGACAAAGTTATGCCCCTTTTTAAGTCTTTTAATTTACTTACAATCAATACTAGACAATATGTCGTGTCCGCTCTATAAATTCTATACTAATGGAAGGATTTTCTTCAAACTTGACTCAAATGTTCACCCCAACTGGGCAATGTGCAGAACCCATCTTACCCTTGTGCCAGCTTAAGGTCAAGGCCACACTTGAAGGTCAAAAATTGACTTAGAAAATGTTCTGAAATTTTAACATATACTTGAATATTTCTAAAAATAGAACAGATAATCATTTGAAACTTCAGATATATACGAAGTGTCGCAAGTAAGATATGCAGGTCAAGTTTCATAACTAAAAAAAGTGGGAAAGTGGGGGGGGGGGATAACTTTGTTTTGTATTTTGACAAAGTTAAGTCCATTTTTATGTCTTTAAATTTATTTACTATAATATTTCTTAAAGCAGAACAGATATTTACTTGAAACTTAAAATTTATATGAATGGTTACAAGCAAGCTCAGATGACGAAAATTCTACAATTCCAGTAAATTATGACACAAGTTATGCCCCTTTTAGGCTTAGAAAATGTTCTGATATAACCATTAATACTTAAATGTTTCTGAAACTAGAACAGATATTCATGAAAATGAAAGGTTATTTGTAACTGTTTCGAACATGATTTGACAATATATATTTATACTATTATCTGTACAATTTGTTTGTTTTTTTCACCAGAGATAATTTCTTTTTATGTATATGTATTTGTGCCACTAAAGTTATTCCCTTAACCACCTTTCCATGTCGTCTTCTGTCAAGGATATTGGTGGGGGTATGAATCGCATTCAGCGATAGTTCTAGTTATATTTACAAAAAAGCTAAATGTCTGTGGCAAGCTTTGTTTGATTCTCGGGAATTCAATTTTCTGTGGTGCTTTGTTTTGATTTTTTTCTGTGTTTATCAAGTACCAGGTTTGTTTTTATATTGGTTTAAGGGTCACGATAAAAATGTATCTATAAATAAACAACTTTTTTTTTATCTTACAAAAAAATTTGTTGTAATACATTGTATATTGTTGTTTTATTTAGCCTCTGTGCATTGCTAAGTACTAATTTCTGTAGAGTTTATGGTTTATTTAATATTACTAAATATTCTGTAATTAAAAACCCAGTTACATGTAGGTATAAATAAACAAAACCTTTACACCTCTGTTTCATATCTAACAGTGCAGATAACTGAGTTTCTGTGGAGCATTTAACTCAAAATAATTTTCTTACCGGTACTCAAAATTGAGAAAAACATCAAAACAGTGAAAAAAATACAAATAAAATCCTTTTTCGATCTAGACATGTTTTTTTTCTCTTCCAGTGCATTTCCTGCCTGCGATTGATAGGTCCCTATAGTGTATACAGTGATACAGACTACCTAACCAATGATACAGTGATGGTAAATACTGGACCAAGCAACACAGAAGACACCCTGTCCTAATACAGCATTATTTATTATACCCCCGCTTCGAAGAAGTGGGGGGTATACTGTTTTACCCTTGTTACACATTAAAAATTGTGGCACATTTGATTTAAAAAGAATATAAAACCTCAGTACTGGTACTCACTTTCTGAGAAGTAATTCTTCAAGTGATATCAAGTTTAATATCAAGTTTAATATCCTTTGTGGCACTAGGTTATAGTAAAACTGTTGACCTGAGCACTGTTACCCTTTCCAAAGCTGAGGTTTATGATACACCCAAAACCAGGTTTTAATTAATTTATAAGTATTTGTTTATGTATATTGAAATTTTAAAAAAAAAAAAAACATTCCCGGAGGCATTCAGAAATTTGAAATGAAGATGTACATTAGATATGGTCACACAGAATATATTTTGAACATTTTTGCCAAGAGAAGTCAATTTTGTTAACAAGTTATTACATGTATATCTTGTACAGAAATGAAGACTTCAGAAATCTCCAAGTGATAATAATACACAGCCTTGTAATAAGAAACACATGTATTTTGAGGGGTTTAAGGTTTTATTGAATCTCCTGTACATTAAAAATGTTTAAAGTACTGCCAGAATAATCTGCATTTATTGGATTACTCAGTGTTCAGTCCTGTAAACACAACACACAACTGTTACTGTTTATTTTCTTCTGTCTGCAATATAGTGCTTGAGTGCATAAAGGTTATATATACTTGTTTTAAGTATTACACTTACAGCCTTTTTGCAGTTCGCCATGAAATTATTTATGCCATATTTATATTTTGTTTTATTCTCACTCATTTCTCTTTGACAGAGAATATATATACATGTAATACTATAATTTACTTTTTCAGGCCGTTGTTATATTGAATCACTTATTTTTCAGTCAACAGTTTTATATCATGAAATATGATATCATGTAAAAATACTCTTTATCAGGTAATAATGTTCAGTTGGACTTGTATTCATTCTAATTAAGAGATAAATAGATCTGAAATTGATGATTTTAAAACCTATGTTTTTTCGAAGTAGTAGATCTGTAGTTATTTTAATTAACCTTAACTTCGCTGAAAGCAACCATTTTTGCCTTGTGACCAGTGCAGACCATGATCAGCCTGCAGTCTGTTCTTGATCTGAACTGTTCACTATTCAGTCAGTATTTTTTTATCTATCACCCCTATAAAAGGTAAATGGCACTGCCCAAATTGAAAGGTAGAAAAGTCCATTTTAGAAATAAAGGAAGGCTTAGGGTTTTAATAATTTAGTTATGGTAGTTACAAGGCTTTGATTCTTAACAAGCTTGGCATGCAACAGTTTGTCACCATTGCTATTTGTATAGCTTAGAATGTTTACTTTATTATGCCCCCATCGAAGATGAGGTGGCATATTGTTTAGCAAATGTTGGTCGGTTGGTAGACACTTCGTTTCTGATCAATTACGAGAGAACCCTTGGACTCACCTTCTATTTAAGTTGGCCATGACCAGTAGATGACCCTTATAGTTTTTCAGGTCATTAGGTCAAAGGCCAAGGTCACATTGAAAAGCAATATGGTTTCCAAACAATAACATTTTTTTTACTGCAGAATTCCTGGGCTTAGGCTTCCTAAAACTTTATAAGAAGGTTGGTCATGGGCAGTAAATCACCTGTATAGTTTTTAGGGTCAGTAGATCAAAGGTCAAGGTCATATTGATCATTAACTGAAAAATGAATGAATAGCTAGAAAATGCTTGGGCCTAGGGTCCTTTAACTTGCAGTGCTGGTTGATAATGACTGCTAGATGACTTGTATTACTTTTGCAATCACTTTGTCAAAGTTCAAGGTGAGAATGACCATTAACAGAAAAATGGTTTCCAGTCAATAACTAGAGAATCCTCAGGCACATTGGCCCCTCAGACTTGCTGTGCTGGTTGGTCTGTTCAGGAGATGAACCCCTATTGTCTTTGAGGTCACTAGATTAAGGGCTAAGGTCACAGTGGCCATATGCCATAAAGAAGAAAACAGATTCTGATTGATAACAAGAGAAGCATTGCCTGCCTTGGGGCTTGCTGCCTCAAAACTTCCTACCTACCCACCTTCCTACCTGCCTGCCTACTTACCCATTCAGTTCATGTACTTTTTCATGTTCTCCAGAAATTGAACATTAAACATTTTATAACTAAAGTGTTATTGACATAGTCTACAGTTGCTCTCATTCATCTACTTGCCATAGTCAATAGCTTTTGATATCAGAAGTCCCTGTCATCCTCCCTTTAATGTACTGACACAAGTCCCTGTACTTCTTGCTGCCTGTAGTGATAAGGCGCTAGGGGGGCATGTATGTTTTACAAACATCTCATGTTCCAATTTATTTTAACTTGCTAACAATGAAAATTTATTAATATTTCTATAGAGACACTACTTTTCAGGAGTAAGGGTAATTGAAGCTTGTATTTTGTTTATGTATATTAATGAAATTTTTAAAAAATATATATTCCTAGAGGCATTCAAAAATTTGAAAGAAGGCATTTGAAGAAGCTGTACAATAGATATGGTCACACAAAATACATTTTGAACATTTTTACAAAGGGAAGTAAATTTTGTAAAAAGTTTTTACATGTATATTTTGTACAGAAATGAATGCTTTAGAAAGCTCACTGTGATTACATAGTTCCTTTGTCTAAGGACATTACTGTTTCTTTGGCACAGATTTTGATATTGGAACCATCTGAACAGGAGTTGAATGCTACAACAGCTTAACTAACAAGGCCCAAAAGAGAATTTTTTAAAACTAAGTATGCAGACACTTGACCAAATGAAATTTCTTCTTAATTCTTATTTTTTTTATACTTCCTTTCAGCTGCTCTTGCAATATACATAATGAGACTAAATTGTTTTTGTCAAGAAAATCAAGTTTGTGAAAATTGTAATTGTCTAAACTATTATAGAAAAAAAGTGTTCTTTGAAGCCTTTTGAATTACCTCCCTGTATAACTTGTTGCGGAATTAAATATTTTATCTCAGATATTTATTAAAATTAATGCTCACTCCTAGTGTTTTTGATACCAATACATTGTTCTTGATCTTTTTTTTTTTTTAAGTAGAAACTTTACCTTTTTATTTAATATTCTTTTATATTTTGTTTGTTTGTTATTAATCAGTTTTTGGATTAATTTCATACAAACACTTTAATCTTATTCATGAGATGTTCAGGCACTCATTTTTATGTGGACATTATTTTATGCCCTTAAATAAGCAGATATTGCCCATCAGAAGAACATACCAATATTCTGAAGCAGAACTGTGACTGGTACCTTGACTAGGATATTTTGAACAAATATTTTTTAATAGTTATAATTTTTTATGCTATTTTGATAAACTAGATTGCTTCACTCAATAGCAGAAACTGGTTTGTAATAAAATTGTATTATTTGTTTCTGTTTGCTTGTAAGCTATTTTGTATGCTATCAAGACACTGTGAAAGTCATTCTGCTGTATTCATGTTTTTTACAGAAGAAACTTACACTGTTCATATAATGTATTATTATGCTCAATTTAAATGTATTTCTTTTTTCTGATATTCATGTGTTTTAATTTTCTCACATATCACATATATTTCCAGTTATTTTATTGACTCTTTTTTTCTAATTTTTTTATGCCATTCTTTGGAGAAGAGGGTGTGTGCTGTTTTGCAGATGTCAGTCAGTCTGTTTGTCAGTAGACAACTCCGTTTCAATTTGAACACTTGAGAACACGTAGCACAGAGACTTGAGATTTGATAGGTAGGTTGGATATAATGAGTAGATGAACCCTATAATTTCTTTTGGCCCACAGAGTCAAAGATCATGCTCACAGGGGCCTGCACCTTGAAAACTTCTGATCTATGACTCGAGGACAACTGACCCAGGACCTTCAAACTTTACAGGACTGCTTGTCATGATTGGCAGAGGTACTTCTTTGTTTTTGGGCCAAAAGGATCAAAGGTCAAGCTCACAACTGCTCACACTTTGGAAACAGTTGATATATATCTCAAGAACAACTGCATCTAGGATGTTTTGACTGTACAGGTTGGTTGAGAGCATAATGAAAAGATGAAACATTTTGTTTTTAGATCCACAGGGTCAAAGGTCAAGCTCACAGGGGTCCACACCTTGAAAACAGTTTCAGATCAATAAATCAGGGAACAGCTGCACCCAGATGTTTGTTTTTTAGTCCCCAGAGTCATTCCTGAACCCTCAAGATCCCTTTACTTGATTGTTGGGCATGTATAGATAAATCCTATTGCTCACTGTATCAAATGTTAAGTTTAAAGAGGCTTTTACTTCTTCTTTGGTCTTCAGTCAATTACTTGAGAATGAGAGAATCCAGGAATTTTAACATAGTTCAGCTTTATAAGTTGATAACTCTGCATCCAGCTGTTTTAGGTACACTGCTGAGTCAGCATTCTTTAATGAACTTGGGGATTTCTGATCGGCATAAAGGGGGAATCAATGTCAGTCTGACAGCTCTAGTTTACTACCCTATTTTTAATATTAACAGTATCTGAAGTAGCCATAAGATACTATAATTTCTAAAATAGTTTGAAAATGAAATTTATTTCTGCAGTTTCAGAAAAAGTATGTATTTTTAGCTCACCTGAGTGCAAAGTGCTCAAAGTGAGCTATTGGGATTTTTGATTTCCATCGTGCATCGTGAACACCTTGACTTGAACGACTTCTTCTCCTAAACCACTCAGCCAACTTTGACAAAACATGCCTGGTATATTCCTTGCATGAAGTTCTACCATGTCAAGTTGTTCAAAGAATTGAATTCCTTCAAGAACTCTGGTTGCTTTGGCAACAGAAAGGAAAAACTTTGAAAATCTTCTTGTCTGAAACAACAAGGCCCTGAGCCTTAAGATTTGGTATGTAGCATTGTCTAGTGGACCTCTATCAAGTTTGTTCAAATTATACCCTGGGGTCAAATTTGGCCCTGCCTGGAGGGTCAATTGATTTTACATAGGCTTACATAAGGAAAACTTTGAAAATTTTGCCTGAAACCACAAGACCCTAAGCCTTAAGATTTCGTACGTAGCAGTTGTCTAGTTGACCTTTACCAAGTTTGTTCAAATTATACTTCTGGGGTCAAATTTAGCCCCACCCCAGGGGTCAATTGATTTTACATAGGCTTATATAGGCAAAACTTTGAAAATCTTCTTGTCTGAAACGACAAGGCCCTGAGCCTTAAGATTTGGTATGTAGCATTGTCTAGTGCACCTCTACTTGGTTTGAACAAATTGTGTCCCTGGGGTCAAAGTTGGCTCTGCCGCGGGGGTCAATTGATTTTACATAGGCTTATATAGGCAAAACTTTAAACAAACTTCTTGTCTGAAACCACAGAGCCTAGAACTTAGATATTTTTAATGGAGGTCATCTACCAAGTTTGTTCAAATTATGCCCCTAGAGTGAAAATTGGCTGAACCCTGGTTCACTTGGATTCATATAGATTTATATAGGGAGAATCTTAAAAAATCTTCTTATGTTTGCTCAACAGCATACCCAAAGGCAAAGTATTCAGGTGAGCGATCTAGGGCCATCTTGGCCCTCTTTTTTATAAAATGGAAAAATATAGCTACTTTTTTTTCTTAGTTCCAGCCGAGCTATCCATGTTTTTACTTTGTGGAATTGAAATATAGCTATCAAACTTACATACTAGAAGAAAGTTTAGATGCCCCTTTAGGTATCGGACTATAATTCCTTACCTCCACTCTGAAGAATATTCATTTCCATTTTAATTGAGACCATTAACTAAGGGCATTGGTTCAAACTCCACTCAAGCCAGTTTTTTAAGTTCAGTTTTGGGCTTTTTGTTTTAAAACAGTATTTTTTATTGGAATTAAACTTTCATTTATTTTGAATGTTACCATTGTTACTCAACCTTTAAGTCTGGTAAAAAATGATATTAGCTACGAGTGATTTCAGTTTTTTTACTTCTCCAAAACATGTTAAACCTCTTTGATATTTTGCTTAATTGTTGAGAAAAGTATAATAATAAAAAATAAATACAGCACATTTGAAGCCCCTGATTTATAAGTTTACTATAATATCATTCCCTCAGCATGAAATGTGAGGGGTAAATTGGAACTGTGTTTGTATTTACATTTTGTTAGGAATAGTACTGGCTGTGATTTTTGTCAGCTGTCATTAGGTCTTCATAGTTTAAAATATAATAATGGTTATATACTACGTTGCTGTTGTTTTCTAAAACTAAGGTAAAACTGTATTTTTCTTTAGACTTTAAAAGACCCATTAAGTTTGTCGAGGTTTGAAGTTAATACTTGTCGTATCTTGAAAAACTCATGGTAAACGTGTCTAATATGGTCTGTATTATGTCATAGATCAGTATGTTTCTTAAAAGCACTATATTCATGGGTTTAGAGTTTATCATGGGCCTAATACCTTAAATTGAGCATTGTAATAAAATATCTCCACACTTTTAGTAATTTTATATGGTAATCGGTTATTAAATAAATAAGTGAGAAACTTCCAGATTATTCACTGGTTTCAAACAGTAAATTGATATAGGCTTCCTGGAACTTTTTGTTTGTTTTACATTCCATATTTTGTTGATATTTATTGTTAAACTTTGCTTGTTTTTCAGTCATTTGCTTAAACAGTTTTTACAACTTTGAATTGTTAACCCTTTCTAGCAAAAATTTATCTACATATGTTTTGGTGCAGGTAAATCATGTTTTTATAGTTTATTATGTTACGGGATCAAACTTTCCATACTTTTAAAATTTACAAGTTATTTGTCTTTTTATCAATTTTATGATGTGAAATTTATGGATGCGTTAAGGGTGTAACAGTGATGATCGAGTGGGGCATGAGATCCATACAATATATGATACACTACATCCAACTGAAACCAATGATACATTGTTTATTTGTGTCTGATGTAATGAAAGCTAAAGATGATCAGAATAAGAACGGCTTTCAACATCTTGAATCAGTCAACACTAATTGTAAGCTGAACATTTATCGAAAAGTAACATAAATTTAGTAAAAGTTCACTGCCTAGAATACTCTAACTTTAGAAAATGTTAGTTTGCATGCATAAGAAAGTTCTGCAAGTAAATCATGTTTAAGATTTATCTCAAAACATTTTCATTAGAAAAAGAGAGTACATTACAATAATATTGTATAGTATTTGTTCTGGAATAGTAATCCTTAGAAATTATTTATTATGAATTAATCTTAATAACATGCCTCATGTGTTATAGATTTTACAATTGTTTTTTTCAGATTGGTGATTTTCATGTTGTGTTGAAATAATGCAAGCGGTCTTAACGAAGGAATTTCATTGTATTACTGTTAAAAATTTCACAGTTCTGACTCAGTCACTTTCATCTTGATGTAAGATGTACAAGTACACTATATTAGCTGCCAAAATATTCATAAGTATTTTGACTATTTTTACATGCTCATGTACTTGAATCTGATTTTTCATGTAGGAAAAAAGTATATTTTTATTAGCTCACCTGAGCGAATGCTCAGGGTGAGCTATTGTGATCGCTGGATGTCCGTCGTCTGTCTGTTCACATTTGCCTTGTGTATGCGATAGAGGCTGTTTTTTTTCATTGGATCTTTATGAAACTTGGTCAGAATGTTTGTCTTGATGAAATCTAGGTTGGGATTGTATATGGGTCATCTGGGGTCAAAAACTAGGTCACGGGGTCAAATCTAAGAAAAACCTTGTGTATGCGATAGAAGCTGTATTTTTCATTCGACTTTCCTAATATTTGGTAAGAATAATTGTCTTGATGAAATCTAGGTTGGGATTGTATATGGGTCATCTGGGGTCAAAAACTAGGTCATGTGGTCCAATCTTAGAAAAACCTTGTGATGCAATAGAAGCTGTATTTTTCATCCGACTTTCCTAATATTTGGTCAGAATGTTTGTCTTGATGAAATCTAGGTTAGGATTGTATATGGGTCAATTGGGTTCAAAACCTAGGTCACAGGGTCAAATCTTAGAAAAACCTTGTGTATGCGATAGAAGCTGCATTTTTCATCCGATTTTCCTAATATTTAGTCAGAATGTTTGCCTGTATGGTATCTAGGTTGGGATTTTATATGGGTCGTCTTGGGTCAAAAACTAGGTCACGGGATCAAATCTTAGAAAAACCTTGTGTATGCGATAGAGGCTGTCTTTTCCATTGGATTTTCCTAATATTTGGTCAGAATGCTTGTTTTGATGAGATCTAGGTTGCGATTGTTTATGGGTCATCTGGGGTCAAAAACTAGATCACGGGGTCAAATCTTAGAAAAAGCTTGTGTATGTGATAGAAGCTGTATTTTTCATCCGATTTTCCTAATATTTGGGCAGAATGTTTGTCTCTATGGTATCGAGGTTGGGATTGTATATGGGTCAATTGGGGTCAAAACCTAGGTCATGGGGTCAAATCTTAGAAAAACCTTGTGTATAAAATAGAAGCTGTATTTTCCATTCGATTTTCCTAATATTGTGTCAGAATGTTTGTCTTGATGAGTTCTAGGTTGGGATTGAATATGGGTAATCTGGGTTCAAAAACTAGGTCATGGGATCAAATCTTAGAAAAACCTGGTGTATAAAATAGAAGCTGTATTTTTCATTGGATCTTTATGAAACTTGGTCAGAATGTTTGTCTTGATGAAATCTAGGTTGAGGCTGATATGAATCATCTGGGGTCAAAAACTAGGTCATGGGGTCAAATCTTAGAAAAAGCTTGTGTATGCAATAGAAGCTGTTTTTTTCATCCGATTTTCCTAATATTTAGTCAGAATGTATGTCTTGATAAAATCTAGGATGGGATTGTATATGGGTCATCCAGGGTCAAAAAATAGGTCACATGGCCTATTCTTAGAAGACGTTCTGTTCAGCTACAACAATTAAACAGATAATTTTGCATGCAGATTAAATCTTTGACTGTGGATGATCTTGGCCTTGACCTACTAACTTACATCCTGGTTTTTATGTTTCTGTGCAATGATTCTCAGGTGAGCGATATAGGGCTCTCTTGGCCCTCTTGTAGGCTAAACCTGTTCAGCTTGTGTTCATACATATACAAAGTTTATGTCTCGTACTTGTATTACTCACCTTGCCACAGTTTATTTTTGAAACTTTGTTTTATTGGTGCTGGGTCATGCAGAGAAAAACAGAGAAACATGTATTACGGAGAGATTATTTAGGAATAAAAGAAGATGAAATTTTTAAGTCTTTGTTATGTGGTTAGCATATATAACATTTGAAGCATGGTATTAATTGTCAAGCATGTTCAAGGTGAGCTCAGCATTGGTGCCACAATGTGATGCCCTAGTGCAGAAAGGTCGGCTGTTAGAACGTTTTTTAAAAGTATTACATACACATTCCTCCCGCATAGGGGCAATGAATGGCAGTACATAGTGGCTGCATTATCCATTCATACAAGCATCCGTCCACAGGAAATTAAGTAAGAAATTTCCAAAATTAAGTTCACATTTGTTTACTATAACATTTTACCGTAATGCAATAATCATATCAAATCACTGTTAATGATATATATATATATATCAACATTAACTATCTTGCTCTATTAGATTTTGTTAGAGCTGTTGATTTAAAGCACCTTTAAACATCAACTAAGGAACTTGTATATATTCAACTTGTCTTCAAGTATAAAGACATTCACCAGGAACTTGTCCCCAGAAATGGTTCAATTCCTTGAAGGAAGTCCAACCAGATGTGTCAAAGTAGACTGTAACCCTATGTTGTCAATGCATTCACTTTTTTCAACCCTGAACATCTAGTTCCAGTCTAATATTCATAGCTGCCAATTCAGCTGTTAAATATCGGAACACATATGGCACAGACACTATCTCGATATTCTGTCCTGTTTTACACAGCAAGCATGACCATTGTCGTTGTTTTTCAAATGAAGCTGCTGCCGTAGCCGGGGCTCTTTTCTCCATAAACACTGACAACAGACTTCCACATTTGGTACAAACTGGTGCCTAAATACAACAAGAAAATCAACTTCAACTTCCTGTGAATCCATCGTCGGTGACCCCCGGTACATATTCCGCACAACTACATTATGTACCGTGAGATAACTGACTGCTGATTATTCGTTTTCATGAATATTTATTAGCAAAGGGATGTAACTCTTCGTCGAATGAGATGCCGCATTACAAATAGACACTCTTCAGTGTGGAGAGTAGGCATAATGTCAAGTTACTTAAAATAGACGTATTTCCCAGGATTTAAACATAGGCAGGGAGTCAAATTGTAACAAGTAATTTCATTGGCTGAGATTCTGCAAGGGAAATCTTACAGAAACCAATGAAAGTAGGTAATGAATTATTCATGAGTACGAAATTTTACCAGCCAATTGTCCCACGGTAGATAAATAGAGTGAAACGGAATGGATCGAACGTGGGTTTCCGACGATGCTGTGAATCATGAAAAAAAATGTCTTCTTTGAAGCACTTTATATTTTTTTAAACTTTAAAGATATATTCTTAAACAAAATACTACAAAAATTTGCGTCTGCTTGTGAATACAAGGATTTCATGAAGATAAGGTGAATCTGCTATTCCCATCCATGAGCTTCCATTCAGCTGAGGCCTTTCATGAATATTGCTATATGGTACTGACATTATTTTAATTTCAAAAATACATAAACTACATTTTAATCACTTGGGAAGCAAACTGGCAGACATTTATACACAATTTAATATCAGTTACTATTTTTGCCCTGTTGAAAGACCCTGTCAAATGGCTTCAATATTATTCTAAGTCTAATTAAAAGCACTGCTGTCTTGTGTTTCCTCACATATGCCTTAGTTACAGTTACCTTAGTTATAATGAAAATGAATATTTTAAATCTGTGTGAACACTCATACTACAGACCAGCTACCACAGTGGATCGTGCTGCTTATCAAGTAGTATAAGCAACTAATTGACTGATTTTACAAACAAGAGCTGTCTATGACAGCATTATAGACGTTTCAAAATTATTTGTTGAATATTTGAGCTTTTGAGTACTTACCATAGATTTATCTGAGCAGTTGAGTAGTCTGTCTTGCAGGAGAAATGATGTTCCATGTGAGATAAGGGCGTCTCTCTCCATCTCCCCAAACCTTACACCTCCACCCCGCTTCCTTCCTTTTACAGGCTGGTATGTCACCTGGTCTATAGGCCCAGTTGTTCTTACCTAAAATTAAGATGTTACATTATTAAAGAAATTTCTTATACTAGAGCATAAAGCAATTCAGTCCTCCCTTTACTTCAATGGTTAGAGGGGGTCTTAAAAAGGGACATAACTGATGCAAGGACCACAATACTGCTTCAGCAGATACGTACCTTGATAGGTATCACTAATGTGGAATCTAAAAAAAAGTAACTACAGAACAGAAACAAAGTTATGCTAAAGTAATGCCACCTTTCTTGATTTAAGTCCTGCGATCCATAAGAAATATATGATACATTCACATGTGTAAACTAATCATTGAGTGAATGCCCTATTCTGTTCAAATACAGTGCAAATTTAATGAAAACACATTAATCAGAAACTAGTTTATACCACTGTTACAAATTTATATTTCACACCACAGAAGGATAAAAATCTTGCCTTATCAATCTTACGAAATCTGTACAGACTATACATGTAGACGTCATTTTAATCAGTTGCTTAAAAACCTTTTACTCTAATTTGTACATCACCTCACTATTATGAGAGAAAAACAAGAGCGATCAGTAATCACATGTGTCACCTGATGATAGCCAATTAAGCAGTTGTATTGAGTGGTGATTGGACAGTTTGTTGGCCAAAACGCCTTTTTTATTCAAGAGCCATAACTCAGCCAAAAATCATTCAACCTTAAAACCCGTCAAATATGCCCAAGTACTTGAGGTACTGATCAATCCTGTAACATTTCATTCAAATTGCATTAGTAGTATAAGAGAAGTAGTCCGGACAAACTTTAAAAATAAAAATCATTAAAGGGCCATAACTCTGAGAAAAAATCATTGAACTAGAAAATGCCGAAGACATGCACAACTAGACTTGGTACTGATCATTCCTGTAAAGTTTGAATGAAACTGCATCAGTAGTTTTTGGGGAGTAGTCCGGACAAGTTTTGTGATGAACAGACAGACGACGGAGAAGTGATCCCTATAAAAAAGAGGAGACACAGTTTTTAGCATTTCTGAGATGTTTTATGTTCATAAGTACTGATAAGTACCCGGTAATGTTCCTCTGAAGAAGTAATCAACCATCTTACTTCAATGCATCTGGCTTTATCATTATACTGGTTAATATTGCTCAAAAACACAAAATCTTACTTGGAATTTGTCTGAGACCATATGCCTGAGTCTCTGGTAGTAGACCACACCCATAAATATACTGGCCTCCAGTTCCCTGCCATCTACACCACTGTAAAACCTCTCAGTACCATGGTAGTTAAAGCCAGCTGATAAAAAACTAGGCAAGATGACATGGTTGACCAAACTTCATATTCAACATTTATTCTTTATTACAAAACATTAAATCCAAACTTCCCTACTTAACATGTACTGCTGACATAAAATTTAAATACTTGAATAACTGCTTTTAATTTTGAAACATAGTAAAACTAGATGGGTGTTCAGTGGAACACTTGTGTCGCCCTTGGGTACTCTGTTAGAATAACTAAAAAGGTAAACAAGAGCCTGCTGGAAAAGACAGCATGCTAGTCAAAGTACAACAATACCTGTCCACAGACAGCATGCTCCACTTTTCTCAGTGCTGGATAATTAATTATAAGCCAGGTTAAACAAGAGGCCCAAGTGGAAAAAAAATTGACTGGGGCAGGGCAAGTACCTAGTCGTACAAGATGAAAAAAAATTGGGTCAAGTAGTTAGGTATTTAAAAAAATGAAAAAAAAAATTTTGGGCCCCAATAGTGGGGTGGGGGGGGGGGGGGGTGAATGGAAGTCAAGTACATATGTATTAAATAAAAAAAAAAAAAAAAAAAAAACAATTGGGGGGGGGGGGGGGGAGTAAAAAAATTGGTGGGGGGAGGGGCACTGGTTTGGGGGTCAGATGGGGAGTCAAGTACCTATGTATTATATATATAAAAAAAATTGGGCCTGGGGGAGGGGCACTGGTTGTGGGGGGTTCAGGGTGGATGGGGAGTGAAGTACATATGTATTAAAATTTAAAAAAAAAAAGAAAAAAAAGGCCAGGGTAAAAAAAATGGGGGGGGGGGGAATATATATTAAAAAAAAAACTGGGGGGGGGAGGGTTGAGGGTGGATGGGGAGTCAAGTACCTATGTATATGTATTAAAATTTAAAAAAATAGGGCCAGGGGGGTGGTAAAAAAAATGGGGGGGGGGGTCCCATGCAGAGGGGACAGTGGGGATGGGGGGGCGGGAGAGTACTTACCCATCTCATGTCAGTTAATATTTTATTTCTAGGCTTAAGAAGTTTTTTTCCTATATATAAGTATAAGCAAAATCAAGTGACCCCTGGGGGTGGGGCTAACTGTGACCCCAGGGACATGGGAACCAACAAACTTTGCATGGGTCTTGCTGGTAATCAAGTATTCCAACTTGAAAAAGGGGCATAACATTGCAAAAATAAATTTGAGGGTTATCTGCCCTTGAGAAATGGTGTTGTCTTAAGTGATTCAATTGTAAGCATTACAAATGGAAAGTTTGATGAAGAAACATTAAGAAATGGCATAGTTATAGCCAATGTTAAGTTTTCATGACAAAATTCAAGTACAAAAAGGGGCATAACTCTGTCAATTGTGACCTTGACCTAAACATTTTGCCATCATCACGACCCTGTTGTCGTAAGCAATATAATTTGAAAGTTTGATGTTGAAATGTTAAGAAATGGCAAAGTTATTCCCAATGTTAAGTTTTCATGACAAAATCCAAGTATAAAAAGGGGCATAACTCTGTCAAATGTGACCTTGACCTAGAAATTTTGGCATCATCCCGACCCTGTTGTCATAAGCAATACAATTTGAAAGTTTGATAAGATAATGTTTAGAAATGGCAAAGTAATAGCCAACGTTAAGTTTTCGTGACGGACCGACGGACAAAGCGATCCATATGTATCGCCTTTTCTTCGAAAGGGCGACACAAAAAAGGTTAACCAAGAAATTTTAACTTGAAAAAGGGGCATAACATTGCAAAAATAAATTTGATTGTTATCTGCCCTTGAGAAATGGTGTTGTCTTAAGTGATTCAATTGTAACCATTACAAATGGAAAGTTTGATGAAGAAACATTAAGAAATGGCATAGTTATAGCCAATGTTAAGTTTTCATGACAAAATTCAAGTACAAAAAGGGGCATAACTCTGTCAACTGTCAATTGACCTACACATTTTGGCATCATCACGACCCTGTTGTCGTAAGCAATATAATTTGAAAGTTTGATGTTGAAATGTTAAAGGGGCTGTGCTCCAGATGACAAAAAAAGAAAGTTTTCTTGTATTATAAATTTCTTGTAATATTTACGACTAATGCTTAAAAAATAACTTACTGACAAAAAATAAGTCAAAAAATTACATTATAAATTGATTTTTTCCCTTTCAAAGTGCTATACCGTAACGCGACGGTATAACTATATCGTATAAGATTTAAAGTAAATATCTGTAATCTCACATACGGCGATGGTGGTGACAGTAAAAGCGTTGGAAATATTTTGTTAACATGAGGGTCCAGAGTTCAAATCAGGCTGGAGCGAAAATATTTTTTTTATTCTATTTTGACTTTTATAATCAGTTTTGAAGTAAAATATTATGTTGTTATAATCTCACAGCATCTAAATATATAATTTATGGAAAAAAAATTTTTTTGTCAAATCTGGAGTACAGCCTCTTTAAGAAATGGCAAAGTTATTCTCAACGTTCAGTTTTCATGACAAAATCCAAGTATAAAAAGGGGCATAACTCTGTCAAATGTGACCTTGACCTAGAAATTTTGGCATCATCCCGACCCTGTTGTCATAAGCAA
This sequence comes from Cyclina sinensis, assembly GCA_012932295.1. Classification (NCBI taxonomy): domain Eukaryota; kingdom Metazoa; phylum Mollusca; class Bivalvia; order Venerida; family Veneridae; genus Cyclina; species Cyclina sinensis. The sequence continues at coordinate 13,736,075 of JAAONU010000004.1, read as the reverse complement.
TACAATTTGAAAGTTTGATAAGATAATGTTTAGAAATGGCAAAGTAATAGCCAACGTTAAGTTTTCGTGACGGACCGACGGACAAAGCGATCCCTATGTATCGCCTTTTCTTCGAAAGGGCGACACAAAAACAAAGCAAGAAAATATGATTTAAATGGCCTAGTAATGACACTGACAATAAAACTTCAACAGCCAGTCTGAAAGAGACTAAATCAAGCATTCAAGTTATAATTTTCTTTCTTCTTTGAAATATTCGAATATGCTAAAGTCTTATATAATATTACATAATCTTATTGAATTAGGGCAAGCTGCTTCTTCAAATGAGTGGAGCTTGAAAGCAAGGACTTTCATCAGTGAGAGGTTTCAATGAATGGAAGTCAAAAAGCTTAACTTCTGCACAATGCACGCAAGTCAGGAATAAAAATACTAGTTTCCTAACGAAATCGATGAATCAATCAAGATACTGGTCTTTATCCCCCAACCCCGTCACTTTACTAGAAATAAAATATAGTATAATATAGTATAATAAAGTAAGAATACTAACTTTCTATGATGTACATATACAGCAATACAGTTCTAATACTTCAAACAGTAAATTCTCACTACCTGAATGAAATCACAAAGAATGGTTTTATATTCATTCAAGATATTACATAAAACTGTTTTACCTTTTACTAACATGTTTCCAAAATGATCAATGGCTGGATCATCTTCTGAGAACTGGAATGGTGTTGCATCATAACAATGTCCGAATGAGGCTGCAGACTTTCCTGCCATACTCTCAATCATCATACCTTTAACATACAGGCAAACTCTAGTATGTAAATGCACACATTTTCATATTTAAAATGAATGTAAACCCTTTTTGTTTTACATTTCCATAAAAGACAAGTAAATGTTTTAGCAAACATGTTCATAAAAACATTATGTTACTCACCAATTGTCATTCTAGAAGGGTAACCATGGGGATTGAAGATGATGTCTGGGGTCATACCACTCTCTGTAAATGGCATGTTTTCTACTGGGTACATCATGCTGAAAGATCATAATTGTAATATGTGATTTACAACACATATAAAACAGTAATATCAGAAAACGACACAGTCAGAATCTTTGTGATAAATCTGTCCAAGCAACTTCTTGAACATCAACCTTCCAACTGCACTATGACAAGAATAAAGCCATCTTTGTCAGTTGTTTTATGTACTTGTAAAGACAGAGACAGCACCTATAATTCAGCTTTTCACTAAGAAAGGTTATAGTGAACAGTATAGCATGTTCAAATCATTTAGTGTTACAGATCCTGTCATGGGCTGCTGTCAGCATATACATAAATTCATTCAGTAAATGTAAGGCTGAGATATAAATTGTCTTTCAACTTACATGCTCCAATTTTTCATTTGCCGAGGAGCAAAAAATTACTTATATTCAAGTAAATACAATATCCTCTTGAAATAAGTTTGGTTTCAAAATTTAATTTTTACCTGCAAACACCTTTCTGACCATGTCTGCTGGCAAACTTATCTCCAATGATAGGATTCCTCTGTAAGCAGAAAACAGTCAGTTGCACTTCACATTAAATCAAATAAAGAAAACAAGAATTCAATCAAATCAAAACACAACTGCTGTTTTTCAAAACTTTTCTGAATTCTCTATACATGTAAATCTAAATGTTGAATTCTTTAATTAACAGAAAATTAGCTAAGTTTGGTTGAGTTGAATGCCCTCTAACATTCAAAGACATATTACGAGGGCAGTTTACTAAGCCATCATTCCTTGGAAGAACCAGTGTCAGCCTCCAATCCTTTGTAAGAAACTGCTAACTTGGCCACATAAACGGTCACAGTCTGAAGCTAGGCTTAGACCTATGACCTTCAATCAATGAGAGGTTTAGTGATTTTAAGCCCGCAAACATTAACCACTCAACCAAGTCATTTATTTCAAAAATACAAACTGGAAAAAAAGAAAAATAGGCTGCTACCAGTTGTTATGTATCATTTTGTTTAAAATCTAAATTTTGTGCCAACAGAATATGTTGCAACAACTTCTCATAATACAGACTGGACAAAATCTCTGACTTACACACAGAAAACAGACAGTTGAAAACTAGAATTATTACATCATTTATTGCTGGGACTGAACAAAAGCATATATGAGCTCACATTAATTCTCAGCATAATGGCCACTTTAGATTTCCCACTGGTTCCCATGTCATTCCCCAGTAACTTTATATGTTCCACATAGGCTGGTTCTTGGCTCCTATAATTCTTCACTTCCTCTTGACCACTCTGTGTGTTAAAATAACTGGAAAGAAAAAAACAGGAATAAACTAAACAAAATATATTTATAATGACATTAAACATCTAAAAGGTCATCTGTAGGTCAACTTTTTCATTTCATCAAAAGAAGTGATAAAAAAGTGAACATCATATTAGATATTAAGTGACACAGATCCATGAACTATTGGCAAAATGCTTCAGATCCTTTCGGTTTACTCTAACCTGACCATTCTAACTACACAAAAGAAGTAATACACCTTATGTTAAACATCTTAACTATACAAAAGAAGTAATACACCTTATGTTAAACATCTTAACTACACAAAAGAAGTAATACACCTAATGTTAAACATCTTAACTACACAAAAGAAGTAATACACCTTATTTTAAACATCTTAACTACACAAAAGAAGTCATACACCTTATGTTAAATGAACTTAAAAACTGACCTTAGAGTCAATAATTTCCCCCTCAGTTGTCTTGCTATCTATTCCCAGGACAGCTATCATTTTGTGTTTTACATATACTTAAAACTCGTCTAAATAAGCACTCAACTTCACCAATAGGTCTTTCATTTATCATAAAGTAATGATTATCATTTAAAATAGAACTAACCTATAGAAGGGAGTGTCTTGTTCAATGTATCTCCCTATTGGTGGTAAACCATCTATATCTAAATGTCCACTAAGAAACGCTTTACTTGTAGCAGACGCAGCTGAAATTTACACCATTCACAGTGAATTAATGTCACAGGAGATAAGAAATGTTACAGTGAACATGTTGCCATTACCGTAGATAAGATGGTTTTGAACAAGGGCAATACTGAAATAATAAATAACCAACTGATCAGAAACGAATTTTATTTTATTCTATTTCTAAAATACTAACAAAATCATAATATGGCACTGAACAACTTCATCTCATAACATTAGGATGAGTAAATAACCAGACAGAGCTATTGCTGTGATAGGCTGTAACTGACAGACAAATACTGATAGACTGAAATGGAATTAGCAATTGTAGTTTTTTGGACCTCAGCAGTTCAATGGTTAATGCATTCTCCTGCCAGACACATGTTTTTAATACCCGGTGAAGCAAACGGTTTGCTATTTCTTACTTCTTAATTTAATAGTTCACCCAATTGTAAGTTAATATTCTTAAATGAATTGTTTGTTTCAGTTCGTGTAACACTTACAGAAAATAAGTGGTGTGGAATCCTTTCCAGTTTTCAGAATGTCTGCCAAGTTGATAATCTCAGTTTTGTAAACAGTTGCATGGCCAAACCCTCGCTGGAATGATGCTTTGTTTATCACCATGGCATCTTCCATATCATATCCCTGGTAAATGAATTAAGGCTGATAAACTGTTTGTCAAGAAATTTCTATTCCTAATTTATCTGGCAATGACAATTTCTGTAAGTATTAGAAAAAATGGATAAATAATTAAGATACCAAACTCACAAAAAATAATTTCCAATGGAGCCAAAGTAAGCAATATTCAGGTATATATGTATTTTTAGAATTGTATGTTCATTAAAAATACCTCTAAATATAAAAACAGACACAGTAGTGCAATCAACCATTTCAACAGAATACCATCATGGACAGTTTTTATAGTATTACAAAAGGGACAAGGTGTATATGTAAGGTACTAGACTCTTAACATAGAGTGTGTGAATTCTATAGCAGAAACTGACCATGGTCATAAAATCAACATAGACAGACTCTAAAATCAATGTAAAATATCCAAATCCAGAATACTCTTATTTAAGTGTTTAGCAAAGTATCTAATACTCACTGTGTAAGAGATGACAGCAACTATTGCATTCGTCCCCAGTGGATAACTATCAATATCAAAATAATCATATTTCACCGGTCTGACCATGGGGGTTTGTGGTGTCTGTAGTTTATACAGTTTGTTGTCAGATCTGTACTGTAAGGCATGTACTGGTATACCCATTGTCTGCTTACCCATCTATAATATACCAAAACAAAACATTGTGACTTGTTCAAATATTTAAATATTTAAAATTCGTACTTAAGCTGAAACCCAGACTAGTCAATAAATGTGTGACAATGAAAATAACTATTCAGACACATGATCAAAGGAGAATTATTTATTTTAAAACTAAATAAAAGCAGCAAAATCTGTCACTTTCCAAATTAACTACAATTCCACTTGCATTGGTCCATTCTTTTGTCAAATTACCATACTTTTCTACAGCACAATGTAACCATCTTCAGTGAAATTTTCTCAACTTCATTCTGCAAGTTCTCACCTGACATTGGTACATGTTCCTAGGACTCTGGTTAAAGTCTGAGAAGGGCGTCAAGTTGGCAGCCACAGACAGCATACTGACCCCGTCCAGCTCCTCATGAGTTGTAATCTGTGTCAAAGAATTAAAATGTTCAAGTGATATGTAGAAAGCTCAGGTAATATCACAGGAAAGGAAGTGATCTAAAATCAACAGTAGATTCTGGATGTCAGTCTTAAATTTATAGGTCCACAGGTTGCATAACCCATATTGGTAAAAACTTAGTTTAAAATTTACCAGGCTACAAAATAACTTTTCAAAAGTGTAGCCCCTTTGGCTTTATGGATCCAGAAAATCTACAGACCTCAATCAGATTAAGATCTTAAAGTTAAACTTTTACACAGCCATTGGACCTATGGTTAGGCAAAATTTGTACGCCAGACTTGAATTTAACAAGGGGACTCGAGCATGTGGCTTGTTTTGCAGACTGAATTACAGTCAACAAAATACTTTGTTTCCCTTCAGTATTTTATGCAAGGAATGAAAGATGCAATACAAAGAAAAATGCAATTCTACACAAATAAATAAATTACCAGGTCTGTAAATGATTCAAAGATTTCAAAGGTATTCTACATTGCTTAAAGAGAAAAATATTGCAACTGAACAACTCTTAAATACTCTTGTTATAGGTCTCCTGAGTTCTGATCAACACTTGAGCAGGAAGGAGTTATGTGGAGGTCATTGTCAGATGGTGCAAACAGGATTTAAATCCTCAACCTCTGGGTCTGGAGTCTGAAACTCTATCTAAATAGTATAGCTTTTCTTAATGTTTAAAAGTCATACTTACACCTTCATATGCCTCACTCTGGTTAATACATATGTCCATGTACACTTGTTCAAATGTTCCAATCATCTCCACAGCATTGAGAGCAAGGTTCTTAACTGGCCGTAACATTCTGGCTGGTGTTGTGAACAGGTATAATCCTGGGTACTGACTAGCATACTGTGTCTTCTTTACAAGGCATATCTCCATTGTGGGTGGTATCTAAAACAAGTTTTTAAGCCATTTCAAAAGATAATATAACATCCAGTGTACCAATTTAAAGCTTCCATTTACTGTTGATACATTTTTCAAAATTCACTTGTAATGGTACCAGTTGAGAGAATGGAGTCAATCATCTTAACTTTGAATTCAATTTACTGGTTGACATGCACAGTGCGGCAGACTCACTGTATGTCTGTAATCAAAAGACCTTGCCGAAGGTCTTACCATAAGCAGGAATTCAAATCTTTGTCTTAACAAGCTATTTGAAAAATCCCTAACACACTGCACTTGCAGTAAGTGTTCAAGTTTCACAATATAAGAATGCATCTGCCTATTTTTGTAATCACTTTGAACCAATTAATTTTTTTTTTTTAAGGTTTATACTGTTTGATACTGTAACATTGTCATTCATATTAAGAAGTTCATTCAGTGCAACATCAAAGTAACAAGTAAGTTTAAAAAACCTGAATTTTAGTGTGAAGAACAAAACAGTTAAAGACAAGTGGTTGCAACAATATCAGGTTGGAACTAACAGCAAACTAGTAGTACTCTAGTTTCACTAGTGTCTGTGAACACATTTAAACCATTGAGCTACCCTACCTTATGAAGACCTTTGACTTTCATGGCCCTGAGTTTCTGTTCTACATTGGTTGCCATGTCCTCGCTGACATATCCCACAATCCTTCCATCCAGCATCACTGTGTAACAGTCTTTGATTGGTCCAGGGGGATTGTCCAATGAACACACACCTACCAAATCCAGGGCTTTGATAATGGATTGTTGTTGAAATGTAAACACCTGAAACTATAAACATCAAATGTTAAATCTTATAACTAGATATGTCCACAAAATACTGCGTTCATTTCCAAGCTGGTACGGTACCATAAATACCTTGGGTTAAAACACTCCATACAGAAGGGCATTCAAATACTAGGGTTACTTCAAGTCCCAACCACTTAATACCTAGAATTTATCCTCTTATCAACATCTACCACAAAATCAAGGCAGATATGTAAAGAAAAAGTTTAAACTATTATATTAGATATATCTCTTCCAATTTCAAATCTCTACAATACATTAATCCTGGATACCTTTCAGAGGACAGCTGTAGAATGTCTTGTTTCTTTACCTTCAACCGTCAGCCTATTTGATACAACTGTACAAAATCAGGCCAACACATTTAAAATAATGGTCATCTTGATTTATGTCCAAGTATTTACCTGGCACATTGCTGTAGCATGGTTCATCAGTCCACATGGAGACCCATCAGGCGTATGTACTGGACACAAAAATCCTATTGGGCAATAAAAAAATAAGTGTATTTTGAAAAAATGAAATCAAATTGGAAAATTAAAAGGAAATGGAAAACAAAACAAACTGTCATAATCTAACACTAAGTTGTTTCAATTGTAATGCATCTTTTTCATTGTTAAAATTTAAGGTGTGTAATTTTTTTAAGCTGTGAAAAACGTCGGCCTTCCGTCTTTGATAATGCAACCTAAATTAGCGCCAATTAACTTTTTTGTTTGCAGCATTGTAATTAGTACAACAAAATACAGTAGTTAATTCACTATACTAAGTATTAAGTTCCAAAGTAATAATAGTTTACTCAATATCAGTAATAAAAAAACATTTCTTTCAGGGACCGTTTAACTGCAAATAGCATCCACAGTATAGTGCAGTTTGACAGACACGTGATGCTACGTCACTACAATTTCTACTTTCAGTTTGGATGCACTTAGTAAACAAACAATACAAGTACACACCTGAAAAAAATCATCTATCGGTTTAGTATCCGATTAATACCTATGTTTATCGTTTATTCATTGAATGAAGTACAAAAAAGCCACGTTTAAGCACACAACTTGTCTACGGACGATGTACCAACTACGAACCACGTCTCACACCTTTTTTTGTGCTGCTGACTGATTGGGCATACTTAACATTATCTTGGGCACAATTTGTTCGTCGGGACTTGATTTCGTGGGTTACCTGAACCACGAAATCCACGAAAATTAACCCCCGACGAATATTAATGATTTCACAGTAGTTCCCATTGATAAGTTAAAATCAAACCATCCTGGTCTCAACATGTATCTTATATTTCTTTTTTTCAGTGTGCATAGTATACTGACCCCAAGCTTCTGGAAGAAGTTTTCTGACCCCTGTTGTTCTCATCTGAGCAAAGAATGCCCCTCTGTGTACACAACGGAAATGTGAAACATATCTCATAAAGTTTAACTTGTCTGCAACAACAGTCATACCAGAATTCTGAAATACAAATAAAACACAGAATTTTTTTACTTTTATCATTAGGTCAAAGTCACAGTGACCTTGAAAAGCTAAACGGTTTCCGATCAATAACTATAGAACACTTGGGTTCAGGTTCCTTAAACTTCATAGGCAGGTTGGTCATGGCCAGAAGATCATCCCTAGAGTTTCTATGGTCACTAGATCAAAAGTCAAGGTCATATTGACCATTAACAGAAAACTGACCCAGTGATAGATCACCAGGTCAAAGGCCAAGGTGACCTGGAAAAGCAAAACGGGTTCCAATCAAAAACTATAGAATGCTTGAGCCCAGGCTTCTTAAAACTTCACAGGCAGGCTGGTCATGGCCAGAAGGTCATCCCTATAGTTTACAAGGTCACTAGATCAAAAGTCAAGGTCATATTGATCACTGACAGATAATTGACCCAGTGACCTGAAAAGCTAAAGGGGTCATCTTCTGGTCATGACCAACCTTCATACCAAGTTTGAGGAACCTGGGCCCAAACATTCTACAGTTACTGTGACCTTGACCTTTGACTTGGTGACCTGAAAAACAATAGGGGTCATCTATCAGTCATGACCAAACCTACAAATCTACAAACCACGTTTGAGGAAGGTGGAACCAAGGATTTTCTAGATATTATTTGGAAACAGTGTCTACCGACCGAACAACTGACATACCGCCTCATCTTCAATTGGGGACATAATAAATCAGCAGAGATTGAAATCTGGTAAAGAAAGCCAACTGAAAACCACTGAATAATATCTGATCTATTCTTAACGCAAGCCAATGCATACCTGCATAAGTGCCAGTCCAGATCTAGTGACAAGATTTCCTGTCGCTATCAAATACTCGAAGGACTTGCAGATGTCTGGACCATACCGCATTGCATTCATCAGTGATTCTGGAATGAACAAATCAAGTTGAATATTACCCACCATTTTTAATATAACTTATAACAAAGACTTAACCTGGTCTTAAAGAACAGTAGCAAAACATATGTTTAATGTGAAACCTTTGATTTTACTTCCACTGCAACAGAAATGGCTGTTAAAGTATTAACAAGCAGGTACCATGTCATAATGCCAAAAAGTAAGTTGCACGAACAGAAAATGAGTGTTACTCAAAAAAAAACAATTGTCAGCAAGATCGGGTCTATGACAGTTCTAATCAAACTGCTTTCGTATTTGGGCAGGCACTCTGGTAAAGCAACATAGCAACAGATTTCTTAACTGGTGGATGCAGATTTGAGTCTTTTCAGTGATACTTCTGTAACTTCCATACTTCTTCCTATCTAGGTAAGTACTGATCAGACTTTTAGGAAATAGTGAAAAATTAAAAATCAATTAAAATCAGTCAGAAGTATGTATGTAAATGCATAAAAATAGTTTGAAAACTTTGCATCTGAAAACAATGTAAAGTCAGTTTGAAACCTTGATTTGTTCATACAAACCTTGACTTAGTCTGTATCTATCACTTCCACCTTTGAACGACTTGGCTTGTCTGTCAATCACACCTTTAATTGTTTGCAGGTAACCATCAAGCTTCTCCTAAAATTAATCAAGTCATTTACAAACCCAGATAATTTTAAGATATCTTACATGTTTCTAATACTGGTTTGAATGCATTAAAAGATACTGAATTGTAAAAGAAGGGCTCAAAAGAAACAGTTTCTGTCAAAGGTTTTCAGAACATCTCACATTAAGGACAAAATGAAATGCCAAGCCAGGTGGTTGCATACAAACTTTCTTTATCATATAAACGTTACAAGAAGTTGGAACTTGTAAACAAAGGTGTTGAAAATTTTTCAAAACAAAATGTTTGTAATAGTGTTATCACATGCAAAAGTGTCACTCCCTTCAATAAATGAGGCATCTTAACTATACACCCTTATTTCTGTCAGTTGCAGGAAGGGGGTTAAACAATCTTGATTTAAAAACTTACTGGCTGCTGTAAAGACAGGTGCAAGAGCCAATTAAAAGACTGACCCAAAAGCACCTAAACTATTGCAGACAGCTGATGCTCTAAGCAAAATTTCAATACATTTTTTGGGATGCAGAAGTATTGGTCAGAAAATCAGTAAACAATGTCAGTTGCAAAAACTTGTTCTGTAATCAATTAAAAAAATTAACAGGTTTAAATTTTACAACTACACTTTGCCTCTCAACCCTCCTGGGCAGACACCTTTGACCAGTGGACAAAGACATCAATAAATGTGTAAGTAAATAAAGCTGTACCTTCAGAAACATCTGGAAGAGATGGCCACCTAACAGTACTTCCTGGAACATTGGACTGTCACCGTTCTCAGCGGCACATTTACCCTTAGCAAAGTCAAACAGCTTCCTTGTCATATAACTACAACAATACAAAACATACATCTTATAATACTGCAGGTAAATAACTTTATTATACATGTAGATCACTAACTCTAGATCACTAACTCTAGATCACTACTGACTAACAATAAACTCTTGCTTTGATCACAAATCACAACGTAGAAAATCCTTCAGTTCTCATGTCACACTTATCAATTCAAGTTATTTTCACTCTGCAGTAAAATTTTGGTAATATTTTTTATGCGTTGTGAGAAGCCATGAACATAAAATGGTATTAGTCAAAAATGGTACTTTGATATTACTGTAGTGAACATTTTGGTCCACGACAACATGTTATAGGAATACACATGATCCTTAAACTCAAGTTACTCTGCATTTAAAAAAAAAAAATATCTGAAAACAACAGAACTTGAAAATTTGTTTCAGATTTTTACTGGCAAATGGACAACAGTAAAGTCATCCTACCATTTCACTACTTACAAATATTCCTGACAATTAACACCAGAAACAGACTTGGTCTACAAATAACTGGCAATGTTGCAGAAAAAGAAAATAAAACTGTTATATAATGATCTATATTCAATATGGATTTGTAATATAAAATGATGAAACAACTAAAAGGCGGTGTTACTTACACTAAAAGATTGAATTTATCCACATCATTTGTAAGATGTACACAAATACACTGCCTGAAAAAAAGAAGTGATTTTTTGTTTCAAATACATGTATGCTTCTTCTTTGTGACTGTATCAGGACTCACAAGAAATGCTGGGAAACCAGATGTGTAGTCTTGTTACTATAAATAGACTTGACTATATGTGTGGTTTGATGCATACTGACATGATGTGACTTAAATGCACTGACTGTATTGTCAAACAATAGGCTTCAAGGCTTTTTGTTCTCTATAGTGCATATACATAAATTTTAAGTAAGTAAAATGGTCCTTAACTGAACTGCAAATATCAAATGTGTACTTTTCACTGAAATTTCAAGACAAAATTTCTGGTAATGTCTTTGACATGTACCATTTAAGATGTTTAACTGTTTTTCACCATGTCAAGCTGGCAAATTATGACAGCGACACTTAAAACAGACATCAATCTATTGATTTACACAGGTGTACAATAACTATTAAACGCATTAAAGTTGCTGGAAAGCTCTTTACAGCTATGTGTTTTCATTACAGCTAGAAAGATTTTTACTTCAGAAGGAACTGTCCAACTTCTTCATCTGTTTTCCACTCCGGAAGTCCAAGCTTCACTCGGAATCTTGATCCAATGTATTTCAGCACAGACTGTTTGGTTAGAAGGTCTTCATTCAAAGCTTGGCGTAACATAGCAACAACACACCTGTTGTAATATAAACATCACACTCTTTGAATCCATGTTTATCTTAACAGCCTAAAAACACACTCTTTTACAAGCCAGGTTAAAAAAATTTCTTCATTTCTATTACACTTAAATCATTTTGACAAAATATGCACAATGGTAAACATTAACATCCACAATCATTCAAGCTCAAGTGTCCAGCTCAAAATCTGAAGGTCATGGATTCAGATCCGATTAGAAGAATATGACCTTCCACATTTCTCCATTTAAAAGAACACTTGTTTAAAATTTTTGAAGATAATATCAACAGAATTTCACACGTCAAAAAACTTTCTTTACAAATAATGTAACAATACAGTCAAATCACAACTGAAAAAATCACAATTTAAGGAATTTATTGTGTACAACAAGAAACAATCCTCAATCCCTATGGTACTTTTTTCATGTCAGAATGACATGACACAACATAAAATGCAAGTCCTCAAAAAAAGTCTGTTTGAAATTTAAAGGACTGCATTTCGACTGTTTGGTAATGTATTTCAGTTTATATTAGTCTTAAAGCCTTCTAAACCACTTACCCCTCATAAAAAGAATCGTCCTCTTTTCCTTTCACAAGTTCATCATAGATGTACTTGTCTGGTACTGACATCAGAGCCTAGACAGAAAAATTGCAATGATATCAACTTTGTCTTGTAACTGCTCTTCACAGAATATAAGAAAACTATGTAACAAAGTAAGTTACCATGACATCCATGGTTTATAGTAGCTATGATTCATGAAAAAACTTAACCAGACACTACAATTACTGGGATGTTTCAGCACTATGAATTATTTTGTTGACTTAAATTATTACAATGTCTAGTGACATGATATGTCAAAGATTACTCTTACGTTTCAATTCAGTGTCTTACTGCTGAGGTAAACTGTGCGTTCAGTAAGGGCCAGTCTTTTGAACCAATATCTTTATTATACAAATGTACATTTTTACTCCCTGATTCAAATCCTAACACCCCATGAGCCTAACAGGCTAGCAGTCAGTAACCATTCCTTAACTAGCACCCTGGCTCACTAACTAGCCACATAAAAAAGCACAAATGGGATTTCAACCTATGACCTCCCACTGCAGAGCTTAATGTGTGGACCAAAAGGCCACAGCGATGCTGTACCGAGACACACATTACCTTAAGAATTATGACAATGGGTGCAAAGAACAATTCCTGATTGTAAAAGAAACACATCTGTGCTGTGCCATTGTTCAAGTAGTGTAACACCATATTCTGAAATGAAAAAACAAACATGAAATGTGAATAAGGAGTTTGTCAAACAAGATTCTGAGTAATAGATACAAACTACTGAAAGAAGACTTCACTCAAGACTCGCACCTGAGGTTGACAAGTTTTGTTTGCTTTCTGCAAAGACATTCCAGTAAGCTAAACATGTGCCTTATCCCTTCTTGCCCCAGAATCTCCTTGCCAACCCCTTCCCCACCAAGTTTTAATAATAAATTACAGTGGCTGTATGGTCAGACCTGACATATCCTTGACAACCCCTTCCCCACCAAGTTTTAATAATAACTTACTGTGGCTGTATGGTCAGACCTGACACACCTCATCATTACACCATAATCTGTAAACATTGCCCCTCGTCTCTTCCAACCTGGACGTGTCAAACAGATTGGCTGAAATATGTGAATGGTTGTCAAAGATAAAATACAGAAGCATGTGCTCTTCAAACCAGACATTATTATCAAGACTGAGTTAAACAGTCAATAGTAATTCAGCAAAGTTGGAATACGATCTATTTAAATCATTATTCTACAAAAAATCATGTTGAAATCAGCAAAGAGTGTTGTGTTTCATCTAGGATGCTAATAAGAAACAAAGCCATAAATAGTATCATTTAAATATAAAAACCTTTCACTTGGTTAAAAAATGGAAATTTCTGGAAAAATGGGTTTGAAGGGAGTTGAATTTTTCTGTACCCACAAATATTACAATAGTTTATACTCACAAAATTCCTTCTTGGTAAGATGATCATCCTAACGAGACGTTCTATGCCATTCACAATGAAGTATCCACCCATTTCCTGAAACAGTACAATTTCTGTTCTACTACTCAATACCTTTGATATGCTTAACTCTGGAATATTTCATCAATACATTTTAGTGTGATTTTAGGTTAACAGCTGTTCTTCTTGCAATCCTGGAATACTGGAGAAGAGCAGTAGTGTGGCGGTAAAGCATCAAAACTACATGTATAATGCTAAGATTATGAGTTTGATTTCTGCAATAGGCTTAAAATAAGACTTCCACATTCATTCTTGCCGACAGTGCTGAACTCCTGGAAGCAGTCATTCAGAGAACATTAGTTACTTGAAAGGACTTCTCTCTACAAATGATACAACATAAGTTTGAAACATAGTAATGTCACTTATTCTATGTACCTCCAAAAACAAACACACAAAGTCTATTCTCCAAGTGGAGACTGAGGATAAAAATATTACTTTAAATCACTGTAAACTAAAAACTTTAAGGTCCCTAAGTAAAATTTCCTTATCATCTTTGAAAGATTCTATTAGCACCAAGAATGTATCAAACCTACAGATTTTCAAGGAACTGGCACTTTACATATTTAGCTTAATATATGGCAAAGTTTAGTTTAGTATGGTTACTTCATCCCAGTAAGTCAACTTTTGGCAGTATCTGCATCAGGAGAAGTTCTCTAAAACTAATTTTTTTATCAGCTTCATTTTTACTGTAAAGTGATAAATTTTCAGAAAGGTTTCCATTTCAATCTGCCGGATTAGTGAACATTTTTATCTGCTTATCTGCAAAAATATAGCCAAATCAGATATTGACATTATTTCATTAAATCAGATCTTTTGTTTCATCACAACTGTCATTCCTAGCAAAACAAAAATAACGAAGTGACTAAAAAAAGTTTACTCAGTACCGAACACAATAACTCTGTTCTAATATAATTTTCTTGTCTTTTCAACTGTACTATTACCCAGAGTAAATTCAAAGACAGCACTGCTTTCACTTAAATCTGCCACCTCACAAACCATCCATGTTGAACAATAACAGATTTAAGCCTTGCAAAAATATCTGATTTCGCAGCTAAGTTCTTCATTAAATTGTTACCTCTGCCTCCTCCCCATGCCTGATCAGCTGTTTGGGTGTCATTTTGTGCAAGTTACATAACACACTCTGAAATAGTCAAAAAATGATATGATTATGTTTAAATGTGAATGAATGGTTTTAATGAAGACAAGATACACTGAAAATTATCTGTCGAGTACTTATGTCATATGCTATAGATCAGCATGGCAGTAGTATTATCATGCAGCAGTTATTTCAGTATTTTAGTTTTCCTCACAGACATCACAAAAGTAGATTTTTTAGAAATATTCACTTTGCTTAAACCTAAGAATGGTAAATGAGTAATCTTTTGCTTCTTTTGTTATTTTTGCATTTTTGACATATAAATTCTGTTTTTTTTAAACATGTTAAAATCTTACACTTTAAATCATAATTAGTTAAGAATTTAAATCATAAGCAGATGGCTTGGTGAGAAAATTATGTCACCTCAATTGTCAGTTATTACTTAGCAGCACCTACATGTCTCAGAAACTTAATTGTTACCTTTCAGTGTTTTCTTAAACAATCACCTAGAAATTAGTATTTCAAAGTTCAAAGGAAATGTGTGATTGACTGTTTTTTTTTACTGATTACCTGTTGCCAAAATTCTTATGTTATGTTACACTTCTCAGTATTTCAAATTCCTTTGGCTTTGTTTCTTCTTGTATATTAACAGTTTTTTTTTTTGACTTAATATAATAATATATAGAAAATTCTACCTTCTTGATGTGACTTACTACTTGATACCTTTGTAATTCCTAGAGACTCTTTGTGACTTTAAATTAATTCTAAGTAAAGTCTTTGTGAAACTTGTGGACTTTTAAAAAATAACTTATAATTATCTTTGTGTTCAAAAACTTTGTGACATTTACTTTGTGGAACACTATTTTAAATATAAGTTATTAAATAAAGAAATTATTAGTGACTTCTACAGTGTGGACCTCAATACTACAACAAAGACTTGGTGCCAAGCTAGTTCCCCAACAACATCAAGAAAAAGGGCTAATTCCCCACGTGCCCTGCGCATATTAGTATCATCTGTAGTATGCTGGTTTGAATTCCACCAGGTTTGTGAGTTTCCAGTTGCTTTCCAAATTCCAAACCTTTGACCTGAGTACCGATCTCGACCAAGGGAGCAGTCAAGAAGCCAGATTAACAAGAGTAGCATGAAATATTTCTAAACTAATGTAAAACTATACCCTGTATACTAATATCAGTATACATGTATGGTTACCCCATTAACCCTGAACATGCTGAAATTTTGTAATGGATTTGCCCAGCTTTGAATTTGGAACAGTCTATTCAAAGTTTAAGGGATTTCAATATCAAAATACAAAAATGGAGCTACCAACAGTATAGAGCCTGGTCAGACTGCACGGATGTGCAGGCTGGCCTGGCTCTATACTGGTGGCAAAGACTAATCACTTTCGGTTCCAGCAGGTTAAGGGTTAACTCACAAAATTTGTTTTTCATGATACCACACTGGCTATATAACCTAATAATAATAAGAAAATAAGTAACATCAATAGCTGAACTACCTGAATCCCTTATTTCACAAAAATCAAATAAAAAATTCAGAACCAATGCAAAATTCAGTATTTGCAGTATTAACAGAAGTTGTTTTCTAAACCGAGCTGAAAAATGTTTTGCTGTAACATAAAAGGCAGTTACAGTTACAATGAATTTGAGCTACCATTTTTTTTAAATAGTCTGGGAACAGTGACATCAGGTACAGGACAGTGTGGTGTTCATGATATCAAATTATTGGTGAACATACTTGAAAGTTAGAGTACTGAAAACTACCGCAAAAAAATACTGAAAAATCTTCACCTATCATACACTTCCAAATTCTTTACAATATACTGGTATTAATTTCAGTATTATTACTTTAATAAACTTTACTCCTTATATCCTGAAGTCAACACTTACCACGGTAAAATATACTACAAGAATTCTTAGAAAAAAAGCTAGACTGCCAGAACAAACACTATAAGAGTCTGACTACCTACTTTGACCATAATTGGCAACTGGCCAAGAACCTTGGAGACAGGAGGGCCAGCCTGTCCATTGACAGTGAAGCCAATCTGTACCTGTAATGCACCTCTGTAGCTTGACCCTCGTGATCTACACTGTAAAAATAACACTCTCTTTTAAGATTGACAGCTGTAGTTCATTGTAACACTTTCTATAATTACATGGGTAACAAAATTACAGACAATCCTCAGTTACTTTGAAGCTTTGGCTGCCCTCAACAAAGCAAAACATAGCAAGTTGTTCCAGATGTAAGACGGGTATACATGCATGAAAAGAACTGGACTTTTAATATGAAAAATTATCCTTAAACGAATCTTTCAATGAGTTCCCATTAACAATTTTTGGCAACAATCTAGTCAACAGGTTTTAATGTCTAGATAAAAACAAAAGATAATGAAACCAAAAAATTGATATCAAAGATATAATAGCATAAAAACTTGAAGTAAAATTTCTTAAAATGCCTTGTGGTTTTTCATTTAAAATCTTATAACAAGCTGATAATCAAGTCACCTCGGCTGGGTACACTTTTGTGGTCCTGCAATCTGCCTTCTCGTGCACTTTTGGACTGTTGATGATAACATCCTGAAAATACAAACAAAACGAAATTCTATATTTTCCCTTTTTTCTGCAAGAATGAACATTTTCATAGACAAGGCAATATCTACTGAGTCTTGATGAAATCTATATATCTCAATCAACTACAAAATGACTAAAACTGTAGAAAAAATTGAGTATGATTAAAATGCATCATAGTAAAATATTAATGTCTACAAGCAAATTTAGGCTAAAGTCATGCCTTCTCATAAACCAGGAAACATCTTACAAAGCTGACCAAAGCAAAAACGTTAAAAATTTAGTACTTAAAAGTTGTTTGTTTTTCAAAATACTGGTACTGGTTCTAATATCCATGAAAGTGAATTTAGTGTTTAATTAAACCAGATTTATTTAACTGACTTCTAAAACAGTGATCCTGTCACCAAGACATGCGCAGAGCACAATCTAATTTAATACCAAAATAATACCTGTAGCATCAAAGTTACTCTGTCTCCATTTGGCAATGAAAATTCCGCTGGTAATGTATTCTAAAATATGAAGAACTATGTTAGAAAACATTCTGTATAATTGATTTTTTTTTATCTTTGAAACATATTGAAAAAATTGACAGAATTATCTCTGCAAATTTTTAGAGTATCAATCATGGTTCAGTATGAGTTTTGGAATTTACAGACAGTTTAAGTATCTTCTATCTATAATTCCATTTACAATATAAAACTTTTTAACCATCTTCTATTTAAAATGTATTCTATTTCAATGGTTGTAAAGAGTCTTCATGCATCCATTCAATTTTAAGTTACATATTTACTTTGATCTCAAATTTACTTTGGTCTCACAAAGCAATAAGGAAATAAAAACAATTAGTCAATTAACTAAAACTGAAATTTAAATACTAAAGTTATCAAACAACCAGCACTAACCTCTAAGATTTTGCCAAGGCCTTCATGTAAGATACAGTTGAAAGATTCTACATGTGCTCTTACAAGGTCTTGCAGATTCTGAAGACAGTAGGACATACGAAAAGTGGAAAATAATATATTCTGCAAATCTTTTACAAACAAAAATCCTCTTAGTTTACAACTTAAATCAATATGTTATATGTTCATATAATATGCAATACTGATTTAAAACAAGAGGGCTATGATGGCCCTGAATCACTGACCTGAGTAATGTGGCAGTGGGTCTGCTGTTAAGCAAACATCAGAAGCAATATTACATTTTCTGAATTGAAGATTTTCAAAGATCTTATATTTTACACAAATACTACTGCTTGCAAAACTGATTAGAGTTTACACTGTTACGTAAAGAACAAGACTCCTCGGTACACCTGTCAAAAATCAATTAAAGTGCTGCCCAATGTGTTTCTTTCAAACTCCGCCTTTAACCCGTCAACAGTGTCATTCTAGTGTACGAAATGGAAAAGCGGTTTGGAAAAAAAAATTAAGTGAAGATTTCCGGTAACAACGCAGTGACAATTATGACGCAGCAACTTTGGCAGCGCCCAGGTGCATTTTTCTGGCTGCGGCTAGATTGCAAGATGTAGATTTATTGACAGGTATACCTGAGAAAACTGCCTCGCTGTGATTGGATGATCAGTAAATTGACAGTTTAAGCTACTAAAATAAACATAGTATCGACACTTTTTATCAGGTTCCAAATACGTGAAACTCTAACCAGTTGAGCAATCTCAACTGAGGGCTTTTTAAGGAACTTTTCTGTGAAATTTAGTAGAAAATGACCATGCAGTTTAGGAGGCAAAGTTGTTTGAATTTTTTTATTAATTTTAGCTTTTGCAGCCCTTGTGTGCAACAGAGCAGAACTATTATAACAATTTTTTAAAAGGTGCGATATAAGGAACATTTATTTTAAGTATGGTTGAAAATAGCCTTTCTCTTTGAAGCCAAATATTGAAGGAAATCTAATTTTAGATCTGGTGGCCATTTAGTGCAACAGAGCAGAACCACATGAGCAATTTTATTAGAGGTCTGTATAAGGAACATTTCTGTTAACATTTCAATCACACCTCCCATTCCTGTTCTAAACATTTATCGCGAAAACTAGTGATACTAAAGTTTTTAGAAATCTAAAAGCGAAACGCTCATGATCTACTAAAACAAGTATAACTGAAATGAACGGCAAACCTGATTCTGTACTTCTGGTGGCTTGCCATAATCTAAAGAGGTTAAGTTTTTATAATTCGGTAAATTTTCCATTTTCACGTGCAAGTAGACACAAACGCTTGCAGATTGGAGTAGGTTGAAAAGTTGTATATTTCTGAAAGGTCAGTTCATAGAATGTCCTGAATGTTTTCAACACTAGTTCCAAGCTATAAAAGCTCACGGGAACTGTAGCTATTTAGATTATTCAATTTTAATTGATAGATGCGAACGCTCATGAGCATTGTAGACGTCAACTTACTGTACAGCTCGAAAAGACAAAGTTTACAACTATTCAACCTAACGCAATCTTTTAAGCGCTTAAAAGATCATGATAAGCAGGGTAGGGAACTCTCCTCGCTTGCTGTGTTGTCAGTCTAAAATTTAGATGATTGACCAAACGACACTTGTAATGGTATGTCAAGGGCGTTAAACATATGAATTTACCAGCGACATTTACCATTTTATCATAACTGTTATTGTCTAGCATAAACAATCAAGCAGATAGCTAAAATACTGTAGTGTCTGGGACTGGTGGGAGGTCACTTGGTTCAAAAGAATAAGTTTTGGCAGTATCAGCATCCTGCAATGGACTTGGCATGAATAGAAATAGTCCATTCCGAGCTAGTTGGGTTATATCAGTTAAGGATGCTGTAAGTCTTTTCTTGAAAATGCAACAGAGAACACCCTTGAAACTTAGTCCAACTAATTGTATGCAAGCCGAGATATTGTTTAATTTTTTGTATGGGTCAATATTTCGCCTCCGCGAGTTTTTGACCCATAACAAATATATCTCAGAATTTGCTCAAGACGTCACTTGAATTATTTTGACTAGTTGAAACTATATTTTTTGGTAAATTACAGTCATTTCGTCCACCAACCATTTCGTCGACCTGATTATATATAGTAATTGAAATGTTGTTTAGTCTCCCTGAAAATTCAATAGGCAGAAGATGTGAATAACTTGTGCATGTGAAACCAAACGAGTACGACTAACAGTGTCTATTCTAGGATGCGCGACTGCGGGATTCACGCTTTTTTTTCAAAGATAGCGCACTTTTTGGAAACATGTGCATGAAAATCCCTCATCTGAATTGATAAATTTTCTCTAAAAGCGTAAAATGTCTACTCTTCTTGCTGTTAATAAATATTTTTGTTCAAAGAATGACATTGGTTGACTGTGTTAATGTATAATGTTAACTATACATAATCAGGTCGACGAAACTGTTGGTCAACGAAACGACCATCACTAATAAAGATGTATTCCTTGATAGCAAAAATTGCTGATAAATGTAGATATCATATTTATATCATAAATGTAGATATCTGGAACTTGCACTTTGAGCTAGAATTCTTTGTTAAAGAGAGGCATAGATAGTATAATTCTCTGTAAATTCATAAAGTAAAACAGTTAATAATTATTTATATAATAATAAAGTTAACACTATTTTGAATTGTGTTTGTCTCAGGTTTAGATTTACGTGACAGCCTAGGCTGAGCAATCAAATCTTTGGTAACTGGTTAATGCCTCAGCTTATAGGTCAAATTTGCATTGATAGTAGGTTATCGTTGGCTAAGTAGATGCTGAAATATTAAAAAGTAAATTTGCACAAAGCTTTTGTTATAGCAGAAGAGTTCTTCATTAGCAAATATTATCCACAAGCATAAGATGAGGCATAGAATTCTACAAAAGATACTGAAGTTTTATAGAGAGCTTTGTACTGGTAAACTGTAACTTTTGATAAGTGCAGTTGATTTTGTAGTCAGTAAAATTTGACTGGGACTTCTATGTTCCTTCATTTGGCATAAGTTTTGACCAGTACAGTAGAAAGCAGTCTTCATAAGAGTATTTATGATAAATTTAAAGGTCTGTTGTTCTCAGCTTATGTAGAAAAGTAGAGTTATACTGTCTACCAATTATAATATTTTTGTTTTGCTTACATTAAAAGTTAAATATTATGTATCTATTCAGCTTTGAAGCAAAGATAGATTTGAAGAATGGAGTCTTTGCAAGGTAGCCCTGGCTATGGCTTTGGCTGGAACAAGATCCTCGAGTCTGTGACAGGATGGAATCTGCGACAGGAATTCTTGCCTGCCATTCCGGCAGCAATGGTGCTGTATTTGTTGGCCTATATCATAGGACTTATCTTACATACCATTACAAGAATGATTATTCCTTCTCCTGTGAAAGGATACATGTTAGATTTTGTGAAGACAATGACACTGTGTGCCTATCCCTTTGGACATGGTATGATGAGACATCATTATGGTGAACCTGGCTACATGTGTGCAATGGTTCCCATCATGTTTCTGACACTAAGTACTCTCAAAGCCGGAGATGGAAACCCAATAGCTGTCTGGCTACAATACTACAAACGAATCATTCCATTGTGGAAATGCATTGTGAAGACAGTTGTACAGATTGCAGCTGGTTTTGCAGCATATCGACTCGGCATGTACATTCTGGGACTGGAACTCCATCCGATGTATGTGTCACGACTGAAGGAGTACTACAGCCAGTTTTGCTCATCAGATCTTAATGTTCCGGCTTACCTCGGGTTTCTCATCGAGTTCTTTGCAGTCATCTATGACTCATGGTTTGCCAGTCAGATGTTTACAGGGTATTTCTACATAGATTTGATCATCAAGATTGTGAACAGTGGTCTGCTTGTTGTGACAGGTAAACACATTTGTACTTACATGTATATATATGACATATGCATGACACAAACACAGATTCTTGTGAACTTCTAGCAAAACTATAATGAGAATTATGCTTGCCCATTTTTCCTTCCTTGGAGTTTTAAAGTTTACCATCTGTTATTTTAGGAGAAAGAGAAAATCCTATAAACAGAAGATTTGAGAGTATAAAATTTTTTTTAAAAGCATTAGTTTAATAATAAATATGGTCATTTTCTTCAGTTACTGATTTTTGTTTGTGTACTAACTTCGTGTGTGTACTAAATGCATAATACAAGCTTAATTTCTCAATTCATATTCCCTGTCTGTGCCAGGAAATGGGATGTTATAATTTTAGTAAGACACTATCCATGCAGGAGCTGGAACCAGGTATCAGTCTTAGGCTCCCACATAAGTGACTGGTTCTACATCAGTTTTAGTGTGAGAACACCTTATGACTGGTTCTACATCAGTTTTAGTGTGAGAACACCTTATGACTGGTTCTACATCAGTTTTAGTGTGAGAACACCTTATGACTGGTTCTACATCAGTTTTAGTGTTAGAACACCTTATGACTGGTTCTACATCAGTTTTAATATGAGAAGTTCTGAACACCTTATATTCTACCTGACATCCAAATTTTAGCAAATGTACTATACAGAAAACCAGTGTGCTAAATATCAAACTTATGCAGAGTTACAGTAGTGAATAAAAGTTGCAAGGGCAATTCTAAACATTAGTGTGAAAAGAGTAAGTGTAGTTAACAAAATATTAGTTGGCATAACAACTTGAAGTTTACAGTAACAGGTTAGACAAGAGCCATCTTAAACATCAATACATATTTATAATTCATCCCCTTTCACACCTACTAACCTAGTTTAGAAGGAATTTATATGACAACATGTACTTTAAGGTAATCACTCTGTATACCCACAATTTTTATTTATACTCAATCTTCTTACATGATTATTTTGAAAAAAATCTATCAGCAGCTGACAGGAGTTATGTGCCTTTGGCAAACTGCTGTCTTTAGCACATGTAGGAGGTAATTGAATATTGTCAATAGTATAATGATTATATTTCACTACAGCATTAATTTTGATACTTGTCACTTTAACTTAAATCTCTTTTAAGGGTATAACATTAAAAAAATTGGCTTCTAAATATCTCTAAGGCTGAATAATTTAGAACTGGTTTGTAACTGAAAGTTGTAAAATGTATCTCATGCAGATCACTGCCCCAAATCCTTAAATCTCTTATAAAAAAAAAAAACAGTTGTTAAACTTACATAAAATGTTTTAAGATCTTGTAGGCACATCATAGTGATCAAATCTGATCAAAGAGATTTATTTCTTTAATTCATTGGCAATGAAATATTTAACCTTTCTGACAGGCATGCCATTTGATATAAATTGTAATATCAAGTTTCATTCAACTTTTCAGGCGTTCATCTTACTGGGATGTATATTCATCCAGCCATGGCTACTGGTCACACCTGGGGCTGCGGGGACACTTCAGGGACCTCACATATCCTAATTTATTGGATAGGACCAATGATTGGGACATGGATTAGCTTGCAGTTACAGAAAAGGTTAATAGCAAAAAATTTATAGTTCTTGTTTATGCGTACCGGTAACATAAGCAACATTTAGATCTGTAAGGTTAAGTAGGTTACAAAGT
The DNA here is from genome assembly GCA_012932295.1 of Cyclina sinensis. NCBI lineage: Eukaryota > Metazoa > Mollusca > Bivalvia > Venerida > Veneridae > Cyclina > Cyclina sinensis. The sequence goes on along the minus strand of JAAONU010000004.1, from coordinate 13,712,318 downwards.
CAAGGAAATTAAATTTGGAATTCTTTGGTTGGCTGTCTTGATCACTTACCATATCTGTATTCAGGCTTTTGTACATTTTTACCATTTCCTTCAGTCAGCATCTTCTGTTATGGTAGCATGACTTAGCATCAAGTCATTGACTTCTTTTTTTTTTTTTAATCATCCTGATTTTCAAGGTGACCCAAGTACTAAAATCTTTGTTTGATGTAATGTTCTGTTGATGAAATTCAAAATAATAAGGTCATAACAAAAGTGAGTATTTTATTGTAATACATGTACACTTGCTGGTAGAGTTATTAGTAGGACCTTGTGATGACCTTAATCAAGGTTATCATTCAGGGAACTATTTCACCTGACTGAGAACACAAAATATTGGAAAGCAAGCGTTGCAGGGTCAGAAAAATCATTTACCCAGAGCGGGACTCAAACCTGTGACCCCCCCCTCCCCCCACTTGCATGTTAGGTGCTCTACCAACTGAGCTACCTGGGCTGGTGACAGTAAGTTACCTTATAACCTGAATCAGCTCTGTGACATTCTCCCCTACTCTATAAGAATTTGTCCTTGAATTCACAGACATAGAGACTTATAATGGAAGCACATGCATAACAATGTAACTGTCACAGACCACTTCGGGTGCCAATGTCGCAGGGTCGGAAAAATAATTTACCCATAGTGGGACTCGAACCTGCAACCCCCAACTTGCAAGTCAGTTGCTCTACCAACTGAGCTACCTTGGCTTGGATGGTGACAGTAAGTTAGTTACTTTATAACCTATATCGGTTCTGTGATACAAGTATCTAAGACCTTCTTCTTTTTTGTAATATGTAAACTTATTTTTGTAAATTTTTTTCATGTCTTGCAGGTTCAGTCTAAGAAATCGGGGAACAAAAGCATCAAAGTCTCAAGGTGGTGGCTCAGCTTCAAAATCCAGCAAGCAGAATGGGGCAACAGTGGTCAGTAACAATGGAAGGAAACACAAAAATGGAAAAAGGAAGTTTTATCATCATTAATGTTTCATTCCAGAAAAAAAGAAATTATGCAATATTGGATCCACCAGACTTTGTTGAATCGCCACTTGCTGTTTGTTTGGTGAAGGTGTAAGCGCATACATTTGTAAAAATATTTCACTGCTAATATCGCTTATGTAAGGGATTGGGTAAAAGAAACTATATCAGCATAGAAATAGTACATCATTTTTATATGTTATCACTGTCCATTGTAATTTATTTAGACAGTGTACAAATACATGCATGTTTTGGTTAAGTCATATTCATTTTAGAAAAGTTGTTGTTATGAAGGGTATTAATTTCTAGAAATTATGGTAGCAGATTTGTTTATATATAATGATGACATGGCCCTTGGCCCTTTATATGTTAACATATTTTTGTAAGGTCTGTTTGATTATTGAAATCCAGTGTTTACATCTTTTATTACTGTATCAAGGCACTAATTTTAAAAGACTTGTGTAAAATCCTCAAAATAAAAAATGACTTGATATTTAAGGGAAATCTTTTCATCAGTTTATATATTTACTTTTCTATTTAATAAGTTTTCAAGAAAAGTAAGACAAGGCAGTATTATATAAATAACACACATCAGCGAGGGTGATAGAGGAAATTGACAACCCGAAAAAACAATAACACCCGAGGCTGCCTCGGATGTTATTGTTTTTTTTTGGTTGTCAGTATCCTCTATCACCCTCGCTGATGTGTGTTATTTATTTTATTATACCGAACCATACATGTGATCATGTTATATATACCTTAGGACTGTTTTCATTTGGTAACGAGTCGAATCAAACTCAGCTAAACGCTTACAATCAATATATTCAATAAGCGCTTCGACGTCATCAGACGTTTGAATTTTCTGCAGGGTGTGCAAAAAAACAGTAACACCCGGAGGGTTTTTGAAAAAAAAAATGTTACCCTCTGAGCTGATGCAAAATGTAACATTAGTTTTAAAAGCCCTATCGCCTATGGGAATTTAGTATTGGCAGTTTACGTGAGGTATGATAATAAATATTGATTTTTTTTTTAAGAATCGCAGAAAAATTGTTATTGTTTTCACTATCATAAATAGAAACGGACAGAACTAGATTCGCCTGTAGGTAGTGACTATTTCTGCCTTTGGGACCAGTGCAGACCATAATCTGCCAGCACATACAGCCTGTCTTCTCATTCTCTGCACTGTTAGCTATTCTGTCTAAGTTTTCAGATATATCCCTATAAGTTATTAATGCAACTGTCTAAAGTAAATCAGCTATGAATCCACCAATGATAATAAGCAGGGAAGTACATTTCTCTTAAGATTTGGTTTTGCGTAGGTATCTATAGATAAACTATAGTACACAAATAGGTCAGTTTTGGAGATTTTACACATGTCCTTATATGTTTTGGTTTCATTTTTATACTAAGGAGTATTGTTTGATTGCACAGCCTGTGATTTATCCCAGACCAAGAAAACATATTTCTCATGTAATCTGAATCAGTTATAAAACTGCAGAATAGTGAAATAATTAGATCTTCATTTATTTTTATTTTATTGTTTTTGCATTTTGCATGATTTCATGTTGCTGGTGTCTGTAGGTTTTATTTAGGCTCATGTCTATAGGCAGAGAGTTTGGTAGAATGAAACAAAAAATATGATCCAACTTTACTTAGAATAAATTTCATTTTGACTGATACAAATGTTGGTACAGCTTCAATATTTTGTCTATGATTTCCCTGGTAATTCTAGTTTAAATTATTATGTTTACTTTAAATTTTCCTCAAACTAAAGTTTGTTTGTATTTATTGAATGTATATATCCAAGTCATATCAGAAATGCTCAATGTTTTATCTTTGATGTTTTATTATACATGATGTAAATTTGTACATAGCTGTTGTATGAGTCAGTATGTAATACAGCCATGATTTGGTGACAAACTTGATTCATATTATATAAGATTTGATACAGTGTTAGTCATAATTGAAAGGTACATATTTTTAGTAAGTTAGAAAAAAATTTTGATGTATAGGACATTTTTTTTTCTTGTACAATCAATATGTTTTGGCAGAAAGTTTTTTTTTTTGCCCTTTGTTATTTATTTAAAAATGAAAATAATAGAAATAAACATAACATAAAAATTAATTAGAGTGTTTTTGTGTGCATAAAGAAAACAGCCTGTTCATCATAAGTTGCTTAAATCTGGAAGCTCAACAGAGCAAAATATTGCAATATGTCACTGTTTTATTATTTCTGGCTTGTATTATGCGATCTAGACAAAAATCCATTTTGTATGTTTCCTTTTTAATTTGTAGCATCTTTTACAAGTGATTTGAGTTTGAAGTCCTGTATATATATAGTAACTATAAAGTGGATGCTGTTTTTTGTAGTGCTTTGACCTGTTTCAGTCATTGCTCCTTCAAATGCAATTATCTAGATAGACCAGATTTTTATCAGACTTGTGCCATATCTTCAGTTCTGGATGCATGAATAGTACAGCCTTTATCACATGTTCGGTTATCGTTTGTTTATTTGTTTTATGTCATTTTATACATTAGCTGAGTTTCAAATAAGAGGTCTCCATTTTATTAACTGCTATCATATTTTTCTGCCTTTGAATTTTGGTCTTTGTTCTTGTAGCTTATTACTTGAGACACCAAGTGTTACCTAGCTTGTATTATATTTAACACATTCTAAATGCTTCTATAGATTTTACTTAAGCTTTGTATAATAATAATGTTGGTTCTTATTTTCCTGTAAACACATCACAGATTGCTAGGATGGCCAAAAGAAATAAACATTAGGAATCAAATATTATTATATGTTTGCCAGACATTGTGAAAATAAGTGTCATGTTTAAATAGTTTTTGAAATGTTAGTAGCCATTGGCTATTTAATTTGTTTTAAAACACTGTCATTGGACTGATGTATGTGTAGTGGGATATACAAATAATCTGAAGTCATCTTCCTGTCTGCGTCTTCCTGAAACATAAGTTGATCTCATTTCTTACTCTGCTTAAGCCTATCCACTGCCAATGTCACAGGACCAATATGATAATATACAGTAATATTACCTAGCCATGTTGTTTAGTTTGTACACCACCAGACTTGTAGGAAGGGGCTTGGTTATGGGCCAGAACATGGACATATGATCTTCCTGACCTTACAGCACTGACAGTTTCTACGAGTTATCTACATGATTGAACCATATTAACCACTTAGTTAGTTGAGCATATTACCATTGTTTTTGTTGAAGAAGATATTTCATAATCTCACAGTCTGAAATTTCACAAAGTGACCATTGAAACAAAATCTTTGGAACTTAAGAATACATTAAGATATCTGTGCAATCCCTTTTTGGTTTAATATTCATAACATTTGACCAAACATTTGAAATTATATGTTTAACGTATCTTAATATTTTACTGATATTTTATTACTACTTTTATTTATCTTTTTAATGTACATTTTATTTGTACATTCGACCGAGATTAAGGCTACTCGAACTGTGCCAGCTTTTATCAGTGGACTAAACAAGTTTTATAGATTTTAAGTATTCAAAATAAATGTTTAAGTAAGATCTTCAGTTAAATCTTGTTTTCTTTGTTATTATCTTTTATAATTTTAATGTTTATGCCTGCCTGGTATAGTCAGTATCGATAATAAGTTGAAGTTGACCATACAGAAGATTGAAAAAACAACTTTGATTGAATTTAGTTGTTTTAAGCCTGAGAACGACATACATTTGTACGTAATGTAAAAAGAACCACCTTAGTTTAACACAGTTAAACCATTGTGTGTACACATCTCGAGTTCATATATAAGAAACAGTTTTAGTTTGTTCATTGTTAACCAGGCATGACTAATGTTTCTAGAAGAGTTATTTTATTTAAACATACATATTGCTCAGTGTATAACACCTATGCATGAAATCTTTATTGAAAGTTTAACAGTAGTGCAGGGGACTTAAATAAATTTTGTTATACCTTAGTAAACAATGTTTTCCTTTCTTCTTTGTCTGTGTATATTTCAGATGTATATGAAAGTTTATGCAGTTATGCTTTAAAGCGACTGACTCACAGAATTAAGCCGAATTTTTTTTTTCTGTAAAATTTAAGAGAAGTTGATGGTTAAAACATAAGTTATTCTAAAGACGTAATATTACGCTTCTATACACCATGAAAACTGAAAAAAAAAACTTTTGACTTAACCAGGATTCTAACTCATGACCTTTCGGTCGGTAAAATATACAGTTACAATCTACACCACTGAGCCACAGAGACTAGTCATCAAATTTCGTCAAAATTAATGTTATAACTAAAGTGTCTAACCCGTGACTAACAGGGTAAATTTTTTACCAATAAAAGTGTGTAAAACTTTATATTTTGATGTTTTTCTGTAACAATAAATGAGTCAGTAACTTAGTTCAGATATGTTCTTCACAGTTATAACTAGAATTTCTAGATGTACAAAAACATTTTCTTTTTTTTCATCGTCGGCTGATCTGTGAGTCAGTCACTTTAAGTGTAGGATATGTCAGGTATTGTTCAGTGCACACTTTATTACTAGTACCTTCATGTCAGGTCAACTGACATTACAACTTTACAATTTGTTGAAAAATATTCACAGCAGTTATTGTTATCTGTGTGGTTATAGTGTACACATGGACCTGCAGCCTTTCATGATGCAGAACTAACTGCATGTCAAATCATGTCATAAACACTACTACATGTTACACAGTTCAGCTTTTTTATAGACAAGTTACATATTATCAAGTTCCTGGATAAAAAGAAAAAAAGTGAAAATAGCATAATGAAAAAAAAATATGATGCCATTTTCTGTTTACGTTTCAATATTATGATATGTATAGTGTTTTATTTGTGATAAATCTTCTGGACAGTTCTGACAGAAATAATGACCACTGTATACCAGTAATGGTCTGTTCTTAATATATTTTTCATGAATTTACCGTAGAATGCTTATGGATTAACACATCTTGAAATGTCTTGAATAGAATAGAATAATATTTTAGGGGAAAATGAAAATTATGCTGTTTCATTCTCATTGTGTAAATGTTTCATGTTTTTTTTTTATGTGTGTATTTTTTGTTAAATATTCAAGGAATAGGGAATCTGTTTTGATACATGTATGTCTCTGCCTTAGTACCGGGTATTGATGTATCATAAATGATATATTATATTATATGTGTGTTTAGAATTCCCTTACATTACAAAGAATGATAGAATGTTTGTTTTTCAAAAAGTATGATAACAAAGTAACATCACTTATTTGTTTCTGAGTCAAATGTAAAATATTTTGTGAACCGGCTGACATTTTCTTTAAATTCATGTAACATTACATTGAATGCTACAGTGCAATATTTTCTAATAAACATGATTACCGCCTTTAAAAAGAAATTGATGTAAAATCTTCCATGAACTAATGCTCAGTTGCATCTTAAATGGAATGATGTGTATAAATTTAAAAATTATGTTAAGTTTTCTTCTAATAACAACTTAGAAACAAAGGGGAAAAATGTTAAATGTTATAGATTTATACATTAAAAGTATATAAAAGTTTGTACTCTGGTTTGATATTTTCATTGATGAATGATTTTGAAATAATTATAAGTACTTTGAATTGGCAATAACAAAAAGGTTAAGTGATAATAAATTAGATAGCAGGTAGATTATTTGCTGTATAGACATTGTGAAATGATATTTTTCTTTGCTTTACATGTAAGTGTGCCAACCGGGAAAAGGATAGAACTAAATCATGTAGGTGTGTTCAGGAAAAAAAGGCTATATATCTTAAATATGTTGTTATCATAATCAAGAAACCTGTATTTATTTATATATATTCAGGAATTTAACTGGTGTGTGTGCGTGCGTGCGTGCGTGCATGCGTGTGTGTGAGTGAAAGTGAGTGAGTGATAGAGAGAGAGAGAGAGACATGAAATGAACATTGACCACCTATGTTTTGAGACAGGCCCTCTATAAGTTTTGTAGGTGGAATGTTCTTTTACCTCCCCCTTCTTCCATTGAAATGATAAAATAAACCAAAATATCTTAACATTGAGTGACCTCTTTGAAATGCTGTATGGCACTGATAAAGACATTCTGCGGACCAGTTAGATAATATTGTATTGTGTTATAGATTTTGTCTCTATCATATTTTTGGACATATTGGTGCCAGCTTCTAATCTACACTATGTTTTAAAAAGTCAGTAATTATGAATGCATTCCTTATTATAATAAAATGGTAGACATTATTATGTTTGTTGTAGTTTTCATTTGTTCCAGTGTGTGAGCTCTGAAGTATTGTGAGATTTTTACAGTATCAAAAAGATATTTAAAAAAAAAGAAATGTTTATAGTTTGTTTGATTTCATTTCAGTTTAAAGACCTTGCTAGGCTACCCTGGGTACAGTTTAGGCCTGAAAAATCATACAGATCTGGTTATTCATTGCCTCCCAAACATTCCTTGCAATATAAATGACTTTGTAATTTTATGTACTTGGACATCCTTACAATCTGTCGTTGGTCTTTAATAACATGCTGAGTCTGTATATTTTAATATTGTAAAATGTTATTCTAAACAATCAGAACACTTTCATGCAATACTGTTATAATATTTACCCTCATTAACATAATAATTTCTTATCTATCTACCTATTTAAGCTTATTTACCGTCGGTACCGGTTGCCCATATGACCGACGCCCCCTGAAGAGATTAGTTTTTTATGTGTGTGTGTGTGTGGGGGGGGGGGGGGGGGGTAGTGCAAGATACAGAAAGCATCCCATTCCAGAGACACTCCTGGTTCTTTTACATGCTCAGTGTATAGCACTGATAAATGGGACCTCGGTTTAACGTCTCATCTGAAAGACTATTAGTAATGTTAGTGGAGGAGCGGGGGATCGAACTCGGGACCCCTGGTATAGCAGTCCAGCGCGTTACCACTGGACCACATCCGCTCCTAATTTCTTACATAATGACTTGGCATTTTATTAGGAACTATTTTCTTGGTGGATGTTTTATACTAGTTTTTTTCTCAGTTCAAATGATGGCTAGACCATTTTTATGGTTGTTTTTGTCATGTGATGAAAAGAAACTGACACAAGTTTTCATTTCATATTAACTTTCATCTCGTCCAGAATAGGGTTTTTAAGCGAACTAGAGTCTCGCTTAATAGCATTTTTCCGGAACTCGTGGAATATTAGTTCCTATGAAATGAAAACTTGTGTCAGTACCCATATATATCTTGTTTCAAAAGCCACTACATATGTTTTTTTAAATTTCTTATAAGTTCATTTTCTTTTCGGAGTTCAAAATGTTAGTAAATTTACTGACACACGTTTCTTATACATGTATGAGATGAACAAGTAGATCTAATACCAAGAAAAAGTAAAGAAAAAACATGTTTCAGGTCAACTTCCGTTATTCACGAAAGGGTTTTAAAAAATGTATAACTGTAATTATTTACTTACCGTGATTTGTTGTAGTAGAAATAAGCTTTATTTAATGAAACACAGACAATATTTAACTTGTTTTAAGACTAAACCATAATAATTTTAATAAGAGACATTTATTATGCACAAGACTTCTCTGGGATATATCCTGTGGGGCAGTTATTTTAACCCGATTACAAGTAAGATCTAATGAATTAAGTTGTTTAAGAACGAACCCATCGACAGAATTTGTAACCATATTGTTATTTTACTGAAATTCTTGAAATGTTTCATACTTCATTCATGTATGTACAAAATCTGACGTACATTTTGCCTGATGAGGTCATACTCCCGTCTTGACAGAGGTCTATTTTATTCTCTCGCCACTTCTTCTAATAACATCAATATTTTTGAATTGTATCACTACAAAGATTTCCGGGTGTGACACAAATTTGATGTTTCATAAGAATTATAAATTGATTAGGTACGTATGACAGTTGAAGTATTTAATTGAGACATTTCTAAGTTATGCGATGTTTGCCGCCAGGCTTACAATCGGGTTACATCGTTATATTCCGGTTTATTCCGTATACTAATTTGATAGTGACTTGACAGAGGTCTGTCACATTCCATCAATATTTTGATGGTGAGATGAAGAAATACCCAAATTTTTAGGCATGTTTCTTGAAGACATCAATCAAAACAACAGGACCCTGGTTGACTCGTTAAATGACAAGTTCACCTTTAAATTAGATTAGTCTGGACCTAGCCTTTCGTGAGCAAACAGTTCTTTCGGACAGAATTTGCATTTCGTCTATAGTTATTAATTATTGATTAGATAAAAACACTTTAAAAGTGATTAAATTAGGACTTATTAAATTTATCATTTTGTGTTTAATTCGATAATTTTCAAAATGTATTTGGGAATACTTTGCTTAACTTTAGTGTGGACTTCGGTCAGTGGACATAGAACAGGAGCCAACCCAATGGCTTGTGACACAATGAAGCCCGGGCACGGTGCTAACGTGCGCCGAACAACCGCGACCCCTTATATCATAGACACTAATCTGAATGGATATGTACCGTGCACCCAGAATGGACAGCGTGACTGTGGGGTCATAGGTAAGAATACTCTAAGAACATCTCTTCCGGCAAGATTTCGAAAAAACATTTTTGCTAAATGAAGATTGTATTTGTCTTTTCTAAGTAATTTAACTTCAGTTAAGATTTTCATTATTTATTTTCTCCTTCGAGAGTTCCTTCTTTACACTTGTTCAATTTGCACATAGAAAAATTTTGTAAAAGGTTGAGCTCTTAGACACACAACACAGTAAGAACGTGAGAATCTCGCAACAAAAAAGAAAAAAGATTTTCATGTATCTGTTTTTTTACAAATTCAGTTCGTATAAGGGGACGAAGAGGAAGTTTTAATTCCCAGTTTAAGGGCTTCCTTTTGCAAGCACGAACGAAAACTCCGGACGGCCAGCTCAGATATGTGGGAGAGTACAGATATATGAATGGACAGGTATTGCAGAATTTCTTTTATCACCTTTATACTTTGAACCTTTTGAAATTTTGTAAATTATGTTTATGTTTCCAATAGGAATTCACATTGACGGTTAAAACTATCTTTTTCTTCCTTTATTTTTCTATTTTTGTATATTTTGCATTCTGTATTTTAAAGAGAAAAACATCCTATTACATATATTTATAATTTTATTGTGCTATATTTGGCAATAAATCGTGAAAAATACCCATTTTGTTCTTAAAAACGATCGATCTGAATCGTTTTATGTATTAATTCTGTATTCTTGTGTACTTATTTTGCATGTGTTTATTATTAAAGCAAGTGACCGGGAGAGGCGGCCCAAACCCTATGATGGCTGGTATGAACGGGCCTGTTGCTATGGGACAGGTCGGGCCCCCAATGCCGGGCTTCAATCCGGGATTCAACCCAAATAATCCATTTGTTGGAAATCAGGTTAATCAGATAAACAAGTAAGTTGAAAATTTACAGCCAGTTTTAATTTTACTTAACAATTTAGTTTGTAATTATTAATGTTTCAATATGGAGTTGTAACAGAAATTAATTTGAAATATTGTTCGCAAGTCACAATGTTAACATGTGTTGCCGTATATGTAAACTCAACGTATTTTCACATCGGAATGAATTTTAGTGAAAAAGGGTCTAAAACGCTGAAGGAAAGACTTGTTGTTTTAGCTCATGCGTTAAATCAAACACAGGTCATGGAGAACTCCAAATCTTTTAACAAACTGTTTCATACCGGATCACTACGAAAATAGGCCAAGCACAATTTAATATGCGGCTTCTCATAAATGTGTCTGTATCTTCTTTTTATTTTATTTTTATGTCTATTGTTTCTATCTGTATATTTCCAGTAATGTTATTGTCCAGAGAATGCAGTGTAACCGAGGCACGGCTGTTACTCATACAGAAAACTCCATCAAAAACATGGTACAGCTACAATGGATTCCGCCCGTCGGGTTCAACAGACCAATACAGTTTGTGTAAGTATGCGCTCTAAACTTTTGCAGTATTAACTTCGCATTTTTATACATCTAAGATTACTTATTTTTTGCAAGGAGAGCTGTCAAAAGCTAGACAAAATCGTTTACCTTTTTTTACGTTTTTTTTCTGATGACCGCTTCATTTTTGTTTGGTTCTACAGGATAAATATTCTCCAAAAGTAGAGGTGGAACTTGCAAACAATCTTTAAAGAAAAGTGTTAATATGCACAGCACAGTTTTGAACTTGGCAGAAAAGAAGATATTAGAACGGAGACTTTGTTGATTTTAAATGGATTGACTTCTTATGAATTGTCTATGATTTAATGTACCAATCTCTAAGCAACAAATTTGTCTTTTTATACTGTTCAGGTTTTCTATAGAGAAGTTGCCTTGTTTTCTAAACAACTTCAGTCTCAATGAATCTACAGGAAGTTTGATTACATGGAACACACGAGCAAGTTCGTGTAATACTACGTTCATTTGTGGTCGAAATTATTAGATGTTTTTCTTTTTCATTTCAGTGCAACCGTGGTACGAGATTACAACACATTTTGGATGGGCCACAGATCACGAGCAATCAATGCTAGGCCTGCTCTTAGAATGATCAATGGAGGAGTTGGTGCGTATTCTTAAACTGTGCTTCGATTACTTATTTTGAACATCAGAAAGTTTTTGCATTTATGCGTAAGGGGTTAATACATAAAATAGCCAATTACTTAAAACATGTTTTATGAATATCAAGTGTACGTAAGCTCGATTGAGATAAAAGTATTCTAGCTTTGATACATTGCATCGCTTATGAGACAGTCTTGTGGAGGGGAAGAAACCTTACTTAAAATACAATATTTTTTTCTGGTATTGTTTTAGCCAAAACTGTCTTCCGAATTCGACAGTGCTTTATAATATGATATATTTTCATTTACAGCAAACACAGCTAGATGGTACAGCAGCGCCACAAGGGCTTCTTCTGGAATCGTCCTGCTGATGACGTCACTGTGCATGTTCGCATTCTTCCTCCTTTGATGACATTTTCATATAAACAGTCGTTACCTTTTTGTGCTACATTTACAAAATAAAAAAATCAGACAGAGTATATAGATAGTTCAGAGCAAAGATGACACACGGAACGCCCGAACATGGATGGAACGAAGTAATCCGATGACGGCGTTCTTTTCGTCTGTGCGAGATATTTTTGCTAAGAAGATGGATAAAGATGTATTATTAAGCTTTCCTTTCTTACACTTTTGCCTTAGCAGTAACCAGCCTTGTGAATTGTGCTCTTGCGCAGATATGGTAAGCGGAATTACTGATATCCGTTTATGGAAGTTCTGATTCGGACAGCTCAAATTGATGAATCTGTAAACAATCTGTACTCATGTCTTAATTAGTTATTTTTTACCCGTAAGCATAATTTATTACAAATGCTTTATATGTGCATCATATCTGAGTGTGACACAATCTGATTATCTGCCGGGGGGCATATGATTCACGATTTTCACTCATTAAACCATTAATACATCTCTAGAGAAATGCATTTTAAACATTTTTTAATCATAACCTTTCACGCAATTTTAGCGTGGCAAAAATATAAATCATTTTTAGAAGTTTTCGCTTTTAAATATGAGATGGGAATCAACCCATGAACATAGATTCCGCTTAATTTTAAAGGTCAAGGTCACATTGGGTCTTTTTGTTCTACTGTTAAAGTATTATATGATGGTATTGAAAATACATGTATCCTGATATTGAAAACATGTGGTTTTCACTAAGTCACACGGGATTTAAAATGTCGAAAAAGCTGTACAAATCGTCTAATTTCGGTAGATACACGCATTACTTTTGTGTGAAAATAACGGCTATAGTTGTGCGTCCGCCGAGAGAGTGCCTTTGTATTTTTATAAGTGCATGTTTATGTGAGTTAGTTAGTACTGAATGGAATCCAACAGCGTGCTTGAGTTTATTGTTATAAGTGCGTGTGTGCTTTTGTGCGTGGTTGAATTCGTGTGCGTGTGCGTGATAGTTCATGTGTGTGACATCCATCGTTTTTTTTTTCAAGAGTCACTTTTGTGAGCCAATGGGGACGAATTTGGTGTTCCATATTTTTAATTTCATTTAGATGATTGAAGGAAATATTTAACAAACACTTCAAAGAAGATCTAATCTCAACAGAGATGATTGATATAAAGAAAAAGAACAGTTCGTTCCAGGCGGGCTGACAAAATTTTACTTTTAAATCTGTTTGTGAATTTTATGCATAATAAGCTAACACATGATACTTTTGTGTCATGTTTACCACACGAGTGTTTGCATGTCTGTGTATTTTATACGTGTTTTTAATAAAATATGTTTCGTATGTCTTTTTTCTTTAATCTTTTTTCTTATGTTACTCATTTGAAGAGTTCACTCCCTTTACATGTTGTTATGATGATACACGGTCCTAAAACGTTCGTTCTAAATCTAAGTTTTAAACGGACTGTTGCAAAATTGGCAGAGGACAACTATGATACTAAACATTTATAAGTCATTATTCACGTATTTGTTAGACCTAAGGTCCTCATGAAGCAGTTCGAATCACACACACATATTCTTTCTAAAAATGCGAAAATCATTTAAAACGTGTATATGACAATGATTTAGCCACATGAAGTACTCTACATATGCATAAGCTAAAATAATGTCAATTTCGTGCATTATGTCACAACAGATAATATAAACTTTATATAAGAACTGAGTAATGAACATGAATAAATAAAACGGGAAAAGAAATTTAATGGCTTTACGCAATCATCAAAGTACACTGCGCCACAACTCGTCCTATCGCCCCCACCACTCTCGAAAAAATGCGTTGACAGTTGTTCAACGTTAAAGAACGCGGCTAAATCCTCCTCTATCCATACTGCCACACTGTGACACGTAGTCTGTAGTTAACAACGCTTTAATGGACTTGAAAGAGGATTGTTTTACCAACCTACTTTTTTCATCAATAAGTGTAAGATCGGACGTTAGATTACCAGCAGTTCCGGTAATCAGTTATCGAGATTACAAAGATAAAAAAAAAACTTGCTTCTACTACCGGTTGAAATATTAGAGAATCTTAGCATAATGAAAGAAAATAATCATTATCAGACGAGGCGAGCTAGTACTTTGTTATTGTTGTTGTTTTTCATTTAGGACAAAAAAAATGACAGAGATAATTCAAAAACTGGCAAACATCAGATACGTATGGAATGCGGGTTGGGACATGCCACTTGCTACTTGCCATTTGCTAGCTGCTACTTGCTATTGCCAGTTATTATTTATTGTTGCTATTTGTCACTGCCATTTGCTAGTTGTCATTTGCTACTTGCTAGTTGCTTCTTCCTATTTGTTACTTGTCACTTGCTAGTTGCTATTGGTCGTTTGCTACACTTTGATTGGATCCCTTCTGACTGTATGAAAACTAACCGGATATTGTTACGTAATTTAGTTATTTCGTAAAAAAGTGCTATGCAAAAATTTATCGTAACATATATATTTTTTTCGGATAAGACCGACTGAAAATATAGTTTATCTTTAAATGTTATCTTACATGTAATGGAGGAGGCACCCTGGTCCAAGGTTAGACCGCAGGGTTCCTGATCCGGAGGTCGCGTCCCATTAGAGGCGAGATTCTCTCACATTCTTCACATTTCTCCACACTGCGCGAGTATTGGTATGGAACGCAGGAAGCAGTCATCGAGCGTGATGAAACTTGTATCGCAATCGATGTAAAATAAATGAGTCTAATAAACTAAACATGTAATAGTATTGCTAGTTGCCAGTTGCTATTTGCAAGTTGCTGTTTGCTACTTGCTACTTGCGTGTTGCTAGTTGCTTCTTGCTATTTGTTACTTGCCACTTGCTAGTTGCTAGTGGCCGTTTGCTTGGATCCTTTTTCACTGTATGAAAACGAACCGGATATTGTTATGTGATTTAATTATTTCATAAAGAAACTGCTTACAGTAACGACATGGTTGCTTGGTCGAAAGTACAAATTATACTGTATATTTCCTGCTCTTTCTGTCGGTGATTGAGAAACAAACCGACGTTTTTTAAATTACAAGAAGCAAGTGGCAAGTAGCAAGTAGCAGGTGGTATGTCCCAACCCGCATTCCATAGTTACGAGCTTTGGACTATCAACATCTTCTTAAGCCAACATACACAATTTTTACGGAAGACGGACTTCGGCGGAGTGACAATAAAATATCTTGAATGGTTATCGAAATTTGAACCATACACAATTTTTACGGAAGACGGACTTTGGCGGAGTGACAATAAAATATCTTGAATGGTTATCGAAATTTGAACCAAACACAATTTTTACGGAAGACGGACTTTGGCGGAGTGACAATAAAATATCTTGAATGGTTATCGAAATTTGAACCATACACAATTTTTACGGAAGACGGACTTTGGCGGTGTGACAATAAAATATCTTGAATGGTTATCGAAGTTTGAACCATACACAATTTTTACGGAAGACGGACTTTGGCGGAGTGACAATAAAATTTGGAAGAGATGTAGACCTACTTCTTATTATGCCAACATCTTGGATGATTACTGATAACGGACTTCGGGTTATAATCAAATCAGGAAGAGATACACCTTTTATTAATCTAACATTTTGGATGAATATCGAAATTTGCAACATACAAAACTGTTCCACAAGACGAACTTCCTTGGGATGATGAAATTTGGAAGAGGCTGTTTTCGAAAGTCTGCATTTACAAGTACTATCCTGTAATGGATTTGTTTGAGTAGGCAAAAAGTCTTATTTAAATGATTTGCTTGATTGAACAGGGGTAGCCCGGCTTTAGTTGCCGCTAGTCCGAACATCTCAAGGGGACTTAGGTCGTAGGTGGTAGTGCTGGTCAGAACTCTAGAAAGAAGTAATCGCCGAAAATGGTCACAAGAAGTAAAACCTTTCTCTATATCAAAAAGTGCATGATAAAAAATATTAATGATCAGCGCCATTTTTGAGAATTCTAACCACATCCTGAATTTAAGAACGAAAATTAGTTGGAAAATTTCATACACATTTGTAGCTCTGCTAAAGTTGAAGGTATATCAAAAAGTGCACGATAATAAGATATTCATGATCAGCGCCATTTTTGAGAATTCTAACCACATCCTGAATCATATAGTTAAGAACGAAAATTAGTTGAAGGTATATCAAAAAGTGCATGATAAAAAACATATGCATGGTCAGCGCGATTCTTGAGAAATCTAACCACATCCTGAATTTAATACAGGATGTCACGCCTACATCTTCACCAAAACAGGATATTTATAAAAGTCAGGTTCCACAATATTTGTCTATCCGTACTATAAATAAAACGAGCATCGGGCTACTGAAAGCAGTTTCCTAATTCAGTCTACATCCGTTGACAAAAATGGGTAAGTACTGTAATTTCTCTTTTCGGCTTATTCAGATTTGTTATTCTAAAATTGCTTTAACGGTTGATAGAATTATTAAACATATATTGTTTAACACCTTAATTTTTTTCAAACAGTCAGTTAGAACTTTCTTTTCTTTGTATTAGCGTGGCAAACATTAAAAAAATGCACGTCACATTCTTTATTTTCCGTCTTCTTTTTTGATAAATAGAGTATTTGAAATCGTCATTAAATTCTATTATTTTACTTCTTAACTATCAAATTTAGTACTTGCCATTTGTACACAATATGGAGACATTTTATCTATATCAGACTTTTTTCAATGCAATGTGGTAAGTGAGTACGGAAAATTGAAGAAAAAAATGAATTTGATAAGTTTCAATTGAAATGTCTTAAAGTTTAATCTGTCAGAGATTTTGGTTATGATTAGTAATTAGTCATTCGACTGAATAACATTCCGTTTATTTGAAAATAACAGTTTCTGATTTAAATTTAGTGATAAGTTTAACTGAAAACTCGTAAACTATAACATTGTATTTATACGTTTACAAAATTCAATGATATTCAAGCCAATATTTCTTCTAGATCAGTGAATATGATTTTGTCGAAAGTTGAAATTTATTTTTTGTTGTAATAAGATATTTTGGCCAGGCTCACTTGATCGCAGCTTTCTTAAAGTGGCATTTGTTACAATTTCGAGTATTCGATATTCTTGAAAATCATGTAAATACGAATGGTATTATATTAATTATTTCATAGTGTCAAAGTATACGTTGAAAATTCAAGTACAACAGATTAACGGAATGTATTGATCGAAAGTTGTTGTACCGTTTTGGACAAATGCATACTTACTTTGTCGCTATATGCATGACAGAAACATTTTTTAACATGTGTTCTTCTTTAAACTTTTTTGTTTCATTTTTAAGTAGAATAAGCTGGCTAACATCATATGTGTTATAGCATGAGTAAATTTAAGATTGTACCCCTGTAATATAGTTCACTCCGTCTCTTACTCTTATGATCGAATCAGTAACCACTTACTTTCACATTTGTGGCTGATTTACATAGATATTTTTAATCTCTGTTCAAACCGCCACATAAGCTGACATAAGACAATTTTAGATCGTTTAAATAGTGAAAATGAATCGGGTTCCCAGGAAAGTAAATTTGTACCGAATTGTTGGAACGTAAATCCATAAACGGATAGTATAAATGTCGGTAAAATAAAATCATTACAGACTTATATTTATATTGACTACCTCCAGCTTATTTTCAAATTGTAAATGCTCTGGAAGTTTTCTTTTTTCATAAAACACGGCACTATATGTTACGTGTCACCAATTATTGCAATCATCGATAAGAAATACGTTAACTGAAACACAAGTATTTAAAAGAACTTATTTTTATAATAAAATATTTCCTTTAGAAAATAACGAACAGAAAATGTCGACAAAATAAATTGCCTTTCTGGATTGTAAAACGAAATCGTTCAATAAAGTTTACAACCGCTTTGAAGTAAATTTCAACGTCATTTCAGCATTGTCAGAAATCTAACGAAAAACATCAAAAGAGTCACAAGTCGCTAGCGCTCCCTTGCACTTATTTGTTATAAATACTAATATATGAGCTTCAGCTGCAAACGATTATTTAAAAAATTGCTTCACAAATGGACTTTATTCTAAAGAACGCACGAATTCAGAAAGTGTTCTGTTTTATATTGCGTTCCATTTTGGGGTAGTGTACACGAGTTTAAAAAAAAAAGATGTGTAAGGTCAGGAATTTGTTAATAAGATTGTATCTTTTTCTCTTAGCTGCTGCTTTTTCATGCCGATTGACACATGATATTGATAGCCTTGATTCTGGAAACAATATCAAGTTCAACGCCGACGTAAATGTATCAAATGGTTACTCCAACGGCACTGGAATATTTACGGCTCCTTTAGCGGGACACTACTTATTTGCTTACAACGTTTCCCACAAGAATACAGGAAACCCGCTTACTGTTAGCCTGAAGGTGAATGGAAATACAGTTTCATCGGCTGTTGCAGAGAAGGTTGCTCCTGGTGTGACATCTCAGTCCGGAAATCAAGCGATCGTTCATATGGGAAACGGAGACACTGCTCAAGTGGTCGTCAAAAACCCGGGTGCGAAACAGATTGTTGGGGGTTCGGATGGCTTCACATCTTTTTGCGGATTTAAACTGGATTAGCCGAAATAAATAATCAATTGTACTGACGCACCATAATGAGGACATATTGCTTTTTAACATACTTTAATTATCTTGTAATCAGATACCAGACATTATAATCTTACATTATAAAAACAAAACAAGACACGGACACAAAACAACAAAACTTTAAAAAGTTAGAATATTTTTAGACTGTACGAGGAGCAACAAAAATGATGTACATTAAAAATGTGCAATTTCAATTTTCTATCAAATATCGACTATTTGTTTAAATATAATAAAAGTCTTGTTTATTTTGCTGTTATTCATTTTATCCTCGGTCTATATTTACGTTAGTTCTGTTAAAGCAGTTATATAATGTCAAGTCTATTATTTTTATAAATGTTAAAGCGACTGAATAATACAGGCTATCGTTTTAGCTCACCTTAGCCAAAAAAGCTTTTAGGATCTCCTAATATCCGATACGAGTCGTATTTGTCCGTCCATCCGTCTGTCCGTGTACAACTGCATTCAAGCAACATCTAGCCTGAACTTCCATATTTGTTTAATTCATTCAGTTCCATGCAAAACTTTGGTTGCTATTGCAACCCTTTGACCGATTTGAAAATAATCAAGCACAAAGCTTGGTTATATATATATATATATTTTTTTGCTACCCTCGTCGGTCAAAATGTTAACAAAATTGTAAAACACCGACTGTTAATATAATTTTGTATTTCTATATTTCTATTATGATATCTAAATATAAATGAAGAAAATTGCTGTGATCTGTTTAAGAATATCGGCGCCAAGGGCGGGGCTAATTGGTCTTATATGACAATATGGAAAACCTTGAACATCTTCTCCAAAGAAACTGCTTGCTTGGTTTGAACTTATTAATGAGGAATAAATGTTCTTTCGGTGATCAGCCTGGCCGCTTCGTATGTCCCAATTGTTTCACTTTTTTCATTTTTTTATTGCTATATTTACCACTCTCTCTGGTACTTGTCCTTGAATATCAGTTGGAACTGTGTATTTATTTACAAAACACAAATTTATACCGAAGTTTGTACATCCATGTTAAAAACAACGAATTTGGCCTTTCTTTTTGAGGCCCAATATCAAGCGCAGAAAAATATTTTTAAACAGTTTTACCTCTTTGGCTCTCTCTCTCTCTCTCTCTCTCTCTCTCATCAAAGTGAGCACATGCATCAAATGCATCTAAAATATCATAATTTTTACGAAAGACCGTATCACAATATCATTTTGTGCATTTTTTATGATTATTTAGAATAACTAGATAGGACAGAATGTATATGAACATGACCTGCCCAAAAACAGGTTTCTGGATTTCCGCACAACCCTGACACATTGCAGTTTTAACACCAACATAGAATGTGAATATCGTTTAACAATTATAGCTCTCTTTTCTTTATTATATTTTATTTATTTAATTTTTTTTTTGGGAGGGGGGTGGGGGGGGGGGAATTGAACAAGTATGGAATTACGCTCCCATGTTATCATTGATTCTGTCCGAAGACAGTCTCTGAAGAAACACGGTGAAATATTTACACTAATTTGGATGTATTCTTATGCAATGACACTTCTTCAAGTACTGGATGTATTTTTGTTGTAGTTGTTCTGAAGCCTTATCAGCATGACTGTGTTCTGCTGATGTTAGCTCAGTATTTAAACTACACTTGTGACAAACTAATATCGTTTTTTGCTAAATAGTAATGACAATTGTTTGTATAACAAAGTAAACTATAAAAATCATTTGAGACATTATTATCGAACATTTCGCGAAATACTACAGAGCATACAGAAATGCAAAATTTCTTTAAACCTAGGACATATCAGTTTATTTCTTTACAAACATTGCCATTGACAGAGAACGCTTGAATTGGACTGCATCGGTCTTTATCTCCGTAGTTTGTGTGACAGCTGTAAAAAGAGATGTCCTTGAGTAATCTGGTCTATCAAGCTTAATAAAGTTCGTGTGAAATAAAAAGAGTCAAAACAAAACCGAGCATTGCTGGGTGTCGTGCAAGAATTTTTAATAATGTTGAAATTTAGTTTTGTATCTTGTTTGAAGTATTCATAGTGTACAAATTCCAAAACTTATCATCTGTACACGAGTATATTTTTCATCATATTTCAACATCTTTAAAGTTTGTAGACAATTATGGCTTTGTTAAATTCACCAAATAGCAACTACTTACACAATAATATATACATAAAACAATTACAGTAACGGTTTAAGCTATATCACAATGTGCTCCTACTGAA
The DNA here is from genome assembly GCA_012932295.1 of Cyclina sinensis. Taxonomy (NCBI): domain Eukaryota; kingdom Metazoa; phylum Mollusca; class Bivalvia; order Venerida; family Veneridae; genus Cyclina; species Cyclina sinensis. The sequence goes on along the minus strand of JAAONU010000004.1, from coordinate 13,691,486 downwards.
ATGTCATTAAAATATTGAAGTGCATATAGGCCTTTCAACTTTGAAAAGACCTTTTGTATGAATATATTATCTCAGATGTTTTTGCAAGATCCGTTTTAATTGACACCAATTGCTACGATTGTATTCATTTTTTTTATTTCGTAGCAACTGGATTCTGTAAGGTGGCGTATACGTTTCAGAACCGTGTCTGAGTAAATGAATGGAGCCCAGGTGACTATTATAAGTCATTAACATTACATATGGAAACACTGACAACAAAACTGAAGACTCAGAGAGAATTATCTGGCGTGCATACGACAAATGTGATTGCCTACGTCACGTTGCTTGTCGACTGCTATCAAGTAGCATTTTGTAGAAGAAAATAAAATGTTATTTAAAAGGTCACGCCTACTTTCACCAGAAATTCATCACAACAATTAGTACACTTCTTATGAGACTTGAAAGCTTTTCTTTTGCCGTCATGTTAACTTATAGTTTAACGAGTTACACCTTTAACAAGTCTTTCATGAGAACAAATTCGTTAATTTCTGGCGGTACTTTCATAAACTCGAGGAATCTGTGCAGTCGTATTCCGGGGTATGACCTGCGAACAATCTCTCGACAACGTTTTTGTAATGTCTTTGGGTTTTGTTGAACGTATAGGCCATCACGTCCACAGCCGATAGTGGCAGCAAGATCTTTCCACACGGCTCTTAAAGCAAATACGGTATGATGAGGCTTTTTGACGTTGTCGTAATTGACGTTGTATCCGCAGTCTAGCAAGAGTGTCGCGATTGAGTCCGTTACCTCCGCTTGTGTGCCATTCTTAGAGGCGGCGCTTCGCTCAGCGTGGTCTCGCGCCATTGCCATTGTCAGTGTAGTTTTGCCGTATTTATCACATTGCTCTAAAATAGGGTTGAAATACAATAACTCTCTAATTATTTCGTAATCTCCGCTCACTGCATTCGAGATCGCACACATCAGAGGTGTTTCTAATCTTTTGTTCTTGACGTTGACGTCGGATCCCATTCGAAGTAGCTCGCTTATCAATCGCCGACTGAGTTTGATTTTTATTGCAACATGGAGAACGGTGTCTTCGTCATGCCCATGTTGCTTCACCTCTACCTGATGACGTAGTTTTATCAAATCCTGCGCCGATTCGAGTTTCTTTGCTATTCCTAAAAGTAGATTGCAAGCTACGACCATCTTCATTCCTTTGGGCTTTCTTTTCAGTCCAAACCTTCGAAGAACATCTGATATGGATAAAATACAATGTATGAAATGATAATTGGACACCAAATGTACAACAGAAAACTAGAGCATAAGCTGAACATATAACTGGAATAAACAAAAGAAAAATCGTGTACAAACTATTTGTATGGAATTGTAGGAAACGTATGCAAGTCATTGGTTAAATAAAGAGCTCTAAATATTACAGAGTTGTTAAGGCTGCTGATTAGACATTGATGGAACAAACATGATGCATATAGTCATATGATACCAACCTGCGCATTCTGTGTACCCCATACATGTAGAAATGTCTAGCAAATTATACCCTTGAAGCTCGCACGTCTTTTCGGCTTGATGCTCCAACAACAGTCTCGTAATATCAGGTTGGTTTTCCAGTACTGCTAGCGTCAGTGGCGTATAAAACCCTTTGCACGTCACAGGTGCGCCGTTTTGAATCAAAACTTCAACGACGCCGTAGTTTCTGGTCAAAATTGCTGGCATGACTAGTTCTCTTGTAATATGCTCTGGATGCTGAATGGAGTAGATTTTAAAATCTTTTCTAAATCGTCTGAAGACGCTTTCAAATACAGGTACTGATTTTCCTGCGGCGACTTTCATTATGTCCAAGTCTGGACGTACGCCACTTTTTAAAAGCGTTTCAACAGCCTCCAGCGAGTCTCCCTCCACAGATTCTCTCAAGCCTCTCTGGAAAGCGACATCACTCATCACACCGGCATTCACTAGTGCTTTCATCGTGTCCAGATCATCGACCTTGACACACAAACCGACTAGAGACAGTTTAGTCACGTTAAGGCTTTTGTGTCCGTGAGAGTCTGTGATGATTTCTGCATATCTGAAGCCACCAGATCGGTTGGCTAGGTATATCTCTGGACGGAGTATGATATTCTTCAGATAACACATTTTGTGCTTGATTATAGCGAGATGTAACGGCGAGAGCTGGAAGGTACCCAATTGTTCTAGGGAAACTTTCGCTTTTTTCAACAAGAACATCAGCAGACTGCCATCCCCTACTGCAGCAGCAGCATGCATCAAGCTGGTCTGAGCTTGACTCACGATTTCCTCAGGTTCCAAGGCGAGCGACCGCAGACTCGTGGATGACCTGTGCAGGTTCGATTCTTGATAAGTCTCATTCAGCTCCAAAGATCTGAGACTGCTGCTGGAACGTCGTTTGACTAAGCGTTTCTCCGGTTTACAGTTATTGTTATTGGTCAAATCAAAATCAACTGAGTATCTCCGGATGTTTCTACGACCCAGAGCAGGTTTGAACGGCATAATACTCGGGCTGGGAGACGACGAGCTTGGTGAATCAACTGTATGCCGACAGTGCCCTCTAATCACATTTTTGGCCATATGACTGAAGCTGGAAAAATCAACTCCAGTATCAGTTATGTAGGTCATATATTCGTGTTCGTAGTGACATCTGCACTCGTGCTCCGTCCTTGACCCATTTTCCCGAAAGTTGAAGGTCAGATACGAGTTGGAGAGGTGAGGTGAGTGTTTGAAAGCGCTGTCAATTGCAGAGGTGGCGCTCGGATGGCGGGTTACAATCAGGCGAAAGAGGTCGAGCAACTTTTCGTCGTCTGAGAGTTCAGGATGGTGAGACGTCATATTGAGGTTGTTTGATGGTTAAAGTTGTATTGTTTGAATTCTTCCTTTCAGTTATACATTTCTGCAAGAAGAAATATGATGCACATAGAACAAATTTCTAAAACAGTCGGTAAAATAAGAAATATAATACCAGGGTGTAAAACTTATGCCCATTCAAATAGTTAAATATTTTGGTTAAAACCATCAATCTCTCAATGTAAAGTGATGAATGAAGGCCAGTAGTATTATTATGGTTGCGTTTTTGTTTAAATCAATCATAAAAATATCCAGCGTGCTGTAAAATTTACAATAGGAATGCGTTTGAAAGTCCTGTAGAACTTTGAATCATATTCAGGCTTTCTGTGAAAAGAAATTAAAAAACCCCGATGCTTTCCTCCAGATTTTGGATATCATACAAAAACTGTATAATAGTACATGTCCATTTTCCAGCACAGTTTTTAATATGCCGGAAAGGTGAAAATAGGACAATGTGTCGGTGAAGCACAAAGAACGAACACTTACAACGAGAATTGAGGCAATGAGACAAATGTTTGTTATTTAATACACAATTAAACGAAAATATAGAAATCAATTCGATAGCAAAAAGAAAATTGGCTTTTAAATTGTTTTCCAAATTTGAAAAAAAAATCTATAATCATTAGTGCATACCTTTTGCCCGTGTTCTTAAATTCCTATTTCACTATGTTGTTAAAGTAGCTCTGCTCCGCGTTTTGATGTTCACCCTACTGCCCCAACCGTTCATGCTTATTCTTCAGCTGACATGTTAATTAGTATTCAAAATGCGTCATCCACTTGTCTCAGCCGGAGACATTATATTTGAGAAAGATGACAAACCTTGCAGTTTGATGATTATGCATGATACAATGCTGTATACAACGGTAAGCGTAATTATACAGTTTTATGTCCGCGAGCTATCTTGTCTCAGTCGAACTGTCACACAGGATCTCATTCCTAATAAAGAAAGTACGTGTATTCTTTCTTTGAACTCACCAGTTCATCATCTCTGACGAGAGAGATATATATGTATCCCGATATGAGGTTAAGAAATTGGGAGTCTGACTAAATGAAAGTGGGTCTGTTGAGTTTTTCTGAGACTATGCTACATGTAATTTAGCTTATATGAGTTTTGCTGAACTGAAATGTAGCTTATCAGAGATAAGAAAAGAGAAGGTGGGGGAAGCCGAGAACTGTACATGCATAGAGTCGCGTTAGATAAAGTGAGTGAGGTAGGTTGAGTTAGGTGAGTTAAGGTCCAAATTGTGGTTAAGTAATTTTGCGTCATTAAAATTATATATCTTGTTTATCTGTCTTTTTTGAGAGCTGGCTAATATATTCCTGATCTATGAAGCATATACATACACCTGGGTTCTCTGTACACAACTGAAAAATATGCACAAAGAAAAATGTGCACTATGAAACCTCTTGGCGCCGCTGAGCCTTTGTAAATCCCCGTGCACTATTTGACGGTATGCATTTCATAAACCGTGTACAGGATTGGCATCTACGCGCTTTAGAAATGGTGTCCATGTTCTCAAAGATGTGGTACTGTCTCTGTGCACAAAGAAAAATGTGCACTATGGAACCTTTTGGCGCCGTTGAACCTTTGTAATCCTCTGTGCACTATGTGACGGTATGTATTTCATAAACCGTGTACAGGATTGGCATCTACGCGCTTTAGAAATGGTGTCCATGTTCTCAAAGATGTGTGTACTGTCTCTGTGCACTTTAGAAATTGTGCATACAATGGAACTTTCTGCTTTATGGACCGTCTGTCAGACTGACTGGCATAGCTGGATCGTTAACCTCTAGTCGTCCCACGCGAAGATCAGTCTCGTAAAGAATAAACACGTGAAACGCTGACGCTCATGTAATTTCTAAACCGTCCAAATCTGGACCAAACGGTAGACGGGCGATGACCCATCAGCCACTTATAAAGGTAAATTTCGGTTGTAAAAAGGTATATTATAGTGATATGCTTTCCTACATATCAGAAAAAAACTTTACTTTTTTCGTTAAAATATCTTTTCTTGAAAATAACAAAATATAACTTGTGAGTAAAAATAAAAATGAGAACACCAGAATTTACGTTGTTCCACAAAAATACAGATTCGTGTTACAACGCTGAGGCTGAAGGTTTTGTTTTTGCTGATAGGGGCTATCCAGTTCTACTGACAGGTCTATCTTCTGTTTGAAAACATAATTCATTGTTAAAAGTGATGTTCTGTGTTCAAACCGAGGACGAGATTTAATATGAAGACAGAAAACATAAATTACAACAGACTGACAGGCTGCGTGTGTAAATAATTACATAAAACAAGTGTCTAGCGGAAATGCAAACTTGAAATGAAAGAAAGAACATTTTAGAACTTTATTTTTGTATGATATACATGACGAAATTTGTGAAATTAAGCATGTCAGAAATTGTGCTAGGGTTGCTCTGTGACAAAATCACGGTTGTATAAGACACACATGACTGAAATGTAATTACAGTCATTTATATCACGGCTGACAACGTTAAACAGAACAAATTCATTTTCTTTATTTATTACCGGAATAAATTCCACATTTTTTTTCTTACGTTGCTTTCATCACCGAAGTGTTAAGCATGAAACCACAGTGCTAAGCGACGAGATTACTATAAGCGATGCGACCACAATTAATTGAGTACGAATGTACCTGAGGGCAAAATGCAATAACACAGGTGTATTTCCATTTCGGGAACTGTTAGAAAACTGGCAGAAAGTTAAAGTACGCAAAACCTCATAGAAAGGAGATGTGGACAGGTTGACCATCTGATATACAAAAGAACTTGGAAATGTGAATGTTAGCAGGAGTCTTTAATACTGTTTTGTGAAAATATTCATTATCTTCTTCCATGTCAGACTGTCATTTTTGACGGTAAAAATTATATTGCTCGCAAATACAAGAGATGTTGTTGGTTTTTTTTCTACACCTATAAAGCATTTCACTGACTCCACTTTGGTGTACAATTTTCTCAGCGTCTCGTTTTAAACTATGTTAATTTTATCTTATTTATATTATTTTGGTTTTATTCTGTGTCAGTTGAAAGTTACTTTTTAAACCATGCATTTTAGCCTTAATCAAATATGGTTTTCCGTCTATTCCGACAGTGTATATTAACAATGGCAATGTATAATTTCACTTTAAAATTTTGATAAAGCTTCAGTAGATGTAACTTCTGATTTAATGAAAGGTTGAATTATCTGTTTAATTCTAGTGTGTTTAAACTTTATTGTTACTTCTTGGCAGAGATCAGTTCATTTGTAAGTACACTGGTTTTTCCACTACAGAACTATATGTACATGGGTATATAAAACTCGTGGGTGGGTGGGGATGGCAACCAATTGTAAATTGGGATTAGCCATCGTCATTCCTTGATTTTGCAGAATACCTGGCATGAAAAGTTCCACACTTTGGTCAGATGCATTCCAGCCTTGAACTTGACCTAAAGACAGGTCTTTTGGTTGCCCAGGTGTCTTTACAGTTCATTGTTACAAGGACATGTTGCGGCAGATGTAGGGGGGCTGATTTTGACATAATTATTTGACATGCTGACATATTTATGACCGCCAGTGTAACATATAAGGTGTTGAATATTAATAGTTTGTACAGAAAACCACCAAGTGCATTCGTGTTAGTTTATGTGTTAGGCTAAAGAAGTTGACGCGCTTTATAACTATAAAGTCTTTATATTACGTATAAAGTATGATGAAATGACACACTATACACTTGTTTCCGAGTTGAAGTACACATTCAAATTAATATCGTCCAGTAAAGGTAAACTATAAATTAAGACACATGTTAAACCTGATTTACATTTTCCATCAGCTGGGAGTAGAATAAGAAAAGGCCTGGAAAGAAACGCGAACCACCTACATTTTCTGCTTTTGAAAAGCGCTAAACCGGTAATACATTTATAGAGTACGAAAAGGCAGGGTTGTGAAATTGAACCATTGCTGTCCCCCACCCCTCCTCAAAAAGGCATTCCCAGAAAATTATTTTGTAAGACATATATCAACTTCTGGATGCTGAGTCAGTATGTAAGAAGTAAAACTAGCAGGTTTCTGTATGTTGCACACATACACTAGGCTGGTGGTCCCTGACGGGCATTACCGTATTTGGAATATAGAAACTCTAATGCGCATGCGTGACGGAATTCCGCACGGAGATTTACGAAGAAAAGTGTAACAGTCGCCATTTTGAATTTTTAGCTTTAAAGAGTGAGTACTATCTGAGTTAAAACGAAATTATTTGTGGTAAGTAGTACATTAATTCGTTTAACAGACAAATATTTATAATATCTATCCGTATATTTTTATTTGCATGCTACGGGAACTGAAGCTTGTCGACAGAGCTCCGTTTCCTTACACTTTCAATACAATATTTGCTCAAGCCCTGGCTACCGCTATGAAAATTATTTAAAATGAATTATTATATTGGATTTATATCGCTTCATTACTAGAAAATCATAGTAAAATAACGGGTTTTATATTAAAATGGTGTCGATGGAGGGTATCATATCATAGTTAACATGGTAAGAAAAGTAATAGGGGCATTTTCGGTGGTCGAAAACGTACCCAAGCCAAAACGTCCACATGTATATTTGACTTCGAACGTCAAACGATTAGTTAGAATTCGTATGTTTTCAGTAACATTTAGTTAAATTTCAACACTCAAGCAGGCTGGATTTATATATTTTGAATATTTATAGAAATGGAAACTAAAACTCTAAACCTAACCTTGACTAAAAAGTTTTTTCAGCAGTAATGTTAAATATAGAAAAGAAATGAAAACACAAGCTGATGAATGATCGATTTCTTTAAATAGTTTTACTTTATAGTAACTGAATTTAATTAGTGCAGTTAGATCTTATTGATGGAGAAATCACAGTTTAATTGAATTTATGTTAAAGGGTTTTAAAGATATAACAGTTTTAAAGTAATTTTTTAATATAACAAGTTTAAAAAAATGAATGTACATTGTGTGTACATGTATATAAGAAGAGGATCTAGTAGCCTAGCAGTTTTGCATTAATACTGATATAAGGGGCTAGTAGCAAGTTGACTGTTATGATCATGAATTGTCAATACCCATAAAGAGCTCTATCTATTTGAGTTTATTTATTGTCGCTGCCTGTTGCCTATATGACCAACCAGAGAGATCAGTTATTTTATGTTGCGGGGATAGTGCATTACTGCAATATACTGAAAGCGTCCCTGGTTTTTTTCGTTCCTCGGTGTAATCCGTGTATAGCACTGATACACAAAACCTCGTGTTTAACATCTGATTGGAAAGACAGATGGATGCGCCCATGCAAGGAACAACCCTGCCAAGCCACAAATGGATCTCCTATAATTAATAGAGTGTTTAGAGAAATTATATTTCATAAAAATGCATCCTTTTACAATCTTTGAATTTATTTTGACATTTAAAAATAGAACTGATTTTTCAGTGGATCAGGGCATGTAAAGTGCATACATGTGAAGTGTGTTCTACCCTCCTGATGGGGATATTATCACAGGAAACCTTCATTGGGAATCTTACAAGTTTGTGAAGATGAGGATTAAAGAATTAATTCATGTAGGTTTTACTGTTCTGTTCATTTGCTGTGTAATTTGTATCAAGTATTCATAGCTATAAAGATTAGTCTTTAGATGTTCATAATGAATGAATGGAAATACTGCCTTAAAGTTACCTCAGTATTTCCCAAGATTGTGCTAAATAAATTCAAGTAAACAAAGCTGTAAACCTCTGTCTGTGTATATTCAGTATGTACATATTGATTACATAATGTTCAGTGTATGTCATAGTGATTACATTTATTCAGTACAGACAACTCTTTTCATGATGAACTTTTTAGTTTCAAAGTGCTAATGGAGGAGCACTGCGAGCAGCCTTTGTGCATTGTAAGTACCCGGTAGTGCATCATTTGCATGTAGCTTGCTAGAACGTAAGTATAAAATGAAGATAAATTTAATTTCAGCATGGTGTTGGTCATAGGGTAGTTCTTCGGTGGGATAATGGACAGGCTTGGACATTGGTTAGAAGTGGCTTGAGGTGAAGAGTCCACACTGCTGCAAGAAGCAATAAAAAATATAAGGTAAGGATATAGAAAAATCACCAGTATGCAGACTATGTTCAGTTTGCTGTTATTGAAGACATTAACCCTTATTTACTCTCAGTTCTGACTTTTCTGGAATGTTAACCTGAGCATAGGGTGTTACTGTGACTTTTTATAACCCCCACCAAATTTTGTGTTGATATCTAAGAATCATCTTATGGGTGGTTTGTTTGCCATTGCAGAAATCTTGTGAAGAGAACTTTTTCCAGATTCTTAGAATTCTCAGTTTGAAACTTGGTGTGCTTGCTCACCAGTAAGTGTAGATGTGCGTGTTGCATTTTTTATATGCGCCAGTGTGTGCTCGGTTAAATTACAGCACATGCAAGCAAAACCTGAGTGACACAAACTACATCCATATTTCTAGCAGTATCAAATTTTTGTAACTTGACATGGTCACCAATAAGTGTACATTTGTATGAGGTGTTTTTCATGCACACCAGTACCTGTACTGAGGTTTCAAAGTCTGTCATAGTAAACTCTTGTGAAGCAAACTACATCAACATTGAAAGGACTATCTGTAACTTGATGTGCATGATCACCAAAAATTGTTGATTTGTTTAAGGTGTTAATCATGCACACCAGTAAGTGTAGTTGTGAGTAAGTAGTTTTCATGCACACCAATGTCTGCACTGAGGTTTTCCAGCCCATTATAGCAAAATTTTGTTACACATACATCCACATTTCTAGGACTATCTGTTTGTAACTTGATGTGCATGATCACCAAACAGTGTCAATTTGTTTGAGGTGTTTATCATGCACACCAGTGCCTGCACTGAGGTTTAATCAAAACATGATGCAAACTTCTTTCATATCTCTAGGACAGTCGATTTGAAACTTGGTGAGCAAGATCACCAATAAGTGTATATGTGGAAGGCATGTTTTATATTTCCCCCTTTTGTGTCACCTGCTACAAAGTAGCTGCGACATATAGGGATCACTTCTCTGTCGTCTGTCTGTCCTTCTGTCACAAAACTTGTGCGGACTACTCCTCAATAACTACTGGGGCAATTTCATCTAAACTTTATAGGAATAATCAGTACCAAGTCTAGTTGTGCATATCATCGGCATTTTCCAGTTCAATGATTATTGAAATTTGCTCATAAGGATAATGTCTTGCATATTTTTGAAACTGTATCAAAATTGTTAAAAAATTATGTCACCAGCTAGGAAACCTTGTGATCACTTGTGATAACACTTACCTCCCAATCTTGATGAGTTTGAAACTGGGACACATTGAGTCAAAAATTTAATCATCAGCTCATACATTTGTATCGGTGGAGAGCCTGGCAGGCATTCCAGTTCAAATGTTTTTCAAAATCTTTCTAGAAATTGCTTAGGATGTCTTCTAGACAAACTCAGAATTACAATTTATTGGGTAAAGAACTAGGTCACCGGATACCCTGTGCATACTCTTTAGAGGTCAGCTTTTTGGCTGAGTCTTCATGAAACTGTTAGAATATTTGTTTTGTTTAACTTTCAGATGAGTTAGAAATTGGGTCTTACAGTATTGGAAAAAAGGTCATAAGTATAGATTGTGAGCACTCTAGAGGTTGCATTTTTAATGGAAGATTCGTTGAAACATGACCTGAATATTTGTGTTGATGGACTCTAGATTTAGTTCAAAATTATGTCATGGGCAGAAAAACTAGGTAACAAGCTGTGGTCATAGATAAACTGTGGTACTCATATATGCACTTTATGAAACTTGGACAAGTTCTAAAATAGGTCATTGTCAAAACCAGATAGATGCATGTTAATAATTTTTACTATTATGCTTTTCAGTGAAAACAGTGGTACCCATTTGAGTGTTATAGAGCCATTACACCCTCTTGTTGAAGTAGGGTATTGAATATTAAACTATTATTAATAAATATGTAGTCTGAATTTTCCTATTCCGTTTTAGCTCATCTGAGCACTGTCTGCTCAGGTTTATCTTTTGTGAAGATCTCTCTCTCACTCACCCTATTACTTACAGGTGTTGTTTTTATTTCAGATAATGCTATTGTCTTGAAGTGACTAGCACCAAACAAATGGGTGGTTAGAAGGCTTAACATAAAATCCCATGTACCAACTGTGTCAAAGGAAGATGGCTGGGTAACTTTTCTTGTTAATTATTTTTTTGACTGAGCATTTGCTCAGTGAGAGCTATTGTGAACACATTCTGTTCATCATCAACCACCTTTATTTAACAACATCTCCTCTTTAACACTGGACCCAAGTTAATGAAACATTGCGGGATTGTTCCTTACATGAAGCTGTACCAAAGTCATAGTTACTTTAAAAAAAAAAATAAAATAATCCTGAGCATAGGCTGAGGGCCAAGCTATTGTGATTGCTGGATAAGTCAGCTTTGATATCTCTGTTAAGTTTGAAACGATCATTTAAGATCAGGGATAATGTCACCAGGCCAAATCAAAGGAAAACCTTGTTAACACTAAAGAGAGCTTATTTTTAAGTCAAGTCTTGATGGAAGTTTTTCAGTATGTTTGCTGCTATGATATGTAGGACAAGCTTGTAACTTGGTTATGTCAGGTCAGCATGATTTTCTGTCAGTGTTTGTTTTTATGATTCCTTGGATGAGTTCAGACAAGGGTCATCTAAGGTCAAAAACTAGGGCATAGGCTTAAATCCAAAGAAAATCTTGTTAATACTGTTCAGGCCAAAAGTCTGTCATCACGATTTTCGGTCACAGTGTTTGTGTTGAAGATTTCTAGGTCATATTTGAATATGTGTTTCCTTGGGTAAATCAATCAAAAAACCGTGTTAAGACTCAAGAAATCACGTTTAAAAGTCAGGTATCATGTTGTTGTTTTTTTTAATGTATGTGTTGTAGATGTCTAGGTCAAATGTGAATATAGGTCATCTGGGGTAAAATACTAGGTCATAAGGTAATAAACTAGGGCACTGGATTAAATGAAATTATGGATATTCTACTTGTCTGAAACTGTATGCCTTTGAGCTAAGTTATATTGTTTGTTGCATTGTCTACTGGATATTTACCAAATTTGTTGAAATTATGCTCCTGGGGTCAAAATTGGCCCTGCCTCAAAGGGTCATATTTGTGTACAATGTTTGATATTTGAAAATCCTTGTCAGAAACTGTATGCTCTAGACCGTCTAAAGATATTTGATATGTAACATTGTATAGTTGCCCTCTCTGAAGATTCTTCAAAGTACTACCCTGGGGTCAAAATTTACCATGCCCAGGTGTCATTTATTTCATGATTCATTTTTTGAAGGAGAAATTTGAAAATCTTCCTGTCTGAAACCTTTCGGCCTGTGCAGCATAGTATAGTGGATACATACTAAGCATATTCAAATTATGTCCCTATGGTTAAAATTGGCCCAGTCCAAGGGTTTTATTTGTATAGAATATAATATCTATAAAAATCTTCAATTCAAGACCTGTTATTTTGCTTTTAATGTTTTCTTAACAGCAGACCCTGAGCAAAAGTACTCAGGTGAGCATTCAATGGCCATCATGGCCTTCTTGTTACTGGTACTCACACTGGTGCTGACAGGGTGAACTTAAGTGCATGTGACATTGTCTTTGTCACAACTCTGGGTACGATTTAAACGGACAACCTTGAATATTAATGACTATATTACATTTAAGTAAATAGAGCTATTAAAGGGTAATATCTTGTTCCAAGTTAACACAATTTTTTCAATATAGGTCCTTCCGTGTAAAAGTAAGTGTGGTCATTTTTCTAATTTCTAGTTATTATTTCAGCTATGGTGCTCAGTGGAGAAATGCTTTAGTATCAGTAGATGACTATGCCAGAGTTGACTAGAAAAAGACATTCAGGGAACTGACAATACTATCATAAGCACTGGAGATGCATTCCTGAAAATTGTTTTGAGCAACAGGTGGATCCAGTCTTTGCATTTAAATTCGATATTCAAGGACAGAATGGACACAGACTGGAAACCAAGTTGTGAACTTCTGATTGCGCAGTATTGAGGATAGCAACATAAATTTTGTACTAAAAAGATATTATATACACACTTTTTTTGTGCCACTGAGTATGTACAAAAACAGGAACAAAGATGTGTGAAAAAATCAGTGTTGTTATAAAAATTATCTGAAACAGCTTAGTTTTCTAATTTGTTGCACTGAAAAATGAAAAAACATGATTTTCCAGTTATAAATTTCTTTTATTAAAAAAACAAGCATTTTGTGCCTTTTCAAAATCACACACCAATTATCATGATTGACCTGCATGGATACAGAATAGACTAGTATATTTTAACTGAAAAATATTGAACATTAGTATATTTTAACTGAAAAATATTGAACATAAAGTTCATGTTTTGAGAGTAACGTGGTCAAAAAGAAATATTTTTTTATTTTTTTTTTTCATGGAGTAAATGACTCTGGTTTTTTTACCTTACTGCTCCCCAGAGCTGAGGGTGAGCTTTAAGGATTGTTGAATGTCTGGTGTCCGTCTTCTTCAATTGGTTTGTTAACACTCAGAAGGTTATAATTTTTACATAATTTAGTAATTATCATAAATCTTGTTCAGAATGATTGTCTCTATAAAATTTTGGAAAAGTTCGAATATGGTTCATGTCAGTTTTAAAACTAGGTCACAAGGCCAGATTGAAGGACATCCTTTTTAACACACTAGAGGCCACAATGGCACAATTTTTGTTCAAATGACATGAAAACTTGTCAGAATGTTTGTCTTGATGATAACTAGGTCAAGTCAAATATGGGTAATCTTTTGTCAGAAACTAGGTTATAGGGTCAAAACATAGAACAAATGTGGTTAAAACTCTACAGGCTACATTTTCTTTCTAAATGTAATGAAAATTTGTCAGTTTTTCTTGATAGTATCTAGGTCATTTTCAAATGTGGGTCATCGGGTCGAAAACTAGGTCCTGGGGTCAAAACATAGAAAAACCTTAATAACATTCTAGAGGCTATGTTTTCTTTCTGTCATGAAAATTTGTCAGAATGTCTTGATGATGTCTAGGTCAACTTTGAATACATGTTATCTGGGGTAAAAAACTAGGTCATCGAGTTAAAACATAAATTTACTTTAAGGGCCACCATGACCCGCTTGTTTTATTTCATGCTGATTTCCTGTCTTATTGTCTGCATTAATTCATGTTATGATAATAATCATGTTGTAATAGTAACATTATGTTGTTGTGCATGCATCGGTCTTGTGACCTTTACCTTGATCTACCAACCTACTTCCTTGTTTTTTATAGCTGCAACATTTAAATTTGAACTATATAATTTTGAATGTAGGTTTAAAAAATGACCTTTGACCTACTGACCTACTTTCTGATTGTTTAAGGTGTGTATATATAATTTAGACCATGACTGTGTACACTTGCTTTCAGGCTTTAACTTAAGTTGAACCTCTTTTATTTTAAGCCTCTGCAGTGAAATTTGTCAGACATGTTCAGTTTTGCTTGCACATTAATACATTTCCACTTTAAAAACTTGCTTTTTAGTGAACATAATTTTGTATGTCATAGTATGCTGTACTTCATCTGATTATGGCCCTCTTGTTGACACCACTGACACTTTACAGCACACAAAAGGCAAGGTAGGAATGATTTGGGTACAAATAAAGATCATTCGTGCTGGTAAAATACCTTGCGGGGAAATAAGAACTGGGACATTTTAAACTGAAATAGTTATCAACTCATGTACTTACGGTATTAATATTTTATTGTAAATTTCAGTTTTAGAGAAAATAGTTTTAAGTTCAGACCACTTTTTGCATTTCAGTTGCATGTTTGCGTTGAATGTCCAATGTGAAAATAAATACTTTACTTCAGTCATTGTTATTCAGTTCATTAAACCTTACACAGGAAAGAAGTAAGCTGTGATATGCCATTATATATAGTCTTTAGAGAAAAAGTATTGTACATGATTTCTAGGCCTTCAGCAGTGAACGTTAAAAGGCTTAATGGTTTTATAATTAGGGAACTGTTTGTTGTTTGTGGTAGGATTTTTAGCTCCACTTTTTGTTGGTTGACCTATTTGTTAAGGTCCATTTCCTCAGACTATCAAAGATATTCACTTCAAATTTGGAATACTAGTTCACTATCAAAATGTGACACCATTTCTTAAGGGCAGATAACCCTCAAATTTATTTTTACAAAGTTATGCCCCTTTTTCGACTTAGAATTTCTCAAAAAGTGTCAAAGATATTCCCTTCAATCTTGGAATATTGATCGCCATCAAGACCTATACCAGTATTGTTGGCACTCATGTCCCAGGGATAAAAATTAGCCCCACCCTACGGGCAACATGATTTTGCTTAGACATGTAAAGGAAACAACTTATGGCATAGCACAAAGCCTAGAACTGAACTATTTACCTACTTGGGATGGGTAGGTACTTTCCCCTCCCCACAAAAAAAATTATGCATGAGTAACCCCCACTACACCCTACCACCCAATTTCTTTTGCCTGACTTCTCCAGACGCACACAAACAGCCATTCCACTCCCCCACCCCACCCCTTAAAAATACTCTTCTTACATGAGTAGGTACTTGCTTCCCCACTCATTTTTTTTTTCACTTTGGCCTCTTGTTTGACTTAGCATATATTTTTTATGCAACACTGAGAAAAGTGAGCGTGCTGTCCGCGGGAAGGTCTTGTTTTAACCAGGCATCATGAATATTTAATGTGTTGAGAAAGACTAGTCCATTCAGCTTGGTGGATTTTTTTGCTACATTTTTGTCATAACAGAAGAGAGTCTTTTTCCGTATCAAACTTTGTGCATGAACGTATGCGCCTTACAATTTGTCGTTGTTCATATGATAAGACATTATTGGCCATATTCTGCTCTAAATCGTCATTTAAACTGTCTCAGTCGAACATGCATCAAAACTGAAAACACTGAAATCTCTTGTGTTAAAAACAAAAGAAGAAAATCATTTGCAGTATAACTTCCTTTTAATTAATCTCGATTTGAATTTATCGTCGGTACCTGTTGCCCATGTGACTGACGCCCCCATGAAGAGACTAGCTATTTTATGTTGTCGGGGATAGTGCCACATACAGAAAGCATCCCATTCCAGAGAAACACCTGTACTTTTCCATGCTCGGAGTATAGCGCTGATACATAGGGACCTCGGTTTAACCGGAAGACAGCTATGTTAATGGAGGAGCGGGAGATCGTACTCGCGACCCCTTGATTACCAGTCAGGTACAAATATATTGCAGGTTTGGCGTGAGTTTGCGCAAAGTTGGCTGAGTTTGAACGCTGACATTTCTGTCACTAAGTAAACAAAAATCTTAACTTGTTTGGTATTGATACGAGTCACATCAACGGATTAGAGAATGCTTTTACCGACCACGTAACTTTCAGTGCAGCCAAACTCAGTAAATACACAATCTTAATTCCTTCGAACCGTTCCCTGTATACGCATTTGAAAAGTGGATAGAATACGTTTTGGTGTTAGTCTAAAAATAAAAAAATACCAATAAGAAATATGTAGAATTAGCCCTTTGGTCAATATTTGTGTCGCTTAGATGTCTCTAACATAGGGAACTGTACTGCACAGCAATCATTGAAACAGTTAAAGACCTATACAATGTTCTCATTCCAATTCTATAATTGATATGAACATGACAAAGTGAACATGTGTTATTATCTTGTTGGTAGATACTTCTTTTCTATCCATATGTAGCGGGTTAAGTATTGTTCTTCTAATGACAATATCTTAATGGCATTTAAGTAGTCTTGAACGCCCCAATGTTTTCCTTCAATCAAGAGGGCCGGAGTCCCGATCTGGAAGTCCTTAATTCGAAACAAAGGAATTAAAGTGTTAAGAGTCTCCGAATTCTACATCATCGGGGCGAGTACTGGTCTAAACCCAGAATACATACATCGAGTGGGATTGCTATAAGTCGCAAGAAATTGCTGAACTATTACGTTTAAGCTTATAAAAATAAAAAAAGAAACTAGGGTTAGGGTTAGTCCTTACTCTGGTAAGACTGATACCCTAGGTAACAGATCTATTTTATTGAGTTAAAGTTTAATTTTGTTTTTGCTATGCCCAAATAACATAATAATTATATGGCGAATATTTTTTTTCTATTGAGGACTTACGTTTCACATATTTCACAAACATGTATTACATCCCCAAGTACAGTTACACACATAACGCGTATCAAATCTCCTCTGATATTTTAAAATATGTATAAAGTTATGCTATAAATTTTAGATCGTTTTTTTTTTTTTTTGCCTGACCTTAAGGTCACGATACAAGAACACTACGACAGATATGGTTCCCAAAATGAGCAGTGAACACTAATTAAGCCAAAATTGTTACTTCTACACGATAGTGACCAAAATCATCATTCACTCCTTGATCACCGCTTTGCGTTTGCACTGTGACAAGCATCCAAGATGAGAGGTAATGCAGTAATTGTTGTGCTGCATTGATCAAAATAAAACAAGAAACATGGCAATGCCACGAAACCAGGTTTTCAAAAATGTTGTTCTGATTCTATACTATAGTATGAATTTTGGAATGAAGATTGCTATGAATATTCAAAAGATTATAACATGACATGAAGGAAAAGATAATATTCATGAGAATACATGATAATGAGTAGGATGTAAATTTCGGCTAACAATACTGTCTGCAAGGAGTATACTTAATAATGAGACAACAATTTCTGCACGTCATCTTGATGTGGTAAACATTTGTCTGAAGTTTCATCAAAATTCTTCAAAGGGTTGAAGAGTTACAGAGCGGACAGGATTTTCAATGTTAATGTCACTGTGACCTTGACCTTGGAGCCATCAAAATTCTTCAAAGGGTTGAAGAGTTACAGAGCGGACAGGATTTTCAATGTTAATGTCACTGTGACCTTGACCTTGGAGCCAGCCATGCGGAACATGCGTTCTGCACGTCATCTTGATGTGGTAAACATTTGTCTGAAGTTTCATCAAAATTCTTCAAAGGGTTGAAGAGTTACAGAGCGGACAGGATTTTCAATGTTAATGTCACTGTGACCTTGACCTTGGAGCCAGCCATGCGGAACATGCGTTCTGCACGTCATCTTGATGTGGTAAACATTTGTCTGAAGTTTCATCAAAATTCTTCAAAGGGTTGAAGAGTTACAGAGCGGACAGGATTTTCAATGTTAATGTCACTGTGACCTTGACCTTGGAGCCAGCCATGCGGAACATGCGTTCTGCACGTCATCTTGATGTGGTAAACATTTGTCTGAAGTTTCATCAAAATTCTTCAAAGGGTTGAAGAGTTACAGAGCGGACACAATTTCGTTTGACGCCCGCCCATCCGCCCATCCGCCCGCCATACCCCAATCTAATAACCAGGATTTTCAAAATTGAAAACCTGGTTAATAATCGAGTCATACGTAAAACTTTTATAAAAGCCTAGCCGAAAGAAAACGGTCAAAAATGCATGTTAAAAACTCTACAATAGAACGACAGTAATAGAGTAACAGTAGTAGTGATATGATACAAAAGAGTTCTGTTAAGAGAAGCTAACACTATGTTATATTCTACATGTTATATGCCTGTTTTTTTAAATTTCTCCTTTCTCTTTAGAAAAAATGAGATTATGTTGCTAGCGTATCACACTGTGTGCAAGTCAATGTAAATCTTTAATGATTCAAAACTATACGACGAGTTGACACAATGTGACTGGCTCGATATTCAGAAATTTCGAGAATACAACTAGTACAAGGACAACAAGTAAATTCGTGGAATTTACAAGCTGGAAGCAAATAAATTATGATGGCAACTGACATGCAGATTCCTACAACCTTACCAAATAGTAACTAAATATATTCAAAGGTTAAGTAGTCATGGCTCCGGACGGATGCGAGGACACAACGCGGACGGACAGACGACGCCAAAACAATATTCCTCGCCGGCAGAATAATATATGTGATAGCTCATACGGTGAAATATTTTTTCCAGTAAATCCAAGGACCATAACTTATGTTGGACACAAAATGTCAGATCAACTTCACTAGTTCCAGATTATTAGTATTATAAAGTGATGGTCTTAACATTGTTTGACTATGGACAAGATTTCATTGTTTATACATTATAATTCTGAGCCTGATAGAACTTGCACATGTACAAGTGGTTTACGCTGATACAAATTTATCTAAAAAAATAGAGATCGTTTGGGAAAAAAACATGTCTTCACCCAAATGTCTTTAACCATGAAGAATACTAGTTATAACAAAGGGGCATGTAAAAGTACTCCGACCAGAATAAGCCAATATCATGCATAACTGCACCTGCTAATGATAATTTCTGTGAAGTTTTGTTAAAATCTAATCAACAGTTACGGAGAAATGCCCAACTGTGTTCAAATTTGGGCAAATCAAGGGTCCTAAATTTGCTCAAAATCATCGGACGGGAAATATACATTAGTACTTTTGTTTATTATCATACCTGTCAAGTTTCCTCAAAATCCTATAAGCAGATACGGAGATATGCTCATATGTATTCCAATTACTATCAAGTTCCAGAACACCGCTAAAAATCAGCAGACCGGAACACATCAAAAATACGCATAACTACACTTGCTAACGAACATTCCAGTGAAGTTTCATCAGAATCCACCAAACTGTTATTGAATTATACCAATATATATTCAAATTTTGAAGAATCAAGGTCCATTACTCCACTAAAACTCACTTGAAATCCAACCAGTGGTAATGGAGAAGAAAAGCAGACAAACTTTGTGACCTACAGACATATGGAAAGTACAAAAGCAATGTCTCCCACCCCTGTATGTTTGGTGAGGCATAAATACAAACTGTTTCAAGACACTGCTCAGTTTTTGTTAAATTTAAGCACACAGAGGGCCATAACTATTTTGTTTTAAGGTCTAGGAGAGTGATACTTGAAGGGTTATATTTCACTATTTAAAATTTTCAGAGTGTTTCATAGTTGTGACTCCATACGGACAGACAATGGCAAAACAACATCCTTGCCATTAGAGAGAGAAAATAAACAGATTTAAACCCCGTAAAGTTATAACTGTACTACTCAATGTCTTTGTGCACTGCTGTGGAAAACAAACAGCACCAACAATTCTGGTATGAAGCTGGAAACTCAACTATAATCAGACTGTTATTATATTTCAATGATGAAACATTTCAAATGGTTACAATTGTTGGGCACAAAATGATAAACAATAACATAATCATGTTGAAAACAAAATATTTATTATTTCAATAAAGATTTTTTACAGTAAAAATGAAAACTTTGTAACATTTCAGTAAACAAGTGGGCCATTATAGCCCTTAAACACTCACCGGAATATTTCTGATCTAACAGACAAGTGCTATATACTGGACTTAATATCCAGTGGCAAAGATGGAACAGTCTTTGTACACTTAGCAATGCTTATGTTAAACTACTGAACTTTGGGCCTTGTGCATTCAAACAAGAAAAAATTGAAGATCCTCCTATATATTTTTATGCATATTATGTTACTTTTCACGCCTTGACAATAATGTATAACAGGGATATAACTGAAACAATCTTCATACAGGTCAACAAGACAATGGTACACATCAAATTTCATAGCTCTGGACTGGGTAGTTTTAGGTCAAATTATAAAGTTTTTCATTATTGTTGCCAAAGCAACCAAAGACTTTAAGTTCTGCATCAAATAAATTTTGAACAAATATGGTATTTTATGGTAGAGCTTTGTGAAAGGCACATCCCTGCAAAGCTTATCAGCCTTGACCATGAAGTTTAGGAAATGTTGTTTAAAAGAAAAGCTGATGTATGCCTATGGACACCAGATGATCACAAAAGCTCACCATGAGCACAATATGCTCAGGTGACCTAAGAATGTCTTTTCTTCTACCATCTGTTTGCCTTGTTAGTCTTCCACTGAAACAATACAAAAAATATTTAATTATATAGGTAAACAACACAGATGTCTAATCCTTAACTGAGTAAAATGTTACAGTATCACCTAAACTGATAGAAACACACTGTTGACTGCTACAAAATTTTCTTCAAATGAACACCAGTTACCAAATGTATCAATGTGACCATAGTGATTGGGAAAACTGCTCCAACTATAATTCTGAGGATTCCTTTTGCAAACACAAAGCTAAATGACCCTAATTACAAAACAAAAGCACAGCAGAGTGGTACCAACTCTTGTCTGTATTATTTATTGGAAACAAGCTTGCAAGTACCTGCCCATCAAAAAAAAAGAAAAGCAAAGAGACAAGTATTTCTTCCCAGAAGAGAAAATAGGAAACAAAGTCTGTTATTTAATTACTTTACAACTTTGGTTGGGGTGGGGGGGATGTTGCAGGGATTGGGAAGTACCTACCCATCCAAAAAACTAAAGAGACCAACAACAACAACAACAACAAAATATTTATCCCCCCCCCCACCAAAAATATTTTTCAAACCAGACCTTCTTCCATAGGACTATACTTATTGTGGTCAAGTGTGACAACTAATATTGATGGCCCTGTATCGCTCACCTGAGTATGACTGCTTTTAACAAAGTTGCTATGGACCTGTTTAATTGACCCCAGATGACCGATATTCAAACTTGACCTAGAAATTATTGAAACAATCTCTTTGACAAATTTAAAGGTTATTTGTGTTAACAAGGTTTTTCCATATTTGGGCTCTATGACCTAGTTTTTTAACCTAGATGTCCCATATTCAACCTTGGCTTAGAAATTATTGAAACAATCTCTCTGACAAATTTCAAGGATATTTGGACTGAAAAACTGGCCTCTAGAGTGTTAACAAGGTTTTTCGATATTTAGGCTCTGTGACCTAGTTTTTGACCCTTGATAAACCATATCCAAACTTGAGCTACAAATCATCAAAACAACCCTTCTGACAAATTTCCAGGACATTTGGAGTGAAAATGTAGCCTCTAGAGTGTTTACAAAGTTTTTCGATATTTGGGCTCTGTGACCTAGTTTTCCACTCCAGATGATCCATATTCAAACTTGAGCTAGAAACCATAGAATTAAGCTTTCTGACAAATTTCCAGCTTATTTGGAATTAAAATGTTACCTCTAGAGTGTTAACAAGGTTTTTCCATATTTGGGCTCTGTGACCTAGTTTTGGGGTAGAAATCATCAAAAAAACCTGTCTAATAAATTTCCAGGATATTTAGACTGAAAATGTAACCTCTGGAGTGTTAAAAAGGTTTTTTAATATTTGGGCCATGTGACCAAGTTTTTGATCCCAGATGACCCATATCCAAATATGAGCTAGAAATCATTGAAACAACCTTTCTGACAAATTTCAAGGACATTTGGACTAAAAATGTAACCTCTAGAGCATTTACAAAGTTTTTCTACTTTCGGGCTCTGTGACCTAGTTTTTGACCCCAGAAAACCTATATTCAAAACTGAGCTAGAAATCATCGATAGAACCTTTCAGACAAATTTCCAGATTATTTGGACTGAAAATGTTACCTTTAGAATGTTAACAAGGTTTTTCCATATTTGGACTCTGTGACCTAGTTTGTGACCCCAGATGACCCATATTAGAACTTGAGCTAGAAATCATAGAAGCAACCTTCCTGACAAATTTCCAGATTATTTGGTCTAAAAATGTTACCTCTAGAGTGATAACAAGGTTTTTCAATATTTGGGCTCTGTGACCTAGTTTTTGACCCCAGATGACCCATATTTGAACTTGACCTAGAACTTGTCAAAGCAACCTTTCTGACAAACTTCCAGATTAATTGGGCTGAAAATGTAACCTCTAGAGTGTTAACAAGATTTTTCTATTTTTGGGCTCCGTGACCTAGTTTTTGAACCCAGATGACCCATATTAAAACTTGAGCTAGAAATCATCGATAGAACTTTTCTGACAAATTTCCAGGATATTTGGACTGAAAAAGTAGCCTCTAGAGTGTTAACAAGGTTTTTCTATATTTGGGCTCTGTGACCTAGTTTTCCAACCCTGATAACCCATGTTCGAACTCGTCCGAGATATTAATGAGACAAACATCCTGACAATTTCATGACAATTGAGGCAAAAATGTGACCACTAGAGTGTTAACAAACTAATTGTGGACGGACGGACGACGGACAAAAGGTGATCAGAAAAGCTCACTCTGTCACTACGTGACAGGTGAGCTAAAAAGAAACAGAAGCACTTATACATATAATTTCTGCTAGAAGTGTAAACAATAAGATACTAATGCTGTATTAAAACACCTTTACATCTTTGTTTACAGAAGACTTATTTTCAAGAATTAGAAAACATTAAGTATTTAGTATAATAATAGATGACTGCAACAGCAACCAAAGCATAAGTTAATTTTTTAGTATATACTGAAGAACTGTTATATGTTTACCTCCATGATTTTTAATGGCCTCTGACCTTGGCATCTTCTCAATTTTCACATTCTGTACCGAAACACACTATAAAATTATCAAATAAAGTAGATAAAGTCATAGATTTTAAATATTTATATCAACAATATTTCATTATTAATTTAATTATTGAAATGAAAATTTATAAAGAACAAGAAATGTTTGTAAAACATAAATGCCCGCTGGCAGCACCTAATTGCTTGTGGTTGGGCCAAAGCGTTCTCTAGTTATTGATCAGAAACCGTTTTTAGGATCAAGGTCCCTGTGGCCTTGACCTTTGACCTAATGACCTCAAAATCAATAGGGGTCATTTACTAGTCATGACCAACCAGCATACCAAGTTTGGTGAACCTAGGTCAAAGCATTCTCTAGTTATTGATCGGAAACCGTTTTTAGAGTCAAAGTCTCTGTGAGCTTGACCTTTAACCTAATGACCTCAAAATCAATAGGGGGTCATCTACTGGTGATGACCAACCAGCATACCAAGTTTGGTGAACCTAGGTCAAAGCATTCTCTAGTTATTGATCGGAAACCGTTTTTAAGATGAAAGTCTCTGTGATCTTGACCTTTGACCTAATGAGCTCAAAGTCAATAGGGGTCATCTACTGGTGATGACCAACCAGTATACCAAGTTTGGTGAACCTAGGTCAAAGCGTTCTCTAGTTATTGATCAGAAACCGTTTTTAGGATGAAGGTCCCTGTGAGCTTGACCTTTGACCTAATGACCTCAAAATCAATAGAGGTCATTTACTGGTGATGACCAACCAGCATACCAAGTTTGGTGAACCTAGGTCAAAGCATTCTCTAGTTATTGATCGGAAACCGTTTTTAGAGTCAAAGTCTCTGTGAGCTTGACCTTTGACCTAATGACCTCAATGTCAATAGGGGTCATCTACTGGTGATGACCAACCAGCATACCAAGTTTGGTGAACGTAGGTCAAAGCGTTCTCTAGTTATTGATCGGAAACCATTTTTAGGATGAAGGTCCCTGTGAGGTTGACCTTTGACGTAATGACCTCAAAATCAACAGGGGTCATCTACTGGTGATGACCAACCAGCACACTAAGTTTGGTGAACCTAGGTCAAAGTGTTCTCTAGTTATTGATCGGAAACCGTTTTTAGGATGAAGGTCTCTGTGATCTTGATCTTTGACCTAATGACCTCAAAATCAATAGGGGTCATCTACTGGTGATGACCAACCAGCATACCAAGTTTGGTGAACCTAGGTCAAAGCGTTCTCTAGTTATTGGTCGGAAACTGTTTCTACCTACAAGGTCAATGTGACATTGACCTTTGACCCCTTGACCCCAAAATCAATAGGGGTCATCTACTGGTGATGGACAATCATCTTACCAAGTTTAAAGTTCCTAGGCCTAAGTGTTCTTTAGTTATTGGTCGGAAACCGTTTCTTCCTACAAGGTCAATGTGACCTTGACCTTAGACCCCTTGACCCCAAAATCAATAGGGGTCATCTACTGTTGATGGACAATCATCATACCAAGTTTGAAGTTCCTAGGCCTAAGCATTCTTTAGTTATTGGTCGGAAACCATTTGGTCTACGGACCGACGGACCGACCGACAGACAGACAAATGCAAAGCAATATACCCCCACTTCTTTGAAGAGGGGGCATAATTACTTTACACTGCTAAAGCACTTTTTTTCGAATATATTCACTACTAAAGTTCTGAAGTAAATCATAGAAGTTCAAGATCAAAGAAAGAATTCAACATTTTCAGATAACTAAATTGAAATAACATTATACTGTCTTACATCTAAGAGATAGAACAGTCATACTATAATCCATGGATACATAAACCCATGGGCCATTCCAGTAAAATATACATACTGGAATGGCCCATGGGCTCTTGAAAAGCAATACACTTTTGAAAAGCTTTATTTTACAGAACACAAAGACTTACATAGAACTTACCTTTCTTGCTATGTCTGCATAAGAAATACTGTTATTTTCCCTCTTGTTGATCTTATTGTCTCAGCATTTGTAAGTAATGACCAAATGTCTTCAGAAAACAGGATAGATAAGTTGTGTAAAGCTGGCCGCTTGTAGGATATTCTGTCTCTAGATATCTCTCTGCAACACACATCTGCTCCTTTGTTTTTGAGATGAAGCCCAGTGAGCTTTCTAAATATAAAATGTCAACTTCATTTCAGTTGGATTAAAAGGTGATCATTAAGTATACATTTCCAATCTCAGCTAGACAATAATAGAAATACAGGTTTTAACAATATCCTGTTTTCAAAATTAACCATATATTTAATACTGACACGGGAACAGGTATATAAAATCCATGTAAACAAGTTTGAGAAGAGAGCTTGAATAAATCTGTATCAATGAAGAGATTTTTGTCTAAAAACTATTTGATTGTAAAAATCTCATATTAAGTCCTGGCCAAGCGGGTGTGACCAAGTGGCCCTGGGTCGCTCACCTGAAGCATGTGGTACAAGGTCCAAAGGAACATACGACCAAAGAACAAATTCATCAAGATAAACATTATGATTAAATATCCATTACGATCAGATAAAAAATCATCGTCGGTGACCCCCGGTCCATATTCCTCACAACTACATTATGTACAGTGGGATAATTGACTGCTGATTATTCGTTTTCATGAATATTTATTAGCTAAGGGATGTAACTATTCGTCGAATGAGATGCCACATTACAAATAGACACTCTTCAGTGTGGAGAGTAGGCATAATGACAAGTTACTTAAAATAGACGTATTTCCCAGGATTTAAACTTAGGCGCGGAGGCAAATTGTAACAAGTAATTTCATTGGCTGAGATTCCGCAAGGGTAATCTTGCGGAAACCAATGAAAGTAGGTAATGAATTACTCATGAGTACAAAATTTTACCAGCCAATTGTCCAACGGTAGATAAATAGAGTGAAATGGAATGGATCGAACATGGATTTCCAACGATGATAAAAAATGTGACATCTAGAACATCAACAAGGTTTTCTTATGATAGACCTGGTGACTTAGTTTTTAAGCAGACGATGACCAGTTCTTATTACTTCAATAATTCATCAAGGCAAGCATTCTGACTAATTTTCATTAGAAGATCAAAAGAAAAATGTGTACCTAGAATATTAACAAGGTTTTCTAATGATCTGACCTGGTGACCTAGTTTCAGGCCCAATGTGACCCAGTTTGGAATAAATCAAAGAATCCATCAAAGCAACATTCTGACTTATTTTTCATTCAGATCCAATAAAAAATGTGACCACTCGAGTATTAATAAATTAATGATCTAATATAGGTTCCCTAATTAGCTTACGATTCAAATTAAATAATTAGCCAACATTAATCTCACAGTTCCGCTAGTACCATATTAATAGGTGTTATTATCACCTAGCATACCGCAGATACCCACTATGTATTTTATACATGGTACGCTTCGTCCTGAAATGGTACGATTATGCAGTGGTACGCCTAGCCTTCGAGCCTAGGATTACAGAAGTCCCGTAGTCCTAGACAAAACCACTGGAATAGGCTACGGTTACAGAAGTTTTTTTAAAGAAGACTCGGAGGCTAGGATTATGGTTGCGTAACTGTAGCCACTGCCTTTTCTAAAGAGTACTTAAACAAAACATATAAAACACAACATTACTGTTTAATAACACCAAATTCTAACTTGATAATAATACTTTACACTGAGTTCTTAATGGCCAAAATGTATACTTAATATACCTTAGGTACTCCAGTATGGGTACCGCACCACAATAAATAGCCTTATTTAAATCAGAGAACATTGTAGCTTTGGCTTCTGTTCTTCTAATTCTAATTCCACTACTCTTCAGATATAGGTAAACAATGAACAAAGGCATCATCCACATCTATAAAAGCATCCTTGATTTGGTGATCCCCTGCAACCAACAGCAATACAGCATTTGAACCTGAAATGGTAGTTTCCTCAAACTGGTTAGACGGGTTCAAAGTTCACAATAATATGTAAGATAACAAGCGATTCTAAAGCACTGACAATAATATTACTGAAAAGCGTTAAAAAGCTGACGCGTAACTGAAAAAATTAAATCGCGAAAACTGGTAACTTCTTAGGATCAAAAAACCTGTATACAGATCTGGTAACCGTACAATGAGTTTCACCGGCAAAAATGCGAGATTTCTCAAAAATGAACAAATAAATTAATCATACCTGGTCAAAGGAAACTGCTATATATACTGAACAATCCACTATGCAATGCTCCGGAACTTTCAACAAACACGATTTGCATGTACACACCGGTTATACTGTTTTCGCCTCCGAAAGTAAGAGTATTCCTTTCCGAGATATTTCGTTAATACACGGTCCTTTCCGTATTTTTCCGTACCGTTATACCATATTTGGTCAGTGCCCACCAGGGACCAACAGGCCTCTGCATAAAATAGACATTTCTCTCCCTTTGTTCAAAGTACACAGACAACAGTTACATTGACTTGTTATACGCCTCTATGGTATAATAAGGATGTGTATTCGTGACCACCGACAATACAGAAAACTTTTAACTCGTATCATTCTTTTTTACTGTATACAGATGTTAACAATGATCTTCGTCCTCTACATTACATGTATTACATAACATACACTCTGTATATCTCTTTTCTCCAGGAAGATTGAGCACAATTCATAATGCAAGCATCCCTTTGTAACTTCGTAATAAATTTAGGATCCATATTTGTAGGACCTGGAATGTGTAACAGTTATTCTGACCAGCTTGATAACATTTCTCGTGGACAAGTTGAATAACAGTTTATACCAAATGTTAACAAGTTAATTCTTTTTATCACATGAAAAAAAAACAGCTATAAAAATTCTTTTACCATAGCTATATTAATGTTGTTCATACTACAAAGAGATTGTTTCACACAAAAAATGTAAATATTTATTGATATAACTGAAACGGAAAATGTCTTTTTTGAAATAGAGCAACTATACAATAACAAATTCAGAAAATGACAGAAATATAAACAATTTGTATCATGAGGTACTGTAAAATGCTCCATTATATTACACATAATGGTATTGCATTAGTAACATTTGCCATGTGATAAATAGGAATGCAAATATATTCAGTTCTAGATAATAGTCATACTGAATGTTAAAGATTGCGACCAAGGGCAGGCTCTGCAATCATGGAACATTCTTACTAGCAGCTGAGGCCAAACAGTGTTTCAGAAGGTGCAAACAAGTGACCTGTAAAAAAAAACAAGTGATAAAATCATTCGCTCCTTAGCTCGGCTGCCCTTGCGAAGAGACCTCACGTGGCCTTGACCTTCTGACTTGAACAAGCTCAATTGTTATGGAGAAATTGCTAAATTTTTACAATTAAAAGTGAAGATGAATCAATTTTCTCCAGTTGAAAGTGTGTGTGTGGGGGGTGCACAAGTAATCTAAAAGCAACATATGAACTGTGCAGTTAAATAACTTTTAATGGAGGTAAAAATATGCAAATTATAATACAATCTGTTTTTAAGATACACATGTAACAAAGAGTTCATATAAATACACAAACTATTAGCTAAAAACATTAAATGAACACATACGCAAGATTCTTACACACTAATAATAATACAGTATAAGAACAGATCTCAATTTCCATTAAAATAAATTCCTACGTAATTTACCCCACACAAGTTCAAATAAATTTTCAACAAAGCAAGACCGAATTATCATTACCTGGAAACTAATTCCCTATATTAGTTAACACTGGATAATTTGCAAGTTCTAAATACAGCTGGAAGAGTTCCGCTAGATGCAATGAGTCAGCACAAAGAACAAACCAAACCAGGAATACTAAAGGCATTATAATTTAGCCTATGAAATTTGGTGAAACTCAAAGGGGCATTCACTAAAATTGACCAATCTTATGCTGGATATGTATTTTATGGGATCATTTTCTATAAAATGAAAAAAAAAAAAAAATCCTGACATTCTCAAGAAAAACTTTTGAGAACTTGCATTCAAAAAAATTTGCTTAATACGGCATTTAGAGATTAAGAAGTTAATTTGTAACTAATTGCCATCCATCCAAAAATTGTACAATTTTCAATATTTCTGAAATATATTTGGCTAAAATTGCACTGTCATGCAAGCAAGCTGTCACTCAGAATTGTGACAAGTTCAGAGGTAATTTTAATCATTTTAAGACATACCAGTACATTACATGAAAATGGCAATAATCAAAACTTGTGCAGCGTTCACCTCCCTGCCAAAAGCAACTCACCTGAATTTTTTACATAAAAGGTACAAAACAATTAAAAGAATTTACCAGTTTCTTATCTTCACCTCTGACTTAATAATGCTAAAAGTAACTAGACAAATTCATTCAGAAGAACTCTGATGGTTTGGCATTAACATTTACACATCTGTGAATTGTGTACATGTATTCTAAATGACCTTTAGAAATATGAAAGGTGTCACGATTTTGGGCTGGCAATGGTCATGTTTCTAGTCACTCATAAAACATTAATATTCTTCACAATTTATCCAAATTGTATGAGCCTATTATACACCACCTAAACTCAGTGAAAGCTATGCTCAAACCTAATCTTATGCTGTTAATAAATATTCATATGATAAGACATAACGTTACAACTTCCAAAGCACGTGAGAAATGCCATAAATAAAACAATAAGAAGAAACAGTAAACGTCTCACAAAATCTCAGAATTTCTTCAGAATAAAACTGGTCATTTGTGCGCAATTACATTATACGCATGTACTCTCGATTTCAGACTGAACAATCTGTTTAAGATTATTTGAACAAAATATAAATGAAACAGAACCATACTGTTAGCTCGAAGAACAAAATATGATCAGAATATTCTGCATATTTCATTAATGACAACATTTTACTGAAAGTGTAACACAGTCAATCTACTACTACTTACAAAATTGCATATTGTGGAAGACATCACAGCATCAACAAAGCAACAAGATGGCAGCCAGACAACTGAAAATTTTCCTACCATATATTCATGTGCAAATCCAAGTTTCAGACTCAACAAACTGATCCAAATTCAAGTTTTGACCTTATATTAAGTTTTATGAAAATTTTCATATAATCATCAAACTTGCTGACAATGACTTAAAATTCATACATGACAAAGTGACCTTGAAAAGGAGCAGCTGAAATGAAGGTCAACGTTCTGATGAGGTAAAGACATTTCACCAAGTTTCACAAAAACCTCCCTGAAGTATAAGACATGTACCTAACATGAACTTAATCCCTAACCCTATGACATCCCTTTATGACCTTGACCTCATTGTACTTGGGTATCCTTATGTGAGACTGGAATTACAAAGCAGAAGTCAAACGAAAGCTCTGACTTTAGACACTGACCTTTTGAAAATGCAGCATATCTCCTCAAAGCAGTTAACATTTTACCCATTTTGTCTGAAAGAATCTTCAACATGATGATTTACTTGAAAATGACCAAATAATAATGTAACCAACAGACAAACAACAAAGCCCTCTCTCTGACTACTGGCACTATATTTGAAGGTACAACAACAACAACAACCAAACTAATGTTCTTAGAGTACACATTTTCTAACCTCCATACAAAGCAAAAATATGACAACAGTTCAGTTTTAGCAGGATTTTGTTTGCAAAACAATGTTTTAAATGTCTTTAAACACACTGTTTCTTTGCATTCCAGTACACATTAGATTCTAACACAATCAGTCTGTATTTCTCAAGCATTCACCTTAAAATGGTATAATACATCTTGTAGAAACCAGAGCAATATAACCTGGTTACACACTAAATACCAAACTATAACTTGTCCTAGGCAATTACCAATATATATACTTAATGTTAGTATCATGAATAAATACACGCATAAATACACACCTTTTGTTCTAATCAAATGACAATAAATGACAATGTACATCTAACAGACAAGCGTTTGAACTGACAAGTGTTGCCTATTAACTAAGAAACTCTGACAAAGCTTTTTTCTACAAGAGATTCTATTAATAAAACAGATTATCTCTCTAACAAATGTGTACAAGGTCTTTCCAGTCTGAAACTAATGGCCTTTACTACAACCACAGAGAAGCATGTACCCAATATATCAAAACCGTTTAAGTCAACAAATTTGAGAAACTGTCATATTTTAATCTAGAGTTAGAACTGCAGATGTGTTAAGACTCAGTCTTCATAGATGTTTCTTTAAATTAAAGGAGATCATCTTATTTCGGCAGACCCTGATAAAGACTGGATGCAAGATCAATAAAAAAAAACCCCACAGTTTCCAAAATCAAATGAGTTAACAATATATTTGTTTGTTTGTTTTATTGGGGTTTAACAATAGTTTTGTCATATCCTGGTGGTCAGTCCACCTAACTAGTGCTCCTGGGTGTCCAACCAGTTTACTAAACAATCTCTCCGCAAGTGACTGACTTCTTCCTCACTTGATTCAGGGGTGAGCGGCAAATGACCTTTAGATGCACTGTTTGAGATTAATAACCATTGAGAAATTTTGCCAGGGCTTATGAGGACTGAACTAAGAACCTCTTGACTGACAATTCGATGATCTACTTATTAACCTGTGTGGGCCGTTGTCCCAAAATTAAGTAAGGAGGAGTCAAATTTTGCAAGAATTCTCAAAGTTGTAAATCAAGAGATGAAGAGGTCATAAGAACTAAACCAAGATTGTGGCACTTCTGTTAATTTTAACTGAAATGAACAAAAATATTTTGGCTGAACTAAAATACTATAGGAATGATGAAATATACAAGACAGACTACAAATAAACTGAAAAAGTACCCTGTACAAAAACTGTTATGTTATAAGGATATCTCTGCTATTCAGCAAAGGGATTGAACTGTGAAATTTAACTAAAATATAAAAACCATGATTAACATACATTTTCTAGTTTTCTTGTTTAAAATAAAAGCAACATACTACAAAAACATATGAAGTAGACTCTGACTATAAAATATATTTGTTTCATGGAAACAGTACAGACTTAATTCTTCATCTCTTTTATCCTAGTAACATCCCAAGAATATTCCCTTAAGTACATTTCGAAATATATACTAAAGGACAGAAAAAGCTTTAGTTATAATTTGCTAAATCATACAAGGATGTTTAACAAACACATTCACACAAGTACACTTCTTTCAACCAAATTTGTTGCTACAGTAAACTACTTGTAAAATGTTATTTAGGCTGACAAGAAGGGGAAATAATCCAAGTTAAATAACACCACTATATGTATTAAGTTAATGGCCCTTTCAATTATTGAAGGGTTACATAGTGTATAACCCCCAACTTTGAAAGGAAACTTAATCAGGAACTTTTACAAATGCCCCCACCCCCTTCTGCCAATTAATATACCCCTGGGCTAAAAACCATACATCTAAATGCTAATAAATTGTGTTGGATTGACTGGAAACATATATGTAAATATTTTTATTGATTATTTGTTGGACTATATTGGGTTTATTATTCATACATTAAGTTAACAAATCTACCTTTCCAGGAAGGTGGTGGGCATACAAAAAGGTGAGGTGGTGGGGGAGTGGTGTTTATTGGGGAAGTTTCAACAAATATATAAGATACCCGCAAAATATATACAGGCCTACAGAATATTACAGACAAGAGACTTTAAAACCGCTTTTATACATGTATATACACCAAGCAACAGCATACACTTGTACATAATACTGTAAAAAGATTAAGCACTTAACTGTAAAGGCTACAATTTCACAACAACTTCCACGTAATTATGTTAGAATGGTTAAAACAATGTTCAATAACAGAAGTTCAGATCGGCACCCCACCAGTACTGTGTCAAAAGAAGGAGATTCTTCATGTACAGAGACTTTAAGAAGATTCAATTTATTCAAACATTAAGATAAGTTTTTAATTAATCTACAGTTATCTGAAAATCAAATTTGTTTCACCATGTATTTATTAACATTGTACCAGAATTCTTTAAATTTTGTTGAACACAAATTCAAATTAAAACCTAAAATTTCCACTTTTTTCATTTTAACTGCATTAAAAATTAATCTTTTGGAAGGACATAATGTTATGCTGTAATACACAAAAGCTTTAGAAAGTTAAAAAATAGTAAAGAGAGACATACAAACATTCAAGTGGTCCAAAATTTCTTCAAAAAGAGGATGACAAACCTAACCAATATGTGATACTGCCAAGGTAGATAAGATGATGTCATAGAATTCATTCACTCTTAACACATCCATTCTAGATCTAGTTAGTATCTTATAACAGACAATATAAATAATTCAAAGATAGTGATTGTACTATCAAATAAAACAGAGAGAAAGAAATGATGCTTTTACTTCATCACACATGAAAAAAAAAAAAAACTCCACCAGCTTTGTATGTTCTTCCTTACAAATATTTTGGTGTCTTCTATGAAAATGCTGGGCCCAAAACACTACGCAAGTCTACTGTATTACAGTAAGTAACTGGATGATAAAAAAAAAGACAGTTTTGTCTAAATTATGCATAAGACAGGATGTTTTGTCACTAGTAAGTTTCACTGTAAGATATCCCAGCACTTCCTCCATTGCACTTCCAATCTGAATGATGATGATAGTGATCCTAATGTTATGGTTATGACGATATGACAAAAAATGACAAATGATGACAATGATGTTGATAAATATGATGCAGAAACATAGAACAAGTAAAAATATTCCCTAATCAATTTGCCTGTTGCGTCAGTAATTAATCCTTGCTTTCCATGAGAGGAACAGAAAATCGCTTGAAACAAACACTTATACATCCAATCAGAACACTTCTTCCAAATCAGCAAGTAAATAATCCTAGAGCCAAGCTGAAACCTGCAGTTCCATTCACTACTAAGTAAGAAACAAAGTTAAGAAACAAAGTTTGAAACAATAAAAGCCTGTCTCTTCTCTGATTGGTCACATACTGATGGCTGTTTTTACATTACTTCAGTATGGTCCACAGATCATGATAAAAGATGTAAAAAAGACACAGAACTAAAGTTGTAAAGTCATCATTACAGTATGACACATTTCCTCTTACTGGTTTTCTTCTTTTTCTGTCCATTATTTTGCTGACTTGCCTTCATTTTCCGTGAGCGGATTTCCCTCATTAAGTCATAAAACACCTGCAAAATGAAAAAAAAAACAACATGTTAGTTGTCCAGATAAAAGTATTCTTAACTATAAAAATAAAAAGAAAGAAATACAAGACAAATTCACATGTGATCAGTTTACAAAAATCAGCAGTAAAAATTGCTTCAACCTTTACAGAAAACCAATACTGTTTCTAAATTAAAACTGTGCATAAAAAGCTATTATTATGTTCATTATTTGAGAAATCCTGTTCATGAAGGGTTGTGGCTTTCAATGGAGGTTGAGGCTTTATCATGTATAACTAGTACATACTTTGGGCATGCAAGGGCTGCATTTTGCAGTGTGTGTGTGGAGGGGGGGGGGGTATTCTGACCAACAAGGAGTAGCTCTGTCCATAAATTCCATTTTAAACGTTTATACTAAAGCATAACTTGATGACTCAGAAGTAATGTCAGTTTCAAATTGAATTATGCATCTCACTAATCTATTGAATGAAGTAAACTGGTTCTACTCATAGACAGCTGGAAAGGATGGTACAATATGATGATCAATACATGAGGGTGCGGGTTTGGGGGGAAACCAAAAATAAGATACATGTATGTCTGCTTACATTATAAAGACATTAAAAAGAAGTAATGTGTAAGTAGGTAAAATAAACCAATGATCAGCTACATAATCACAGTATCTGCACTAAGCTGATGCTTTTAAATCAAATTAAACTTTCTTTCCCTGTTTAAAGTTTTCCTAAACACTTGATTCTTAAATTAATCCTATTCAAAGTTTGCTGAGATTTATGTCAACAATACATGTAAGCTTAGGATAAAATGCAGATTTCAATAGAATTGTAAGATTGTTCAAAACATTAATGGCTCAATGTGGTCTGAGCAAAGAATAATGAATGTCATTATGCAATCTTTTTCATATGTAAATGCAAGAAAAGGGAATAGGAAGTTCTATGTAGTATGTCATAGGCACTGTGGGATATATGTGCATTTCAGATAATGCATCGCTGCACAGTTTACTACTGTGAACAATTGTAGCATGGCAAAGGGGTAAAATTAAGTTCTTACCACAAAGTCCACTTTTTCTGCATGATTTTTTTTTTTTTTTTTTTTTTTGCTGCATGTTGTTGTTTTTGGTTGTTTTTTTTTTTTTTTGCCTTTTTTTTGAGAATGTGATGAAGTCCTTATTGATTGAGAAAATACCATACTGACAAAAATTTAGTTGTGTCTCACCTAACAAGTATATGGGCAATACAAAATTTTTAATGATGTCTAACCTAGTAAGCCCAAATGCTCATTGAGTAATATCCAAATGAACACCAAAGATGCACCCATGGTAAATATTGGTTTATATACAAATGTAAATGGCACTTGTTTAACTTCTGGCTGTGAGACAAGGAGTCTTTTATTAAAACAAACTGTATGTTATCATGTATTCAAGTTCTTAGTATCATCTAAGCTATTTATTAGTTCCAGATAAAATTACAACAGACATGTGTTATGTTGTTCATTAGAAAGATAATTTACTGTATTAACTACCACTAATGTAAATGAAAACAAGAGGGCCATGATGGCCCTGAATCGCTCACCTGAGAACTCTGGCTGTGGGTTTGCTGTTAAGCAAACATAAAGATTTGTTTTTATATTGCTATATAAAACTTGTGACCGTTCACACGGGGCCAATAGTGACCCCAGGGACATTATTTGAACAAACTTGGAAGAGGTCCACTACAAAATGCTTCATGCCAAATTCTAGGCCTCGTGGTTTCAGACAAGAAGATTCTTAAAAAATTTCTTCTATATTGCAGGTTTTTTTTTCACCATTTTGGGAACATGACCCAACCCCTAGAATTGGGAAATTTTCATGTCGTTTAAGACAGAACTGGGAAAAACACATACTGTCCGCTTATCAGAATGGTGCCATGTTTAAAGAAGCATGTTACAGAAATTAATATGCTGAAGTAGTGTACCAGTCTAAAAATGCGTTGTCACTGATTATCGCCCATGTATCATTTGGAATCACTAATGTAACACCCAAACACATGGTAAAAGTGGCGATAATTTAAAAAAAAATCTTTTTCAGTCTTTGAATTGGGAATTTTCTCATTGAAATTGGGAAAAAAAACATACTTTTTCCCATAGGGAACATGACCTAATATCAGTCATCTTTCACCTGATGATTAAGGAGAAGATGTTGTTTAAAGTAAAAAGTTGATGACGCAAGATGGACACAGGGCGATTACAAAAGCTCACCTTGAGCACAAAGTGCTCAGGTGAGCTAAAGAGACAAGAATTAAGCTAAAAGAGTTCCCATTTGGCTAGTTCCACAAATACACAAAAGGGGTTTAGCCTCAAAATACCTCCTTAATGCACCTGCAGATGTCTAGCAACAGCAAATGACAACAGCAAATGACAAAGGCATTTTCAGACATAACCCATTTTCCACTAGGACTATAATACAGAAAGAACAGAAAAGGCCTACAAGAAGTTAGTCCATCTTCTCTCAGTTTGTTTTAAACTTTTCTAAAAAATCGTGCCCTAAACATGGCAAATTTAACTATGCTCCAAGCATGGAGAACTTGCTTTAATTATACTCTAAATAAACAAGTTATTTCAGTAACACACCAATGAAATAAATGACTCACTTGAGAAAGTGATTGTAAACAAACTTGAACATTTTGTATCCTGTGTTTGAGAAAAGTGATTCTATCAAACACTTTAAAATACTGAAGTTAGCTAAAAAAAAAACCTTATAGTTAAATAAATGTTATCACTGGTTTGTCTGTTTGATAATACACAGTAACTTTGTTGATGTTAACAATTAGTCCATAAAATAGCGAACTGTGTCAGAGGCAGTAAGAGAAACTTGAACTAAATTATCTAACTAAATGGGGAATATTATATACAATGAATGAAGAGGGATTGACAAACATTAATTATCAACACACTTTTCACAAAAAAGGGAAGAAAAAATAAAATATGAACAAAAAAATAAAAAAATTAAAATCACAAATGAAGAACAGATCATTTCAAACAGGAAAATTAAGTCTTATGACCGAATCGTTCACCAGGTCTTCTGAATTAAAAACTTAAGAACAATGTCACCTATGGAAACTGAATATTGTTCAAAGGTTCTTTTCCTTACACATCACTAGGCCTGTTTTATTTTTACTTTTGTGCCAACTTCCTGAAACCTTCATTGTTGGATTTTCAGTCATTTGTTGTACTTAACTCTTAGGCAAGGAAGTTGTGATTGTTAAAGGTACAAAGTCTTCCTAATTCTATAGTTTATCCCAGGAAGTAGTGTTTCATAGTCTTAATTACATTAATATGCAACACCCCCCCTTTTGCTTATCATCAGTTTCAGATTTGTTAATTTTCTCAATTTTGACAGTTGATCGCCGAGGAAGTGTTGTTCGACGAGTCACTTTTGCAGATTTCATTGCACGCATTAGATCATAGAAAGCCTGGAAAACAAAATATTACAAAGATATTCAAATTGTTTTGCTTTTATAGCTTTAAGTTTGAGGATTGCTTTCTTGGTCACCTATTCTATTCTGTGCATGTTGATGCTTAATTTATGGAAAAGTGACAGTAATCAAGTATAAATATACTCCATTTTTTTCCTATAACTAACTCTCTGAACATTTTACAGTATTATCAAGTTTTATCACAAAAAATAAGACACAGCTCCTAACTTTTGAAAAGTAAACATTCCTTCCTTAATGGAAACATGGAATGATCATTAAGCTTTGTTTTCTTCAACAAGGAAAAAACATACATACATTTTAATAAATTACTGCAACAATACGTTTACAGTGTGCTTCACTCAGTACGCTAAAATGGACACAAGGTCTATAATGGTCCTAAAGTGCTAAAAGTGATTCCATAGACATTATTTGAACCAACTTGGTAGAAGTCCACTAGACAATCCTACATACCAAATTTCAGACCTATGGGCTTAGCAGTTTTTAGACAAGAAGACTTTTCAAGTTGTCCATTCTTGCATAACAACCTGAGTTTTTCATGCATTGGAATTCTTTGAACAAATTTGATAAAGCTTCAAGCAAGGCACATCCCTTCAAAGTTTTATTCACAGTGATCTAGTGGTTTTGGACGAGATGTTATTTAAAGTAAAATGTTGACGGCTCATGCACACAGGGTGATCACAAAAGCTCGACTTGAGCACATAGTGCTCAGGTGAGCTAAAAAGCAAAAGAAAATCCTTTTTTTGAAGCCTTTCAAATTATAAGTAACTTTTTCAGAACTCAAAATGTACTGAATAAGTTTTACCAGGGAAAGTCTTATTTCATTATTTCACAACATTTATTCATGAAATGAAACTCGTGTTTATTACATAGCTCATTTACCAACTGATGTAGAATCTTTATTGATTATCAGATGATATATCAACCAGCAGACTAGTTCAGCCATTCAGTATTGTTAACTTATGTTCGCCAAACTCTCTTTCAAAAGCCTTTATTATTTCATCACCTGTAAAAATGCATGCACTGCAGTCATTCATTCAGCAGGAAATATTATTGAGATTCAACTGTTAATAGAAGCAGTGTACATGTATATCAGGCTTTTGTTAAATCCAGCTTTATAAACTACTGGTCTACTCATACATGTATTAAATAAATATTGAGTGAAACAAGGGCTTAATCTTAAAACAGCCTGTTAAAATCCAGTTTCTATGTGATAAAATTTCCCTTAAAACAGCCTTTTAAAACCAGTCTCTATGTGATAAATTTTCCCTGAAGTTCATGTATTGTATATTCATGTTTTCACTGTCTATAGTTAGAGGCAATTTAATAATGCTGAGTAAATTTTAAGATTGTAGTTGGCAGCATGTTTGTGCTTAGATTCCTGATACAAACAGGAGCAAACAGTTGTGTACAACACTTACACACAAGCCATGATATAGAGATGCATACTGGACATACGGATGATAATTTCTCCTTTATAGAAATAAGAAAATAACCAAAGGAAAACCAATTTTTTTCGAATAAACAGCAATTTTCTGAAGCTTAAACCCTCACATCTAAGGCATCCGTTGTTTGAATATACTGAAAGATTGTCACACACAGAAGTTACATATATATAGACTTCACTCTTTCACCAACAAGCCCAAAAAGTTGACTCACTTGTATTGCACTGACCAAATTGACCATGACAACATGACCTTGACATTTCATGCTCCATTTTACAGAGTATTGGGTCTAAGAGTATTTTTTCTGTTAGTTTTCTTTTCTAAGTGACTAAAGGTGGTTGTGATGCAAAGTTTTACCTTATCTACATTGGCTCTAGTTTTTGCTGATGTTTCTACGTATGTCACACCCCAGCTGTGTGCCCTCTGGTGAGCCTCGTCTGCCGATACCTGTCTCTTCTCCTCTAAGTCAGCCTTGTTACCAACCAACAAGAACGGAATGTTGTCGTCATTCTTAACACGCAGTATCTGCTCTCTAAAATTAACAAATGTCACAGTTATTTACTAAACCTCAGAATATTTGCCACAATCTGGTATGATATGCTGTAGGGGACCTAGGGTTTTTGAGCATCGTATTCTGTTTTAGACCTCGGGGTAGAGGTATAGTGTGCTGTTATGGACAAGTTAATGTAAAGTACATAAACATATATCGAGCAACCTATCAACATTGAACTTTTTCTACAAAGCAAAAACAGTGTCAAAGTTCGCAGCCAGTGGCAGGCTGAGAGGCAATGCCTATGAAGAGCTGCTTTTACATGTTTTTACATTATGACAGCCTAAATAAGAAATAAGAGGTGCAATTTCTCAAACCGCCCTTAAATATTTATTGTGTTCTGAACATGTACATGCAGTTGTATGCTCATTAAATGTCTAATTATTGTAACCTTGACTTTGCAACTATACAGTGCTGTTTGGGTAAAGAGTAGTTTGCTAGTTTAAAGGGAAGAAGTTTGAATCCTGAAAACAACAACTGTTCTCTCAGTGAAAGTTCAACAAACTCAAGAAAACAATATATGTAAGAGGCTATCAGTTACAACAAATTCAATCTACAGCTGATGATAAACAAATACACTTAGTGTAACTTCACTATAGAACTACAGGTACATAAACAAACAGCCACTTGTTATTGGGGTCTGTATCACTTTATTTCATTGAGAATCTATCATCACTTAACCTCGGCCTGTCAATCTGTACAGGTTCCATTGTATAAAACAGATAACTTCACAGTAACCTTTGTGCCTCTATAAATCTCATATATATCCATAGCAATAAATCATTCAGAAAATCACAGAATCATAAACAATACGTCTTGTCCACAACATCCGTTTTATACAGATTTAGAAATACTACAGGAATAGAAATGGTATTTAGACATGCCCTTATCTTGAAAGATCCAGTGAAAATTCAAAACATCAACCTCATACAAAATATATGCTACTTATTTCTTTTAACTAACTGAAACTACACTTATGTGTGGTACCTATGCTGCTTTTTTTTGAAAGGACTATTTTTTTAACAAAAGAAAACTTCAGCCATTAAGACCACTTTCATTATTTCAAAATCACAGGAAAATCAGAAATTTCAAAGAAATGAAGTTAAAAATTTAAAACACTTCACAGCTATTTTCCACTATTAAGACCTGATTTGCGGAACTTAACTGTAATATTCTAGAATATATCTTTCTGCAAAGGCAAATCTGAAATTCAAATATCTTTAACTTTTTCTGTGAGTAAAACTATTAAATCTCTGTTCATCTACTACTCCCACTCTACATCCCAAATAAAATCTCTCAAACAGCAAAAATCTCTTCAAAATACAGAAGAAGCATGCATTTTTTACTGATAAAGTTTTTACGACAGACAGACCCATACTAAATTACTACCGGGTATTTGAAATTCAGTGTGATATAAAATTTGTACTGGGGCTGCATCATCTATCAGCTTCTAGACACAGAGCATGAATTTCAAATACATCTGCTGGTAAAACTGCCTTTATAATACTGATTGAGGAACACTATGTAATAATTACAATTAAGATAAGGTCTCAAGGTTCTATAAACAGAACAGGAGAGAAACAATTTGGCAGCTGTTTAATGACCTGTATCTAAACAATCCAGGCATACACACGATTCTCAGGAAGCATAGATAACCCATTTTAAAAGAACACTAGAATTTCTAAAATGTGCAGATTTTCGCACAGTGCTTGTTACCAAAACCTGTTTTATGTAAAAAAATTACCAGTACACCAGTATGCATTCACCTAATCACTCAATAAATTCAGCTGCTGAAAACCAATAAATATAATAAGAGAGCAACTGGAAATCCCATTAAAAGATTCACTTCTTCTGATACACAATGTACTTAAAATTTATGATAATTCAAAGTGTCTGAACTGTAGCACTGCAGTTTCTAGATAAAATGCAATAATTCTTTACATTCTGACATATTTCCAGAACTTTTTCAAATTTTTCCAAGATCACATTGTAACAAAAGCCAAAACTATCACCTGCCTGTTAGTATTAAACACAATCGAACACTATCTTTTATTAAAAGAAATACATGTATGTAATCTTAAACTATCTCTGAACATAGAAGCACATATTAAAGAACAAGCAATCTGAAACTATCACAGTCTAAAGCATGCCAGAATGAATATACAATGTAAAATTAACTATACAAAATGCAATTTTATGAAAAAATTGATCAAGGCTTTTGCTGATTCTTTGAAAGGCATTTCAACTTTTTTCTGGACATAGCAACTATTAATAGATGATGTATAACTGGTATTTTTTCTGCTCTTGAACACTGTAAGATGTTGAGCAAAGATTTGACCTAAGGAATTAATGAGCGTAAATTTGCCCCTATTTGGTGTCCAATTCAATTTACTTAAGCTAAAGGTCTATTTCTTAAAAATGTAGAAACTGCTGATGAGGAACTGGATCAAAGC
This sequence comes from Cyclina sinensis, assembly GCA_012932295.1. NCBI lineage: Eukaryota > Metazoa > Mollusca > Bivalvia > Venerida > Veneridae > Cyclina > Cyclina sinensis. The sequence continues at coordinate 13,649,112 of JAAONU010000004.1, read as the reverse complement.
ATTGTGATCTAACGGTTGTGAAGATACCTACAGTATATCAGCAAACATTCTTATACCAAACTTGATACCAATTCTTTCTTAGCTCATCAATGTTCACATAACTTAGAAAATGCACTCCATTATTTCTGAAAACATGGGGTTATAAAATACATATCTACCAAATTAATGTTTACAGGAATCCATACATGAACTAAACTGATAGGTGTTTGAATTAACTATTAGCTCTAGAGCTAATTGCCAATACTTCACAAGTCATTATCATCAAGCATTGTGGGTAGACGCACCTTTCCCCAGCAGGAATGTAGCTTTTAACATATAATTCAAACATTATGAACTTTTTATCTAAATATCTAGTACTATGAAATATTATACATAAGTGAACAATATTCATGGATATCTGGCAAGATCTCATAATTTTGTAAAAAGCTCCAAAGATTGTGTTATAATCTCATATTAAATTAACCCTTTACTCCATATATACGCATTTTTATGCATTTGCGACCAGTGTAGATCCAGATCAGCCGACACATCCGTGCCGTCTGATCAGGATCTGCACTGTTCGCTTTTTGGTCAGAAATAACCTAATGTATCAAAACGCAAACAGTGTAGATCCTGATCAGACGGCACGGATGTGCCGACTGATCTGGATCTGCACTGTTTACCCAAGCCATAAAGGTGTATATATGGAGGAAAGGGTTAAACGATAAGTGAAATCACAACCACCTTAATCTATGCCATAGGAGAGCAGGCTGAAAAGTGATATCAACTGTACTGAAAGAAGAAAACTGAGGTTAAGGACTTCTAGACAAACCAAGGCTACTGAGGTTAAGGACTTCTAGACAAACCAAGGCTACTGAGGTTAAGGACATATAGACAAACCAAGGCTACTGAGGTTAAGGACTTCTAGACAAACCAAGGCTACTGAGGTTAAGGACTTCTAGACAAACCAAGGCTACTGAGGTTAAGGACTTCTAGACAAACCAAGGCTAGAAGAAACAGTTCCAATCTTTAAGTAGTCAGTATAAGTGAGTACTTGTAATGTGAAACAAATTTCCTTTTCAAATTAAACTGCATACCACCAGCATTCTTACTTTATACAATTTTCATATGTTCAAGTATATAAAACATATTCAAGTATATAAAACATGTTCCAGTATAAATTTTCTGGTATAACAAATGCAGCATCTAATTCACCTCTACACCAGGACCTAATGAAAGATGCAGAACAAATGTATTTTGCACCTGTAAGGTTGGAATGACCAATGCCTATACCTGACAAACTGGCTCTTTGTCCAGTCAATAATTGCTGACAGATGTCTGAAAGCAGGTCTCTTTTTTTCAGGTAAGTTACAAGCATTAGTAAACAATCTAGCCAACTGAATTCTTGTTTGATAGAGGTTTATCTCTTATCTTTGCCTGCTACTGGTTTTTGAATTTACAACAATTTTCTGGCAGCTGAGAACTGATTTCTGTAAAAGTTTATATTATAAACTATTTATGATCACTCTAAATATGTTACATTAATAACTCTCACTAATTTTCTTTAAAGAATTTAAGCTATGTATGATTATGTAAGATTATAACTAAGATATAACCTGATTCAAAGTACGTATTTTGGTCTATATTCTTAATTACATTTTCCTTCTAAATGCGAAGAGTGATTAACTGGTACTTTCTATATGATATAAACTGGTACATTTCATAATTATCAAGACTATATTAGTTTAATTTTATATCCCACTATGAAAATGCAAAGTGAAATTCTTTTTTTTTTTTTTTTGCAACACACCTCTCTAAAAAGTAATGTTCCAATAGCAAAACCACAAAGGTTGTCTACATACATGTACATATTTACGGAGTTAAGGGATCTAACTGAATCACTGATGTAAATCAAGACATTCCATCTATGATTAAAGTAATGAGCTGCCTGCTAAAATCTGAAACTTAGCCCATTCTTAAAATCTTATTTAGTAACACTGACACTGAAACACTGATGTGGCCAAGATGGAGCAAAGGTGGTCGAGGGGTAAATGCTTGACTCGGAATCCAGAGGTGGCTGATTTTCATGGATAAAAGCCTGAGACTTGTTGTATTCTGATTTTAATTATTACCATGTAGTTAAGAGTCATGCTTTCTGCATTCCATGATTATCATTGATAAAAGACTTTTGATAAATTTCAATTATTTTCATGAATAAGAGTCTTTTGTTGCTTTTCCAATTCCACTATTATCATGGGTTAGAGTCTCTTTGTGTCTTTCCAAATTCCATGATCATCATGGTTTGAACTCTTTCTATTTTCCCCATTCCATGATTATATATAAATCATGCAGGTCTTTGTTACTTTCTGGAGTCCATGATTTAAATATCATGGATTAGAACTCTTGTTATTTACCCCATTTCATAATTATCAAGACTAAAAGTCTCTAGTTAATTTCTGGAGTCCATGATTATCATTGATTTAAACATAAGTAGGTTTAAAATAAGGCCATGATCAAATATTCTCTTTGCACCAAATCATTTAACAGTGTCAAACACTGTATTTCTTATCCAGCATATTTTATTATTTCAACAAGAAGCGCCGCAATGCGACGAAAACCAGGTTTTCAACGATTAAGTATTGATGTGACAGGAATTAGGAAGAAATATGGCAGTGAAGTAAAAATGGTGCTGTTATTTTGGTACAAACACAGAACATTGATTTCAATAGTTCAAAATAAAAATAAATCAGATACCTGAGTAGCAATGCCAGGCTATATTTTCATGTAAGCTACACACATGCCAAGTTGAGTATCAATAGGTCAAAGTGTGCTGAAGTTATTGAGTAGAAGCTGAAAATTCTATTGTAAGCAAATGACCTTGACCTTGCTCCCAGATATCACAATAGCAATCCCAAGCTGCATCTTAATATAAGCTACCCACACAGCAAGTTTGGTGTCAACAGGTCAACGCAAACTCAAGTTATTACGTGAAAACTGAATTTTTTTTTAAAGCAACAGTGACCTTGACCTTGTTCACAGACACCTGGGTAGCAATGCCAAGTTGCATCTTGACATCAGCTACCCAAATACTAAATTTGGTGTCAATAGGTCAAAGCAAACTCAAGTTATTGAGCGGAAACTGAAATTTCTATTTTTAGCAACAGTGACCTTGACCTTGACCACAGACACCTGGGTAGCAATCCCAAGCTGCCTCTTAATATAAGCTACCCATATACCAAGTTTCGCATCAATAGACCAAAGCAAACTAAAGTTATTGAACAAAAACTGAATTTCTATTTTTAGCAACAGTGACCTTGACCTTGATCACAGACACCTGGGTAGCACTCCCAAGCTGCCTCTTGATATAAGCTACCCATATACCAAGTTTGGGGTCAATAGGACAAAGCAAACTCAAGTTATTGAGCGGAAACTGAATTTCTATTTTTAGCAACAGTGACCTTGACCTTGATCACAGACAATAGGGTAGCAATCCCAAGCTGCCTCTTGATATAAGCTACTCATATACCAAGTTTGGGGTCAATAGGTCAAAGCAAACTGAAGTTATTGAGCAGAAACTGAATTTCTATTTTTAGCAACAGTAACCTTGACCTTGACCAAAGACACCTGGGTAGCAATGCCAAGCTGCCCCTTGATATAAGCTACCCATATACCAAGTTTGGGGTCAATAGGTCAAAGCATACTCAAGTTATTGAGCGGAAACTGAATTTCTATTTTTAGCAACAGTGACCTTGGCCTTGATCACAGACACCTGGGTAGCAATCCCAAGCTGCCTCTTGATATAAGCTACCCATATACCAAGTTTGGCGTCAATAGGCCAAAGTAAACTCAAGTTATCGAGCGGAAACCAAAAGTTGACGCCCGCCTGCCAACTTCAGCATTACAATAACCAGGTTTTCGTTGAAAACCTGGTTAACAACTTGGTAAAAGACATATACTTAAACCATTATCTCATCTTGTTTGTTTGAGCACTAGTAGACACAAGTCATCCAGACATTAATAAACATTATTTGATAAATCATGATTTAAGGTCAAGGCCATATTAAGACCAAAGTCATTATTTTAAACAAGTCTGTCAGAAGTCACACTAGGTGTGTTAATACAACATCTTAAACAGTGACAAAATAATTCTCAGACCTTTATAGGTTATAGTGTATTTATGTTTCCAATTTATCCCAAGGCGCATTTAAGGATCAAAACTGTGAACAATTACCAGGCATTACTACATCCAAAAGAATCCAAGCTCTAGCTCTATCAGTCTCACAATAGAGGACTTCAGAAATTCTAAGGAAGTGACAAACTACACACTACCTTCATCTGAGTTCCACAGCAGTTTGAAATGCCAAATGAACTTTCTATCGCCTGATCATAGCCAATTAAGCAGTTGTATTGAGGGGTGATTGGACAGTTTGTTGGCCGAAACACCTTTTTTATTCAAGGGCCATAACTCAGCCAAAAATCATTCAACCGAAAAACCCATTAAGTATGCCAAAGTACTTGCGGTACCAATCAATCCTGTAACATTTCATTCAAATTGCGTTAGTAGTATAAGAGAAGTAGCCAGGACAAACTTTAACAAGAGGGCCATGATGGCCCTAGATTGCTCACCTGAGTATGACTGCTTTTAACAAAATTGTTATGGACCTGATGACCCATATTCGAACTTGACCTAGAAATTACTGAAACAACTTTTCTGACAAATTTCCAGGTTATTTGGACTGAAAATGTTACCTCTAGAGTGTTAACAAGGTTTTTCCACATTTGGGCTCTGTGACCTAGTTTTTGACCCCAGATGACCCATATTCGAACTTGACCTAGAAATTATTGAAACAACCTTTCTGACAATTTTCCAGGATATTTGGACTGAAAATGTAGTCTCTAGATTGTTGACAAGGTTTTTCTATTTTTGGGCCTTGTGACCTAGTTTTTCAACCCAGGTAACCCATGTTTGAAACTCGTCCGAGTAATCACTGGGACAAACATCCTAACTAAGTTTCATGACAACTGAGGCAAAAATGTGACCACTAGAATGTTAACAAACTAATTGTATACGGATGAATGACGGACAGACGAACGAACGACAGACAAAAGGCAATCACAAAAGCTCACTCTGTCACTATGTGACAGGTGAGCAAAAAATAAAAATCATTAAAGGGCAATAACTCTGACAAAAATCACTGAACTGGAAAATGCCGATGATATGCAAAACCAGACTTGATACTGATATTCCTGTAAAGTTTGGATAAAATTGCACCAGTAGTTTTTGAGGAGTAGTCCGGACAAGTTTTGTGACGGATGGAGAAGTGATCCCTATATGTCGCAAAAATGATTGACTCTGCTTGCTGAAAATTAAAGTCCAGCAAACCAACAAACTGTGTTCCTCCGCAAGGACTAGTCTGCATTTTGAACAAGAGGGTCCATGGGACCCTGGGTCGCTCACCTGCCAACAACTGCTCATTGGTTGCAAGAGTCAGTGGATGCAAATACAATTGCCAATTGACTCAAAGGGTGCAGGCAATTATGACCATGGGGTCATCTTTGGTAGAATTTCCCTAGATGTCGTGCGTCATCAGGATTGTTAAAGCACAATGTGGACTATAATGGACTGAGCCTCATAAAAATTGAATATCAGGCACGTACACACATGATACCTAACATGTTTAAAGTTTCAAAGCAGTATCTTGAAAAATGTAGAAGTTTGTGCCGCAATATTTTTTTTAAAATCCTGCTGTTATACAAAAAACTAGGTTGCTGTGAACTGAATGTTGGAACACCGTTCCAAACAGGGATTATGTACATGACACATGTTCACTCTCTTGCCAATTCTGCTAATTTTTTTAAAATCCAACCATAGATGCAAAAAATATATGGGCAAGACACAAACTATCAGCAGTAAGGCCTATATAGCAGAACTTACTAGGTTCAGAGGGTTGCTGTGACATGGATCTTGGAGGGAGGAACATGGGTTTCGAGTGTAACACATACTTATTTTAATTTTTGGTTGTAAGGGTTGCAGAGACTTTCAGTCTTTAAGTAATGTTATTTATAATACTAGAACTTTTATTAAAATACAATGTACACAATTATAAAGAAAAAGATTCATAACGGAAAAAATGTGTAAATGCAATCTTCAATAAAATAGAACCCTTCAAAATTATTTTTCCCTGACTTTTCACTAACTTTTCTGGATTTTTATTTTTCACTGACCAATTTTCAAAATTCCCTGACAATTCCCTGACCTTGAAAAAAAATCAAATTTCCCTGACTTTTCAAGTCCCCTGGCAACCCTGCAAGATCTTATATTAACTCAAGTATTGTACAAGTCTGATTAAATTCAAATAAAAAATGAAGCTGCTATTGTGCAGACAAGGTCTAAATAGTTAATTTTGGCACTTTCAGGGGCCATAACTCTGGAACCAATAATGCAATATGGCAATTTGAAGAAAGGAACCAAGATCTTATAGTAATGAAAGTGAAGATCAGACCAAAATTAAGACCACTAGAGTGCAGAAAAGCTTTTATCTTAACTTGACCTAGTGACCTAAATTTCAAATTCACATGACCTTGATATCATCTAGATAAACATTCTGACAAAGCTTGAAGAAGATCGGAGCAAAATTACTACTACAGTGCGGACAAGCTTTTTCTATAATTTGACCTAGTGACCTAGTTTTCAAGGTCACATAACCCAGTTTCGAACCTGACCTAGATATCACTGAGATACACATTCTGACCAAGATTGAAGAAGATGGGACCAAAATTAAGACCGCTAGAGAACGGACAAGCTTTTTTTAAAATTCGAACTAGTTACCTTGTTTTCAAAGTCACATGACCCAGTTACGAATCTGAACTAGATATCATTGAGATAAACAATCTGACCAAGTTTGAAGAAGATCGGACCAAAATTAACACTGCTAGAGTGCAGATAAGCTTTTTCTATAATTTGACCTCGTGACCTAGTTTTGAAGGTCACATGACCCAGTTTCGAAGTTGGTCTAGATATCATTGAGATCAACATTTTGATTAAGTTTGAAGAAGATCAGACCAAAATTAAGACCTCTAGAGTGCGGACAAGCTTTTTCTATAATTTGACCTAGTGACCTAGTTTTAAGGGTGAGATGACCCAGTTATGAACCTGACCTAGATATCATTGAGATACACATTCTGACCAAGATTGAAGAAGATGGGACCAAAATTAAGACCGCTAGAGTGCGGACAAGCTTTTTCTAAAATTCGAACTAGTTACCTTGTTTTCAAGGTCACATGACCCAGTTACGAATTTGACCTAGATATCATTGAGATAAACAATCTGACCAAGTTTGAAGAAGATCAGACCAAAATTAACCTTGCTAGAGTGCGGACAAGCTTTTTCTATAATTTGACCTCGTGACCTAGTTTTGAAGGTCACATGACCCAGTTTCGAACTTGATCTAGATATCATTGAGATTAACATTTTGATTAAGTTTGAAGAAGATCGGACCAAAATTAAGACCTCTAGAGTGCGGACAAGCTTTTCCTATAATTTAACCTAGTGACCTAGTTTTAAGGGTGAGATGACCCAGTTATAAACTTGACCTAGATATCATTAAGATAAACATTCTGACCAAGTTTAAAGAAGATCGCACCAAAATTAAGACCGCTAGACCGCGGACAACAATTGTGAACGGATGACGGACAAAAGGCAATCACAAAAGCTCACCCTGTCACTATGTGACAGGTGAGCTAAAAACAGTCAATATCATGTTGTTTTTTTTTTACATATAATGTTTTCATTGTTCTACTACAGTTGGGAATACTGATGCTTTTGAAAGGAACCAGTGTATATCGTGACTTTCAACCAGTGTACATGTATATTGTGACTTTCAACCAGTGCAGAGCCATTTAGGAGCTGAAAATACCCATCTTTGCAGAGAAGCCACATGCATGTTTAAGAGAAAAACTTTGTGAAAAAAAGTTAATGGATAGGATTGCTTGTATTTCATCAATAATTTTCATCACAACTGCCAAATAAAATGGACTTACAAACATTATTTTTCACTTATACATGTATGAAGCAAACATACGGAACAAATCTCAGTACTTACTTGTAGTCAGTACCTATGCAAAAATTCTGTACTTGTACTCATAATTACTCAAGTACTGCCTCTCAGTACTCCGGGGATTTCATAAGTACTGATAATTACTTTGACTATTTTTTGGCTTTTACAATAATTTAGATAAAAGTGAATTTGTGTTTTCTTGAAATACACTATTTCCCAACAGTCTTAATGACACCTTTCAAACTGTTTAAATGTCTGTTCAGCAAGTGTGAAAAATTTCCGTAGGCATATTCTTATTGTTTTGTGTGGAGAAGAAACTGGTCATTTAAGTGGCTATTATGATATTATTACCTATAACAGTTTAATCTTTTGCCGTCAATATGTATGACAATCAAGGGTTCAGTTACTGTGGTAAGAGGTTTTTGAACAAAATGCAGTTGAAAGACTCTAGAATTGGGCGAAAAATTTTCCACTCTGAAAAAATACAATCTAAGTGATCCAACTTTTGAATAGTTAATCATGGTCAGATGCAACAGTGACTGTGTGTGAAACAGAGATGTTTGTAACAATTGAAATTGATGTACATTTGTATATTGTATAATGTATATTTGCTCTGAGTTTCTTTACCTAACTTTAAATTAATAAACGTGGCATGTTGAAATGATAAAGCATATTAAATTTTGGTCACATGTATGTTTGTCATGGTGTTAAGCATGTGTTTGTAAAGTAAATCAAGACTTATAAGTACCATGAGTACTACTCAAATACCACTTCAGTACTGTTAAGAAAGTACTTGTACTTGCTGAGTAAGTCCTCAGTCATCAAGTACTTGTGTAGTACTGATTCTCAGTACTCGACCCATCCCTGATACTAACTCTAGCCAAAGTTTTCAAAAAGATGACTGGGTGACTAGAAGAAAAAAATTGTAAAGCCTACCTGAACTCTGCAGTTGCCTGAAAGGACTCTTGTTCTGTAATTGAGAACACACAAAGAAATCCTTCTCCACTTCTGAAATAGTTATCTCTGATTGCAGCATAATCCTCCTGGCCCGCTGTGTCAAGAATATCTATCTGTACCTCCTCCCCATCTAGCACAACCTTCTTCCGGTACGAGTCAGCTTTTGTTGGTTCATAGTCCTCCACAAACTACAGGTTCAATACAAGATACATGTACACAAATTAGCCTACGTAATATATGGACATATTAGCCGATACATCCTAATTAAGAGATCCAGTTTTGCTGTGGATGGTTGCACATTTTTAAAATAATCAGCAGTGTCCTGTGATCAAATTTTATGAACCTACTCTTTTTGTTCCTATAAGGTCCAATGATATAATGTGCCGATGTGAAAACAACCAATATGTTAGTAGAATATTTATATTTTCATTCTGGAGAGATACAAATGTATATAACATAGATTATTGGTCCTCATCACCCCATGTGTTGGTATGTATTTATCGCTACTGAAGTAAATGCCAAAATTTTTTAAAATCTAAATTTTGAACAACACTATTTCAGCACCCGTGGAAACACAGATTCATTTAAATATCCCAAACTGGCAAGTTTCACTTGAACTAAGAACTTGTTCTCAGATACAAAAATAAAGAATATACATGTACCTCCATTGACGACCATCATGTTTGGTAAACATGACCTGCATCCCCGAATATCAACTTAAAGACAGTCTAATTTAAAAGGAGCTTCGGAATCAGACGTAAAAAATGCTTAATCTTGATTTGTCTACAAAAGACGCTTATCACAATATAGAACCATATTCACTGACAATGTAAATCATAGGAGCAGAATGATGAAAATCTTAAAAGGAGTTTGGCAGTTGAAAAAAATTTGGTATCTTCATTACATTGTATATGCCCATCCTGGTAAACTGTTTTACATATAACTTTTCTCCCATGAAATGATCTTACCTCATCATACATGAACTGTAGAGTAAGTGCAGATTTCCCGACACCTCCACTCCCTACCATAATCACTTTGTGGATCACCGCTGGCTGCTGAGCTTTTGCTTTCGACATAACTGGCTTTGGCTTTGGTTGTAAACAGCTAAAAATATAGAAGTAGAATAGACAAATTTACCTTTTAAGTCAATTAACAGCTATCTGCAATACTATTACAAGAGCTGAAAGTAAACAATTAGTATTCTAATTCAAATGTATCATTAGAATACCTCGCTGAGGTTTGTTGTCAATTATACACCAAATGTGGAAAAAGACAAATTTTTGTTAAGCTGCGTAAGTTAAAGAAGTCTCCCTTATGGTTGGAGACCCAAATTCAGACACTTTCTCATATATTTCATAATAATATTAAATCATTTTCATTTATATTTCATACAAAATTATTTCAAGACAGAAATTTTAGTTAATGGTACATTACTTGTGTACTGTCTTCTTAAAAGCCTGTTTGGTTAGTTTTATAGGATGGGCACCCATTTTCAGTGTTTACCCAGCAAGAAATTACCCAGAAATTACAGGGTAATAGTCACAACCCAGTCATGACAACAGTTTAAAGAATTTTTTTATTAAAGGCATTTTTTTGTAAATCTGTGATCATTTCTTTCTAATGTAACAGAGTATACCCAAGGTAATAAGTAGATGCTGCAAGAGCACCTAACATGTTTTAAAACATATGTTTTTATATATTTCATGTATTACAACTTGCCAAGACGAAATTATTTACAGGCTCTTGAAGTCTGCTCGAAATTTACTGATATACCTCAATTCTTTTTAATTGTTTTATGAAATCATAAGAGATGCCTTTTAATAGAGGTGAAGCATTCATTACAATACATGTAGGTATACATGTAGTAGTTGTTTGTATCTAAAAACCCTAATAAATATTCGAAATCTTCAATTATTATCTGAATGAATTATAAAGAGGCTGTACTCCAGATCTGACATAGAAAATTTTTTTCATAAATTATATATAAGATGCCGTGAGATTATAACAACATATTATTTTACTTCAAAACTGATTATAAAAGTCAAAATAGAATAAAAAAAATATTTTCGCTCCAGCCTGATTTGAACTCTGGACCCTCATGTTAACAAATATTTCCAACGCTTTTACTGTCACCACCATCGCCGCATGTGATATTACAGATATTTACTTTAAATCTTATACGATATAGTTATACCGTCGCGTTACGGTATAGCACTTTGAAAGGGAAAAAAATCAATTTATAATGTAATTATTTGACTTATTTTTTGTAAGTTATTTTTTAAGCATTAGTCATAAATATTACAAGATATTTATAATACAAGAAAACTTTCTTTTTTTGTCATCTGGAGCACAGCCACTTTAAGAATAACTCAGGGGTTCCACTAGTTCCAAAAACTGAAGGGTCATTTTTCATGCGATGCAACTAAATTTTACAAATTGCAGTAAAAAATACCTGAATTTAAGCTAAATATACCTTATTTCAAGACAAAATGACCCTTCAGTCAAAATGCCTGTGGGTCAAAATGGGGTTTTTATGAAATTTCAGGGATCAAAACCCCTCTACAAGGGTCAAATGGCAACCCTGATTTTTATTATTAGTATTAACTCCTATCCATTTAAAAGATTTGTTGTTAAAATAACTTGCCTATTCATACCCTTGTTTATCAAAAGCTTACCTAACAGTTCATGAATTGACCAGTAGATAACCCCTAAAATAAATAGGGGTTATCAATGGTCATGACCAACCTCCACACCAAATATGAAGACTGTGGGTCAAAGGATTCTTAAGTAATGGGCAGACAAGCTTTTGTAGTCAATGCCCCTGTGACCTTGACCTTTGACCCAGTGACCTCAAAATCAGTAGGGGTCATGTTCTAGTTATGACCAATCTCCATACCAAATATGAAGACTGAATGTCCAAGGATTCTTAAATTATTGGGCGACAAGCATTTTTTAATCAAAGCTCCTGTGACCATGACCTTTGACC